>JAYESA010000004.1:118034831-119359831 GCA_036927795.1 Iris macrosiphon
TCATCTCTCGAGCGTTTTCTGGGGCACTGGGATCGTTCGGCCTAGGAGAGATCTAGATACCCTGAGGCTTAAAATACCTTACTTACGGGAGGGTAGACCCGTCTATTAGTGAGATGGGCTTGTACGTCCCAATTGCTAATCCCGTGGAGGGGGCCATCATATAGTTAGGGCGCATGCTAGGCTAGCCTTCTTGCATACCTAACTGTTTGATGCAAAGATGGACAGAAAACTAAAGAACCTTGTACATATATATTTATGCAAATTCTTGCTAACTTGTATGTCTGCTGCAGGGATAGCCGCTCGGCCGTGGATAAGAAACATAAAGAGTTATATATATAAGCCTGCTTGTTCATTGAAATGTGCATCGTAGAGTTTATCTATTAGTGCATCATGCATTCGCATCGGTCGAACAATGGCTATTAGTACATAGCTGAACCTTGGTCCCAGCTGCTACTTGTTAGTGAAAAGCAACCAGGTGTCACAGCTGCTAATAGCATCAGAATGTGAGTCATTGGTTAGCTCGATTACCGCTACCGATCCTGAGTTTCTTGGGGACCGACCTCTGATTGATAGTTCAACTTGTGTGCTTGATTGAATGATAGTTCCTAAATGCTGCTTATCCCTAAGGGTTAGAATATAATGCACAATATATGTTACGCACTGCATGATAGAACATTGCCTCTATAGCTTGCTTGTGTGTATTAAATATGCAAAACTGTTTCAAAGTTGTATTTTCAAGAAGATGTAAACTGACTATAAACCTGAGCTGCATGAAATGAACTTAGGTAAAAGTAGCAAGATCACTAGTAATATAATATTTTGCCACATGATTACTTAGTGTGGATTTCAGGGGGTGTAGCTTCTGTTCAGTTATTTTAGACTCACCAGTACTTATAAAAGTGCTGACCCACCAACAGGTTGCTTGTTCTCAGATGCTGGATCGTCCGAGGAAGCGATAGTCGTGCCTCATCCCAAGGAACAAGAAATCTGGAGTCGATGCCTTCAGTCGTATCAAGACTGCTTTGAGTTGCTTTTATATAGAGGGACATAATGTATGGAACGGTGTCATTCTAATCGAGAGATAGAGTGCTTGAGCAAATTATAACCTCGGCCAAGCGCCGCTTGTAACACTTTTGTATATCAATAAAAGAACTTATTTTCATATGCCATTGTGTTCTTTACTTTTCTGCAAATTATATGTGTCGCTGCTTCAGTATTGGATAGCTTACTTGCCCTTGTATCAAAGCTTTGGCCTTGTGCAAGCGCCTTTTAGGCTTGCACGGTATCACGCCCGTGCGAGGACGATCGGTTCCGTAGGGACCAAAGCGAGAACGAACGACCCTGCGGGACCGAGGCGTGACAGTACGCATATCATATCTTCCGTAGTTGCATGATCGCACGCGTAAAATCTGAGAAGGTGCCACATGAATATTCTACAATAGTAGGTATTAAAAAATCAGTGTATGAATTTTAATAAATTTGAAAGAAATTGTATTGAGAAGTAATCTGTCTGGTTATTTATCTGCTGTTATAGCCTAGTGTTTATAGACTCTTATTTTTTTCGAGTCTATTCGAGTATATATGTTAGTAGGCTGCAGACCATAATACATGTTGCTCATTCTTATATTTTGTATTACTGTGGATTGAGACATGATTTTATTTAGTGAATTATCTAGATAGTAATCCTCACGCAACAGCTTATACGTAATTGAGTTGGACTGGGGTCCACTTGATACTTAGTTGGCCATTTCTACGTGGTCTGGTCTTGTGTATTTTGGGACTGGGATGTGACATGGTATTTATGGTGGCCTATGTAGGTCAGATTATATTGTTTTGATTATGTTACTGTACCGAACGAGCCTGCATTAGGATAAGTATATTAGGATCTCAATCCACAATTGTTATTGAAACTTCTTTGATTTCTAATACCGCCATTGAACCTCATATTTGTATTCAATCATACTTTCTTGAACTCCTTATTATTATTTCTCGTCTTTTCCTATTTCGAGAAGACAAACACTCATTCTTGATCAATCCTTTCGATTATATCTTTCTATAGGATAGAAACGAGGTTGATAGAATATATTTGAGGGAAGTGATTATCTAAGTTAGTAATGGTTATGGTAGATACCTCTTCTAGATAAACAGTTGAACGAAATAGAAGATGGATTTTTACACATGAGATTTAGCCCTAGTAGGGAAATTTTCTTATTCAATGAATAAAAACTTTTTCCATTTACTAAGTAGATAAAATTGGATTAGAATTTTTGCAATCAGGAAGATTGCTTAAAGGGAAAAGATATATTTTAGTGGTGCCTAAAATGACTAGGCATACAATAGTAGGAAATACATAGTTGAACTTTGGAGATTAGTATAGCTCCCAAAACAAAATAGGACCAGATGTATGATAGACTTTAGAAGGTATGACTGGAGTTTTTATGGATAAAAGGGTCTGATAAGCCATATATTGAAGAGTAGACAAAGGCATGTATAGAATTCAATCATTGCATTGAGTTTGAGAAATTTTTTACTTGGAGGATATAAACATGACCTCGTGCATACGTAAAGAGGTAGAATTTAAAATAGGGTAGTAGCCTAATCGAGACGACCTTCACTAGAGATTTAGATATTGAATTATCCTATAGGAATGATATGTTATGGCAAAGGAGGATAGGCAAGATGGAAAATAGTACAAAAAAAATATTAGATAGAGGGATGAGTTTGAATTTGATTTAGAAAGATATTTCTCCAAAATAGATGACCAATCAAAACCATGATTTGAAGATTGTCCAATAGTAAATATAATGTCAGGAGTAGTAGATCTAGGTACCTATTTAACTGAGCCTCGACCCTTAACTAATAAGTAGGTATAAGAAATGTTAGACGTAATATGGGAATGTTATAGTTTGCTATAGCTAGAAAGAGTAGATCATTAATTGTACTGTCAACAAGATTTGAGATATATCTTATCTTATCTTATCATAGTATAGTATATGTCACGACCCGCATCCGAAAATCGGGCATGAGCCGTGGGTACGTCCAGCCTACGCCGCAGAATCGGCGGTAGAACGCTGTAAAGGTCCGTTCTAGGTCAACCATATCTATCTATATCTCACTGAAAAATCCGGCATGACCTCTCCAAAAGGAGGGCAAAACCACGCAATATATATATATCAAAATAATCTTCTCCCGAAGGAGGGCAACCACGCAATATATATATAAATCTCAATCACAAAATCTAGGGGAAGAAATAAGCACGATATGATATAAACAAGAAAACCAGAACCAAGAGAGCAAGACAATCCAAAATAATACAGTCCAAGCCAAAATAGCTACAACATCACAGCATCAAAAGAATAAGTACAGTCATCCTAAATACAAACCACAAGGAAAACCCAGAAAACCCACCTAGCTAACTAGGGTGCTATCGGCGTCTCCTCGGCGCACTCCTCCTCGATCTCAGGGTCACAACAGTCGTCAATACCAGGCCCGTAGAACGTAGGGCAATAGTCCTCAGGATCCTCTGGAAAAAATATGCCCAGTCAGGACTGGAGCGAAGTACATAACTCTGAAAGCAACTCCAAATGCATGGTAATGTGTATATGACGAGCAATAGAAAAGTAATCAAGATGCACAGGAAATAAATATATGCTGGAGCACAATAAGTAGCTGCAATATAAACTGGAGAACAATACAAGTAGTAGAAAAGTAACTGCAGGTGAGAAACATGAATACTAGCTAAGTGCCTTGAGCACAAGTTCGTTATGTGATCGGCTTAGGTTACACATGAAAAACACTACGATAACTCCGTTATGCGTGAGTTGCATAACCGACATACACATGAATACTGTTTGGCTTTGATCACATAACCAACTCACTACTCCCCTCCCCCACTAATACCATTGGATCCAACCATAATACGCTACGTACATGATAATAGCTCGCGCACACGAAGGCGAGAGCACAAGAAGCACATGATAGCACATGAGAATTAATACCCGAAGCACATGATGAAATACACGTGATAGAGTACCCGCTGAACACGGTAAGGGGGATAGCATCTCATGACGGGATCCACTAGTACCAGCTCGTGTAATAATGTGTCAGAATCAAGTATTACAGTTCTAGAACAGGTGATATAAACGCTATCATGAAATGGGAACTATCAGAGGTAGGTACTCGCCTGATGTCCTGAGCAACTGATGAGGATCGAGGTCCGGACCGGTGTCGCAGGGACCTAATGCAAAAAGCAAGGATTAAACAGGGTTCTAAGTATTTAAACTGATATAAAATAATTAAAAACAGGCTTCTAGGGCTATTCTAGGTCGAACGGGTCAAACTGGTGAAATTCGGGTCAAAAAGTCAACTCGGGGTCCAAAAAGTCAACTCTAGGTCAAAACTAGGTCAAATGTTGACTTTTACGGTCAACGGGGACAAATTTGGTCAAAGCTAGGTCAAACTAGGGTGCCCCTGAAATTCTAGGTCAAACCGAGCTCATAATGCTACTAAACTCTCAAACTCGCCTAATCGAGATACCGGGATACCCTCGGTATCCGATACCCCGCCCTAGGCCACGCACCCCGTCTAAACCCGCTAAAACCTATGCTAGCACGCGTAATTATATATATACAAACATATAAAAATCACTCCAAAGCATTTCCTAGGCTAATGCTCAAATACCCCGCTCGAAACTCAATACCTTGAATATCTCAAGGTATCGAGATACCTCGGTATCTCAAGGTATTGGGGTTTCGCTCTAAAACCCTCTAACTAGCTATCTAGCTATTGATTATGCACCTAGTTATTAATCTAGGCTAGGTAATATAGATATCTATCATATATATATATATATATCTAAGTAGGTATCTACCTATATACATATATATATCCACACACACGTATATACTTATACCCATTACCTTACCTAATCATAACATATATATATATATACCTATCAAGATATCTATATATATATATATATAACTATAGGTATATAGATATCTATCTCTTAGATAGATAAAACTATCTATCTACCTATCTAGTATCTATCTATCTAAATATCTAATAACTATTTAACTAGCTATCTTATCTATTTATCCTACTATCTATCTATCTAACTTATTATCTATTACCTATCTATCAACATATATATATCTATATATCAAACTCTCTTCCTCACTAGCTACTACCCGCTGCTACTGCTGAAGCTTCTTATTCCTGCTGCTGCTGCTCCATGCTACTGCTGATGCTGCTGCTCTTGCTCTTTGTACTGCTGCTGCTGCAGCTATTCCTGCTGCTGCTGTGCTGCTACTGCAGTGCAGCAGCAGCTGCTCCTTGCTGCAGTCTGGAACCCCCCCTTCCAACTCACATACACACACACACATCCATATATATACATATATATATATCACTATCTATATATATATATACATACATATATATCTATATATATATAACTAGATATCTATATATATATATACTCATCCACACACTCTAACACACACACTAACACACTCACACACTAATACACACACACACATAAATATATATACATAGCTACATATATATATACACTTAATATATATATATATATATCTACACACACTCTCAACTATATATATATATATACATACACCCAAAATATATATATATACATATACACACACACAAGCACACTTACACATATACATATATATATATATATACACATATACATATACACACACAAGCACATAGATCTAAATACACACATGCATATATAAATATATATATAAAAACACACATACATATATATAAATATATATATATATACAGACACACATAAATACAAACACAATCACGCACACAACACTCAAACCACATGCCCTACTCACGCCCAACGACCCCGACACTCACCAATACCCTAAAATATATATAATATAGCCCGAAAACTCTAGCACACACTCCCCGATACTAACCCAACGCGCGCACAAGCCCGAAACGAAGAAACCAAGTCGAAATGGCCGTTCGGTCATTTCGACGAACATGTGGTGCGCGGCTCGGAAAACCTCCTGAAACGTACACCAAACGAACTCAGAATCGGCTCAAAATTTACCCACACGCTCTACACGATGTCTAGATCCTAGAAAAAGTGGTCCCGCGTCGATTCTAGGTCCGTGGCTAAAATGCACACGCACTTAGAATCGGCGACGATGAAAAGCCCCAATTTCGCCCGAAATGCCCGTTTCTCCGCGACACGGCTTCCCGTGTCCGAACGGAGACACGCACTCACCCTCTAGACACCCGACAACGTCTACCTAGGTCCATCTAACCTAGGGCATCACCTAAAATTGGGCCAAATTTGGATTCCACCCGAATTCGACATAAAACCTAATGTCAAAGTTTCTAAACTCACCCAAACTAGTTCCAACTTCCTCCTACGGGTAGGGTTAAAGTCTAGGAAGGTTCTACAACACTAATTACACTATACAAAAATAATTAGAAAGGGGAAAGTTAGATATTACCTCTTGAGAGTTGGAATCCCAAGGCCAAAGTCTCACAACCCCTAGAAATCACCTCCCTCAAGCTCCAAGCCACCAAATCTAGCTCTCACACTAGATCTAAGCTCCTCACACCAAGGTTAGAGAAAATGTAAGGTTAGGGTTAGCTTAAAGAAGAAGGAATGGAAGAAAGAAAGAAGAAAAGTGAAGAGAAGCTTACTTGGAAGAAGAAGGAAGAAGAAAGGAGAAGTGGAGAAGAAGAAATGAAGAAGAAGAAGAAGAGTGGAATGAAGAAGAATGCAAAGAGGGGAGGAGGCTGCTGCTGGAATCCCACGGGTGGGGGTAGGTAGGGGCCGGCCTTGGCAAATAAATGGGTACATAAGTCACCAAATTTCCAAAATGCCCCTATTGACTTGGTTTTGGGTTCCGGGTTCCAAAAGCACTCAAACTAGTTCCAAATCTCTCCAACTAACCTCCTAAAAATAAAATAATAATTCTAAGCCCCAAAATAATTCTCACAAGGGTGTGGACTGGGTCGGACATGGGTCCACTAGGGTCTGACATGGGTCCAGGCTAGCCAAAACCCTAAAACAATAAAAATAAAAATAAGACAAGCACTAAATAATTATAAATATAAATAATTAAATACAATACACTATTTATCAAATTAAAAAAAATATACCCTATTTTCTAGAATTGGGTAGTGACAAGTCTACCCTCCTTAAAATAATTTCGTCCTCGAAATTAAAAGAGGAAACTAGGACAGGAATGCAAAGAAAGAACCATACCTCAGGGCTCGAAGAGATAGGGGTATCGCTCGCGCATTTCATCCTCCCTCTCCTAGGTCGACTCTCCTGGAGAGTGATGCCTCCACGCGACGCGAACCAAGGGAATAGTCTGGTTCCTCAACACCTTCTTCCGCCGATCCAGAATCTCCACCGGCTGCTCTGGATAGCTAAGAGTAGGGCCCACTGCGATCTCCGAGTGATCCAATACGTGACTGGGATCCGCCACGTACCGTCTCAACTGCGACACGTGGAACACATCATGAACTCCCTCCAGCGTAGGCGGCAACTCAAGCCTATACGCCACGGCGCCGACCCTCTCAAGAACACGGAAGGGTCCGACGAAACGTGGGCTAAGCTTCCCGCCTCCACCGAAGCGAATAGTGCCCCGCGTCGGAGAAATCCTCAGGAACACCAGATCTCCAACCTAGCACAAATAAGGTCTCTGCACTTAGTCTAAAACAAGCAATCACAAGCAAACACAAGAACAAAATCTAGATTCTAAGCTATACCTCAAACTCCAAAGGTCTCCGGTGGCTATCGGCCCAATGCCGCTGCCTGTCCTGCGTCACCCGAAGTCTATCTCTAATGAGCTTGACCTTCTCCGCTGCATCAACCACCATCTCCGGGCCAAGCAAAGCTCTCTCACCTACATCATCCCATGACAACGGAGTGCGACACCTCCGTCCATACAACGCCTCAAAAGGTGACATCTCGATACTGGCTTGGTAGCTGTTGTTGTAAGCAAACTCTACCAAGTGCAAGTGATCCTCCCAAGAGCCTCTGAAATCCAAAACACAGGTGCGAAGCATGTCCTCAAGTGTCTGAATGGTCCTCTCTGACTGACCATCTGTCTGCGGGTGATACGCACTACTAAACTTGAGCTGGGTGCCCAAGCTAGCCTGCAGACTCTTCCAGAAATGCGAAGTAAAGCGACTGTCCCGATCTGATACTATGCTCACTGGAACTCCATGTAGTCTGACTATCTGGCGCACATACATCTCTGCTAGTCTCTCTGTAGACGTACCCACTTTGAACGGTAGAAAGTGGGCCGATTTGGTCAACCTGTCCAAGATGACCCAAATCGCATCTTTTCTGCCTGGAGAACGGGGAAGTCCAGAAACAAAATCCATGGTCACATGCTCCCATTTCCACTCCGGAATGGGTAGCGGCTGGAGTAATCCTCCTGGCCTCTGCCTCTCCGCCTTCACCTGCTGGTACACTAAGCATCGGGATACGAAGCGTGCTACCTCTCGTTTCATCCCGTACCACCATACATGCTGTCTCAGATCTCTATACATCTTGTTGGCACCGGGATGCATAGAGTACTGGGATCGATGCGCCTCCTGGAGAACCTCCTCGCGCAACGACCCACTCGGCACACACAACCTGGTACCGTGCCACAATGAACCATCATCAGCAATGGTGAAGTCGTTTGCTAAACCCATCTGAACCTGCTCCCTGATGCTCCTCAGGGACTCATCCTCAAACTGTGTAGCCCTGATCCGGTCTACCAACTCTGACTGAATCTGCAGTCCCCACATCTGCATCTCAACTCCAGGCACTATCACCTCAATGCCCAAGCTCTCTAGATCTGCCAGAAGATAACGATCTGTAGTCAGGCACATAGCTACCGGATACCTGCTCAATGCATCCGCAACTACGTTCGCCTTCCCTGGATGGTACTGCAATGATATGTCGAAGTCTTTCATCAACTCCAACCATCTCCTCTGCCTCATGTTCAGCTCTTTTTGGGTAAACACATACTTCAAGCTCTTGTGGTCTGTGAAGATCTCCACACGCTCTCCGTATAAATAGTGTTTCCACAACTTCAGAGCAAAAATGACCGCTGCCAACTCCAAATTGTGGGTAGGGTAATTCTTCTCATGAGGACGTAATTGCCTGGAAGCATAGGCAATCACCCTCCCATTCTGCTGTAACACACAACCCAGTCCCTTCTCCGATGCATCACTATAGATAGTGAATCCTCCAGAACCTGATGGCAACGTCAACACTGGAGCTGTCGTCAACCTCCTCTTCAGCTCATCAAAGGCGATCTGGCACTCCTCTGACCAAACAAACTCCACGTCCTTCCGAGTCAGCCTGGACAACGGCTCTGCAATCCGGGAAAAATCCTGAACAAATCTCCTGTAGTAGCCTGCCAGTCCCAAGAAACTCCTGACCTCGGCTACTGAACTCGGAGCACTCCATGCCTCAACTGCCACGATCTTTCTCGGATCCACCGAGATACCCTCTCAAGTCACCACATGACCAAGGAATTCCACCTTGTCAAGGAAGAACTCACACTTTGAGAGCTTTCCATAAAGCTCCTCCTTCCTGAGAGTCTCCAGCACTATCCTCAGATGCTCCTCGTGCTCCTCTGGGGTCTTCGAATACACCAAGATGTCATCTATAAACACCACCACAAACCTGTCTAGATGCTGATGGAACACCTTGTTCATCAGATTCATGAACACTGCCGGGACATTAGTCAACCCAAACGGCATCACCAAGAACTCATACTGTCCATATCTGGTCCGAAATGCTGTCTTCGGAATATCCTCCTTCCTGACTTTCACCTGGTGGTAGCCTGTCCTCAGATCAATCCTGGAAAATACCCTCGCTCCGCTCAACTGGTCAAAAAGATCATCAATACGCGGCAGCGGATACTTGTTCTTGATTGTGAGGCTGTTCAGAGCCCTGTAGTCGATACACATCCGTATCGACCCATCCTTCTTCGGCACAAAAAGTACCGGAGCACCCCACGAAGAAGAACTAGATCTGATAAATCCTTTGTCCTGAATCTCATCCACCTGCTTCTTCAACTCTATCAGCTCACTGTTGCTGACTCTATAGACGTGCTGGGATATCAGCTCCGCGCCTGGCACAAAGTCTATAGAGAACTCCACATCTCTGTCCGGGGGTAACCCTGGCAACTCCTCCGGAAAGACATCCATATACTCCTCTATCAGTGGATGTAGCGACCTCGGCTCTACCACCAGGGCTCCGCAGAAGACTCCCTCGGTCTGCTCCGCTGCTCCTCTGGCAAACTGAAACTCTGGCTCACCCGGCGGACTAAAGAAAACTCTGCCTCCACGACAATCTATACTAGCACAATGCGTACTCAACCAATCCATCCCGAGTACAACATCGTAACTCGGAAGTGGCATTACGAGTAGGCACACACTCAACTCCCGGCCTCCCAAGGTAACTCTCCGGTCTCTGCAAACATCACGGACTAGGATGATACCACCCCCGGTCGTGATCTTGCAGAGTCTAGCTAAAGGTTCAGCAACAAGATGGTGTCTAACAGCAAAAGATACAGACACAAAGCTATGGGAAGCACCGAAATCAAATAAAGCAAGTGCTGGAATGGAATCAAGGAGAATAGAACCTGAGATAACATCACCAACTGGCTCGGTCTCGTCCACTGTCAGGGCAAAATCTCGCCCCTGCTGTCCTCCTCGGTGCTGCTGCTGGTGCTGGGCGAACCTCTGCTGCTGAGTCTGCAAAGGCTGTCCTCTCTGTTGCGCTGCAGGTGCTCTGGCTGGTGCCCTCTGAGCGGCTCCTCCGCCCTGAGCTGTACGGGCAAGCGCTGAAGGACAATCCTTTAGCTGGTGGTCTGCGGTGCCACACAATAAACATCTGCCCAGCCTCTTTCTGCATATGTCCCATCCGTGCCCTGGCTTCCTACAGAAAGGGCAAACGATGGGCTGCCTCTGCTGCTGGGGCGCCTGCCGGAAGGGCGCACGACCCTGACCCTGGTGCTGCTGGGTCTGCTGGAATGGCCTCTTGGCTGGGCCTGCACTGCTACCTGCTCCTGAAGCATCTATGCTCCTTTTCGTCTTCAGCTCCAAATCATCCTCAGCTCTCTGTGCGTCGCAGATAATCTGCTCAAAGGTCCCCTCGCGGTCGCTCCTAGTCAAGGACTTGACCGCCATGACCAAGCCCTTACGGAACTTCCGCGCCTTCGCTGCCTCTGACAACCCCTCAACAAATTTGCCCAGACGGCAGAACTCCGCTGCATACTCATCCACTAGCATACTCCCCTGGACGAGCGCCTCGAACTGACTCTCTAAGGCACTGAGAGCCACATCCGGGAAGAACTTCTCCTTGAAAAGCTTCTTGAAAGCCTCCCAAGTCAATCCCGGAGCTGCTATCCGCGTATCCGTGCGGAACCAAGTAAGGGCAAGGTCGAACATCTGGCTGCCCGCTGCCTCTATCTGTATGCTGGCTGGGATCATCGCCAGCCTGAAAATGCCCTCTATATGCTCGATCCAGTCGTCGGCGTACAGGATCCCCTCTGTGCCGTGGAACTCCTTAGGCTGCATCCTCTGAAAATCGATGATAGTACCCGGCCTAGGATACTGAGCCTGCTCTGGCTGTGGCTGGATCTGAGCCACTCTGTCGACCGCTGTCAAAGCCACCTGATGAGCATTCTCAATGCCCATTCTCAAAACATCTGCCTGGCGGTGCTGCGCATCCATCATCTCTCGGAAGAATGCGAACAACTGTGTAGCATCTACTGGCGCAGGCGGTGGTGGAGGAGGTACCACCGGGACAACTGGGGTGGCTCTCGGATAAATGGGAGTAAGGGGATCTCCGAGAGAAACTGAAGCTCCCTCAACCGCAGGAGTGGCGAGTGGAGCGGTAGCGGCTGCCGGACGTCGAGCAGGTCGAGAGGTGGCAGACCTCTCGGTGGCAGCTGCTGGGGCGGTACGCTGAGATCTGGTCTTCGGAGGCATCCTGAACACAGATCAAAAGAAGTCAATATAGTGCAAGAAACGATAACATCAATGAAGGACAATAATATTGCAAAAGAAAACAATTTCAGAAAAATTAAAGATAGCAAAAGGAAGTAGGAAAGGTCCTAGTTGTGATTGAGCACACTCTCTCTCAGCCTATCTCCTATATCCTATTGCAGGTAACCCTAAAAGCAGACCTGCATGGGCCACCACCAAAAACGTGTCATGACCCGCACCCGAAAATCGGGCATGAGCCGTGGGTACGTCCAGCCTACGCTGCAGAATCGGCGGTAGAACGCTGTAAAGGTCCGTTCTAGGTCAATCATATCTATCTATATCTCACTGAAAAATCCGGCATGACCTCTCCAAAAGGAGGGCAAAACCACACAATATATATATATCAAAATAATCTTCTCCCGAAGGAGGGCAACCACGCAATATATATATAAATCTCAATCACAAAATCTAGGGGAAGAAATAAGCACGATATGATATAAACAAGAAAACCAGAACCAAGAGAGCAAGATAATCCAAAATAATACAGTCCAAGCCAAAATAGCTACAACATCACAGCATCAAAAGAATAAGTACAGTCATCCAAAATATAAACCACAAGGAAAACCCAGGAAACCCACCTAGCTAACTAGGGTGCTATCGGCGTCTCCTCGGCGCACTCCTCCTCGATCTCAGGGTCACAACAGTCATCAATACCAGGCCCGTAGAACGTAGGGCAATAGTCCTCAGGATCCTCTGGAAAAAATATGCCCAGTCAGGACTGGAGCGAAGTACATAACTCTGAAAGCAACTCCAAATGTATGGTAAGGTGTATATGACGAGCAATAGAAAAGTAATCAAGATGCACAGGAAATAAATATATGCTGGAGCACAATAAGTAGCTGCAATATAAACTGGAGAACAATACAAGTAGTGGAAAAGTAACTGCAGGTGAGAAACATGAATACTAGCTAAGTGCCTTGAGCACAAGTTCGTTATGTGATCGGCTTAGGTTGTACATGAAAAATACTACGATAACTCCGTTATGCATGAGTTGCATAACCGACATACACATGAATACTGTTTGGCTTTGATTACATAACCAACTCACTACTCCCCTCCCCCACTAATACCATTGGATCCAACCACAACACGCTACGTACATGATAATAGCTCGCATACACGAAGGCGAGAGCACAAGAAGCACATGATAGCACATGAGAATCAATACCCGAAGCACATGATAAAATACACGTGATAGAGTACCCGCTGAACACGGTAAGGGAGATAGCATCTCATGACGGGATCCACTAGTACCAGCTCGTATAATAATGTGTCAGAATCAAGTATTACAGTTCTAGAACAGGTGATATAAACGCTATCATGAAATGGAAACTATCAGAGGTAGGTACTCGCCTGATGTCCTGAGCAACTGATGAGGATCGAGGTCCGGACCGGTGTCGCAGGGACCTAATGCAAAAAACAAGGATTAAACAGGGTTCTAAGCATTTAAACTGATATAAAATAATTAAAAACAGGCTTCTAGGGCTATTCTAGGTCGAACGGATCAAACTGGTGAAATTCGGGTCAAAAAGTCAACTCGCGGTCCAAAAAGTCAACTCTAGGTCAAAACTAGGTCAAACGTTGACTTTTACGGTCAACGGGGACAAATTTGGTCAAAGCTAGGTCAAACTAGGGTGCCCCTGAAATTCTAGGTCAAACCGAGCTCATAAAGCTACTAAACTCTCAAACTCGCCTAATCGAGATACCGGGATACCCTCGGTATCCGATACCCCGTCCTAGGCCACGCACCCTGCCTAAACCCGCTAAAACCTATGCTAGCACGCGTAATTATATATATACAAACATATAAAAATCACTCCAAAGCATTTCCTAGGCTAATGCTCAAATACCCCGCTCGAAACTCAATACCTTGAATATCTCAAGGTATCGAGATACCTCGGTATCTCAAGGCTAATGCTCAAACCTATCAAGATATATATATATATATATATATATATATATATATATATATATAACTATAGGTATATAGATATCTATCTCTTAGATAGATAAAACTATCTATCTACCTATCTAGTATCTATCTATCTAAATATCTAATAACTATTTAACTAGCTATCTTATCTATTTATCCTACTATCTATCTATCTAACTTATTATCTATTACCTATCTATCAACATATATATATCTATATATCAAACTCTCTTCCTCACTAGCTAATACCCGCTGCTACTGCTGAAGCTTCTTATTCCTGCTGCTGCTGCTCCATGCTACTGCTGATGCTGCTGCTCTTGCTCTTTGTACTGCTGCTGCTGCAGCTATTCCTGCTGCTGCTGTGCTGCTGCTGCAGTGCAGCAGCAGCTGCTCCTTGCTGCAGTCTGGAACCCCCCTTCCAACTCACATACACACACACACATCCATATATATACATATATATATCACTATCTATATATATATATACATACATATATATCTATATATATATAACTAGATATCTATATATATATACTCATCCACACACTCTAACACACACACTAACACACTCACACACTAATACACACACACACATAAATATATATACATAGCTACATATATATATACACTTAATATATATATATATATATATCTACACACACTCTCAACTATATATATATATATACATACACCCAAAATATATATATACATATACACACACACAAGCACACTTACACATATACATATATATATATATATACACATATACATATACACACACAAGCACATAGATCTAAATACACACATGCATATATAAATATATATATAAAAACACACATACATATATATAAATATATATATATATACAGACACACATAAATACAAACACAATCACGCACACAACACTCAAACCACATGCCCTACTCACGCCCAACGACCCCGACACTCACCAATACCCTAAAATATATAAAATATAGCCCGAAAACTCTAGTACACACTCCCCGATACTAACCCAATGTGCGCACAAGCCCGAAACGAGAAAACCAAGTCGAAATGGCCGTTCGGTCATTTCGACGAACACGTGGTGCGCGGCTCGGAAAACCTCCTGAAACGCACACCAAATGAACTCGGAATCGGCCCAAAATTTACCCACGCGCTCTATACGATGTCTAGATTCTAGAAAAAGCGGTCCCGCATCGATTCTAGGTCCGTGGCAAAAACGCACATGCATTTAGAATCGGCGACGATGAAAAGTCCTAATTTCGCCCGAAACGCCCGTTTCTCCGCGACACGGCTTCCCGTGTCCGAACGGAGACACGCACTCACCCTCTAGACACCCGACAACGTCTACCTAGGTCCATCTAACCTAGGGTATCATCCAAAATTGGGCCAAATTTGGATTCCACCCGAATTCGACACAAAACCTAATGTCAAAGTTTCTAAACTCACCCAAACTAGTTCCAACTTCCTCCTACGGGTAGGGTTAAGGTCTAGGAAGGTTCTACAACACTAATTACACTATACAAAAATAATTAGGAAGGGGAAAGTTAGGTTTTACCTCTTGAAAGTTGGAATCCCAAGGCCAAAGTCTCACAACCCCTAGAAATTATCTCCCTCAAGCTCCAAGCTACCAAATCTAGCTCTCACACTAGATCTAAGCTCCTCACACCTAGGTTAGAGAAAATGTAAGGTTAGGGTTAGCTTAAAGAAGAAGGAATGGAAGAAAAAAAGAAGAAAAGTGAAGAGAAGCTTACTTGGAAGAAGAAGGAAGAAGAAAGGAGAAATGGAGAAGAAGAAATGAAGAAGAAGAAGAGTGGAATGAAGAAGAATGCAAAGAGGGGAGGGGGCTGCTGCTGGAATCCCACGGGTGGGGGTAGGTAGGGGCCGACCTTGGCAAATAAATGGGTACATAAGTCACCAAATTCCCAAAATGCCCCTATTGACTTGGTTTTGGGTTCCGGGTTCCAAAAGCACTCAAACTAGTTCCAAATCTCTCCAACTAACCTCCTAAAAATAAAATAATAATTCTAAGCCCCAAAATAATTCTCACAAGGGTGTGGGCTGGGTCGGACATGGGTCCACTAGGGTCTGACATGGGTCCAGGCTAGCCAAAACCCTAAAACAATAAAAATAAAAATAAGACAAGCACTAAATA
This sequence comes from Iris macrosiphon, assembly GCA_036927795.1. Classification (NCBI taxonomy): domain Eukaryota; kingdom Viridiplantae; phylum Streptophyta; class Magnoliopsida; order Asparagales; family Iridaceae; genus Iris; species Iris macrosiphon. The sequence goes on from JAYESA010000004.1 coordinate 118,050,986, forward strand.
ATTATAAATATAAATAATTAAATACAATACACTATTTATCAAATTAAAAAAAAATATACCCTATTTTCTAGAATTGGGTAGTGACAGTATATTTTAAGGATTGACTGTGATTTTCATATCTTCACTGTGTAGTCATAAATAAGGACTTGGGTATGAGTTAGATGTCTTACCTTAAGTATAGTACCTATAGTTATGTTAAGCCATTAACCGATACATGTTAGCTAGGAATCTCAAGAGATTGTAATTAGAGCAGTTATATTGAATTAAGAAAACATAATGGTTATGAAGAGAAAAAAGTTATAAAAGTAGTACTAGGTTTAAGTTGAATTATTGGAGAGGGGAAAGGATGAAATTCTAAGAAATTTTGATGTTATGTAAGGTAGAAATTGAGGAGTATCATAAGGTTAATTGAGATATGGATTACAATAAGAATTATCTATGATGATGTAATGATGATTATGAATGTGCGATTAAGCAAGTTGTGTGGCGATAAATTCAACCTGAAGGGCCAAGACTCAAAGAAAGAATTAACATGTTAGCTCGAGGGAATAGAGGATACGATTTTCGTAAATAATGATAAGAATGCTAGGAATGGGTATCTTATACAAGTCATGGTAATACAAAAATAAGTTGGTATTACCATAGATTAATTAAGATTCATGATTACGATTATAATTGAAAACTTTTAGGAACCAAACAAGTAGTAAAATGGCATTATTTCAGCCCCTAAAATGAAATTATTTTTTTAGGACATAATATTGTTAATAAACAATCTCCGCAATCTTGGGGATTACATCCCAATAGAGAACAACCTTATCTTCTAAAGATAAAGCCATAGCTTGTAACTATAACTATTGGGATTATATTCAAGCTTTCTATAACTTTCTCTACTATGATAACTCCCAATATATATTATAAATTACTTTTAAAAATAAAGCACTAATTATTTTATTGTCTATATTTATTTAAGGAGTTTATTTTCATAGGATAAATATTTGTGGATATGTGATTCTTGGTTGTTTGTTTGGGATGGTAGATTCCTGTGTGACGTCCATTTCACCTTCGAAAAATTTTGTAAGAAACAATCTTTCTAATTCATTGAAGATTTTAGTATAGTCATTATGTAGACCGTGAAACCACTCAAAGGCTACCCCCTGCATGGTACCGATAAACAACTTTGTGAGTAGTACATCATCCCTTGGCATATGCAACGTCTGGGAATCGAAGTAGAGCAGATATTGACAAGAAGACTTTATTCTATCATAGGGAGGCAATGATTATGATTTCTACTTTTGCAGACAAACGATATTGTCCCACTCAAGAGGCTATGGTTGTGATACCCCAAGGTTATACAGTTCATCTTTGTTATTCAAGGAGGCAACTTGAGCTTTAAGCACACGAAAAGCCTCGGTATCGGTGTCAATTGGTTGTGTAGCAGTAATTGGTTGTACAATAGTATGTTGGGCACCCGTAGGTTGTGGTGTAAATATTTGATGTACCCCCTGTTCGAGGTTTGCTGCAAAATTTTGATTATCTTCTACCTCTGGGGCTGGCTGTATATGAGGTACTGGTATAGCTGTGGTATTTGTGACTAAGAGATATTGTACAGTCTGTAGTATGGTATGTGCATTTCTCGAACAGCGAATTTAAGACAGTTAAGGCATTGATTTGTGCGGGCAGCATTATTGCTTTCTGGTTCATCACCAGTTGTATATAAGATGACTTTCCTATTGTCAAAGGAAGGGGTAGTGGACTGGAAAGTATACTCAGAGTCTACAATCTCCGCTTAAGATTCCTGATATGTGTTATCCTCAGGTAGGATCACAATGCTATGTGTTTCCTATCACGCCCCAGTACCGAAATATAAAGACGGACATGGCCAGCTACCCCGTACAAGGTACTATATGTCATACGGTGATCACAGTTGTATAAGACAAGGGGGTGCATGCTACAATAAAGTCTCCTATGGTGAAGAAATTTTATGTCTCAATCATTCAAACAAGAAATAGCAAGCATAGAGCAAATATGATAAGCAATAAGGCATCCCAAACGCTTTCTCAAAATATTCTGGAGTCCAGTTGTGCAAAATAAGAAGCTAGAAGAGTAACATATGTACAAGACAGTAATCAACTATAGTCTGATTTAATACAATTATGTAAGAAAAACTAATGTCTAGACGAGCCGGCTAATATGTGCATGTGTCTAAATGCCCAAAAGAAGTAAATATGCAAGGCAAGCAGGGAACAAGAAAACCTACTCGATATCCCCTGCGACCATATTCCTGGTGCACGCCATGAGTTGGAGAAAAGTATGCTGGATCCTCAGGTGCTGGCTCGAAACCTGACCATGCTAAACTAGTGGGGTTAGACCCCAAATAGCAAGTACCACAAATGAAGCACGAAATAGAGAAACAAAATCCAAGAAAAATATATAATAATACATAGGTTCAGTGTCGTAACTTAGGTCCATGGCATATCCTAGCACTAAGGTTCAAACCTACAACCAAACAAGGACAAGGGTTGAACCATCACACTATGATAGTCCACTTCCCTAGGCTACTAGCTGAATAATATAATCGTAACCAAATTAATTTCTTCCTAAGTCGGCCAATCATGTGTACGGCTTGCTATTTTATGGAGTCTGAGGTTATCTCAGAATAATGCATAATAAGTATCCTCAGATCACGCTAGTGCCGAACATGAGCTAACCGAACCAATATAATAAAATAGGCACTTTCAGGATGCACCAGTCCCCTGTAGGTCCACTGTGCTTAAAATACGGTATTAGCAGTTCCAGTATTCCTATATTAAAATAGTGGCTTGGCATAATAATAATAGTCAAATACTGTACTCCACTAAGACAGATGATATACAGTATCTGTGGTGGCCAGCCTACAGCGTACTTCGAATGAATCTCTGTAGGAAGGTTTGTTGGCATTATCTGGAAAAACCGTTCCCTCCAATGTTACTACCACTTTTAGTTACCTAATTAGCCCTACGTGGTGCTTGAAATCTCAAGGCATGGTCACATGAAATTTTTTCTTAAAATATCATACAAAGTACAGCACGCTAGATACGAATCCATAAAAGTCAAGTCTGGATGCACCCGAGCATGTATACAACATTCATACAATCAATATCCTAGCCACGCTTTGGTAGTTTGACTCACTTATTATGCACGTACTGGGGAAATATTGTATGTTTATAATATCACGTGTTCAGGAATTTGGAGGCATTCTCAATGCACAACCCAAATATAATCACTTAACACGTGTAGGATGTGTCACACCTTGGCGCACATTAAATCATGAATAATAATCAGACAATAGTGGTATCAGCACGGATACAGTATTCGAGTCAAATTACCAATTATATATTGGGTCACATGAATCAAGAAGATATTCAATCAAAACAAGCAATGCCACATGGGTCTCTAGGCCGCATGGGAAAATTAGGCCTCATGCAAAGTCCTGGCTGCATGAAGTCAGGCCGCATGAAGAGTCAGGCCGCATGTGTCACGACCCGCACCCGGGGTAAGGGTACTAGTCGGAAACAACGCCCAGCCTACGCCGCAGAATCGGCGGTAGAACGCTGTCTAGAAAGTCTATCTAATATAATGAACCACCAAAAGATAGTGTACTCAATCACAGAACTAAGATAGAATAAACACGGATCAGATAAGAATAGAATAGTCATCAACTCATGAGTTTAAAATAATACATCAATGAGTCTGAAGAGTAACAAAAATAAGCTGGAGACAAATCCAGTACAAAAGAATACTATCATACTACAAGCTACACTCCAGGGTCAACTGTCTCAGTTGGGATAAGTCCCTCTTGAGCCAGGGTCTCCGAATCTAAACCCACAACATCCTGGGGTCCATAATAGGTAGGGTACTCCTCAGTATCATCTGGAAAAATATATCCAGTCAGGAAAGAAGCAGAGTACATCTCTAACAGCAGTTCTAATCCATGATAAAAACTATGTAACAGTAAATAGCTGTGGATAAACAAGATGCACAAAATAGATACAAGAGATATATAGACAATAAGGAAATACTGGAAAGAAATACAATAATGAACAATATACCAATGAAACAATAATACTAATGACTAAGTGTGTGAGTACTAGCTTAACATGTGATCGGCTTGGGCAAGATACAATGCGGCCTGGCTAATCATACGTGCGGTGCATGATCAACACTATTCGCTTACCAATACTTTATTCAATAGGGATTTAATCACATATCTATACTAATACTCCCCACCCCCAACTGGTATAATAGATCCAACCACGGTATGCTATGGCACTAGATTCCCCAAGAAGATAGCTAGTCTCCCCGAGAATCGGTGTCTGTACATGTACAAGATAACCAATGAAACAATACTTGCACCATATACACCATATACCAAGGAATAACATCTCATGACGAGATCCGGATATACCAATCCGTGTAACCATAGTGTCGAGAGAAACATGTAAATCTACACTAGATACAACGAACATAGAGGATATCATAAATGAGAAACTATCAGAGAATGTACTCGCCTGAAATCCAAAGAACAGTCTCACAGATGTCTGACTCGGTGCCTCGAAGACCTAGATATGGAATACCACATTAAAACAAGGTCCCGGAAAGAGAACAAGTCAAACTAGTCAACTCCTAGGTCAATAAATAAATTCTAAGTCAAAAGTCAACTATGGTCAACTCTAAAGTCAACTAAAGTCAAACATGGTCAAACCAAGGTCAACCTCACAAGAAATCTATATAAATAATATAGAAATAAAATACAACAATTTAGGAATAAAAATTAGATCCCAAATCATACTCACACAAAGTATACTACTAATACAAATAATATATACCCTAAAATAATATATATACAAACCAATATGTATACAAATAACATAATATATTATTACAAATATTATACCTCACAAAACACATATATATACACACATATATATACAATAATAATATATAAAATATAATTTAAAACTGTCAAAGCGTCACTGAAAATAGTGAACAAAAAAGATAAAATAAAACAGGTTTAATAGTGACAGTCTTGACTGTCACTGAAAATTCATCGCAGAAACTCCATATACAAAACCGCTGCTGTCACAGTTTGCTGACAGTTTCAAACTGTCACAAAAAAAATGTCGCTGAAAGGTTGCCGCTCAAAACTGCCGCAGCATTAATGACAGATCTGTCATTAATGCTGATCACTGTACAACGGCTGCTGTTCAGACCAAATAATGACAGTTTCACTGTCATAGAAACCACTGTCACTAAAACACAGAAATATATATATATATAAATATATATATGCAATAATAATCACAATATATATATATAAATAAATAATTATATACTTATATATATATGCACATATAAACTTATAATTAAATACCAATAGTTACAACACATGCACATATTAATGTTCATATTTTACATGGCTAGAAGCACACCTAAAATATATACATTAATATACAAATAATTACATAATAATTATAAATAATATAATTACACAATTAAACACATAAATATATTTTATAAAACATTTATGTATAATTTATACTATTAACATAAGTACATATATAATTACATGCAAGAAAGCTACATATTATATTTGTACATCATATTAGCACACACAAAAATATATAGATCTATGCTACAATAATTACTATAATAAATACACAAAATAAATATATAATATCTATATATATTTACTAATTATAATTGAAGAATTTAAACCATACATAATTAGATCTATTCAAAAATCCACACAATTGGAGAGTATCACATCGTATCCCACTAGATCTAGGATACGCATGTGACACGAGTCCAACATACAACCAATTGTACCCCGAAGGATACAAACAAATCACAAATAATATTTATGAATAAATCAAAGTGTCAAAAGTAGATCTATGTGTCCGTGTCAAAATACGATATGTTCAAAGCCCCGTGTCGGAGGAAAAACCCCCAAAATAACACGTATCACCAAATAGTTGGGATACGAACCACATGTACCAAATATGGACACGACACAAGCTCCAAACACATAAGCACATGCCCAATTGATCTATAGGATCAATTGACACACACAACAAAATGTAAATTCGGAATTCCGACAAAATTAACACAAAAAGTACCATAACTTTCTCCATGGGTCTCCTATGAACACAAAACAAAGTCCTATGGGTAGTACATACATATAGGTTGATTTTATATGATTAAATCTCAGATTTAGAAGCTATTTAAATGGGAAAATCTGAATTATACCTATTGGGAGATGGATTCCCAATGAAACCTCCAATTGAGAAGAACTTGCTTCCAAATTGTAGATCCTTGCTCCTCTTTGTAGATCATTGCTTCCTTCTTCTAGATCCTTGCTTCCTCCTTCTCTAATGGTGAATTAGGAAGAATTTGGAATGAATTTGGTAGGAAATTGGAATGGGAATGGAGGGAATTTGGGAGTGAAAAATTCTAGATCTAGATTTGGAATGAGAATGAGAGGAGAGAGAAATTTCCCCCCTCTTTTAATAGGCCGGCCTTGCCCCTCTCCCAAGCAATTATAAAATGTCCAATGTACCCCTTGGGGCCTCTCATGAAGAAATAATTAAGGAAGGAAGCTTCTAGTCTAATCACTTAATTAATTTAATCCATCTCCTTAACTATGGACTTTCTAAATGGGCCAAATCTAACTATTTAATTCATATTGGTCCATGGGTCCAAACTACACTAGTTGGGTCCACTAAAATAAGTCCAAAATAATTAAATAACATCCAACAATAATTAAATAATACAACAAAAATTATTTACCATGCACAATATTTATTTAAATAGGAAATTACTAAAATACCCTTTTTCCTAAAATGTGGTAGTGACAAGTCTACCCTCCTTAAAATAATTTCGTCCTCGAAATTCAAAGACGAAAACTACCCCCAGAAAAACACAGAACAGAACTAAAGAATCACAAGTAACTAATGAACAGAATATAACAATGAACAGAACATAACTAGAAATAACATACCTCAAGGTACAAACAAATATGGATAACGCTCTCGCATGTCATCCTCTCTCTCCCAGGTAGACTCCCCCGGAGAGTGATGCCTCCATGCGACACACACCAAAGAAATAGTCTGGTTCCTCAGCACCTTCTCTCTCCGATCCAGAATCTCAACTGGCTGCTCTGGATAGCTAAGAGTAGGGCCTACCTCTATCTCTGAGTGATCCAATACATGACTAGGATCTGCCACGTATTATCTCAACTGCGACACATAAAACACGTTGTGCACTCCCTCCAATGCAGGTGGCAAGTCTAGTCTATAAGCAACTGTACCAACCCTCTCTAGAATAGTGAAAGGTCCGATGAATCGCGGACTAAGCTTTCCGCCTCCACCGAAGCGAATCGTGCCTCGTGTCGGAGAAATCCTCAGAAACACCAAACCACCCACCTAGAACAAAACACCATCTTAAGAACTTAATCTATAACAAACAAGAACAAGCATAAACAAAATTTAAACTATACCTCAAACTCCAAAGGTCTCCGATGGCTATCGGCCCAATGCCGCTGTCTGTCCTGCGCCACTCGAAGTCTGTCTCTGATCAACTGAACCTTCTCTGCTGCATCCACAACCATCTCTGGCCCAAGTAAAACTCTCTCTCCAACATCGTCCCAAGACAAAGGAGTACGACACCTCCGACCATATAGAGCTTCAAAAGGTGACATCTCTATACTGGCCTGGTAACTGTTGTTGTAAGCAAACTCTACCAAATAGAGATGGTCCTCCCAAGAACCCCCGAAATCTAGTACACAAGTGCGCAACATATCCTCGAGAGTCTGGATAGTCCTCTCTGACTGCCCATCTGTCTGGGGATGATATGCAGTACTAAACTTGAGCTGAGTGCCCAAACTCTCCTGCAAACTCCTCCAGAAATGAGAAGTGAAACGACTATCTCGATCTGAGACTATGCTGACGGGAACTCCGTGTATCCTAACGATCTGCCTCACATACATCTCTGCCAGCTTCTCCGTAGACAAACCCACCTTGAAAGGCAAAAAGTGGGCCGACTTGGTCAATCTATCAACAATGACCCAAATCGCGTCTTTCCCTCCTGGAGATTGTGGAAGTCCGGACACAAAATCCATAGTAATGTGTTCCCACTTCCACTCTGGAATGGGTAATGGCTGAAGTAAACCTCCTGGCCTCTGCCTCTCGGCTTTCACTTGCTGGCACACTAAGCATCTGGATACAAACTGTGCCACTTCCCTCTTCATGCCATACCACCACACACTCTCTCGCATATCCCGATACATCTTGTTAGCACCTTGATGTATGGAATACTGAGAGCGATGCGCTTCCTGCAATACCTCCTCGCGTAACTCCCCACTAGGCACACACAATCTAACTCCATGCCTCAAGGATCCATCCTCTGCAATAGTGAAATCATCCTCCAATCCTGCTCTCACCTGAGCTCTGATACTCCTCAAAGATACATCAGCATACTGTGCTGCCTTGATCCTGTCCATCAAATCTGAGTGTATCTGTAATCCCCACATCTGTATAGCACACCCAGGAATAATCACCTCAATGCCCAAGCTCTCCAAGTCCTCCAACAGATATCGATCCTGCGTCAAGAACATAGCTACCGGATACCTGCTCAAAGCATCGGCAACTACATTGGCTTTCCCAGGATGATATTGCAAAGAGATATCAAAATCCTTCATCAATTCCAACCACCGACGCTGCCTCATATTCAACTCCTTCTGCGTGAAAACGTACTTCAAGCTTTTGTGGTCTGTGAAGATCTCCACACGCTCTCCGTACAAATAATGTTTCCACAACTTCAGGGTGAATATGACAGCTGCCAACTCTAAATCATGGGTAGGATAGTTCTTTTCATGAGGACGCAATTGCCTGGATGCATAGGCAATCACCTTCCCATGCTGCTGAAGAACACAACCTAAACTCTTCCCCGATGCATCACTATAAATAGTGAAACCTCTGGACCCTGATGGCAATGTCAAAATAGGAGCAGACGTCAACCTCTTTTTCAACTCCTCAAAAGCAACCTGGCAATCCTCTGTCCAAACAAACTCTACATCCTTCCTTGTGAGTCTGGTCATCGGCTCGGCAATCCTCAAAAAATCTTGCACAAACTTCCTGTAATAGCCTGCCAATCCCAAGAAACTCCTGATCTCTGCTACTGAACTCGGAGTCTTCCAAGATTCTACTGCTGAAATCTTCTTCGGATCCACTGAAATACCATCACCAGTCACAACATGCCCCAAGAATTCTACTTTGTCCAAGAAAAACTCACATTTGGACAACTTTCCATACAGCTTCTCCTTCCTCAGCACATCCAACACAATCCTCAAATGCTCCTCATGCTCCTCCGGTGTCCTCGAGTATATGAGTATGTCGTCAATTAACACCACCACGAACTTGTCAAGGTACTGGTGGAACACCTTGTTCATCAAGTTCATAAATACCACCGGTGCATTAGTCAAACCAAACGGCATCACCATAAACTCGAACTGACCATACCGAGTTCTAAAAGCAGTCTTCGGTATGTCCTCCGGCTTCACCTTCACCTGATGGTAGCCTGATCTCAAATCTATCTTAGAAAATACCTTCGCACCACTCAACTGATCAAACAGATCATCAATCCGTGGCAAAGGATACTTATTCTTGATAGTAAGATTATTCAAAGTCCTGTAATCAATGCACATGCGCACCGATCCATCCTTCTTCGGTACAAACAATATCGGGGCTCCCCATGGTGAAGAACTCGATCTGATAAACCCCTTATCCTGCAATTCGTCCACTTGCTTCTTCAACTCGACCAGCTCGCTGTTGTTTACTCTATAGACATGCTGTAAAATTGGTTTTGCACCTGGCACCAAGTCTATAGAAAATTTAACATCTCGATCTGGTGGCAATCCTGGCAATTCCTCAGGAAACACATCCAAAAATTCTGCTATCAACGGATGCGGCAACTCCTTGTCTTCTACCATAGCTCCACAAATAATGCCTTCTCTCTGCTCTGCAGCTCCTCTAGTAAACTCGAACTCTGGCTCTCCTGGCGGACCAAACAAAACTCTACCTCCTCTACAGTCTATGCTAGCACGGTGCCTACTCAACCAATCCATCCCAAGTACAATGTCATAGCTTGGAAGTGGCATTACAAGTAGACACGCACTCAACTCCCGGCCTCCCAGAGTAACTCTCCGATCCTTGCAAATATCATTAACCAGGATAATGCCTCCCCCGGTCATGATCTTGCAAGTCCTAAGCAAAGACTCAGCTACCAAACCATGCTTCAGAGCAAAAGAAACAGATACAAAACTATGGGAAGCACCACTATCAAACAAAGCTAAAGCTGGAATGGAATCAAGAAGAATAGAACCTGCGATAACATCTCCGGTGGATTCCTCCTCTTCGACGGTCATAGCAAACGCTCGTCCCTGTCGAGCACCTTCCTGCTGTTGATGCTGGACAAAATGCTGCTACTGTGTCAGAAGCGGTCCCCTCGGCTGTGCTGCAGGTGGTCTCGTCTGTGTCCTCGGAGCTGGAGCTGCTTCTTGAACTGCAAGACGAGGATACTCCCTCGATTGATGCCCTTCAGTACCACAATACAAACAAACTCCTAGCCTCCTCCTGCAAACTTCCCAGATGTGGCCGGGCTTCTTGCAGAAGTTGCATGGGGCCTGCTGTAACTGCCTCTGCTGCTGAGGTGCCTGGTAAAAAGGCGCTCTAGCTGGAGTCTGGTTCTGCTGTGGCTGCTGGAAAGGTCTGGACTGGAAATGAGGACGTTTGGCAGATACTGCACTGCCGTTGGCCCCCAGAAAAGAATTATGGTCTCTCTTGGTCTTCAAACCCAGATCCCGCTCAACCTTGCGTGCCTCCGCAAGTATCTCCGAGTATGTCTCATAAAAAGACGGAATAAGAATCTATATGGCACAAGATGTAAGACATCAAGGAAAGGACAGTTTAAGGGTTCAAGTATCAATGTCAAAGGAGAATAGTTGAATCAAAAAAAATTTCCTAGATGTGATTGAGTATCTCAGCCTATATCCTATATCCTATTGCAGGCTCGCAGTAGTACAACTAAGTTATCGTACTACCACGCCATCACATACTTGTGAAGCTAGACCTGCATGGGCCACCACCAAAAATGTGTCACGACCCGCACCCGAGGTAAGGGTACTAGTCGGAAACAACGCCCAGCCTACGCCGCAGAATCGGCGGTAGAACGCTGTCTAGAAAGTCTATCTAATATAATGAACCACCAAAAGATAGTGTACTCAATCACAGAACTAAGATAGAATGAACACGGATCAGATAAGAATAGAATAGTCATCAACTCATGAGTTTAAAATAATACATCAATGAGTCTGAAGAGTAACAAAAATAAGCTGGAGACAAATCCAGTACAAAAGAATACTATCATACTACAAGCTACACTCCAGGGTCAACTGTCTCAGTTGGGATAAGTCCCTCTTGAGCCAGGGTCTCCGAATCTAAACCCACAACATCCTGGGGTCCATAATAGGTAGGGTACTCCTCAGTGTCATCTGGAAAAATATATCCAGTCAGGAAAGAAGCAGAGTACATCTCTAACAGCAGTTCTAATCCATGATAAAAACTATGTAACAGTAAATAGCTGTGGATAAACAAGATGCACAAAATAGATACAAGAGATATATAGACAATAAGGAAATACTGGAAAGAAATACAATAATGAACGATATGCCAATGAAACAATAATACTAATGACTAAGTGTGTGAGTACTAGCTTAACATGTGATCGGCTTGGGCAAGATACAATGCGGCCTGACTAATCATACGTGCGGTGCATGATCAACACTATTCGCTTACCAATACTTTATTCAATAGGGATTTGATCACATATCTATACTAATACTCCCCACCCCCAACTGGTATAATAGATCCAACCACGGTATGCTATGGCACTAGATTCCCCAAGAAGATAGCTAGTCTCCCCGAGAATCGGTGTCTGTACATGTACAAGATAACCAATGAAACAATACTTGCACCATATACACCATATACCAAGGAATAATATCTCATGACGAGATCCGGATATACCAATCCGTGTAACCATAGTGTCGAGAGAAACATGTAAATCTACACTAGATACAACGAACATAGAGGATATCATAAATGAGAAACTATCAGAGAATGTACTCGCCTGAAATCCAAAGAACAGTCTCACAGATGTCTGACTCGGTGCCTCGAAGACCTAGATATGGAATACCACATTAAAACAAGGTCCCGGAAAGAGAACAAGTCAAACTAGTCAACTCCTAGGTCAATAAATAAATTCTAAGTCAAAAGTCAACTATGGTCAACTCTAAAGTCAACTAAAGTCAAACATGGTCAAACCAAGGTCAACCTCACAAGAAATCTATATAAATAATATAGAAATAAAATACAACAATTTAGGAATAAAAATTAGATCCCAAATCATACTCACACAAAGTATACTACTAATACAAATAATATATACCCTAAAATAATATATATACAAACCAATATGTATACAAATAACATAATATATTATTACAAATATTATACCTCACAAAACACATATATATACACATATATATATACAATAATAATATATAAAATATAATTTAAAACTGTCAAAGCGTCACTGAAAACAGTGAACAAAACAAGATAAAATAAAACAGGTTTAATAGTGACAGTCTTGACTGTCACTGAAAATTCATCGCAGAAACTCCATATACAAAATCGCTGCTGTCACAGTTTGCTGACAGTTTCAAACTGTCACAAAAAAAATGTCGCTGAAAGGTTGCCGCTCAAAACTGCCGCAGCATTAATGACAGATCTGTCATTAATGCTGATCACTGTACAGCGGCTGCTGTTCAGACCAAATAATGACAGTTTCACTGTCATAGAAACCACTGTCACTAAAACACAGAAATATATATATATATATATAAATATATATATGCAATAATAATCACAATACATATATATAAATAAATAATTATATACTTATATATATATGCACATATAAACTTATAATTAAATACCAATAGTTACAACACATGCACATATTAATGTTCATATTTTACATGGCTAGAAGCACACCTAAAATATATACATTAATATACAAATAATTACATAATAATTATAAATAATATAATTACACAATTAAACACATAAATATATTTTATAAAACATTTATGTATAATTTATACTATTAACATAAGTACATATATAATTACATGCAAGAAAGCTACATATTATATTTGTACATCATATTAGCACACACAAAAATATATAAATCTATGCTACAATAATTACTATAATAAATACACAAAATAAATATATAATATCTATATATATTTACTAATTATAATTGAAGAATTTAAACCATACATAATTAGATCTATTCAAAAATCCACACAATTGGAGAGTATCACATCGTATCCCACTAGATCTAGGATACGCATGTGACACGAGTCCAACATACAACCAATTGTACCCCGAAGGATACAAACAAGTCACAAATAATATTTATAAATAAATCAAAGTGTCAAAAGTAGATCTATGTGTCCGTGTCAAAATACGACATGTTCAAAGTCCCGTGTCGGAGAAAAAACCTCCAAAATGACACGTATCACCAAATAGTTGGGATACGAACCACATGTACCAAATATGGACACGACACAAGCCCCAAACACATAAGCACATGCCCAATTGATCTATAGGATCAATTGACACACACAACAAAATGTAAATTCGGAATTCCAACAAAATTAACACAAAAAGCACCATAACTTTCTCCATGGGTCTCCTATGAACACAAAACAAAGTCCTATGGGTAGTACATACATATAGGTATATTTTACATGATTAAATCTCAGATTTAGAAGCTATTTAAATGGAAAAATCTGAATTATACCTATTGGGAGATGGATTCCCAATGAAATCTCCAATTGAGAAGAACTTGCTTCCAAATTGTAGATCCTTGCTCCTCTTTGTAGATCCTTGCTTCCTTCTTCTAGATCCTTGCTTCCTCCTTCTCTAATGGTGAATTGGGAAGAATTTGGAATGAATTTGGTAGGGAATTGGAATAGGAATGGAGGGAATTTGGGAGTGGGAAATTCTAGATCTAGATTTGGAATGAGAATGGGAGGAGAGAGGCCGGCCTTGCCCCTCTCCCAAGCAATTGTAAAATATCCAATGTACCCCTTGGGGCCTCTCATGAAGAAATAATTAAGGAAGGAAGCTTCTAGTCTAATCACTTAATTAATTTAATCCATCTCCTTAACTATGGGCTTTCTAAATGGGCCAAATCTAACTATTTAATTCATGTTGGTCCATGGGTCCAAACTACACTAGTTGGGTCTACTAAAATAAGTCCAAAATAATTAAATAACATCCAACAATAATTAAATAATACAACAAAAATTATTTACCATGCACAATATTTATTTAAATAGGAAATTACTAAAATACCCTTTTTCCTAAAATGTGGTAGTGACAGCATGCCCAGGGTTAAGTCTACTCCTTGGAACAAGTGTCGAAGTAACATCAAATAATTTAAGTGTTAGTGATGTGACATAAAGTGACTGATGTGACTGAGGTGACAAGTCATAAAGTATGTCAGGAAGAAAAGACAAAACCAATAGAATCAAGTGCCAATAGTTCAGAGCCATGCGCCCAAGAAAATAGTGGTCGCATATTCTCCTGGCCGCATAGGTGTCGGTGCCGCATGAAGTCAATGCCGCATGGAGTTCTTTAGGAATCAGCAAAATGTTCATTCATTCAGCGAGTAGAAACACAAGATGTTAAAGGATATTTGTGTGAATCAACAGTCATGCGTCCAACAAGATGGCTGCATGCTATCAGAATGCGGCAAGAGTTTAGGCCGCATAACCCTCTCGAGCCGCATGACACTATCGGCCATATATGCTCACTGTCTGCATGGGAAATTAATCTTCTCCAACAACATTTTCGGCCATGGCAAAAAAGCTCCAAAAACTGAAATCTTGTTTTGTCAATAAAATCCTCATTTTAAGTCCAAATCGGGTGAACCAAAAGCCAAAATGCTCTAAATTAAAAGCTCTATCATGTATAAAAAATTAATTTTCAAAGACCCAAGTTTAATAGATCAAAACTAAGAAAAACTCATAAAACCCATAAAATCCTAAGTTAAAAATATAGATCTACACTAAACCATCCATCAAAACAGAAAATTCCAAGAACTAAAAGTGCTTAAAAACATATAATAATCATAATAAAACAATAATATGAAAGTTTTTTCTATTTCTCATGTAAGGTGTACTTGCCTATGGAAATTGGGAGAGAAAACTAAAGAAGGAGGAAGTAATAACGAAGTGAGGAGAGAGAGATAAAATATTGGGTTATATAAGGTAGGGTTTGAGCGTTGAACCAAAGGTTCTCATGAGTTGAACCAACCCACAAAATAAACCATGAACCAAGTTAAACCAAAGAATGGGTCTAGTCTCCATGCACATGCAACCATACTAAAATAGAAATATATTCCAAATACGTATATCGAGAACGGGAAGTGGCATCTCTACCTACTTTAGAAAATTTTGTCCTCGTAATTCGAATCCAATCAATAGCTAGAGAAGTTAGGACAAGCACGATACAAATCTACTAGCAACTACACATGCAAGCAATATCATCATAACATTTAGGTGATCACCAGATCACAAAAACTAGATAAGAAGGCATAATGTAGAATATACCTTCTGAATCGAACAGGTGCGGGTACCGAGACCGAATATCATCCTCGTGCTCCCACGTCGATTTCCCAAGTGTGTGACATCCCCAACCAACCCGGACAAGAAAAATAGTCTGATTCTTGAGCACATTCTCCCTTCGGTCCAATATGGATACGGGTTGCTCCTCGTAATATAAGTCGGTACCAACGACTAATTCTGAGTGATCGAGGATATGACTCAAATTCGGAACATACTTGCGCAACTGAGACACATAAAATATATCGTGTACCTCACATAGTAAAGACGAAAGGGCAAGACGATAAGCAACATAACTTACCAGATAGAGAATATCGAACGAACCTATGTATTGCGGACTAAGCTTCCCGCGAACCCCAAATCTAATAACTCTATGGGTGGACAAAATTTGCAAAAATACGTTATCGTTGATATAAAACTCTAAAGTTCTACGATGTTGATCTGCCCAATGTTAATGCCTATCTTGTGCAACCCAAAGTTTCTCTATGATCTGCTTGACAACCTATATTGTCTTCGTGATCATTTCAGGGCCTAACATCTTCCGTTCACCAATTTTGTCCCAAGCCAATGGTGACCTACACTTCCTGTCATATAGTGCTTCAAAAGGTGTCATCTGAATACTGGCATGATAACTATTATTGTACGAGAATTCCACCAAGTGAAGGTGATTCTTCTAAGATCCACCAAGATCTAAGGTACAGGCTTATAGCATATCTTCTAGGGTCTAGATGGTTCTCTTTGATTGTCCGTATGTCTGGGGGTGGTAAACTATGTTGAATCTTAACTTGGTACCCAAAATCTGGTATAAACTTTTCCAAAAATGAGAAGTAAACCGTGTATCTCGATCTGATAAAATACTTATTGGGATACCATGTTGCCTCACTATCTGTCGAATATATATTTCAACCAATAGTTCTGTAGACTGTCCTACTCAAAAATGGTAAAAGTGAGCTACTTTTGTGAGACAATCTACTATCACCCAAACTGCATCTCGATCAGTCGGTGATCTAGGTAAACCAGTCACAAAGTCCATTGAGATGTGTTCTTACTTCCACTTTGGAATAGTTAGCGGTTGCAACAATCCTGACAGTCTTTGTTGTTCTTCCTTCACTTGCTGATATATCAGACATCGAGATATGAAGCGTGCTATTTCCCTCTTCATTTAGTTCCACCAAAAGTGTTGCTTGATATCTTGTACATCTTTGTGCCTCTCGGATAAATAGAATATTGGGAGTTGTGTGCTTCAGTCATAACTTCTTGCCGAATATCCTCGCTTGGGACACATAGACGATTTTCAAACTTTAGCGTTCCATTCGCATGTATTTTAACTCCTTCCAAAGACCTGACTCGCATTCCTCTCGTAGCTTTTGAATCTTCGGGTCCTCTGCCTGAGCTAGTTTGATCCTATCTACCAAAGTTGACTGAATCTGTAGGCTAGCCTAAACTCCTGTACTCTTTGGAAGTACTATCTCGATACCCATCTCTCTTAAATCTTCTAGAATGTGCTTCTGAGTAGTCAACATAAATTCTCTACCTCTTCTGCTAAGTACATCAGCTACTACATTAGCCTTTCCTGGATGGTACTGATGTTCTATGTTATAGTCTTTCAACAACTCTAATCACCTTCTCTGACTCATGTTCAGGTCCTTCTACATGAACACATACTTCAAACTCTTATGATCCATGAATATTTAAACTCGATCGCCATATAAGTAGTGCCTCCATAGCTTAAGTGCAAAAACTAATGCTGCTAGCTCTAAATCGTGAGTTGGATAGTTCTTCTCGTGATCCCTGAGCTGCCGAGAAGCATAATCTATCACTCTTCCTTACTGCATTAAAAATATCAAAGTCCCTTGCCTGATGCATCACAGTACACTATGAATCCTCCGGAGCCTGCTGGAAGAGTAAGGATTGGTGCAGAGATTAACTTTCTTCAAAGGCCATCTAATATTTCGTAAATCTTCTGTAGTATCCTATCAAGCCCAGAAAACTATGCACTTTTGCTACTGTCTTTGGAACTGGCCAGTTCTCTACTGCCACTACTTTCTTGGGATCAACTGGCACTTCTGCTCCAGAAATAATGTGTCCAAGAAAGGATATGCGATCCAGCCAAAACTCACTCTAACTAAGCTTTTCATATAACTGGTGCTCCCTCAAAGTTTGCAGAACTATCCTGAGATGTTCTTCATACTCCTCCTCATTTCAAGAATATACCAGGATGTCATCAATAAATACTACCACAAATTGGTCTAAGTAAGGCATAAAAAAAAGGTTCATCAAGTCTATGAATATTACTAGAGAATTAGTTAGTCTGAATGGCATAACTAAGAATTTGTAATGCCCATATCGTGATCTAAATACTGCCTTGGGTATATCTTGCTCCCGAAATCGCACCTGATGATATCCTGATCATAAATCTATCTTAGAAAAAACTCTTTCTCCACTTAACTGGTCAAGCAAATCATCAATCCTTAGTAATGGGTACTTATTTTTTACGGTCACAGCATTAAGCCGTCTGTAATCCATACACAGCCGTGTCGATCCATCCTTTTTCTTCACCAATATCACTAGGGCTCCCCAAGGTGATGCACTAGATCGAATAAACTTCTTCGCCTTCAGTTCTTTCATGTGTCAATATAACTGATCAAGTTCTGATAGCGACATAGGGTACACCTTCTGGGATACTGGTTCTGCTTCTGGCATCAACTCTATACAAAACTCTACTGCTCTAACTGAGGATAATATGAGAAGATCGTTTGAAAAGATATCCATGAACTCTTCAACTATCTTGGGAAGCGAGTTTGCTTCCCTTTCTACTGTTGTGACTCCTCCCTTATGCTGGTCTCTTGCTATTCTGCTAAGGATAAACTCTTCTAGACTAGGAATTCTAAATAACACTCTACCCTCATGATAGTCTATCATCGTATGACTGTCTCTCAACTAGTCCATGCCTAAGATAACGTCAAAGTTATCCATAGGAAACTCGATCAACTTTGTAGGTAATAAATGCCCACATACTACGACTGGACATGCTAGGCATACCTTACTGTCATGCCCCAGTCCTAAAATATGTAGGACTAGGAATACGTAACACGCCAACCGTTTGTATACGAACTCCAATATATAAAAACTATACACACACGTACGCTATATTATGAATACTAAATCCACTAGTGGTAATATACTGTCAACAAGTCACACGCAATCTATATCTCATCCACAGCACAATTAAAGAAATAGGAATAGATAACTGAATATCAAATATGAAGTCTCAAAGTATGATAGTCGGGTGGAAACAAATTTACTGTAAATCGACTATAATAAAAACTACTAAATGAGAGAAGAGATCAAACTCCAATATAATATAATGTCCATAAAGAAATAGGAAATAAACAACTAGAATATCCATCAGCTGCGATGAATCAAAGGTACTCCGAAGGTAAGACCTCCTCAGTCTGGTATGAAGCATCAGATCCAGATCCGTACTCTTATGGATACTCCTTCAAGTCTATACCTGAAAAGGGACCAGGTCCTCAGAGGGATATAACAAGATACATAGAAGCATGCAAATAAAGTACTCAAAATAAATATCAAATGGGTCGCCTAACCATCTATGTGAATGCAGTTTGAGAACAACTTTCCAACAAGTGGGCTATCTGGCTAAAATGGCATTGGCATGATTCTCTCGGAGATTCAGGGGCCTAAAAAGTATGTCGTCTTTTAAACGCCAGAGGCCGCCTGATAATATATAATATATAGTGGTCATCATGACCGCTCATCTCCGACGGAGCGTACGGGTTACACAAAAAAATTGCAAAGGAGCCCAAACGCCTTACTTGTTGTTCTCCCCACCCCATGCTCTAAGCATGTCACATCCATGATACGATGATACCTCTAAATAACTGCCAGGTCTTCTAGCATGCAAAATTTCTATCAGCAGTTATCCCTATCCGTCGCACGACCTATACGTACCAGTGGCCTGTCGAGTACGCAAGTCCGTGTCCTACATGTGACTCACACTCGTGTAATAAATAGTGTCATGACCAATAAAACATAAAAATGTCTCATGATAATAGGGTAGTCTCATAACTAGGTCAACATGCATATATATAATAAAAACAGAATACGACGCCACCGTCGTTGTACCCAAGTTATTCTTGGACGTGCATTTTATATAGCAGTTAAAATATATGAACTAAATAGAAAAAAATAAAATACATGCATCATATGAAATATAAATCACAGTACAATGGCAATGTATACTTGTCTGGCAAGCAATCTGTAAAGTGTAAGCGTCCAGATGTCAAGTACACAAGATCAGGAACTAAGGCCTCCAAATAAATATCTCCGGATGCTGAAATAAACATCATCAATATTCCCAAAATCAGCGAGATATCTAGAAAATACTACTCTTTCGTCCAATTTGGACACAGGGGCAAAACGGTAATTTTGGATCAAAATGGGGTCCACATATGGCCCACTTTGCGCCAAAATACATGCCAGGGGTAAAGGTCTCTATAGGGGATAAATTATAGGTCAAACAAATTCTAAATATTAATACAAACTCAACGGTATATCTAATTTTGGATTCCGGTGAGCCGAACAAATTTGTCCAAAAAGTCAACCGTGGGACCCGCTAATAGGCGGTTTGGTCAACTATCTCAAAATCGCATAAAACTTGGGTCACAGGACCAACGTGATACCATGAATTCAATGGCATAAGTTTCGTTACATTCCGACGAGCGTACACTAAATGATGCGGTATTTTACAAAAGTTATGATACAGAGACTTTTTACGGATACGGGTTAATTTTGACGCGCACACAGGTCCAAATCAGTTTTCGGGAAATCCCACACGTCAGGGCATACCATACGCGCCTTTCGGTGCAATTGGTATACGATGGGGTAGTCCCGTTTGGTGAGACGCGCTCCGTATCATAAATTTTTAAGGTTTTAAAAACAAAATTTTCCTAATTTTTAACCCAGTTTAATTCTGCATATAATACCAAATAAAATAATCTAATTGATAAGAAGTAATCTCGGTTATATGGTCTTCACATAGCAAAAAGAATTTTTAGATTTGGATGTCTGTAGAGGAAGATATCAGGCCTTAAATATGGGTCATCGCAACAGTTTCTGCAGTGCAAAAGTCATAATTTTTCTCCAACTTGGCCTCGATTTCTACCTAGGGTTTAACGCTGTTCGATGGAATCTAATATATAGAGTTGGAAGAGGAATATGTTGTGAACATACCGGTGAAGACGGATCAGAATTTGGTCGCAAGATAAAATGGGAGACAGTACGGGAAGTCGTGGTCGTCGCAGTCAGATTCTGTGCGGCCTGCTCGCGCGGTCGCGGACGCGGCGGTGCTGGCTGGAGGTCGACGGCGGTGCTGGTGGCTGCGCGGTCGTCAGGTGGTATAGGTTGGCGTAGGGTTGTAAGGAATAGTTTAGGGTTAGGGTTTATAAGATTATATATAGAGAGAGAGCAGGGCGCGGGGTCTCGTTCGCGGGCGGGTGCCGCAGGGCTTGGGGAAACTAGCGGTTGGAGTTTGGGCTCTAGGCTCTGGTTCAATTAGATTAGAATTTGCTTAGTTTAGTTTGTTTTTTTCAATACTTTTCTTTTCCTTTCTTTATTCTTTTCTTTTTATTCAATTACTTATATACACGTATATATATATATATGGTAATAAAATTTCAGAAAATTTTATTAGCACATCCTAAAAATCTCTCAGCCTTCTATAAGACTTTCCAAAATAAATAAAACTAAAAATAATAGTTTTTGCCCATAAATTCTAAATGCATCTTTACCTAATAATTAAATTAAATAAATTCTATTTATCTAATTAACTAAGAAATACTATTAAATAATTAATTAAAAAATTAATATTTAAAATTAGGGGTTTTACACTTACTAACTTCTACGATCCTATTGCTAGTGAGTATATTCAGCCTCACTGGCAATGCCTCAAACTTTAATCCAATACGTGTCGCATATTTTACAGATATAAATGAGTGCGAAGCTCCAGAATCAAATAAAGTTATGGTAGAAAAGGTTGTAACAAAAATGTTACATACCACTACGTCGTCCGACGCCATAGCTTCCTACAAAGACAAGGTGAGTGCCTGCCCTTAGCCTTTTGAGCTCCCTACTACTATCTTCTTTGCTTCCATGGTTGCGGTACCTGCTGATTCTGCTGTTGCTGCCTATAAAGTTGGGCATGCGTCGACAACGGATGCTAAACTAAAAGCCGTGCTGCTACTGCTGGTCCTCCTTACTGTACTTCCCTTGGAGCTGGTACTGGTCCTCTTGGCCTCTACATCAATGGGCACGAGGAAATCTTGTGATCAGGACTCCCATATCTCAAACATAGTCTGTTAGCTGCATGACAAATATCTTAGGTATGACGTTCCTTGCCACAGTAGGTACAACCTGTCGGCGCTCCCCGTCGTTGATGTTGTTGTTGCTGCTGCCTTGGCTGATGTTGCCGAGTTGGTACTATTACTATTAGAATTTTTGTCCTCTGCGGCGAATAATAATGGATATAAACGCCAGGTGATAGAACTAGCATTCGGGGTACTGGTCCTCCCTCATTCCTCTATCCATGAGGCCTCTTCCAATCCACTATTGTGGATGCCATCCTTTGGGAAGTAAGCTCAACCCTCTTAGCTGCTATCAATACTGCCTCGAAGGTCTAGTAGTTGTGCACCTCTACCATGTGCAAGATCTTCAAGTGAAGTCTCTACTGGAATCTCATTGCTCTTTCCAACTCTGTTGCCACTATGGTTGGAGCAAATCGGCTAAGTCAACAGAATTCTGCCGCATAGTCGTCTACTGTCCTTCCAGCTTGCTTAAAGTTAATGCACCTTTGTTGTAACTCACACTGAGCCATAATTCTGGAGTACTTCACCCTGAACCGGGTCCTGAAATCCTTCCATGAAATAGGATGCCTTATTTCTACCTCCATCGTAGCCCACCAATCGCTTGCAAGATCTTGGAGTTGTAAGCGAACCAAGTCAACATGTTCCTCGACCGAAAATTTAGCCACCGTCAGAATGGTCTCAATATCTTGGAGCCAATCATTTGTCGTGATTGTATCCTTCGTGCCATCGAAGTATCTGGTGTTCCGTCTGCAAAATCTAACAGATGTCCCAGAATATGTTCTCTCGTCTCGTTCTAGGGTCGTTTGTAATCCTTGGTTCAACAGGATATTTTATTCCTGCTGCTGGAACTGTTGTTGCTGATGATGTTGTTGTTGTTGCACCACCATCTAGTATTGTTGGGCAGCCAACAATACACGAATAATCTCTAGCAAGGCCTGTCTATCCAGTATTGCTGGCACTGCGGGAGGTTCGTGAACACATGGAGCCTGCTGCTCTGTCCCATTCATCGTGGGCTCAACTCGGATCCTTGGCTGGGGTTTCACAGGATTTTGTTCCACTGGCAACTTTGCCTCTCTTGTTGCTACAATATCGGGGGAAGGAGAAGCCCTAAAGAAAAGAACAAAAAATATCAAGAACATGACGAGAATGAACAAGAAAATAATCAATCTAGAAGAATTCAAGCTGAGTATTGAAGAGGACGAATTCAGGATTTTACGAAGGATCATGTTTGATTGAGACTCCTATGACCATGACACCCCACAAGTCTGGAGAACAGACCTGCAATGGGCCACCACTAAAACCTTGTTATGCCCCAGTACCAGAATATAAAGACGGGCATAGCCAGCTACCCCGTATAAGGTACTATACGTCGTACGGCGATCACGGCTGTATAAGACAAGAAGGAGCATGCTACAATCAAGTTCCATATAGTCAAGAACTTTTATGTCTCAATCATTCAAACAAAAAATAGTAAGCATAGAGCATATATGATAAGTAATAAGATATTCCAAATACTTTTTCAAAATATTCTGTAGCCCAGCTGTGCAAAATAAGAAGCTGAAAGAGTAACATAAGTACATGACAGTGATCAGCTACAGTCTAATTTAATACAATCATATAAGGAAAACTAATATCCAAACGAGCCGGTTAACAGGTATCGGTGGCTAAACGTCCAAAAAAAGTAAATGTGCAAGACGAGCAGGGAAGAAGAAAACTCACTCGCTATCCCCTACAACCATATTCCTGGTGCACACTATTAGTTGGAGGAAAGTAAGCTGGATCCTCAGATGCTGGCTCGAAATAAGGCCATGCAAAACCAGTAGGGTTAGACCCCAAATAGCAAGTACCACAAAGGAAGCACGAAATAGAGAAACAAAAACCCAAGGAAAACATATAATAATAAATAGGTTCAGTGGCGTAACTTAGGTCCATGGCATATCTTAGCGCTAAGGTTCAACCCTATAACCAAACAAGGACAAGGGTTGAACCATCACACGATAGTCCACTTTTCTAGGCTACAAGCTGAATAATACAATCATAACCAAATTAATTTTTTCCTAATTCGGCCAATCATTTGTACGGCTTAATATTTTGTGGAGTCTGAGGTTATATTAGAATAATGCATAATAAGTATTCTCATATCATGACAGTGTCGAACATGAGCTAACCGAACCAATATAATAAAACAGGCACTTGTAGGATGCACCAGTCCCCCGAAAGGTCACTGAACTAAAAATACGGTATTAGCGGTTCCAGTATTCCTATATTGAAATAGTGGCTTGACATAATAATAATAGTCAGATACTGTACTCCACTAAAGCAGATGATATATAGTATCTGTGGTGGCCAGGCCATAGTGTACTTCGAATGAATCTCTGTGGAAAGGTTCGTTGGCATGATATCGGGATATCGTTCCCTCCAATGTTAGTACCACTTTTAGTTACCTAACTAGCCCTACGTTGTGCTTGAATCTCAAGACGTATTAACATGAGAATTTCCTTTAAGATATTGTACAAAGTACAGTACGCTAGATACGAATCCATGGAATTCAAGTCTAGATTCACCCGAGCATGTATGCAACATTCATACAATCAATATCCTAGCTACACTTTGGTAGTTTGACTCGCTTATTATGCCCGTGCTGGGGAAACATTGTATATTTATAATATCATGCATTCAGAAATTTGGAGGCATTCTCGATGCATAATCCAAATGTAATCACTTAACACGCGACATGATGTGTCGTACCTCAGCGCACATTAAATCATGAATGACAATCAAGCAATAGTGGCATCAGCATGGATACAATATTCGAGTCTAATTACCATTTATACATTGGGTCACATAAATCAAAAAGATATTCAATCAAAACAAGCAAGGCCGCATGGGTCTCTAGGCTTCATGGAAAAAAGTCAGGTCGCATGAAGTCAGGCCGCATGAAGAGTCAGGCCACATGGACCACTTGGCTGCATGCGCAGGGTTAAGTCTACTCATTGGGACAAGTGTTGAAGTAACAGTCAAATAATTTATGTGTCAGTGAAGTAACATAAAGTGACTGATGTGACTGAGGTAACAAGCCATAAAGTATGTCAAGAAAGAAACGACAAAACCAATAGAATAAAGTGCTAATGGTTCAGAGCCATATGCATAAGAAAATAGTGGCCGCATGTTCTCTTGGCCGCATGGGTGTCGGTGCCGCATGGATTTCTCTAGGACTTAGCAAAATTCTCATTCGTTCAGCGAGTGAAAATATAAGTTGTTCAAGGACACTTATGTGAATCAGCAGTCATACGTCCAACAAGATGGCTGTATGCTGTCAGTATGTGGCAAGAGTTTATGTTGCATAACCCTCTCGGGCCCCATGACACTCTCGACCGCATATGCTCACTGGCCGCATGGAAACTTTGTTTTCTCCAACAGCAGGTTGGGACATGGCAAAAAAGCTCCAAAAATTAAAATCTTATTTTGTCCATAAAATCCTTATTTTAAATCCAAATCGGGTGAACCAAAAACCAAAATGCTCTAAATTAAAATCTCTATCATGTAGCAAAAACTGGTTTTCAAAGACACAATTTTAATAGATCAAAACCAAAAAAAACTTATGAAACCCATAAAACCCTAAGTTAGAAATATAGATCTACACTAAACAATCCATCAAAACAGAAAACTTCAAGAACTAAAAGTGCTTAAAACACATAATAAACATAATAGAACAATAATATAGAAGGTTTCTCTGTTTCTCATGCTAGGTGTACTTGTCTATAAAAATGGTGAGAAAAAACTAAAGAAGGAGGAAGTAATAAAGAAGTGAGGATATTGAGAGAGAAAATATTGGGTTATATATGATAGGGTTTGAGGATTGAACCAAAAGTTCTCATGAGTTAAACCAAACCACAAAATAAATTATGAACCAGGTTAAACCAAAGAATGGTTCTAGTCTCCATGCACATGCAACCATGCTAAAATAGAAATACGTTTCAAATACGTATATCGGGAACGGGGAGTGATATTTCCTCTTTCGGGTGATTACTACCACTGATATATAAGGCTTCGTCTTCATAGGAAGACCGTCTCCTGAAATGGGTATGTTGATACACCCCTTCGATGGAATCAACGTGCTGGTTAATCTTGGTCTTCTTTTACCACGAGAGTGAGGTGGCAAAAAGAATGCACCTCTTCGAGATATGCTGGATGCAGTGGCAGGAGCGTTCTATCTTGGGTACTTCCCACTAGAAGGAGACCTCCATGCCATGTATGCAGAGGCACAAACATCTCTTCATCATCTTGATCATTTCTTCGATTGCTGAAATGTTGTCCAATTGACGAAGTAGAATATAATCGATCAAACACAGACCGTTTAGCTAATGATTCAACTTCTTTGGAACAATAATAATTGATTACAATGTTATAATAATGATGCTTGTAAGGAAGCACTACTGCTTGAGTAGAATATTCTTTTTCTTTATATTTTTTATTAAGTTCATTATGTAAATCAAGAGAAGAAGAAGAAGAAGTCAAACATGGCCTCTGAATTGTTTCTCATGCGTACATTTATTCTGTGTGAGAAACTTTGATTCTTCTGCGGGTAGAACCTCCACCATATAGCCCATAGAGCTTTCTTATCTCCTACGTGCAAAAATCGTAATAAAGCTTGATGCGATTGATTTCCTGCATGTAAACAAGTAGGGTTGTCTGCTTGAATTGGATGGAATTGAGCCATTATCTTTTGTGCGCATAACTTTGCATATTTAGATACCACATTCTTACATCTGCTTGGACGAGAAACATCTCCACATCAAAAATATTTTCTAGAAGTTGGAGCTTGATTCTCCCATTGCAATTGTAAGTGATAGAATATGGGTGCAGATTCTTCCTTCTACCACTGGCGGTCAGAATTGATAGGTTCTCCTTTGAAACAATCTGCCTACTTCGCTTAGTGCATAGAATTTTCTTTGGATTCTTGTCAGCAACACGCTTGGTATCATAGAGCAACCATTTGCTAAGAATATTTTGATTTGCATCATATTTGCAGTTGCGAGGATGTTGCAACTTCTTTCCTTTGGCGGGGATACTGGCATAGCCAAGGATGATGCCCACTGAGTCATGGACATGAATTATTAAAGCAGAGTTGCCAATGAGTTATTCCTCGTTGCCAGAGACCATTACGTTCTTTTCTTTGTTGTCAGCGATGTTGGGGTAAGAGTAACGAGGCTTTGGTAGCTAAATCTGACAAGTCCTCTTTGGCTTTGTGATCGGTGAGGGGCTCGAGTATCCCTCCGAAATCAAGTCTTCGTAGGCATATTGGTTGAATTTGACAACAAAGGTCTTCTATGTCGTTCCCATTAATGCCACATCAAGTTGAGCCACCACCTTCTCATCTGTGGAGCAGGTCGTTCCCAGCAGAGTCGTCATTTTGTTCGCCAAGAACAAAAGTTGTGCTAACTTTTTATTATAAACTTAAAATTATTAAAAGGACAAAGAATCCTATGCAAGAATGTCCAATTACAAATAATAAGAAAAGAATTCTGGAAAAGTAGTAACTATGGAGATTTGATCTGCGGTAAATCACTTTACTCCTTAGACCACCTGAAAACGAGAACATGAAGCTTATTAAGTCTTGAACACTAGAGAAACTAACATCAAGAAAACTCTAGCACAAGACATGATACTTTTGATCCTATGGAATAACGCAAATCCAAAATAGGCAATGTGCTTTATGTTTATCTTTTATGCACAAATTTGTGGATAACTACCACCCAAGTTGCACTTACTTCTTGCACAAAATAATGCTCGCTTGACACATAGCCACCATTACAAGGAGAATTTTGATCGCGGTGACAACCGTCTGTTCACCTTCTCTGAACTTGAGATTAAATGCATAAGATTTTCTCGAATTCTTAACCATTCACTAACGATTTTAAAACTAAATTTTTAATTCATAAAATAAGCACAATTATTCCTTTGCGATGAGAAATATGAATACGTGCGCACTTTTTATGTTTGTCTCTTATCTTAGACTTCCATTTGATACTTCTTCTCAGGAAAGGGTTTAAAAGATCATAACTACCCTAGAATAATCGATTTGATTGCTTCGACTTTTATACCTAGTCTTCGTACATTGTGCAGGAATGTCAGGCATCGAGCATGTCTTTTAGCAATAGTTTGTCTTTAATGAGAAGACTTTATGTGCATATTTTGATCTGCTGAGTAAAAATGTGCGTGTTTGGTCCTTTGCTGAGAGGAACAATTATGTGCATTTTGGTCTTCTGTTGAGACTGATAGACAAATGTGCGCCTTTGTCTTAGCTTGTAAATTAAAAATTATATTTTTTGAATACTGCTTTCTTCTAATCCACTTTCTTCTAGACTACTTACGAAGTTATTTTTTGCACATATTTTTTATGCTTCTACAGTGAAGGATAGAACTTGGGGACAAAGAGTTTATTATATTTGTAATCAATCTTGTATAGGTGGAACTTATATATTAAGATTTGTTCTGGTGACATAGTGATCGACCAAATAGTACTTGACCCATATTGGTGCTTGCGTGACGGGGGTTCATTATCTTCGGATAGGTTGATGTTGTTTATGTAGCATTGTTTGGCCAACAATTGTTGCGGTGGTTACTAGTGACCATCTATAGATTGAGGCATTTCCATAAAGAGTCCATTTTTGTTCACCTATCAAAACTAGGGTATGTGTTCACATTTTCACTCAAGTGTTGCCATATGTCATTTTTATGCAACATAAAACTACTTTGGAAATGGTTTTGTGAACATTCAAAGTGGTTTTGATCCCTTTTTTGATACGTGACAACATTTGAATAGAAGGGTGAACATATACCTTAGTTTTTGTGGGTTAACTAAAATGGGCTCTTTCCATAAACCTGTGGTGGACGGTGTTGAAATCGATGAAGGTTGAGCTTATTGGTCTGACTTTTTCATGACGATCTACTACGACTAAAAAGTATGAGTGAGTAGATGATCAATAGCCTTTGTTGGTTGCGCCACTTCAAGCTTTCCGGCACCAGAATGGCATGCCTTGGCAGGTTTGCAGAACCGAACGTCCTCGCTGGGTGTGATGCTATATGGGCCTAAGTTGCACCCACACAAGGCAAGCATCAAAACGGACGATTTAAATGCTGAGATACAGAGTCACACAAATAATCCCCAAGCAGAAAAGTTTAATCAACAAAAGATAGACAATAAAATAATTATATTTATTGCTATGAAATAAAAGTTACAACGGCACAAAGCCAAATTACAAATGCTCAAGCTCTCTCTCTCTTTCTGTATCATTACAATGAACAGTGCCCTGTGGCTTACAACTTGAGAATGAGTACAATGGATGATGTTTCATATATTATGTCTTGTATACAAGTGCTTCCATCCCTGGCCACAATGCTCCAAGGCGCAAGAACAAACTCTATGCCTTAGCGTGCATGAAAGAAACTCTGCACCGAACGAGTAGCTCCCACACCCAACAGACAATCTGGTGGGGTATCAGTAGATAGAAATGCACTGGTGGGGAGGCCTCTCTCCCGTTCAAAAAAATTAACACGTCCATAATGTTGTGTGAACTCAATTACTATGTTGTCTTTCTAGTATTGCCTTGGTATTAGTTTCATGGCATATAATAAGAAAATAGACTCGTGTTACAGGCATGAAAGTGTCACAAAATAAACGAGCAACATATGTGTAACTTACCAACACTTACTCTTTCGCCCTTCCCTGTTCGCATATTATCCAAATATATAATATGAAACAAAAGAACATATATGTAACTCAAAGCATCATAAACATGTTTCGACAGAAGATAAAGTGTTCAGCTCAAAGTATGCGGTGTATCATGTATCCATCCTTTACTCGCAACTAGTTACCTACACGCAGATTGCCGCTAGCAAGTTGACTTAATCTTTATGAAGGTCACTGGTACTACAAGCCATCTTGGACGTTGGATGAGATGGTTGTCTTTCTAGTTCGGTAGCGAGCCTTACTAAATGTCCCGTACTCATCTTTGCCAGGACTTCAGCTAGCACTCACGCTAGGACTTCAGCTAGCGCCATTCTTCTGGGCTGACTCGATTCATATGCCCCAGATATCGGCCAAGAACTAAACCTTGTGCGCACAAGTTGTACATAACCATGTGAGTATCTTCTTAAATATTTTTATACTGCTCAATCTTTCTCTGAATCTCAATTTTCCATCTTTATGCAGCTCTCAGTCCAGGAACTGCCTTGGGGACCAAACGGTTCCGAAGTCTTTTCATGTTTTATCTCTAAACACAGAAATGACTAATTGTAGTCTTCCTGAAAAGAAGCAATGTTATATTTTATCTCTGACTCGGAACGGCTACTTGATAGTCTTATTGTCTATCTGAATAAACCATATTTTGTGACATGCTCCAAAATGATAGCATAATCTACGTGATAAGCATTGCAATTGTGTGAAGATATATATATTATAGCAGCATAAGAAAATCTACTTTACATAGCATGAAGCACATATGAAAACACTATCTTTAGCAGAACGTTATTTCCTTCTGTGTTCTATACGATGGATATAAGATGGATTATTCACTTAACTATGTTAGTTCATCTCATTTTATTAGCATGCATCAGTGATTGCCTAGCGACTAGCATGTAGTGTTCCTTTTTATTAAATGTAAATGCTAGGTAAAGATGAGTTCACCTGTGAAACTCGTCTCACAGTGTCACGACCCGCACCCGGTTTAGGGGCACGAGTGCGCGGGTACGTCCAGCCCACGCCGCAGCATCGGCGGTAGAACGATATCTAGGTCAAGTAACTATCTAATCCATCTCACAAGAATACCCAACTCCATAAGGAGACGTGGATATCATAAAATAATGCTGGATATACTCAATCACATAAACTAAAGCACGATGAGATATCAAGACAAGCAAGAAATACAAGACAAGTCTAACGACAAAATAGTCATACCTGTAATCAGTAACATCCAATTCCCAAATGTCAGAAACAAGTCCACTAAGGTCACAGTCTGGAAAATATTTTCCAGTCAGGAAGGAGCAAAGTACATCTCTAAATAGCAGTTCTATATTAATGATATAAATTATGTAGCAGTTCTAGATAAAAATATACGAGATGCATGTATAGGAACGAGAAATGTACAAAAAGGAAATACTGGAAATACTGTAAGTAAATACAGAAAAAGAAACAATATGTCATCGAGCAAGAATCCTATGACTAAGTGTGTGAGTACTAGCTTTAACATATGATCGGCTTGGGAACTTGATCAGGCTTGTTATATGTGATTAGCTATGATTCATGTAAGGTCAGGCTAACCGTTGGTTAGCTATGATGCATGTAGAGGTCAGGCTAATCACACGTAACAGCTATGAAGCATGTAAATGGTCAGGCCGCACCCGACGTGAGATGTGGGGTGAGCTATGATGCATATAAAGTTGGGTATGATCACATATCTACACTAAAATACTCCCCACCCCCGACTGGTATAGTAGATCCAATCATGGTACGCCATGGCACGGGATTCCCTAGGGAGGTAGCAAATCTCCCCGGGTCTCAGTGTCTGTACATGTACAAGATAACAAGGAACAAGTCTAGTACAAGCTACACCATGAATAAGGAATAGCATCTCATGACGAGATCCATATATACCAATCCGTGTAACCAGCGTGTCAAGAGCATGGATATCTACACTAGATACAGTGAACATAGGGGATATCATAAAATAGAAACTAATCAGAGAATGTACTCGCCTTGGGTCCTGAGCAAAGTGTGAGGATCGATGTCCAAAGTGGGATCACAATGACCTAAATAAATGAATAATGCATCAATACAAGGTTTGAAATAAACACAAGCTAAACTAGTTCAAATCTAGGTCATTAGGCCAAGTCTAAGTCAAAATAATCAAACTAGGTCAACTCTTGGTCGAACTAGCTAATTCTAGGTTGTATGAGTCCATCTCTAGGATATTGGGTCCATACACTATGTATCTAGGCTATACTATAATTTACATTAGTATTAGTTACCTTGGCTTTGAGCTAATCCTTGGTATCAATACCAATCTATTCATTGGTATCCTAATCCCAGTACCTACTTATCTCATATACTATCCTAGCTATCTACTAGTATCTTGGCACCTTACTAAAACTTACACTGTATCTTAATACCAAACTCAAATACGCTAACTAATAAATCCCAATACCTTAACAATACTTAGTCCATAGGCTCCATACCATACTAACACCTTACCACTACACTTTACTTACCTCATGTTGCCTTCATGTCTAAACACCCCTTACCTGTGTGTACAGATACACTAACACAATTTTCTACACTGCTACACAGTGTCTGATACTAAAAAAATCTGACTGAGTGCTCACTCACTCACTGCTACCAGAGCAACACTCCAACACATAATACCTAGACATGTGCACATACATACTCACAGTGGCACTCACACTTAACTGGGACACACACAGATAACACTACTCTATCTAACTGCTCACTCACAGGAAAACTCACTGAATACACACACTGTGATTACCCTCACACACACAGTTCACACAGGTTACTGATACACAGCATTAGCTAATCTATATAGGTAAACCAATGCACACTTAAGTGGCTAACTACTGATACTCTAACAATCCTATCTGCTCACTGAACCCACACACACTCTACTGATACATAAACTTCTAAAACCCACTCACTGAATACAACCTAGATACTGAAAAACAATACCCTCACAGTGACACTAGTGCACACCTCAACTGCACAGTGCTATCTCTGCCACTGAACTGTCACCCACAACAAAATACTGAAACTTATCTAACAACATAGTGCAAGACCAATGTCCTACTGACTCTGCCCCCTTCTCATACCCACTGCATAATGAATACACTAGACTCACTAATGTATCAGTTTTTAGGTAGTAGGTCGTAGTGTACTCACCCAATTCAAATACACTCACACACAGACACACAAACAACACTGATATTCACACAGAAAAATACACACTAGGAGCTGACACTCAAATACCTCACTGCATACAATCACACTGGTTGCTCAAACACACAGGTTCTGCACATCTCAGGCTCACTGAATTTCTCACCAACACATATAGGAATTCACATAGGGCTACACTCATACTGCACACTGATATCTGGACACAGGTTCACACACAGGGAGACACTGCACACAGACACTGGTATTGATACCCTGAAATTCACACAGGTTCTAACTTACACACACTGAACTCCTCACCTAACTGATAACACACGATATACTCAGCTACACACAGTGAGGAAAATATTGATCTGGATACACACAAGTTACTGATACTCAAAGGAAAACCCAATACAAAATATAACTCACTGCACATATCCAATTACCTACACACACAGTGACATAAAAATCCTACACACACACACAAGTAATTACTGATACACTAATTACTAACCCAACAATATTTCTGTCACTACACAGGCAACTCACTGAAATTGCCCAGATCTCCTCACACACTGATATGAACACACAAAACACACACCCCGACTTCACAGAACCTCACACTGATCATCACACACTGCACAGAATTTTCTCCAATACACACAAACCCGACTGTGCAAATTGAGCAAAACAACACATCCACAACTATGCTAATATATATATATATATATATATATATATATATATATATATATATATATATATATATATATATCTACATCAAAATAATGCAAGATTAAAATACTTAGATAGGTGAACCTTAAGATGCATTCCATCGAACACAGAAAATGCAGAAAACGAATTTACCTAGGAACACATGAATCCTCAAACAAAGCCTTAAGAATCGAGTTCAACCCTACATATATGAGATAAAATCTGCCTACATGTAAAGCCCTATGATTTAGGGTCCACGAAAATTTGGGGAAAACTAATGTAGGTCACCAAAACCCTAGAATTACTTAGGTCTTCATGTAGGATCTTAGAAGTCGAGATCTACACAAAAGAGGGTTTCCTAATGGTAATAATCAACAGAAAACAGAATCTAAAAGAACTAAAATTGGATTTTACCTATAGGGAGATGGTTTCCCTATGAAGGTTCTTCTTCCCCAAGGTTCCTTGACCCAAGCTCCTTGTTTTCCTTACTTTGGAGGAGGAAGATGGAATCCCTAGGGTTAGATTCCGAATTTGGGGTGGGGGAAATGGCTTTTCTAATGGAGGCTAGGGTTTCTTTCTTCATGAAGGAAAAAAAGGGTTGAGGGTGGCTCCCTTTTATATTAAAAACTAGGTTAGGGTTTCAAATGCATAGGTTTAGGTTAAACCCCCATGTTAGGTCATGAAGAACTTAATTAACTCAGGTTTAGTCATTCTAGGGTTTGAGGTTCGACCCTAAAATTAGAATTCTAGAGTTTGTCTAGAATTTGGGTTTTCAAATTATGGTTAGTCATAATGACTTCTAGGGTTTGACCTAAACCAACACAACTAACAACATATAAATAGTTTATAAAACTCAGCAGATTAATTAAATACATAATTATTCAAAATAGTAAAATTACACAAATGCCCTAATCTGGAAATGTGGTAGTGACACACAGTATCTGTATTTATATACGAATACGTATTTTGTAATATAACTTGTGTTTTCTTGGATTTCGAGGAGCCCTAAAATTTTCTCAAGTTAGAGATTTTTTTTTCTTAGCCGTCATACCATTGGTATACAGGTCTATACTGCCGGTATACCGTTCAGGATATTTTTTTTCTAGCTATTTTCATGAACAGTGTTTTGATATTTTCGTGAATAGCATTTTGATATATTAGTAAATAGTATTAAAGTATTCTATTATCCATTGGTTTCTTGGTTTTGAATCACCCTTTTATCCATTGGTTTATTGGTTTTCTTTTAAGTGGATGAGATTGATTTAGATCGTGACGTGGATCGCTAACGTGGTAGATCCAACGGTCATGATTAGTTAACCCTTCTATATGTACCGTTTAATTTTCTCTTTTCTTGCTTTCTTCTATCTCTTCATTTTCTCTTCATTTTTCACGTGAGCTTGGAGCATGGTCTTGAGGCCTAAGAGTGTGGTTTTTGAATTCCTCTTGGTGGTGGAGTAGAATATTTAGGCTGGGAGCTTGACTTTAGGCAAATATATCTTGCCGAATTCTTGAACAATGTGGTTTTATTGCCATTTTTATTTTTCTTGATTTTATATGCTTAGAATTATTCAAAATTTGTTTTGTTAAAAATGTTTCCTCTATGATTCTAGTTGGTATGAGATTTCTGAATTTGGTTTGACCTAGTTTTTAATTTTCTGTAGAAATCTTGATATTTACTTGATAGAAAACTCGGTTGTGGAAGTGATATCAGAGTGATTGCCATGAGACCTAGTCTATATGCTATATGGGACTTACCCCTAGTCATGACATCTTACTAGTCCTGTTTTTGATGGATTTCGACCCCAGAATCGGTCTTTCTTGGACTTTTTCTATAGATTCACTATGGAAATTGACATACCAACGGTATACTATAGTATACTAATGGTATACCATTTTTGGACCATTCTTGACATTAAAAAGCTGTTATTTTTTTAATCGGCATACCGGCGATAAACTGGTGTATACCTACGGTATACCGGCTTACATGACTTGACTTTTCTGATGTTTTTTAAATCGACATACCGAAGGTGTACCAACGTCATACCGGTTTGCTTGACTTAGAGTTACTGTATTTTATTTTAGTGTACCGTTGTTATACTGGTCTATACTGGCGTCATATCGGTTTTGTACACAAGTTGTATATTTCATGTTTTTCAAGTTTTCTTTCGTATTTGCTTCTTGCTTAGACATGTCTTGATAATATTGTACTATCTTATATCGTCCAGACCTATCCTGATTTTAGCACGTAGTTGCTAACCTGACTTGTTATGTACTTGCCTTGACCTGATCCTGTACATGCTTGATACTGACTCATAGTAGTGCACTAATAATTCTTGTCATGTACATGCTTGATAGTAACTCGTAGTAGTGCACTCATTATTCTTGTCTTATACATGCTTGATAGTGACTCGTAGTAGTCCACTCATAATTCTTGTCATTTACATGCTTGATAGTGGCTCATAGTAGCACACTCATGATTCATGTCTCTTGTATATTCCTATTGTGGATTGTTACAGCGCATGCTAGTCATGCCTATAACCGTATGGTTGTATTCTTGTCTTGTCTTGTCTTGTTCATGTGATTATCAAATCATTGTACAGTCTTACATATCCCCGAGGGAAGTATATATCTAGGATGAATTCTACGAAATGTCATACCCAGAATCCTAAGCGAAAATATTAAGGATTAAAACAACTAGCTTGAATAATTAGATCATCGAGAGGGGAGAATCTTCATGTTGCATGCAGTCCCATTATCTTGTCACTTTTTTGAATAAATTTGGAGCACTCCGTCGTGAGGGGAACATTTCTAGAACATCGTTGAGTGGCACAATCATATACATGTTTATTATTTTCTTGTCATTAATATTAGCTCACCGTAGTGTGGAGCATACATGGCTAGCCATTGTGTGATGCATACATGGGCTCACCATTGTGTGATGTCACTTTATTAGGATTCATGCCATTTTGGTTGTGTATCTACTATATATACTTGCTTAATTTCGGTTGGATAGCTTGGGCAGTTTTCAAGGCATGCAGCCGTTTGAAAATTCTTAAATTGCATTTGTAAGTAATTAGGATTTGTGATAATCCTAGTTAGCTAATGTAGCAAGTCGTGTGTCTTGATTGGTCGTGATTGATGGATCGAGTTCATTTCCTGCTTATGTCAGTTCATGTCCTTGTACTTGATCTTGGCTTAATTTACTTACATGTTTATTGTCTATGTCATATTTCTGGATCATGTACTTACATATTATATTAGTTGCTTTACATGATCCTATACATGGCTACATGATTCGGTATATATTCACATGATCATGTACATGTTCACATGTTCCTGTTTACTATACATATTTTTAGTTTTCTTTCATGTTTTCTGGTGCAATTTATTATTATCATGGTGGTTACTTGTTGCCTTTGGTATATTTTTGTTTTGCTTGCATGCTAGTTTTATTTCATAGTTTGGCCTTCTTTGTGGTACTTACTATTGGGGTCTGACATTACTAGTTTTGCATGGCCAGATATCTTAGCGGAACCCGAGGATATATCTATTTGGGAATAAAAATCTTCCATTTGATTCCTGAGACAAGATGGGCCCACAAGTTGAAAAAGTAATTGATTACTATTATTTCACCTATTTAGACTACTATCTTTAAATTTTAGGTATATCTTGCGGATGACTTCATACAAAGGTCTTGAGTACTTTCTAGATTTACTTCCTATAAGTGGTCATTTTATACACTCTTCTTTACTAATAGTTAATTTGTACATTAAGTTGTTCATATGTGCATAAACTTTTATGACTATGTTTTTCCATACTCGTTTATAGATTCTATTTTGTCTCAAAAATATTTGTTGTGTAACATATGAAAATTTTCTAATTTATTATACATACAATAAGCAAACTTTTGCATTATTTTTTTATTCTTTACTATTAATAATTTTGTTAAATAAATGATATCAATACTCAATAGAATATATACAAAATGCTTCTCTAAGGTTTGACAATGTTATTTGGTAAGTGAAGTTGTAATATATCAAAACTAATATGGAAATAAATGCTCCTTATGAAATTACATGTTAATATCTATTAAAGCATGTTTTTGTGCAAAATAGAATCACATGTCTTCTAAAAAAAGTTTATTACATCCTCATGCCAGTACTTGGTTTTATAATTATGTTGACTTGGCTTATTTTGGTATTACATGTCTACCTTGAAATTAAATTTTATATTTTCAATTACAACAAATAAAATTTTGCATCTTGATAAATATAATATGTATTTGCAAAGGTATTTGGCGTAACAAAGATTTTTTTCGTAAAACCTAAATTCATATGCCCAAATTATGTCCTATAGTCTATTTTTAATAGTTCTCAATTAGACTAGAAATACTATCTTAAAATGTACATGGAAATATATCTTTTGTTAAAATATATTCCATTTGACATTTATAAATAAATATATTCATTTAGATATATACATAGTTTAGCATCTGATTCAAGTGCGTATATGGTTTAACAATTATATTTATATTATTGTTCATATATATATATATATATATATATATATATATATATATATATATATACACGATTTTTTTTGCTAATAGTTTATGCTAACACCGTCTATAGCACAACATTGTTGGCATACCAATTTAGCACAACATTGTTGGCATACCAATTTAGCTCGAATACTTCTGATTTGTCACATTAGGTATCATATTGTTACAATTTTTATAAAAAAAAATAATTTATTGATATTGCAAAATATTATTGAATTTGAGTTTTAAAGTAGAGATCAGTTTGGGTACATGTCGAAAGGGTCGTTCTGTCATAAATTGTACAGATAGCCCTAAGCGACACGGTATTTAAGTGTCTTTAGACTACCGCTTTTTGGGATTCGGCCCCCACAACTAAACCAAGTTGATCAACACTTTTAAACTAAATATTTTAAGATTGATTAGCAAAATCTTTTATACTATTAATCTTGGATGTCATATTGATTCAATACACTATACTTACAAAACATTACATTGTCACATTTGTTTCAATGACTAGTAAAGATGAATCTTCTAGTACTAAGCCTGAAAAGTTTGTTGATTCATACTTTAAGAGGTGTCACGCCCCGGTCTCCCGTAGGCAATTTCGGCCGTTCTCGCTAGGCGAGAATCACCGCACCAGCGCTTCCGCGGAACGATCGCTTTGACCCATCCGGACGTGATGCTGCACGAGCGTGAGCCACGTCCATGCAAGGCCGTGCTTCATTGGCTGGCGGTAAGAGTTCTAAGACACAGAGTCGCACAAATTGTCCGAGTGCAGCATAGTCATTAACGCATAGGCGATCGGTAACAAGTTCACTGAGTCGACGATAGCGGAAGCATTGAATAACACAAGTTGAAGTAAAATAAGCTCTTTATTGATATAAACAAGTGTTACAGGCGGAGTTTGGCCGAGATTATAATTTGCTCAGATCTCTCTCTCTGAAACAGTAAAAGCGTGCCAAGTGGCTACAATTGTGGAATGATTGTACAAACGATATTCAGACGATGTTCAGGTGACGTTCAGGTGACGTTCCAATATTATGTCTTGTATATGTGCTTTTGTTCCGTACGCAGCGCCCCAAGGATTAAGAGGGAACTCCTGGCCTTAGTACGTACGAAGGAGGTATCCACATCGAACAAGGTTCTTCCGCATCCTGCAAACGATCTGGTGGGTTATCAGTACATTAAATGCACTGGTGGGGAGGCTACTCGCCCGCTCGACAAATCCAAACACATAATATAGGTTCCGTGCACCAACTATTAAATTGTCTTTCTAGTTGCCTTAGGATCAGTTTCATGCAAGATTTGAATAGCCTAACTCGTGTGGCAGTGTGTCGTGCGATATGAGAGAAAACACGGCGGAGACTTACCAACTTACCATTTTACCTTTCCTGTCCAAGGCAAACCAAGTTAATTCAAGCACGAGCATTCATAATGAAAACCAAGCCAACAGCATATGCAAACACAAGTGTTGTTGTATCATGATCGTTCAGGTGTTCAGCTGTTCTTTGATGCGATGCAATGACTCGCACGCAGATAGCCGATAAGCGAGGATGACTTATCTATATGAACGTTTGTCGCTAGCATAGCCATAAAGGACGAGTTATAGTCGATGAACGAGGATGGTATGCAATAAAGCACGTGAGGCACTACATGCTATCCCGTTCGCACGTGAGACTATCGTGAAGTTCCATCCAGATCGGATCGGCCCCGGTTCCTCGAAAACTGTCCGTGGAACCTAATGACCTTGTTTCCAAGTTCTCCGCGACATGCAGGTTAGGGTCTTTCCAAATCCATAACTTGATATGATAATCCATGATTCTTGATCTGAACCGAGTGTTTGCTCCATGAGCTGGGATTCTTTCTTTATGTGACGTGATTCTCGGTCAGATATAAACTTGATATGATTATCATTCAGTTGCAACGTGACAGGATTCTCGTTCAGTATTCACTTGCCTTGATGCATGCCCTTGGTTCGGGGATTGCCTTGGTGACCTAATGGTCCCGGATACTTGCAGGTTTAATTGCACAGAAGAGCTATTTGATAGTCTCCTGGCTAACTAGAATGCATGCACAATACGAATAATGTTAGACATTTGTAAACAGGCTAGCATGTGTTTCTAAGGAACTTAAACAAACACGTTGGCTCGGGCCCGAAGGTAAGCGCCGAGAGGTAAAACCGTAAGGGACTTCCCGAGCGACACGTTCTAGGGTAACATGCGAGGGTCTGAATATAAGCAATATTTTATTTCCATGTTCTAGCATAAGCAATACAAGTTTGGATTATTCCCTTAGCTAGGTGCGTTGTATTCTTATTAGCATGCAGGGAGTGATTCACCTAGCGACTAGCATGTATCGTTCTATATTTTATGTGTGCTGGCTAAGCAAAGACAAGTTTACCGTAGCCACCCACCTTAGCGATGATTTGCCTTGGTCGAGTGATACGTCAAGCGAGCCTCTGAAAGCCTAAGCCAAATTCCTGTAGGGACAAGTCTGGATATCCTTTGCCTCAAACGAGTATTCTTGTCTGAGCAACGCGGGTCAGGATATTGCACTTTTGCCGTTTGAATTGACAGTCCGATTGAATGGAACGGGGTATTACATCATCCACCACTCAAAAAAAGTCTCGTCCTCGAGACTTCCTGAAGGCGGCAGTACATTTCAATCAATTTTGATTTAACGATATAAGGCTGAGGCAAACCTATACAAGTCGTTATACTTGTTCATTTGGATATTCACTTGCACAAGCATTCGAGATCGGCATATCGCTAGTCTGAATCGTGCGTATATTCGAAGTGCACTTCTAGCACGAGCACTCCAACCAGCTTAGTGATAGCGAAGTCTTAGCACTCGAGTTTCACATTTTTTTCTTGAGTCTTGGATCGTGCACACGTTCAAGGCATCCCTCAAACATATGCATTCAACCAAACTTAGAGATAGTGAAATCGGACAAGCTACTTGTGATAATCTTAAGGGTCTCACACAGGTTGGCACAAAGGCCACTCGTATCACAATTTCATACAAGCAATCATATCATTCAAAACGTATTTTAAAAGTATTTAGACTTATTATTGGAATATTTTATTTGGGACATTGAGAGAGAGCGTGCACATAACCACGAATGAGCTTTCGAAACTGAGATAATCGAAACAAAGTCCAAAGACGTATAAGCCAGGCTCTGATACCAACATGGCATGCCCCGATCTCCCGCAGGCAATTTTGGCCGTTCCCACTAGGCGAGAATCACCGCCCCAGCACTCCCGCAGAACGATTGCTTTGACCCATCCGGGCGTGATGCCGCACGAGCGTGAGCCACGCCCGTGTAAGGCTGTAGTTTATTGGCTGGCGGTAAGAGTTCTAAGCCACAGAGTCGCACAGATTGTCCGAGTGCAGCGGAGTCATGAACGCATAGGCGATCGGTAACAAGTTTACTGAGCCGACGATAGCGAAAGCATTGAATAACACAAGTTAAAGTAAAATAAGCTC
This sequence comes from Iris macrosiphon, assembly GCA_036927795.1. NCBI lineage: Eukaryota > Viridiplantae > Streptophyta > Magnoliopsida > Asparagales > Iridaceae > Iris > Iris macrosiphon. The sequence goes on from JAYESA010000004.1 coordinate 118,092,850, forward strand.
TTTATTGATATAAACAAGTGTTACAGACGGCGTTTGGCCGAGATTATAATTCGCTCAGATCTCTCTCTCTGAAACAGTAAAAGCGTGCCAAGTGGCTATAATTGTGGAATGATTGTACAGGCGATATTCAGGCGATGTTCAGGTGACGTTCAGGTGATGTTCTAATATTATGTCTTGTAAATGTGCTTTTGTTCCGGACGCAGCGCCCCAAGGCTTAAGAGGGAACTCCTGGCCTTAGAACGTACGAAGGAGGCATCCGTACCGAACGAGGTTCTTTCGCACCCTGCAAACGATCTGGTGGGTTATCAGTACATTGAATGCACTGGTGGGGAGACTACTCGCCCGCTCGATAAATCTAAACACATAATATAGGTTTCGTGCACCAACTATTAAGTTGTCTTTCTAGTTGCATTAGGATCAGTTTTATGCAAGATTTGAATAGCCTAACTCGTGTGGCAGTGCACCGTGCGATATGAGAGAAAACACGGCGAGACTTACCAACTTACCATTTTACCTTCCCTGTCCAAGGCAAACCAAGTTAATTCAAGCACGAGCATTCATCATAATAAAAACTAAGCCAACAACATATGCAAACACGAGTGTTGTTGTATCATGATCGTTCAGGTATTCAGCTGTTCTTTGATGCGATACAATGACTCGCACGCGGATAGCCTCTAAGCGAGGATGACTTATCTATATGAACATTTGTCGCTGGCATAACCATAAAGGACGAGTTATAGTCGATGAACGAGGATGGTATGCAACAAAGCACATAAGGCGCTACACGCTATCCCGTCCGCACGTGAGACTATCATGAAGTTTCATCCGGATCGGATTGGCCCCGGTGCCGCAAAAATCGTCCGTGGAACCTAGTGACCTTGTTTCCAAGTTGTCCATGACATGTAGGTCAGGATCTTTCTAAATCCATAAGTTGATATGATAATCCATGATTCTTGATCTGAACCGAGCATTTTTCTCCACAAGCTGGGATTCTTTCTTTACGTGACGTGATTCTCGGTCAGATATAAACTTGATGTGATTATCATTCAATTGCAACGTGACAGGATTCTCGTTCAGTATTCACTTGTCTTGATGCATGACCCTGGTTCGGGGATTGCCTTGGTGACCTAACGGTCCCGGATACTTACAGGTTCAATTGCACAGAAGAGCTATTTGATAGTCTCCTGGCTAACTAGAATACATGCACAATACGAATAACGTTAGACATTTGTAAATAGGCAAGTATGCGTTTCTAAGGAACTTAAGCAAACATGTTGGCTCGGGCCCGAAGGTAAGCCGAGAGGTAAAACCGTAAGGGACTTCCCGAGCGACACGTTCTAGGGTAACATGCGAGAGTCTGAATATAAATAATATTTTATTTCCATGTTCTAGCATAAGCAATACAAGTTGGGATTATTCCCTTAGCTAGGTGCGTTGTATTCTTATTAGCATGCAGGGGGTGATTTACCTAGCGACTAGCATGTATCGTTCCATATTTTATGTGTGCTGGCTAAGCAAAGACATGTTCACCATAGCCACCCACCTTAGCGATGATTCGTCTTGGTCGAGTGATACGTCAAGCGAGCCTCTGAAAGCCTAAGCCGAATTCCTGTAGGGACAAGTCTGGATATCATTTGCCTCAAACAAGTATTCTCGCCTGAGCAAGGTGGGTCGGGACATTGCACTTTTACCGTTTGAATCGGCAGTCTGCTTGAATGGAACGGGGTATTACAAGTGGTAGTAGAGTCATATGAGTTTTTGACTCACTACCCTAGGGCTTATATCAGAAATTGGTAGAATTACATATGTAGCAAATAATTTTGATTACATTAAGTCTTATTTAGGAATACCCAAATCATCTAAATCTAAGACTGAACCAAATGCTATAAAAATTTAAGTACTATGATAAGGAACATGTCACTATTCCTTATGATAGTAGTATTATCCTCAAGAAGAATGGAGGTTCACCCGTAGAATACCTTAGATACTCATAAGATGATAGGTCCATGTGACAAATATCATGGCTAGGAGTATCATATACTCTGAAATTGTATCTTTAAACATAGCTTGTGCTGAAGCTAAATGGCTCAGACATCTTATTATGTATATATAAATTTATATATCTGTTAGTTTTATAAGTTATATTAATCAATCTGCTATATAACTGTTAATGCATGATTATATAAATGTTAAGATGAATAGGTACCTGTAGATACGCTTCAAGTCTATAAAAATCCTATTAGGCAAATATATGGTTCTTGACTTATAAAGTCTGAAAAGAACTTTGTAAAATCCTTGATGAAGATTTTGCATAGGATATTAATCCTAATATCATCGAGGGGCTGGGGTTATGCCCATAAGTAAGTCACCAGCAGTGACAAACCAACCGAGTCTGACTGGAGATCCCAATAAGCAAATTCAATAGGTAGAAACAAGCTGGACTTTGGTGACTAATATGGAACACTGATCCTGAGATTAAGTTCTCAAAACTAATGCCCCAGCAGCTGTACGAAATTGTACAATGATACCCCATCCCTATAGTGACAGTGTTCTGGTATGATTTGGTTATGATGAGTTTTAAAACGCTTAATAGGTCCAAGCATTATTATGCAAGGTTGACACCGATCACCAACCATTTAAGGACTTATCTATATGAGAGTCGTGAAGGTCGCGACTATGGGATATAGTGATCCCAAACAACTCTCATGAATAAGAAAAATTGTGCATGGCCAATCAAAAGCGTCATCCCTATAGACCCAAGAAATTCTAGCTTACTATGTGTGTTATTGTCTGAACCTGATTCAAGAATTCGGATTCAAAGGCGTAGTTCATCAAGTACTTCTCTATATAAAGATAATAGTCACTAAGTGAGATTCAAGACTGTAGTCCATCTCACCTATTCATAATATTCATTTGCCCAAAAATTCTCTACTTCTATTTCTTTGAATATTGTTCTCTCTATTTCGAAACTTGATTTTTTTGGGGGATTGTTGTATATGTTAGGGGAAAAAAATCAAGTTATGTTACCTTCTTATTATTTGTAATGGTCAAATTATTAACCTATTCATTCCCATCTTTATTCTTTAATATTTACCACACCATTCAAGCTACCATTTTATGGCCCTTAATGGCTTATTAAAATCTTTTAATTCTATGGTGTTGGGTCATGGCACTCTCTATATATATTCCATTCATTCTTCTCTTGGACATGAACAAAATATACGAGATAAAAAGAAAAATACCATGTGTCTTTCTCTTCTCGTTACCCTCAGAAAACTACCATTCTTCTTACTATTCTTCCAAATTGTTCCTCCTACAATTCTCTGGACAAAATCTAAGTTTGTGTCGTTTATCCCGGAGCTGTGTGCAGCAAAGAAAAACCGATAAAAAGAGGATTTTACCTCTAGGATAATTCGAGAAGAAGTCTGCATATAGATCTCGACTAATCTCTTAGGACAGTGCTTCGTACATGACTTTTTCGTAGACCGGTAACACTAATCATTTTAATGTTTGTTTTTGTAATTTCAATATTTACAGGAAAATGATGTTTTTCTAACAAGTATTATAATTTTAAATAAAAAAATTTGGCTTCTTCTCTTTCTTTTTCAAATTTATAAACATTAATCCTTTTTTTTTTTGCACAGTTTCTTAGTGTACTATTTGGGACTATTTTGAAATTTTGCACTCCATTAATTGGGTTTTGAAGCTTCATAGTCGAAACAGTCCCGTTTGGAACAACAAAGGCCTGTCAAAATTATAATAGTTCTGGATATGCACATGATTGCCAAAATTTTGATAGTCCTGGGACTGGGAGTTTTATATCTAAGGACTGTTAAAATTTGACAGTCAATAACAATAGTCAATACTACGAAAATTGAAACTTTTAACTTTAGTTTTATGACTGCCACAATTTTGACAGTCCTAACAATAGTCAATACTACGAAAACTTAAAATTTTGACTTTAGTCTTATGACTGCCACAATTTTGACAGTCCTGACTATTGTTAGAATTATCAAAATTGTGACAATCCTAATATATATATATATATATATATATATATATATATATCTTTGGCACTCCTAACTATTGTTAGGACAGTCAAATATTTTACAGTCATGTTTCATCCCAAATGTGCATTCCCATTTTTCGAGCTTCAAAACCCCTACAATGTGATTCAAAGCTCCCAATAATGAGGTAGAGAAGAAAAAAAAATCTTCAATATAAATTAATTAAAACCCTTATCAATGGGTGTGTTCAATTAATTTGAGAAAAAAAAACTTAAAAGACATACTTTGAAATGTTGTGTTGAGTAAGCCAAAGAGAAAAAAAAAGGGAAGAACAAAGTAGTTAGAAGAAGATGAAAAGAAAAGAAAAAAGAGCTGTTTTTGAATGGGTGGGTGGAGGGACGGGGGTTGGTTATGTTTGTGTAACAAATGTTACGTTATTCCATAAAAAATTTACAACTTATCTTCTACAGAATTTTTCGTATAGTGTATCAAACTTTGAGTAATTTAATTAGAAAGAAAAAAATTGACGTATTTGTAAAGAGAGAACAAAACGTCATTCCAAAGGACACGTTTAGCTCTCTATAAAATTTAAAATAATATAAAATTGAAACCTTCTTTACTAAAGGTGTTTTAAAAAAAAAAATTATCGACCAATTTTTTTTTTTTTGAAAAACGAAGAAAGAAAAGGGAAAAAAAGTTCAAAACCCCCCGTTAAGGACATTTCATTTTTTTATTTTTTTTCTGTTGAATTTATATATCTCTACTATATAATACCAAAACTAGGCTTCACCGTGAAAAAATTTCGTTCCAAAAATACCCTTCAACATATTTAGTAATTAAAAAGAATACCTACAATAAATTCCACTGACAACCATTTAAGAGATGCAATAATGACAACCATTTACGGAAATCAAAGGGTTCATGCTACTTGCTAAGTCTTTTAAATTGTTACCAAAGAATTCGAAGGGTTGAACCATTAACCTATATAATTAAAAGCAGTAGAAATAAACTAACTCATCAACATCATTCACTCCAATATACGTGCAAAGCACGTGCATATATACTAGTATATATAAAAACAACGCGCCTTCAGCAAGGACGTCTTCACTTGCATTTTTGCATATAAGTCCATCCAAACATACATTTTGCATATAGGTCCCTTCAAATATCTTATGTTAGATTTTTTTTATTTGTTATTATTAGTAACATTGCATTTTTTCATAGAGATTTCTCTAAACGCAACAAAGTAAAGTCGTTCTTAAAAATAATTTTTTATTTTTATTTGCATTTTCTAGGACTATTTGTTGGCTTTTTGCATATAGATCCCGCCAAGCTTTAATATATTTCATTATTTATATTAAAAATAAAAAAAATAAAAAAGTCCATAGTATGGATGTTCTTATCTTTGTTTTTAATATTTTTAACGATCTTCAGAAAATAAAAATTAAGAAAAAAATAAAAAATCTCCTTACCAGGAATATTTTGGACAGAATAAATTTTTTTATTTTACTTTTTCTTACATTCTTTCAGACCGAAATTAAAAAAAAAATTAAATTAAAAACACGTTTGCTAAGAACGTTTTTGTTTGTATATTATTAAAAAAAAAAGAGAACCAAAACTTTCTCTCGGTGTAAATTTTGCAAATATATTTCTATATATGCAATTTAAATAAATTTTAATACTCTATGTGAAATTTTTTTTTTTTTTTCTTATTAGCATGTGATAGCTAAAATGTGAAGTGCTCTTGTTAGCATTGGCTCCTGAAAAAAAAAAGTGTTGTAGGAAAAAGTGTGGGAGCGTTTGGAACAAGGGGGCTGTTGTAAAGGATTGGATGGCTCGTGTGAGCCTGCTCGTGTGCCGGCTGTAGAGATGGCAGCGGGTAGAGATCGTATCTTTCATCTCCAATTTCAATTAGTGTTTAAATTTCCGTTCGGATTTAGTTTCTTATCTTAATTTCTGTTTTCCGTTAAACAATGTGTTTTTCATTCTCGTCTTCGTTCTGTTAATTAATACTTTCGAGGTCAAGTTTTCGTGTTTCTGTCTGCTGTTCCGTTAAAAAAATTTCTGTACATTATAAGTTTTAAAATTTTATTTTTCAAAGAAAAATATACAAGACATATTAATAAATCCTAGTTTCCATTAGAAAAAATTTGAGTTGCAGCCCACTTTATTTACCATAATTCAAGGTGCACCCCACTGCTTTACTATAATGTACAATTTCTCCCACTTCCGTCAAAAACTAACAGTTAACTCTGTTTGTTGACCGTTAGTTTTTGACCGAAATACCCCTATCAAATCACCATTATTATAATTTTCCCCTCTTCAGCCTGGAAAAAGGGAAGGATTATTTCGGTCAAAAATTAACGGTTAATTTTTTGACGGAAGTGAAATAACTGTACATTAATGTAAAACAGTGGAGTGCAACTCAAATTTTATCTTTCCATTATATATATATATATATATATATATATATATATATATATATATAAAATGATACAATATAACAACAACAAAATATTAATCCAACAAAAATATACCAGTACTAAAAAAAGTATACAATACAAAACAACAAAAGAATGTTAGGCCCACAAAAAGATATTCCAAATAAAATTATATAGTTCCATACAACGAATAACACGTGGGTATAAGTAATGAGGGTCAGAGATTTACCGGGATTGGGAGTACTATATACATATCCGATCCCGAATCTGATCGGAGAATTTTTTTTTTTTTTTTTAATCCTCATTCCCGTCTTGCCCCCATTTCTAAATCTCCAAATCCATCCCCGTCGGGAAAAAAAATCGGATCTCAATCGAGTTCGGAGAAAATTGCCAACCCTACCCGTCTGGAATGATGATCTTTGGGCCTTTCACTAAACTGGTTCGAATAGGCGACGTGGGCCGGTCCAATTGAGTTTTTGAGAGCAGATTGGGCTCCCGGTCACTTCCTCGGAGGGAAATACCAAGTCTTTCTTAGCATAATCTACATGGAGGACAAATTAAACATATTGCTAACATGAACTCAGACATTTATGATGACCTTCCTAAAGTCTTAACAACCATCAATTGTTCAAAGTATGGACCACAGTTACTACTGCTTATAACGATTCCTGAAGGGATCCTTCCTGGAGAGGGTGAAATACGAATTTCCTTTCTGTGTTGTGTTTGTATGTGGAAACTATATTTATTAGTAGTGTTTGGTGGATGGTTGTGAATATATATAAAGTTTCTTAATAGCACTTAAAAAAAATACTAATTTTCAACTTGGTACCTTCGACTATTATAGTTTTTTAACTTAATATCCTAAACTTTTTTACTCGACAATACGATAGCATCAACTATTGAATATTTTTAACTTGATACCTCCGTTAATAAGGTATCAAGTTTTTCGTTAAACAAAATTAATAACAAAACTATCCCCTTCCCCACCGCACCACTGCGTCACTCCCCCGCTGCGGCCCTCTCATGTCCGCCTGCCGCTGCGGCCACCTCCCCCCTCGCCCTGTCGTACCCCCGGCTACGCCCCCCCTCCAGCAGCCTTCCATCATATCTCCACTGTCGTGCGCTTCCGCCGGCACGAAAAAAAGAGAGGGTGGGGGTGCCGGAGAGGATGGGAGAAGAGAGAATGGAGAGGAATATTTGTTGTTGTTGAAATTATTTGATGATTTTATTGATTGTCTCATTGGCATTATATAGCCTTACAGTCATTAATACAATGATCTCAATCAGTATGACAATAATCTCATAATGGAATATCCTGTGACATATTCTGGCATTAATGGAATATCCTGTGACATATTCTGGCATCCCAAATATGTCCTCAGGATATTCCTATGTGCTTATACTATACTTAAATATGACACCCAACATACCATATCAACACTCCCCCTCAAGATGGGTGAAAGATATTCACTAAGTCCATCTTGTCACATCCTCTAATCATGCTCACTGAGGCGAGTCCCTTGGTTAGTCCATCTGCTACTTGATCCCTAGTTGGAACATGGCCAAGCTCTAGTAATCCACTATCCAACTTCTCTTTGATGAAGAATCTATCAATCTCGATGTGTTTGGTCCTGTCATGTTGTACTGGATTGTTGGCGATACTAATAGCTGACTGATTGTCACACCACAGCTTCATCTTGGCTCCTTGATCCAGCTTCAGCTCCACCAGCATATTCTTCAACCATAGTAGCTCTGCAACTCCCAAGGCCATAGCTCTGTACTCTGCTTCAGCTGTCGATCTGGCCACCACAGACTGCTTCTTACTCCTCCAGGAGACCAAGTTACCTCCTACAAATATGCAATATCCCGAGGTAGACCTCCTGTCATCAGCACAACTAGCCCAGTCAGAATCACAGTAGCCCTCGATGCTCACGTGATTGTTCTTCCTGAATATTAGTCCTTTCCCGGGAGCACCTTTTAAGTACCTCAGAATCTGGTACACTGCATCCATATGACCCTTCCGTGGGTCATGCATGCGGCTCACCACACTTACTGCAAAGCAGATATCAGGACGTGTGTGGCTCAAATAGATCAACTTGCCAACCAGTCTCTGGTATCTGTCCCGATCAACTGGTTCTCCAGCCTCAGCATCAATCTTGAACCTCTGATCTATTTGTGTCGCTGCAGGTTTGCACCCCAACATCCCAGTTTCTGTGAGAAGGTCCAGTGCATACTTTCTTTGAGAGAGAACAATCCCCTCTGCTTCTCGAGCAATCTCAATCCCAAGGAAGTACCGAAGAAGTCCGAGATCCTTCACCTCGAATTCCTTGCCAAGCTTTCCTTTGAGTTGGGCGATCTCCTGCTCATCATCTCCTGTGATAATCATATCGTCCACATACACCGCAAGCATGGTGATGTGGCCTCCACTCCGACGGAAGAACACAGTATGATCAGCATTGATCTGCTGATATCCCATCCCTATCATCGCCCTTCTGAATCTGTCAAACCACGCTCGAGGAGACTGCTTCAGTCCATAGAGGGACTTCTTCAACCTGCAGACCTTGCCTACTGTCTGATTGGTGCCAAATCCTGGTGGTATCTCCATGTACACCTCCTCCACTAGATCTCCGTGAAGAAACGCATTCTTCACATCCAGTTGGTGTAGCTTCCATCCACCATTCGCTGCCAGAGAAATCAGAGTCCTGACAGTGCTCATCTTTGCAACTGGTGCAAAGGTCTCGTCATAGTCGATGCCGTACGTCTGACTGTATCCTTTGGCTACTAGTCGAGCTTTGTAGTGCTGAACATGTCCATCTGGGTTCTGTTTCACGGTAAAGACCCACTTGCATCCAACTGCTCTTTTTCCCTCTGGCAGTCTCACAAGCTCCCAAGTGTGGTTCTTCTCCAGAGCTCCCAACTCCTCGTGCATTGCCGCTTTCTACTTTGGATCGTTCTTGGTAATCTGCCAATTGTTAGGTACAGTAATACTATCCAAAGATGCTATAAATGCTCCATGAGAAGAAGGGATATGGTCATAAGAAACAAACTGAGCAATATCCCAACCATATATGTTTGGAGGATTTCCTGCATTGCTGCGAGTGGTCCTCCGTACAGATAGTGGTGTGGGAGGAGTAGAAGTAGGAGGAATGATATCTTGTGAAGGAGGGGGTATCACCTGAAGGGGGGTTGGTGTCGGTGCCTCAGGAGTTGGGATGAACGCAGGCAAGGGACTTGGCACTGGCACTGTCGGTACTGGTCCTGCAGTTTGCTTCTCTCTCCTGCTGTAGGTAAGTAACTCTCCCTGAGCCGTAGGCCTAACACCTTCACCTTCTTGTCCCTTCTCCGTGCCTCCATGCCAAACTTCTAAATCGGTTACCACCAAGTTCTCCATCTCCCCCTCTCGCCTAATACTGGCAGTATTAGGTGTGTTGTGTGAAGTTGTCACGACCCGCACCCGAAAATCGGGCATGAGTCGTGGGTACGTCCAGCCTACGCCGCAGCATCGGCGGTAGAACGCTGTCTAGGTCAACTAACTAAATAATAATCTCACACAAAAATCGGGCATGACCTCTCCAAAAGGAGGGCAACCACACAAACAATATATATAATCTGCCAAGATCTCAACTCCAAACGGAGGAGCAATATCAAAAGATAATCTCAAGTACTCAATCACGAATCTAAGCACGATAGATAACAAAGAAGACTAACAACTATAAAGTCTAACCACCAACTACTACTACAACAACCACAACATCAATAATAATAATAATACAACAATACATCATCCAAAATAATATACAAACAAGGTCTCAATCCAAAACCGGAGACAAATCCGGTGCTAAAAACTAATAAAAATAACAACAAGATCCTAGTGATCCCGGCTACCAACCCGGAAATCACCTCTAAACTAGAGGGTCCCTGTCTGCACCATCGACAGGCTCAGGTCCATAAAACGTCGGACACCAATCCTCCGGATACTCTGAAAAATATGTCCAGTCAGGACTGGAGCAAGTACATCTCTAACAGCAGTTCTATTTAAATGATAAAAACTATAAAACAGTTATAGCAAGTAGCAAGAAAAATGGAGCAAGTATGAACAAGAAAATATGTAAGTCACTGGTGCATAAAGGTAAAGATGCATGAATATCAGAGCAAGATAGTAATAACTGCAAGATACAGGAAATCTAAGCTAAGATCAAGTCCGTGCACATGAACGTGTAGTGAGTCCAGCATGAAAAATATGTAGTGAGTCAAGTCCAGAAACATGTAAGTGAGACAAGTCAAGAAATGCATGAGAGTCCAGACTATAAAGAATGAACTCGGTGTCTTTGAAATACTTGTTTCGACATGTAAACGGCTAGGGGTAAGTACGGCTCACCGCGCACTGGGTGCGCGGCTGCTATCATTCCAGATTAGACCAGAGGGAGTGATTCCTGATGATGCCAGATAGGAATGTTTACATGTCTACTCGAGTATTTCCCCGCCCCGACTAATACAAGTGGATCCAAGACCCGACACGCAAATCAAGATGAGTCCAGCCTGAACATGAGTGATGCCTGTAGTGATGCCTGTAGGTGATGCCAGTAGTGATTCCAGAATAGAGGCCAGAAACATGAAATGTACGTGTCGCAAGTAAATGAATCCAGAAATATCAATCAGTGTCCCGTGTGGTGCCAGAATAATCAGATGATACTATACTAGAAGCTGAATCATAATAATCATCAAATAATAAAAACTATCAGAGAATGTACTCGCCTGACGTCCTGAGCAACTGGCGATCCGAACCGGTGTCGCAACGACCTAATGCGAAAAGCAAGGTTAAACAGGGTTCTAATGAGCTAAACAGATATAAAATAACTAAAAATAGGCTTCTAGGGTCGTTCTAGGTCAAACGGGTCAAACCGGTGAAATCTGGGTCAAAAAGTCAACTCTGGGTCCAAAAAGTCAACTTTGGGTCAAAACTAGGTCAAAAGTTGACTTTGGCGGTCAACCGAGTCAACTACGGTCAAGTCTGGGTCAAACTAGGGTGCTCCTGAAATTCTAGGTCAAACCGAGCTCATTAAGCTAGAAAACTCTCAAACTCGCCTCCTTGAGATACCGGGATACCCTCGGTATCCGATACCTCGCCCTAGGCCACGCACCCCGCCTAAACCCGCTAAAACCTATGCTAGCACGCGTAAATATATACACATAAGCATATAAAAATCACTCCAATACTATTCCTAGGCTATTGCTCAAAAACCCCGCTCGAAACCCAATACCTTGGTTATCTTGAGGTATTGAAATACCTCGGTATCTCAAGATATTGAGGTTTCGCTCTAAAACCCCTCTAACTAGCTATCTAGCTATTGAATATATACCTAGTTATTAATCTAGGCTAGATAATATATATATCTATCATATTTATATATATCTAAGCATATATGTACCTATGTATATATTTATCCACACACATTTACCCGATTACCCATTATCTTACCTATACACCTATATATGTATATAACTTAGGCATATAGATATTTATATCTCTTAGATAGGTATATCTAAGAATCTAGTTATCTACCTATCTAGTATCTATCTACCTATCTAAATACCTAGCTATCTATCTATCAATATCTATCTATCTATCTATCTAATTATCCATAACTTATCTTACCTATTTACCTATCTATCAACCATCTATCTATTTATATATATATATATCTATGCACATAGATATAGGTATCTACCATATCTACCTATCTATCTATCCATAGATATAGGTATCTATCTCTTTACCTAGCTATCTATTCATCTATCAATCCATAAATATATCTATCTAATAGATAAACATAAATCTATCTAAATGTCTAACTATCTACCTATCTCTCTAACTATCTATGCATCTATCTATCCATCTACCTATTGATCTAATATCTATCTTGCTACCTATTTATCTATTAAATCATAGATACCTATCTATCTATAACTCTCACACTAAGCTACCCCGCTCCCCGCCGCGAATGCCAAGCTGCTGCTGCTGCTCAAACCTGCTGCTGCTGCTGCTGCACTGCTGCGCTGCAGCGATCTGCTGCCGCGGCGCGCGCCGCGGCGCCTGCACGTGCTGCCGCAGGCTGCTGCTGCTGCCTCAGGCTGCTGCTTTTTGCTGCTAAAGCTGCTGCACACTTCTGCTGTTCTCAGTTTCAGCCCCTCCCTCTCATCTCACACACACACACACGACCACATACCCATATACATATATATATATATACATACATATATACATATATATAACTCTATAGATATATACACACACTAACTTATATACATTTTAACACACACACACACTCAAACACAAATCAACACACACACACACACACATAATTATATACAAACACATATCTATATATACATATAAACACACATCTACATATATACTCACATATATCTATATATATATATACACTAATATATATATCTATACATCTACACACACACACACTAACATATATACTAATATCTATATACCAACACACTCTAACATATATCTACACACACATATATATATATACATAAACACACATACAAATATATATAAATATATATATATATATATAGACACTAACACTAACACAACACCACACAACGCTCACAACGCCTCACCTACGCACGCCCAACGACCCCGACACTCACCAACGCCTATAAATATATAAAATATAACTCGAAAACTCTAGCACACACTCCCCGATACTAACCCAACGCGCGCACAAGCCCGAAACGAGGAAACCAAGTCGAAATGGCCGTTCGGTCATTTCGACGAACACGTGGTGCGCGGTTCGAAAAACCTCCTGAAACGCACACCAAACGAACTCGGAATCGGCCCAAAATTTACCCACGCGCTCTACACGATGCCTAGATCCTAGAAAATGCGCTCCCGCGTCGATTCTAGGCCCGTGGCGGAAACGCACACGCACTTAGAATCGGCGACGACGAAAACCCCCAAATTCGCCCGAAACGCCCGTTTCTCCGCGACACGGCTTCCCGTGCCCAAACGGAGACACGCACTCACCCTCACGACTCCCGACAACGTCTACCTAGGTCCATCTAACCTAGGGCATCACCCAAAATTGGGCCAAATTCGGATTTCACCCGAAATTGACACAAAATCTAGTGTTAAAGTCTCTAAACCTAACCAAACTAGTTCCAACTTCCTCCCACGGGTAGTCTAAGGGTCTAGGAAGGTTCTAAAATATTAATTACACTATAAAAGAGTAATTACAAGGGGAAATTTAGGGTTTACCTCTTGGGAGTTGGAATCCCAAGCAAAAATCCCCAAAATGCTCCAAATCCTCCAATCCAAGCTTCCAAGCCTCAAATCCAAGCTCCAACACCAAATCTAGGCTCTACCCACCTAGGTTAGGGAAGAATGTAAGGTTAGGGTTAACTTAAAGAAGAAGAAATGGAAGAAAGAAAGAAGAAAGATGGAGAAAAGCTTACTTGGAGAAGGAAGGAAGAAGAAAGGAGAAGTGGAGAAGAAGAAGGAATGAAGAAGAAGAAGTAAATGAAGAGAGGGGGCTGCTGTGGCTGTTCTCACGGGTGGGGGTGGTAGGTAGGGCCGGCCAATGCTAAATAAAGGGTTCACACAAGTCACCAAATTCCCAAAATGCCCCTATTGACTCGGTTTTGGGTTCCGGGTTCCAAATGCGCTCAAACTAGTTCCAAATCTCTCCAACTAACCTCCTAAAAATAAAATAATAAATCTAAGCCCCAAAATAATTCTCACAAGGGTGTGGGCTGGGTCGGACATGGGTCCACTAGGGTCTGACATGGGTCCAGGCTAGCCAAAATCCTAAAACATACAATAAAAATATATAATACAATCACTAATTAAATATAAATATAATTAAATATAAATAATACACAATTAACTAAATTAAAAAAAAAAAATAAAAAAAAAATACCCGGATCTGAAAATGGGGTGGTGACAAGCCTATCCTCCTTAGAAAATTTCGTCCTCGAAATTTAAAGTCAAACACACTCCTTCTAGGTCAAACCCCCAACAATCACAGTCAAGAAATTCTACCTAAACAACATACAAGATCAGGGTCCTACTGGTCGTGTTATCACAGTCTCAATCAGGGTTACTACACTATCTACCACAGCACAAGAAAATCTAACAGGTACTAATGAAGCACACCACAGGAATGGAAAGGACAGGAAGAAGAAACAAGAGACAGACCTGCTAACCCGACATCCGTAGCATCGGCCTCCTCGACCGTCAACGCATAAGCCCTGCCCTGCTGGGGTGTATCCCTCTGCTGGTGCGGGGCATGATGCTGTGCCACAGATGGCCTAGCTCCAACTCTCTGATCCTGTGCTCCACCCAATGGAGGTGCAGTGGAGCAATCTCGCATCTGGTGAGCAGCGGATCCACAGAACAAACACACCTTCAGCCTCCTCCTACAAATATCCCAAGTGTGTCCTGCCTTCCTGCAGTAGGCACAAGTGGGCGCTCTCTGATCCTGACCCTGCTGCGCTGCCTTCTGTACATAGGGACGCTTAGCTGGTCCCGCACTGCCACTCGCACTGCCTGAATCATCCCTGCCTCTCTTGGACTTGAGCTCCAAGTCATCCTCTGCTCTCTGAGCATCTCCTACTATCTGCTCAAAAGTCGCCTCGCGATCGCTCCTGGTCAAAGACTTGACCGCCATAACCAAGCCCTTGCGAAACTTCCTCGCCTTGGCTGCCTCACTCAAGCCATCCACGAATCTGCCCAGACGGCAGAACTCCGCTGCGTACTCGTCCACCGTCATGCTCCCTTGGACGAGTGCCTCGAACTGGCTCTCCAAAGCACTGAGCGCCACATCTGGGAAAAACTTCTCCTTGAAAAGCCTCTTGAAAGCCTCCCAAGTAAGCCCTGGCACTGCAATCCTCGTATCTGTGCGATACCACGTCAAAGCGAGGTCGAACATCTGACTGCCCGCCGCCTCTATCTGCATGCTGTCTGGAATCTGCGCTAGCCTGAAGATCCCCTCAATCTGCTCTATCCAGTCATCCGCGTACAAGATCCCTTCTGTACCACGGAACTCCTTGGGCCGCATCCTCTGAAAGTCAATGATACTACCCGGCCTCGGAAGCTGAATCTGATCTGCCTGTGGCTGATTCTGTGCCACCCTATCCACTGCCGTCATGGCCACCTGGTGGGCGTTCTCAATGCCCAGCCTCATCACATCCACCTGACGGTGCTGCGCGTCCATCATCTCCCTGAAGAACGCAAACAACTGCACGGCATCTACTGGAGCAGGAAGTGGTGGGGGAACCACCGGAATGACTGGGGTAGTCCTCGGATCGACAGGTGAAGGAGAATCCCCGAGAGAAGCAGATGCTCCCTCAACCGTAGGAGTGGTGAGTGGAGCGGTAGCAGCTGCCTGAATACGAGCTGGACGAGAGGTAGCAGACCTCTCCGAGGCAACTGCTGGAACGGTACGATGGGATCGTGTCTTCGGAGGCATCCTGAACACAGATCAAAAGAAGTCAATACGGTGCAAGATACGATATCATCAAAGAAGGACATAATATTTCAAAAGAAGCAATTTCAGAATAATTAGATTGGAATTGTTCCTAGTCGTGATTGAGTACACTCTCATCCTAGATCCTAGATCCTATAGCAGGCTCGCAGCAGTACAACTAAGTTGTTGTACCACCACGACATCGCACTAATTGCGAATCGAGACCTGCATGGGGCCGCCACCAAAAACGTGTCACGACCCGCACCCGAAAATCGGGCATGAGTCGTGGGTACGTCCAGCCTACGCCGCAGCATCGGCGGTAGAACGCTGTCTAGGTCAACTAACTAAATAATAATCTCACACAAAAATCGGGCATGACCTCTCCAAAAGGAGGGCAACCACACAAACAATATATATAATCTGCCAAGATCTCAACTCCAAACGGAGGAGCAATATCAAAAGATAATCTCAAGTACTCAATCACGAATCTAAGCACGATAGATAACAAAGAAGACTAACAACTATAAAGTCTAACCACCAACTACTACTACAACAACCACAACATCAATAATAATAATAATACAACAATACATCATCCAAAATAATATACAAACAAGGTCTCAATCCAAAATCGGAGACAAATCCGGTGCTAAAAACTAATAAAAACAACAACAAGATCCTAGTGATCCCGGCTACCAACCCGGAAATCACCTCTAAACTAGAGGGTCCCTGTCTGCACCATCGACAGGCTCAGGTCCATAAAACGTCGGACACCAATCCTCCGGATACTCTGAAAAATATGTCCAGTCAGGACTGGAGCAAGTACATCTCTAACAGCAGTTCCATTTAAATGATAAAAACTATAAAACAGTTATAGCAAGTAGCAAGAAAAATGGAGCAAGTATGAACAAGAAAATATGTAAGTCACTGGTGCATAAAGGTAAAGATGCATGAATATCAGAGCAAGATAGTAATAACTGCAAGATACAGGAAATCTAAGCTAAGATCAAGTCCGTGCACATGAACGTGTAGTGAGTCCAGCATGAAAAACATGTAGTGAGTCAAGTCCAGAAACATGTAAGTGAGACAAGTCAAGAAATGCATGAGAGTCCAGACTATAAAGAATGAACTCGGTGTCTTTGAAATACTTGTTTCGACATGTAAACGGCTAGGGGTAAGTACGGCTCACCGCGCACTGGGTGCGCGGCTGCTATCATTCCAGATTAGACCAGAGGGAGTGATTCCTGATGATGCCAGATAGGAATGTTTACATGTCTACTCGAGTATTTCCCCGCCCCGACTAATACAAGTGGATCCAAGACCCGACACGCAAATCAAGATGAGTCCAGCCTGAACATGAGTGATGCCTGTAGTGATGCCTGTAGGTGATGCCAGTAGTGATTCCAGAATAGAGGCCAGAAACATGAAATGTACGTGTCGCAAGTAAATGAATCCAGAAATATCAATCAGTGTCCCGTGTGGTGCCAGAATAATCAGATGATACTATACTAGAAGCTGAATCATAATAATCATCAAATAATGAAAACTATCAGAGAATGTACTCGCCTGACGTCCTGAGCAACTGGCGATCCGAACCGGTGTCGCAACGACCTAATGCGAAAAGCAAGGTTAAACAGGGTTCTAATGAGCTAAACAGATATAAAATAACTAAAAATAGGCTTCTAGGGTCGTTCTAGGTCAAACGGGTCAAACCGGTGAAATCTGGGTCAAAAAGTCAACTCTGGGTCCAAAAAGTCAACTTTGGGTCAAAACTAGGTCAAAAGTTGACTTTGGCGGTCAACCGAGTCAACTACGGTCAAGTCTGGGTCAAACTAGGGTGCTCCTGAAATTCTAGGTCAAACCGAGCTCATTAAGCTAGAAAACTCTCAAACTCGCCTCCTTGAGATACCGGGATACCCTCGGTATCCGATACCTCGCCCTAGGCCACGCACCCCGCCTAAACCCGCTAAAACCTATGCTAGCACGCGTAAATATATACACATAAGCATATAAAAATCACTCCAATACTATTCCTAGGCTATTGCTCAAAAACCCCGCTCGAAACCCAATACCTTGGTTATCTTGAGGTATTGAAATACCTCGGTATCTCAAGATATTGAGGTTTCGCTCTAAAACCCCTCTAACTAGCTATCTAGCTATTGAATATATACCTAGTTATTAATCTAGGCTAGATAATATATATATCTATCATATTTATATATATCTAAGCATATATGTACCTATGTATATATTTATCCACACACATTTACCCGATTACCCATTATCTTACCTATACACCTATATATGTATATAACTTAGGCATATAGATATTTATATCTCTTAGATAGGTATATCTAAGAATCTAGTTATCTACCTATCTAGTATCTATCTACCTATCTAAATACCTAGCTATCTATCTATCAATATCTATCTATCTATCTATCTAATTATCCATAACTTATCTTACCTATTTACCTATCTATCAACCATCTATCTATTTATATATATATATATCTATGCACATAGATATAGGTATCTACCATATCTACCTATCTATCTATCCATAGATATAGGTATCTATCTCTTTACCTAGCTATCTATTCATCTATCAATCCATAAATATATCTATCTAATAGATAAACATAAATCTATCTAAATGTCTAACTATCTACCTATCTCTCTAACTATCTATGCATCTATCTATCCATCTACCTATTGATCTAATATCTATCTTGCTACCTATTTATCTATTAAATCATAGATACCTATCTATCTATAACTCTCACACTAAGCTACCCCGCTCCCCGCCGCGAATGCCAAGCTGCTGCTGCTGCTCAAACCTGCTGCTGCTGCTGCTGCACTGCTGCGCTGCAGCGATCTGCTGCCGCGGCGCGCGCCGCGGCGCCTGCACGTGCTGCCGCAGGCTGCTGCTGCTGCCTCAGGCTGCTGCTTTTTGCTGCTAAAGCTGCTGCACACTTCTGCTGTTCTCAGTTTCAGCCCCTCCCTCTCATCTCACACACACACACACGACCACATACCCATATACATATATATATATATACATACATATATACATATATATAACTCTATAGATATATACACACACTAACTTATATACATTTTAACACACACACACACTCAAACACAAATCAACACACACACACACACACATAATTATATACAAACACATATCTATATATACATATAAACACACATCTACATATATACTCACATATATCTATATATATATATACACTAATATATATATCTATACATCTACACACACACACACTAACATATATACTAATATCTATATACCAACACACTCTAACATATATCTACACACACATATATATATATACATAAACACACATACAAATATATATAAATATATATATATATATATAGACACTAACACTAACACAACACCACACAACGCTCACAACGCCCCACCTACGCACGCCCAACGACCCCGACACTCACCAACGCCTATAAATATATAAAATATAACTCGAAAACTCTAGCACACACTCCCCGATACTAACCCAACGCGCGCACAAGCCCGAAACGAGGAAACCAAGTCGAAATGGCCGTTCGGTCATTTCGACGAACACGTGGTGCGCGGTTCGGAAAACCTCCTGAAACGCACACCAAACGAACTCGGAATCGGCCCAAAATTTACCCACGCGCTCTACACGATGCCTAGATCCTAGAAAATGCGCTCCCGCGTCGATTCTAGGCCCGTGGCGGAAACGCACACGCACTTAGAATCGGCGACGACGAAAACCCCCAAATTCGCCCGAAACGCCCGTTTCTCCGCGACACGGCTTCCCGTGCCCAAACGGAGACACGCACTCACCCTCACGACTCCCGACAACGTCTACCTAGGTCCATCTAACCTAGGGCATCACCCAAAATTGGGCCAAATTCGGATTTCACCCGAAATTGACACAAAACCTAGTGTTAAAGTCTCTAAACCTAACCAAACTAGTTCCAACTTCCTCCCACGGGTAGCCTAAGGGTCTAGGAAGGTTCTAAAATATTAATTACACTATAAAAGAGTAATTACAAGGGGAAATTTAGGGTTTACCTCTTGGGAGTTGGAATCCCAAGCAAAAATCCCCAAAATGCTCCAAATCCTCCAATCCAAGCTTCCAAGCCTCAAATCCAAGCTCCAACACCAAATCTAGGCTCTACCCACCTAGGTTAGGGAAGAATGTAAGGTTAGGGTTAACTTAAAGAAGAAGAAATGGAAGAAAGAAAGAAGAAAGATGGAGAAAAGCTTACTTGGAGAAGGAAGGAAGAAGAAAGGAGAAGTGGAGAAGAAGAAGGAATGAAGAAGAAGAAGTAAATGAAGAGAGGGGGCTGCTGTGGCTGTTCTCACGGGTGGGGGTGGTAGGTAGGGCCGGCCAATGCTAAATAAAGGGTTCACACAAGTCACCAAATTCCCAAAATGCCCCTATTGACTCGGTTTTGGGTTCCGGGTTCCAAATGCGCTCAAACTAGTTCCAAATCTCTCCAACTAACCTCCTAAAAATAAAATAATAAATCTAAGCCCCAAAATAATTCTCACAAGGGTGTGGGCTGGGTCGGACATGGGTCCACTAGGGTCTGACATGGGTCCAGGCTAGCCAAAATCCTAAAACATACAATAAAAATATATAATACAATCACTAATTAAATATAAATATAATTAAATATAAATAATACACAATTAACTAAATTAAAAAAAAAAAATAAAAAAAAAATACCCGGATCTGAAAATGGGGTGGTGACAAGCCTATCCTCCTTAGAAAATTTCGTCCTCGAAATTTAAAGTCAAACACACTCCTTCTAGGTCAAACCCCCAACAATCACAGTCAAGAAATTCTACCTAAACAACATACAAGATCAGGGTCCTACTGGTCGTGTTATCACAGTCTCAATCAGGGTTACTACACTATCTACCACAGCACAAGAAAATCTAACAGGTACTAATGAAGCACACCACAGGAATGGAAAGGACAGGAAGAAGAAACAAGAGACAGACCTGCTAACCCGACATCCGTAGCATCGGCCTCCTCGACCGTCAACGCATAAGCCCTGCCCTGCTGGGGTGTATCCCTCTGCTGGTGCGGGGCATGATGCTGTGCCACAGATGGCCTAGCTCCAACTCTCTGATCCTGTGCTCCACCCAATGGAGGTGCAGTGGAGCAATCTCGCATCTGGTGAGCAGCGGATCCACAGAACAAACACACCTTCAGCCTCCTCCTACAAATATCCCAAGTGTGTCCTGCCTTCCTGCAGTAGGCACAAGTGGGCGCTCTCTGATCCTGACCCTGCTGCGCTGCCTTCTGTACATAGGGACGCTTAGCTGGTCCCGCACTGCCACTCGCACTGCCTGAATCATCCCTGCCTCTCTTGGACTTGAGCTCCAAGTCATCCTCTGCTCTCTGAGCATCTCCTACTATCTGCTCAAAAGTCGCCTCGCGATCGCTCCTGGTCAAAGACTTGACCGCCATAACCAAGCCCTTGCGAAACTTCCTCGCCTTGGCTGCCTCACTCAAGCCATCCACGAATCTGCCCAGACGGCAGAACTCCGCTGCGTACTCGTCCACCGTCATGCTCCCTTGGACGAGTGCCTCGAACTGGCTCTCCAAAGCACTGAGCGCCACATCTGGGAAAAACTTCTCCTTGAAAAGCCTCTTGAAAGCCTCCCAAGTAAGCCCTGGCACTGCAATCCTCGTATCTGTGCGATACCACGTCAAAGCGAGGTCGAACATCTGACTGCCCGCCGCCTCTATCTGCATGCTGTCTGGAATCTGCGCTAGCCTGAAGATCCCCTCAATCTGCTCTATCCAGTCATCCGCGTACAAGATCCCTTCTGTACCACGGAACTCCTTGGGCCGCATCCTCTGAAAGTCAATGATACTACCCGGCCTCGGAAGCTGAATCTGATCTGCCTGTGGCTGATTCTGTGCCACCCTATCCACTGCCGTCATGGCCACCTGGTGGGCGTTCTCAATGCCCAGCCTCATCACATCCACCTGACGGTGCTGCGCGTCCATCATCTCCCTGAAGAACGCAAACAACTGCACGGCATCTACTGGAGCAGGAAGTGGTGGGGGAACCACCGGAATGACTGGGGTAGTCCTCGGATCGACAGGTGAAGGAGAATCCCCGAGAGAAGCAGATGCTCCCTCAACCGTAGGAGTGGTGAGTGGAGCGGTAGCAGCTGCCTGAATACGAGCTGGACGAGAGGTAGCAGACCTCTCCGAGGCAACTGCTGGAACGGTACGATGGGATCGTGTCTTCGGAGGCATCCTGAACACAGATCAAAAGAAGTCAATACGGTGCAAGATACGATATCATCAAAGAAGGACATAATATTTCAAAAGAAGCAATTTCAGAATAATTAGATTGGAATTGTTCCTAGTCGTGATTGAGTACACTCTCATCCTAGATCCTAGATCCTATAGCAGGCTCGCAGCAGTACAACTAAGTTGTTGTACCACCACGACATCGCACTAATTGCGAATCGAGACCTGCATGGGGCCGCCACCAAAAACGTGTCACGACCCGCACCCGAAAATCGGGCATGAGTCGTGGGTACGTCCAGCCTACGCCGCAGCATCGGCGGTAGAACGCTGTCTAGGTCAACTAACTAAATAATAATCTCACACAAAAATCGGGCATGACCTCTCCAAAAGGAGGGCAACCACACAAACAATATATATAATCTGCCAAGATCTCAACTCCAAACGGAGGAGCAATATCAAAAGATAATCTCAAGTACTCAATCACGAATCTAAGCACGATAGATAACAAAGAAGACTAACAACTATAAAGTCTAACCACCAACTACTACTACAACAACCACAACATCAATAATAATAATAATACAACAATACATCATCCAAAATAATATACAAACAAGGTCTCAATCCAAAATCGGAGACAAATCCGGTGCTAAAAACTAATAAAAACAACAACAAGATCCTAGTGATCCCGGCTACCAACCCGGAAATTACCTCTAAACTAGAGGGTCCCTGTCTGCACCATCGACAGGCTCAGGTCCATAAAACGTCGGACACCAATCCTCCGGATACTCTGAAAAATATGTCCAGTCAGGACTGGAGCAAGTACATCTCTAACAGCAGTTCCATTTAAATGATAAAAACTATAAAACAGTTATAGCAAGTAGCAAGAAAAATGGAGCAAGTATGAACAAGAAAATATGTAAGTCACTGGTGCATAAAGGTAAAGATGCATGAATATCAGAGCAAGATAGTAATAACTGTAAGATACAGGAAATCTAAGCTAAGATCAAGTCCGTGCACATGAACGTGTAGTGAGTCCAGCATGAAAAACATGTAGTGAGTCAAGTCCAGAAACATGTAAGTGAGACAAGTCAAGAAATGCATGAGAGTCCAGACTATAAAGAATGAACTCGGTGTCTTTGAAATACTTGTTTCGACATGTAAACGGCTAGGGGTAAGTACGGCTCACCGCGCACTGGGTGCGCGGCTGCTATCATTCCAGATTAGACCAGAGGGAGTGATTCCTGATGATGCCAGATAGGAATGTTTACATGTCTACTCGAGTATTTCCCCGCCCCGACTAATACAAGTGGATCCAAGACCCGACACGCAAATCAAGATGAGTCCAGCCTGAACATGAGTGATGCCTGTAGTGATGCCTGTAGGTGATGCCAGTAGTGATTCCAGAATAGAGGCCAGAAACATGAAATGTACGTGTCGCAAGTAAATGAATCCAGAAATATCAATCAGTGTCCCGTGTGGTGCCAGAATAATCAGATGATACTATACTAGAAGCTGAATCATAATAATCATCAAATAATGAAAACTATCAGAGAATGTACTCGCCTGACGTCCTGAGCAACTGGCGATCCGAACCGGTGTCGCAACGACCTAATGCGAAAAGCAAGGTTAAACAGGGTTCTAATGAGCTAAACAGATATAAAATAACTAAAAATAGGCTTCTAGGGTCGTTCTAGGTCAAACGGGTCAAACCGGTGAAATCTGGGTCAAAAAGTCAACTCTGGGTCCAAAAAGTCAACTTTGGGTCAAAACTAGGTCAAAAGTTGACTTTGGCGGTCAACCGAGTCAACTACGGTCAAGTCTGGGTCAAACTAGGGTGCTCCTGAAATTCTAGGTCAAACCGAGCTCATTAAGCTAGAAAACTCTCAAACTCGCCTCCTTGAGATACCGGGATACCCTCGGTATCCGATACCTCGCCCTAGGCCACGCACCCCGCCTAAACCCGCTAAAACCTATGCTAGCACGCGTAAATATATACACATAAGCATATAAAAATCACTCCAATACTATTCCTAGGCTATTGCTCAAAAACCCCGCTCGAAACCCAATACCTTGGTTATCTTGAGGTATTGAAATACCTCGGTATCTCAAGATATTGAGGTTTCGCTCTAAAACCCCTCTAACTAGCTATCTAGCTATTGAATATATACCTAGTTATTAATCTAGGCTAGATAATATATATATCTATCATATTTATATATATCTAAGCATATATGTACCTATGTATATATTTATCCACACACATTTACCCGATTACCCATTATCTTACCTATACACCTATATATGTATATAACTTAGGCATATAGATATTTATATCTCTTAGATAGGTATATCTAAGAATCTAGTTATCTACCTATCTAGTATCTATCTACCTATCTAAATACCTAGCTATCTATCTATCAATATCTATCTATCTATCTATCTAATTATCCATAACTTATCTTACCTATTTACCTATCTATCAACCATCTATCTATTTATATATATATATATCTATGCACATAGATATAGGTATCTACCATATCTACCTATCTATCTATCCATAGATATAGGTATCTATCTCTTTACCTAGCTATCTATTCATCTATCAATCCATAAATATATCTATCTAATAGATAAACATAAATCTATCTAAATGTCTAACTATCTACCTATCTCTCTAACTATCTATGCATCTATCTATCCATCTACCTATTGATCTAATATCTATCTTGCTACCTATTTATCTATTAAATCATAGATACCTATCTATCTATAACTCTCACACTAAGCTACCCCGCTCCCCGCCGCGAATGCCAAGCTGCTGCTGCTGCTCAAACCTGCTGCTGCTGCTGCTGCACTGCTGCGCTGCAGCGATCTGCTGCCGCGGCGCGCGCCGCGGCGCCTGCACGTGCTGCCGCAGGCTGCTGCTGCTGCCTCAGGCTGCTGCTTTTTGCTGCTAAAGCTGCTGCACACTTCTGCTGTTCTCAGTTTCAGCCCCTCCCTCTCATCTCACACACACACACACGACCACATACCCATATACATATATATATATATACATACATATATACATATATATAACTCTATAGATATATACACACACTAACTTATATACATTTTAACACACACACACACTCAAACACAAATCAACACACACACACACACACATAATTATATACAAACACATATCTATATATACATATAAACACACATCTACATATATACTCACATATATCTATATATATATATACACTAATATATATATCTATACATCTACACACACACACACTAACATATATACTAATATCTATATACCAACACACTCTAACATATATCTACACACACATATATATATATACATAAACACACATACAAATATATATAAATATATATATATATATATAGACACTAACACTAACACAACACCACACAACGCTCACAACGCCCCACCTACGCACGCCCAACGACCCCGACACTCACCAACGCCTATAAATATATAAAATATAACTCGAAAACTCTAGCACACACTCCCCGATACTAACCCAACGCGCGCACAAGCCCGAAACGAGGAAACCAAGTCGAAATGGCCGTTCGGTCATTTCGACGAACACGTGGTGCGCGGTTCGGAAAACCTCCTGAAACGCACACCAAACGAACTCGGAATCGGCCCAAAATTTACCCACGCGCTCTACACGATGCCTAGATCCTAGAAAATGCGCTCCCGCGTCGATTCTAGGCCCGTGGCGGAAACGCACACGCACTTAGAATCGGCGACGACGAAAACCCCCAAATTCGCCCGAAACGCCCGTTTCTCCGCGACACGGCTTCCCGTGCCCAAACGGAGACACGCACTCACCCTCACGACTCCCGACAACGTCTACCTAGGTCCATCTAACCTAGGGCATTACCCAAAATTGGGCCAAATTCGGATTTCACCCGAAATTGACACAAAACCTAGTGTTAAAGTCTCTAAACCTAACCAAACTAGTTCCAACTTCCTCCCACGGGTAGCCTAAGGGTCTAGGAAGGTTCTAAAATATTAATTACACTATAAAAGAGTAATTACAAGGGGAAATTTAGGGTTTACCTCTTGGGAGTTGGAATCCCAAGCAAAAATCCCCAAAATGCTCCAAATCCTCCAATCCAAGCTTCCAAGCCTCAAATCCAAGCTCCAACACCAAATCTAGGCTCTACCCACCTAGGTTAGGGAAGAATGTAAGGTTAGGGTTAACTTAAAGAAGAAGAAATGGAAGAAAGAAAGAAGAAAGATGGAGAAAAGCTTACTTGGAGAAGGAAGGAAGAAGAAAGGAGAAGTGGAGAAGAAGAAGGAATGAAGAAGAAGAAGTAAATGAAGAGAGGGGGCTGCTGTGGCTGTTCTCACGGGTGGGGGTGGTAGGTAGGGCCGGCCAATGCTAAATAAAGGGTTCACACAAGTCACCAAATTCCCAAAATGCCCCTATTGACTCGGTTTTGGGTTCCGGGTTCCAAATGCGCTCAAACTAGTTCCAAATCTCTCCAACTAACCTCCTAAAAATAAAATAATAAATCTAAGCCCCAAAATAATTCTCACAAGGGTGTGGGCTGGGTCGGACATGGGTCCACTAGGGTCTGACATGGGTCCAGGCTAGCCAAAATCCTAAAACATACAATAAAAATATATAATACAATCACTAATTAAATATAAATATAATTAAATATAAATAATACACAATTAACTAAATTAAAAATAAAAAAAATACCCGGCTCTGAAAATGGGGTGGTGACAGAAGTTCCGTCCTGGTGGTAGTATGGCTCATGCTCCCAAAAGTGGACATCCATACTGACAAACTTCTTCTTCTCTACTGGACTCCAGCACACATACCCCTTCTGGGTCGCTGAGTAGCCTACGAAGATGCATTTGACAGCTCTAGGGTCAAGTTTCCCAACTGATGGCCTGTTGTCCTTCACAGAACACACACACACCCAAACACCTTCAGTGGGAGTATCCCACTATTATTGCCTTGCAATACCTCACATGGGGACTTCCATCCGAGGACCTTCGAGGGCATCCTGTTGATGAGTTGAGCTGCTGTCAACACTGCATGCCCCCACAGACTTTGTGGGACATTCATGTCGATCATCATACTTCTTGCGACCTCCAGAAGGTGTCTGTTTTTTCTTTCTGCAACTCCATTTTGTGCTGGTGTGTATGCACAGGTGGTCTGATGCTGTATTCCGTGTGCTGACAAATATTCTGCAAGTGTCCTGTTGGTATACTCCGTTCCATTGTCAGACCTCAGTACCTTCACAACTGCTTTGTACTGAGTCTGGACATGCTTATGGAAATCCCAAAAATAAGCAGGTACATCATTCTTATTTTTTATCAAATATAACCAGGTAACACGAGAGGCACACTCAATGAAAGAAACAAAGTACTTATAACCATTCATAGTGTTAGTAGCACATGGACCCCAGACATCAGAATGTACTACCTCAAAAGCAAGAGTGCTCCTATGACCCGTGCCAACATATGAGCTCCTAGTAAGTTTTCCTAACTCGCACGCATCACATACTAATTTCTCTTTATTTGTTTTTGCATAAATCTCTGGATACAACTTACTTAGAGTATCAAAGGAAGAATGTCCCATCCTCCGATGATGGAGTATCAAGGTATCCTCAGTCCTCTGCTGCAGTCCTTCCATGTCAGCCTTCTCTGCCATAGATACCAATGCTGAGTCTAGTCCTTCTCGATCTAGGTACCACAGTCCCTCATGCCAAGTGCCAGTCCCAAGTCTTCGTCCTGTCCCTTTCTCCTGGAAGGTCACCTTAGGAATATCAAAAGAAACAATGCATTTAAGTTGGAGGATTATAGAACTAATGGACAAGAGACTGACTGGAAATGATGGAGCATGTAAAACATTGGATAATCTTACTGAACCTGTACAAGTAACAGTACCCTTACCGACCACTGGCTGGAAAGTGCCATCAGCTGTCTGAATGCTGTCTGCTGATGCTAGGTGAGTGTAGGAAGAAAACTCACTAGCATTCCCCGTCACATGCCGAGATGCTCCCGAGTCGATAATCCAGTATGATGATTTAAGGGAAGAGATAGACGCAAGGGCAAGTGATTCGTCAGTACCTTCTGATGGATGGGCATACATGGCAGCGTTGCCCCTAACAAAGAATGAGGTGGACGCCTCCTCTGTTCTACTCCTCATGTCTTCCAGTGCCCGGTCCTCCACAGTAAAGGTGCCATCAGCTTCTCCGTTCCCTTCTGATATCAGGAGGTTCGCCCGATAACCTCCTCGGCCGCCTCGTCTACCCCCTCGACCATGACCACGTCCTCCATTATATCCTCGTCCGCCGAACGGTCCTCGTCCACCACCTGAATCTCCCTTCCTAGGTGGTTTGGTACAAGCATACCGATGATGACCCATCTCCCCACAGTTGTAGCACTGCCGATTATGCTGCCAGGGCTCTCCCTTAGATCCTGTGTTACCTGAGCTGGTGATCGCTAGTGCTGACTTTGCTTCGGGGGGACCACCTGTCCCGGCTTGCAGCCTGATGCATGTCTCCTCCTGGATCATGCCTGATATAGCCTCCTCAAGGCTAGGGATCTTTGGTTGGGCTAGAAGTAGGGCCGTCCTCTGTGCGAAAGCTGCAGTCAGCCCTTTGAGGAACTTCATCGTCCTCTCCTGCAGACACACCTGTCTCTCCTTACACTTAGGGTCCCCGCAGCTCGCCCGATCTGAGGAGTGATCATAATCCAACCAAAGACGCTCCAACTCCGTGGCATACTCCTGCACCGTCTTCTCTCCCTGTACGGTGTCATCAATCTCCCCCTTTATCTGGAAGACCCGTAAGTTGTTCCCTACACCATCATAGGTCCTTCTCAACTTCTCCCACACATCTTTCACCATCTCAATACCGTCTACTGTGGCGGCAATAGACTGGACTAAGGAGTTGAGAAGCCAGATGTAGATCACCATATGAGTGGACTTCCACTCATCGCGTCCTATCGAGCCCTCATCCGGCTCTGTCGTCTCGCCCGTCAGGAACCCCTCCATATTTTTTCCTGCGAGGGTTCTTCTCACCCGCCGTGACCAACTCAGATAGGTGGCTGGTCCATCTAATTTCAGATCGATGGAGGGAAGCTTCAACTCCGGCGACGTTCGTGTCGTGTTCTCACCAGCCGACATCGTCAACAACTTCATCAACGTCGCCACCTCTGCAGAATCTAGCTTCTTGATGATCTCCTCCATCGATGCGTCGTCTATCCAATCACGTCACGTCCGCTCCACGACTCACGCTCGTCCTCGTCGTCCGCTCCTAGATCCGAACATGTCCCCCCTTTTTTCAGATCTAGGCATCCCTATTAGGCGCTGTCTCGTGCTGGTGCGGAGGAGGCGGCAGCACGCATGTCACAGCCGTCGTCGCAGCAGCAGCAGCAGTCGCAGCAGCCGCAGCAGCAGTAGTAGCCGCAGCAGTAGCGGGACGGGGCAGCAACAGTGAAGGGCGGCCTGCGAAGGGCGGAGAAGGGAAGAAGGAGGGGCGTGGAAGAGTTCGGTGGAGGAGATCTAGGAAATCCTCCTGTGGGTTTGTGGAAGCTTGGTGACGGCTAGGGTTTGTGGAAACTTGGCTCTGATACCATGTTGAAATTAGTTGATGATTTTATTGATTGTCTCATTGGCATTATATAGCCTTACAGTCATTAATACAATGATCTCAATCATTATGACAATAATCTCATAATGGAATATCCTGTGACATATTCTGGCATTAATGGAATATCCTGTGACATATTCTGGCATCCCAAATATGTCCTCAGGATATTCCTATGTGCTTATACTATACTTAAATATGACACCCAACATACCATATCAACAATTGTTATTTATAATTTTTTGTTAACACCAATAGAATGTTAGGTTATAAAATTATAATTGAGATATCAAGTTGTCTTCTATCAAAATTTAGAGTATCAAGTTGAAAAACAGTAACAAATTGAAAGTTAGCATAAAATAAATCACAAACCAAATTAATTCTAGCTGTTACAAAAATGCAAAAACGTTTCAGTTCCTAAATCCATACTCTGTTCCAAAACAACCAGAGCATAATGGTGGTCCTCTTCAGAGAGAGAGAGAGAGAGAGAGAGAGAGAGAGAGAGATGAAAGAGATGGACATGGCAATTCACGTCATCTATGTTCTCTGACATCACAACTTCTTCCATTTCTATGGACTTCTTCGTTCTGGGTCTTGAACTTGCTCATCTCCATAGCTCTCTCCCGCGCTAGAAACTTAACAATGCCCTCTCCTGCACAATTCACACCAACTTCTCCAGGTATCTACTTCATACCGAGATCACCAATTTTTCCCAACTCTTGCGTCCCGGACTTCTTATCAGTAGAATTTCCGTAGAGTATAGCTAAAAATAAGAACAATGATTGTAAAATTCAGTATCACATTTGCAAGATTACTCTAGCATAGTTGGTTTGAACGCAGTCGGGAAAATTCTGGTGCAAGATGAGCATGTACACTTAGACAGAGACTCTGTTCTCGTTATAGTCTCCGTGTCCGTTGTTGTAGCTTTGATCATAGTATCAGCATGTTGTGCCTTGTATTTTTGGCAAAGAATGGGCCTATTTCCTGATTGGAACAAAGTTGGATCCACAGGTATTGTATTCCCTACACATTGCCTTCAAATTAAGTATCATTAAACCCCTGCGTTCGATGTCAACGTACTCTTCTAGCAACATTTCCATCCCTTAGGTGCCTCTAGAGAGCAACCAGTTGTTCCAGTCTTGAACCACTTCAATCCACTGAGCACAAGAGGGTCGATTCCGGAGGTCGAGTACAGACTAATAGAAGCAGCAACCAATGGCTTTAGCGAGAACGACATCTTGGGGAAAGGAACGGTCGGGTGTGTATATAAAGCCTGCTTCAATCTCGGTGCTTCCGCCGCAGTGAAGAAATTTGATGCTAAAGAGCCATACTGTGAAGGCGTGTTCGAGGTATCACAAAACAAGATTTTGCTTGTTGCCAGCAATTTCTTCCCTTTAACTCGTTGCTCTGATAAAAATTGCAGAATGAGATGGCTGTGCTTAGTAACACCACGCATCCGAATATAATCTATTTGTTGGGCTATTGTGTCCATTGGGAAACACGGTTTCTCGTTTATGAGCTGATGCAAGGAGGATCCTTGGAGAAGCAGTTGCATGGTACTTCCTTCCTTTCAACTCGGTTCCCATTCAATTGAACAAAAATGAAACTTTTGAACTATATGTAGTGTTTCTTCTGCTGAATTTTTAGGACCATCTAGAGGAATGGCTTTGACTTGGAACATCCGCGTGAAGATTGCACTCGATGTGGCAAGGTTCAGATTCTTAGCTTCAACCGCAACTGGTTACTAAAGTTGAGAAACTTGTTTGTTGTATTTTCTAACTTGTAATAAACAGAGGACTAGATTATCTTCATGAGCATTGTAGCCCGCCGGTGATACATAGAGATCTCAACCCATCTTCTATACTTTTAGATTTGAACAATAATGCTAAGGTACCACTGATATTCCTGTAGCCAGTTCTGTGCCATTCTTGTAGTGCATTCTTCATCTTTCTTTGTTAGAGATCTTTCTTTAGATTTGCACTGCTTGCTTATATGTAGATATCAGGTTTTGGGCATGCTGTTGCTGGTGGAAGCGAGAATAAAAGCAGGAAGCTACGTCCTTCTTTTCTTGGTTATGAAGATCCTGAGTACCTTGGCAATGGTATTAACACAGAACAACAAACTTCATCCATTTTGAGTATTGAACAGTTTTATATATATATTCTCAATTGGAGTCCTATTTCCTATATGAAACTATGGAAACAAAATGTTGATACCATTCGTGAAGATGACAACATTAGGTTGTTCCAGGTGAACTCACCGAGAAAAGCGATGTTTATGCATTTGGGGTAGTGATGTTGGAGCTTCTGGTGGGAAGAAAACCGGTAGAAGAATTAGCCGGGTCTCAGTGCCAATCCTTCACCAAATGGGTAGTGTTCTGAATTGTGAAGGACTCTGTAATCATTTCAAGATATGCTTATTTCCAAATATGATACATCATCGATAGTTGATCAAGATCTCCTTGATACTTGCAGGTCCTGCCTCAGCTTGCGGACAGAGACAGGCTCCCTGATATAGTAGATCCAGTGATCAGACGAACAATGGATATGAAGCATTTGTGCCAAGTAAGGGAGACTTATCCGTATTAGAACCAGTTGTTGCAGTTTAGAGTGCCCATGGTTTCATATCCATAGATAACTAGGAGTTCAGGGACCCTGAAAACTGAACCCGTGTTTGTGTCATGTGTCGGAGACATATGACGGATACAGCACGGACATTGCAAAATACACCATCATTTTTGCAAACACTTGATATATAATTTTTTTTTTTTTTCAAATAGTGCCATAGCTAACTAGAATGGGACTGGTTTTGTAGGTAGCTGCTATCGCTGTGCTGTGCGTCCAACCAGAACCAAGTTACAGGCCATTGATAAAAGATGTTGTGTACTCTCTCATTCCCCTTGTACCCCAAGAGCTAGGAGGGTCACTAGAAAGCGATGGTAATGAAGCTGATGATGAAGCTGAAGCCAACTCAATCAATGAGGAGTTGGCAGCTAGTGCCCGCGAAGAAGAGGAACACTTCGTCATCGACCTGAGCACCCTAAAGGCCCAAAAAGGTCCGAGTGTAGATGATCCTTGAGCAAGGTCAAGAGTATTGTACTTCTTTTCGAAAACATATTAATAAGTTTCTCAAGCCTCCATGACATAGATTAGTTCTGTGGTGGTCTGAGTCTAGGCATATATATGTCCTTTGCTCGACGACAAGTTATTTCGAACCAGAAGAGGGTTTTGTATCTTCTATTGAGTCTCACACAAAATAAGGCTAGCCGAGCTCAGAGGTTCTGCAATAAAGCTATTCAAGTTCAGAGGACCTTCCTGTGATCATTGGAGTTGGTTACAAACACAACATGCACATTGCTTCTTTGCATTCTAAAAGCTATTCTTGTACAGATAATTGAGCAGGTACTTCAAGGAAATGCAAACTATTTTTTCTTATTACCTGTAATGGCTGACGAAAGAGAAGTAATTTTCAACTTGATGGATCTGAAATTTTCTTTCAGTTTGAGTATTTTAGAGGTGGATTTCCTGTTATGTACCTTACTTCCTATGTGGTACTTTGAGTCCCAACCAGGGATTATTTTGTATAAGGGTACCAAGTTTATTATCTAATTAGACTTTGGATACTCGATTTATCCGTTGATGAGTTTGGGACAATCAGTTGACCGTCGGTTGACCAACATATTATTTTGTATAAGAGTATCAAGTTTATGATCTAATTAGACTTTGGGTACTCGGTTAACAGATTATTTTGTATAAGGGTACCAAGTTTAGAACCTAATTAGGTTTTGGGTACTCGGTCAACTGACGGTCAACCCGGTCAACTAGTGGTCCAGTACCTAAATTCATCAACGGACAAACTGAGTACACAAAGTCTAATTATGCTCTAAACTTGGTACCCTTTTACAAAATAATCCTAAAATTTATTCATATTCCTTTCACTTTCTTCTATATGTTAACAGGTTATAGATAAAATTCTTTTCTAGTTGAATACTATGTTGCGTCAGTCTGGGTAACTCGGACTTTCCCTTTCATCTTTGCTTGCCTATCCTCCTCGTTTATTTGTCTCTATAGGTTGTGGTCGTCTTAAGGCCTAATCTAGTACCTATATTTGTCAAGCAACATTAAGGGGTATTGAGCATTGGAGTTTTGAGGTTAAAGGTGGTTAACTCCCGCCTACTTACGAACCGTACGCTTATTTGCACTTCTTGCGCATAGAAGTAAAACGGAAAGACAGAACGAGAAGATAAGGAGTTGGGGTGAAGGATGCCTCATGGAAGGGTCGACTTTGGGACTTCAGTAGTTCAGTAGCGACTAAACAGAATAAGAAAAAATAGGGCTATAAGTGGGCCGTTTGGTTTGCTATTGCTATAAGGACTGCTCGCCTTTTGATTTGACGGCTTGGCTTCGCTATCGCTCCTATGGCCTTAAAAGAAGTCTTCCTACCATACCGCCTATGTTATAGTGCGCGTCAAGCTTCGCCAGAAGCAAGCAAGACGAGGTTAACGGCTTGGCTTCGTAGACAAGGCTCGTTCCTGACTTACGAGCTCGTGTAGTAAGGCGCGTAGCGTTAAGCCCTACTTCAATAAGGCGTTGTTGCTACGCCCTCCACTCGCTGTCTACTAAACGAGCGTTAGAGCGAATTGAGCGAGCGAGATATATCGAAGTGAGGCGACCGAAGGCGCCCTACGGAAGAGGGAGCTAATAGGCAGTGAGAAGGGAGTTAAGCCCTACAATTTCATTTCCGCTTCAGCTTCCCCGGTTTAGTTGGTTTGGAGGATGGATTGATTGGATACCCGAGAACCATAATCTTTCAAAGGAACAGCTTCTACGACGATAGATAGGGGTCAGCTTTTGGCATCTATGCCCCTGCCCTCCAAACAGTATGAGAGCCTTTCAGCTCGTACTGCTTACACTCCTAGATCTTCACGGCGGCACCTCCGCCACCATAGTGTGAGTTGCTCCGAAAATCCCGGCCTACTCAAGAGCTTGAAAGTCAACGTCAACAACAACACGAAAAAGTATACACGTTGGTTGCCCACTGATCTGAAACTAGGTGAAATCCAATCCCTTCGCCTCGCCATGCCACTAGATCCATAATGACCGGCGAGTCGGAACATGTACATAACCACGCTTCGTGCCGGGCCGGGAATCGCAAGAATTGTGAAAGGGAAAGAAAGTTCGAAAATAGCCGGATTTGCAGGAGGGATTCCATCGCCTGAAAGAAAGGTGTACATACATAAAAAGAGGCTTGTTATGTTGGCCCCTCCCATCTATATTTACCGGGAATAGGGGGGAGGCTCTTGCGGAAGCCCTACCTGCCCTTCTCTATTTTGAGGGATCCCTCATATTGATGATTCCAGGCTTCCCGGACTCGTAATAGACGGCTAGGAACAAGAAGAGGATAAGTAGTCTCTGCCCAGGTCCTTCTCCTTCTGCTGAGACGGCCCTCCTTTTTGGTTTTGCTCGTTCACCGCGACACGAAAGAATGAAGAAGCTGGAATAACTCAGAAAGAGAGTGGCGCCTAGCCATTGAGAGCGTCTGTTGTATTTTGAAAATAACTGTACGATCTTGGACTGGCCCCCTTCGCATGACCTAGAATGAAAAAGAGGTCCGTGCTACTATAAGGCCTCTAAACTCCTCCCTCAGGACACTATTGCGTTGCCATGGGGACGGGGTAGCACTGACTTTTATAGGTCCTTGGTTCGACCTCCTAATGAGAATTGAGGTCCTTGCGCGGGCGTCTCATCCCTAAGACTTGCTTGCTCTGTATGGAGTGCCCCGTGGTTCCTCGAGTGCCAGCCGCAGAAAGGAATGCCATCAACTAGGGCGCTATTTGCCACTAACCACTCGCTCGTCGGCCGCTCAGGCTCCGCGTTTCAAGTTCGTTATCCTAACCCTCTCCTCTGCTCTACCGGGAGCCTGGCCCCTTCTTCTATCTTATCTACTGCCTTGCTCCTAGGCTCCCAACTGCTCCAGCCGCTCGCTGTAATAGCTTGCTTCTTGGGTGGCTCGCACCCCGACCCCGGGTGGGGTGGTGCAGCTGAGCCAGAGTGGGCTCAGCAGTCGACCTATGTATCCGGGCGCACGCGTAAAGGCATAATTAGTTCCACGAATCTCACTGCACTGACCATAGTAAAATCCTTCTCGTTGTACCGAAATGGAGGTCTGATTTGAACGATCAGGTACAACATCACATTTGACACCTGAGGAAGGTACAACCTAACTATGAGGTACATCAGCAGGTGTTACAATCATACGTAGATGAGTTTTGGCTGGTACAACCACTCTATTGTCCACTTCTAATAAACGTGATTGACCCAATTCTGGATCATCTTCTGGAATCGTATAACTGTCAAAAGTGAGTGACTGATCATCGAAACTGTTATAGTCCGAATACTCATAAGGTTGGGTCTACACAAAATACATCAACAAAACAAGGACAAATAATTATTAGCATGGTTGAATTAAAAGGGTTACAAAATATTGTAGTGCGGAATCTAATGGAATAAAATCATTTCCAACACGAGACCTAGTAGAACATCACGGCGAATCTCACCGAACTCATCATTGAATCTCTCTCACAAGCCTCCTTCGATCTCTCCCTCTTAAAACTTGCAATTGTTGTATTATTGTTATTCTAGCACCAATTGGGTTGATAAATCGTAATATAAGCATCCCTCAAATCTTCCAAGTCCAGACTATGGAAACTAGCCAAATAGATTTGGCTCGCTCGAGAAAAACGTCCAAATAGGTATTCCTGTGCTAACAAAAATTTCGAGTAAGAATCAAAAGTGTGCACAAATAGTTGTCAGAAAAACCAAAATTCAGGTCAGCCCCAACCAAAATTTTGGTTGCTAGCATTTGGCTTCTTTGGATCCTATTGTTGAGCCTTGCTAATTTCTTTTCCCCGAGTTTTTCCAAAACTTGGTTGATGTTCGTCGTTCTCCGAACATTCTTCATATAGGAAGGGAAGCCAACTAACATATCTCCCCCTTCCTATCTAAGTAGAGGGGTTTGTCATTCCGGCAATCTTGTTGTACAAATCAAATTCTTTCATCGGTAGAATCTTTGTGAGCATGTCATCTCCATTGTTATCTATATGAACCATCCCAAGCTCACCATCGTCATCTCGAGCAAATCAATCTCATATCTAGTGATACCGAGTGATCACAAAATGTCTTGACCTGCTATGAAATATATGATTCTTACCAATGTGTATAATACTCTGATTATCACAAAACAATACTTTCTTCTCTTGTTTTAACCCCAGCTCTCTTAAGAAATTCTTCAACCAAAGCAACTCTTTGTTGGAACATTGATTTTGATATTGTAATTGACTATTTGTACGTGTTTTAGTCTCTCATAAATTGCAGCAATAAATGGATTCAGAAATAGTGCAAATCATTGCTCTTCCATCCAGTCTCTTCGCAATGATGCTCCATATGAGTCAAAGTTTCCAAACCTTCTTGCTAATGGTAAAGTCCTTCTAGAGTCAGTAAAGTGTCTTAGGAAAGTTGTAAATACTTACAATAGTAGACAAAATTGAAAGATGGGCTAGACAAACTCTTAAATCAGTTTTTTACCCTAAAACTGGCACATTGATGGTACATTGGTTCGTACCGGTAGTATATCAGTTATATATACTTTTGAACTCTGTCTTTTTGGTCGGCTTAGTACCGTCGGTATACTAATTTTATATAAATTGGTGCTCTCTGCCTTTTAGACCAGCATACCAATGGTACACTGGTACGTATCACCGGTATACCATTTTTATATAAACTGGTATTCTTTGTCGTTTGGACCGGCATACTGACGGTACATAGTTTTGTACCGCGGTATACCATTTTTATATAAATTTCAGCTCTCTGTCGTTGGGGTGGCATACCGACGTTACACTGTGTTGTGTTGATGGTATACTGATTATATTTCTTCTAGCTTTTTAATGATATCCAACGATCAGAATTTATAAATGCATCCAATGGATAGATTTATAGTCGTTACTGTTACAGAACAGTATAACGGCGGTATACGACAGTATACCGATGGTATATTATCTGCAGACAGTTTTTGGTATTTATTGTCTTGTCTTTGTGAGTTTGTATCTAAGGCTTTGGTCCCCTTCATTCAAAGGCATCCCTTTAAGCTTAAAATTTCCTCAATTACCAAAGATCAATCCTTATTAACTCTACCAAACTTTTATTTGCCATATACAAAAAAGTGTTAGAGTATCAAAGAGTTATAATCTAGATCTTCACTCGTTCTCGAAGATCAAAACCCTTACTTGTGTGTAAGAAGTTTACGAGCGTTCGGATCAAAGCTCGTGTGTAAGAAGATGGAGTGTCTTTGGATCTAAGCTCATGGTTTACTATTTGTTTTAAAATAGTAGATTAAAGTCGCTCTAGAGTTTTCGAGCATGGACTGCCTTCACGGAAGGATATCATGATATATTGCATGTTTGATTTTTTCTCTCTTCTTTTATATACGTATTGTTATTGCTTAATTGCGTTGATAGTTTTTATTATCCTATTCACCCCCTTCTAGGGTTCCTATACTCTTTCCATGCCTCCTTCGATGTAGTAAAATCTGTATTTGTTATAAACAATGCCATAAACTTTTGCAACTGTGGTTGTCAAGTCATAGCTCCCCTACAAACATCATCATGTAGCCCTATATCGTTCTCCTAGTTTCGATGTCCCAAAAAAATATTAATATCAATATATATGATCAACTTTGATTGGCCGCTATTCTTGTGGTGCTAGGTTTAGCGGTTTACTTCGATGTGAAGGTTGAGTAGATGGATGTCAAGACGACATTCTTCCACGATAATTTGGAGAAGAGTTGTACATGGAGCAGTTCAAGAGTTTATATGAGAAAGGCAATTCATACTTGATTTGTTGATTGAAGACGAGTCTTTATAGTCTGAAACAGGCTCCACGACAATGGTACAAGCAGTTCGAGTCATTTATAGAGAATTATAGTTATGCCAGTATGACATCGGATCACTATGCCTTTATGAAGTATTTTTCGGAGGATAATTTTTTATTTTGTTGTCTATGTGGATGACATATTATTGGTGTGACAAAATACCACCAAGATAGCAGAGTTGAAGCGTCAAGTGGGTGCGACCTTCTCAGGATTTGGGTGTGTGAGACTAGTCTCACTATTGCGTATTTTTTATGTCCATATCTTGTATATGTGTTCTGTTGTTGTATATTGTATATTTTCTGGATTTCTCTAGTTGCTCTCATGTAATTTCTAGATTTGTGCATAGTGTTAACCACCGTTGATATATAACACATCTCTCTCTCTCTCTCTCTCTCTCTCTCTCTCTCTCTCTCTTCCCCATTCTTTCACTTTTTCCCTCATTTTATTTCTTCTCCTTTCCTCTCCCATCCTCCCTAGCCGAGAGCAGCCTGGACAGGTCCCCTTCCCCTTTCCCTTGGTAGTAATGGTAGTAGTTAGTGGTGGTTCTAGGCAAGTACATCTTGCCAATGATGGAGAACTTGCAGTTTTACTTTATTGTGGATTTCTTGTATTTTATTGGTCTATATTGTGCTCTATCAACTCCTATGCATGTTTACTTCTTGGTATTTTCGGTTTTGATAACTTGGTTGGAGTAGATCTACATTTTTAGTTTAATATGTGTCCTTGACATTTTCATGGTTTTGATCTCTTAAAACTTGTTATTTTTTAAAACTAGTTTTTTTATGCGAGTGAGCATTTGATTTCAAGTGATTTAGAACTTTATTTCTCTGGATTTGAGCTGAAAATGAGAATTTCATTGAGAATCATATTTTTTAGGACTTGGAGCTTTTTCATGACTGAAACTTGCTGTTCTGGGACGAAGGAGCCCCATGCGACCTATTTTGCATGCAGCCTGGACTCCTCGCTACAAACTCAATATGCGGCCATCTTGTTCGACGTATGGCTGAATCTGCACATGCGTCCCGTGACCGAATACATGAAACTTGAACGAAAGAAAATTTTTTAAGTTTCTGATTACATGCGGCCCAGAAGAGCATGCAGCCAAAATTTTCTATGCTGGCAAAATTGTCCATTCGGCCTGAGCTATGCGTCACTTTGCCAATGCATGACTCAGCGCCGCCTTGGCACAATTTTTCTTGAATTTTTCTTTTCTTCTCTGTCACGCTTTATTGGCTAGTCACATCAGTCACTTTCTGGACTTGTATTTATTCTCTGTCACTCAATCCTTATCCCGAGGAGTAGATATTGTCTTGATCCATGCAGCCAGTTTTGATTTATGCGGCCAATTTTGATTCATGTGGCCAGCT
Source organism: Iris macrosiphon (assembly GCA_036927795.1). Taxonomy (NCBI): domain Eukaryota; kingdom Viridiplantae; phylum Streptophyta; class Magnoliopsida; order Asparagales; family Iridaceae; genus Iris; species Iris macrosiphon. The sequence goes on from JAYESA010000004.1 coordinate 118,133,021, forward strand.
TCCTGCATGCGGCTAGTTTCTTGCATGCTGACTGTTTATTGCCTGCGGCCAGCTTATCTTCTGCACTTCTTGTACTTATAGTAGCAATGTTTTTCTTTGTTATATGTTCTCTTATGGATTATTTACTCCTTGTGCTTGGCCCAATTAGTTAAATTTATATGATGCATGCTATTTTTAATTGCTTATAACCTGGATACTACACCTACCAGAACATGGAATACCCTGAACATGGAATATAATGGCACTGTTAAACTGAGAACTCCCGGCACCTGACTTGTACTGAATGAACTTGATCCCTGACTCCAGATACTTGACAGGTACTGATTAACCTGATAGTGACTCGACGTAGCTCACTCCTGACATACTAGAATCTCCAGAACTGAAATACTTGTACTGATAAGATAAATTCTCATGGTTGATTGCTTGTCCATATCCTGATTGTACTTGTCAAGCTATTGTCCAGTCTTGCATCATATCTAAGGCAGATTCCTGAGCACCACGGTCAGGAATCCTTGATAACTTGCCTAAGTTAATAACTAGAATAATTATCTAGAAGCATCTAGAGAGATTTTCTGGCTACATGCAATTCCGGTATTCCAACGACACCTGATTGATTTAGAGCTCTCCGTCGAGAGGGGAACACTTCCAACACACCGTCGAGTGTTGTAATTTACTAGAAAAATATTATATAATTAATTAATCTATGCTATGTACTCTTATGTCTGGATAATCCGAATAGTCTGCAGGGCATGAGGCTGTATGGAATCTCAACTGCATTTGTTAGTAACCAGGATTATGATAACCCTAGTTAGTTAATGGTAGTAAGCCGTAGGTCATGTTTGGCCATGATTGCCTATTTTCTAGTATTGTCTTGTCTTGGATCACCCAGCTACTAATCCTGAGCTGTACCTGTTATTGATTCCAGAACTGATTAAACTGCTCATTTATATATTGCTCTTATTTATATTTTCTTATGCTATTGTATGTTTGCATGCTAATTTTAGTTCCTTAAGTTGGCTCCCTTGTGGTACTTTACTGTTTTGGGGTCTGAACCCACTGGTTTTGTATGGCCAGATTTCTGAGGAACACCGCGGGATCTTCCATACATCCCGCCTCCAGATGGTGAACACGAGAAACACCTGAGAACTTGAGTAAATTTCTTCTTCATCATCCACCTGATCTTGTACTTATACTTTTGAGGAATTTAGCCACCGAGCACGTGTTTAGCTCATGTTTTTGGTAGTTAACATTCTAGCATGTGGGCCTATATGTAAAGCATATTCTAGACTATAGCTAGAGCTGATCATGTAATATTGTACTCTGTTAGTTCTTTATTTTGGTAACTAGCTTCATGATCATCTATGTATGTATAGTTTGGGATGCCTTACTATTATATGTTTGGTGATTATACTTCTTGTAACTTGTGTCTTGCTTGAGATTGAGACAACTAGAACTCTTGACCAAGGAATGCCCGTTGGATTGTAGAGTAAACCCTCATATGTCTAGACAACCGTGACCATATCTCGGGATATAGTGTACTTTGGTATACGTAGCTGGCTTTGTCTACCCCCATTCTCCAGTATTCTGGTTCTGGGGTGTGAAACATTTTAAGTGGTGGCCCATGCAGGTCTAAAAATTCAGAAGAGGTTTATCATTGTTTAGATGTCTCAATCATGCTACTCCTTGATCTCCTCCTGCATCGAATTTGTATCCCAGAAATCTTGATTCAACATCTGCTTTAATCATCGATCTATCATGTCCTTCCGATTTGATCCTAGTGTTCTCTATCTTACAAGGACACTGTTAATATGGTCCTTCCGATCAGCTAGCTAGAGTTTTGCCGGTAGTAGGAAAGCCACTAGCCGGTCAGCATCTCTTTGTGGTTCAGTCGTAATATTCTGAACTAAAGTCCATGATGGCTCAAGATATGTAGCAGCAGGTCCAGCTAGAACCACCAGTTATACCCACAGTGACAGTCCTGCCAGTACCCACCAATACAGAAAGTGATACGCAGGCCCTGATGGGGATCATCGGGTAGTTACTAGCATCTCAAGAGCGACAGGGTGACGCTCTCACCCAGTCAATACAAGAGGCCTTAGAGAGAGGCGAACATCGTGCCCCCAACTCAGCAAGCAACTTCAAGGACCTCCAACCCTCTTATTTTTATGGTACCGAAGATGCAATTGCATCAGATGCGTGGCTTCAGGACACTGAAGCTATCCTAGAGGCAGCAGGAGTGCATGACAAAGAGCAAGTATCAGTAGTTCGACTGTAGTTGCTAGACTTGGCTCGAGACTGGTGGGCAGCACAGATGATTTCTCTGACAGTACCCGTCCCTTGGGTCATCTTCAACAAGAGGTTCCAGACGAGGTATCACATTATGATCTTCAACAAAGGTTTAACAACTTGAAGCAGATGGGCAGGACAGTCGACGGTTATGCGGCAGAGTTCTGCAGACTAAGTCGGTTTGCTCCCACCTTGGTAGCGTCCGAATTGGATAGAGCTAGGAGGTTCCAGCAGGGACTTCACCTGGAGATCATATTGACAGTAGAACAGCATGAGTTCCAGAATTTTGATGCCATATTGCGGGTAGCAAGGAGGCATGAGTATACCTCCCAAAGAATCATGGATAGAACTGGAGGAAGGAAGAGGACTCATACCTCAGGAGGTTCTTACTTCCAGTCTTCAGCACCAGACCCGGCAGTTAGGGCCTTAACCATTGGATCTCCGAGGAGGCCAGCATCAACATCCTCGGTCCATCAAACAATACCAACCCGACCCCAGCAGTAGAGGACATCTTCTTCAGTAGGGTATTCTCATTGTGGGAAACCTGGGCATGTATTTTCTGAGTATCGCAGAGCACAAGGATTGTGTTTAGCCTATGGAGCTCCAGGACACAGAGTAAGATCTTGCCCACATAGCGCCAGTTCATTATAGTCTTCTCCGGCAGGACCACAATATAGGGCTCCAGTACCGGCTAAGCAGAACCAGGGTCAGAGGCCTTTGCCGTCCCAATCTCAAGTATACCAGCAACAAAGGCAACAATAGTATGCGCAGCCCCAAGCCCAAGTACAAGCCAGACAAGGAGGTCTAATCAAAGCGCATTTCCTTTCGTGTTAGCTGCGTCAAGGGTGCGGAAATTCTAGCAAAGTCCACCATAAATTGTCGGTAATATCCTACTAATCCCAAGAAACTGCGAACTTCTGCAACTGTTCTTGGTACTGGCCACAATTTTACGGCTTCTATCTTCTTGGACATATTTGAACTCTTGACCAAGGAAGCATTAAAATAGGTGCATGTCTGACCTTTTTCGAGAAGCTTAAGCAGAAATTGATCATAACACCTATTTTGACGCTTCCGGACGGGACAGGTAGATTCACAGTTTATTGTGATGCATCCGAAAAGGGAATAGGATGTGTTCTAATATAGCAAGGCATGGTTATAGCTTATGCATCCTGGCAGCTTCAGGATCATGAAAGAAATTATTCGATGCATGACTTGGAGTTAGCAGCAGTTGTTTTCGCACTCAAACTTTGGAGACATTACTTATATGGAGATCGAGTAGAGATTTATACCGATCACAGGAGTTTGAATTATGTCTTTACCCAGAAGGATCTTAACATGAGATAAAAAAAGATGGCTGGAGTTGATGACAACTATGATCTTGACCTTCAGTATCATCCTGGGAAGGCCAATGTGGTAGCGGATGCGTTAAGCCAGAGAGCATGAGCTTATTTTCTCACAGCGCAGCGAGAGATTTTAGAAGATCTTCAAGAGATGGACATAGAAGTAGTATTGCCTGGCATCACAGCATTGATGGAAGGCCTACAAGTTTAGTCCAGTATAATGGAAAGAATCAAGGTAGCACAGTCAGGAGATGCCATGATTCAGCGACTCAGAGCAAAGTGTGAGGCAGGGCGTAGATCCGAACTTAGCATTACAAGTGACGGAACTCTTTGTTTTAGGAATCTTCTTTGTGTACCAAACGGAGACCTTCGTCGTAAGATTATGTCGGAGGCCCATAGTTCGCAATATTCAGTACATCCCGGAGGAACCAAGATGTATAGAGACATTCGTCAATATTTCTGGTGGAATAAAATAAAGCGCGAGATAGCTAGGTTTGGTTCTCGATGTTTGGTATGTCAACAACTTAAAGCTGAGCATCAGAGACCAGCAGGGCTTCTTTAACCTTTACCAATTTCAGAGTGAAAGTGGGAATATATTATCAAAAAATTTGTGACAGGTCTACCTAGGTCCCCAGCTGGTAGGGATGCTATTTGGGTAATAGTGGACCGAATCACAAAAGTTGCACACTTTCTTCCTTTCATGATTGGCCACTCCACAGAACAGTTAGCCGAGATATACATGAGATAAATTATTAGACTACATGGAGTGCCAGTCAGCATAGTCTCAGATAGAGATTCAAGATTTACTTCTCACTTTTGGCAGAGTCTTCAAAAGAGCTTAGGCACCCGCCTGAAGTTCAGTTCGGCTCCCCCAGACAGATGGTCAGTTGGAGCGAACCATTCAGACTCTAGAAGATATGCTTCGTTCATGTACCCTTGACTTTGGTGGTTCGTAGGAGGATCACTTACACCTAGTAGAGTTCTCCTACAATAACAGTTTCCAGGCCAGTATCCGGATGGCACCCTTCGAGGCAATGTATGATAGGAAGTGCAGATCCCCTGTAGCTTGGGATGATATTGGCGAAAGGCAATTGCTTGGTCCCGAGATGATAGCCCAGACAGTTGAAGTAGTCAAGCAAGTCCGAAAGCATCTTCAAGTAGCACAAGATCGCCAGCGTCATTAGGCTAATTCGCATTGGCGACCTCATGAGTTTTCTATTGGCGACCATGTATTCCTTCGAATTTTGCCTACCCACGGAGTCATCCGATTTGGTGTATGAGAAAATCTTAGACCGCGGTACATAGGTCCGTTCGATATTCTTGAACGAGTAGGAGATGTATCCAATCGTCTTGCTCTTCTGTCGTTGCTTCGTGAGATATATAATATTTTTCATGTATCCCAGCTACAACGGTATATACCTGTAAATCCCCTGATTTAAATTTTTTAAATTTTATTATTGGTATTATGTAATTATTGAGATTATGAAAAAAATTTCATTATTTTTTAGCTAATTAAAAAATATATAATTCATGGATAGATATTTATGTATATTTATTAATTATAAATATTTTACAGAAAATATATTTGTGGGTGTACAACTATTATAAAAGTATTATAGATTTTTCTGAAAATTATTTTAGGTACAAACATATTTATAGATGGCTATATATATACATATATATATATATGGTAATGTATAAGAAGAATAAGAAATAATAATAATAAACTTAAACCCAAACCCAAAACCCAAACCAAACCCAAACCCAAACCCGAAACCCCCTTTCAGCTACCGACCCCCCCCCGACCCCTCGGTTCCTCTCCCGTAACCCTTTCTCTCCATTTTAAATCGACCATCAGACCATCCCCATACCCTCAGACTTCTTTGCTACCTCCAGATGAATAGCTCAACCGTCGCCCGACGTTGTTGATCGCCACCGCGAACAGACCGCACCCGAATCGCGAGCAGTAGAGCACTCGAGGTACCCTTCTTCCCATCTCTATTTTTACTTACACAGGTAACCTAACAACGAACGGTCGAATCCTATGTAAAGACTACATGACCCCCATGAAACCTATTTAAAATTTTAGTCTATCGTGTCATGTATCGATCGTAAATCAAGACACAAAACAGGAAAAATTGACTGAGTTTTTAGGAACAAAAATTATTCCAGGTACACGTGTTTAAGTCCCATTATCTCCAAAATGACATGTGATGCTAAAATTTACTTAAACAGACTTTGTGACAACATAACCTAGTTTTAATTCATTTAAATACTTTCTATAAATTTGATTTATTTTGTGATTATTTGAATGCTGAAAACTGTCAAAATTTTATTTTCGTAAACCCAAATTTTTTGATACGGGGTGCGTCCCGCCAAACGAGGTAACTTCGTCCCGTGAGAATTTTACCAAAAGGTGTGTATCGTCAATACAGACATATGAGATTTTGTAAAACTTGATTTGGATGTGCGTGCACACCTAAATCAACGCATATCCGTCAGAAAATATCATATCGGCCTATTTCGACACCTTATTATAACTTCATGTATGCTTGTTGTTTCACAACAAAACTTATGCTATCGGATTTGCGGTGTTACGCTGGTCCTGTGACCCAAGTTTGGTTCATTTCTGAGAACGTTGACGAAACACAATTTTGCGGACCTCACGGTTCTACTTGAAGGGTAATTTCATGACCGGCTCACCGTAATCCAATTTCGGACACTCCATTGAGTTCGTGCCATTGTTTTGGACTTGTGGACACAAAGTTTGTTAAATTTGGAGAATATTTTCTATGACATATTTTACGGTACAAAGTGGGCCACAATTGGACATCGCTTTGACCCAAAACTGTCAATTCTGCCCCTGTGTCCAAATTGGACTTATGGATAGTCAATCCTAGCTATTTCATGAATTCTGAAAACATTGGTAATGTTTGTTTCAACATCCGTAGGCGTACTTGCAGATTCTACTTTTACAGGAGTAGTTGACGGAATTCAGAACCCAGGCAAGTATAACTTGCCAAACTTGCAGTAGATCATGTTATATTATATGCTTGTGTTTCTTCCATATATATACCCTTGTGATGTACATATCCAACCTAGGACCGTGAGACATTGCTTAGCGTCCGAACAAGATTCGGGTGTCAACGTCGTACGCAGAGTTATGTAATGTCACTTAGAGAGTTGATTCCACGATCCTATTTTTATGTGCTTGCTATACCAAGTACGTCGGACTGTAGAACACTTGACACTATTTCATGTAACATAATCTTTCTTGAGTTATTCATGGTGATTCTGTATAGTGTTACAAGATTCGTGGTATGAGACTTGTATATAGAGATATCATTATGACTCATTGTACTAGCTAAAAGTCATGATCTTGCGTGTTATGGACATAAGACGTTGTGGACATGAGGTTACATTGGGTGGGGAGAGACACACATGCTACAGGATGATTATGTATATATATACTATATTACTGGAGGTGCTTTAGTCTCTGTATCAGAGCTTGGCATATTTACTTGCCCTACGAGATACTACTTGCTGCTATGGGCTCCCCAACACAGAGCCTTTAGTGGTTTCAGCCTGAGTACTAGTGATTCTCTCATTTGTATTTCACTTAGTTGGTTACATAGCTTACCCTGATGATCTATTTTTATTTACTATAATTTATTTGGCTTGAGTGTTTCTTGTACCTTGCTATGTCCCCTGAGGACCTGGATCCGGATTATGTCCCCAAGTATAGCAGTGGAGGATTACCCTGAGGTTTATGGGACAGGAGCTGACATTGGAGCGGTACTGGCACCAGAGGACGAGGTTGTGCCAGAGAATTTCTCCTGAGTACTCAGTTACTTACTTAGTTATTTATGCTTAGTGTTATTTCATATTTGGACTTGGACTTATGGATATATATATTGGTGTTATTCTTTTCTTTTTATTGTGATGGGTTGTTCCCTGAGATACTACATATGTGGACTTGATGATGGACTATTTTCTTTTTATCTATTATATTGACTGTTCTATCATATGATATTGTGGTTGCTTTCTGTGGATGAGACTAGAATTATACTGTGATAGATAGGCTTGTATTTATTACAGCTTAAGTGCACTCTAACGGGTCTATTAAATTGGGTTGCCTATTAGAGTCGTGCTGCTGGCCAATGCCACGTGGCTAGTCCCTTGGTATTTGGGACTGGGACGTGACATAATTTTTGTGGTGGCCCATGCAGGTCAGACAATATATTGCTTTGGATTCCAAATACAGAACCAAGCAAGCCTGCAAATTAGGATAGAATAAATTATAGTATCTCATCCACTTTTGACCTATTCTTGACCTCTATATCGACTTCAAAATAATTTCTTGAGTCGCATCCTGCCTTGATTCTTCTGTGCGACTCTCATAGTTTACTTTATGTCCAGAGTAATAGATCCACGAGCCAGTGAAGAGACTCCCGTAGGTACACCACAAGGTGATGTGGTCACCTACGACGATGGGGTGACGCCACTGAGTGGAGATCTCTCCACTCAATAAATTAATCAAGCAGATCAGCACGTCTCGAGGTTCCGGTGAGACGACGTTCCACCACCGTCGTAGTTTACTCCACCGATGCCCGTTCTTCCACCAGGACAGCCTACGGACAGACAACAAATATTCCAAATATTCTATACAATAATGCAAGCACAACAGTAGGTTCATCAAGAGGCCCAGCAACGTCAGGTAGAGAACTTGAGGAACAGCCTAGTGACAGCACTGGAGCATTCGACCCTACCAGCCAGGCAACCATCGACGGAATCCATCTCAAATTTTTGTCAGTTGGAGCCATGTACCTTTTCAGGAAAGGAGGAGCCCACTGAAGTTCATGAATGGCTCACAAACACTCAACTTCAATTGAAAGCAGTTAAGCTTCCTAGAGAGCATTGGATGATTGTTGTCAAGATGCAGTTGACAGGTAATGTGCATCATTGGTGGCTATCCGAGGAGAGTCGGCTAGGTTCAGATCGAGTCACTTGGGAGGAGTTCTTTAGACTCTTACAGGAGATGTACATTCCAGCCATTGTCAGAGAGGAACTTAAAGGGATAAGTTTAACCACCTCACTCAAGGAAATATAACGGTAGAAGAGTACAATGCAGAGTTCATCCATTTAAGTCGCTTCGCCCATACTCTGATTCTGACAGAAGAGGAGAAGGCGGAGAAGTTATTTGACGGACTTAGCTTTGAGCTACAGAGATTAATCAGCTCCGTTGCACCTTCTTCATTCACGGATGTCCTTGCCATAGCACGACGCATGGAGCACGTCACCAGGAGAGAGTTCATCCAGAAATGGTCGTTCACATCAACACCAGCCAGAGCACCACATGGAGGAGCTACAAAGAGACCTCACATGCACCAGCCACCCAGAGCAGCTCTACATACACTGCCTATATGTCAATATTGTGGCAAGAGAGGTTATTACGCGAGCGAGTGCAGACGCAAGTTGGGACTATGCTTGTTTTATGGATCCAGCCAACATTAAGCCAGGGATTGGCCTGAGCGTCGAGAGGGAGCACCGATGGTAAATCGACAAGCTTTACCAGCACCGAGACCAGCCCAACAGCCACCTAGAGTAGCTTATCTAGCACAGGGAGCACCACATACGAAAGTTGGAGGAGTCAGACCACCAGCTCCCAGAGGGTATCAGTCGAGGCCATCTTTGGCACCACAGACAGCACTATTCCAGCAGGCTCGGCAGTAGAGAGGACCAGCTCAGGGGCGAAGGCAGACATTTGCCATGGCTATTGAAGAGGAAGCTATTGTAGGAGAGGTCATTGCAGGTACTATATTAGAAGCTTCATTACCTGCTATAGCTTTATTTGATTCTGGAGCATCGTATTCATTTATAGCTGCTAGCTTCGTAGTCACATATAGAGTAGCTACTGTACCCCTTTCGAAGACTATGAGAATTCTTACAGGAGGCAGAATTATCCCAGTTAGTAATATTTGTAGATCTTGTTCGGTAGTAGTCTGTGGGAGAGAGATGTGAGCTCAATTCTTGATATTTTTTATGCTGGATTACGATATTGTACTTGGTATGGACTGGATGAGTCAGTACCATACGACTCTAGATTGTCGGCATGGACAGGTTATATTTAGACCCCCGGTCATCCAGAGTTTGAGTTTCTTCGGGAATCCAAAAAGCAAGGTGTTCAACCTACACTTAAGGAACTCTCTGCAGAAGGGGAGCCCGAGTACCCAAAGGATATATCAGAGTTTGTGGATGTATTTTTCGATAATCTTCCAGGCTTACCACCTGATCGAGAAATAGAATTCATAATACACTTGACTCCAGGAGCAGAGCTTATCACTTCATCAGTGTACCGGCTAGCACCTAAGGAGTTGGTCGAATTGAAGAAGCAAGTTGATGATCTTCTGGAGAAGGGTTTTATTCGGCCCAGTGTTTCACCATGGGGAGCACCCATACTATTTGTGCCGAAGAAGGATGGGACGGTACACCTGTGTATTGACTATAAGGCACTGAACGCTGTAACCATCAAGAACCAGTATCCCTTGTCATGCATTGATGATCTGTTCGATCAATTGAGTGGTGCTCGTATATTCTCAAAGATCGATCTTAGATCCAGTTATCATCAGATTAGAGTGTAAAAAGAGGATATACCGAAGACAGCCTTCAGGACCAAGTATGGCACTATGAGTTATTAGTTATGCCGTTTGGTTTAACCAACGCGCCAGCTGTGTTCATGAGTTTGATGAACATAGTCTTCCATCAGTACTTGGACAAGTTCGTGGTTGTGTTTATTGATGACATCTTGGTATATTCTAAGAGCCACGAAGAGCACGAGGAGCATCTCAGAATCGTGTTGGAGAAGCTGAGACCAAACTCAGCAAATATGAGTTTTGTCTGGATAGGGTGCCTTTTCTGGGATATATCATCTCGGGAGAAGGACTTTCAGTTGATCCGGAGAAGGTTGCTGCAATAAAAACTTGGCCCACACCTACATCAATTGCGGAAGTGAGAAGTTTTTTTGGACTTGCTAGATATTATCGGAGGTTCATGGAGAACTTCTCAAGGATTGCAGAGCCTATAACGCAGTTGACATGTAAGGACCAGGAGTTTTCATGGACGAAAGATTGCCAAAAGGCCTTTGAGGAGTTGAAGAGACGATTAACGACAGCACCGGTCTCTACTCTTCCTTCAGGATCGGGAGGATTCATAGTTTATAGTAATGCGTCAGGCAGTGGACTAGGATATGGTTTGATGTAACATGGCAAAGTTATTGCTTATGCATCGAGGCAGCTGAAGGTTCATGAGAAGAACTACCCAACGCACGATCTTGAGCTAGCTGCGGTAATATTTGCATTAAAGATTTGGAGGCACTATCTTTACGGAGAGAGGGTGGAAATTTTCACTGATCACAAGAGTCTGAAGTATGTCTATACCCAGAAAGAGCTCAATATGAGGCAGAGGCGTTGGTTAGAGTTGATGGTCGATTTTGATATAGATTTATAGTACCATCCGGGCAAGACAAACGTCGTAGCAGACACACTCAGCAGAAAGCCCACAACATATTTCTTGATGACGCAGCCCCAGCTATTAGAGGACCTACAGGAGCTCGGGATAGAGGTTATTTTGCCAGGGACAGTAGGTAGTTGGCGAATCCTGAGGTTAAGTCATTACTAGTGGAGAGGATTAAGGCAGCATTGCCTACAGATGCTAGGTTCTGAAGACTTAAAGAGAAGACGAAAGCCGGCATGCAGACGGGACTTTGAATCCATGAGGACGGGACATTAAGGTGTAGAAATTGCCTATATGTTTCGAATGGAGAGTTGAGACATGAGTTGATGTCTGAAGCATATAGCTCCATGTACTCTATTTATCCGGGAGGTACGAAGATATACCAAAATTTGAGACAGTACTATTGGTGGCATGGGATGAAGAGAGAGATTGCGCGGCTTGTGACAAATATTTGGTCTGTCAGCAGGTTAAGGCCGAGCATCAGAGAACCGATGGTATGTTACAACCGCTTCCCATACCCGAATGGAAGTGGGAACATATCACTATGAATTTTGTTACAGACTTTCCAAGAAGACTTAGTAGGAAGGATGTAGTTTGGGTTATTGTAGATTGACTCACCAAATCAGCACATTTTTGTCGTTCAGAGTTGGACAATCCACAGAGATTCTAGACGACATGTATATACGACAGATCTTAAGGTTACATGGAGTAATTATTAGTATTGTGTCAGATCATGACTCAAGATTCATATCCCATTTTTGGCGAAGCATGCAGGAGAGTCTTGGCAACACTGCTTACCATCCATAGACAGATGGTCAGTCAGAGAGCACGATTCAGATCCTAGAGGATATGCTGAGGTCGTGTATGTTAGACTTCAGAGGGTCTTGGGAAGACCATTTGAACTTGGTAGAGTTCTCTTACAATAACAGCTATCGGATGAGCATCCAGATGGCACCTTTTGAGGCACTGTACGGCAGGAAGTGCAGGTCACCAATATATTAGAGTGACGTTGGCGAGTGTCAGATACTCAGTCCAGAGTTAGTAATGCAAATAGTTGAGAAGGTAAAGCAAATTCAGAGTCATCTTCGTGCAGCTCAGGATAGACAAAAGCATTGGGCTGACACACACTGCCGACCTTTGGAGTTCAAGGAAGGCGAACATGTGATCTTGAGGATCTCACCTACTCGAGGTACTATTCGATTCGGGAGCAGAGGCAACATGAGCCCGAGGTACATTAGATAGTTTGATATTTTGGAGCGTATTGGTGAGGTAGCGTACTGCCTTGCATTACCCCCATCTCTAGAGGGAGTGCATAATGTATTCCATGTCTCATAACTGAGGAGGTACGTGACTGACCCAAGTCACGTAGTCGATCATTCTGAGATTTCAGTAGGACCGAGCTTGAGGTATGAGGAGCAGCCAATTGAGATACTTGACATTAGTGAGAAGATATTACGGGGTCAGACGATCAGACTGGTCCGGGTAGCTTGGAAATATCACTCTCCAGGCGAATCCACTTGGGAGCGAGAGGATGTCATGCGCCAGTGTTATCCTCACTTATTCGAAGATGCAAGTATGACCTAAGAACTACATATAGATTATCATGTCTTTATAAATTCCTTAGTACTTTAATTCTTAATTGTGATGACGCAATTCTTTTAAGTTGGGTCGATTGTAAACCCCCTGATTTTAAATTTTTAAATTTTATTATTATTATTATTATTATTATATAATTATTGAGATTAAGGGAGAATTTTTATTATTTTTTAGCTAATTAAAAAATATATAATTTATGGATAGATATTTATGTATATTTATTAATTACAAATATTTCAAAAAAAAAATATTTTTTGGTGTACTATTATTAAAGTATTGTAGATTTTTCTAAAAATTATTTTTGGTACAAACCTATTTATAGATGGCTATATATATATATATATATATATATATATATATATATATATATATATATATGTGTGTGTGTGTGTGTGTGTGTGTGTGGTAATATATAAGAAGAATAAGAAATAATAATAATAATAATAATAATAATAATAATAATAAACTCAAACCCAAACCCAAACCCGAAACCCAAATCAAACCCAAACCAGAAACCCCCCTTTCAACTACCAACCCCCCCCCGACCCCTCGGTTCCTCTCCCGTAACCCTTTCTCTCCATTTTAAACCGACCATCAGACCAGACCCACACCCTCAGACTTCTTCCCTACCTCTAGACGAACACCTCCACCGCCGCCCGACGTCGTTGATCGCCGTCGCGACAGACCGCACCCGAATCGCGAGCAGCAGAGCACTCGAGGTACCCTTCTTCCCATCTCTGTTTCTTCTTACACAGGTAACCTAACAATGAACCATCGAATCCTATGTGAAGACTACATGACCCCCATAAAACCTGTTTAAATATTTTAGTTTATCGTATCCTGTATCGATCGCAAATCGAAACACAAAACAGAAAAAATTGACTGAGTTTTTAGGAACAAAAACTATTCCAGATACACGTGTTTCAGTCTCGTTATCTCCAAAATGACATGCAATGCTAAAATTCTACTTAAACAGACTTCTTGACAACATAACCTAGTTTTAATTCCTTTAAACACTTTCTCTAAATTTGATTTATTCTGTGATTATTTTAATGCTAAAAACTGTCAAAAACTTATTTTTGTAAACCCAAAATTTCTTGATACGGGGTGCGTTCCGCCAAACGAGGTAACTTTGTTGCATGAGGATTTTACCGAAAGGCGTGTATCGTCAATGCGGACGTGTAAAATTTCGTAAAACTTGATTTGGATGTACGTGCACACCGAAATCAACGCGTATTTGTCAAAAAATATCATATCGACCTATTCTAACACCTTGTCATAACTTCATGTATGCTTTTAGTTTCACAACAAAACTTGTGCCATCAGATTCGCAGCGTTACGCTGGTCCTGTGACCCAAGTTTCGTTCGATTCTGAGAACGTTGACGAAATACCGTTTCGCGGACCCCATGGTTCTACTTGACGGGTGATTTCGTGACCGGCTCACCGGAATCCAATTTCGGATACTCCGTTGAGTTCGTGCCATCGTTCTAGACTTGTGGACACTAAGTTTGTTAAATTTGGATAACTTTATCTCTGGCATATTTTACGGTACAAAGTGGGCCACAATTGGACACCGCTTTGACCCAAAACTGTCAATTCTGCCCCTGTATCCAAATTGGATTTATTGGTAGTCAATCCTAGCTATTTTATGTATTCTGAAAATTTTGGTGATGTTTGTTTCAGCATCCGAAGACGTACTTGCGGATTCCACTTTTACATGAGCAATTGACGGAGTTCAGAACCCAGGCAAGGGTACCTTGCCAAACTTGCAGTAGATCCTGCTATATTATCTACTTGTATTTCTTCCATATATATACTATTGTGATGTACCAATTGTCACGACCCACACCCGGTTATTCGGGCACGAGTGCGTGGGCACGTCCAGCCTACGCCGCAGTGTCGGCGGTAGTACGCTGTCTTGGTCAGTTCTGGGATCAATAAGTATCTATCTCATCCACAATAATGAACATGTAAGAATAATCACAGGAAATAGGAATGCTAAGATTTCATAATATTTAATCTGTGACAACCAATCCACAGTTAATACAAGCCAGAGGTAAATCGGGGACAAACCCGAGTATATGCTGAAAGGAAATAAAATAATAACTAACTGGCTACTCCTCCTCAAAGGTAGTCTCCTGTGTGGGAATCGGCTCCTCTTATGTGTCACCTGCTAACTCATAGTGGGCATAATAGGTAGGGGCAAAGTCCTCAACATCGCCTAAAACAACGGATCCAGTCAGGAAAGGAGCAAAGTACACAATGCACAACAAGATTAAACTAAATATTCATGACAATTAACTTGAGTATCATGTTGAGAAAGTTGCATAGAAGAACATCAATATCTCAGAGTTAATGCTATAAATAGGAATATGAGAAAGCAGGAAACAATGAGACAGGAAATAAAACTACAACAGTCAGCAAGAACTACAACAAGACCATAAGCTATCTGTGTGAACTTGTGTTTGTTTTAGAATACATAGTTGGCATGTAGGGGTTTATAAGGCTAATCCGGCCGTCATAAACGGCTATTAAACACGAATAATCGAGATTCGGCTGATGGACAGTCGTGTACCAACAGCTATTAAACACGGCAAGGGGAAGGGTAAACTACATGCCTTCTAGTATTCTCCCACCCGACATGAAAAGCAAGACATGAAATACAGTATCCAAGACATAAAATCCAGTGTTCTATACTACGTGTAATCATCAAGGGTACTAGTAGAGCAGGGAATTAACTATCACAATATAAAGATTAAACTTGAAGTGCAGGTACTTGCCTGTTGTTTGGATCCGATTAATTGTACTTGGGGGAAAATCCAGAGATGAGCCCAGATGCTGAAATAGACATTTCCAACATACTCAGAAGATGTCAAATAGCTAGAAACGCCTATCCTTGGGTCCAATTTGGAGACAAGGGCAAAAACGGCAGTTTCGGGTCAAAACGGGGTCCGCCGGTGGGCCCGCTTTGCACCGAAAAACGTGTCTGGGTCAACGGTCTCCAAATTCACCAAACTTAGTGTCAACAGGTCAGGAACGATGATACGAACCCAACGGAACTTCCAGATTTGGATTTCGATGAACCGAACACAAAATCGCCCGTCGAGCGGGGCCTGTGGGGCCCACGACACACGATTTCGTCAACGTTCTCAGAATCGAACCAAACTTGACCCACAGGACCAGCGTATCGCTACGAGTCCGATGGCGCAAGTTTTGTCTCGATCCGACGTGTGTGCACGAAGTTAGGGTAAATTGCCGAAAAGGCGGATACGGGGCGATGTCCGCGGATACGCGTTGATTCCGGTGTGCACGCACACCCGAATCAGCTTCCACGAAAACTCACACGTCCGTATCGACGGTGCGCACGTATCTGTGAAGACCGTACGCGACCAAGTTGTCACTACCACTTCTCCATGTAAGGGTATTTCTGTAATTTAGCTGTTTTAAATAATTATGAATTTAAATTTAATTGCTGAGTTTTGTAACTAATTATATTATTACTAGAATGTTTAGTTTAGGTCATAACCCTAGAATCCATTAGAAAACCCTATTCTAGCAAAAACCCTAGAATACAAATTAGGGTGAACCCTCAAAACCCTAGAATGACTTAACCTGAGTCTATTAGGTTCTACATGAGAGGAAGGGGGTTTAACCTAAAAAGACTAGGCATGGACACCCTAAAACTAGGTTTAATATAAATAGAAGCCTCTCACAAAGCCATCATTCATGTAAACAGGAGAAACCCTAGCCTCCACTAGAGAAAACCATCTCCCATCCAAAAAATTCGAAACCCTAACCCTAGGTTCCATTTTCTCCTCCTCCAAAGCAAAGAAACAGAGAAACTTGGCTCAAGGAGACTTGGGAAGGAAGAACTTTCATAGGGAACCATCTCTCTGCAGGTAAAACCCTATTTTATACATGTAATCTCTATTTTTATGTCAATTATTGGCCATTAGGGAACCCCCTTGCTGTGTAATTCAAATTTAGGGTTTTGGATTAGGTTTAAGTGTCCTCAACATCTGTTTTCCCCAATTTTCGTGAACCCTAACCCTAGGTATTCGTAGGTGGATTGATTTCTTCCCATGTGTGTTGGTTAAACTCGATTTTTAGGGTTTTAGGTTGGGTTCATGAGTAAACTAGGTGAAACTCTATTTTCCCCATGATAGGTGTTTGTTGTAATGCCAAGATGGAATTACCTATCTAATCCATTCTAAATTGATGTATGATGTGTATATATATATATTATACATATGTAATTAGATCTGTTGTGATTTGGAGAGGTGAATGCACTGTGGGGAAAGAGAACTGTGAAGGGTTCACTGTATGATCGGGTATGGGTATTGGAGGAAGGCACTGTTCAGTCGGGTTTTGATTTCCCGTGTGCATCAGATTTGGGGGATGAGTACCTGTGTAGTTAAATAGAGAGGCTGTGCATGAACCTAGCTATATGTACCTGTGTTTTTGAACTGTGTCTGTGTCCCAGTGTGTGTCAGTTTATATTTAATATCTGTGCATAGGAAATTAAATTCAATGGGTGTTTTATCTCAATTTCTGTGTGTTTGTGGCTGTGCATTGGCAGTATATAGATGTATATCAGATTTCAGTAGGTAGCAGTGTCTTAGTGTTTTAGTGTCTCAGTTGAGATCAGTGTGTGTGTGGGTGATAACTGAGTTGTGTAGGCTGTGTGATGTATCAGTTATGAGACCTGTGTGTGAATCAGTAGGGTGTAGGTGTGCAGGGTGCAGATTTCAGAATATGTGTGAGGAATAAGTAGTGTGTAAGTGTGGCTGTGCATCTGTGTGTAAGTGTTTCTCAGTATGTGTGTAAGGTGTATATTCAGTATTAGATCTGAGAGACCTAAGTGAGTTTCAGTCCTGTTGTGGGTATGGTTCTAGGATACAGGTGTATGTGAGAGTGAACTTAAATCCTAGAGTTCACAGTGTGTGTGACTTACCTAGGTAAATCAAGGTGTAGTGAACTGTGTATTTTTCCTAGGTGTGCATCCCTGTTCAAACTGCGTGTATCAGTTCTCATTTACTGATATTGTGATTCAATAATCAGTGAGTATGTCTGAGTTTAGTTTAGCCCATGTGTGTGTATTAATTCTGTAGGTGAGGGTGTGTGTAGGTAATATGTGAGTGAGTGAATTACCTGTATGTACTTCTGAGTTGTGTGTGTGTAGGTATTAGTTAGAGGAGGAGTTCCTGTGTGTCAGTATAGAAGACAGGGTATCTGTTAGTTATAGGGTGCAGTGTGAGTCTAGCTAAGTCTCAGTGACTCTGTGTCTATGTGGACTGTGTGATTCAGAGAGAGTGTGTAGTTCAGTTTAGAGTGTCAGGGTAGAGGAAATGAATTACCTGTGACAACTGTGTAGCAGTGTAGGAAATAGGCATATATGTGTGTCTCAATATTAGTATCAGTTCACCTAAACCCTACTGTGTCAACCTGGGAATAAGTTTACCTGTGGGTACATGTGAATGTGTATCAGTATACATATTAGAGGGGTACACTGTGCAGAATTTGTGTAGTTAGTACACAGCCAAGAGTTCAGTTGGACTTGGTATCAGTTGGGTCCATCTTGAGGTAACAGTTGTAATTAGGATATAGGTACTATAATGGCAAACCATAGGTTAAGGTAGAACTAGGATCAGAGTTTTAAGTCTAGCTAAGGTATGTGAGGTTTAGTGTTAATGTAAGGTAGTAATATATAGTTAAGGTAATACCTAGATAAAATAGGTATAGAGGTAGTATGAATACACCCTAGTGTTTATAACTAAGAATGACAACTAATAAGCTAGTATCACTTAGAAACTTAGGTAAATACCTAAAATAGCCAGTGATAGCTAGTTAGTGGCAAATTTAGACCACTTGACTTAGTTGGACCTAGTTTTGACCAGTAAACCTTAGACATGACCCAGAAACCTCGTATTTAAATTGTTAAGCACGTTTATTCTTTATTTTATTAATTAACATTGAATTTCCATAAATAGGTCATTGTGATTCCATTTTGGACCTCGCTCCTCACATTCTGCTCAGGACCACAGGCGAGTACATTCTCTGACAGTTTTCATGGTTGATTATTTCTATAAATTGTAGTGTATTTCATACTTGATTCCGACACTATGGATACACGGGCTAGCACCCTAGATCCCCATCACGAGGAGTCGTGGTTGGAATCCATTGTGCTAGCTGGGGGATGGGGAACTATTAGTAGATTATGTGATCATATCCAAACATTTATATGCACCATAGCTCACCCCACTTCTCACGTCGGGTGCGGCCTGACCACTTATATGCTCCATAGCTGTTATATATGATTAGCCTGACCATTATATGCACCATAGCTAACCATGCGGTTAGCCTGACCTAAAAGAATCATAGCTAATCATATATAACCAGCCTGATCCAGTCCCAAGCCGATCACATGATAAACTAATAATTCAAACACTTAGCTAGATGTTTTATCTTTATTCAGATTTACCTGTTCTAGCATTCACTATTTATTGCTCATTGCTAGTTGCTCTTTTGTCTATTTCATTTTCTCCAGTACTCCACATGTTCAGTTTTTATTTCCATCTTGTATCTCTTACACTGTTTATAGATTTTGTCAATTTAATGAAACTGCTGTTAGTGTTTGTGCTTCGCTCCAACCCTGACTGGATAACAACATTTTCAGAGGACCTGGAGGACTTTTGCCCTACTCATTACGGTCCAGGAATAGAGGAGGATTTCACCCCAGAAATCCCAGAGGAGGTGCCTATCCTAGAGGAGAACATGCCTGCCCATGCTTAGATTATTTTTCTGCATTTATTGTTTTAGACTGAGACTGAGACTGAGATGTATTTTATTTTATTTGTGACTTTGTGAGGTCATTTAGACCCAGGATTTGAGTTGAACTTCTTGTGATTGGTTTAAATAGAACTCTTTTAATTTCTCATCGTGCCATTATGTTTATAGTTGTGATTGAGTATATTATAGAACTGTGTTTGAGTTATCATTGTCCTCCGTACGGAGTTGAGACTATTGACAGGATATACCATGTTGTGACCTAGACAGCGTTCTACCGCCGATGCTGCGGCGTAGGCTGGACGTACCCACGACTCATGCCCAATTTCCGGGTGTGGGTCGTGACACAAGTCGTCCCGTTTGGCGGGGCATACTCAGTTCCGGGGTAAAACAGGGTCTGGTTTTTCCTGTTTTTGGATCGCGGTGTGCGATCACCACAGGACGCGATGCCCCGAACAGTTTATCCGGACACCGAGAGGGTCATACAGGCTTCACAACGCAATTTGCGGAATTAAAAACGGAGCTACGAGGCGAAAGTTACACGCACCTGAAGGGGACCAAAAACCGGGGTCTGACACGTGTCCGACACGACACAGGACACTGTGTCCTGTGTCTCGTGTCCGACACAGGGAGGGGATTTAGGGTTAGGGTTTGGGAGCTACGGCCGGCGACGGGGACGGCGCTGAGGCGGTGCTGGGGCGGGAAGCGGCTGGCCGGGCTGCTCGCGGCGGGGAGGGGCCGGCCAGGGCGGCGCTCGGGCGGAGGCGGCGGCGCGGGGCGGCCCAGGGCGGCTGGCTGCTGTTGCTGCTGGCCTCCGCTGCTGCCGGAGGCGGGGGAAGGTCGTCGACGTCGAGGAGGGTCGGGGCGAGGGTGGCGGTGAGCGGCGGAGCAGAGGGGGTGAGGACGGCGGGTGGCTCACGGCGGAGCGGGGCGGAGTTAGGGCTAGGGTGGAGTCGGGGACGGGCGGGGGCGGTTTTTATAGAGAGAGGGTGGCCGGGTGAGGCGGAGGAAGCGGCGGCCGTTGCGGGGTTGCGCGGAGCGGGCGGGGGAGCGTGGCCGGCGTGGCGCGGCGGCCGCGGGAGGCGGCGGCGGACGCGGGGGCGGTTGCGCGGGTCGTGCGGGGCTGGGGGCCAGGGAGCGGGTCCGGTCGGGTCGGGTTCAGGCGGACCCGACCCGACCCGCTAGGATTGGCGGGTTGGGCTCGGCCCAATGGGCTGGGCCGGGGTTGGGTTTGGGCTGAAATTTTAATAATAATAATAATAATAATAATAATAATAATAATTAATTAATTAAATAGTTTTAGGTGATTTAAAATTTGGTCCGGGGCCCGATAAATTCCAGGAAAATTGTCCTAAGTCCAGTTTTCCATTTTACACCCAAAAATATTATTTCTATAATATTTTAATATTATTTATTGCCAATTAAAAATCATTTATTAATTGAAAATTTTGATTTTAATTACAGAAAATTCCCAGAAAATTCCAGAAAATTGGGAAAAATCCAAGATTTAATAATTTGAAAATTCAGGGGGTTTACACCAATCCAACCTAAGACCGTGAGATGTTGCTTAGCGTCCGAACAAGATTCGGGTGTCGACGTCATACGCGGAGTTATAATGTCACTTAGAGAGTTAATTTTATGATCATATTTTTACGTGCTTGCTATATCAAGTACGTCAGACTGTAGGACACTTGACACTATTTTATGTGACAGAATATTTCTTGAGATATTCATGATGATTCTGTATAGGCTTACAGGATTCGTGATATGAGACTTGTATATAGACATATTATTATGACTCATTGTACTAGCTAGAGGTCATGATCTTACGTATTATGGACATAAGATGTTGTGAAAATAAGACGTAAGGTTACATTGGGTGGAGAGAGACACACATACTACATGCTGATTATGTATATATATACTATATTACTGGAGGTGCTTTAGTCTCTGTATCAGAGCTTGGCACATTTACAGGCCCTACGAGATACTACTTGTTGCTACGGGCTCCCCGACACAGAGCCTTTAGTGATTTCAGCCTGAGTACTAGTGATGCTCTTATTTTTATTTTACTTAGCTGGTTACATAGCTTGCCCTGAGGATCTATTTTTATTTACTGTATTTTATTTGGCTTAGTGTTTCTTGTACCTTGCTATGTCCCTTGAGGACCTGGATCCGGATTATGTCCCCAGGTATAGCAGTGGAGGGTTACCCTGAGGTTTACTGGATAGAAGCTGACGTTGAAGCGGTACTGGCACCAGAGGATGAGGTTGTGCCAGAGAATTTCTCCTGAGTACTCAGTTACTTACTTAGTTATTTATGCTTAGTGTTATTTCATATTTGGACTTGGACTTATGGATATATGTATTGGTGTTATTCTCTTTTATTTATTGTGACAGGTTGTTCCCCGAGACACTACTTATGTGGACTTGATGATGGACTATTTTCTTTTTATCTATTATCTTGATTGGTCTATCATATTATATTGTGATTGCTTTATGTGGATGAGACTAGAATTATACTGTAATAGATGGGGCAGACTTATATTTATTACAGCTTAAGTGCACTCTAACGGGTCCATTAAATTGGGTTGTCCATTGGAGTTGTGCTGCTGGCCAATGCCACGTGGCTAGTCTTTTGGTATTTGGGACTTGGACGTGATAATACCGGATACAAGCCATGTCCTAGATCATTCGGAATTGATTATTGGTACCGACCTTTCGTATGAGGAGAGGCATGTATCCATTTTAGACCGGAGAGAGAAATTTCTCAAGAACCGAACCTTTTGTTTAGTTCGAGTTGCTTGGGGGCATCACTCACTGGGCGAGTCAACTTGGGAGCGCGAGGATGATATCCGAGCCCGATACCAGTATCTGTTTGACTTGTGAGGTATACTTGTTCGTATATCCCGTACCCTGATCTTGTCTTGTGTATGCTTGCCCTGTTATAGATAGCTCATATCTTATGATTAACACTCGTACCATGATGCTTATTTTATTGCCTGATTCATGAAGTCTCCTTGCTAGATCCTATGCCTTATTAAAATTTTGAGGACGAAATTTTTCTAAGGAGGTGAGAGTGGTAAGACTCATCTCACTATTGCGTATTTTTTATGTTCATATCTTGTATATATATTATGTTGCTGTATATTGCTTTCCGTATATTTTTTCTGGACTTCTCTAGCTGCTCTCATATAATTTCTAGATTTGTGCATAGTATTAACCACCCTTGATATATAACCCCTCTATTTCTCTCTCTTCCCCACTCTTTCACTTTTCTCCTTTTTTATTTCTTCTCCTTTCCTCTCCCCTCCTCCCTAGCCAAGAGTAGCCCTGGATCGGTCCCCCTCCCCTTTCCCTTGGTAGTAGTGGTAGTGGTTAGTGGTGGTTCTAGGCAAGTACATCTTGCCAATGATGGAGAACTTGTACTTTCACTTTATTGTAGATTTCTTACATTTTATTGGTCTATATTATGCTCTATGAACTCCTATACATGTTTACTTCTTGGTATTTCGGTTTTGATAGCTTAGTTGGACTAGATCTATATTTTTAGTTTAATATGTGTTCTTGACATTTTTATGGTTTTGATCCCTTAAAACTTGTTATTTTCCAAAAAATAGTTGTTCTATGTGAGAGAGCATCTGATTTCAAGTGATTCAGAACTTTACTTCTCTGGATTTGAGCTGAAAATAAGGATTTCATGGAGAATCATATATTTCAGGACTTGGAGCTTTTCCATGACTGAAACTTGCTCTTCTAGGATGAAGGAGCCCCATGCGGCCTGCTTTGCATGCGGCCTGGACTCCTCGCTGCAAACTCAACATGCAGCCTTCTTGTTGGACGCATGACTGAATCTGCGCATGCTCCCCTTGACCAAATGCATGAAACTTGAACGAAAGAAAAAATTTTAAGTTCCTGATTACATGCGGCCCAGAGGAGCATGCAGCCCAGAGGGGCATGCGGCCAAAATTCTCCATGTGGCCCGAGCTATGCGTCCCTTTCCCAATACATGAATTAGCGCCACCTTGGCACAATTTCTCCTAAATTTGTCTTTTCTTCTCTGACACGCTTTATTGGCCAGTCAAATCGGTCACTTCTCTAACATACTTTATTGGCTAGTCACATTAGTCACTTTCTGGCCTTGAATTTATTCCATGTCACTCAACCCTTGTCCCGAGGAGTGGACCTTGTCTTGATCCATGCAGTCAGTTTTAATTCATGCAGTCAGTTTTGATTCATGCAGCCAGCTACCTGTATGCGGCCAATTTCTTGCATGCGGACTGTTTCTTGCTAGCGGCCAGCTCATCTTCTGTACTTCTAGCACTTATAGTAGCAATATTTTTGTTTGTTATATGTTCTCTTATGGATTATTTACTCCTTGTGCTTGGCCCAATTAGTTAAATTCATATGATGCATGTTATTTCTAATTGCATATAACTTAGATACTACACCTACCAGAATATGGAATACCCAGAATATGGAATATAATGGCACTGTTAAACTGAGAACTCCCGGCACCTGACTTGTACTGAATGAACTTGATCCTTGACTTCAGATACCAGATATGTACTGATATTTAACTTAATAGTGGCTTGATGTAGCTCACTCCTGACATGCTAGAATCTCTAGAACTGAAATGTTTGTACTGATAAGATAAATTCCTGTGGTTGATTGCTTGTACCTGTCCTGATTGTACTTGTCAAGCTATTGTCTAGTCTTGCATCATGTCTAAGGCATATTCCTTAGCACCACGGTCAAGAATCCTTAATCACTTGCTTAATAACTAGAATATTTATCTAGAAGCATCTAGAGAGATTTTTGGCTACATGCAATCCCGGTATCCAAGCGACACCTGGTAGATTTGGAGCTCTCCGTCGAGAGGGGCACACTTCCATCACACCGTCGAGTATTACAATTTACTAAAAAAATACTATATACTTAATTTATCTATGCTATGTACTCTTATGTCTGGATAACCCGGATAGTCTGCAGGACATGAGGCTGTATAGAATCTCAACTGCATTTGTTAGTAACCAGGATTATGATAACTCTAGTTAGTTAATGTTAGTAAGTCGTAGGTCATGTTTGGCCGTGATTGCCTGTTTTCTAGTCCTGTCTTGGATCACCCAGCTACTAATCCTGAAGTGTACCCGTTACTGATTCAAGAACTGATTAAACTGCTCATTTACATATTATTCTCATTTATATTTTCTTATGCTATTGTATGTTTGTATGCTGGTTTTAGTTCCTTAAGTTGGCTCCCTTATGGTACTTTGCTGTTTTGGGGTCTGACCCTACTAGTTTTGTATGGCCAGATTTTGGAGCAACACTACAGGATCTTCCGTATATTCTGCCTCTAGATGGTGAACACGAGGAACACACGGGGACTTGAGTGAGTTTTTTTCTTCATCACCCACCTGATCTTGTACTTATACTTTTGAGGCATTTAGCTACCGAGCACGTGTTTAGCTTATATTTTTGGTATTTGACTTTCTAGCCTGCGGGCCTACATGTAAAGCATATTCTAGACTATAGCTAGAGCTGATCATGTAATATTGTACTCTGCTAGTTTTTTATTTTGGTAACTAGCTTCATGAGCATCTATGTATGTATAGTTTATGACGCCTTACAATTATATGTTTGGTGATTATACTTCTTGTAACTTGTGGCTTGCTTGAGATTGAGACAACTAGGACTCTTGACCCAGAAATGCTTGTTGGATTGTAGAGTAAACTCTCACATTTCTAGACAGCTGTGACCGTATCTCGTGGTATAGTGTACTCTGGTATACGTAGCTGGCTTTGTCTACCCCCGCTCTCCAGTATTCTGGTTCTGGGGTATGACAGGGTGCTATGACGACCATTCTTAGAATAGTGATCAACCGAGACAGATAATCCAAATTACTTTGGTTTTCCTAGGAAAAGTACATTCACAGGGTACTTTAGCATTTCGGGATGGACGAGTCAAATAAAGTGAATACCCCTCCGTTTTCCATTGAAGTAAATTTAGGAAACCTCCATTTAATAACGAACAAAAAGTACAAAGAAATCATAGACAGAAAATCTAAGTACAATATTTTTTATTTGGGTAATCTGACGATGGAGATCGAGTACTACAATGACACTTTTACTTCGTTGACGGTTCGACGAGAGAATGATGATGCTCTCTTCTTACTTCTCTCTCCTGAGCTTATGTGCACGTACGTAGCTTGCCTGAAGGGGTATGATCTCTGAAGCAGAAAAATCAGCCATTAGAACATCCAAGTTGCTCATATTTATAGCCATTATATTGGTGGGCTATAGGTGCTGCATATACTTCTGTTTGGTGGCCGCAGGGGGCTCCTTCAACATAATATGGTTGCAACTGTAGGCGCATGTTATGGGCAGGCTGCCACGTATACATCCTTAACTGAATGTAGTTGAGTCCAGGCCGAGCTTCCACGTGGACGTTTGTTGCGATTTGTTGTTGCTAAAGATTTTAGCGGTTCTCGTCTTTTGGTTGCGTGACTTGGTCATCTTGACACATGGCCAGTATTTAGTTGGAGAGAATCACTTCAGTCGTAACAAAAAGATTTTGTCTCAAGGAACCCTACCACGTTGGACGCATGAAGTCTGGGATGCATGGGGCCAGAGACGCATGGAACGCATGGAGTCTGGAACGAATGGGGCCAGAGACACATGGAATGCATGAAGTATCTGTTGTGTTGTACATGTGGCACTGTGCACCCGTCAGAAGTAAAGTTCATGCTAATGTGAGGTTCTGTCATTTAGCGTGCTCACGTCTTTCAAGGCATTCAGAAAGTTCTTTTTGTCAGGATTCTGTATTAGACATAATCTTTGTGTCAGGCCTTTATGTTGCCAGTATTGAGGCACCTGGATGGTTGAGGGAGTAGTGGCGCATGGCACTGCTGGGGCATGCAGACACTACTTTACTTAGTGGCGTATGGCACTGCTGGCGCATGGGAACACTAGTTATGAAGCAGTCGGCGCATAGTAGTTGCTTTTCTGGGCCGCATAGTCGTTCTGCGACCTAATTTCTTCTAAGTCGATCTTGGGGCGCATATTTGTTGGACGCGTGGATCTAGATTTTTCATGCTTCTACAAGACCCCTTTCAAATTTTTTAAACAGATAAGTTTTAAAATACTTTGAATAAGAAGCATGGAGGAGGGGACCTTGGGCCGCATATGAGTGACATGTCGCATAGGCACGTTGCCGCATAGGCGCTTCCGCCAGGCTGTCAGATCATTAAATGTCGAGATTTGGCTAGATCTTCTTAGTGGATCTTCTTGGGAATTCTGAGTCAACGACAGTTTTCGAGTAGATAAATAAGGATCACGCAAATTGAGACATCAGGTTCATCCTCATAACTGCCTGGTTTATCGCCTCAATCTTTTTACGCACCCTAGGAGCCTATAAATAGGCGGGCTAGGGGGAGAGAGGACTTTTGTCTCTTAGTTTCCCCTATTTTGTGAAAGAAGATGCTGAGGGCTTTTGTCTATCTCGCCAAGCGGTTTATCAAGAGCGACATCGACCCGTGGCCCCCTGATGCTGGCGTTCTTTTTGGAGGTAAGGGTGTGTCATGATGGGAGGGACACAGAGACAAAAGTACACGGCCTTGTAGCGTGGATGATACGCCCCCCCCCCCAAATATTCTGCCACATGAATGAGCAATCATCTGCAATATGTGCACAGAGCCTATATGTGGCTTGGTCACATGGATGGGAACTTATCTGCGGCATGCACGTAGAGCCTATTTATAGCTTGGCCGCATGATGAGGAATCATCTCTAATCATGTGTGCAGAGCCTATGTGTGGCTGGGTCGCCTGGATAAGAACTTATCTGCAACATGCATGAATAGCCTATATGTATCTTAGCCGCATGGATGAACCATCATCTACTCATGTGTGCGGACTTAGCTATCTTGAGACGTCCCCTCCTGCGTTTGGCTGCATCCTGGAAGCGACATGCGACCATTTTATACTTTTATAATATTCGTTAAGATTGTTATGTGTTCTCTTTATGCAGGTTTTACCATCCTTTATGGTGCCCATGATGGAGCATGGAAGGATATCATAGAATCCGTCATTCGAAGAGAATGTCAACCTTACAAGGAAGTTTTTCGCTAAGAATTGTTCCAGGAGACGAGAGTGAACATCATGCGCCATTCATGGAGCAGTCCCTATTTATGCAGCATGCTAGCTGCGTTTTACCCCTTTATGCGGCTTGCTACCAGCCGGGTGCCTGCGGCGTCGATGACAGGATTTGAATTAATTGCCATTCCTGTCTTCGGTCTTCCCGCATGGTTGTAGAGCGCTTGCTCCTGCTCCTCCCTTGCTATCCATTAGTATAGATTCTTTTCCATAAACTGAGGTTTGTACTATGGAGGGATGATCTAGAAAGCATTAAGCTCTGTTGCTGGCTCTATTTGTGTTGGTAGCAACAACAGCACAGAGGAGCGCTTTTAATGGAATAGGTTCATGTCAGCGAGACTTCATAGAAATCCTTAAAAATGGGTTTCCATTATATGTACTCATGACCTTGAATACTAATAAAAAATACTTGAAAAATAGATTTTCATCATATGTACTCATGATCTTGAATATTAATCAATAAAGTCTCTCATTTTCCAGAATTTCTTCTTTATATTTGTCTTATTCATGTTGTGGACTTTGGATATTGTACTATAGGTAATATGAACGTAGCACAATATCGTAGTTTGTTAAGGATGTCCCACTGGGAGATCTTTGGTGGACCTATTACCTTTTGCATACTTGGGTGCAAGTAATAGGTTCGAGACAAGCTATGACAGATGTGATATGTATCACGCCCCGATCTCCAGTAGGATCGGTCGTCCCCATTAGGCGCGAATCACCGTCCCAGCGCTCCCGTATGACGATCGTTTCCATCAGGATGTGATATCGCGCGAGCACAAGCTGCGCCCGTGCAAGGCCATGATCCGAACAGGCAGAAAAATAGCTAAGCTATAGAGTCTTGTAGATAGTCCGAATGCATTGGAATATGAAACCGAAAAGGAGATAGATAACAAGTTCACAGAGTTGTAATAGTGGAAGCATTGAATGAACACAAGTATGAAACAAAAAAAATGCTCTTTATTGATAATCAAGAAATATTACAAGCGGTGCTAGGTCAAGATTATAAGTCGCTTAAGCTCTCTCTCTCAAAAAAATAAAGACGTGCCAAGCGGCTTACAATATTGAATGATAACTTAGGCAATGTTCCAGTACATTATGTTTTGTATATGTGCTTAAGCTCTGGACGCAACACTCCAAGGCTCCACTGCAAACTCCATGCCTTAGCATGCACGAGGGGATACTCTACACTGAACAAGGTTCTCCCGCACCCTGCAAGCAATCGATCTGGTGGGTTATCACTACATTAAATGCACTGGTGGGAAGACTTCTCGCCCGCTCGACAAATCCAAACACTATATATTAGTTCTGTGCACCATCTATTAAGTGATCTTTCTAGTCTTGCCTTAGGATCAGTTTTATGGAAATGAGATAAAGTCTAATTTGTATGGCAGTGTGTCGTGCATATAAAGGAAACATGGTGAAACTTACCAACTTAGCATTAGATTCTTCTATGTCCAAAGATAAAACCATGTTAACCAGCAACAGTATATATATGATGGAACCAAAAATCGCATAAACAAACACAGGTGTTACGAGCGTGTTTTTATCTCAGGTGAACGGATTACTCAGTTTTCTCAAAGGTGTTATACTTAGAATGATTCAGATGAGTTATACACAGATTTAGGCACGTTACTCAGGTGTTCAGGTGCTTTACACTAATTCAGGTTCAGGTATGTTACAAATTACTTTGTTTCAATGCAATACAATGATTCGCACACGGATTACCGTAATTGAGCTAACTTAGATCTATATGAACATGAGGTCACTGGCTTAGTCATAAAGGACGATGCATAGTCTCGGACGGAGATGGGACGTAGCACAAGATTCATGGGCATTATCCGCCATCCCGACCAAACATGGAAAGACTACCATATATGAGTTAGACGGGTAATCCAAGTGGAGGATGCACTACCAAGGGCCCGACCAAGGTATATTGAGTTGCCCTAAATCAGAGAGCATCCTACCAATTTGGTCAAGCAATATAAATATTCCTCCTAGGACAGTACAATCTCGGTGCCCGGGTGATCGTCCGAGGAATCCATGCTATTACTTCGTGCACGAGTTGTCCGTAACCATTTATGATTCTTTTCTTTATTTATCATCTTTATATGTATAACGGCGATAGTTGTAGACGCTGTAGGCTATTACCCACTATAAGCCATCCCAAGCGATCCTTAGATTGTCGACTGGATTGGCGGCACTCCATGCAGCGTGGGTAGCAAGCCCCGCTACACGTCCCCGACATACCCTTCTATAATCTTTTTTCGCATTCATTCTTGCTTATCATATATATATAACATAGCTTCAGTCCATGGATTATCGTAACACAACAACGCAATCCAACAACCAAACAAGGACATGGGTTGAATCATCTTGCCATGATAGTCCACTTCACTAACTACAAACAAATTAAACGGCCAATCATATAGTACGTCTTGATATGTGATCTTTGGGTTATCCCAGTAATGAATTATATGTGCATCCTCAGGTCTTGCCATAATCGAACAGGGCTGGCTGAAGCAATAATATACGAGCAAGAATATAAATATATGATGCATCAGTCCCTTGCAAGGGCCCTGAGCTAATTAATGATCAGTAATAGTTCCAGGCTTTCTATAGAAAAGATACTGGCCCGGTCTTATAATTAAGTCAGATACTTCACTCCACTACTGCGGATGATATACAGTATCCGTGGTGGCCAGCCTTTACTCCCAGCTAATTTAGGGTTGTTCGACATGCACGATCTCGAGATACCGCTCCCTACCCATGCTCTACAAGTTGAGTTGCCTAGTTAACCCTAGGTTAATTAGAGTCTCATGTCGTGGTCACATGAACACTCTTTCTTAGATGTCGTACGCTAAGTACGGGCACTCTTGATACGAACCTATATTGTTACTCGTAAGTTAAATATGGATTCACCAAAATGTGATACAACAATCAATTCAATCTAGCCACGACGAAAGTTACTGTCCAACTACTAGATCCTTGTATGAAAATAATTACATATATTACGTAGCAGGAGTATGTGGCACGACGGCTCACTATCAAGTAGCACTCTCCGTGCGATCAAGTGTATCAGGACGGATACAATAGTCAGGACAGGAACAAGTTCTAGTATCAAGGTCATGGACAACTTATCAAGTAGCAAGTTATTCAGGACAGGACAGTCAAGCACGGGTCACATGTTCAAGCAGTTCAGTCGAGTAGTCTAGTCAAACAAGTCAATTGTCACATTATTATATCGATAAATAAGATTAAGAGTAGTGTGAGAACGCCTCGAGATCAGATCCACAATCCTTAAACCAAAAAACCATCGGGACTGCAGACCCTCCCCCGAGTTGAACTACGCCCCTTAATCTATCTAACGTATAGTAAGGTGATCAAGAAAAAATATGAAATCTAGTCAACCATGGACAAAATAATCAAACATGTAAAATTGTGCAAAACTAGATTTTAACATATTTTAAAAAACTGGACATAACTTTCTTATTCTAACTCCAAATACGGCTATCAAAAATATTTGGAAAGGCAAGACAAAGATCTAAAACTTTTATGTTTTGATTTTTATAAAATTCTAGCTAAAAAATCAGTTAAATAGGCAAAAACAGCCATCATGGTCACCATACGCACGGTGTACTGCACGGTGCATTAATTTCCATACGTGGCGTACTACGCGCGGCCAAAAATCCATTCGCGGCGTGCTGCAGCATGGTGCATTGATTTCCATATGTGGCGTACTGCGCGCGGCCAAAAATCCATTTACGGCGTGCTGCGGCATGGGCATTGATGCGTGCGGCAAGGAATTAATGTGCGCATCGCATGCGGCGACAAGAAATCTATGCGCGGCGCATGGTGCACGGCAAAAATTTTATGTGCGGCGCATGGCTCGCGGTAGGGAAGTGATGCGTACGGCACAGATGGAGACAAGAAATCCATACGTGGCACATGGCACACGGCAGGATATCTGTGCACAACGCACTATGTACGACACTATTCATCGTCCCCGCCATACAGGTCCGAGAACGAAACTCCAGAATTTATTTCTACCATAAAATCTTTAATTTAACTCCAAATTAAGCGATTCAAAAGCCAAAATACTTGAAATGGAAAGATCCATCAAATAGAATAACTAGTTTTCAAAAAAACAAGTTTTAATATATCAAATCCAAGAAAAACTCAAGGAACCCATAGAAATCTCTAAGTTAGAAATATAGATCTACTAAATCTAACCATCAAAACCGAAAACTTTAAGTTCTAAACATATGGAAAAATACATAGCAAACATAATAGAACAATAATATAGAGGGTTTCTCCATTTCTAGTGCAAGGTGTACTTGCCTTGGAGAGGGAGAGAAAAACCAAACAAAGAAGAAAAGAAAAGAAAATAATGAAAGAGAGAGAAAGAACTCATATATATTGTCACGCCCTAGTCCCAAAATATGTAGGACCAGGAATATCTAAGAATGTCAGTCGTATGTATATGGCAACTCTAATATATAAAAATTATAACACATATATATGTTGTATTATGAATAATAATTCACAAGTTATATATAATGTCACAAGTCGTGGGCAATACTAATCTCATCCATAAAACCAAATAAACTAAATCAAAAATATATCAAATGATCAAGTAGGAATAATCCAAGAATCTAAATAGTCGGGTGGAGACAAATCCACTATCAAACTAGGATATGAAAGAAAATATAATAAGTACATCATCTAATGATCAGAGAGGCTCGAAAGGGAAGACCTCCTCGAAAGAGAAAGAAGTAGTATCTCATAATTCGTGCTCGTGCAAATAGTCATAATTGTCTACACCTAAAAAGGGACCAGGTCCTCAGAGGGACGCAACAAGATACATAAAATTATGCCAATCATAAACTGAATATAAATATATGTACTGGGTAAACTAACCAAGCTACGTAAATGCAGTTGAGGATAACCTTAGCACGAATGGACTGTCTGGCTAAAATGGGATCGACATAGGCTCCTCCGAGACTAGAGGTCTACATGTACATAATCTATCCAATCATATGCATAAATCGCAAAGCATCCCCTGGATGCTAGAGTCCAACTACTCTCATATAAATCCATGGTCGTCAACCCGCATCTCCCTCAGAGCATACGGTCACAGAAAAGTGCAAAGTAGTCCAAACGACTCGTGTATATCCTCCCCACCCAAATGACTGTCCGAATCGTATCCACGATACGATACGTCCAGTTCCTCACAACAAAGTCCAATGAATGCACCTAGAAACTAAGTATGACTAGGCCGACACACGTCCCTTACGTATCGGGAGCGACCAGAATACGATGGTCTGTGCCCTCTTACGCGTATCACACATCCGTGTATGTACAAAATACGTGTCAAGGTCATGAAGATATGAGAATACCTTATAATTATAGGGTGGTCACATAACTCTAGGTCAATATGCATAGTAAATAAAATAAAGACGACGTAATCCGCCGTTGCATCCAAGTCTATCTTGGATGCGCAGTTTATATAGAAATATCTAAATAAAAAGTAACATAAATATAATATGCTGTACAAAATATAAATAAATAGTCATCATGGCAAGGTATACTTGCCTGGTGTTTGAGCAGAGTTTAGACAATATCCTGACAGTGAATATGTCAAGTCAATAGTAGCATAAAGAGAGAACGATGTATGAACATCTCCGGATGCTGACATAAATATCACCAATGTTCCCTAAATAAGTAAAATAGTCAGAAAATACAACCCTTTCGTCCAATTTGGACACAGGAGCAAAACGGTCATTTTAGCCCAAAGCGATATCCATGTGTGGCCTACTTTGCACCTAAATGCGTGCCAAGGTCAAAGGTCTCTAAATTGGATAAATTATAGGTCAAAAAAAAATTTAAACGAAGATATAAACTCAACGATATATTCAATTTTGAATTACTGTCAATCGATCACAAAATCGCTTGTCAAGTCAAACCGTGGGGCCCGTGAATAGGCGGTTCGGTCAACTATCTCAAAATTACGTAAAACTTGAGTCAAAGGACCAATGTGATACCACGAATCCGTTGGCGCAAGTTTTATCGCGTTCTGACGAGTGTACAAAAATTAACAGGATAATTTGTAACACACCGATACGGAGGATTTTTTACGGATACGGGTTGATTCCGGCGTGCACACACATCCAAATCAACTTCCGCAAAATTCTACACGTTCGAATATACCATACCATCTTTCGGTGTGAGTGGTACATGACGAAGTGGTCCCGTTTGGAGGGCACACTCCATATCATAAATTTTTAATGTTTTGAAAACAAGTTTTTCTTAATTTTCTACATGATTTGTCACTAGGTTTTAAATCAAAATTAATTTAAACTATTTAATGGTTTCTGAAGGGGGTCAGGTTGTCGATACATTAGTGAAATCAATTCTTCGATCGATCTACTGTAGAGGAAGATATGACCCTTCCAACAGAGAGTGTTAGACTATTTTGGTTTTTTTATACATTAGTGTATAAATATTTTTTGGAGATTGTTTGGTCAATTTATCACAGAATTGAACTCATTCGAATAAAAACTATTTGAAGGTAATCGAAGGTGGTTAGGTTGTGAACATACCGGAGAAGGCAGATCGTGAAACGGTCATACGATGGAGAAGAGAGAAGGTCGGGAAGAGGTGGTCGCCTGGGCTTTTGTCACTGTTGTGCGGGGTCGTGCGCTCGGTGCGCGTGGGTGGCGGTCGGCCAGAGCGGCGGCGGCTAGGGGCGTTCGCTGCCTGCTCGACGTAGGATGGAGAAGAAGGATAAGAGTTAGGGTTTAGGGTTTGAAGAATTTTATATATAGATATATATATATAAGAGATAGGGGATGCAGACTGAACCTACGTGGTGGTGCGAAAATCTTCTGTTGTTTTTTTTTGTTTTGTTTTTGTTTTCTTTTCTTCTTTTATTATTTTTTCTTTCTTTTCTTTTTTATCTTTTTCTAATTCTTTTCTCTTTTCTTGATTTTTTTCTTTTTCTTTATTATTATTATTATTATCATTATCATTGATTTCTTTTCATTTGCTTCTTTGTTTATATAATTTAAATTTGTTTATTTATATACAAAAATTTATTTATTTCTATTGTATTATTAGCTATACTTCTAAATACTACCTTGGGTACTAATACCTATTTTATTTTATTTGTTTTATTATTTGAATTAATTAACTAAAATAAAAAATTTAAAATTTGAGGAGTTTTACATATATAGCGAGGGGGAAAAGAGATGCGTCGGACTGTTGGAAGGGGACGTGCATACGCGGGATGCATGATGAGCACGAAGAGAGCGCATGGAAACATATGTGCACGAAAATAAGCCACAAAATAAACCAAAAAACAAAGCTCACCAGAAAATAGTTTGGCCTCCAACCAACTTGAAACCATTCCAGCACGAAAGAATACATTCCAAATACGTACATTGTAAACGGGGAGTGACATCTCTACCCACCTTAGAAAAGTTTTGTCCCCAGAATTCAAGCTCATGGCTAGCTAGAGATATCAAGGCAAGCAATAAACTAACTACGAGCAATCTACACATACATATAAACAAGCATAACTACACATTAAATGAAGTAAAGCAACATCATCTCACATGAGTGCTCGCCGATTAAGGAATAAAAGATACGAAGGCATATAAAGAAATATACCTTACAAGTCAAATAGGTACGGGTACCAAGATCGAATATCGTTCTCGCGCTCCCACATCGACTCCCCCAAAGAGTGATGACCCCTAGCAACACGAACAAGACGGATAGTCCGGTTCTTGAGTACCTTCTCTCTTTAGTCTAAAATGGACACGGACTGTTCCTCGTAAGTTAGGTCGGTGCCAATGGCCAACTCAGAATGATCAAGAACATAACTCGAATCCGGGACATACCTACCCAACTGAGACACATAAAATAGTTATGTACTTCACGAAGCGAAGGAAGAAGGGCAAAATGATAAGCAACATTCCCTACCCTCTCGAGAATATCGAACGGTCCAACATATCGCGGACTAAGCTTTCCACGAACCCTGAATCTAATGACTCCACAGGTAGGCAAAATCCGCAAAAATACATAGTCGACGACATAAAACTCTAATGGCCTACAATAATGATATGTCCAATGACGATGACGATCTTGTGTAATACGAAGTCGCTCCCTGATCTGCTTTACCACTTCAACCGTTTGAGTGATCATCTCAGGCCCCAACATCTTTCGTTCACCAATGTCATTCTATGCTAAGGGTGATCTGCACTTCCTTCCGTACAATGCCTCAAAATAAGCCATCTGTATGCTGGCCTGATAACTGTTGTTGTACGAGAATTCTACTAAATGAAGATGATCTTCCCAAGACCCACCAGAGTCTATGGTACAAGCCCGCAACATATCTTTCAAAGTCTGGATTGTCCTTTCTGACTTTTCATCTATCTGAGGATGGTAAGCGGTGCTGAATCTCAACTTAGTACCCAAGTGCTCGTGCAAACTCTGCCAGAAATACAATATAAAGTGAATATCACGATCTGACACTATACTTGCTGGAACTTTGTGTTGCCTCACTATCTGCCGCATATACATCTCTGCTAAGTGCTCCATGGACTGTCCTATACAAAATTGAAGAAATTATGCCACTTTGTGAGTCGATCTACTATCACCCAAACTGCGTTACGTCCAGCAGGGGATCTTGGCAAACCGGTCATGAAGTCCATCGTAATGTGTTACCACTTCCACTCTGGAATAGGCAGTGGTTGCAATAATCATGTTGTTCTTTGCCGCTATGCCTTCTCTTGCTGACATACGAGACACTGTGAAACGAACCGAGCTCTCTCTTTTTATTTCGTTCCACCAGAAGTGTTGCTTGATATCATGGTACATCTTTGTGCCTCCTGGATGAATAATATATTAGGAACTGTGTGCCTCAGTCATCGCTTCTTGTCTGATATCTCCACTTCGTACATAAAGAATATTAGGAATTGTATGCCTCGATGGTTCAGATGATGCAGGTAAAAGTCACCAAACGGTAGCATATTTTGTTATGTCATTTTATTCTATCGCATGTATAAAAAATTAAACTAAGGCAAGTAAAAAGATCACATAATAATAATGTTACATGTTCACATAAATACGATGTTGATTTGGTATGTTGGGTTAGCTCGCCCTCATCGATATTTTTTGAAGTACTGACTCGTTGCAGCAGGTTCCCCGAGCCAAGGAGACGCGGCGAGGAGATGAAGCTTTCCTCCAACCTTTTACTGATTTGGCGCATTCGTGTCTGTGACTTTTGGAGCACAAGTACATAATCTCAAGGAGCTCATACATACCCTTTTGAAGCTCCTAGGCGATGGTGCTAACACGCACGCAAGGTGGTTTTCTCTTTTGAAATATTAGTAAGGAATGTAATGTATGGATCGGCTACTTTCATTGTGGCAAATTTTCCTGAAGTATTTCCAGATTAGTTGTCTGGCATGCCGTCCAACCGAGAGATAGAGTTCATTATTTATACATTTTCAGATGCTCGACCGATTTCCAAAGCTCCGTATCGAATGGCCCCGACAGAACAAAAATAGTTAAAGGCCCAGTTACAAGAATTATTAGATCATGGGTATATTCGTCCGAGCGTGTCTCCATGGGGCGCGCCTATATTGTTTGTGAAGAAAAAGGGTGGCTCGATGCGGCTCTGCATCAACTATCATGAATTGAATAAGATCGATGTTCGAAACAAGTATCCCCTCTCCAGGATCGATGACCTCTTTGATCAACTACAAGGTGCGACGGTATTTTCAAAAATTGATCTTCGCTCGGGTTACCATCAGCTCAAGATCAAGTCGGACGACGTGCCGAAGTCAGCCTTTCGCACTATCTATGGCCACTATGAGTTTTTGGTAATGCCATTCGGACTAACCAATACCCCTGCCACATTTATGGACTTAATGAATCGTGTGTTTCGACCATATCTCGACAAGTTTGTAGTAGTATTCATTGAAGATATCTTGGTGTACTCAAAAAATAAAGAGGAACATGCAGAGCACTTACGGACCATGCTACAGACTCTTTGGAATAATAAGATATATGCAAAACTGAGTAAATACGAGTTCTGGCTGAGCAGTGTATCTTTCCTCGGGCACATCATTTCTGCGGGAGATATTTCAGTCAATCCAAAGAAATTTGAAGCTATCGTCGAGTGGAAGCGGCATGCATCCGTTAGTGAGATTCGAAGCTTCCTCGGGCTAGCGGGCTAC
Organism: Iris macrosiphon; assembly: GCA_036927795.1. NCBI lineage: Eukaryota > Viridiplantae > Streptophyta > Magnoliopsida > Asparagales > Iridaceae > Iris > Iris macrosiphon. The sequence continues at coordinate 118,170,936 of JAYESA010000004.1, forward strand.
TATATGCATTTCGTGAAAGACTTTTCCAAGTTAGCATCACCTCTGACTCACTTCACACAGAAGGGAGTTGTATTCGAGTGGTCCGTCGACTGCGAATCCTTGTTTGAAGTGTTAAAGCAACGCCTCACCTCTGCTCCTCTACTTGCACTACTAGACGAGACCTCGGGATTCCAAATATTCAGTGATGGATTAGGGTAGGGCTTGGGGTGTGTACTCATGCAGCAGGACAGGGTGATAGCCTATGCATCCAGACAACTAAAAAAGTACGCGAAAAATTATCCTACGCATGACCTGGAACTAGCGGCAATTGTATTCGCGCTAAAATTATGACGACACTACCTCTATGGAGTGGTTTATCGAATTTATACTGATCACAAAAGCTTGAAGTACCTATTCACCCAAACGAACCTTAACCTACGACAGCGGCGTTTGCTAGAATTGATAAAAGTCTATGACTTGACGATCGACTACACACCTGACAAAGAAAATATTATAGCAAATATGTTGAGTCGAGTGTTTGCGGGATCAATGTCCTTTGATCGCAGGTTACAAAGAGACTTTAAGGAAATGGGAATTGAATTTTGAATTCGATACTATGGCGTGCGAGTTGCTCAGATGAGATTTATACCCAACGAGTTGCTCAGATGAGATTTATACCCAACCTGTTAGAGAGAGTCACATCTACTCAGAGGGATAACCCATTCCTAAGGAAAATGCACGAGCAGATTCTAACAGAAAAGGCGAAGGACTTTGCAGTTGATGAGAATGGAGTGTTACGAGTAAAGGGAAGGCTATGCGTCCCCAAAGACGCAGAACTCAGAAAGAAGATCCTTGCAAAAGCTCACTATGTAGCCTACACAATCCATCCCGGGAGCACGAAGATGTATAAAGACCTTCGCACTATTTTCTGGTGGCACGACATGAAGAGAGATAAGGCACACTTTGTGTCGCAATGCATAACCTGTCAGAGGATAAAAGCAGAACATCAGAGATCGGGCGAAGAGATACAGAATCTTGTTATTCCGGAATGGAAATGGGAGAAAATAAGCATGGACTACATTATTGGCTTGACAAAGACGCAACGGGAGAACGATGCAGTCTGGGTCATCGTCGACCAGTTAACCAAGTCAGTGTATTTTATTGCCATTAAAGTTACTCGGAGCATCGATCGCCTCGACTAAACCTACCTTAATGAGATAGTTCGGTTGCACGGAGTGCCAGTTTCTATAGTTTCAGATCGGGACGGACGATTCCTATCAAGTTTCTGGGAGATCCTTCAGTTAGCGATGGGGACCAAGTTGAAGTTTAGCTCATCCTACCATCCTCAAACTGGTAGCCAAACAGAGCGGGTGAATCAGCTACTCGAAGACATGTTGCGTCTCTGTGCAATCCATTCAAAGTCAAGTTGGGACGTTCACCTATCGTTGGCCGAATTTGTATACAACAACAGTTATCAGTCCAACATCCAAATAGCTCCGTACGAGGCTTTGTATGGGCGAAAGTGTAGGTCACTGATCTGTTGAGATAAAGTTGGGGAGCGTCAAATCTCTGTGCCGGAACTAGTTGAACAAACAGTCTAAAATGTTAGATTGATCCGAGAGCGACTAAAAGTAGCACAAAGTCGGCAGAAGAGTTATCCGACATTCATCGTTGACCCCTTAAGTTCTTCGAAGGTGATCATGTATTTTTGATGGTCTCGTCCATGCGAGGAGTTATGAGATTTAGAGTAAAGGAGAAGTTAAGTCCGAGGTTTTTTGGCCCGTTCGAAGTCCTCAAGCGAGTTACTCCAGTTGTCTATCAAATTATATTACCACTAGCCCTGTCAGACGTGCATGATATTTTTCATGTGTCACAACTTAGGAAGTATGTGCATGACCCGAACCACGTGGTAGATTTTGGTCAGCTGGATTTGCAGACAGAATTGTCATACGTCGAAGAGCCCGTTCAGATCTTGGATCGAAAAGAGAAACAGTTACGGAACCGTGTAGTCTCACTTTTGCGTATTCTTTGGAGAAAATACGCGGTCGAGGAGTCGACCTGGGAACTCGTATCGGACATGAAGAAAAAGTTTTCCTCATTATTTTCCTAGGGGTAGGTTATATTCCTAAGTTTCAAGGACAAAACTTTTTATTAGTTGGTTAAGATGTAGTGCCTCGTTTCCCCTATTTGGTGAGCGCGGCTAAGAAATACTTGGTATCGTTCGATCAGGACAGATTGAATCAAGATCTTATCCTTATTATGGATTGGTTTCTTCGGAATCAGGTCCCACATTCAGCGGATTGTGCCTCAAGGAAGGAGTTGGCGGCAGAGTCGAGAGGGGTCTTTCCGTTGCGATGGTTTCTTTAACCAGTTTCGAATGCCCCTTGGTTGATTTTTTATTGGTTTTGTGACTTGCGTTTTCTTGAATGATTTTGATGGATTTCATTATCTTTGTTCGGTGAATTTTTTTATTACGTATCGAATCCTTGGAGACCGAGGCAGGAGATATTGATCATCTGTTGGTGCGTACAAGTGATCGTGTAGGCGGCCTATAAGCGGAGTCTTAAAGATCTCCCATTTCTCTATCCCGATTCACCAACTTGTGAGTGGCTTTACTTCCGATTAGCGCCATTTTTCCAAGTTTTCCTTCTTAATAATATGACTCGTTTGTGCATTCCGGTCAAAGATACCATAATAACAAAAATTGAGTTAAAGACAAAAAGAAGAAGAAGTAGACTTGAAATACTTAATGCTTGTCACATGCACAAATTTATCGTACGATCACCTTGTTGCGTGCTTGTCTTCTATGCATATGCTTAATTATATTTTAGTTGTAGCTAGAACTTATTTATCTATAATTGTCCAATGAGTAGTGCAAATTAAAATGTGATCATTGAGCAAGGTAGCCTATACTATAGAATATGCTTGAAGTTTATTTCCTTATATTTTCTTGAAGTGATTCATTTGATAACTTAGCTTATAGATAATGCATGGTCAAGGATAACTTGTGCACAAGGGTAGAGTTCTACAAACTGTCGTCGGGGTACTAGGACCACTTCGGCCTGGGTAGAACATTTGCTAGTTGAAGTCCTAGAACGGGATGAATCGGGACGTCCGCTAAGGGCTAGCTACCCGAGGCGAAAAGACAGCCGACCATCCCTAGTTCGACCAGTGACATGCTATGTATAATTAAACTGTGCAAACTAATTATGTCTTTGTGGCAGGGAAGTTCATGTTAAGTTTTGTACAGGTGGTTCAGACGATGTAGGTAAAAGTTATTGAACGGTGGCACATTTTGTTATGTCATTTTATTCTATCGCATGTATAAAAAATTAAAGGCAAGATAGAAAGATCACATAATAATAATGTTGCATGTTCACATGAATACGATGTCGATTTAGTATGTTGGGTTAGCTCGCCCTAACCGGTACTTTTTGAAGTACTGACCCTCGTTGCAGCAGGTTCCCCGAGCCAAGGCGACGCGGCGAGGAGCTGAAGCTTCTTCCCAACCTTTCATTGATCTGGCGCGTTCGTGTTTGTGACTTTTGGAGCACAAGTACATAATCTCAAGGAGCTTATGTATACCCTTTTGAAGCTCCTAGGCGATGGTGCTAACATGTACCCAAGGTGGTTTGCCCTATTGAAATATTAGTAAGGGATGTAATGTATAGATCAGCTATCTCATTTTGCGTCCATGTTTTAAGCCCTACGACATCCTTTTTAGTTTTGAGTCAAGAGTCTGTAACAAGATGTTCATTATCAATAAAAATAACTTTTCTACATTCTAATGTATGATATATCATTGCGTACTATGTTGCATATATTTCTAAAGTATATCATTATGCATATGCCTTATGCGCGCACGCCTTATGCGCGCACGGTATCACGCCCAGGGGACGATTATCAATTTTTCAGAAATTAGGGTATGACAGAACCTCCGGTAATATTCTTCTAATCCAAAGAAACTTTGTACATCTGCTACTGTCTTTGGAACTGGACAATTATTTACTGCTTCAACCTTCTCGGGATCCACTGACACTCCTGCTCCTGAGATGATGAGCCCCAAGAATGACACACGATCCAACTAGAACTCACACTTACTGAGCTTAGCATATAACTGATGCTCCCTCAGAACTTGCAACACCTTCTGAAGATATTCTTCATGCTCTTCTTCACTGTTAGAGTAGACAAGAATATTGTCTAAGAATACCACTACAAATTGATCTAGGTATGGCATGAAGATACTATTCATCAAATCCATGAATATTGCTAGTGCATTAGTCAATCTGAATGGCATAACTAAGAATTTGTAATGCCCATATCAAGATCGAAATGCTGCCTTTGGTATATCTTGCTCCTGGACTCTCACTTGATAATATCATGATCGAAGGTCTATCTTGAAAAATACTTTTGTTTCACTCAATTGGTCAAACAAGTCATCAATCCTAGGCAATAGATATTTGTTCTTCACTGTTAAGGCATTCAACTGCCTATAGTCCATACATAACTGTTTTGACCCGTTCTTCTTCTTAACTAGAAGCGATGGTGCTCCCCATGGTGATCCACTAGCTCGGATAAACTTCTTTACTTTTATTTCTTCCATATGTTGATATAACTGGTTAAGTTCCATTAGTGGCATCTGATAGACCTTGTTGGAAACTGGTTTTTCTCCTGGCTTCAACTCTATGCAGAACTCTACTTCTCTTACTAGGGGTAATCCTGGAAGCTCTTTCGAAAATACATCAAAAAAATTCAATTATTTTGGGAAGCTGATCTCCAATTATTGCTACTGCTGCAATGCCATCCCCATGCTAGTCCTTCACCGTTCTGTTGAAGATAAAATCTTCCTTGCCTAGGATATTAAACAATACTCTACTCCTACGATAATCTATCGTCACATGACTGTCTCTCAACCAGTCCATGCCTAGAATAACATCAAAGTTACCCATAGGGAACTCGATCAACCTTGAAGGTAATAAATGCCTGCATACTATGATTGGATATTGTCACGCCCCAGTCCCAAAATACGCAGGACTAGGAACACGTAAGCATGCCAGCCGCATGGATATGGCAACTCCAATATATGGAAACCATAACCCATACGTACGTTATAATATGAATATCAATCCACAAGTGGTATAAAATGTATCACAAGTCACAAGGTACAATCTAAATCTCATCCACAGAAAACTAATATAAATGAATAACCAGCATCTATATAACTAGATCTCAACATAAGTATCTAAGGATGATAGATGGATGGAAACAAATCCACTACCAACTCGAATGTAAGAGAAAATACAAATAAGTACAACACAACAAACACGATATAAGAATACCAGCTATCAATCACGGCTCGAAGAGAAGACATCCTCGAACATATATAACCATCCAAATATGCGCTCCTGCAAATACTCAAGAACAGATACACCTGGCAGAGGACCAGGTCCTCAGAGGGACGTAACAAGATATAGAAAGCGAGCCAACTTGAATACAGTAAACATGCATATAATTTGAAAATAAATAAGTATGTTGTACAAGACAATCTATATGAATGCAAATGAGGACAACTTTTCGACGTATGGGCATGGGTAGGCTACTCGATCTAATCCTCACAACTCATATGCTCGTCAGTGGACATCATCAGTCGACATACCTCTGGGGTAGCGACCCTCGGACTCCATCAATCGACATACCTCTGGGGTAGCGACCATCGGACACGACCACCATAGTGCGTGCTAGTGACTATGGCTTACCAGAGTAGTTAAAAGCCCATACGCCTAATGATTGTCCTCTATGATACTAAGTGTCAAGTGTGTGTCAACATATCTAATATATAGTAATGACTGAAAGGAACTACACATGCAATAAATAAACAAAATTGTAATAAATATACAAAAATATACTAAGCATGTAAAATACTGTAAACAATTTGGCAAGGTATCTTGCCTGGTAAGAAAGCTGCAAGGTGTACTGTCCAGAAGTCAAATGCACAGGATCAAAAGCTATGGCCGCAGAACAAATATCTCCGGATGCTGAAATAAACATCACCAACGTTCCCAGAATAAGCAAAATAGCTAAAAAGTACTTCCCTTTCGTCCAATTTGGACACAGGGGCAAAACGGTAATTTTGGATAAAAGTGGGGTCCATATGTGGCCCACTTTGCACTGAAAAGCATGCCAAGGGTAACAGTATCTAAATGGGACAAAATATAGGTTAAACAACTCTAAATGTCAATACGAACCCAACGGTATGTCCAAATGTGGATTCCGATGGACCGAACATAATTTTGTCCAAAAAGTCAACTGTGGGGCCCGCCAATTGGTGATTTGGTCAATCGTCTCAGAATTACGTAAAAATTGGGTCACAGGACCAGCGCGTTACCACGAGTCCAGTGATGCAAGTTTCGTCGCAATCTGACAAGCATGCACAAAATATACACGAGTTCCACAAAAGTTGCGACCCGGGGTGTGTCCGCGGATACGGCCTGATTCCGGCGCGCACACGCGTCCCAATCAGTTTCCACGAATTTTTACGTGTCCGGTTATGCTGCGTGCACCGTTCGGTACACTTGGTACATTACGGGGCGGTCCCGTTTGGCGGGGCCCGCTCCGTTTCACAACTTTTAGAATTCTGAAAAAAAGTGGATTCGCGGGATTTTGTGACGAATTTAATTCTGTCCACAACAGTTAATAATCTAGGGTTATTTAACAGAAAATAAACTAGGTCAAGTGTTCGACACATATAAAAAAGAATTACCGAATTCGAATCTCTGTGGTGGGAGATACGAATTCGGCAACATGGGTGGTCACCGCAGTTTTCTGCGATCCCAGAATTGGGTCTGCTTGCGCCAATTTGGGCACTGTTTTCGCCTATGGGTACACGTTGTTCGAGGTCTGCTATCATACAAATATGGGAGAGGGTTAAGGGGTGAGCATACCAGTGAAGACGGAATGGCGTTTGGTTGAGCGAGTCGACGGAAAGCAACTCCGGAACGAAGGTACCTCGTGTAGGAATCTGCAGTGTGCGGGGTCGGGGTCGTCGGGATTGGTTTGGACGGCCTGGCGGGGTTCTCCGGCTGCGGTGAAGGCTCTCTCTAGGTCTAGATGGGAAGAGGAGGGTCTGAAGATTTTAGGTTAGGATTTTATGAAATATATATATATATATATATATATATATATATATATATATATATATATATATATATATATATATCGAATAGGGAGAGAGAAAGGAGTTTGGTTGGTAGCGGGTCCGTGGAATCCGCTAAGGGTGCTGGCTCACTTTGAATTAGGAGGGGGCGCTGGCTGTGTCATATGCAAAAGGGGGCAGGCCTACTTGCAGCAAAGGAGCGGCTAAGGAAGTGGCTGCTAGTTTTTGCTAACTTGCTACTTTTGCTAGTTGGAATCCTAGTAGTTATAGTTATTAGTATATTAGTTATTATTAGTTATTAGTTGTTTATTTATTTCTTTCTTTTTTTTCTTTTCTTTTCTTTTCTTATTAAAATATATATATATATATATATATATATATATATATATATATATATACTCATAAGAAAATTTATAGATTAGAATAATGCACACCGTTAGGCTAGCAACTGCTCAAGGGGTCTCCTACATGAAATAAATTCCGAAAAATTTCTAATGGTCCCATAAATCTTCTAAGTGCACCAACACCCAAAATAAAAATTATTAAAAATCTATTTTCCCTATTTAGCCACTAATTACTATAATTAAATTATTAATTAATAAAAAAATGGTATATACGATTTTCTAGGTAGGGGTTTTACATTCTACCCAACTTATAAAAATTTCATCCTCGAAATTAAAATTAAGCCATGATAGAATGTCAAGGGTGGTATAAGATTTGCATTGTTTAAAATACAAGGCTAGGTTTAAAGGAGTGGGTGATGTTGCGCGTTGAACATTTCAAAAATTATGGAAAAATTCACATGAGCGAAAAAATAGGTTTCTTCATGTGTCATGTCCAACGGTGTGGATACCTAAATGCTCTTTTGCATAAAGCACCAAACAATTGGAAAATTGCACAAAGATAAGAATTGGATGATGGGCACGTCTAGGATAAGGGTGTAGAATTTGTAGGAAGACAGTGGCTAGTGTAGTGTTCTAATTATCGGAGCACGGTAAGGGGAGCTAAGTGATATAATTATTACAAAATTAAATAAAAATATCGTGTTCTATCTCTAACTGGACTCAATCTAATCTTAGTCTCACTATCTCGGCCAAGTAGGTCTAATTTTGGGTAAGAGGTTCACAATCTACCGAACTTAAAATTTACCCATCTTTCATCTAAGGCTGTACATATTGGAAAACTATTCCTCAAATTATATAATCATGTTATTCAATCCTCAAAGTTTTAACACCAAACATATCACCTATGATATGCCCTTAACCAATTATAAAAGAGAGTCACTAAGTCATGTGATTAGCCCTATAGGGTATATCTAGTACTATTAGTGTGTCTACTTATACCAGCACAAGATTTCGTCTTTCCGAAATAAGGGAAGACGAAGAGCAATAATAAAGAACTCAAGATGAAGGTGATAGAATACAAGTACGAGGTTCATTGAGATTTAAGGAATTCGAAAAAAGAGTTGCCAGGACAGTTGTGGATTAAAATCCTATTTTTTGGTAACTTCCTATTTACATGCTCGTATCAGTACAGTTATGTAACCGATACGATGTGTTAAACATGTCTAGGGATAAGTATATCCGTCTACTACCATATATCTCAATCTACGTGAAGTAGTCATGCGAAGAGCGAACCAAGCGCACTAAGGTTAGCTAGACCTTAATACACCGATTCTGATTAGGCAATTGTATCATTGTGTGCACCCAATAATACATATGCCATGAGCAAGCTCGATAAAAGAATAAGCTTACAAAAACTAGGTTATAATAGCAGCATAAATCAAGGTAGTACAGAAAATATAAGTACGCTAGATTATGATGAAAGAAGTTACAAAATAATTCAAGTTCACAAACAAAACAAAAAAATAAGACTCTACAGTCTCTCTAGTTGTCATACTACTCCTTATCTAAGCCGCTAGTCGACCAAATAGGGGTACGGGTCTCTAATTTCTACAGTCTGAATAAACACTATCTTCTTATGCAAGTCTAAAGTTGTGTCATCCTAGTTCACTTCATCAATGGGTCAATAGGGCTAGGTGGTACTAGGTTGTGAGGTATACTACCCAACTTAAAATAATAAACTAATACTGTGACAGTCTTAAGGGTACCGTAGAAGCTCCTGTTAAGGACTTCGAGAAGGGGTCTCTATATTCTAGCAGAAGGCTATTCTCAAAGAACTATTAGGGAAGTACAGGAATCAAGCATGATGCAATTATTCAGATAGAATGGATTGGAAGGAGAGCGAATCATAGTCAATTGTGGATGAGATCCTATACTCTATTCCTAGGTGCAGGCTTGTTCGGCACAATAACGTAACCGAGACAATATACTCTCGACCTGCATGGGCCACCACAAAAATATGTCACGCCCCAGTCCCAAAATACGTAGGACTAGGAACACGTAACCATGCCAGCCGCATGGATATGGCAACTCCAATATATGGAAACCATAACCCATACGTACGCTGTAATATGAATATCAATCCACAAGTGGTATAAAATGTATCACAAGTCACATGGTACAATCTAAATCTCATCCACAGAAAACCAATATAAATGAATAACCAGCATCTATATAACTAGATCTTAACATAAGTATCTAAGGATGATAGTTGGATGAAAATAAATCCACTACCAACTCGAATGTAAGAGCAAATACAAATAAGTACAACACAAAAAACATGATATAAGAATACCAGCTATCAATCACGTCTCGAAGAGAAGACATCCTCGAACATATATAACCATCCAAATCTGCGCTCCTGCAAATACTCAAGAACAGATACACCTGGCAGAGGACCAGGTCCTCAGAGGGACGTAACAAGATACAGAAAGCGAGCCAACTTGAATACAGTAAACATGCATATAATTTAAAAATAAATAAGTACGCTGTATAAGACAATCTATATGAATGCAAATGAGGATAACTTTTTGACGTATGGGCATGGGTAGGCTACTCGATCTAATCCTCACAACTCATACGCTCGTTAGTGGACATCATCAGCCGACATACCTCTGGGGTAGCGACCCTCGGACTCCACCAATCGATATACCTCTGGGGTAGCGACCATCGGACATGACCACCATAGTGCGTGCTAGTGACTATGGTTTACCAGAGTGGTTAAAAGCCCATACGCCTAATGATTGTCCTCTATGATACTAAGTGTCAAGTGTGTGTCAACATATCTAATATATAGTAATGAATGAAAGGAACTACACATGCAATAAATAAACAGAATTGTAATAAATATACAAAAATATACTAAGCATGTAAAATACTGTAAATAATTTGGCAAGGTATCTTGCCTGGTAAGAAAGTTGCAAGGTGTACTGTCCAGAAGTCAAACGCACAGGATCAAAAGCTATGGCCGCAGAACAAATATCTCCGGATGCTGAAATAAACATCACCAACGTTCCCAGAATAAGCAAAATAGCTAAAAAGTACTTCCCTTTCGTCCAATTTGGACACAGGGGCAAAACGGTAATTTCAGGTAAAAGTGGGGTCCACATATGGCCTACTTTGTACCGAAAAGCATGCCAAGGGTAACAGTCTCTAAATGGGACAAACTATAGGTCATACAACTCTAAATGTCAATACGAACCCAACGGTATGTCCAAATATGGATTTCGATGGGCCGAACATAATTTTTTCCAAAAAGTCAACTGTGGGGCCCGTCAATTGACGATTTGGTCAACCGTCTCAGAATTGCGTGAAAATTGGGTCACAGGACCAGCGCGTTACCACGAGTCCAGTGGTGCAAGTTTTGTCGCAATCTGACAAGCGTGCACAAAATACACGCGAGTTCCATAAAAGTTACGACACGGGGTGTATCCGCGGATACGGCCTGATTTCGGCGCGCACACGCGTCCGAATCAGTTTCCATAAATTTTTACATGTCCGGTTACGCTGCGTGCACCGTTCGGTACACTTGGTACATGACGGGACGGTCCCGTTTGGCGGAGCGCGCTCCGTTTCACAACTTTTTAAATTCTGGAAAAATGTGTGTTCGTGGGGTTTTATGACGAATTTAATTCTGTCCACAACAGTTAATAATCTAGGGTTATTTAACAGAAAATAAACTAGGTCAAGTATTCGACACATATTAAAAAGAATTACCTAATTCGGATCTCTGTGGTGGAAGATACGAATTCGACAACATGGGTGGTCACCGCAGTTTTCTGCGATCCCAGAATTGGGTCTGCTTGCGCCAACTTGGGCGCTATTTTCGCCTATAGGTACACGTTGTTCGAGATCTGCTATCATACAAATAAGGGAGAGGGTTAAGGGGTGAGCATACCGGTAAAGATGGAACGGCGTTTGGTTGAGCGAGTCGACGGAAAGCAACTCCGGAACGAAGGCACCTCGTGTGGGAATCTGCAGTGCGCGGGGTCGGGGTCGTCGGGATTGGTTTGGACGGCCTGGCGGGGTTCTCCGGCTGCGGTGACGGCTCTCTCTAGGTCTAGATGAGAAGAGGAGGGTCTGGAGATTTTAGGTTAGGATTTTATGAAAGATAAATATATATATATATATATATATATATATATATATATATATATATATATCGAATAGGGAGAGAGAAAGGAGTTTGGTTGGTAGCGGGTCCGTGGAATCCGCTAAGGGTGCTGGCTCACTTTGAATTAGGAGGGGGCGCTGGCTGTGTCATATGCAAAAGGGGGCGGGGGAGCGGCTAAGGAAGTGGCTGCTAGTTTTTGCTAACTTGCTACTTTTGCTAGTTGGAATCCTAGTAGTTATAGTTATTAGTATATTAGTTATTATTAGTTATTAGTTGTTTATTTCTTTCTTTCTTTTCTTTTCTTTTCTTTTCTTATTAAAAAATATATATACATATATATATATTTGTATATATATATATATATATATATATATATATATATATATATATATATATATATATATATATATACTCATAAAAAAATTTATAGATTAGAATAATGCACACCGTTAGGCTAGCAACTGCTCAAGGGGTCTCCTACAAGAAATAAATTCCAAAAAATTTCTAATGGTCCCATAAATCTTCTAAGTGCACCAACACCCAGAATAAAAATTATTAAAAATCTATTTCCCCTATTTAGCCACTAATTACTATAATTAAATTATTAATTAATAAAAAATAGTATATACGATTTTCTAGGATAGGGGTTTTACAGATATGCTAGACATACTCTATCAACTCCTAAGAGACCATTACCAGTGAATATATTCAACCTCTTTGGCAATGCCTCGAACACTAATCCAATTCGTGTCACAAATTGTGTACATACAAATAATTGAGATGCTCCCAAATTAAACAATGTTATGGCAGAAAAAGATGTAACGAGAATATTACCTGCCACCACATCACCTGATGCCAAAGCCTTCTCCAGAGATAGAGTAAAATCTTGTCATTGGCCTTGTTGTGCTACTTGTTGCTGCCTCCCTAGAATACGCAGTTGTGGCCTCTACTGCCCATACAGTTGATTCCTCTGTTAATTGTACATCTGAGTTTGCGCCGGAAATGGACGCTGAGCCAATGGCCTGATCACTAGTGCTGGCCCTCTATACTGAGTTGTCCCTGGTGCTGGAAGTGCTAACAGATGTGCCAGTCCTTCAATCCTCTGTATCATCAGACAATATGCAATCCGATGATCTGAACTACCATATCGCACGTACAATCCTTGTTATGCCCTACACACATCTCGTGTATGGCCTTCTTTGCCATAATACGTACATCAGACTGTGGCTTCCAATCACTGTTGCTGCTGCTGCCTCGGTTGGTTCGGTCGAACTGGTGTTTTGTTGATGCCACTGGCCTTCTCAGCGCTGTGTCATGAATGTGAATGCCAGGAGATGGTGCTGACATCCATTGTCATGGTCCTCCTCCACTCTATGCATGTGACCTTTTCTGGCCTCCCGTCCTTGAAGCTAACCTCTGTATTATCAGCTCATGACGCTTGGATGCAATCAATACTTCATCGAAAGTCTGGTAGTTATGGCCCTCTACCAGTTGCTGAATCTCCAGATGAAGATCGTACTGGAACCTTATCGCCCTCTCTGGTTCTGTTGCTACCTATATTGGGGAAAACCTTATAAGCCTGTAGACCTCTGTTGCATAAACATCCATTGTCCTCCCGGACTGCTTGAGGTTGATAAACCTCTGTTGCAGCTCATACTACGCTACCACTCTAAAATGCTTAACCCTGAAACGGGCGCTGAAGTTGTCCGATAAGATAGGTTGTCATAAACCAAATTCTTCTGCTGCCCACCAATCTCTAGCAAGGTCATGAAGTTCCAATCAGACCTGATCGACTTGTTCCTTAGTTGGAACCTTTGCTGTTGTCAATATCGTTTTAATGTTCTGCAACCAAGCGTTTGCGGTAATGGCATCCTTCTTGTCATCAAAGTACTTGGGGTTGAGTTGGTAGAATCTCACCGATGCCCCTGAATCTGTTCTAATACTCATTTCCAAGGTTGTCTGCAATTCTTGATTCAACAAGACATTTTGCTCTTGTTGATGTTGTTGTGTCGCCATCATCCCTCGTATAATTTTCAGCAATTTTGGTGTATCAAGTACGATTGGCACTACTGGTACGACCGGGGGTACTGTAGCTTCTAGTATATATTGCTTCCCGTGCTCCTCTACTAGTTCCACCATGCTCCCTCCAGAAAAAGGTGTTATCTCTCGCTGTGGGCCAACGAATCCTTGTCCTGCTAAAATTGCTGGTGCTCCATCCACTGAAGCGGGAGAAGCCCTAAGAAAAAGGATACAAGATAAATCAAGAACAAGATGAGAAAGGATCGAGGAATCAATCGTTCAGAAGTAAAGCTGAGTTTCGAGGAGACAGATTCAGAATTTCAAGGAGGAACATGTTTGATTGAGACATCATATGATCAAGCCATCTCACAAGTCTGAAAAAGAAAGACAAGCCTACATGGGCCACCATTAAAACCTTGGCACGCCCCAGATCCAGAATACTGGAGAGCGGGAGAATGACTCAGCCAACCGTACCTTACGAAATACCGAAGTAATCCAAAATATGTTAAGGTTGTCTAGAGACAAGGGGGTGCATACTACAATTAAGTCACCTAGGGTCAAGAACTTCTATATATTAATCATTCAAGTAAGTAACAATAACATAGAATATCTCAGATAAGCAGTAAGATGTCACAAATACCATATTAGAATCTTCTAGAGATCTGACATCACAATATAACATGCCAAATTACATGATCAAAGTATACATGACAGTGAGTCAGCTGTAGTCTGAATATATTAAATTCATGTAGAAAACTAGTGTCCATATTTGCCGGCTAACAGGTGTCGGTTGGCTAAACGCCTAAAAGAATATATTTTACAAAAGGCGAGCAGTAGATGAAGGAACCCACTCATGACCCTCAGCAGCCATCCGTCTGGTATGTGTGTCATCGGTGAGGGTGAGATACGCTTGATCCTCATATGCTGGCTCTAAATATGGCCATGAAAAACCAGTGGGGTCAGACCCCAAATAGCAAGTATCACAAAGGAAGCACGAAATGAAGAAACAAAACCATCTCTATTAGCATGAGATACATGAGCCAACAATCAATTGGATATGTCCCTTACATGATATGATACGACACCCCTTCACCAAACAAGGACAGGAAATACTATATCACACCAAGATAGAATACGCCCCTTGATTTTGGTCAAAGCTAAAAATAATTTTGTGTCTTAGTTTCAGTTCACAGTCTATCGTAACACAACATCGCAACCCAACAACCAAACAAAGATATGAGTTGAACCACAATGCCACGATAGTCTTTGTCTATAATTTCACTTAACAGAAGGCACAATACACAATCAGGGATACAATATATATATATATATATATATATATATATATATATATATATATATATATAACATAGCTTCAGTCCATGGATTATCGTAACACAACAACGCAATCCAACAACCAAACAAGGACATGGGTTGAATCATCATGCCATGATAGTCCACTTCACTAACTACAAACAAATTAAACGGCCAATCATATAGTACATCTTGATATGTGATCTCTGGGTTATCCCAGTAATGAATTATATGTGCATCCTCAGGTCGTGCCATAATCGAACAGGGCTGGCTGAAGCAATAATATACGAGCAAGAATATAAATATATGATGCATCAATCCCTTGTAAGGGCCCTGAGCTAATTAATGATCAGTAACAGTTTCAGGCTTTCTATAGGAAAGATACCGGCCCGATCTTATAATTAAGTCAGATACTTCACAACACTACTGCGGATGATATACAGTATCCGTGGTGGCCAGCCTTTACTCCCAGCTAATTTAGGGTTGTTCGACATGCACGATCTCGAGATACCGCTCCCTACCCATACTCTACAAGTTTAGTTGCCTAGTTAACCCTAGGTTAATTAGAGTCTCATGTCGTTGTCACATAAAGACTCCTTCTTAGATGTCGTACGCTAAGTACGGGCACTCTTGATACGAACCTATATTGTTACTCGTAAGTTAAATATGGATTCATCCAAATGTGATACAACAATCAATTCAATCTAGCCACGATGAAAGTTACTGTCCAACTACTAGATCCTTGTATGAAAATAATTACATATATTACGTAGCAGGAGTATGTGGCACGATGGCTCACTATCAAGTAGCACTCTCAGTGCGATCAAGTGTATCAGCACGGATACAATAGTCAGGACAGGAACAAGTTCTAGTATCAAGGTCATGGATAAATTATCAAGTAGCAAGTTATTCAGGACAGGACAATCAAGCACGGGTTACATATTCAAGCAGTTCAGTCGAGTAGTCTAGTCAAACAAGTCAATTGTCACATTATTATATCGATAAATAAGATTAAGAGTAGTGTGAGAACCCCTCGAGATCAGATCCACAATCCTTAAACCAAAAAACCATCGGGATTGCAGACCCTCCCCCGAGTTGAACTACGCCCCTAAATCTATCCAACGTATAATAAGGTGATCAAGAAAAAATATGAAATCTAGTCAACCATGGACAAAATAATCAAACATGTAAAATTGTGCAAAACTAGATTTTAACATATTTTAAAAAACTGGACATAACTTTCTCATCCTAACTCCAAATACGACGATCAAAAATATTTGGAAGGCAAGACAAAGATCTAAAACTTTTATATTTTAAGTTTTACAAAATTCTAGCTAAAAAATCAGTTAAATAGGCAAAAGCAGCAATCATGGTCACCATACGCACGGTGTACTGCGTGGTGCATTAATTTCCATACGTGGCGTATTGTGCACGGCAAAAAATCCATTCGCGGCGTGCTGCGGCATGGTGCATTGATTTCCATACGTGGCGTACTGCGCGCGGCAAAAAATCCATGCGCGGCGTGCTGCGGCATGGCGCTTTGATGCGTGCGACATGGCGCATTGATGCGTGCGGCAAGGAATAGTCAGGGAAGAAACAAGTTCTAGTATCAAGGTCATGGACAAGTTATCAAGTAGCAAGTTATTCAGGACATGATAGTCAAGCACGGGTTATATGTTCAAGCAGTTCAGTCGAGTAGTCTAGTCAAACAAGTCAATTGTCACATTATTATATCGATAGATGAGATTAAGAGTAGTGCAAGAACCACTCGAGATCAGATCCATAATCCTTAAACCAAATAAGGACCATAATTACAGACCCTCCCCGGAGTAGAATTATGCCACTTAATCTATCCAACGTTTAATAAGGTGATCAAGGAAAAATATGAAATCAAGTCAACCAAGATCAAAATAGTCAAACATGTAAAATTGCACAAAACTATATTTTAACACATTTTAGAAAATGGGGCATAACTTTCTCATTCGAACTCTAAATGAGACGATCCAAAAATATTTGGAAAGACAAGACAAAGATCTAAAACTTTCATGTTTTGAGTTTTAGAAGATTATAGCTAGAAAATCAGTTAAATAGGCAAAATAGCCATCATAGTCACCATGAGCACGGGGCACTGCGCGGCATATTGATTTCCATGTGCGACGCACTGCGCGCGGCCAAAAATCCATGTGCGGCGCATTAATGCGCGCGACAAGGAATTGATGCGCGCAGCGCATGAAGCGGCAAAAAATCCAGATGCAGCATATGGCGCGCGGCGTGCGGCAAGAATTTCATGCGCAGCGCATGGCTCGCGATAGGGAAGTAATGCACGCGGCACAGACGGAGGCAAGAAATCCATGCGCGGGGAATGAAGCACGGTAGTATTTTTGTGAACGGAGCACTGTGCGCGGCACTGTTCATCGTCCCCGCCAGACAGGTCCGAGAACGAAGTTCCATAATTTGTTTCGGCCATAAAATCTTTAATTTAACTCCAAATTAAGCGATTCAAAAGCCAAAATGCTCGAAATGAAAAGCTTCATCAAATAAAATAACTAGTTTTTGATAACAATAAATTTTAATAGTTCAAAATCAAGAAAAACTCAAGGAACCCATGGAAAGCTCTAAGTTAGAAATATGATCTATTAAATCCAACTATCAAAACCGAAAACTTTAAGTTATAAATATATGGAGAAACACATAGCGAACATAATTGAACAATAATATAAAGAGTTTTTTCATTTCTAGTGCAAGGTGTACTTGCCTTGGAGAGGGAGAGAAAAACCAAAAAAATAAAAAAATAAAAGGAAATAATGAAAGAGAGAAAGAAAGAACTCATATATATAGGGAGGGGGAGAAAAGAGATGCGCTAGTCTGCTGGAAGAGGACGCGCATGCGCGGGATGCATGATGCGCACGAAGAGAGCGCATGGAAACATATACGCACGAAAATAAGCCACAAAATAAACCATTAAACAAAGCTCACCAGAAAATAGTCTGGCCTCCAACCAACCTGACAACCATGCCAACAAGCAAGAATACATTCCAAATATGTACATTGGGAACGAGGAGTGTCAACTGTGTAGCAATACACTCCTATGATATTCAGAACGATGTATGCTTCTCGTCATCAAGAAACATCTTGATTTGATTGTAGCCTGAGAATCCATCCATGAAGGACATGTGCTCGAAGCCACAAGTGTTGTCAATCATTATGTCTGTGATCGGAAGGGAAAACTCGTCCTTAGGGCAGGTCGTATTTAGATCACGAAAGTCAATCCAGATCCGGATATTCTCGTTCTTTTTTATGATGGGCACGATGTTAGCTACCCAATTTGGATGTTATTCTTTGCGGAGGAAGCTACTAGCTATCAGTTTATTGACTTCAGCTTCGATGGCATTCATGATGTCTAGCCAGAATCGTCGTTGATGTTGCTTGACAGGCTTAGCGTTCGACAAGATATTGAGCTTGTTGACCGCAATTTGGGGGTCTAGTCTCGGCATGTCTTCGTAACTCCAGGCAAAGACATCGATGTATTCCCTGACGAGCTATAGCAAGAATTATCGATCCTTATCGGACAGACTTTTGTTGATGAAGATAGGTTTAGGGGAGGATTCGTCGCCCAGATCGATTTGTACGACTTCGTCCTCAGTGGGAGGTTCTCATTGCTCGAACCGTATCTCCCATTATGCGTCTAGACGTTGGGCCCATGGTTCTACTTTAAAGTGGTCAAGTGGATCCTCGTCGTCTTCCTTGGGGTCATTTGATACCATGTTGGCAGACAATGTTTGTTTGAGCATTTTTTCGATACTGACATCAGAATCCCTAAAGGAAGATTATGAAAAGTAGGAGTGTAACTCGTCTTCTTTATCTGAGCCTTCAGGGGTTGTGGGAGGCATGAAGTACCCTAAGCCATGCTTGGTCTTATGGTAGTAATCATCGGACATGCCTACAGAAGCCTGCAGACGCAGAGGCAGTCGTTGCCCTTTGACATAGTTTAAGCCCCTAGCGGCTTTCAGGTCGTACCCCATCTTCTAGATAAGTTGCTTGATTTGAGAGTTGTACCAGTAAAGTAACATTTTACCGGTATCTAGTTCTGGCTCCAATTCTTCTAGGATGGAGGATTGGAGACTTTTTACCCTGCCGAAGATGATGAGCTTGTCTCCCCTCTTCCTTGATAGAACTATGAAGTAGAAGTTTTGACTGGGGAGAATTCGGTTAGGTGATAGTCACCAGTATATGCGGGTAACAGCCTAGACCGTGCTCACTGGAATATAATATGCTGAGATGTGCAATATCCGAGTTGTTCAAAGATAGTCCTTTATTCATAAAATAAGGTATCTTATCCTCAGAAATTACATCGTCAAGAGAAGGGACGTTAGCATGTGCGGCTATGTACTTCTCAAGTTCATCCTTCCAGAGATCTACCACCAGTGCGAGTGACGGCTTCGGAGGTCTCCAGCGCAGCTTTACCACTAGAGGTTCGGAAGTCGTAGTAGGTATCGGATCTTCCTTCAATGGTCGACTCAGTCTACGAAGGTGAATGACCAGAGGTTCGGGTGCTTTCTTGTGCAGTTTTACCATGAGGGGAGGGGCTGTGTCGAGAGCGTGTTCTTTGAGATGGACTCTCAAGGGCTCATCCGATGTTGTCCCAGTCTCTGCCACATCATCGGCGTCTCTGACGTAGCAGGTGACCTGTGTTTTCAAATTATCGATATGATATTTTAAGCGAATCTTTCCCAGAGGGTAGCGCCTTCCTGCGTTGAAGCCACTAATGGCAGTATTAGTTGTTGTCAGGCAAAGCATCGAGATGCCCAAGGTCTGAAGCAGACTCTGCGGGATGATGCTGATTAATGAGCCGGGGTCGATGTGCATTCGTTCCACCTTGATGGCGCCGATGTACCCTGTGTAATACAGAGGATGATCGTGCCGATTGTTTTTTAGCAACATATCTTGTTGCGAGAATGTGATGTTGGATATCGCCTCCATCACATTATTGTTGTAACGTCCCGCAACCGCTCGGAGCGTTACGCTGAGTCGGATTGAATAAATCAAATGCTGGTTATATTTGTTATGTTGGATTTTGGGAAGAAGGATTAATCGAGTTGGTTTCAATGTACAGATGGCTAGCGGGTTCGATAGAAATCAGGTGTTCGTTCAGAACAGTACTGAATAGCTGGATGGGAGCGATAATGCCGTCTTCCTTAATCCGATCGGTCGGATGATTTGGAGAGCACGGACTGCTCGTACGGTCATACCAGTTGAGTAGATCGTGCTTGCATCGGACCACGGGTTCAAGGGATTGGCCGTATCGGCAGGACAGGATGCCTAACGGGATCAAACATTATGAGTGGGCTCTTTTCCTTCTCCTCTACTCCTTAATGCCTAATAATATGGAAACACGTAAAAGGCTTGAGCACTTGGGCTAAAACATTTGGAATTACTACACTGAGGCGTGCATAGAGTGTACATCATTTGCTTGGTAGGATTGTGGCTTGAAATAATTTACGCGTTGGATAGTTGGAGCGATAGTTGGAATATTGCATTTGAGGCAGTCGGTTGGATAATTAGGATTATGCTTGGACGGTTGGAATTATACATTTTGGAATGATACATTGAGGCATAGGAATATCAGAAATATCGAGAATTCGGGCGAGCGAGCGTGCATCCGTGCACGAGTATCACTTGGTCGCTTTGTCTTACAAAGCGAGCAGTTGTGGTTCGAAACTGAACAACTGCATCGGCGAGGGTGTTGTGCCGCTTGATGGGGCATCGTTCCACGAATGGGGCATTGTGCCACTGAAACGGTATTGTGCCATGGGATTGCTTTGAGCATGGGTGTTGCACCAAGTTTATAAATACATTGCTGTAAAGCGGCAATGTGAATATGGGCATAACTTGGGCACAACTTGAGAGATTGTGCCTATGGATATTTTGGTACCTTGGGCTTTATTTTGAGATCAAGATTTGGATTCCTTGGTTGGATGTGTTGGAAGAATGGTTATGAATATTTTGGTTGGATATCGGCTGAACGAGTCTAGGATCGCTTGGTGGGGCGAGAATGTTCGATCCTCTCGTCATACCTACTTGTGTTTGCATGTCACGGACAACTTGTGCACAAGTTTTGGCATTTCCTCGAAATAATATTAATCCGGGGCAATGGAGCCGTTTCGATCAGGAGTGAAATATTTGATTTGTGCTAGTCACGATGCATTGCGGGACCTCCAGCGGGGCTTGCATCCCGGGCTGATAGGGCGCGCCGTAATGCTTGAGATATGTCCTGTATGGCTTAGCCAGTGACTTCATATAGATAAGAGTTGGCTTGCTTTTCTTTTGTTGGTTTGGCTTTCGTGTAGGCGTAGCCACCTTGCCTCGGCAAGA
This sequence comes from Iris macrosiphon, assembly GCA_036927795.1. NCBI lineage: Eukaryota > Viridiplantae > Streptophyta > Magnoliopsida > Asparagales > Iridaceae > Iris > Iris macrosiphon. Next base: position 118,192,288 of record JAYESA010000004.1, read on the forward strand.
GTGTGCACTCGAGTTTGGGTTATGAACTTTGGTTAAGGATGGATATTTGAGGCTTAGAAATGGTTCGATATGCTATCGTACGAACGATGGCATTGAGTAAGACGGATTGCGTGTTAGTTTCCTTCGAGTTAGATTTTATATAAATGCTTGTTGTTTGGTTTGGTTTGAGTTTGAATGCTTGCATACGTAAACTGCTTTACAGCTTTCCTTAACATGTTATTCATATGCCATGAAACGAATCTAGGATTCAACTAGAAAGATCACCATATAACTGTGTGCATTCACTATTTTACTTAGTGTCGACTTAGACGAGTGGGTTACCCCGCTCACCAGTACGGCTGTGTACTGACCCACGTTTGTGGGCAATATTTCAGGTACGCAGGCGTAGTGGCACTGCTTGGATATACGGGACAAGATGTATGAACTGTAAGTACCTTTGTGGGCTAGAGAAAAGAGCAAGAATTATTTTATCGCCTTCGGGGCATCGCCTTTGTGGCATTGTCTTTGAGGCATTTCATTTGGACCCTATCGAGAGCTTCGCTGCGTATTACTTTGATGTGTTCTTGGTACACATAACGGCTTCCGCTATAACTTGGTTGTTTCGATGATAACTTTGGTGTTTAACAATATCGCCTTGTATGAGCGCAACTCCAGGCTCATACGGCATCACGTCCCGATGAGAATGATTGTCCTACGGGAGAGCTGCAACGTGGTGATTCACGTTCAGCAGGGACATTTGAGCTTGCGGGAGATTGGGGCGTGACAAATTGGTATCAGAGCGCCCGGTTCATTTTTTCGGACTTGGTCCTTCGCTTCATCACAAACTCTAAATTGCTTCCGCGTGTCGTTTAGCTCTTGACTCTAGTCGGTGCCGCATTGGATGTTTCATGCAATAAGTCTAAATATTGCTAGTTGTGGCTGCATGTTATTCTTGGTTGTGTTGCCTTGGTTGGTTTTCGTAGGATCGCTTAGCCTCGTTAGGCGTTGTTGCATTCGTGCAGAAAGTTGGTTGGCATTGTTGCATTTGTGTAACAAGTTGTGGGCTCTCATTGGGTTGGCTTGGCTTATGGTTCAGGGAGATTCTGATTGCCTCAATGGATCAGTTGGTTGGCTTACGAGATTTGGCTATACGGCATGTTTTGAGTAGAAACATTCAATGAGAATGAATCCTTGCACGAGTTGCTCGTCTAGCGATTGTGTTGGATAGAAGTTGGAATTTTGGCTGTGGCGCATCGGTTGGGCATGTTTGAGTTTGGCTCGAAAATATCAGGATAAGTTTGCACGATTTGCTCGTACAATAAATGTGTGGAACCATTGGGTATTGGGTTGGACTATTTGGAAGACAATCGTTGCACGATTGCTCGTTTTGCGAAAGTATCAGACGGTTTAAGAATAGCTGGAATTATTGAGAATGGGAGATGGCACGAGTTGCATAGTGAGATTGATGGAAACAGTTGAAGAATTCAAGCATTGCCTGAGTTTTGTGTCAGACTCGAATTGGGAAAGGCATGATCACGCATAAGGGATGGTTCGAACGGATCTTGGATCTGTGAAAGAAATCGTAATGCGAGTAGCGACTTGATTCGGAGTGGTATATGGGATACCACATATTGAGCAAGGCATTAGAATATTTTGGTTGGACATCAATGGAAATTGCCTGAACGGACTGATGCAAATGAAAGCATCGTTAGGCTTAAGAGATGGACGAGATCGGAATGAATAACTGGGTTACGCTTCAGCGAGCGATGGGTGAATCGAATGATAGCGAGCACGGATTACGATTTTGGGCAACGCATTTGAGCTGTTGGTTGAGGAATGAAACACGATTTGGTTTGGAGGGACAATGCGATGGATTCACACAAACTCGAAAGATTTTGGATATTGCTGCTCGAAAAGTTGACTCAGGTTTAGCAGAAATAGAATTGTTGGCAAGATGGTGCAACAATGGTAGACGGATTCTCCGGAAGACGTGGACGGATTATGGCAACAACTAAAGGCAAATATTGTGGCGGACAGACTTTTGAAGATAGCTAAATTGGAGAGCAACGTCGGAACAAATCACTATGCTGCTCGAGTAAGTTGGAAATGTATTGTGGAACGCGATAACGGATATAAATTTAAGCAAGTCTCGAGTTTCGAAAATTATTGCAATTGGTAGTGCGAGAAGACGAACATGGCAATTCAGAAATTTGATGAATTCAGGGCAGAACGGCGGATTGATGGAAGACGTTTTCAACGAGCGCGGCTCTCAGATTCGGAAGATCGCTCGGATGGAATGGTTGGATTTCGGTTCGGATTTGCAGATGAGATATAGCATGGTTTATAGTAACTGTCCATCGTGATGATTATAATTATCGAGCGTAGCTTCGGGACAGCTGACCCTAGCGACTTGACCGCCAAATCAGATATGAATATGGTAAACCCATAGAACGACCCTTGAGGCAGCGTATTTGGGAATGCGTCGAGGGCAGATGTGAGCAATGAGATTTGTCTTATGGACTGAGTGTTGGATTTGAGAGACCCTTGGGATAGTCTTCAGCTGAAGATGAAGCCGGAAGATTGGAGCGATGGTGGAAGTAGCCTAGTCAACTGATGAGATTCAGAGTCGCAGATTTTTATCGATGGCATCGCCTCTGACTCATCGTGCCCTGGAAGGGAATAGCATTCATATGAATTGACGGCTGTGAAACTAGCTCGCGAAGTTAAAGCAATGGCTCATTCGAATCAAATCCTTGCGAATACTGGAAGGGACAGATTTGTCTCAGATTTACAAGATGTCTCGGAACTTAGTCTGGGAAGCGTGCTCGTTCGGAAGGCAAAGGTGATATCCTATGCTTCGAGGCAGTGGAAGCAGCACGAAAGACTATTCCATGCGCAACCTAGGAATTGTGGCGAGTGTGTCCACGTTGAAATCGTGGCGACACTATCCCTTTGGCGTGGCGGCGAGATCTTCGTGGATCACACGAATCTCGATATAGATGATCACCCAGTGAGATATCTGAGATGGCAGGAAAGGTGATGGACTGAACTAATCTAAGCAAAGTTTGATATTTGGGTAAGTCGCCTAGCTTGGGTAGTATCAGTTGAGAAGATCGTTCGGTGCACGAGATATATTTGGAGATGTTGCTAGTGCGGATTCAAAAATAGTTGGATGGATTGAGTTGGAACACGAACCGATTAAGTCAGTAGAAAATTATTATATTTGTGAATGGTGCTCAATCGAATGTGTTGGAATAGAAATCGTGATTTGGTTCGTTTGGGAGTAAAGCAAATAGATGTCTCGGACATAAAGATACCCTTGCAACTTGTTCAAATTTGCTATCGCAAAGCTCGGCTGAAATGCATGTATTTTAGAGATGCCTTAAATATATGTACGATCCAAAACTAAGCGATACGAAGAATTCGTATTGAGCTACAAGGAGGATGTGGGAATTCGTGAAATTTGTACGAGCGTTCATCAGAACGAGTCAGGATCGTGAATATGTGAGTTGCATAGAGCAGATCCATGGAATTGGATTGTGGCATGTGATAGGAATGAGTACCAGCACGGTTCGTGGACGAACCTGGTTTTAAGTGGTATATTATGTAACGCCCCGCAACCGCTCGGAGCGTTACGGTGAGTCGGATTGAATAAATCAAATGCTGGTTACATTTGTTATGTTGGATTTTGGAAAGAAGGATTAATCGAGTTGGTTTCAATGTGCAGATGGCTATGGGGTTCGATGGAAATCAGGTGTTCGTTCAGAACAGTACTGAATAGCTGGATGGGAGCGATAATGTCGTCTTCCTTAATCCAATCGGTCGGATAATTTGGAGAGCACGGCCTGCTCGTACGGTCATACCAGTTGAGTAGATCGCGCTTGCATCGGACCACGGGTTCAAGGGATTGGCCGTATCGGCAGGACAGGATGCCTAACGGGATCAAACATTGTGAGTGGGCTCTTTCCCTTCTCCTCTACTCCTTCATGCCTAATAATATGAAAACACGTAAAAGGCTTGAACACTTGGGCTGAAACATTTAGAATCACTACACTGAGGCATGCATAGAGTGTACGTCGTTTGCTTGGTAGGATTGTGGCTTGAAATGATTTACGCGTTGGATAGTTGGAGCGATAGTTAGAATATTGCATTTAAGGCAGTCGGTTGGATAATTGGGATTATGCTTGAACGGTTGGAATTATATATTTTGGAATGATACATTGAGGCATGGGAATATCGAGAATTCGGGCGAGCAAGCGTGCATCCGTACACGAGTATCACTTGGTCGCTTTGTCTTGCAAAGCCAGCAGTTGTGGTTCAAAACCGAACAACTGCATCGGCGAGGGTGTTGTGCCGCTTGATGGGGCATCGTGCCACGAATGGGGCATTGTGCCACTGAAACGGTATTGTGCCATGGTATTGCTTTGAGCATGGGTGTTGCACCAAGTTTATAAATACATTGCTGTAAAGCGGCAATGTGAATATGGGCATAACTTGGGCACAACTTGAGAGATTGTGCCTATGGGTATTTTGGTGCCTTGGGCTTTATTTTGAGGTCGAGATTTGGATTCCTTGGTTGGATGTGTTGGAAGAATGGTTATGGATATTTTGGTTGGATATCGGCTGAACGAGTCTAGGATCGCTTGGTGGGGCGAGAATGTTCGATCCTCTCGTCATACCTACTTGTGTTTGCATGTCACGGACAACTTGTGCACAAGTTTTGGCATTTCCTCGAAACGGTATTGATCTGGGGCACTGGAGTCATTTCGATCCGGAGGGAAATATTTGATTCGTGCTAGTCACGATGCATTGCGGGACCTCCAGCGGGGCATGCATCCCGGGCTGATAGGGCGCGTCGTAATGCTTGAGATATGTCCTGTATGGCTTAGCCAGTGACTTCATATAGATAAGAGTTGGCTTGCTTTTCTTTTGTTGGTTTGGCTTTCGTGTAGGCGCGGCCACCTTGCCTCGGCAAGAGTGTGCACTCGAGTTTGGGTTATGAACTTTGGTTGAGGATGGATATTTGAGGCTTGGGAATGGTTGGATATGCTATCGTGCGAACGATGGCATTGAGTAAGACGGGTTGCGTGTTAGTTTCCTTCGAGTTGGATTTTATATAAATGCTTGTCGTTTGGTTTGGTTTGAGTTTGAATTGAGTAAGACGGGTTGCGTGTTAGTTTCCTTCGAGTTGGATTTTATATAAATGCTTGTCGTTTGGTTTGGTTTGAGTTTGAATGCTTGCATACGTAAACTGCTTTACAGCTTTCCTTAATATGCCATTCATATGCTATGAAACGAATCTAGGATTCAACTAGAAAGATCACCATATAACTGTGTGCATTCACTATTTTACTTAGTGTCGGCTTAGACGAGTGGGTTACCCCGCTCACCAGTATGACTGTGTATTGACCCACGTTTATGGGCAATATTTTAGGTATGCAGGCGTAGTGGCGCTGCTTGGATATACGGGACAAGATGTATGAACTGTAAGTACCTTTGTGGGCTAGAGAAAAGATCAAGAGTTATTTCATCGCCTTCGGGGTATCGTCTTTATGGCATTGTCTTCGGGGCATTTTATTTGGACCCTATCGAGAGCTTCGCTGCGTATTACTCTGATGTGTGCTTGGTACACATAACGGCTTCCGTTGTAACTTGGTTGTTTCGATGATAACTTTGGTGTTTAACAACATCGCCTTGTACGAGCGCAACTCCAGGCTCGTACGGCATCATGTCCCGATGAGAATGATTGTCCTGTGGAAGAGCTGCAACTTGGTGATTCACGTTCAGTAGGGACATTTGAGCTTGCGGGAGATTGGGGCGTGATAATTGCAGTGGGGGCATGCGGCAGGATCCTCAGCTGGTGGCTTGACCTGTGTCAGGTAGGTGTCGGCATTATGCAATGCCTCATTCAGAGCAACTCAAGTGTCTTTGGAGAGTCGGAGAAGCTCGAATAGTGACAACTTCGCTGGGGTATTGGCCAGTTGTGCCAAGATGTCGAAGTTGTAGGGCTTCTCCAGCCCCTAAGTAGTATCTTTGCGCAGTGATTTGTCGAAGCGAGTTTCTTTCTGCTTGGACTTGTCCTCAACTAGAGGCTGGGATGGACCCAGATCGGATATGGCGATTGGGAGCGCACCATCATCTGGGATATCGTATTCTCGTTGGTACGCCAGGCCTGACCTCGTTGTTCCTGTTATATATTCTTCAGAAGGGATAGAACCATGTAGCAGGATTTGGACTTCTTGCCCTTGGACTTGGTGGCAGAAGGTGTTGTCTGTTGTATCAAGTATGGAGCAAGATCTGGATGGACCCACATAACCTCACCCATGTGATATGGTGAGAGGTATCAGCCCGGCTGTTTTGTCACGAGCTGGCGGGAGATTGACAACCTTCATTGATGCCCTAGGTGTCACGCTCCAGTCCCAAAATATCGAGGGACTAGACACGTGGCAATGGCCAGCAGCACACACCAATGGACAAACCTAATTTAATGGACCCATCAGGATGTACTTAGGCTGTGATACAACAATAAGGGTCTAATATACTAATCTCATTCACAGAAATGAATACATCAATATCAGAATCATAATGCAATATCAAGTCTCAATAAACATAACTCGGGGAACAACCCGATAATAAGTTTGGTACAATAGTCAAGAGACAAGAAATAAAAGATTATAACAACAACAAATACTGAGTATGAATAAGGCATATACTCAGGAGAAATCCTCGGCGATCACCTCGTCTTCTGGATCTGGTACTGCTCTAGTGCCTGCTCCTATTCTGTACACCTCCGGGTAGATCTCTTTTGCTAAACCTGATAACATAATCCGGATCCAGGTCCTCAGGGGACACAGCAAGGTACAAAATAACTCAAGCCAAAATAAATGGAGTGCAGCAAATAATGAATCAATAAGGTAAACTATATAACCAGCTAAGTGATATGCAAGATAAGAGCATCACTAGAACTCAGGCTGATACCACTACAAGCTCGGTGTCGGGGAGCCGGTAGCAGTGATATCACTAGTAGAGTGCCTAGCTCTGATGTAGATTCTAAGGCCTCACTATAATAAATATATATATAAATCAGCCTGTAGCCTGCATGTCTCTCCCCATCCAATGTAATCACACGTCTCATGTCCATGACACGCAAGATCATGACCTCTAACTGATGCAGCAAGTCATAAAGATAGCTAAGCATATGAATAAAGTATATGTCACGAAAACTGTATCCTATACAGAATCACCATGAATATCTCAGGAAGATTCTGTCTCATGAATAGTATCAGGTGTCCTGGGTATGACGTACTTGATAATGCAAGCACGAGAATATATAGTGTCTCGATATCCGTGTCTAGGTGACGTTACACAACTCCGCGTAAGGCGTTGACACCCGAATATTATTCGGATGCTAAGTAATGTCACACGGTCCTAGGTTAAGCATGTACATCATATAAATAAATCAAGATAACAATATGAAGCAGTTACTGCAAGTTTGGCAAGGTACACTTGCCTGGGGTTCTGGCTCCAACTGTTGCTCTGGTATCAGCGGGATCTGCAGGTACTCCTCCGAATGCTGAAATAAACATTACCATCAGGTTCAGAAGACATCAAATAGCTAGAATTGCCTGTCCATAAGTCCAATTTGGACACAGGGGCAAAAATGACAGTTTTTGGTCAAAGCGGGGTCCACATGTGGCCCGTTTCGCACCGAAAAATGTGTCTGAGACAATATTCTCCAAATTCGTCAAACTTAGTGTCCACAAGTCAAGAATAATGATACGAATCCAATGGAATGTCCAAAACTGGATTCTGATGAGCCGATCACAAAAATCGCCCGTCAAGTGGAGCTGTGGGGCCCACGATACGCGATTTTGTCAACGTTCTCAGAATTGAACCAAACTTGGGTCACAGGACCAGCGTATTGCTACGAGTCCGATGTCGTAAGTTTTTTTTCGATACGACGTACGTACACGAAGTTACAACGAGTTCCAGAATAGGACCGATACAGGGTATTGTCGACGGATACGTGTTGATTCCGGTGTGCACGCACATCCAAATCAACTTTCACAAAATCCCACACGTCCGTATTAACGGCGCGCACCTTTCGGTGAAGTCTGCACACGACCAAGTTGTCCTGTTTAGCGGGGCGCTTCCAATTTCGAGGAAAAATAGGGTAATTATTTTCCTGATTTTGGATCACAGTTTGCGATCGCCACAGGACGCGATACCCCAAACAAGTTGTACGAGTATCGAGAGGGTCACGCAGTCTATGCGTCACAGCAAACGGAACAAAAAATGGGGCAACGAGGAGAGAAAAGCAGTCACCTGAACAGGGCTCCGAAGAAGACTGAAAATAGGTGATTCCGCGGCTAGGTGGCGGCTAGGGCACGGCGGGCCGCTGCTGCTGCTGGTCTTCGTCGTGGAGGCTCGGCGGCGCTGGAGTCGTCGGCGGGAACTCTACGGAGGCGGCGCTGGTGGCGGCCGGGGCTGCTACGGGCTCTGGTGGTGGAGAGATGCAGTGGTGGCCGGAGGCTGATGGCGGAGAGGGGTCGTCGGTGTCTCGCGGGGTCTGAGGCGGAGTCATCGGGCGGAGGCGGCTGTGGGAGCGAGGGGAAGCTGCCGGAGGAGTCGGGTGGCCAGTTGCGGGGTCGAGAGGCGGTGGCAGCGGAGGAAGGTGGCGATGGTGTAGGCGGGGAGGCTCGGGCGGTGGCTGAGGGTGAAGGGGTGTTTGGGGGTTTTATAGGAGGCGGACGGGAGGGGACCCGGCAGCCGTTAAGCGTGGAGAGGAGGAGATGGCAGAGGCTGAGCGGCGGGGAACGGTCGCTGGGAAGCCGGAGGGTCACGACAGCAAAAACGGCCGGAGAAGACGATCAGGCGCGGCGGTCGGGATTCGTTCAGTTAGGGATTCACTGTAGCTGGCGGGTAGGCGGGTCTGGTCGGGTTTTAGAATCGGATCCGACCCGAACCGATAGGTAGGCGGGTCTGGTCGGGTCAGAGGGTCGGGTCGGCTAACGGGTTCGGATCCGACTCAATAAGGATTGGGTCCGGTTCGGGTTGGTTCAGGATTCGGTTCAGGGTTTAAACCGGTTGGTTTAATTCGGTTCAGGTTGGTTTATTTTGATTTAATAAATAACTTAGTTTTTAGGTCTTTAAAAATGGTTCCAGGGTCCAATAAATTTCTGAAAAATTACCCTATGTCTAATATTTTATTTTACACCCAAAAATATTATTTTCATACTATTTTAATATTTAATAAAACATTTAAAATTATTAAATACCAGAATACCTTATTTTTTATTAGTTAAAAATTCCAGAAAAATTTCAAAAATTTATTTTTAAAATCCTGAAAAATCTGGGGGTTTACAATCTACCCCCCTTAAGAGGATTGCGTCCTCACAATCAAAGAAATAATCGGTCAGCAGAGATGACACGGTTTGGAAAACAAGTTCGAAACACGACACCGTCAAAGAATCATGATCAAGGAGAATCAAAGGATGAGGGTTTAAGCAAAACACATAGGAAATAAAAAACATCATTTCCCTAAGCAATAAAAATTATGCAAATTCAAGAGTGAAGGAAATCTGGTTAAAGCAAAAAAACTACAGCTTAGAAAAATATACTAGGTTATTATTAACAAGTTCAAAAATACCAGGTTTAAGGCTAAGGTCACGAACTAACAGGCACGTGCTAAAGCAATGCATCTATGAATAACTTATGCGCATTTGCTACTCCACGAGTCTGTGCATCCTCTAAGGTCATTGCAAAAGCTTGTCCGTGTCCTTGTGGTGGATTCCTCTATTGCTACTGAGCCTGCTGGAAGAGTAGTGCCTGGGGTATCAAAGGTGGCCTCAGCTGATACCCTCCTGGAGGTGGTGGTAAGGCTTCTTGATGAATCATCGGTGTTTCTCCTTGATATGTTATGCAATCTCTGGCTAAGTGTTGTCTGGATACGCAAATCAAGCACATTCCCAACTTGCGTCTGCACTCTCTCTCAATATGGCCTACCTTGCCACAGTAGTGACAAGTAGGAAGGAATGAGGCTCCTGGTGCTGCTCTCGGTGGTGGATTTATCTGTTGACGCTTTGCAGACTCCTCTTGTGATGCTCTGGTTGGTGCGGATGTGTAAGGCCGCTTCAGGCTGGTCTCTCTCTTGGTGACGCGCTCCATGCGTCGGGCTGCAGAGGACGTCCGAGTAAGAAGTAGGTGCAACGGATCCGATCAGTCTCTGTAGCTCGAAGTTTAGTCCGTCAAAGAACTTCTCAGCCCTCTCTTCTTTTGTCGGGATCAGGGTTGGGGCAAAGCGACTCAGACGAATGAACTCTGTATTGTACTCTTCCACTGTCATATTGTCTTGAGTGAGGCGATTGAACTTGTTCCGAAGTTCTGATCGAGCGATGGCTGGAATGTACATCTCCTGAAAGAGTCTAGAGAACTCTTCCCAAGTGACTCGGTCTGGTCCGAGCCGTGTCTCCTCAAATAGCCACCAGTGATGTGCATTGTCTGTTAACTGCATTCTGACGACAGTCATCCAACGTTCCCGTGGAAGCTCAGCTGCTTCTAATTGATGTTGAGTGTTGGTGAGCCACTCATGAACTTCAGTGGGCTCCTCCTTGCCTGAAAAGGTGCGGGGCTTCAGCTGGCGAAAATCGGTGATAGAGCCCGTCGTTGGCCGTCGTGCTGGTAGATTCACCTGCTCCAGTGCGATTGTTAGGCTGTGACGCAGAGCCTCGTGTTGAATCTGCTGTTGAGATTGCATCATTGCGTAGATCATTTAAAACATCTACTGCCCGTACATAGCCTGCCCTTATGGGAATACGGGCATTGGTGGAGTGAACTGCGGCGGTATATCATCTTGTTGGATTCTCGTGGCATGCTGATTTGCTTGACTGCGTTGTTGAGCTGATTGACCTTCACCTACTGGTGTCGCTTCTTCTTCATTGGTTACTATAGCATCTCGTGGTGATCTTGCAGGAGTCTCGTCGTTTGCTCGTAGATCCATTACTCTGCATCCAAAATAAACAATAAGAGGCGCACAGAAGAATCAAGGCAGGATGCAAGTCAAGAAATTAATTCGAATCCGAGATTGAGAGCAAGAACGATTCAAGCAAGTGAATGAGATCCTAAAACTTATCATATTCTTATTGCAGGCTTGCTAGGTCCCTAAGTTGAAACCGAACAATTTAGTCGTTGACCTGCATGGGCCACCACAAAAACTATGTCACGCCCTAGTCCCAAAATATCGAGGGTCTAGACACGTGGCAATGGCCAGCAGCACACACCAATGGGCAAACCCAATTTAATGGATCCATCAGGGTGTACTTAAACTGTAATACAATAATAAGGGTCTAATATACTAATCTCATCCACAGAAATAAATACATCAATATCAGAATCATAATGCAATATCAAGTCTCAATAAACATAACTCAGGGAACAACCCGATAATAAGTCTGGTATAATAGTTAAGAGACAAGAAATAGAAGATTATAACAACAGCAAATACTGAGTATGAATAAGGCATATACTCAGGAGAAATCCTCGACGATCACCTCATCTTCTAGATCTGGTACTGCTCCAGTGCCTGCTCCTGTTCCGTACACCTCCGAGTAGATTTCTTCTGCTAAACCTGGGAACATAATCCGGATCCAGGTCCTCAGGGGACACAGCAAGGTACAAAATAACTCAAGCCAAAATAAATGCAGTGCAGCAAATAATGAATCAATAAGGTAAACTATATAACCAGCTAAGTGATATGCAAGATGAGAGCATCATTAGAACTCAGGCTGAGACCACTACAAACTCGATGTCGGGGAGCCGGTAACAGTGATATCACTAGTAGAGTGCCTAGCTCTGATATAGAGTCTAAGGCCTCACCATAATAAATATATATATAAATCGGCCTGTAGCCTGCGTGTCTCTCCCCACCCAATATAATCACACGTCTCATATCTATGACACGCAAGATCATGACCTCTAACTGATGCAGCAAGTCATAAAGATAGCTAAGCATATGAATAAAGTATATGTCACAAAACCTGTATCCTATACAGAATCACCATGAATATATCAAGAATATTCTGTCTCATGAATAGTGTCAGGTATCCTGGGTATGACGTACTTGATAATGCAAGCACGAGAATATATAGGGTCTCGATATCCATGTCTAGGTGACGTTACACAACTCCGCGTACGGCGTTGACATCCGAATATTATTCGGACGCTAAGTAATGTCACACGGTCCTAGGTTAAGCATGTACATCATATAAATAAATCAAGATAACAATATGAAGCAGGTACTGCAAGTTTGGCAAGGTACACTTGCTTGGGGTTCTGGCTCCAACTGCTGCTCTGGTATCAGCGGGATCTGCAGGTACTCCTCCGAATGCTGAAATAAACGTTACCATCAGGTTCAGAAGACATCAAATAGCTAGAATTGCCTGTCCATAAGTCTAATTTGGACACAGGGACAAAAATGATAGTTTCTGGTCAAAGCGGGGTCCACATGTGGCCCCCTTCGCACCGAAAAATGTATCCCAGACAATGTTCTCTAAATTCATCAAACTTAGTGTCCACAAGTCCAGAACGACGATACGAACCCAACGGAATGTCCAGAACTGGATTCCGATGAGCCGATCATAAAAATCACCCGTCAAGTAGGGTCGTGGGGCCCACGATACATGATTTTGTCAACGTTCTCAGAATCGAACCAAACTTGGGTCACAGGACCAGCGTATTGCTACGAGTCTGATGGCGTAAGTTTTATTTCGATACAACGTGCATACACGAAGTTACAACGAGTTCCAGAACAGGGCCGATGCGGGGTGTTGTCGACGGATACGCGTTGATTCCGGTGTGCACGCACATCCAAATCAACTTTCGTAAAATCCCACATGTTCGTATTAACGGCGCGCACCTTTCGGTGAAGTCCGCACACGACCAAGTTGTCCCGTTTAGCGGAACGCATCCAGTTCCGAGAAAAAATAGGGTAATTATTTTTCTGATTTTGGATCGCAGATTGCGATCGCCACAGGACGCGATACCCCGAACAAGTTACACGAGTATCGAGAGGGTCATGCAGTCTACGCGTCACAACAGACGAAACGGAAAATGGGGCAGCGAGGAGAGAAAAACAGTCACCTGAATAGGGCTCCGAAGAAGACTGAAAATACGTGATTCCGCGAGGCAGCGCGACGCGGCAAGGTGGCGGCTAGGGCATGGCGGGCCGCTGCTGCTGGTGGTCTTAGTCGTGGAGGCTCGGCGGCGCTGGAGTCATCGGCAAAAACTCTGCGGAGGCGGTGCTGGTGGCGGTCGGGGCTGCTACGGGCTCTGGTGGTGGAGAGATGCAGTGGTGGCCGAAGGCTGGTGGCCGGAGGCTGGTGGCGGAGAGGGGTCGTCGGTGTCTCGGGGTCGTCGGTGTCTCGTCGGTCGGAGGCGGCTGTGGGAGCGAGGGGAAGCTGCCAGAGGAGTCGGGGTGGCCAGCTGCGGGGTCGAGAGGCGATGGCAGCAGAGGAAGGTGGCGGTGGTGTAGGCGGTGAGGCTCGGGCGGTGGCTGAAGGTGAAGGGGTGTTTGGGGGTTTTATAGGAGGCGGATGGGAGGGGATCCGGTGGCCATTGGCGATGAGAGAAGGAGATGGCGGAGGCTGAGCGGCGGGGAACGGTCGTTGGGAAGCCGGAGGGTCACGGCGGCGGAAACGGCCGGAGAAGACGATCGGGCGCGGCGGTCGGGATTCGTTCAGTTAGGGATTCACTGTAGCGGGCGGGTAGGCAGGTCGGGTTGGGTCGGGTTTTAGAATCGGATCCGACCCAATCCGATAGGTAACGGGTTCGGGTCGGGTCAGAGGGTCAGGTCGGCTAACGGGTTCGGATCCGACCCAATAAAGATTGGGTCCGGTTCGGGTTGGTTCAGGATTCGGTTCAGGGTTTAAACCGGTTGGTTTAATCCGGTTCAGGTTGGCTTATTTTGGTTTAATAAATAACTTAGTTTTTAGGTCTTTAAAAATGGTTCCGGGGTCAAATAAATTCCAGAAAAATTATCCTATGTCTAATATTTTATTTTACACCCAAAAATATTATTTTTATACTATTTTAATATTTAATAAAAATATTTAAAATTATTAAATACCAGAATATCTTATTTTTAATTAGTTAAAAATTCCAGAAAAATTCTGAAAATTTGTTTTTAAAATCCTGAAAAATTTGGGGGTTTACACTAGGGATCGGGATTACTCCGTCTTGAGCTTCCGTTGTCGGGAAGTTACCAAATTGGAGAGATACCATGTTAGCGGCAACTGTTTTGTAATCAAAATCCAAGGTGAGGGCCTTGGTGTCGAGCAGACAATGGATGTACCGCTTCAGTGTATAGCAATTCCGCGTCGCATGGTGGACATATCGATGGTAGTGGCAATACTTCGGATTATTCACATCGACTGCCTCAACAGGACGCTTGACGTCGGAGAGCAGAAGCTTGTTTTCCTTCATTATCACGTCAAAGATTGCCATGACGTCATCATCTTTGAAAGAATAAGTTTTCTTCAGTTTTGGAGCCTCTGTGGGCTTTCGCTCAGACTTTTTGGTTATATTGGCGACAAGAGCCTGCTTCCCCTTTTCATCCAGGGCGTTATTTCCGTTGTTGTTGCTGCATAAGAGAATTTTCTCCTATCATCAGCGACGAGGATCTGTATTCCTAAGAGCCAGATGTCTTTTACTTTCTTCTCAGCACCGACAGCATTTATGATGAACGTCGTCCAACCTTTAAACTGAGAGTCGCCCATCCAGAGTCTGACCGTGGGAAGAAAATTTCTCCAGCAGGTATCCATCAGCGTGGACTCAGGGTTACCGGAGGATAACTTTATTGCTTCTTTCCTGTACCACTCGATGTATTCCCGTACAGACTCTTTCTCTCTTTGTGTGATATATATTAAAGAGGACATTGTCATGCCATTTTCCCAGTCGTATAACCGAGCAAGGAAAAGACCTTTGAGGTCGTCAAACGATGAAATACAATTATCCTGGAGGCTGAAGAACCAATTAAAAACTATTCCAAATAATGCCCCAACAAAAAGCTTGGTTAAGAGGGCATCATTGCGAGGCAGATGTCCCGTTGCCGTCTTAAAGTAACTCATGAATTGACGGGGAGATGTCTTTCTGTCAAACAGAGTCAAGTTAAAGGACTTGTACTTGGACGGGTATGGTACATCTCTCCACTCGAGGGGATACGGTTGTCGGATCCCGAGCTCGCGCAGTGAGTCCCGATTGTCCATTGAGTCTAGGTGGGCTCGGAGTTCTCGTACCTCCTGTATTGCTTCCCGGGCTTCATCGACTGCGGAAGGAGCAGATGATCCGGGCAGAGGATGATTGCCGCCAACGGGTGGAGCGTTTTTATTTGAATCCCCATTGGTCCTGGGTCCAGGCGTGCTTGACCGGAGGCCCTTGTTGGTTGTGAGGCTATATTCGCCTTGATCTCCAGCATTGTCTGGGTCAAGGCTGCATTGACGCGCTCATGGTTTACATCATGGTCTCGAGGGTTTCAGGCGTTGTCGATCGTTGGGGCCCTCGTGATTGTCCCCTGCCATGTATGTTGTTCTCACATGGGGAAAAATGGATGGGACGGTGGATGTCACACTTTCCTCCTCAGACTCTTGCCGAGAATAGTCATTCGGAAAAGTTGGTAGTACCGCATCCTCTTCGGACTCGGAGGGAACACTACCCCCAGCGTAGGAAGCTGTGTCCTCTTGACGAGGGTAGCTACCCCCAGGGATCTCAGCATCTGTTCTTTGGGAATTGTCGTCTTCTCGGAACGTCGGATTGTCATGGAGGTCCGGGGGATTACAACCCCCAGCTTGCGTGGCTATGTGAGGTCCTAAGGAAGAACTACCCCCAGCAGCTGACAGCTGCTTCTTTGAGCGGGTGCCCAGGAAAATACGTCCCCTACGGTAGGGAGAGAGACGGGGAGTGTATGCTCCGGAGCTGGGTGAGGCACAGCGGCCTTTGTAACCCATGTCCTGCGGATCTTCTTAGGCTTTGCCAGCCATGGAGAAGCGCCACCCTCAGAGAATAATTCCTCAAAGGTTTGCTGGTCGAAGCGTACAACCAACATCCTCTGGGTCGAACCTAGCTTGGACGCGTAAGACTATGTCACGACCTTCTCATTAGAGAAGAAGGAAGTCCCCAGCAGAGTCGCCACCTTGTTTGCTATTGAAGTGAGTTTGGAAAAACCTTCGTTTAATAACAAACAAAAAGTACAAAAAAATTCTAGACAGAAAATCTAAGTACAATATTTTTGATCTGGGTAATGTGACGATGGAGATCGAGTACTGCAGCGACTCTTTTACTCCGTTGACGGTTCGACGAGGGAATGAGGATGTTCTCTTCTCTCTTATCTCTTATCTCTTCTCTCTTCTCTCTCATGAGCTTGTGTGCACGTATGTAGCTCGCCTAGGGGGTATGGTCTCTGAAGCAGAAAAATCAGCCATTGGAACGTCCAAGTTGCTCCTATTTATAGTCATCGTGTTGGTAGTCTATAGGTGCCACATATACTTTTATTTGATGGCCGTAGGGGGCTACTTTAACAGAATGCGGTTGCAACTGTAGGCGCATATTATAGGCAGGTTGCCATATGTACATCCTTAATAGGATATAGTTGAGTCCAGGCCGAGCTACCACGTGGACGTTTGTTGCGATTTGATGTTGCTGAAGATCTGGGTGGTTCTCGTCTTTTGTTTGCGTGACTTGGTCAGCTTGACACGTGGCCCGCATTTAGTTGGAGAGAATCACTTCAGTCGCAACAAAAGATTTTGTCTCAGAAAATCCTGCCACGTTAGACGCATGGAATTTGGGACGCATGGGACGCATAGAGTCTGGAATGCATGGGGCCAGAGACGCATGGAACACATGGAATCTGGAACGCATGGGGCCAGAGACGCATGGAACGCATAGAATCTGGAACGTATGGGGCCAGAGACGCATGGAACTCATGGAGTCTTTGTTGTGTTGTACACGTGGTGTTGCGCACCCGTCAGGAGTAAAGTTCATGCTGACGTGAGGTTCTGTCGTTTAGCGTGCTCATGTCTTTCGAGGCATTCAAAACATCTTTTTTGTCAGAATTATGTGTCAGACATAATCTGTGTCAGGCCTTTATGTGGCCAATATTGGGACGCCTGGATGCTTGAGGAAATAGTGGCACATAGCACTGTTGTCGCATGCAGATACTAGTTTACTTTTTTTTGCATGGCACTGTTGGAGCATGGGAACACTAGTTATGAAGCGGTCGGCCATAGTAGCTGATTTTCTGGGCCGCATAGTCGTTCTTCGACCTGATTTCTTCTGAGTCGATCTTGGGGCGCATGTTTGTTGGACGCATGGACCTAGATTTTTCATACTTCTACACCCTCTTGCAACTCACTCCATGCTTACTTATGAGCAATGCCCATCGACCGAGAAAAAAAGAAGAAGATATAAAACGAGTTTCATATCCTTCATCTATGGGGAGTCTCATGTATACGATGGTGTGTACAAGGCTAGATATTGTTAACGCGGTTGGTTTGGTTAGCAAGTATCTCCCCACTCCGGGGAGGATGCATTAGTGTGCAGCCAAGTGTATCATTCGTTATCTTCAGGGCATTTCTAGTTGGAGACTTTTATTTCGAAGTGACAAGACGAAGTTGGTTGGTTATACTGACGCTGATATGGCTGGAGATATGGATATCGGGAGATTGACTTCAGGATACATAATGATGTTTTCAAGTAGGCATTATCTTGGTAGTCGTGGTTACAAAAGTGTGTCGTCTTATCTACGGTAGAGACATAATTTATTGTGACGATGGAGGCTTGTAAGGAGTTGTTATGTATTAAAAAGTTCCTAAAGGAGATGTTGCTAAAGAAAGAACAATACATATTGCTTTATGGTAGCTAGAGAGCAATTTATCTTGGAAAAACCCAACTTTTGATAGTCGTTCCAAGTATATTGCAACTCGATACCATTAGATACAATATGTGTTAAGAGGCAAAAAATATGTTCCAAGTATATTGCAACTCGATACAATTGGATACAAGATGTGTTAGAGGGGAAGAATGTGGTATTTGAGAAGGTCCATACATAAGACAATGGAGCGGATATGCTCACAAAAGTTTTGCAAAGGGAGAACTTCGAGTTCTGAAAGGATTGTCGAAATGGCAAGATCCTCCACCTAGTTGGAAAGAAAAAGATTTGTTTATGTTGGATGAAATTTCTAACCTATGTGGAGAACACCGTAGAGTGTGACGAGTACCATTTGTGTGTCGAAGAAGTTTGAAAAGTAGTTTGTAACAAAATGGACACAATTTGAGCCAGTATTAGAGTGTATCATTGCAGTCAATATACTGGACATTATACCACCTAGTATGTCGTCCAGTATATTATCAAGAAGCAATTTCTTCCATAACCTATTCTGGAGTTTATTGAGTGCAAATAATATACTGAAAAGTATATTGTTTAGTATACCGCGTAGAGGCAATTTCTACCTAAGAGACTCCAGATTTGGAGCATGTCATAGCTCGGCTTCATTAATCTATGGGTCCACCAAAGGGGAACAAAAAATAAAGAAGAAAAG
Source organism: Iris macrosiphon (assembly GCA_036927795.1). Lineage (NCBI taxonomy): Eukaryota > Viridiplantae > Streptophyta > Magnoliopsida > Asparagales > Iridaceae > Iris > Iris macrosiphon. The sequence continues at coordinate 118,210,854 of JAYESA010000004.1, forward strand.
GGAGAAGAAAAATCTTATCAAACAGAAAAGAAAAAATATGGAGAAAAAATAGAAGATTAATTTGGAGTATTTACTTGGAGAGTGTACCATTGTGTACAAATATCAAAAAAATACTCCAAAAATAATAATTTACACAATTTTTAATAATTTAAAATATGTGTTTAGAGTGTCATGCTCTAACAAGACAATAGGGCTGGAGATGCTCTTGGTTTGTGTTATGAAAAATGCACCGAGTTTGCTGCATATTTTGCCTCAAAGAATATGTAAATTAACTTCTGGAGTTGAGATTTCCATATTGCAAGTAAAATGTCTGTTGTTGGTGAGAATTGAAATTTATCTGTACCCATGTCCGCAGCAAGATCTTTGCGCGATGACCAAAGGATTTAGAAATTCTTTACACATTTCTTGAGATAATTGACATTGCCAATTTTACAGAAAAGTGATAAATTATATTTTTTCCTTAAAATAAAAAAAATTTAACAAACGACAATTTCCAGGAATCACAGTTCCCGTGCACCCAAACAGTTTCTATTAAGAAGGAAAATGATAATGACACTACAAAAATTACCAGAACACAAATGTTGTATATTTTCAATACCCAAAATTTTGTTATATATATATATATATATATATATATACTTCTTCCTCTTCCGTCTCAAATCTACCTTGATCCACAAATTTGTCGTAATATTAATTTTATTTTGACATATTATTTGTAGCTGGGCAAAAAAATTTCTAATTTTAAACCGTAGTTGGATATTCACAAAACTACCAAATTTTTTGTAGTCCTAACAATAGATATTATTGTCAAAATTTTGACAGTCCTAATATGATATATTAGGACTGCCAAAAATTTTGTTATCCAGAGAGTTCTCTATATTGAACTGTCAAAATTTTGACAGTCATGACCATTATTATGAATGTCAAAATTTTGACAATTCTAACTCTGTAATAGGACTATTCTAACTCTGTAATAGGACTGCCAAAACTTGGCAGTCGTGTCGATTTCTGTCATTTCAAAACTACTACAATGAATTCAAGACTACATCTAATGGATTTTAAAGTCTCATTTTGGATTATCTACTACAACAAGATCACGATTAGATGATAAAGAGAAAAAGGAAGAGGGATATTGTGTTAGAAAAGGACCATGGCGTTGCCTCCTGCAAATGTTCTATTAACCCCTAATGAGTCCCCTATCATGTACTGCCCCTATATTTTTTTTGTAGTAGTGCCCCTAAAAGGAACATATGCTACAACTATAGAAGTAGGTAGGCTAGTTGAGCTATCACGCTTGGTAAGCCTATAAAATAACCTTGCAACACTCATCTAGAAGAACATTCACAAAAATTCTGCACTACTGAGACCGACCAAGTCACTAGTAAGGCACTTTTTTCTCAACCAAAATTAGGTTGAGCTAGACTTTCGGAAATTCTAACGATAATCCGATTACTAAATTGACACCGTCAACAGCATTCCCTATCAATCATATTTAGGTAAAGCTAATAGTTATTTACAAACATTAGCCATACTCCAATTCTTGAATTGCCAAAAGAGCATTTTCGTTCTCAGTAAGATAAACTAGCAAGCAATTTTACTCGTGAAATTTTCACGACAAAAGTATTTCTTGTAAGAATAGGAAACAAGCTTGGGTTTGGATTACTTAGCAGCTAAACGTGACGATGACAACCTGACTTTAATCAATACAAAGTCATCCATGGCACATTGGATCTTAGTGAGAGAAAATCAAGTTTAGGCCACCACCTGCAACCAACTACCAACACATACCAGAAGTTCCCTTGGCCTAAATACAAATGCTGCTTCTACAGATTATAATCCCCACGAAAGAAATAAGTAATAGGAACTCTAAACCTACTGAAAGTTGCCTGAGTCGAGAGCTAAATCATCTAGACTTCAGGTTACATATAGCATTTTCCAGTAGAATGATCAGAAGAAACTCTTGCACTAAACCATATTGGCAGAAGTTGTCAATTCAATTCCCAACCACAGTTACTAAGCAGCTTAGCTTCCCATCCAAATAACCAAAAGTGGCTACCGATCTTACAAGATAGAATGTTTCAAAAAAAGTGGGCATACGGCGTAGTAAGCTCGAGCCCTTCTTTATCTCTAACGACGGGGAAGTTCAAACCAAGATATCAATCAAATTATAATAGAGAGGAGGTTGTTGTAGGATTCAGTATCACACAAACACACACACATGACCTGCTCTTAAGTGAACTGCAACCCCCCAAGTACCGTAATGGTTAAGCCCTTGCCTCACGTAACATGTACAAGGAAACTAGTGTACCCCGTGTTGTTTAAATTCCTAAATAATGCAAATAGGAAGATGTAAAATTAAAACAAGAAATAGTATAGGATTCGAGGCACGTTACACGCTGTCCTTAGAATAGATTTTCGCCCCACGAACAGTGCAGTGGGTTCCTGGCGATCTATCCCCGAGATACAACGAATCCTTCGATTCACTTCACCGTGCACCCGGTGGCGAATCCCACGAACGATCACAACCTTGCCCGACAAATAGAAATTGGACGGAGGAGTTTAGGAGGAATTTTGGTTCTGGAGTTTTTCTTTTCTTTTTCGTCTCTGTGAGATTGTTCTTCCGTCCGAACAGAGAGCGAGAGAGAGAGAGAGAAAAGAAAAACCGATTTCTGTTTTTCTCAGATCTCAGGATCGTGTCCTGGATATAACTCTCACGTAACCTTTCCCACTTTTCCAGTAACGGGATTACGTGAGAACAGTTCCGCGGAATACCAGCAACCCACCAGACCAAATCAATGGAAATAAAAAAATAAAATAAAATAAGTTAGGAAATTACCTTTGTACCCGTGCCCGTTCCGCGGCGCGCAAGCGTGCTAAGTGCGCGAATAATAAACGCGTAAAAACGCGCATTAAATCGCGCACCCGCTCGCGGGTTGGATGAGATCAAGCACATCCCCTATAAAGCCCACTTACCCACTAAGAGGGGTAAAGCAATATATGGAAAGGAGAATGACTTCTCCTTTCCCATGTGGGACTAAAAGAAATGAGTGCTTTGTTGAATCATATAGTTTAGATAAATATAACAATAAATATAACAATTCCCCACATGATTCAACAAAAGAAGAAAGGAAGGTATAGCATGATAGGACATATAGGAAGGAAAACAAGATATGGGCAATCACACTGTGTATCAGGGGAAGGTGTCTTCCGGACTTGAACCTCCCCTTAGTGTTATACATCTCATCTATACAGACCCAAAGTGACTTAAGTCTTGAACTTAGGATCTTACTTGTACAGACTCAACATACACACAAACACATTGTAGTCATTTGATCGTATCAACAGTTGTGCACTTTTCGGCCATGTGCTATCTCGTTTTCTTAAGAGCTCTAGAGAACAGCCCGAGTTCCCTTAGAAAGCGGCCCCACTTTCACTCTTAAATAGGTGAATCTTTCTAGGTATTCTGCAATTTATATACCCTGCTTTACAAGCCACAGATTCATTGAGATTTTACAATCACCCTTTTATTTATTGCAGATCAACACTATACATTAGAGGAATGGTTCTTTACAATTACTATCATATAGTGTTTCCAGTCACACATCAATTTTGTTGTTACCCATTGAACCTTTTCTTGGTGCTTCCAATCAAAGGTTGGGTTGCCTTTGAGGTGACTCAATCTATGGGCTTTAACCCCATTCCTCTTGCTGTCTCCAACACAAGTCTCCTTGAGAGCCCTTTAGTTAGAGGATCTGCTAGATTATTCTTTGATCTAACGAAGTCAATTGCAATTACTCCACTGGATCGCAATTGCTTCACCCGATTGTACCTCAGACGTATATGTCTGGATTTTCCATTATAACTTGTCCTTTGAGCCTTTGCTATTGCAGCTTGGCTGTCACAGTGTACAGGGATAGCATGAACTGGTTTGCTCCACAGAGGAATATCTGTTACCAGATTCCTAAGCCAGTCAGCTTCCTCACTGGTGAGGTCAAGAGCTATAAATTCTGCCTCCATAGTAGATCTAGAGATACAGGTCTGCCTGGTAGAGTTCCACGCAACAGCAGCTCCACCCAATGTGAATACATATCCACTTGTGGCTTTGGTCTCATCTGTATCGGAGATCCAGTTCGCATCAGTATACCCTTCTAATACAGATGGGTATCCTCCATAGAATAATCCATGGGATATCGTGCCCTTTAGGTATCTCATTACCCGTTCTAAGGCAGTCCAATGTGAACTATTCGGATTGCTAGTATACCGACTAAGCTTTCCTACTGCGTAGGAAATATCAGGTCTGGTACGATTAGCAATATAGTTCAGGCATCCGATTTGCTGAGAATACTTCAACTGAGCCACACTGTCTCCTTTATTCTTCTTTAACCTGATACTTGCATCATATGGAGTACTCACAGGTTTAGAATCAAAATAGTTAAATCTTTTTAGAACCTTTTCTATATAGTGAGATTGGGAGATACCAATTCCCTCAGAAGTGCGACTTAATTTAAGTCCTAAAATTACATCAGCAGGTCCTAAATCTTTCATATCAAAATTTTGAGACAGAAATGATTTGATATCATAAATAATATCCATGTCAGTACCAAAAATAAGAATGTCATCAACATACAGGCATAATATTACACAAGAGCTACCAATAGTTTTGCTATATACACATTTATCAGAATCATTAATAGCAAAACCATATGATAGAATTACCTTGTCAAATTTATCATGCCATTGCTTTGGCGCTTGTTTCAGCCCATAGAGAGATTTAATTAATTTGCATACCTTGTGTTCTTGACTTGGAACAACAAACCCTTCAGGTTGTTCCATATAGATCTCTTCCTGTAAATCTCCATTCAGAAATGCAGTTTTTACATCCATTTGATGAATAAACAGTTTATGAACAGATGCAATGGCTATTAACATTCTAATTGTAGCAATTCTTGTAACAGGAGAGTAAGTGTCAAAAAAGTCTACCCTTCTCTTTGTTTGAACCCTTTAGCCACTAACCTGGCTTTGAATTTCTCAATAGATCCATCAGGTCTTAACTTCTTTCTGAAGATCCATTTGCAACCTATTGGTTTGCAACCTGCAGGAAGGTTAACCAAATCCCAAGTTCTATTTGATACAATAGAATCCATTTCACTATTTATGGCCTCTTTCCAAAATAAGGAATCGACTGAGGACATAGCCCCTTGATAAGATATTGGATCCTCTTCAACGAGATAGGTGAAAAAACCTTCACCTAGGTTTGGTTCTCGTCTTGTTCTTTTACTTCTCCTGGGTTCTGCTGGGGTAATCTCCTCTGGTTGTGAACTAGAGGTTACTACAGGGACATGTGTAGAAATAGAAGAACTAGATATTCTATTTTTCAATGGAAAAACATTTTCAAAAAATGTAGCATCCCTAGATTCCATAACCGTGTTAGCATCAATACCATTTACCTCACTCTTAATTACAAGAAATCTATAAGCAGTACTATTTTTGGCATATCCCAAAAATACACAGTCTACGGTCTTTGGTCCCAATTTCCTTTTCTTGGTAGGAGGGACAGAAACTTTAGCAAGGCACCCCCACACTTTGAAATATTTCAAAGATGGCTTTCTACCTCTCCAAAGTTCATAAGGGGTCTTATCAGTCTTTTTGAAAGGAACTTTATTTAAGATATGACATGCAGAAAGAAGGGCTTCCCCCCACAAATAATCAGATAAACCAGAGCTACCTAACATAGCATTAATCATATTAAGAAATGTTCTATTTTTTCTTTCTGCTACCCCATTCTGTTGAGGAGCATAAGGAGCAGTTACCTCATGTATAATGCCATGCAATTCACAAAAGGAGTCAAACTCGGCAGAGGTGTATTCACCCCCACGATCAGACCTAAGAATTTTAATTTTCTTCTCAAGTTGGTTTTCAACTTCAGCTTTAAAAGATACAAACTTACTGAAAGCTTCATCTTTAGTTCTAAGCAAGTAAACATGGCAGTATTTTGAATAATCATCTATAAATGTAATAAAATACCGTTTACCACCACGAGTGAGAATACCGTTCAATTCACAGATATCGCTGTGAATAAGCTCCAATAGCTGAGAACTCCTTTCAACGGAATGAAAGAATTTTCTGGGCTGTTTGGCTTGTGTACAAATCTCACATTTTCCATTCCTGCTCATGTCAATCTTAGGAATCAATTGTAACTTAGACACTCTCTTTAAAGAGTTAAAATTGACATGTCCCAAACGATCATGCCAAACATCACAACTATCAGTATTATAAAAGAGAGCATTTGAATCAGAAGTAGAAGTAGATGCAATATTATTTAAACATGAATTTAATGTACTGCAAGGCATGTCCACAGAAAGTTTAAACAGACCCCCACATACATAGCCTTTCCCAATAAAGTTACCGTTCAGGGAGATTACAACTCGATCAGACTCAAATACCAGTTTGTAACCATGTTTATTTAGTAAATAACCAGAAATTAAGTTCTTGTTTATGTCCGGTACGTGCTGCACATTATGCAAAGGGAGAATCTTGCCCGAAGACAACTTGAGGTTCACTCTTCCCTTTCCATGCACTCTGGCAGCACTCGAGTTTCCCATAGCTACTGATTCGCCTTCCTCAACCTGTCGGTAGGAGGAAAAAGAATCAATATTAGGACATACATGGACATTTGCTCCTGTATCAACCCACCAGTCAGTAGGCTGATACGATGACTCAAAAACAGAACATACGGTTACAAACCTCTGATCATCGGTACCGATAGATTCGGTCCCGGCTATGATAACATGAGCCTGTGGAACAACAGTAGAGTCTGCAGGAGTTCGACGATCAGGATTCTGAAATCCCTGACCCTTCTTCCTGTGGCGGCATTGCCTAGCAAAGTGACCAGGCTTACCACAGTTGTAACATTCCCGCTTAGGTCTGTTGTCTTTCCCAATCGCAGCTCTTGGCTTAAGAAACTGTTTCTTTGCAGGGTTTCTGTTCTGGGGGTTGTTCATCTGTTGATAGGGTTGGCCCTTAGGCTTTCCCTTGGTTTCAACAATGTGTAACTTTGCCTCGAATTCAGTACTAAGAGGTTCCTTGTCTCTAGTTCTACCTTCTTCCTCAATGCGGAAGGACACAAACAGGTCATCTAAAGACATGGGTTCCTTATTATGTTTTAGTTTTAAACCAAATTCCTTCCAAGAAGGGGGAAGTTTATTAATGAAGGCAGCAATTAAAAATTTATCAGCAAATGGCATGTCTTTCTGAGACATCTCGTGTATGATTGTTTGAAGGGTATTAGTCTGTTCAACAACAGACTTCTCATCCACCATTTTAAACTCTAAAAATCTGTCAACAATGTAAATCTCAGAACCTGCTCCTTCATTGGAGTATTTTTTATCGAGAGCTTCCCAAAGCTCTCTGGACGTAGAGGTAGTGCAGTATATATCATATAGGGTGTCAGAAAGACAACTGAGAATTTTACCGTGACAGATAAAGTCTGTCTCGTTGTAGGACTCTAATTCGTAGGTCCTGGCAGGTTCGTGTAAGTTAGGTTAGCTTTCCGGTTCTTTGAGAACCTTAACCAGTTTCAAGCAAGTCAGCCAGTAGGTCATCCTACGTTGCTATCTCTTAAAATTCAGGCCATCAAACTTCTCCGGTTTGGAGGAGTTATGAATGTTCGTGGTCAGTTCTTCTACGGTGTTCATCATGTTGATAGGAATTTTTCAACCAGAAAATAGAAAGTGGACAGAAGCTACGAAAAATCTATTCTAAGATTGTTGTTTAAATTCCTAAATAATGCAAATAGGAAGATGTAAAATTAAAACAAGAAATAGTATAGGATTCGAGGCACGTTACACGCTGTCCTTAGAATAGATTTTCGCCCCACGAACAGTGCAGTGGGTTCATGGCGATCTATCCCCGAGATACAACGAATCCTTCGATTCACTTCACCGTGCACCCGGTGGCGAATCCCACGAACGATCACAACCTTGCCCGACAAATAGAAATTGGACGGAGGAGTTTAGGAGAAATTTTGGTTCTGGAGTTTTTCTTTTCTTTTTCGTCTCTGTGAGATTGTTCTTCCGTCCGAACAGAGAGCGAGAGAGAGAGAGAAAAGAAAAACCGATTTCTGTTTTTCTCAGATCTCAGGATCGTGTCCTGGATATACCTCTCACGTAACCTTTCCCACTTTTCCAGTAACGGGATTACGTGAGAACAGTTCCGCGGAATACCAGCAACCCACCAGACCAAATCAACGGAAATAAAAAAATAAAATAAAATAAGTTAGGAAATTACCTTTGTACCCGTGCCCGTTCCGCGGCGCGCTAAGTGCTAAGTGCGCGAATAATAAACGCATAAAAACGCGCATTAAATCGCGCACCCGCTCGCGGGTTGGATGAGATTAAGCCCATCCCCTATAAAGCCCACTTACCCACTAAGAGGGGTAAAGCAATATATGGAAAGGAGAATGACTTCTCCTTTCCCATGTGGGACTAAAAGAAAGGAGTGCTTTGTTGAATCATATAGTTTAGATAAATATAACAATAAATATAACACCCCGTACCATACCAATACCACGTATTAAAACAATCTGCGATACAGGTAACTATGCCCCCAGCCGCTACTCTATCGTACATTATATTGAACTTGCACTTACCAGGTTCAGATTGCAAGCCACCAAGCAATGGCTTTTTGCATCTGCACTTCATTGCAGCACATTCACCAATCTCTTACTTAAATCGTATATAGCAATAATGCAGAGTTCGTGTGAATCTTATAAACTCTAAAAAGTAATGTCCAGGTTATAAAATTCACCTCAAGGAAAAAACTGCTTTGAAAATCAAAAGCTAAAGGTGAGCTAAGAAAAAAAAGACTTAAATGTGTTGAAACAAAAAACATACTGATCATCTGTGCAACATGCACCAAAGATGTAGAATATGGGAACGCACACATGTTGCTGCTCACAAATAGACCACTATGGACACCTACAATCTCAGTTGTTATTCACAAGCAAACTTGTCCTGGTTGATAAGAATCAGCCCTACAGGCTGGGAGGGCAACCTTACATTAAGAAATAGTACAATTATTCTCTTTTTGGATTTTCTTACCGCAAGCAAATCATGTTTAGCCACCTTCAATTAACTAATGACACAGTTCTCTTGGATCAAATGCAATACAACTTTTAGTACAATGCTCAACTTTTAGGTGGTAAAGCAAAAATAACCTTGGTCACCTGCAAACAACTATCAATCCATATCCAATGTTCTCTTGGATCTAAGGCAAATGCAATTAAATAGGTAGTAGTTGCCTTGCCTATAAAAAAAACTTCAAATAAAACCTGAAGTTCCCGAAAGTAACCTCTAAATTGAGAAGCTGAATCATTTACAGCCTCCAGGTAGTATTGCTCAGAAGAGAGCCATAGATACACCAAATCTTCAAATGGCATGTAATTCGAATTGTCGATCACTTTCCTCAAATACATGAATTCACCTTATATTTGCAAACTACAATTGCCGAGCCACCAGTAAATGGCTTTCTTCATCTAAAATAGGTTTTCCAGTATTTCAATCTACTTCTTACTGGTGCAAACACTTGGCTCTCTTCCTTCAGAAACTAAAGCTAAGATCAAATGTGCATAGGAGTGGGAAAAAAACAAAGAATCCAAACTGAATCCAACTCCAACTTCCATTATATATATATATATATATATATATATATATATATATATATATATATATAAGGGGATCGGGATCCTCGCTCTTAAACATTCCTGCATGTTCCCCCAAAATAGGTGTCTTTGGATTGTATTTTTTGACCATTTAGATTAGATTTCCTTAAACCCCCAATTTTTTGCGAGATGTTGATATAATATGAACAGTTAAAAAACAAAATCCAACGATTCTGGAATGCTTAAGAGCGGAGATCCCGATCCCTACTCTCTCTCTCTCTCTCTCTCTCTCTCTCACACACACACATATATAAGTCCATTTTAAGCATGGATACAAATATGGTTTCCTTTTTCTTTATCCAAATCATCAGAATAGTATCAGAACAAAGTCCAAATCGTTTAAAACTATATCTTGAACTTACTTTCCTTTACAATAGCCTATCTGTAACCATATATCGTATCAGTAAACCATTTTCAATCTACATTTCTATCTGCTTTAGTAAAAGATGGATATCTGATTTCCCTTTTCGTATCGAAATCATCAGAATAGTATCTGAATAATGTCCAAAACATTTAAAACTATATCTTGAACTTAATTTCCTTTAAAATATCCTATCTGTAACCATATTCAATCTATTGCTTTAGTCAAAGATGGACATCAGGCTAATTACTTGAATGGCAACCTTTTTTTTTTTTTGAGATGTCCGGCAATACGCACGGGACTTTGTGCAACCTTATTACTTGTATCTTCTATGACAAAGACAAGTTTGGTTTCATCAATATCCATTCCAAATCCACTCCATTGACAACACTGTGCAAGGACGCTGAACATGGGCACCCATTCTTTGATTCACTCAAACACTCAGTTTGGCCACCTTCAATCTCAGTTGTCATGCTGATACAGACTTCACCTAGGTGAGAATGAGATGTTGCATTAGCCCTATGCTAGCGGCAAAGTATGTGATGTCAATTTTACTACATTATATTCTACTTCTATATTGCACGAATACGTACACAGATTCGAATAAGGACACGATATTGTTACAGGATATGGACATTTTCTAATAGGTACAATAGTGTCACCTATGTCACATGAACATGGGTGCAGACACCATTTTTCCATGTCCATTTCTGCGCAACATAATAGCTCTACTTTCAAAAGAACTAAAGGGCTTGCATAAAACTATACCCAAGGAGGCCAATATTGCACCAAGTGTTTACAACATTTGTATATCTCATAAAGTGATAGTGAAGAACTAAAGTATACCAATGAACTTGCACGATAGACACAACCACTTTTAAAGCAAATAGGTACCAAGAAAACAATGTAAGATCTAGTAGGGCTAAAAGAGAGTAAATCCTAGAACAGTTAAAACCTATTACATCATTTTAAGACAAAAATCATGCATAAATATCCAACTAATAAAGAATAACAGAAGCACAAATTAGAGTATTATTCTCTTCTATAACACCCAAATCTATTGTAATTCAAAAGTAAGCACCTTAATCTTCATCAGCAGTGGCATCTCTCCTAGTAAAACTCAATCCAGCTTCACGGACGAGAAGAGGTAGTGGACGAACCAGAAGGACGAGAGGAACCCGACGGTGCCGGTCGCAAGCATGATGGCAAGAACCATGAAGAGAGAATATCCGAGGTAGAGCGTCGCAGACACGGGACCGCTCAAACTCTTGAGATCAAACACAAGGTAGTTCACCGAGTAGAGGAAGATGTACAGAGCCACCGATCCCGAGGAGAAGAAGGACTTCCACCACCACTTCCAATCCTCGACACAGAGGTGCATGTAGGTGAGGACAAGAGAGACCTCGGCGCACACCACGACGAGGAGCATCAAAACGATGAAGAGGAAGCCGAACACGTAGTAGACCCGCCCCATCCATATGCTTGACATAATGAAGAAGAGCTCGATGAAGAGGGTGCCGAATGGGAGGGTCCCGGCTCCGATGACCAACAGCCATGACGGGTATTTCTGAGGTGGGATCTCCCTCGGGATCTGGTTAGTCCTGACTGGGTATTCAATGTGGGGCGCCCTGGCACCAAGGAATCCGCCGACAAGCGTAAGGGGCACCGAGATGCAGAACCAGAGCAGGATGAGGACCACAAACAGGAAGAACGGGATCGCTCCGGTGCTGTGGCTCCCCCACAACAAGAAATTCAACGTGGTCAGGATCAAGAAGGCGACCCCGGGGAAGAAGCAGGCGGTGCGCCAAGAGACCGAGACCCAGCAAGAGTGGTCCCCACACCGCATGGTCTTCCACAGCCGGACCGCGACGTACCCGGCCAAGATCCCGAGGAAGAGGTAGAAGAACAGCATCCCGGTGATCAACGCGCCCCTCGAGGCCGGAGACATGAACCCGAGGGCGGCAAACAGGATCGTGACGGCCGCCATCCCGAGGATCTGGACGCCGTCACCGATGAGCACGCAGAGGAGAGTCGGGTTGGTCGGCACCCGGAAGACGTCCGCAACAACCAGCTTCCATCCGGAGAGCTCCTCGTTCATCTGCGCCTGCGCCTCCTTGTCGAGCTCCTCGTACCGGGTCAGGTCCCGCCTCACCGTCCGCAGGAAGATCACCAGCACAATACCGGCCAAGAACGCGATCACCATCAGCGAGTTCAGAATGGAGAACCAGTGCACCTTGGCCCCCTCCATCTTCAGATACGCGTCCCAGCGCGACGGCCACTTGATGTCCGTCTCGATGAACGTGTACTCGTAGGTGTAGACGATCGGCTGGCCCTCCTTGACCGACATGGCAACGGTGGTCGGATCGCACTGGATCTTCGCCGGGTACTTGTCGTACGTCTTGATGTTCTTGATCGATTCCGTGTCGTGCTGGAAGCTGCACGGGACGACCTCGAACCCGACAACCATCCACCCGGGCGGCTGCTGCGTGGTGCCGGCACCGGAGGACAGGATGTCGTCGGTGGCGCCCCCCGTGCCCATGACGCGGGCGACATTGGTCTCCTCGTATTTGGATACCAGGATTGTGAACTTGAGGTGGTTGAAGACGTAGTAGGAGTCGGAGACCTTGATGCCGACGGGGTAGCCGGTCCAGCGGAGGAAGTAGTCGTCCTTCTTGGTGTAGCGGATGGCGGGGAGGTTGTCGAGGAGGAGGTTGACCTGGTACATCTCGTCGATGCGCTTCTTGAGGACGTCGAAGTCGGGTTTGTTGAGGGGGTCGGTGCGGCAGAGGAGGACGTCGGTGGAGTTGGAGTGCATGTCGAAGCGGTAGGGGGAGTTCTCGATGCGGTCGCCCATGAGGAGCTCGCCGAGGTTCTCGGCGGAGTCCTTGATGCCTTCGGTGGGTTTGCAGAAGGGGAGGGAGTAGTAGGAGTAGGGGATCTCGGTGTCGATGGAGGTCAGGGAGTTGACCTTCACCGAGAGGGTCTCGCCGGCCTTGTAGCTGTGGGGGTAGCTGCCGGGGAGGTAGAAGCCGTAGGAGGAGGTGGAGAGGAGGAGGAGGAGGAGGAGGAGTGGGACCCACGTGGGGGAAGCCATGGCTTCCAGATCCGGAAATGGGGATCTAGGTTTTCTCTTTCTTTCTTTTTTTTTTTCTTTTTTTTTTTTGCGTTTTAGGGAAATTTATATCTAGATTTGATTGGGAGAGAGACCTATAGATCTACAGAGAGAGAACTGACCTTATCTGGTGATCGAGAGCGAAAGCGAAAGCGAAAGCGAGAGCGAAAGCGAGGGAAGAAGAAGAAGGGGGAGGATCGAGGAATGGGATGATTTTATAAGACACAAAGAATAAAGGATGACATTTTTAGCGTAATATACTGTGGACCCTTTTTGGCTCTAGATAAGGATCTACAAAAATTATTCAGGACTAGTCTTCTATTGATACTAGCCCAGTTAGAAAAAAATTTATTTAGACTAGTTCAAATTTTACAATGACTGTCCACCCTCTTCACCTTTCTCCTCTTGCTCTCCCTCCCGCTCCTCCGCTGCCCCATCCTCCACCGCTCGCCGCCCCCGCTCAATGTCATCCCCGCGCAGCAGAAAAGAAAATGACAAAAACAACAGCAGCAGCAGCAGCGGCCCCGTCCTCTACTACCCGCCGCCGTCCCCGCGCGCGCCTCCGCGTCCGCCTCCTCTCCTGCCTCCCGTCGTCGCCGCCACCTCCTCCTCCTCCTCCCCCTCCTCCGTCTCGTCCCCCCCTTCCGGTCTCCACGCAGTCCCGTCCTCGTGTCACCTCGTGTTGCCCTCCCTTCCGAACTGTCAAAATTTTGACAGTCCTACAAATTGGAAGGACTGTTAAAATTTTGACAATCCTAAAAAATCAACATATATTTTTAGGACTGTCTAAATTTTGTCAGTCCTTCCAACTGGTAGGACTGTCAATTTGACAGTCCTGATTAAAAAAAAATCAATTGGAAATGGACAGCCCGATGAGTAAATTTTGGAAGTGACAAACTTGTAATTATCAATGGTGAAATTTTGGACTATCCTGAGTCATTTTTGTAGTGCCTTTATCAAGAGCCCTTTTTAGAGGATTGATAATAAAGGCACTACAAAATACACTCAGGCTGGTCCAATTTTTTTTCTTTAAAATTTTCACTTAAAATTTTATTCGGGACTAGTCCAAAAATTTATTTATGACTGTCAAAATTTTGACAGTCCTAAATATATTTTTGGACTAGCCCTGAGTAAAATTTTAAATTAAAAATTTAGAAAAAAAAAATAATTTTGGACAGTCTGAGTCATCTTTGCAGTGCCTTTATTTTTTGCATTTGTGAACTGGGGTTCACAGGCCACTTGGCAATGCAAACTCAAACAGAAATTTTCGTATAGAACATTATAGTACGGTTTTTTTCGTTTAAAGTAATAATATTTATTAAAATTATAAAAAAAGAAAAAGTTTGGGGTATTAGCAGACAGGGGGACTACTCGCCATCTGACTTGGCGGGGCACTCTCCTCGAGAGGCCGCTCGCCAACTGAGTTGGCGGGGCGCTGTCTACGAGAGACCGCTCGCCAACTCAGTTGGCGGGACATGCTGAGTTGGCTTTCCAACCGTTGCCCAACGGCTACATTCTCTCCCTATAAACACCCCCCCAAACACTCCTCACAGCACATTCTCCTCCTCCTCCTCCTCCTATTTTTACAGCTTCCTCCTCCTTAATCACAGCAATCCTCTTTCTCCTCCTGATATTTACTGGCGATGGCTACCCACAATGACGGTCGTATTCTTGGCGGACCGACTACCCAGCTTATTATTAAGCAACGTGAAGACCACATTTCTAGTCAGATATTTACTGGCGAGGTAATTTTTGAAATTACAAGTTGCCAACTTTATTAATGCATATATTTTTTATAATGCATATGTTTACTTTATTAATGCATATTAATTTACACACAAAATATAATGCATATATTTTTTATAGTTATACGACCATGATCTTGGTTTACGAACCCGGATCCATGTACATTGGCGGGCCGAAAGAAATTATCGTACGTGGGAGCTAAATTTGGTCCAGAAGGCTTTGGTGGAATCATTTGGATTCTACTATATAGATCGTGTTAGATATTTAATCCACGATCTTCATTTAGTTGTAAGCCTTGCGGAGCGTTGGTGGCCCGAACGCAACACTTTCCAACTCCCATTCGGCGAGATGACGATCACCCTTTTTGATGTGGCGAATATACTAGGATTACCTATTAAAGGTAACACTATATATTTTGATCCGCACTTAAAGGGATCTGATCTGATCAGGAGGTATCTCGGTGTTAGCCCTCCATCAGGTCTAAAAGACGGCAATTTTATAAAATTTACATGGCTCCGTGGCAACTTTATGGACCTACATCAAACTATTGATGGGGTGGTTGATGTAGATGAAATGCGGGTATGTATTTTTATTAGTAAATTTGTTTATGACTTAATTTAGTGGTGCAATTCTATATAACACTTAATATATACAGGTCATTCGTTGCACTAGAGCGTATCTGCTCTGTTTATGTGGTGCAATTCTATTTCCCGATGCATCGAGAAATATGTTAAATGTGCAGCTTCTACCATTTTTGGATGATCTAACAAAACCTACTGAGCATGCGTGGGGAGCTGCTACTCTTGCCTTTTTATACGCCAATCTGACAGAATTTGTCAGATCCAATCGCAAGAGTATTTGTGGATGTATTTACTGATACAGGTATGAATGAAAGACTAAGCTTAAAAAGTTAGAGTAATTTTATATGCAAATTTTGTTTGTACTAATGTCATATTTTTTATTTATAGTTCTGGTCCTACGAGCACTTCTATATTGGTAGGCCTGTTACCAGCATTCTCAGTGATGTTGGAGTATTTCCAGTTGCTATGCGCTGGCCTACAGACGTAGTGGATTATCAACACTACCGATACAGGACTGTATCACTTTATCGTAGCCAATTTGATACACTGCAGTATCATGAGATAATTTTAAAATATGCAATAAATATCTTTAAATTATTTAAGTTTTGATCGTAGATAAATATCACATCTAATTGATACAATATCTTTAAATAGGTAACCTGGTTACCGTACTCATGTGAACCTGATGCTCCAGAAATCAAGAGGACATTATATGCATTTACTTTACACAGATGTCATATTATATATGATCGGTTCACCATGTACCATCCGGCAGACCGTGTTCTTCGACAATTCGGAATGGCCCCAATAATTTCCGATGATCCACCGACAGTCGGTTATGAGACATCAAATGCATTACAACGAATCATTGGTTTCGTTGCTGACTGGAATAATCGGTTCGAGAATTATAGTGTGAGGGACATGTCTCCAAGACTAAATTTTGCTGAGGAATGTAAGTTATAAGTTACTCATTATTCGTATTGATTTATTGTAAATAGTTTGCTAAAATTTTGTTTACATTTTGCAGACGTAGGTAGCCTGGACTATAGGCAATGGTGGGGATGCCCTCTTATGAGCAACCGAGTATACCACTATGAGGAGCAAAGGTTCAAGACTAGATCTGTAGACGAATCTACTCTGCGTGCTTTTGCCGATGGAATGCATGATTTGGTATGACTTCATTATACTTTCAAAAATACATATACATAGATATGATAAATATATTAATTTACAACTTTCAAAAATGCATGATTCTGTAGACGCAAAGCCCGAGTTACCAGTATGCAGGAGCGGACCCGAGTTACCAGTATGCTGGAGCGGGCCCGAGTGACCAGTATGCTGGAGCGGGCCCTAGTTACCTGTATGCTGGAGCGGGTCCGAGTTACCAGACTGCTGGAGATGAAAGCTACCAGATATTCACACAATTTTTTTGACTCCATCAGCACCGCTGCCTACCCAAACTCAACAAGACGAGGACGAGGATTAGTAGATAATTTGTAACATTGTATGATTACAATTTTTGTATGATTTGTAATAGTTTTTTATTACAATATTTGGGTATTGAACAATTCTATTTTACTCTCTCGGTTGACTAGTACATCTTCTTCGGTTGTGTCCCATAGCACCACAATTACTGCAACGTAGATCTCTTGTAGATGAATCCCGGGGTTTGATGCGGTTCTTCTTTGGTCTTCCGGCTTTGCGTCTTACATCTGGCACCCCAATTTGTCCTCTTACCAAAGGAGCTTGGATCTCGTAGGAAACTGGAATTTGCTCCATTTTTTGTGCGTATACACTTTTTAAGTTTTCCGTCGAAAATACTGTAGGATAAAAATTATCAATACTAATATTGCAATATCTACAAACAAAACATGCATGTATACATGGTATATAAGTATGGTACCATCTAAAATATGTACAAGATCTGTCAGTTATATTAACAATTTATTATTTCAAACTTATAACTATCAATAGCTAATATTTCTAGGTGGTTCTTCTCTTTAATAATAGAAGTCATATTTTTTAACATCTTCGGACAATAATATGTGTCTATATTTTCAGCATTCTTTCTACGATTGTCATGAAGTATAATAATCTTGGCTCTAATACCATCGAGAAGTATTGTTATTGGCTTATCTCGTAATTTCTTAATCCAGCTATTGAAACATTCAGCAAGATTAGAAGTGTTAATATCTAATCTAGGACAAGTAGCATACGCTGTTATCCAATGTTCAAATCGACGACTTTCATCGTTTACACCAATAAGCCAATCGTACAACATTATGTTCTCGGCTTTAATTATATCAAATAAACTCTCTGCATCCGTTTTATTATATGATCTAGCAAGCGAGTCTAACACGCGTTGAAATACTGGTTCTTTGGTAACTTTTTTCATGTTTTGTTTAAAATGTTGAATACAAAAAAAATGAGGAGATGCAGGAAAAATAGCACGAACAGCATTTATTAATCCCTTTTGCTTGTCAGATATAAATGAAATTGTACTCCAATCATTAAAACAACTTTCAAAAGATATTTTAAGAGAATTTAAAAACCAAGACCAAGAATCACTATTCTCACCTTCAGCAACAGCAAAAGCTATAGGATATAATTGATAATTATGATCGTGAGCACAAGCAATAAATAAGATACCTTAATATTTAGACGAAAGAAATGTAGCATCAGTACTAATAATTGGTAAACATCCACTTAAAAATCCATCAATACATGACTTAAAACAAATAAAAATTCGTTGGAAGCTATTGTTTTCGGCAGTTTTAATAAAATATGTACTACCTGGATTTGTCTCCATAATTCTATAACAATAGTCCTCAAGACTAGCTTATGCCTCATCATAACTACCATTAATTTCAGCTAATGCTGTCTCTCGGGCTCTCCAGGCTTTGGAATAACTAACTTGTATACGGTGCTCCCTATATATATCTTTAACAATTTGTGATGGACTGTATGACTGGTTATCTCTAATAATGTCAATTATCATGGTCTTAATCCATGAAGCGGTAGCTAGTCGATGACGTCTTGTACTAAGTCTTCCTAAACAAGAATGACGATTTTCTAATGTACTAACTTTAACTATATCGCCATTTCCAATAGATTTGACATATACTCTCCAATTACAATTCGGTTGATCACAACTATATATAATTCCACGAGCATTATTCATAACACTAGCTGAACAACTAAAATTATATTTAATTGCTAAATTACTTATAAAGCTTCTAAAGTGAGAACGATTAGGAAATGATTGTCCCTTAAATACTTCATCAGTGATAGCTTTTACAACATCATCATCTACCGTATAATCTACATTTTTAACTAAATCATCACTATTTCCATCGTCCTTGTCACTATCATCATCATGGTTAGATTCATCTGATGAATGACCTTCTTAGATAAATGAAACTATTTGTTGAGAAGAACTAGCACCCGAACTAACATGCTGATATTCAGAAAAATATTCATTATTTCTACTATCTAAGGTTGCTGCTACTTTAATAACATATATTTTTATATACCGTGATTGTGAATTAATCTCAAGAATATAATTTCATGCATCTTCACTATCTATCAAAAAATAATTAGAACAAAAAATAGACTTCAGAATAAAATCATAATGAATAGAACAACGTTCAATAATATGATTACGTATATTTTCAAAACTAATATTCGGATAAGTTGAAAAAATTATAATTTTTCCTCCTTCGTAATTTAACCCATTTACTTCACCGCCGTGCGAGCATACAATTCTTACGCTACGATCCATGACGGTTGAGAACTTTTGCTACAGAAAACTCAAATGAACTTTAGCTGCAGGCAGAGAGACAGAGAGAGTGTTGGAGACTTTGCTAGAGGGAAGAGAGGAAATAGAGGAAGTAGAGTGAGTGTGAGATGATTTGGTTGAGATAGGTAATTTATAGAGGGAGAATGTAATAGCCGTTGTTGTTAATAGCCGTTGTGGAACGGTCGGAAAACGGATCCTTACTCGCCAAACTCAGTTGACGAGCAGATTGCAACGGTCCTAAGTGCCAACTCAGCATGCCCCGCCAACTGAGTTGGCGAGCGGCCTCTCGAGGAGAGCGCCCCGCCAACTCAGTTGGCGAGTTACTCTCCAACTCAGCACCCGCCAACTGAGTTGGCGGGTCATCCTCCTCCACGCAAATTCCTCCAACTTTTTTCTTTTTTTATAATTTTAATAAATATTATTACTTTAAACGAAAAAAATCGTTATAGTATGGTTAAATTATGCACTGAATTTTCTTTTATTAAAATTATATAGAAAAAAAAATGTTCTTAATAAGAATATTTTGATTCTCTTTCATTTTTTTAATATATTCACACGAAAACATAGTTAATAAAGGCGTTTTCAATTTTTCTTAATTTTCTAGTTCACTCAAACGAAAATATTTAAAAAAATAAAAAAAATAAAAAATGTCTAACTTTTTCAACTTTTTAAATTTTTTTTTTTTTATTTTGGGTTGGAAAAAATTTGAAACCATGTGTGTTTCCCAAAAAGATTCCAAAAAAATTAAAAATAAACAAATTTGGGAACGCACATAGTATGGCATTAAAGAAAATTTGCGATTGGCCCCTATAATCTATTAATTTGCAATTGGGTCTTAATGATCCCTTATAATTAATTTTTTTGCACTATGATCCGCTAGAAAAATAATATTGTTTTTGCATTTTCAATTTTTTTTGACTGAATATTATAAAATAAATTATAATAAATAAAATAATTTTATTCAATACTTTGATTAAACGAACATTTTTTATAAAAAATTATATTTTAATTAAATTACGTATAAAGAAATAAGTTTGAAAAATTTATCAAAAGAGAACAAAAACGTTCTTATCAAAGACGTTTTGGTTCTCTCTAATATTAAATACAAGGGTTATTTACACTAACTACCACTATATTTTTTGTTTATAACATGGAATACTCTTGCTTTTGAACAAATTACACTGACCATCACTCCCTTTAGAAAAATTAAAATAAAATATGGATAGTTAGTGGTATAACTTTTTGCTTTTATCTTAAAATAAAGGTACCATGTATAATAAATCAAAAAAAGTAGGAATGGTCAATGTAACTTTTTTAAATATAGGAATATCTCGTGTTACAAACCAAAAATATAGCGGTAGTTAGTGTAAATAACCTTAAATACAATAATCGATAGAAAACGTCTATAGTAAAAGACGTTTTTCCATTTCTTGTGTTAATTTTTTTAATCTTTCCGTAAGAATGAAAGAAAAAATTTATTTAAAAAAAAAAACGTCCTTAGCAAGGATGTTTTAACATTTTTTTTGTTTATAAAAAGTTTGAAAGTTAAAACGTCCCTAGTAGGGATTATATTTGAAATAAATCAAAGTTTGGAGGGAGACAACAAAAATTCCACCAAAAGGCCAACAAAAAATAATAATTTTTTTAAGAGTGGCCTTCATTTTGTTGCGTTTGGAGGCACTTATATGCAAAATATAATGTTAAAAATAATAACAAAAAATAAGTTATATGTATGAAACAATTATATTTGGAGGACCTATATGTAAAAATTGCATGTCATGGGAAGACGCCCTTAATGCGGCTTCATTATTATTTTTATTTTTTGTAATTTCTCTTAATTCTTTTATTCCGATAAAAAAAAAAAAATCTTAAAAACGTCCTTCCTAAGAACGTTTTGTCTAAATAAATTTTTTTTTCATTAAAATATGTTGTTCTGTACGAAAATTTCTAAAACTCAAACTTAATTTTTTAAAAAATAAAATAAATATATACACTAGTGATATTCATGTGTGATGCACGTAAAAAAGAAAAAAAAATTCTTGATATAATTAAATAATTAGGTAGAAATTAAAATCATATTAAAATATTTTAAATATAATTTAATTAAAAATTATTATAGATATGTTTTTCTAATTTTGGATATATATTTAAATAATATTATTTAGTTAGTTTAAATATATTAAAATAGTTTAAATTACATAGGAATTTAAATTAGATAGAATTTTAAAATTTTGTACGTGAGGACGAAGGATCGATATACAGACGTGACATTTAAAATAATTAAAAATTTTAATTAGGTTGAAGATTTACAAACAACTTGGACGGCTCACTTTTGAGCCCCGTTTTCATGTCGCATTATATAGTAGAAGATAGGGATAACGATCATGTGAGAAATACAAGTGATAAGAAAAAATGAGAAACAATTCTCAACAACCGATGTATTACGATTGATGAGATATTTCTCTGCCGTTATTGATAACTAGTAATGTGAACGTGCATTATACGCACATAAAAAAAAAATTATTGAAAAAAAATTAATATAAATTTATAATAAATACTGTCATTCCTCGAAATTGAACTTAAGCAACCAAGAAAAATATATATCATCTTAACCACTTCATTTAGAATTTTTTAGTATTAAGTGAATCATATTAGGTAATTAAATAATTAGTTAATATTTTAAAAATATTAAATAGAGTATTTACAAACGGCTTAAATGGTTCAATTTTGAGTCGTTTTTAAGCCACCATATATTAGTAGCAAAATTCTTAAAGGAACTCATGAGTTCTTAAATTTTTGAACTTATGCAATTTACAACCGTTTGATTACATCTATCTGATCTTTTGACTTTTTCAAATGGTCTAAATACAAAAATACAAAGGACTAAATTGAAAAAATATTATCTTCGTATACTCTTATTGTAAGTTGAACTCATGAGTTCTTATTTAAGTTTCTGTAGTTGAACTCTATTAGTAGAGATACAGATTCTTATTCCATGACCAGCCTCCGTCTTGACACTCCCTCTTCCATCTCGAACGTGATTTAACTAATCGACGTCGACAAGTCCGATCCAGAGCAAGGGAAGGGCGAACTGGACAACCATCCTAGACTTACTATCAACCTTAGACTAATCTTTTCTTAACAAAAATGTCAAAAAATTCAAAACTAAAATTTTCTGAAGAGAGAAGGCAAATATCTAACATCCATTTTTATTAAAGTTCGATTCAAAAGAAGTATTTTTTTTTAATAAATAGTTAAAAGGTGGATAAGAAATATCTAATTTTCTGATTCGCTTAGACCCTGTAGACCTTAGGAATGGCTTTGCTGCGGCACCATAATCATCTTGATCAATGTCTTTGTCTAGGTGTTGGATACAGATCTAGACCACAATCCTTTAAGGATCGGATGGTGGACACAAGATCATGTTATGGAAGAATTTTGTTTGTGTGATCTCAAATATGAAAAACCCCAACAAGCTTTGGTGTGAACTCATTGGTGCAACTTTACACAGAAATGGATTACAACAATAGGTGGATGTCTCGGTGGATAGTGGTGGCTTATTTTCTTTACTTGGGGAGGTGATCCTAAGGTCTACGGGTCTAGGGAGAATCCAAAAATTGGACCTTCCTTATGCATCTTTAAAATTTATTAAAAACTACTTCTCTTGAGCATATATTTAATGAAATCGATTTTAGATATGAATATATTCTCTTTTCAGAAAATTATAGCTTTGGACTTTTTTCTTCAAACTTTAGACCTTTTCGTTAAAAAAAAAAAAAAAAAAAGATTAATCTAGGGTTGATAGTAGGCCTAGGCCACTTTAGAAACTGCGGGCCTAACAGAATTAGGGACTTTGGGCGGTCGTCCAACCCGTCCTTGCTCGGGACCAGGCCTAGGTTGTCGTAAAAGATGAGAACATTTTCAAGATGGTGGAAGAGAATGACAAAGCATCGGGGGAGGACATAATAATAAGTTCTGGAACTCTTTCAATAATATACGATAAGTTTAGAGTCACTACTAAAAGTCATAAGGGAGTTTACAAAGCCTATTCTCCAGCCTGACACATTGTTCAAGTGTGCGACTCCATATGAGGACCTCCTTCCCTTTTGCTCTATCCACTCTCGATTCACATGATTATCATAGCGACATAATCGCAACGTAAAATAGACTCAGTTTTGCGACGTAGTAGCTATGTTGAGGAACATCGATGATGCGTCGTACAGAGTCGTTGGGACGTCATCGTCAAAGCAGGAATAGGAAGCGAAGGCTACAGACATTAGTAGTGATGTATAAGTACATCGTAAATATGTCGCAACAATGTCGTAAAACATGTACTTGCCATCTCAAACATAAGTTATCAAAATGAACATCACTAGGAATCACTAAATTTGTAGCCACAACGTTGCTAATCTAAACTATGCTATGCCAGCATCTAAACGTAAGTTGCGACATTGGGCGTCTTAGGACGTCTCTAAATTGCATCCTTAGACATCATTAAAGCATCACTGATCAAAGTTGGAAATAAAATCTCCCCCTCCCCAAATTGAAATGTTCCCTTGTCTTCTCTCTCCAACCTTAACACACACTCTCTCTCTCTCTCTCTCTCTCTCTCTCTCTCTCTAACCTCCTCCTCTCTTTCGTGCTTGCAGCCACCCCTCCCTCTCTCTCTCTCTCCTTTAAGGTTGGTTATCGCATCCTTATTTTAACGGATACTTGCATGTACATATTGTGTTTAATATCATAAGTTCTATTTTAGTTCTTCATGTTCTAATATTGCATGTTCGTAATGATTAGTTTGATAGCTCGGATTTCTTGCACTGATTTTTTTGTGAGATTTCATAGTTAATAAGAGTTAATCATAATAACAGCCTAACCAAATTAGTTTTTGAAGTTTTATTGATATGATGAACTCACTAATAGACCACTCTAGACTTATATAAAACTCTTATATTGACTTAGACTTATGTTAGTATTTTTAGAGATTTTTTTGACAATTAAAACTCTTAAAACTTAAGAAAATGAATTATCAACATAATTATAGTTCATTTATTTATATACCTACCAAATATACAGAAATTACCTATAATAAAACTGAACTAGATTCTATCAAATTCTATTAAAACTAATCCTAATTGTAAACCCCCTCACCCAAAATTAGGCCTACTTTGCTTAGATAGTGAAACTAGGGTTAGTTTGAACCAATTAGAATTAGAACACGGCACTTATTTAAGTATACAATAATTTATATCATGTAGCGCACATTACCGTTGCTTCGATAATTGGAGCACCTCACTAGCCATTGCCTATCTACAAACTTCACAACCTCATCCTAGACATGCCGCCTACTATTCTGACCCTTGTGTAACTTATAAATATACTCTCTTGTACTACATTTTAGTCGCACAATAAACTTCGCAGATGTTATTTCCTAATTCTAAATAAATTCTAAACTCTGTACCCTTGTGCGTTCCAATCCAAATTGGAGACACAATCTTGACCGTTTTGTGCAACCCGAATTTTATTAATATTCTGTATTGTACCTTCTACGCCTCTGACACTTGTGTCCCACCTAATTTTAATCCCATGAACTCCTAATTAATTCCAAAACACCGTGCACGGTATTTTTGATCCAATTTTCGACCTTGTGCAATTTTTCCAATTGTTGGGGGCTTTTATGCAAAAATCCCCACCAGTGGACAATATATAAAGGAATCCAACTTTCCCCTTCATAGGATTTTTCCCATAATTTTCTGGATGTGCAAACGCGTAACATCGCCCCTTTTATTTTAATCCAATCCTTGCATTTAAACAATACAAATTGTAGCCTCCCAACACCCCCATGGCAAGCCCAAGGCCCAACCCAAGAGGGGTTGACCAGTCAAACCTATTTTAGGTCAACACCAACATCACATATAAATATCCTCTTCCTTACTCTCTTTTTTTCTATTTTTCCAAACCCTATATACACAGCCCCTATTCATCTCCCTCAACCGACCCCTTCACCGTCGGAGATCCCGTCGGAGCTCTACCTAGCCGACCCGAACCACCCTCCGCCCTTCTCATCTTCCTCTTCCTCTTCCTCTTCCTCTCCCTCTCCCACTCCCATCGCGTAACTCCTCCCTCTCTTCTCTGTTACCAATCTAGAAAGCGATCACCCAGTCACCGTACTTTTCCAACGTCGAGAAGGCCATGCGCTGAGAGAATACGAAGCCACTCCACACTATCACCCCACCGTGCGTGGAAACCGACCCCGACATTGATTGCGGCGCCACCCGCGCTGTCAAGCACCAGTCCCCGCGTCGACCGGAGCCGACTGTGTTTCTCAAGTTCGACCGGTGGACTGGTCCGCATATCAGGACACACTCCCTGCGAGGAGACGCTTCACCTGTGTGAAGTAGGCAAGCCGACACTGAACTCCCTTGGGCCTTGGCTATGCGCGTGCGCATACAAACTGTGATGCGTCGGTGCCAAGAACCCGCTTGAAAACTTCAACCTCCTTGCCATGGTCGACCAAGTCGACGTTGCATCTCTGCTTCGGCGCCGCCATGATGGTCTGCGAAGCAGAACCCATAGAAAACTTGACAGCGACCACCACATCCTTGACACTCTGAACACCGTCGGCTTTCCTGCACGAGCAGTGACCTGCCTCTCCTTCCCTCAACAATGAACCGCCCAACACGGTTCCCTTGGCCAAGCTTCACTTTGACGAAAACCCGAGATGACCCTTGGAGAAGAAGGCACTCTCTGTTGGAAGTTTGTTGCTGCAAATGGCATATAAAGGATCTGAATTTCGAGTTCTGGACTTAGCATGGATTTGGAAGAAACTACAGGTATTTGGCAGATTATGATTATCCAAGGATTGGGACAAAATGAGGGTATTTGTGCTGAGAAAACAATTGTTTGCAGAACCTTCTCCATTACACACTACCACGTACAATTGTAGAAAACTGCACTCTCAAGTTGGATGATGAGTATAAGCATATGTTGTGCCAAGCCACAGAGCCACTGTCAACCTTCTTGGAGTATATAAGCTTTGGTCACATGATTGACAATTTTGTGCTTATTGTCACTGGCACCTTGCATGAGAGAAATGTGCTATTGGAGAAATGCCATCCTTTGGTATTGCAACTCTTGCGTGACCCTGCTCGTGCACCCGATCCAATTGTTGAAGATGGTAAATTTGGACTATTTCAGAGGCTTGGTCTAACACGACTCGAGACATCAGTTTCTAATGGGTACACTCAATTGCTATATCTTCAACTATCTGCATGAGTAGTGGTATAAAGAGCTCTAGATTATTTGTGCAGTTTGCAGGATGTTTGATATATTGGAGTGTGGACATCGTTGCAGAATATTAGATTTGTTCTGCACAACTTCTGGAGCAAGTTATTGGTACATTACAGCTTCCTTGCCAGGCAAGTATACCTTGCCATTGTAATGTTATTCATATTCCATATGTTGCATGCATCTTTATTTTCTGTCTTTAGTTCATATATTTTAACTGTATATAAAATGCGCGCGACGGTGTCATCGCGATATGTTATTATTTATGTATTTACATTGACCCTGTTTATGAGACTACCCCATTATCATGTAGCATCATTAGGTTCATTGGTCGTGACATAGTTGTTACACGAGTTGTGAGTCTCATGTAGATCACGGACTTACGTGCAGGGTTTGGCCTCCTGTACGTGTGGGCCGTGCGTTAGGAATAACTGTTGTTAGAAACTTTGCATGCTAGTAGACTTGGCAGTTATTAGAGGTATTATCGTGTCATGGATGTGACATACTTAGAGCATGGGGTGGGGAGAACAACAAGGCGTGTGGGCTCCGTTGCACTTTCCTTGTGTAACCCGTACGCTCCGCCGGAGATGCGCGGTCATGATGACCACTATATATTATATATTATTAGGCGGGCCTCTGCCTTTCAAAAGACGACGTGCCTTTGTAGGCTCCTGGATCTCCAAGAGAACCATGCCAATCCCATTTTAGCCAGATAGCCCACGCGTTGGGAAAGTTGTTCTTAACTGCATTCACTTAGACGGTTAGGCTACTAATTGAATATTTATTTCAGTACTTTATTGGCATACTTTTATGTATCTTGTTATGTCCCTCTGAGGACCTGGCCCTTCCAGGTGTATCTGTTCTTGAGTATTCGCAGGAGCGCGGGTTCGGATGGTTACATATGATTCGAGGGTATCTTCTCTTCGAGCCGTGATTGATAGCTGGTATTCTTATATTGTGTTTATTGTGTTGTACTTATATTGTATTTACTTTTCCATTAAAGTTAGTAGTAGATTTGTTTCCATCCAACTATCATCCTTAGATACTTCTTATGTTGAGATCTAGTTCATAAATACTGGTTATTTATTTATAATTGATTTTTGTGGATGAGATTTAGATTATACCCTGTGACTTGTGATAGATTTATACCACTTGTGGATTTGACATTCATATTACAGCGTACGTGTAGATTTTGGTGTCCATATATTGGAGTTGCCATATCCATTCGGCTGGCATGCTTACGTGTCCTAGTCCTACGTATTTTTGGGACTGAGCGTGACACTAATGATTTTTAATTTCGTAAGATTATGTCTATACAAATATATGGATTTGATTAAATATGGTACGATCTATTAAGTTTATGATTCTCTATTGATTATGTTTTAAATTTGTCATGATTTTATTAGAATATCTTGTCTTGACTTGGATTATTATTATAAAATTAATTTATATAAGAAAGATAAATCATTACGAATTAGGAAAGTTTAAACGAATATAGTTACATTTGAAATAAAATATGATAAAATTTAGCTACACAGTACAACAGTACTAGTAAAGTTTGGAGATGGAGAGGAGAAGAAAAAAAAAGTAGGAGAAGAAGGAATATGAGAAAGGAGATTGTAAAGGCCATAAACCCTAGGTTGCATCTTATGTCTATTTATATTGATATGCAATACACCCACAATTACTATTATACCCTCATACGATAAATAACAAAATAAAATAACTCTAACACCCTCCCTCAAGCAGGAGCATATAGATCAGACATGTCCAGCTTGCTACATAAATCAGAAAATGGACCACGACTAAGTGGTTTGGAGAGGATATCACCTAATTGATCCTCTGACCGAACATAAAGATTAAAAATCTGTTTCTTCAGCAACAAATCACAAACAAAATAATAATCCACCTCGATATGCTTTGTGCGCTCATGAAACACCAGATTACTTGCGATAAACATTGCCGACTGATTATCATAATACATCTCTATCGGAATAGGAATCATAATCCCTATTTTATGAAGAAGAGACTACACCCGCACCATCTCAGAAGCTGTATGAGCCATCGAACGGTACTCGGCCTCTACACTAGAACGAGCCACAATATTCTACTTCTTACTACGCCATGTGACAAGATTGTCACCCACAAACGTATAATAGCCAGAAGTAGACCTCCTATCACTACGACTTCCTGCCCAATCAGCATCACTGAACCCACTCACCGTAAGCAACTAAAAAAGTTTGTACAACAAACCCTTTCCATGTGCACCCTTCAAGTATCGAAGAATGCGAGAGATAGCCTCCTAATATGGTTGTCGAGGGGCATTCATAAATTGACTAACTACTCCAACTGCATATGTGATGTCTGGTCGAGTAACAGTAAGATATATAAGTTTGCCAACCAAACGTCCACAATCCTAGCATGATCACTCACAGATATAATGATATCATCAACATAAACAATCAACACGATAATACATGTTGAGGAAGAATGACAAAATACTGAATGATCTGATGTGGTGCGCCAAAAGCCATACTGAATGAGAACTGAACTGAACTTGTCAAACCAAGCATGAGGTGATTATTTCGGTCCATATAATGCTTTCTTCAATCGACATACGAGTTTTTTATTTCCTTCTACAACAGATCTTGGTGGTTGATCCATATAAACCTCCTCTTGTGAGTCACCATGCAAGAAAGTATTCTTTATGTCCAGCTGATATATAGGTCATTGGTGATTAACCACCACAGAAATAAGAATTCGAACTGAATTCAGCCGAGCCACTGGAAAGAAAGTCTCCATATAATCCACATAATATTTCTGAGTATATCATTTGGCAACCAACAGTGCCTTAAGAAGCTCAACAGAACCATCGGGATGATACTTAACAGTATACACCCATCTACAACCCACGATCTTCTTTCTAACAGGAAGTGATGTAAGATCCCAAGTTCGATTTTGATGTAAAATATACATCTCCTCATCCATTGCACTTTTCCAATCAGAAGATGACATAGCCTCTTATAAGTTTTGGGAATGGAAATAGAAGACAATAAAACAACAATTGCATGAAAAGATGATGAAGCACGGTATAATAAAACATAGTTAGAAATGGAAAGTTTATTCTTTGTGGTACAAAGGCGTTTTATTTTTCTGAGAGAAATAGGAAGATCATCTGGATTTGTGGTGATGGGAACAGAAACCTCAGACATGAAAGATGATTGGTTGAGGGCTGAATTCTGCAGAACCACTGGCCTGTCCTTGGATCTCTGATAAACTTGTAAATGGGGAATTGAGACAAAAATTGATTCTGGAATGACCGGAAGTGGTATGGAAAATATAAAATCTGTTGTAAAAGGAATACAACGGTCTCCTGAAGAAAAGAAATTGATAGACTCAAAGAATGTAACATCTGCATTGACATAATATTTGCGTGACTGTGGACTATAACAATTATAACCTTTTTGAGTACGGGGATAACCAAGAAAGACACACTTCAGAGATTTAGGAGCCAACTTATCTCGATTAGGTTCCAAATTATGAATAAAAGTGACACACCCAAACACTCGAGGAGATAAGGAAAAAGGTGCGACATCTATATGTAATATGGTAAATAAAACTTTGTTATTTAATACAGATGATGGCATGATATTAATTAGATAACATGCAGTAAGAACGGCATCTGTCCAATACTGTTTAGGGACATGAATATTGAACATGAGAGTTTGAGCCACATCTAAAATGTGCCAATGTTTACGTTCGGCTATACCATTTTGTTGAGAGGTGTGAATACAATTGGTTTGATGAATCATACCACGATCAACACAGAAACTGTTCACAGAAGATTGAGTATACTCCAAAGCATTATCAGAACATAAAATTTTGATACGTTTATCAAACTGAATATAGACTTCATTATAAAAGGCAGATAACACATTTGGAAACTCACATCTTTCTTTTATTAAATAACACCAAGTCATTCTGGAATAATCATCAATAAAAATAATAAAATACTGAAATCCTTTTGGACTTTTGACTCTAGACGGACCCCAAATATCAGAATAAACAAGATCAAAAGACTCTAATTGACGACTCTCACTATGATGAGGGAAGGAACTACGGTGATGCTTGTCTAACTGACAAGTCTCACATTCAAGACTAGAAACATGACTCAAACTAGGAACAACTTGACACAACTTAGCCAAAGACGGATGTCCCAAACGATAATGTCACTGCAATGGAGAAGTAGAAACAGAAGTGAAGGCCTTTCCAAGTAGATCCAAGTAGTCCAGTCCATCTTTTTTATGCCCCGAACCAATCATCTTTTTCGTCCTGAGGTCCTGAAAAACACTCAAATTGGAAGAAAATGTCACAGAATATTGAAGAAATTTGGTTAACTGGCTCACAGATAACAAATTAAATAAAAAATTAGGCACATATAATGAATCAAATAATGATAGTGATTGAGTAGGGTGAATGACATATTTTCCAAGCACAGGACGAGTAGACCCATCAGCCAAGATAATATTATGTTTTATGGAACTACGATTATGAAAGAGAGATGTTATACCAGACATGTGAGAGCTTGCTCCTGAGTCGATAACCCAAAAGGTGGATGGTGACTGGGTTGCCACAAAAGCAGGATTACCTATATGTACCATGGTTGCAGTAGGTTGAGAGGTGGTACTAGCAACCGCGTTCAACTTTTGGAGGATCTGTTCAAATGGAGATTAGGTATCGGACATTGAAGTCTGATTGTAACTCGAAGTATCATCTATGGGAGCAGAAGTGGTGACCTGTGACTGCATTTTTTATCATGCACTTGATGTGCATATTCTGGTTTGTCCCACTTGTCCGAACAATTGTCTTCCACATGATCGAGCATTCCACAATAGTTATACTTCTGTGCTTGACCACGGCCACCACCACCACCACCACTGCAGCCACCACCACGACTATTGTCTCTACCACCATAGCCTCACCAAAATTATGACCACCATCTCTACCGCCATGTCCACTACCACGTCCACCACCACGACCAACAACACTAAAAATTAGGGCAGAAGAGTCAGTACTCTGCACCACAGAACTTTGTCCCAGAAAAGAATGATTAAGATGGGAGAAAGTATCTACTACAGTAGGTAACTTCTCTCCAGCAATGATTTGAGCTTTATAAGGTTTGAGCGCAGGATCCAAGCCGGCTAGGATAAGTAAAACATAAAACTCTTCCTTCTGTCTTCGAGCTTCCTTCAAATCAGTAGTAACAGGATGATATTGAAGCAGTTCCTCCCACAAAGTCTTCTTTGAAGCCAGATATTCATTCACAGGCTTCCCATTTTACTTTGTATTAAACAATATCTCGTACAACTTGTTTGATGATAAACAAAAAAATGAAACTAGGTTTATACGAAACCCTTTCTTTGTTTACAAACAAGAAAAAAAAGAGTACAATTAATCCTATACGATGATGTTAAGTACAATAAAAATAATTCTGGGAAAATATTGCTATAGGAGTCTGATATGCGGTCGATCACTTTGTCCCTTGGACCACACGATGATGAAGAAGTACTGTAGAAGAAGAAGAAGCTTCAAATATTGCAGGAGGGATTGGATTCTCGTTGCCAAAGTCGTCAATCACTACTCTCTGTCCGTGCTCTCTCTCTCTTCTTTTCTCGATCCTTTTACTCTATGACTAGGGGTCTCTATTTATAGAGATCAGTCATAGTAACTGTCCAGTCGGCGTAAAAGCCAAATTATGA
Source organism: Iris macrosiphon (assembly GCA_036927795.1). Taxonomy (NCBI): domain Eukaryota; kingdom Viridiplantae; phylum Streptophyta; class Magnoliopsida; order Asparagales; family Iridaceae; genus Iris; species Iris macrosiphon. The sequence goes on from JAYESA010000004.1 coordinate 118,243,214, forward strand.
AGAGAGTGGCACTCTTTATGCGGCGGTTATAATAACTGCTACCCACGTCTGAATGATCTCCTGAATCCGCGTGTGATGCGTGTCCCATTATGAGGTAACGTGTATAACTACTCATCGAAGATCACGTCATGCAAGCCACGTAGGTAACTGCCCCTCGTGTAAGGATGGTTGGCGAAAAAGCCAAATAACTGTCTTGTTGGCGTAAAAGCCAAATATCTGTCTTGTTGGCGTAAAAGCCAAATAGCTGTCTTGTTGGTGTAAAAGCCAAATTGCTGTCTTGTTGGCGTAAAAGCCAAATTGCTGTATTGTTGGCGTAAAAGCCAAATTCTGCGTAAAACTTGATGCTGCATGAATATTATAAACCAGCGTAAAACTAGCCAATTATCCTTCCCGACTGAGGTCTTGAGCGTATTCTGGGCCAAATAGCCTTATCACATACCTTTGCAAATATAGCCTGAGTTAGCGTATTTCGAGGAGATAGCATACGGCGTACTCCTATAGCTGAAAATAGCCTGGTTGGCGTATTTCGAGGAGATAGCATACGGCGTGCTCCTATAGTTGAAAATAGCCTGGTTGGTGTAAAATGCCAGGATGGTGATATGAGTGTATTAGCCCTAGTTTTAGCTCTCCCGGTCATTAGAGATAGGACAAAATCTCATGCATTAAATGCAGAGATCTGCCCCCATCTCGCGCATTAACTGCAGAGATATGCCTCTAGTTCTGTACGAAGAATAGCTTTTGACGTGGCGTCTGATTTCGTCTCATCTTGAGCATAAAAACTCATCTCTGCATGTGTAGAATAGGCAGCGTATTCCTTGAATGCGTAAAAATGACTTGCATCAAGGATATGTCACTAGACGACAGTCTGGGCCTCTGTATAGAATCATCATTACAGCCGTCCTCTTGATCGACGTGCAGTACTCTTTGTCAGGAGTCAGGTTCACTGTTTTGTCTGACAGGTTCATTCGAGGAATACGAAGAGTTCCTCGTATGACTTTACGTTGCATTAAAGACAAACGTACTTTACGTCGTAGGGAGGTGTAGCCATCTTTTATGCCAAAAACGACTTTTGAGTACTGCTTTACGCGGGCTGTTCTGAAGCCATATTTTATGCCACACAGCGCTGAAGCTCTGTTTTACGCGTATAGCTCTGAAGTCATATTTTTATGCCATATAGCGCTGAAGCTCTATTTTACGTGGGCTTCATGCATGTTGGGGTTTTTACGCGTATAATTCCCCAGCGTATTTTTATGCTTCTACAAGACCCCCTTCAAAGTTTTCAAATTCCTCGTAATTTGAAATACTTTGAATGAAGCATGAAATGGTCAAATTTGACTCGTTCTGCGAGGCTGATTTTTCGGAGATATTTAGGAAGTTGTTGGGATTTGGTATGTTCTATTCTGCCTATATAAAGGCAAGCGAGTGAACCTGTTTTTCCATACTTCCTTCACCAAAAAGATGGTTGCCGAGATCCATTGGGCTGACCTGAGGAAGAAGAAGATCATGCTCTTCCAGCATGTAAGAAGCCGTAAAAAGAGGCATCTTCGAGCAAATATCCCCTGCAACAATGGATCATGGAAGGATATCATAGCTTCCTTTGCTCGGGATAATCAATAATTTTATATGGCGATTCGTCCAGGAGGGAGGAAGGGTCTCATCGGACCACACAGCTTGTTAGCTGTATTTTCTCCTATTATGAAGCTGGACGTAGGTAGACAGTTTGGCCCTGTCTTCCAGTATTGTGTTGGGTCTGAATCCCTAACACAATTCTAGGGCATGGCCGTCATGGCGTATGGAGGGTGGACTTGAATAATTTAAACAGACCCAGTTCTGTATCCTCCCGCCATTAACCATTTTTTTGTTCATCGGCCGCAGAAGCCGATGAAGTGCCGTAGAAGAAGAAAAAGATCTCCATCAAATGAGAACCTGGCATAATAGATTCCCATCGTGATCTTGAGTATTAATGAAAAATCCTTTGTAAAAAAGGATTTTCATCATATGTAATCATGAAAATAAAAAATCCTTTGTAAACCGAATTTCCATCATATGTAATCATGATTAATAGACTTGTCTTCTTTTACGCATTTGCTGATTTACCATATTTGCTGTGAGGAAGTCTGATAAAGTGCAGCTTCGACACGTCTGAGTAATTTTATACTGACTCTGATAAACGCTTATCTGGTCACGTCCTGACTTTTACGCGTAACGGAAGATGTGTAAAAAGCTCTTTAGCATTAAGTTGTCTTGAAGATTCAACTGTCATGCTATTTTTGGACGAGGAGTCGCATAGAATTCTGAACTGTCACTTCTCTGATACGGAGAATTTCTGTTCAGAACATCATCTTCAAGAATGGCTTCCCAAAAATTCCTTGACATAGGGCAAGAAATATCCATCGAACAGGCCATACTTGAACTTAGATGTAAAGATTCTGGCTAGACTTCGAATGAACTTCCAATGGCCCAAGAAAAAGAATCATCTTCAGTGCTGACATCTGTGTGTTTCAGGCACTTGGAATATTTTATAGCCAAAAAGGAGCATTTTCTGCGTAAACCCTTGTAATTGGCTTTTTGTAGCTTCTGAGCGTAGAAAGCTTCTGAGCGTAAAACCATAGATTTGTAGCCTCTGAGCGTAAAAAGCTTTTGAGCGTAAAACCATAGATTTGTAGCCTCTGAGCGTAAAACCGTAGATTTGTAGCCTCTGTTAGTTTCTGAGCGTAAAAGCTCCTGAGCATAGAATCATAGGTCTGTAGCTTCTTAGCGTAAAATCGTAGATTTGTTACGCAGTATGACTGTCCGTCTTCTTTTTCAAATGATAGGCTGACGTGATCCCCAATCATAACCGAATATTAAAAATCGAATTTGGTTAGGAATTCGAAGAGTTATCTGAACTCTATAAATAGCCCAAGGTCTTGAGAGAAAAAATCCTTCATCTGTTTCTGCAAAACCCTTCGTCTCTTTGAGAACTCTTCGTCTTCGTCTCTTTTCTGAGAACTTTGAGTTTCGCCATGGCATCGAAACAGGCTTCCACTGCTAAGGAAAAAAAAGTTGCCTCTTCTTCATCTCGCTTCTCTGCTCAAGCACGAGCAACCCCCATTAGGCTGAGCGAGCCCCGATCTAAACGAAGTGCTCCACCGTCGAGCTGCGCTCCGGGCATCACAGGTAAAGACTTTGAGAGGAATAGAGAACCTTTCGTATACGTTGTACGTGTATGCGTAACAATACGCCCATATTTCTAATGTGTCAGCATAAAAACTCCATATTTTTGCAGTCTGGCATAAAGACTCAGATTGTCAAAATTTGGCGTATACTACAAACTTTGAGTTTTACGCGCTGGATGTAAATTCCAGCGTAAAAAAAACTCAAATTTTGGCAGTCTGGCGTAAAGACTCAGACTGTTAGATTTTTGGCGTATACTGCCAACCTTGAGTTTTACGCACTGAAAATAGATTCCAGCGTAAGACTCAAGTTTTTGCAGTCTGGCGTAAAAGCTCAGACGGTTAGGCTTTGGCGTATACTGCAAGAGTGTAGCGTCTAGCGTAAAACTGACTTATTTTCTTGCATTTTTCAGTGGACCTACAGATCCCTCCTTTGGCTGAAGTGACGGGCTCTGCTGCTGGGATGCTGAATTCCAACTATCTGGAGGACTTGTCCCATGTGACATTTCTCATCTCTGGAATCGAGTATCCTCAAGAAAGGGGAACTCTGATCTCGTCCCAAGGAGAACGAATGCTGCTGAGTATGATCAGTGGGGAGCCCCTGACATACATAGATGTGACTGAATATAAGAAACCAGATTTCTTATTCGGGGATGTTATCGATAAACAATCCCAGACTAAGCCCAAGAAGGAAAATTGGGTATTTTCTGCTGAGGGCACGGTCATGTATCTGCCAAGGATGCCCAGAGATTACCCTATCTCGGCATTCTTCCATGCCACACATCCTAGGAAGATGGTATGTACTCTGACTCCAGATCTTCATGGGTGGCCAGGAAAGATCTCATACAAGAAAGGATTGAACCGAGGAGTCTTTGTGAGCAGTCCTTCAGGCCCTGTTATGCCTTTCAAAGGATTACTGTCGGGCAGCATTTCGAGTGAAGATACTTCACTGATCCAGCCGGTTCAAATAACGACTTTCTGCAATGACTTTATGGGGCAGGAAGGAGTGTACCCCAAGGTTAACCCTCGCACCAGTGGATGGCTTAGCCCCGGAAATCTTCGATGGGCCAGTTTAACTGCCTGGGCCCTGAAGCACTTCCAGATGGAGCTGGAGAGTATTGGCTTGTTTGCGGCTGTGAGTGCCACTAGTGTTGGGCTGCCTGTCAACCCCAACTTGTTCTTAGCTTTGATGGAGCGATACAACTCGCTTACTGGGACTTTTGCCACTCCATTAGGTGAGTTGGGCTTAGCCCTTCATGAGATGGCAGAGATTTTAAAGCTGCCAATGGGAGAGACTCCTTATGAAGAGTACGTTCCTACAAACAGGGAGCTGAGGGATACAAACCCTCGGGCAGTGGCAGTGTACCAGGAGCTGATGAGTCACTATCTTGCCTGCACCACCTTCTACAAAGAGCCCTCTGATTTGGCCCATATCAACAAATGGGTATCCTACCTCTTCTTCTATCAGGCCAGAAATGTTAAGCCGGACAAGGTTGTAGATAGCAGAGATAAGCCTTTGAACCTCCTGAGCATGCTTAGTGCCAATACGGTCGATGATCTCATTGAAGATGCAGGGGCTTCAGATTATGTTCTCGATGAGGAGATAGGGGGTTATCCTGCAGGCACTAAAGCCTACAGTTATATGAGGCATTGTCGCAAGCCTCTGTCATGGGAAGCTCAACTGGCTGGCTTCCTCTCTGTCTGGCTCCGCCGATGGGTAGTGCCTGGCATCGCGTCTGCGAATCATATTTATCGCAACACCTTATAGCCCGTAGTGCGTTTGGTGTTTGGAGCAAGATTGGGCCTGCTTTCTGCCATGGTATGCAGGATACAAGCTGGCCTGAGGGCCATTACTGATGGGCTGCTTGCAGATGATACACAGCGTGAAGGATATCCCAGAGTGGAATTACCATTCCTATATCTGATGGGATAGTTAATCCTTCACAACACCAGAGTGATGTCTCCCGGATCTGCCAGCGGTTCGAAAAATAACTTCTTGTTGAATTACAAGAATTCCCTTTGGAACGTGACTAGCGTCATAGATTGTTGGCGAGCATTTAATTTTGCCCATGGTTGGAAGCTCTTCTGTACCGTCCCCCCGTACATATCAATCAACAGGGGACTAAACTTCAGGATACGGGCCATGGGAAGACTATTCTTTCTTCTGAAGCCTTTTACTGGTTGGCCTGCATTAGACCTTCCCACCTGCTGTACAGAAGTGAGGACCACTGCTACTTGGAGCCTTATCTGCCTAGCCGGTTCGCCAGGCAATTTGGGTACGACCAGTTGCACGTAGGGAATCCTATCACCAGCTTCAAGTGCAAAGGTGGACTTATTGATGGAGCCAGAGGATGGCGGTATTTTATCATGGGTTGTACTGGTGCAATCTTTGTTGTGCCCGTGACTTCTCTCTCCACGGAGTTGCGTATTCTTCACTCGTACGTGCAGGTTTATGCGTCCATCAATACCTTCCATCGTAATTTTGATGTGTATGGAAGTTTCAGGATGCCATCCCATAAGTCCACTGGAAGAGAGGAGATCCCATCCGTCTCCTCTGATGAAGGTGAAGACACTACAGGTGCAGACGATTTCTTGTTGATAATACCGAGAGGCGTAATAGCTCCGCCAGCAGAACCTCTCGTTATTTCTAATAAGCGAAAGGCTTCCACTCTGAAAGAGCCTTCCCCCCGCAAGAAGAAGAAGACTGTCGGAGGTCCTAAAAGGACTTCCACCAAGGGGGCCTCTAGGAGTGAGCCTGTTGTTTCCCCTGTTGGAGATGATTCTTTGATCAGAGGTCCTTCGTCTTTTAGAGAGGGAACCTCCACAGTTCTGGCTGACAGTGTTGGAGATTATTTGCTCGCGGTCGCTGCCGCTACCGCCGTTATTGATAATGCTTCGGGATCGCCTTCGAGACCGAGCATATTAAGAATCAATATACCTTTATCCAGATAAATAATGGGAATAACCCCTCCTTCGTCTGTAAGTATTTCCAGCGAGATTCCACCCGATGAACCTCGAGTGGATCTGGATGACGACTGGGATGACTACCCTCAAACGTCAATTGGTGCATCCTCTTCTCCAGATATGACAGCTTGTTTAGCATCATTAAGAAATGATTTAGCTGTACAGGCTGCAGACGCAACGGCCATGGGTAAATATTGTCTTTACGCTTCTTTCGGGAAAATTAACATCAAATTGATATTAACTTTCTCTCGTCTTCTTTTCAGGCGAAGACATCTCTGGGAGGGCGGAGTTGACACAACTTCTGACTTTGTTGCGGATCCAACAAATGAAACGGCGGTGCCCGACGTCGAAGTAGCATGCTTTGAAGCTGCCGATCTTTCATCCGCAATATTCTCGGGTGTCATCCCACCAATGGCAGTTCAAATAACATCAGAGGAGGATGAACCCACCATCTCGACTGTGCCTCCTTCGTTGAGTATGCCAGCAACTTCAATTATTGTTGGTGTGCTTTCTTTTGTCGCGCCATCTGTTGAAGCAACGACTGTGGCAACATCCTCTGCAGTGCTTCCGGATAGGAGATTTACCGATATTGCGGCCACTCCCAGCGTACATTCGATCTTTACTATGCTAGTTGAACAATATACTAGCATATTCTACCGCACTTTGAAAGAACTGATATCCATGGTGCTGGAGAAGAACCTAGGCTTTGATGCTCTGAAGACGTCCTCCCAGCTTACTATAGCGTCGATTAGAAATTTTAATGACGCTGAAAGAGCTGATGCGCTAGAGCAAATAGTTAATGGTTTAGAATAACCCATTAACGAATATTTGCAACTATCCCGAGGCACCATCGACAATCTGGTTCAGGCTGAGTATGACTCCTTAACTGCGGAACTTGCTCAGAGGACAGAAACTTTAAACAAATCCATCCAGGAACAATAAGAGATGGAGAAAGAGCAGGCAGTATTGGTGGAGAGTATCCCTCAGCTAACTCAGTACCAGGCCGAATGTGAGGAAAATGAAGTGAGGGTTCGAGAATTAGAAGCTGAACTCGCTCAGGCGAGGGAGAGGCTTCTCAGGACATCGGTAATTCGTGATGTATTTCAGGGCCAAGTGAGGACATCTCAGCAGAACTTGACACATGCGGGTGTCATCCATGCAAGTTTTATTGATTCTCTGTCTGAACTATCTCGCTTGAGCAATGACGAGGCAAGGCTGGAACGGGCTCGCACTAACATTTTGAACTCCAGGAATGAGAGGATGGCTGCTTTGGCGTAACAGCTCAGGGATTTAACTGCTCCTCCTCAATGACGTACTTTTTACTTTTTTGCTCCTTATTTTCTCTGAGATAATAAAGATACATTTTCTGACTTTGTGGACCCATCATTTTAGAATATGATAGGCTAAGATGAAAGTGATATCAGAGGTATCATGAACATGACATACTTTCGTTAAGGTTTTGCTGAATGTAAACCTATTCAGAGGTGATATGAACCGGATAGAATATAATCCAACTAAATTTGTATACTAAACACTATCAGAGATAATATGAACATGATAGGTTTACGAATTAGTTAAGCATATCCATTAAGAGGTCATATGAATCTGATAGAATATAATCCAGCTAACCTTTGTGCGTGGTATCGTCAGAATAAGATTTTCATCATACTCCGTTAAGCAAAGGAGATCAAGTATAGTACTTCTTCAGGAATTTGCAGTTGATAGGAGCCATTGCCCAATTTCCATTAGGCTTGGCTAACCTGTAAGTGCCATTTGTAATCATATGAGGGCCCTCCATTTCTTTATGATTGTTTGTGCAAATTTTGGATATCGTACCAGAGGTAATATAGACGTAGTATAATACCGTATTTGTTGAGGATATCCCACTGGGGGGATCTTTGGTGGACCTATTATTTGTTGCGCACGTTGAGTGCAAATAATAAGTTTGAAACAAGCCTTATAAGAGGCAATAGGTTTTGTGGCCAGTAGAGACATCCTGCTGGGAGATTTTTGTGGACCCATTACTTCTTGTGCACGAGAGTGCAAGTAATAGGTTTGAGACAAGTCCTGACAGAGGTAATACGGACGCTGTAAAATATGACTCTGTGGGGATGGTGGAGAGACATATTTCATATGTAATATGAACATGTCCTGACTTTTGCTGGGGAAAACGAGGATAGTTCAGAGGTAATATGGACATGAATATTTCGTTTTCATTGTGGGTGTTCCACAGGGGTTTTTTTTGGTGGACCTATTACTTCTTGTGCACGAGAGTGCAAGTAATAAGTTTAGGACAAGCCCTGCCAGAGGTAATATGGACGTGGCAGTTTTTGTGGACCTAACACCACTGGCGTACTTAGAGTTAAGTACGGGTGTTAAGTTGAGACGACAACCAATATCAGAGGTAATATGGACATGATAATCGATAGCCGGACCAGGAAGGTTTGTCCAGAGGTAATATGAACATGACAAACTCAGCCTGAGAGAAATACTATGACTGCAGTTCAGAGGTAATATGGACGTGAACTGATTGATAGCAGCAACCTGGGAGGTTTGCTCAGAGGTCACTTGGACATGGCAAACTCAGCTGGGAGAAAAAATATTTGGAGAATAGTTTAGAGGTAATATGAACGTGAAATCTGTTTGATAATAAACGAAAGAAATAAGGCAGGATTTATACGAAACCCGCTCTTAGGTTCACAAACAAGAAGTACAATTAATCCTATACGAGGATGTCAAGTATAATTTTTAATCTGGGTAAATATTGCTATAGGAGTCTGATCTGCAGTCAATCACTTTGTCCCTTGGACCACACGATGATGAAGAAGTTCTGTAGAAGATAGAAAGCAGCTTCGAAGGTTGCAAAAGAGAGTGGATGCTCGATGCCAAAGTCGTCGATCACTACTCTTTGCCTGAGCTCTGGATTCTTCTCTCTCAAGGACTCTTCGACTCTTAGTTCCTTGACCTTCTCTCTTGATATTGGAATCTTTGACCTTGGTTCTGACCTATTTTTCCACAATGGACCTCTGTCAATAGAGGTCTTTATTTATAGGATTTTAGTGACAGTGACCACTCAGTCGGCGTAGAAGCCGGGTAGTGGAAAGTATGGCATTTTTTACGCGATGGTAACAATAACCATTACCCACGTATAAATGATCTTCTGAATGAGTGTGTGATGCTTGTCCCATCAAGAGATAACGCGTATAACTGCTGCGAAGATCACGGTATAAAAGCCACGTAGGTAGTTATCCCTCGCGTAGAAAAGGTTGGCGTAGAAGCTAATAACTGTCACCATGGCGTAGAAGCCAAAGAGTTATCAAACCAGCGTAGAGGCCAGGCAGGCGTAGAAGCCGAGCAGGCATATAAGCCGAGTAGGCATAGAAGCCGAGTGGGCATAGAAGATAGCCGATCCTCCTCCCTTGACTGAGGCTTGAGCGAATTCGGGACCGAATAGCTTTAATACGTACCGATGCAAATGTAGCCTGAGTTGGTGTATTCCAAGGAGATAGCATACATCGTGCTCCCATATCTGAGAATGGTCTGACGGCGTAATGTGCAAAAGTGATGATGTGGACGTTTTAGTCGAAATTATGGCTTTTGGAGATATAATCAAATCTCTTGCATTAAATGTAGAGATCCGCCACCATCCTGCGCATTAAATGCAGTGGCGTGTCTTGAAGATCTGCCACCATTCTGCGCATTAAATGCAGAGACGTGCCTCGAAGATCTGCCATCATTCTGCGCATTAAATACAGAGACGTGCCTCGAGGCCTGTACGAAGAGCAGCTTTTGACGTGGCAGCCTATTTGTCTTCTGTGGAGCGTAAACAACTCACATCTGCCTGTGTAAAACTAGGCAGCGTATTCCCTTGTATGCGTAAAAGAGGTTTACGCAAAGGAAATATCACTAAACGACAGTCTGAGACGCTGTGCCGCGCCATCATTAAAGCCGTCGTCTGGGTAGTCGTGCAGTACTCTTTGTCAGGAGTCAGACGTCAGGTTCACTGTATAATTTGACAGGTTCATTTCGAGGAATACAAAGCGTTCCTCGTACACTTCAATGCTGCATTAAAGCGGATGAGTTTTATGTCGTAAAGGCGATATAGTACTCTTTTTACGCTGAAGCAGCCTGGACATACTGCATTACGCGGGTAGTCCTTGAGCTTATATTTTATGCTGTACTTAGCGAAAAAGCTCTGTTGTACGCTGATGGCTCCGAAGTCATCTTTTTACGCTGTCCAGCACCAACATGCTGCGTATAGCTATCCAGCGTATTTTTTATGCTTCTACAAGACCCCCTTCAGAGTTTTCAAATTCCTCGTAATTTGAAACACTTTGAATAAAGCATGAAACGGTCAAGTCTGACTCGTTCTTTAAGGCTGATTTCTTGGCGGATTCTTGGAGATTTGTTGGGATTCGGTGTGTTCTTTTTTGCCTATATAAGAGCTGAGGAGTTAACCTGTTCTTCCCACATTTTCTTCAGCACACAGAGATGATCGCTGGAGTTCGTCGGGTCAACTTGAGGAAGAAGAATACCATGTTCTTCCAACATGTAAGGAGCCGAAAAAGAAGGCGTCTTCGAGTAAATGTCCTCTGCAACGATGGATCATGGAAGGATATAGTAGCTTCCTTTGCTCGGGATAATCAGCAACTTCATATGGCGATTCGTCCAGGAGAGAGAAAGGGTCATATTCGACCACACAGCTTGCAAGCTGTATTTTCTTCTGTCATTCGTGGACGAGAGCAGAAAAACTAGCTTTGTCCTCGAGTATTGAGTTGGGTTAAATATCTCAACTCAATCTGTCATGGCGTATGGAGGATGGGCTCTGAATAATTCAGGCAGGCCCAGTTTTGTATCCTTCCGCCATTAATCTTTTTCTTGTTAATCGGTCGTAGAAACCGACTAACTGCTGAAGAAGACGGAGGAAGATCTCCACCAATACGAGAACCTGGCAGAACATATTCTGGGGGTGGCCTTCCGATAAAGATGAGGAAATCCTTTGTAGACGGGATTTCCCTCATATGTAATCATGAAGATGAAGAAAAATCCTTTGTAGACCAGATTTTTCTTATATGTAATCATGATTTAATAAAATCGTCTTCTTCTGTGCATATGATTATCTTGCCATATATTTTGCTGTGATAAAGTCTGAATATGTGTAGCTTCGACATATCTGGTAACTTTACGCCGACTCTGATAGAAAGAGTATTAGGTTCCGTCCTGTCTTTTACGCATAACTAAGGATACGCAGAAAGCCGCTTAGCATTTAAGTCGAGTATTCGAACTGTCCTGCCGTTAGGAATGGGGAGCTGCGTAGAATTCTGAACCGTCACTTCTGATAAAAAAAGAATTTTTGTTCAGACCATCATCTTCAAGAATGATTTCCCGAAAATCCCTTGAAACAGGGCGAGAAAGGGCTGTCAAACTGAGTCGCCATCTTGAACTGTAGATGAAATATTCAGACTGGATTTTGGATGAACTTTCAATCGACCCAAGGAGAAGAGTCACTTTCAATGTTGAACTCTGTATGCTTCGGGTACTTGGGATATTTTGGGGCCAAGAAGGAGTATCCTCTGCATGAACCCTTGCAATTGACCGCCTTGGGATTTGTTCATGCATATACGCATACTCTGGCCTGCGTATTTTTCAGATATACGGAGAGTCATAGATCTGTAAATGTGGATAAACGTAAAATCATAATTTTGTAGCCTCTCGAGCATAAGAGCTGCTGAGCATAAAAGCATCCGGGCATAGAAACTGTAGATTTGTAGCCTCTGAAAAAATTCGAGCGTGAAGTTGTGGATCTGTTGCCTCTGAGCGTAAATCCACCGAGCGTGAAATCATAGATTTGTAGCTTCTGAGCGTGAAGTCGTAGGTTTGTAGCCTCTCGAGCGTAAAAGCTACCAAGCATAAAAGCATCCGGGCGTAAAACCATAGACTTATAGCCTCTGAGTGTAAAACCGTAGATTTGTAGCTGTCGAGCGTAGAAAGCTCCTTGGCGTAGAACCACGAATCTGCTTTGCACGAAAACATTTTGAAATCGCTGACTGTCCGCCTTCTCTGAGTAATAGGCTGACGTAGTCCCCAATCATAACCGAATATTAAATATCGGATTTGGTTAGGGATTCGAGGAGTCCGTCCGAACTCTATATATACTCCAAGGCTTTCAGAGAAAAACTTTTCATCTGTCTTTTTGCAAAAGAAAGCCTTCGACTCTTCGAGTTCTCTCCTTTGTTTCCTCTCCGAGCATTCAGAGTTTTCAGCAATGGCCCCGAAACCAATCCCCTCCTCTAAGGGAAAAAAGGTTGACTCTTCTTCTCGCTCTTCTGCCCAAGCGAGAGCGACTTCCGTCCTGAACGAAGTATCCCGCCGACGAGCAGCGCACCCGGAGTTAAAGGTAAAGCTTTTGGGACGAAAAGAACGACGAAAATCCTTCGCACACGTTGTACATGAACGCGCTAGGTCGTCTTCTGTGCTGATAGCCTCTTCGAGGAAGATGATGCACAGAGATGTTTCATCTTTTACGCCCACATTTCTAATGTGTCAGCGTAAAAACTCCATACTTTCGCAGTCGGGCGTAAAAGCTTTGACTGTCGAAACTTGGCGTATACTATAAAATTTAAGTTTTACTCTTCTGGATGACAATTCCGGCGTAATAACTCAAACTTTGGCAGTCTGGCGTAAAAGCACAGACTGTCAGATTTTTTGTGTATACTGCCAGTCTTGCATTTTACGCCTTGGAATAAGATTCCAGCGTAAAAGATCAAGTTTTTACAGTCTTGGCGTAAAGCACAGACTGTTGACTTTTGGCATATGCTGCAAGATTGTAATATCTAGTATAGAAACTGACGTGTCTTTCTTGAGCTTTGTAGTTAACTTGCATATGTCTCCATTGGCTGAGGTGATAGGTTCTGCTGCCGGGATGCTGCATTCCAACTATATGGAGGATTTGTCCTACGTGACATTTCCTATCTCCGGACCCCAGTATCCTGAAGGAAGGGGAATCCTGATATCGTCTCAAGGCGAGCGAACACTGTTGAACATGATCAACGGAGAGCCCCTGACGTACATAGACGGGGCCCAATATATAAAGCCGGCTTTTCTCTTTGGGGACATGATTGACAAGCAGTCCCAGACAAAGCCCAAGAAAGAACTCTGGGTTTTCTCTGTCGGGGGCTTGGTCATGTATCTGTCCAAGATGCTGAGAGACTACCCCATCTCGGCATTCTTCCATGCCACACATCCCAGGAGGATGTCGTGGACGCTGACTCCTAATCTTCACGGCCGGCCGGGGAAGATATTTTACCAGAAAGGATCTGGCCAAGGGTCATTTGTCAGCCGCCCTTCCGGATCTGTGATGCCGTTCAGGAGATTGTACCCGGGCAGTGTCCCGAGTGAAGACAGTTTACTGCTCCAGCCGGTCCAATTACCGACTTTCTACAATGATTTCATGGGGCATGGAGGAGTATACCCCAAGGTTAATCCTCGGACCAATGGGTGGATCACCCCTACAAATCTTCGATGGGCTCGTTTAGCTGACTGGGCCCTGAAGCATTTTCAGACCGAGCTGGAGAGCATCGGTCTGTACGAAGCTGTGAGTGTTACCAGTGTTGGGTTACCTCTCAACCCCAGCCTATTTCTGGCTTTGATGGAGCGATATATCTCGCTCACCGAAACTTTTTCCACTCCACTGGGGAGTTGGGATTGGCCCTCCACGAGATGGCAGAGATTTCGAGACTGCCAATGGGGGATACTCCTTATGAAGAGTATGTTCCCACAAACCGGGAGCTGGGGGATTTAGACCCTCGGGTAGTGGCAGTGTACCAGGAGCTGATGTGCCACTACCTTGCTTGCACCATCTTTTATAATGAGCCTTCAGATTTGGCTCATACCAATAAATGTGCGTCATACCTCTTCTTTCACCGGGCCAGGGCTGCTAAGCCAGAGAAGGTCTTGGATAGCAAGGATCAGCCCCTGAGCTTTCTGAGCGTGCTTAGTGCTCAGGTAGTCGACAATCTTATGGAAGACGCTGGGGCTCCAGACCAGATTCTCGATGAAGGGATAGGGAAATATCCTGCAGGCACTAAGGCCTACAGTTATTTGAGGCATTGCCGCAGGCCTCTGTCCAAGGAAGCTCAACTGGCTGGCTTTCTCTCTATATGGCTGCGCCGACTGGTGGTACCCGACATTGCATCTGCGGACCGCATTTACCGTAATACGCTATGGCCTGCAGTACGTCTGGTGTTCGGGGCAAGACTGGGCTGCTCCCTGCCATGGTGTGTCGCATACAAGCTGGCCTGAGGGCCATTACTGATGGGCTGCTTGTCGATGAAACTCGGCGTGATAGCTTTTCCAGGGTAGAATTACCATACCTGTATTTGATGGGATGGTTAATTCTCCATAACCCCAGGGTGATGTCTCCCGGATCTGGCAGTAGTTCGGGGAGTAGTTTCTTGCTGAATTACAAGAATTCCTCCTGGAACGTAACCACAGTTTTAGACTGTCGACGGGCACTGAATTTCAGTCACAGCTGGAAGCTCTTCTGCACTGTCCCCTCTGTACATCTCAATCAACAGGGGAGCAGACTTAGGTGAAGGGCAGACCATTCTTTCTCCTGAAGCTTTTAATTGGTTGGTCTGCATTAGACCTTCCCATTTACTGTACAGAAGTGAAGACCAATGCTTCTTGGAACCCTACCTGCCTAGTCGGTTTGCCAGACAGTTTGGGTATGACCAATTGCATGTGAGAAATGTCGTCACCAGCTTCAGGTCCAAGGGTGGACTCATTGATAGAGTGAAAGGGTGGCGATACTTTATCATGGGTTGCACTGAAGCAATTTTTACCGTGCCCGTCATTTCACTCTCCACAGAGCTGCGCATCCTTCACTCGTATGCCCAGTTTTATGTGGCAACCAATACCTTCCATCGTGATTTTGATATACGTAAAAGTTTTAGGATGCCCTCCTTCAAGTCCGCGAGAAGAGTCGAAATCCCCTCGGTCTCCTCTGACGAGGGTGAAAATTTCGTCAATCCAGATGAGCCTCTGTTGGCGGTACCGAGGGGTGAAATACCTCCGTCTGCAGGGCGTCTGGTCATCTCTGGTAAGCGAAGGGCTCCTGTTCTGAAGGAGACTTCCCCTCGCAAGAAGAAGAAGACGGTTAGTCGTCCTGTCAGGACTTCCCACCCTGAGGTTCCTAGAAGTGAACCTGCTGTTCCCCCTGTTGGGGATGATTCTTCGATTAGAGGTTCCTCGCCTTTTAGAGAGGGAACCTCCACAGTTCCGACTGGCGGTGCCGGAGAATTCCTGCTTGAGGCTGCTGTCGCTGCTACCGCTTCAGGTAGTGGTACGAGATCGCCTACGCGGTCGAGCCAAATAAGGATATCTTTATCCAGACCGGCAACGGGAGAAACCCCTGCCGCGTCTGTAAGTATACCCAGCGAGATTCCAGCTGACGAACCTCGATTGGATCTGGGTGAAGATTCGGAAGAATACCTGCCGATGTCAGTTAGCACACCCCCTTCTCCAGGTATGACAGCTCGCTTAGCATCATTAAGAAATGATTTAGCTGTACTGGCCGCAGACGCGACATATATACCATCGGCCATGGGTAAATGTCATCTTTACGCCTCTTTTTAGAAAAATTAACATCATTTTGATATTAACTTTCTTTTGTCTTCTTTTCAGGGGAAGACATCTACGGGGAGGGTAGTGTTGACGCGCCTTTTGGCTCTGTTTCAGCTCCTGGCGATGACATGGAGGTGCCCGACTTCGAAGAGGAAATATTTTTGGGTGCCGGCTCGCCCGAAGTGGTTCCGATATCTCAAGAGGAGGATGAGCCTGTCATTGCGACATTGTCTCCTTTGAGTACGCCGGTTACTTCGTCCGTTGTTGGCGCATCTTCTTTTGTCGCACCATCTGTTGAGGCGATGGCTGTGGCAACATCGTCTGCGGTCGTTCCTGGAGGGAGGTTCGCCAATATTGCAGCCACTCCCAGCGTCCATTCGGATCTAGTCATGCTGACTGAGCAGTATACTAGTATCTTCTATACCACCTTAAAAATGCTAATATCAATGGTGTTGGAGAAGAATCTAAGCTTCGAGGCTCTGAGGAGGTCCTCTCGGTTAGCGATAGTGCCGATCAGAGAATTCAACGACAGTGGGGTAGCCGACACACTGGAGGAGATAGTTAATGGTTTGGAACAACCCATTAACGAATATCTACAGCTATCTCGAGGCAGCATTGACGGTCTCGTTCAAGCTAGGTATGACTCCCTGACTGCAGAGCTTGCTGGGCAACTGGAATCTCTGAATAAATCCGTCCAGGAACAGCAGCAGAAGATGGATCATGAGCGCACCGAACTGGAGTATGTCATTCCTCAGCTGACTCAGTACGAAGTCGACTATAAGGAAGTAACAGCAAGGGTCCGCAGATTGAGAGATGAACTCGCTCAAGCGGAGGAGGAGGCTGTCTCTTTGTCGGCATCTCGAGATGTGCTGAAGCGTCGAATGGAGACCGCTCAACAGAACCTGATGCATGTGGGTGTCGTCCACGCAGGTTTTGTACATGCTCGGTCCGAGCTAGCTGCTTTGAACAATGATACGGCAAGGTTGGAACGGGCTCGCACTGACGTCTTGAACTCCAGGGATGAGAGAATGGCTGCTCTGGCACGGCAGATTCGCGACCTAACCGCTCCCCCCAAATGATGTACTTTTTTTGCTTTTCAATATAATTTTGCTCTTTCTGGGAATAGTAAAGAGGCTTTTATCTAACTTTGTGGACCCATCATTTTGGAATATAAATGACAGGTTTGGGTGAAAGTGATATCAGAGGTAATATGGACGTGATATACTCTCGGTAAGCTTCAGCAGGACATATCTATTCAGAGGTTATATGGACGTGATAGAATATGCTTCGACTAAAATTTGTACACAAAATACTATCAGAGGTAATATGGACGTGATAGGTCTTGAAGTTCCAAATTAGTTAAACATATCTATTCAGAGGTTATATGGACATGATAGAATATGATCCAACTAGTTTCATTTTGGAAGTAGTATTATCAGAATGAGATCTTCACCATACTCCATTTGAGCAAAGGAGGTTAAGCGTAGTACCTTTTCAGGAATTTGCCTTTGATAGGAGCCATCAACAAGTCTCCATTAGGCTTGGCTAACCTATAAGCGTCGTTTGAGAACGTCGTCTCGATCACATAAGGGCCTTCCCATTTGGGTTGGAATTTACCCTTACTCCTGTGAGTAATAATCATTGGCCTTCTCACAGCTAAAATTAGCTTGCCAACTTTGAACACTCTTTCCTTTACTTTTTGATTAAAAGCTTTGGAAATGCGTGCCTGGTAGAGCGCGATGCGCTGTTGAGCCTGAAGGTATTTCTCGTCTAATTCTTCTAGCTCTTGAAGCCTTAACAGGTCATTCTTTTCTTGAGTCAACTCATTAGCCACTGCTATCCTGAGTGACGAAATTTGGACTTCGATGGGAAGAACTGGTTCGCTCCCGTAAACCAATGAGAATAGGGTACAACCTGTCGGTGCTCGTACCGTTGTGTGGTATGCCCAGAGACATTCTCCTAGCTTCTCATTCCAATCTCTCTTGTTCGAAGAGACGAACTTTTTCAAGAGCTTGATAATGGTTTTGTTGAAAGCTTCTGCCAAACCATTAGCAGCAGGATTATATGCCGTAGAGGCCACATTTTGTATTTGATTTTTATCGCAAAATCGATGAAACGCTTGGCTGATGAATTGAGGCCCATTATCATGAACTATCCTCCGGGGTATCCCAAAGCGATAAATGACATGATGCTTGATGAAGCTGATCACATTAGATGCCTTCACCTCAGCAAGAGGGATCGCCTCTGCCCATTTGGAGAAATAATCCGTGATGGCCAGTATGAACCGGTGACCTCTGGAAGAAGACGGGTGAATAGGACCAATGATATCCATACCCCATGCTTCGAAAGGCCAGGATACAACCGTAGGATGCAGATGTTCAGAAGGTTGATGTATAAAGTCTGCATGAACCTGACAGGCTTTGTATTATTTTACATACCTTATTGCATCTGTGATCATAGTAAGCCAGTAATAGCCCATCCTCCTGATACGATCCTGTAGCTTAGGACCGGGTTGATGCGCTCCGCATATATCGTCGTGAGCTTCACGGATAACTCACTGTGCCTCATCATCGGAGAGACATCTCAATAGCAGTCCATCGTAGGTCCGGCGATATAGACACTGTGAAGACGCATCAAAATAGAAGTGTAATGATCGTCTTTTGACGGATACTGCTTCTTTAGGGTCCTCCGGCAAGATTCTTTATGCCACAAAATCTATAAAGGGACTTCTCCAGTCTCTCTTGGGAGGATCGGTGTTCACAGCGTAGCTGCATTCTATGTGAAAGTTATTTTCACACAGAATAAATCTCTGTTAAGGAGGATCACCGAATTCTGCCTTCTTATAGGAGTAGCTAAATCTACAGCTAGATTGGCTAGGGCATCAGCTTCCAGATTCTGAGATCGAGGTACATGCTCTAGGAGGAACCCTTTGAATGTCATGGCTATCTCGAACGTTTCTCGGTGATAGAGGATGAGGTCTGGATTCTGGACTTCATATATTCCTCTGACTTGATTGACGATCGGCAGAGAATCACCGAAAGCTTCTAAAGATTCGCCCAATTCCTTAGCAACTTGGAGCCCGATTAGTAGAGCGTTATACTCTGCCACATTATTGGAACAGGGCTTGCTAAGAGAATATGCTCGATAGATGACGAGTTTATCAGGAGTAACCAGGACAATTCCTACTCCTGAAACTACGTTTCCCCTGGGACCAGTCCTGGAGGCACCATCGAAGAATAGTTGCCATGCATCACTTTCTATTGCAGAATTATATTCTGCAACTTCGTCGGGAATATCCTCGTATAGTTTGGAGGCCTCCGGGATCGGATGAGCAGCTAGGAAATCAGCCAATGCTTGGCCTTTGATGGACTTCTGAGGGATGTACACCATGTCATACGGTGTTAATAACATCGCCCAAGTCGCGAGTCGGGAATTAAGAACACTTGGCTTGTTCATCAGTACCCGAAGAGGATTGATCCTGGAGATGATACGAATAGTCTGGCCTGTGACATAGTGTCGCATTTTCTGAATAGCGAACATCAGAGCCAAGCATTCTTTTTCCACTGGACTGTACCGGTGTTCAGCTCTGACCATCATCATGCTTAGATAGTAGATAGCCTGTTCATGACCCACATCGTTCTTCTGTGCGAGAAGAGCTCCAAGAGAATGATCCATCGCTCGAACGTACAGCAAGAATGGTCTTCCTATGACGGGAGGCACCAGAACTGGCAGATTAGTGAGGTAGCGTTTGATATCATTAAACGCTTGCTGACAGGCTTCATCCCATACGAAGGATACACCTTTCTTCATGAGATGAGAAAAAGGCTGACATCTCCTAGAGAGGTTGGATATGAATCTCCGGATATAAGCCAGACAACCTTGAAATCCTCTGAGTTCTCTCAGATTATGGGGCGGTCGCATTTCTAAGATGGCCTTGACTTTATCAGGGTCCACTTGAATGCCTTTAGTGGTAATGACAAATCCCAGGAATTTGCCACTAGATACACCCAGAAAGGACTTTGTAGGATTCATTTTGAGTTGATGTTGGCGCATCAACTCAAATACTGTCTTCAAGTCTTGGATATGATTATCCTTGAGGCGGCTTTTGACAGCTACATCGTCTACGTAACATTCCACTGTTCTGTATAAATGCTCATGGAATATGTTACTCATAGCCCATTGGTATGTAGCCCCGGCATTCTTCAATCCGAAGGGCATGATCGTATAGCAATATACCCCCAATGGTGTCCGGAAGGCAGTATGCTTCTCGTCTTCAGGATGCATCTTGATTTGATTGTATCCTGAAAATCCGTCTATGAAAGACATACATTTAAAACCGCATGTATTGTCAATCATGATGTATGTAATGGGAAGAGGAAACTCATCCTTGGGGCAGGCTGCATTCAGATCTCGGTAATCGATGCAGACACGTACTTTCCTATTTTTCTTCATGACCGGGACAACATTGGCGACCCAGTCGGGATATTGTTCTTCCCGGATGAAACCGCAGGCTATCAACTTCTTAATTTCAGCTTTAATGGCGTCCATCATATCCGGGCGGAACCGGCGTTGGTGTTGCTTCACAGGCTTCGAATCGGGCAATATATTGAATTTATGAGTAGCCACCTTTGGATCGAGACCTGGCATGTCCTCATAATTCCACACAAAGATGTCGATATATTCTTTTATCAGCTGGATAATTTCTTCCCTTTCTTCTTCGGAAAGATTGTTACTGATAAATATCGGCTTTGGCGAAAGTTTATCCCCAACATCAATCTGGATAACTTTATCTTCGGTGGGAGGTTCTCTCCGCTCGAACCAGAATTTCCATTGTGTATCCATTTGTTGAGCCCAAGAGTCATTCTCAAACGGTTCGGATTCTTGTTCATCTGCTTCGAAGGAATCTGCCACTACCATATTTACTGATAATGTTCGTTCGAGAGCATCAGATGAGTCGGAGGGCGACGAGCCATTTCGAAAAGAGGAAAAGATATCCTCGTTTGACTCAAAAGTTGCAAGGGAGGTGGTATACCCTAACCCGAAACAAGTTCGTTGACAGTAGGAATCGCCGTGCAGCGGCATTCGTCTGCCTTTTCCGTAGTTGAGACCTGGTTCCAGCTTCAAGTTATAACCCATACTTTGCATGATCTTTAAAGCTTGCGGGCTGTATCTGTGAACTTGTATTTTACCAGCATCGTCATCGAAAGAATCTTCTTGTACAGTCGGTTCATTGCGCATGCGGACGAAGACTATTGAACGCTGACTGCTGAAGGCAGGCGGGACAATGAAGATAGAATCCTCATGTGGTCCATATGTCGTGATGACATTGGACGATGATGCTACTTTCCACACATACGGATGATAGGAATCTATAGCTTCCAAGAATTTTTGTGCTATAGGTTCTATATCGTTATGGGGAGAGGATTCTTGATTTGGAATTTGAGCGTCAATATACTGGAAAAGAGGACCTTTATTATCATCTGAAACCGCGTTCCTGGTTGTATTTACATCAATTGACTGCCTGTTGCGCCAAAGGTTGATGACCAAGGGTGGAGGCTTCTGGTTCAAAGTGATCACTAGAGGATCACCTCCTTTTCTTGACCTGGTTTTGTTCAGGTGGATAGCCATAGGCTCCATGCTTTTAGACGAGTAGTCCGCCCTTTTACCTTGATTGACCGAGGTTGTTCGTGTCACGACCCGCACCCGAAAATCGGGCATGAGCCGTGGGTACGTCCAGCCTACGCCGCAGAATCGACGGTAGAACGCTGTAAAGGTCCGTTCTAGGTCAACCATATCTATCTATATCTCACTGAAAAATCCGGCATGACCTCTCCAAAAGGAGGGCAAAACCACGCAATATATATATATATAATCCTCTCCCAAAGGAGGCAACCACGCAATATATATATCAATGATCTCAATTACAAAATCTAGAGGAAGAATATAAGCATGATATGATATAAACAAAGAAACAGAACCAAGAGAGCAAGACAATCCAAAATAATACAGTCCAAGCCAAAATAGCTACAACATCACAGCATCAAAAGAATAAGTACAGTCATCCAAAATACAAACCACTGGAAATAACCCAGGGAACCCACCTAGCTAACTAGGGTGCTATCGGCGTCTCCTCGGCGCACTCCTCCTCGGGGTCACAACAGTCGTCAATACCAGGCCCGTAGAACATAGGGCAATAGTCCTCAGGATCCTCTGGAAAAAATATGCCCAGTCAGGACTGGAGTGAAGTACATAACTCTGAAAGCAACTCCAAATGCATGGTAAGGTGTATATGACGAGCAATAGAAAAGTAATCAAGATACACAGGAAATAAATATATGCTGGAGCACAATAAGTAGCTGCAATATAAACTGAAGAACAATACAAGTAGTGGAAAAGTAACTGCAGGTGAGAAACATGAATACTAGCTAAGTGCCCTGAGCACAAGTTCGTTATGTGATCGGCTTAGGTTGCACATGAAAAACACTAAGATAACTCCGTTATGCTTGAGTTGCATAACCGACATACACATGAATACTGTTTGGCTTTGATCACATAACCAACTCACTACTCCCCTCCTCCACTAATACCATTGGATCCAACCACAACACGCTACGTACATGATAATAGCTCGCGCACACGAAGGCGAGAGCACAATAAGCACATGATAGCACATGAGAATCAATACCCGAAGCACATGATAAAATACACGTGATAGAGTACCCGCTGAACACGGTAAGGGGGATAGCATCTCATGACGGGATCCACTAGTACCAGCTCGTGTAATAAAGTGTCAGAATCAAGTATTACGGTTCTAGAACAAGTGATATATACGCTATCATAAAATAGAAACTATCAGAGGTAGGTACTCGCTTGATGTCCTGAGCAACTGATGAGGATCGAGATCCGGACCGGTGCCGCAGGGACCTAATATGAAAAGCAAGGATTAAACAGGGTTCTAAGCATTTAAACTGATATAAAATAATTAAAAACAGGCTTCTAGGGCTATTCTAGGTCGAACGGGTCAAACCGGTAAAAATCGGGTCAAAAAGTCAACCCGGGGTCCAAAAAGTCAACTCTAGGTCAAAACTAGGTCAAACGTTGACTTTTACGGTCAACGGAGACAATTATGGTCAAAGCTAGGTCAAACTAGGGTGCCCGTGAAATTCTAGGTCAAACCGAGCTCATTAAGCTACTAAACTCACAAACTCGCCTAATCGAGATACCGGGATACCCTCGGTATCCGATACCTCGCCCTAGGCCACGCACCCCGCCTAAACCCGCTAAAACCTATGCTAGCACGCGTAATTATATATATATAAACATATAAAAATCATTCCCAAGCATTTCCTAGGCTAATGCTCAAATACCCCGCTCGAAACTCAATACCTTGAATATCTCAAGGTATCGAGATACCTCGGTATCTCAAGGTATTGAGGTTTCGCTCTAAAACCCTCTAACTAGCTACCTAGCTATTAATTATGCACCTAGTTATTAATCTAGGCTAGGTAATATAGATACCTATCATATTTATATATATCTAAATAGGTATCTACCTATATACATATATATCCACACATATATACCCATTACCCATTACCTTACCTATACACATATATATATACTAACTATGATATATATCTATCTCTCTCTCTATATATATATATATATATATATATATATATATATATCTATGCATATAGATATAGGTATCTATTATCCATCTACCTATCTATCTATCCATAGATATATGTATCTATCTATGCATCTACTTATCTATATATCTATCTAAGTAACTATCTATATATCTAATTATCTAATCTATAATACTATCTATCTATCTATTTTAGTAACTATCTACCTATCTAAAACCTAGCTACCTTGCTCCCCGCTGCATATACTAGCTGCTGCTGCTGTCTGGCTTCACATTGCTGCTGCTGCTGCTCTTTGTACTGCTGCTGCTGCTCTTGCTGATACTGTGGCTGCTGCTGCAGCTCCTTGCTGCTGCTGTGCTGCTGCTGCAGTGCAGCAGCAGCTGCTGCACCTCGCAGTGCAGTGGCTGAACCCCCCTCCCTCCTACTCACAAACACACACACACACACTCCTATACATATATACATATATATATCACTCTCTAAATATATATATACATACATATATATCTATATATATATAACTAGATACAAATATATACACACCTATATCTCTATATACTAACACACACTAACACACTAAAACACACACACACTAAAACACACACACACACACATACAAATATATACATAGCTCTATATATATATAAATACCTATATTAATATATATATACACACATACCAATATATATATATATATATATCAACACACACACACACTCTAAGATATATATACACACAAGCACACTTACACATATACATATATATATATATACATATACACATAGACATATACACACACAAGCACATAGATCTAAATACACACACACATATATAAATATATATATAACACACATACATATATATATAAATATATATATATAGATACATATACACTAACACAACACAACACACAACCACACACAAACCACACGCCCCACTCACGCCCAACGACCCCGACACTCACCAATACCCTAAAATATATAAAATATAACTCGAAAACTCTAGCACACACTCTCCGATACTAACCCAACGCGCGCACAAGCCCGAAACGAGGAAACCAAGTCGAAATGGTCGTTCGGTCATTTCGACGAACACGTGGTGCGCGGCTCGGAAAACCTCCTGAAACGCACACCAAACGAACTCGGAATTGGCCCAAAATTTACCCATGCGCTTTACACGATGTCTAGATCCTAGAAAATGTGCTTCCGCGTCGATTCTAGGTCCGTGGTGGAAACGTACATGCACTTAGAATCGGCGACGACGAAAAGCCCCAATTTTGCCCGAAACGCTCGTTTCTCCGCGATGCGGCTTCCCGTGTCCGAACGGAGACACGCACTCACCCTCTAGACACCCGACAACGTCTACCTAGGTCCATCAAACCTAGGGCATCACCCAAAATTGGGCCAAATTCGGATTCCACCCGAATTCGACACAAAACCTAATGTCAAAGTCTCTACACTCACCCAAACTAGTTCCAACTTCCTCCTACGGGTAGGGTTAGGGTCTAGGAGGGTTCTACAACACTAATTATACTACATAAAAATAATTATCAAGGAAAAAGTTAGGTTTTACCTCTTGGGAGTTGGAATCCCAAGGCCAAGGTCTCCGATCTACTCCAAATCACCTCCCTCAAGCTCCAATCCACCAATTCTAGCTCCCACACTAGATCTAAGCTCCTCACACCTAGGTTAGGAAAAATACAAGGTTAGGGTTAGCTTAAGGAAGAAGGAATGGAAGAAGGAAGGAAGAAAAGTGAAGAAAACTCACCTTGGAGAAGGAAGGAAGAAGAAAGAAGAAGTGGAGAAGAAGAAGAAGAGTGAAAAAGAAAAAGAATACAAAGCAAGGGGGCTGTGAGCTGCTATGCTTGCTGTGTTCTCACGGGTGGGGGTAGGTAGGGGCCGGCCATGGGTAATAAAGGGGTTCTCCAAAGTTGGCAAATGTCCAAAATGCCCTCCCGAAACTCGGTTTTGGGTTTCGGGTTCCAAAAATACTCAAACTAACTCCAAATCTCTCCAACTAACCTCCTAAAAATAAAATAAATAAATCTAAGCCCCAAAATAATTCTCACAAGGGTGTGGGCTGGGTCGGACATGGGTCCACTAGGGTCGGACATGGGTCCAGGCTAGCCAAAACCCTAAAACAATCATTAAAAAAATAAAAAAGCACTAAATAAATATAAATATAATTAATTAAATACAAACCACTATTTATCAAATAAAAAAAAAATACTCTATTTTCTAGAATTGGGTAGTGAGAGTTCGGCAGAGGGTTCTTCTGGCTCCCGATGGAATTCCTTCTCTGCTTCGCCTGACAACTCCTCCATGTAGTCTTGATTGTACAACATGGCATCAGAGTAGTAGGATTCTACTCCTTTAAATGGGTTCAGGTCCGCAAACTCCGTTTGTACTGTTCCTTGGACATCTACATATTTAAAGCATTGATGTAAAGTCGAAGGAACGATGTTGTGGTCGTGGATCCAAGGTCTACCCAGCAGAATATTGTAGGACACCTCTGAATCAATGACATAACATGTACCCACTGATCTGAGGTCACCAATCTGGATCCTCAGGTAAATTTTCCCCAGTGGCTTACTTTTCTTGGCGTTGAAACCCATGATTGTAGTGGTGGTGTAAGCCAATTCGCTAGTAGGAATCCTCAGCGGTCTGAGCAGACTATGAGGAATGATGCTGATCGATGATTCCGGATCTATGTGAATCCGGTCGACCTCCATGGAACCGACGTACCCGGTGTAATAGAGGGGTCTGTCATGCCTTTTATGCTTTAACAACATGTCATCTTGAGTGAAAGTGATATTCGGGACCACTTCCATCACACTGTGGCATTGAGGACATGCCACGGGTTCTTCGTCAGGGGACTTGAGCTGGGTCAAGTATGCATCCGCCTGCATTAATGCTTCACTTAGGACTTGACGAGTGTCTTGAGAGAGCCTGAGTAGTTCGAAGATGGACAACCTGGCTGATGTATTGGCCAATTGGGCCAGGATGTCGAAGTTGTATGGCTTCTCCAAACCTTTGTTTTGAATGTTTTTCAAAGGTTTATCGAAATGCACTTCTTTTTGCTTTCCTTTGTCCGCCGAAGTTGGTCTCGAAGGATCGGCCTCTGGTATGGCGGGTTCTGGTTCTGAAGGCTTGGCAGCTGAAGCGTCTGCCGATACATCTTTCTGACTTGCTCCATAGTCCTTGAGGTAAGCTTTCCCTGAACGGGTTCCAGTAGCCAAGACCTCGTCTTCTGATGCCGAGTGTACCGTAACCATGTAACATGGCTTACGCCTCGAGTTTATCTTAGACTTAGTAGCAGCTTGAGTCTCTTTTTCGATCTTTGATACTAGATCTGGATGAACCCATATGATCTCGCCCCGCTGGGTAGTTAGGGGTACCAGGTCATGATTTTAACCCCTAGCTGGAGGAAGATTAACGATGTTCATTGTTGTCCGAGAAATAGGTGTAACACCGTCCGGGACTTCTTGGGGAGGCAGATTGCCAAATTGCAGAGAGATCATGTTGGCTGTGATAGTCTTCTCGCTGTTGCGCAGAGTGATGGCCTTAGCATCGATCAGCTCCTGGATCTTCCTCTTCAGTACATAACACGTCTTCGTAGGGTGGTGTATGTATCTATGGAAGATGCAGTACTTGGGGTTATTAGTACTGCCGACTTTATTAGGCCGCTTCTCCTCAGGAAGGGTAATCTTGCCGCTTTTGACGAGACACTCGAATATGCTCGGAATATCGTCGTCGTCGAAAGAGTATACTTCAATAGGCCTGGAAGTCCCAGGTTTCGTCTGTGTGGTTGTCGCAGTCTTTTGCCTGGACGTATTGATTGCCAGAGCTTCTTTTCCTTTGGAACCACGAGGATGGTCGCTGTTGGGGGATGACCTCTTGCCTCTATCGGAGGCAGAGATCATGATGCCATTATCACGCGCCTTCCAACTGTTGTCCTCGGCGGCTACCGCTGAGATGATGAACGAGGGCCAATCATGGAACTGATATGGTCCTGTGAACATCGAGATTATGGGAATGAGGTTCTTCCTGCAAATGTCCACCAATGCCGAGTCTGGAACTCCGGGAGGCATTTGTAAAGTGGCTTGACAAAAATGTTCGATGAAAGTGCGAACGTCCTCTTTTTCCTTCTGCTTCACTTCGATGAGAGAGGACATAGACATGTCCATCCCTCCCTCATAGAATCGTGCGAAGAATAAAGCCTTGAAGTCTTCAAAGGAAGTAATGCAGTTATCCGCCAGGCTACGGTACCACTGATAAGCCACTCCCGAGAGACAGCCCTTGAACACCCGAGTGAGGAGGGCGTCATTCCCTTGTAATAACACCGTCATCATACTGAAGTAGTTCATGTACTGACTCGGTGATATTTTTCCTTCGAACAAAGCCATAGTCTGTGGTTTGTATTTAGGAGGGAAAGGGGCCTCTTCCCAGATAGCCGGATAAGGCTGGTTGATTCCCAATTTCTTGAGCTGATCTTTGTGCTTCAAGGCATCAAATTGGGCTTTCAACTCCCGTACTGCCTGTATCAGATTTCAGCCGGTAGCAGGACCACGGAGTGGTGAGGAATCGGTTGCATCGCGACTCCAACGGGAGGTAATACATTCTCCGAGTGAGAAAGCGGAGGAACTGCTAACTCCTGATCTAGAGCAGGCTCTTGGATCGCGTTGGACGGTGGTAAGTCCACCCTCACACGTATCTGAGTTGGAGGGACCGATGCTTGAGTCATAGCAGCTGTGTGTTGAGTCAGCATCATCTGGTATATGTTCTCCATCATGGATTGCATCTCTTTCAGGGATGTCTCCAGTACAGTAATGTGTTGCTCAGCGCTCCCCGACGGCGAAGCTTCCTCGCGTTCATCTCCAATGGCATAAACTCCCATCTCCCTGGGTGTTATTGAAGGATTAGTATAGGTCTCTGTAGAAGCTGACTCTATACTTTCGACGTCTGATTCGGGAGACTGGCGACCCCCAGCATCGGAATCAGAAAAGTACGAAGCCGGTTGTCGTGACCTCGAACTGGTGTTTCGGAATACCCCAGCTTCAGTGTTCCTAAGGAGCTTGTTGAATCTCCTTCGGCTCGGAGTTCTAGAGGGATGACGTCTTGAGTTCGATCTTCCTCTAGGTATGTGTGAAGCCATGTTCACAGATGCATGTGTGGGCTCTTCTTCCTGGAAAGACGGAGAGTAGCTCAACCGGTCGAAAACCGACCGCTTTGCTTCAGAACAACAATAATTAACTACAATCCTATGACTATTACAATAGTGCTCGCTAGGAGGCGTAATAGACATGCTGGAAGATCCCCTATCCTTGCATTTCTAGATCAGATACTCACGCAGGTCAGGAGGATTTACAGAAGAAGATGGCTTGTTCCTTCTGTTCACCTCAGTGGGCATGTGGATGTTGGGAACCATAGTTTTTCCTGTGCCACCCGTATACAACAGGTTGGCCATCTGGGTAGCGGATAATCCCCGAGGAGTGTGTCTTTCCACAAATTGAGCCTTCTTTACGCTGAGGGGCTTCTCCTGGCGTAATTCGGAGCTCTTCTCGGGTTGGCGTAAAGCTGAGGAGGTCCTCAGTTGGCCATCAGCTCCTCGCGTAATCCGAAGGGCGGGCAGATTCTTCCCTCGCTGGCGTAAAGCACGAGAAGTTGAGCAGTCCGCCACTTGCTTTCCCTTGCGTAGATTGCAGGGATCATCTGTTTTTCCGCGGAGGGCAGATACAATTTTGTGCGCGGAGCGCGTTTGGAATTTCTGATTTGGCGCTAAGGCATTGTCAGGAATTCTGTCTGCCACGTCATCGACGTGAGATTGGATTTTACGCGTAGAGCGCGGAGTAGACTTCTGGACTAGCACTGAGGCATCGTCAGAAGTTTTGTCTACCACGTCACGGACGGGAGACAGAGTTTTACGCGCTGAGCGCGAAGGTTGTGCAGCTACAACCTGGCCGGTCGGAGAGATCGGAGAGTCGACAGAAATGGTAGGGGATATCTTGGGCATCCAGACCTTACGCAGCTTCCTGTTGTCTTGGACAGAGAGAGAGTGAGAGCTACTCCCTGTTCGAAGCATATCTTCGTAGGCAGACTGGTCGAACTGGACGACCAGGGTCTTCTTCACGGATCCTACGGATACCGCATCGTGTTGAGCAATTGCTTTCTCATCAGAAGTGAAAGACATCCCCAGCAGAGTCGCCATCTTGTGTTTGATAATAAACGAAAGAAATAAGGTGGGGTTTATACGAAACCCGCTCTTAGGTTCATAAACAAGAAGTACAATTAATCCTATACGAGGATGTCAAGTACAATTTTTAATCTGGGTAAATATTGCTATAGGAGTCTGATCTGCAGTCGATCACTTTGTCCCTTGGACCACACGATGATGAAGAAGTACCGTAGAAGATAGAAAGCAGCTTCGAAGGTTGCAAAAGAGAGTGGATGCTTGATGCCAAAGTCATCGATGACTACTCTTTACCTGAGCTCCGGATTCTTCTCTCTCAAGGACTCTTCGACTCTTAGTTCCTTGACCTTCTCTCTTGATCTTGGAATCTTTGACCCTGGTTCTGACCTGTTTTTCCTCACTGGACCTCTGTCAATAGAGGTCTCTATTTATAGGGTTTTAGTGACAGTGACCACCCAGTCGGCGTAGAAGCCGGGTAGTGGAAAGTATGGCATTTTTTACGTGATGGTAACAATAACCGTTACCCACGTATAAATGATCTTCTGAATGAGTGTGTGACGTGTATCCCATCAAGAGAGAACGCGTATAACTGCTGCAAAGATCACGGCATAAAAGCCACGTAGGTAGTTATCCCTCGCATAGAAAAGGTTGGCGTAGAAGCCAATAACTGTCACCATGGCGTAGAAGCCAAAGAGTTATCAAACCGGCATAGAGGCCAGACAGGCGTAGAAGCCGAGCAGGCATAGAAGCCGAGGAGGCATAGAAGCCGAGTAGGCATAGAAGCCGAGTGGGCGTAGAAGATAGCCGATCCTCCTCCCTTGACTGACGCTTGAGCGAATTCGGGACCGAATAGCTTTAATACGTACCGATGCAAATGTAGCCTGAGTTGGCGTATTCCAAGGAGATAGCATACAGCGTGCTCCCATATCTGAGAATGGCCTGACGGCGTAATGTGCAAAAGTGATGATGTGGACGTTCTAGCCAAAATTATGGCTTTTGGAGATATAATCAAATCTCTTGCATTAAATGCAGAGATCCGCCGCCATCCTACGCATTAAATGCAGAGGCGTGTCTTGAAGATCTGCCACCATTCTACGCATTAAATGCAGAGACGTGCCTCGAAGATCTGCCATCATTCTGCGCATTAAATGCAGAGACGTGCCTCGAGGAGCTGCCATTATTCTGCGTATTAAATACAGAGACGTGCCTCGAGGCCTGTACGAAGAGCAGCTTTTGACGTGGCAGCCTGTTTGTCTTCTGTGGAGCGTAAACAGCTCACATCTGCCTGTGTAAAACTAGGCAGCGTATTCCCTTGTATGCGTAAAAGCGGTTTACGCTAAGGAAATATCACTAAACAATAGTCTGGGACGCTGTGCCGTGCCATCATTATAGCCATCGTCTGGGTAGTCGTGCAGTACTCTTTGTCAAGAGTCAGACGTTAGGTTTACTGCACGAAGCGTTCCTCGTACACTTCAATGTTGTATTAAAGCGGATGAGTTTTATGTTGTAAAGGCGATGTAGCACCCTTTTTACGCTGAAGCAGCCTGGACATACTGTATTACGCGGGTAGTCCTTGAGCTTATATTTTACGCTGTACTTAGAGAAAAAGCTCTGTTGTACACTGATGGCTCCGAAGTCATCTTTTTATGCTGCCCAGCACCAACATGCTGCGTATAGCTATCCAGCGTATTTTTTATGCTTCTACAAACTCATGTCCGAAAAATTTACCGGATTGATTTATTGAGTATGGTCTATGAAGATAGACTAGAGCATCGCTCCGCTGGGGATATTGATGGGATGATAGCTCAGAGGCAATATGAGCATGGCTAGTATCTAACTAGATAGATTGTGAATAGTCACGGTGGGAGTGTGCGAGTAGACCTGAGGAATGCTCCGCTGGGAAAATTGGGAGTATAAGTCTAGTTCAGACATAGTACATTTTTAGGAACTTACCATTAAAGTCCAGGAATTTTCCGCTAGGGAGATTTTGGTAGACTTATTACCCCTGACGTACCTAAGACTGGGTACGGATAATAAGTTGGAACGACTGACACCATCAGAGGTATTATGGACGTGATGGTATAAAGTCGATGGGCAAGAATGTTTGCTCAGAGGTAATATGGACATGGCAAACTTAGCTGGGACAAAAAATTCATTGTTGAGTGATTTGTTGAGTGGGGATAGACCTGAAGGTTCCGCTGGGTAGACTTTAGGGACTCATCATCCGGTACTTTTTGAGAGAGCAAATTGTCACATTAGAGTGAAATCAATTTGCAGTGACCGTCTTCTCATTTATAAGTGCAAAGTGATGACTTTGGCGTCGATCAACTCCTGGATTCTTATTTTCAGTACATAACATGCCTTTGTGGGGTGATGAATGTACCGATGAAAGAGACAATATTCTGGGTCATCGACCTTGCTAGTCCTTTCAGGATATCTGATGTTGGGTAGCCGAAGCTTGTTTTTCTTCATCAATATATTGAAGATTTTAATGATGTCATCTTTATTGAAGGAGAAAGTCCCATTTGGCTTTTGGGTTTTGATACCTGAGTCGTACGGTCTTCAGGGAAGATGCTCATAGTTGTATCATCTTTAGACTCAAAGAAAATTATACCCCCAGCTTTGGATGCCGCTCTATTTTGTCGAGGGAGACTACCCCCAGACATGTCATTGTCTGGTTCTTCTTCTTCTTCTTTTTTTGCCCTTGTCCACAGAAGTTGATTTAGAAGGACTTGCCTCTGGTATTACAGGATCAGACTCTGGAGGTTCGAAATTTGCAAGGGATGTGGTAAACCCTAACCCAAAACGATTTCGTTGACAGTAAAGATTACCATGCAACGGTATTCGTCTGCATTTTTCATAGTTGAGGCCTCGCTTTAACTTCAAATCATAAGCCATATTTTGCATAATCTTTAAAGCTTGTGGGCTATATCTGTGGATTTGCATTTTCCCAATATCAGACTCCCGAAATTCTTCTTGTACAATCGGTCTATTCTGCATTCGACCGAAGATTATTTGATGCTGATCGCTGCGAGTCGGTGGAACAATAAAGATAGATTCTTCATGTGGCCCATATGTCATGATGATATTAGATGTTGACGCATCTTCCTACATGATCTCCCCACGCTTGGAAGTTAGGGGCGCTAAATCTTGATTTTGACCCCTGTCTTTGCATTTCTGGATCAAGAAATCACACAATTAGGGGGATTAACAGAAGAAGAAGAAGAAGAAGAAGAAGAAGGCTTATTCTGCCTTTTTACATCAGTAGGCCTGTGGAGATTAGGAACCAGAACCCTTTCTCTGCCATATGAGAAGAGCAGTTCAGCCATGTGAGTAGCATATGATCCATCATCTGTTTGAGGAGCGCATCTTCCCGTAAAATGAGTCTCCCTTACGCGAACGGACCTATCCTGGCATAATTTGGATTTCTGCCCAGGTTCGCATAAAATAGGGAAAGTCCGCGTAATCTGAAGAGTGGGAACTTTTTTCTCTTGTGGGCGTACGCCTAGAGGTTAGGAAACTCACCACTTGTTTTCCCTTGATGTGATCAAAGGGACCATCTGCCTCATCATAGATGGGAGATGTATTTCTACGCGCAGGACGCGTTTAAAATTTTTGCGCGGGCACTGAGGCCTTGCTAGAAATTGTCTGCCACATCACAGACGAGAGACGAAGTTTTACGCGCAGAGCGAATTCTAGACTTCTGGATTGGCACTGGGGCATTGCCAGAAGCTTTGTCTGCCACGTCACAGACGGGAGACAAAGTTTTACGCGCAGAGCGCGTTCTAGACTTCTGGATTGGCACTGGGGCATTGCCAGAAGCTTTGTCTGCCACGTCACAGATGGGAGACAGATTTTTATGCACTAGGCGTATAGGCGCAACTTTGTTGATCAGAGAGTGAGAGCTTGCAGGAAGGGATGATGAGGAGGGAGAGCTACCCCCTTTACGCAGCTTTCTGTTGTCCTGAACAGAGAAGGAATAAGAGCTACCCCCTGCATGAAGCATGTCTTCATAAGCAGATTGGTCTAACTGGACGACCAAAGTCTTCTTCATCGATCCAATGGATACAACATCGTGTTGAGCAATGGCTTTCTCGTCAGATGAGAAAGTTGTCCCCAACAGAGTCGCCATCTTGTGTTTGATGATAAACAAAAAAATGAAACTAGGTTTATACGAAACCCTTTCTTTGTTTACAAACAAGAAAAAATAGAGTACAATTAATCCTATGCGAGGATGTTAAGTACAATAAAATGATTCTGGGAAAATATTGCTATAGGAGTCTAATCTGTGGTCGATCACTTTGTCCCTTGGACCACACGATGATGAATAAGTGTTGTAGAAGAAGAAGAAGCTTCAAATATTGTAGGAGGGATTGGATTCTCGTTGCCAAAGTCGTCAATCACTACTCTCTGTCTGTGCTCTCTCTCTCTCTCCTTTTCCCGATCCTTTTACTCTGTGACTAGGGGGTCTCTATTTATAGAGATCAGTCACAGTAACTGTCCAGTCAGCATAAAAGCCAAATTATGAAGAGAGTGGCACTCTTTACGCGACGGTTATAATAACTGCTACCCACGTCTGAATGATCTCCTGAATCCGCGTGTGACGCATGTCCCATTATGAGGTAATGCGTATAACTACTCATCGAAGATCATGGCATGCAAGCCACGTAGGTAACTGCCCCTCGCGTAAGGATGGTTGGCGTAAAAGCCAAATAACTGTCTTGTTGGCGTAAAAGCCAAATAGCTGTCTTGTTGGCGTAAAAGCCAAATTGCTGTCTTGTTGGCATAAAAGCCAAATTGCTTTATTGTTGGCGTAAAAGCCAAATTCTGCGTAAAACTTGATGCTGCATGAATAATAGATAACCAGCGTAAAACTAGCCAATTATCCTTTCCGACTGAGGTCTTGAGCGTATTCTGGGCCAAATAGCCTTATCACGAACCTTTGCAAATATAGCCTGAATTGGCGTATTTTGAGGAGATAGCATACGGCGTACTCCTATAGCTGAAAATAGCCTGGTTGGCGTATTTCGAGGAGATAGCATACGGCGTGCTCATATAGTTGAAAATAGCCTGGTTGGCATAAAATGCCAGGATGGTGATGTGAGCATATTAGCCCTAGTTTTAGCTCTCCCAGTCATTAAAGATAGAACAAAATCTCGTGCATTAAATGCAGAGATCTGTCCCCATCTCGTGCATTAACTGCAGAGATATGCCTCGAGTTCTATACGAAGAACAGCTTTTGACGTGGCATCTGATTTTGTCTCATCTTGAGCGTAAAAACTCATCTTTGCCTGTGTAGAATAGGCAGCGTATTCCTTGAATGCGTAAAAAAGACTTGCATTAAGGATATGTCACTAGACGACGGTCTGGGCATCTGTGTAGAATCATCATTACAGCCGTCCTCTTGATCGACATGCAGTACTCTTTGTCAGGAGTCAGGTTCACTGTTTTGTCTGATAGGTTCATTCGAGGAATACGAAGAGTTTCTCGTATGACTTTACGTTGCATTAAAGACAAACATATTTTACGCCGTAGGGAGGTGTAGCCACCTTTTATGCCAAAAACGACCTTTGAGTGCTGCTTTACGCGGGCTGTTCTGAAGCCATATTTTATGCCACACAGCGCTGAAGCTCTGTTTTACACGTATAGCTCTGAAGTCATATTTTTATGCCATATAGCGTTGAAGCTCTGTTTTACGCAGGCTTCATGCATGTTGGGGGTTTTACGCGTATAATTCCCCAGCATATTTTTATGCTTCTACACAACTCATAGATACGGGCAACGTTTCACTTCTGCGAATATGATTCTTTCAGAGATACCCAAATCTTTTTTCTTGATTCACACCACTGAACATTAGCAGCGATATATGGTTCCATACTATGCCACAATCATGACATAATGTATGCATCTGCACTAATCCAATCTTCATACTCAGTGGAAGTTTCAGGCGGGGGTTCTTCCGTCAAAAACTTCAACTTCTTCTTCGCCCTTAACACTACTTTAATAGACTTGGACCAGGCAAGGTAGTTCGCACCATTGAGTTTTACCGCTGTAATAGACTTTTCCAATTCATCATTATAAATAATAGTAAAAGGAAAACCACCACCACTATTAACCTCGTTAGAATATTCGGTCCCCACCATACTTGCAGATACAACAGAAAGACGAGGTCTTTGAAACCCTAGATCTCATAACGAACGTCAACCGACGACGAATAACCAACGGAGATCTGTAGAAATCCTAGATCTCATAAACGAACTAAGAACGACCACGAACAACGAATGACGAATTATGAAAAGTAGATGAAAAACAGCCAAAAAATAGATAAAAATATTTCAATCGGCCATATCGTGGATAGGATGTACAGTACTTTCAGATATATGCTTTGATACCAAGTGAAGTTTGGAGATTGAGAGGAGAAGGAAAAAAAGTAGGAGAAGAGAGAATATGAGAAAGAAAATTGCATGGGCCATAAACCCTAGGTTGCATCTCATATCTATTTATATTGATATACAATACACCCACAATTACTATTATACCCTCATATGATAAATAACAAAATAAAATAATTCTAACAGTACTAAGATGACCATATATCCTAGGATACAACTCGGATTTGAGCTTAAGACTAGGGATGACAACGGAGCTGTTTGGGGCCGGGGACCATACCTCTCATCCCTGTCCCCGAGTAGTATTTGAATCTCCATTCTCATTTTCGTTCCCATTTGGGTTCAATTTTTTATCCTCATCCCCGTTAAACAATGTGCTCCTCATCCTCACCATGTTAACACTTTCGAGGCTGGATTTTCTCGACCCTGTCCTCTGTCCTGTTAACATTTTTTTGTATATTATAAGCTTTAAAAACTATTTTAATGACAAAAAAATATACAATACAGGTTAATAAAATCTGGTTTCCACAAAAAAATACTACTAGATAGAGAAAATGATACAATACAACAAAAAGAGAATATTAATCCTACAAAATATACAAGTACTAAATAGAAGTCTACAATACAAAACAACAAAGAGCGAATATTAACCCCACAAAATATATTCCAAATAGAGGTCTACATTTTTATACAACAAAAATATATTGGTATAAGTAATTAATCAGGGTCAGAGATTTACCAATGGGAGTATTATATTTATACCCGGCCTCGAATCCAATCAAATTTTTTTTAATCCCCATCCCAAACCATCCCCCATTTTTAGATCCCCAAATATGCGCCCATCGGGAGAAAAAAATTGGGTTCCCGTCTGGTTCGAAAGAAATTGCCATCCCTACTTAGATCCTATTTTGGAAAGCTGACAACCAGGGCTATAATGTTATACATAAACGAATATGTAATTTTGTCGTTATGACCTTCAAAATTGTAGTTAAAGATGGAACAAAGGATTATTTTAGATACAATCAGATATTCTATAATCCTAATCTTATTAGGCTTAGTGGAAATGAAATATATGTGATTCCTTCACACTTTGATCATTATTTCTCGTCAAAACTCAGCAAATAACCACCTCCTCAAAAAATCACATCGAAACTCGAGGTTGACAGCATAAGTAATCTAAAGTGCATCTCTTTGCCACGAATAACTATATGGCAATCCTTTAGAGCATCACTAACCAGGATAATACCTCCACCAGTGTCACGCCTCACTCTCAAAATATGACGAGCCGAGTACGTAAAAAATATCCCATGCTACGAACCGTACGAATATTCATGTATTCATAATCATGATGGTCATCTGTAAAGTTTTATGATAAAAGTATGGGTAATGCCAAACCATTAATAAACTAAGAATATTTATATCTATAAATATAAAACATCCATATATACAATCTTATAAGTCTAGTTTCTCAAAAGATAATATACATAAAAGATACAACTAAACAAAAAGAAAACAACTGCTCTACCCTCAATCTGTATTAATCTTCAAATGCATATATGCTATATAAAAATAACATCTCTTTTTTTGACATGTCTTTATCTAGTGAACAAATATTAGGTCATCAATGACATACAATGCCATATCCCAGTCCTCGAGGATCATAAAGTCGCCACCGAGTGTGATATCATACAAGGCTAAGTTGTGCTTATACAAGATATAGACTTGTACAATAACAAAATATCTTGAGTAGAGATTGAAGCAGCAAAAAGTTTAATACAGAAAATCAAATAACAATAGTCAGAAAATAACAGAATTCTTTCTTTTATTAATACATTGAAACTGGGTTACAAAAGACACTTTTAGCCAACTTAAAATACCAAACTTGTCTTACATCTTTTTGAAACTAAAACTAGACACAATGATTCATACATCATACCCCTTTACTAAAGAAAAGATAAAACACCTTCAAAAGAAAACTTCTAAAACTTTAACTGGAAGCTTCTAAAGGTCAAATGAATTCTACTAGATTGTACAAGCTTCTAACACCTCTGAATATCCCCTTGCCTCTCGATGCCTGTAGAGACGTGGGTCAGCATATTGGGGAATATACTGGTGAGCGACATTAACCTGACTTAGATAAAAATTTAAACAATAATCATATGTAGCAAGTAATTATTATTAAGTGGTATTTCTACTTATTCTAGGTTTTTTTTAAAAAATTAATAATAAGAAACATAAAATGATAGAATATCACTTATATAGTGATTTTTACCCACGGTCGACTCTCTCTCTACAACAATAAATATTAGAATAATTTGAATATATATAATTTCTTGTTCGTCTTCGCATCAAACTGTAGGGTTGCAATAATATTACCAATTGCATGAGACCTAACTATATGATGGCCCATGGGTGACTTCCATAATTAGAAATTGGAACGTACAAGCCCATTTATCTAACAGACACAATACTCCCTGATCGCGATGATGTAGAAGCCTAAAGGTGCCCAATCTCTCCTAGGCTGACACAATATCCAGTGCCTCGGAGACTGGTCGAGAGATTAAACCTTGTGCACAACTTTTCCAAGACCAGTGCATGATATGCACTTCTATTAGATAAAAATATTACGATACAACAGTTAAATAATAGGTAAATAATTTCTTTCTTTTCGATCATAGAGACGTAGATTTTATTTTTTATCATTTCTTAGAATAGTACAATATTATCTACACACGTATCTACTTATAGCATACAATAAAGAAACATGCAAACATTATTTCCTTTTTTTGACAACTATAATATTAGTCCTTTTAATTGTATTCATGTTCTGTAATTCTAACATAAAATTATTCTCTTTTAACTTATTTTCTCTTGTTAAGATATTATTAATCGTAGAGACAAAATAATTTGAATAGAAGATAGATCTTTTGTTAAGGCATGAAGTTAGAGAATGATCAAAACCACTCACCAAAATGAAGAGGTCTGAGAAAAAGACGAGCTTTACATAAAGATCACATCTTGCATATGCGTCCACTGAAATTTGACCAACAATCAATCAACATACTTCTTTCCTTCCATTCTTTCTTTTTCTCTCAAGATTCAAAATAAATGTGAAAATCGATGAAAGCGAACAATAAAATCAATAATTGAAAACAACACAAAAATGCATTCATCAAAACTAAACAAAGAAAATGTCCAATAAAACAACAATAAAAAGGATGGTAAGAAGCTCTTATATAGAGTTTCTTCGCTAAGCGCAATTCACTACATTTTTGCACTCAAAACCATTAGAAAGCTAATTCATGAATTGAAAATGGTCTTAATTTACAAGTCCTGGTCAACTGATAGCAAGGTTTTTCCAAGATTATTTTCATTCTAACTCCTTAGTCTATCCTCCAGTCACACAACGTACCGCCAGGAGTGGGACACTACATGCAAGTCCTCGATTCAAGAATGATGAAATAAATGAAGTAAAACAATATATGATTGAAAAATCAAGATCCGAGACTCAGTTAGAAAGTTAAAAATAAACAAACATATGGACATACATAATATCAACTTGAAATATGACTCTATTGTGATCCTAATTCTAGTGATTCATTAGTCCAAACTATTTTTATGGCCTAACAGTTACTACTACAATCAAAATATGATATACATAAAATGATGATGTAAGAATAATCTTTATATCTCACACTTGACTAGTTGTTCCACAATAATCTTGTAACAAGGGATTAGGTTGTTGCATGACTGGCATGGTTCTTAGTAGTTCGGCCCCTTCCTAACAAGAAGAAAAGATGAGACATATCATTTAATACCTAATCGATTTTTGATCGAAATAGGTGGTGTTGTTACAAGAAAGTGAGCTAAGCACTTACACCATCACTTCGCAAGGCCTTGTCGAAGAATGTAGGAATTGATCAATTTTGAGCGTTATTTATATTGTCAAGATTTCATAAGGTGTGACCCATGTTTGTACTCTCCTGTTCAATAGAACGGAAAATTTATTCTACAATCACCTGGCCAAACCAAGAATCTAGGGCTTCTTACTATTTATAGCAATATATGAATCGACCATCCATTATCATGATATCTTAAAGATTTAATTATCCAAATGGTGCATGAAGAATATAGTGGTTACGGTTTTGGTGATCGAACTTTTTTTGGTTAATTTGGTACTAAGCTTTGTATTTTGGTTTAAAGAGTGCCTGAACTAGATTCTGGGATCAAGCTTTCAAGGAATGGACGGGCGTAGCCTTTTTTTCATGCTTTTCCCGGAGGTCTGGAGAATTTGGTATTTTTGGATGAAAATCGATAAAAATGGACATGTTATGGTCACGTGCCTTATTTTTTATAGTTATTTTGTCATGTTTTTATTTTTTCGACTAAGAATATTGGTGTTCAAAATTTTTTTACATAAACAAATAGCTTTTTGCCGAGTACAAAATGACGGCTCTACAATCAATTATAATCGACGTATCAGCTGGTCATGACAAAAATAACCCTAAAATATGACACGTGACCATCACATATCCATTTTTTAACGATTTTTCATCCAAAATACCAACGAAACATAGTTCAGACACTCTTTAAACCAAAATATAAAACTTAGGTACCAAATTAACCAAAAAAAAAGTTTGATTACTAAAACGATAACCACTAGATTCTTCAAGCACCATTTGGGTAATTAACTCTATCTAAAAATTGTTGATTTAATTCAATGAGCATACCAGTGATAACCAACCCCTATAATTCGAATATACATCAATTCTTGAGCTCTTCTATTATCCGCTATATTTAAAAGAGTCTGAATCATATCATTTTTAGTTGAATCCATTATTTCAATGCAAAGAATGCAGAAATGAAATAGGGTTTGTCTAGACAAAAAAAAGTAAAGTGTGGTTATTTTTTAATCCTTAATACCCCTTTTGTTTAATTTTATATCTCTATCCTGAAATAACAAATTGAGTTCATATAGGCACAAATAATTTCTAATTATTTTATTTAAAATTGTCTTTCCTAGTTCAGGTATGTATCATGATCCTTGTACGTAGGTATCACGTGAATATGAGACTACTTTTCAGCATAAAATTATCATCCAGTGGAACATGATAAGACAAGTATAATATGTATCTCGATATGATTAGCAAGTATCACTTAGTACGAGGATACAAGTCAACATGATATTTTATCTACTAAAATAAGGCAAGTACAACAAATATTTGATATTTGTTTCGCTTGTGTGTTTACATGTCTGTGTCCTACGAGTCAAAGTATAAATAATATGATTCGACTCCTAAGTATAAATAACACTTATAACACTTTACAAAGAAAGCTTCAACTCGTCAACTGATTTCTCCAATTGTCTTAATACTGTCCAATCGACTCCCCGTACCTATGGAGGACGGGGTCAACACGTTGGAGAATGTACTGGGGAGCGGGGCCGACCCAATCCACCTAAACCAACACAATATTCATGTGAGCATACAATTTTATTACATGGTCTTTCTATTAGGAACTAAGGCGATTGAAATTTCATACTCGATGTATAAAAATGAAAGCAAGATAGCATATGCATGTTCTCATATTCAGCAATATAAAATGAAAACGGGAAGACATATTCATATCACTTAACAGTGATTTCTTACTAATAGTCGACTTGTGCGTCCCTGTAAACAAGGATTTAGATATAATAAGTTAAGCAACATAAAATTGTCCCGCATAGATTTGTTAAGAATGTATAAAAGTTGTCATTAGTATGTAGTCTAACTACATAACGATAATTGGTGCTCTCATTTCCGTACCATGAAGGACTTTTACATGAAATTTTGATGCGCCCTTTCAAAGCTGGTAGCTAGCCTCAATGAAGGTCCCGCAATACCTCGTGTCTATTAGCACGTCTGAATAGTTCCTTCTAAGTTGATACGGTCCCGGTGTCCCATGTCCTGTTCGAGAAACTAACACCAAATCTTGTGCATAAGTTGTTCATGACAATGCAAATGTGTATGCAATATAACTATAAAGCATAATTTGCATGGCAATAAATAACTGAAGATAAATGTAAACAGATATATCTACCTGCACATTACAGTCATCGAGTCAATGCTTGTATTCTCACTTTTTCATTCTGAATAAAACACTTGGTAACGTATTGGTCCCAATATTTCTAATCATTCATTGGTGACCCATTGGTACCAAACATTTTCAATTATTACTTGATGACCCATTGATCCCAAACATTTCCAACTTATCACTTGTGACCCATAAGTCCCAAACAACTCCAGGTTCTTTAGCATCGAATTATTTTCATATCATTGTTCATGTTAAATTTACAATAACATTTTTGAGAGGACATTTTAAAAGTTTATTTTAAACAAAGAACACTAATAGAAACATTAAGACGTCATACATAAGCCTATAACAACTAATTAGATACTCCTAAATCGTTCTAGGTTGTATCTTTGGCCTATTTAGAATTTATAGGTATTTTAGGATTTATTTCATATTTTTAAATAGTATTTATAAGAATTTATTTATTTTTTAAGGATTATTTAGTAATTATTTTAGGGTAAAACAAATTAATAATGACACGGGTGATTATTTTAGGAGCATTTACATTTTCTAGAAATTCTTAGAAATTTATGTAAAATTTTAGTAATTATTTAGAGTTAATTTGATTAAACAAATTAACAAATCAATTTTATGATTTATTTAATTTATTTTACTATTAAAAAAATTAAAATCCTAATATTTTTCCATCCCCAACAACGAGCACATCTGCAGTGTTGTCGGTGATTGACAACACATTAGTCGGGTCCGTTGGTTAGTCAAATATGCACATCCACGTGCGTTAAAAGGGGATTAGTGGAGCTGCTAGCCACTCCAAGTTCAACTTGAAGCGACTAGACTTCCAACCATCCGATTGGACGAATAGGTGTGAGCATTTGGTTTATTCGGTTTCAACATAATCAAATTAGTCAAAACCAAATATATCAAAATTCTAAAAATGCAAAACCAAAACCGAACCAAAATTAGCCAAAACAAAAATCGAACCAATTAATCTATTCGATTATTCGGTTTGACTATTGATATTATTTAATAGACCGAATCTAACGTTGGAATTTAATTAAATTATGTTAAAATTTATAATTTTACACACATTTATTGTACTTTAATGTTTTGTCTAAAGTTGGACTTCAAAACATATACATAAAACTATTATTTTCAAAGTATACACACTTTTTATCACAAAATATACATAAAATTATGATATTTACATAATTACATAAATCTTATTCGATTTTAGACCGAAACTGAAACCCAAAACCGAATAAAAAAATTTAGTATTTTCAAAACCGAAATCAAACCGACTTTTTTTTAAATGTTCGATTCGGATTTCAGTCCAAAACCGAATAATGCTCACCTCTATGGACGAGATCGTTTCCTCCTGCCACATGTCCCCCTGCCTAGCCCCTAAGCCGCAAGCCAAAGCTGTTAAAATGTACCCAAGTACGTGGAGGATACAATCGTCTTT
Source organism: Iris macrosiphon (assembly GCA_036927795.1). Taxonomy (NCBI): domain Eukaryota; kingdom Viridiplantae; phylum Streptophyta; class Magnoliopsida; order Asparagales; family Iridaceae; genus Iris; species Iris macrosiphon. The sequence goes on from JAYESA010000004.1 coordinate 118,286,721, forward strand.
GCAGTCACGTCTTGTTGTTATATGCGAATTGCTTAAATGGTATTATCCAACAAATTTGTAAATAATTTCCAGTTTATGTCCTAATATATCAGAAGAATAATCTGGCATTCTGCAATTCTGCACTTCTTCAGTGAACGGAGAATAATTCAGAAATACATTTTGCAAACAGAGGACTTGCCATTGAACACAAGGCTACAAACCACTGAATTGATGTCTCAATACTACCATTACAATTTTGGACACCATCTATAACAAAATAAAATCCTTTCCCGTTCTTCCAACAAAAGGCTGAGATCTTCAGTCTATGGAAAAGTAAAGAGAGATGTTGCCCCAGTCAGTGTGTAAAAGTACAACCGATTATTATAACAAAAACGGTCGATAACAGCTGCTCTGTTTACATGCAGGATCAGCTCTGTGATGGATCACATTGTAATGCCACCGCCATCCGTTGTTAAGTCTAAGAAATACAATCTGACCTGGAAGGAGAAGTTACTAGGTCTTGTAGTTTGGGGTCTTGTACTCCGGGACGTCTCTTAGGCCAAGCTTTGACAGGACAAGGCAGTAGGATTCCCAGTCGGTCCTCCGGAGGTACTTGAGGAGCTTCTTTCTCCTCTGGACCATCTCGTGCAAGCCCTTCCTTGAATGCTTGTCCTGTAGAGAAACACAATAACACCAAGAAAGAATTACATAAACGAAAGGAAGAAGAAAAAAAAGAAACAAATGCATCTGCAACGAAGCGATTAAGCATACCTTCTTGTGCAAAACAGATGACAAATGTTTGATTTTAGTCGTGAGCTGGGCAACTGCAGCACAAAATTGATTCCTTGTCAAATAAGAGACAGATCGCAGTTAAACCAATCAATATAAAACCTAAATATACTTTGATGACAGCCCTTAGTGCTAGTGATGCATGTTTTCCTTGTATCTGTTACTAAACCTTTTACTGTAATCTATGAATGGACATGTTTGCCACTGCCAACTACTTTCTTCTCAAAATCAACATGTTAGTGTGTTTTGTTTCTCTCTAGTCTGGTGAACTGTACGTACAACACACTTGTATTGGACGCTCAAGCCACTCAAGCTTTTGGATCTACTGCACTTGCCTTGAGGCTAAGCAAACAATAAAAGGGAGACAAAAATAGCATTGATTAGGAGCAAAAAAGCAGACAATCCAAAATCAATGCCATATCGGCATCAGTAGGATACAAATCTGCAGACACCACAAATATTATGCGCACTGGCATGTGTATATAAGTTCAAGGTCAAAATTGTTGCAATGTCTGACATAGCCATGTCCATGTCGTGTCATGCATCCATGTCAGTATTTAAGTCCAGAAAAACAAATATTGGCATCTAAAGAATATCAATTGCTCACACAAATCATACTTAATTTCCTTTAACCAGACAGAATTATTTGTCTACTCCCATGGCACACTGAAAAGTTAAGGATAAGAAAAAGAAGTGTATTGTGTGAACACTAGAAGACTGGGAAACTTAGAAAGGAAGAAAAGTGCCAGTGTAACCCATGCTGTCAGAATTGTAAGATCCGAATCGTAGATCGTACGATCCGGTCCGGATCGCCGCCTACCTGATTCGACTCGGATCGTGGGGATCAGCCCAGGATCGTACAATCCAGACCATGGATCGTGATCCGACCCGGATCACGCTATCCCGAGCCGGGCAGATTAGTCAGATTTTGGTTTTCTTTTGAAATTAATAAGTTGTGGCCCCTTTCTATTATATTAAGCCATTCCCCTCTCTTCTCCCCTCTTTCTTAGCTCTAAACTTCTCTTCTCCCCACTTTTCAAAACCCTAGGATTAGAGAAATTTAGCTCTCTCCCTCTCCATTCACTTCAATTAATTAGACTTCTAATACCAAGGGCAGAGAGAGAGAGAGAAGAAAATAATTCCAGGGCCTCTCCTCGAACCGATGTAAGATCCATATTATCTAATCTATGTCAATGAAATTTTTTGGTAATGGATAATTTGGCATATAAAAATATGAAATTATTTACATTTTTTTTTAAAACATTGTTGTGAATTCTAATAGATAGATAATGAGTAGACATGGGATCATTGTAACTTTGTAAGGTAGTGGACACCAACAAGAAGTACTTGATGTGCAACTATTGCCATCACAAATTCGGGGTGGATTCTTTCAAATAAAGCATCTTGCACGAAAAAGAAAGAATGTCTTGGAATGCATGATGAAGTTCTGGCAATTTTCAAAAGTGTTCGTTCTACCAATGAAGATATAAAACAACAAAGGTTGGAAGAGAGAGATGATATAGGAAAACCGGATTACTTCTAAATTCGTGATACTCCTGATTCAAGTTGTGGCGGAACTAATGTACTTCCAAGCAAGGTTTAAAGTATCGGCCGATACCGATACGTATCGGCCGTATCGGATCGGATCTGGCCTTGGCCGATCCGATACCGGCCAAAAAAATAGGTATCGGCCGAAACTGGGACATAAAATTTCGTATCGGTCTGTATCGGCCGATACGGGACCGATACGGGCCGATACGGGATCGATACGGGCCGATACGGAAAAAAAATCAGATCATCACAGGAACTTTAACAAAGTAGATGTTCTACAAAAAGCTAAAAAAAAGTAAAAATTGATTCCAGACATATCAAATCCAACAGAGAACAATAATAAAGAACCAAAATAGTAGACAAAAAAAACTATAAATAGAGAATTTCTTCTACAGACATACACATGATGACTATTATTTTATTCAATTATAATAAAAATAAAAATACTTAAATAATGCATAAATATGTAAATTATTTTTCTATTTTTTTACTAATTTATTAATAATTATTTAAATATTGCCGATACAGCCGATACCAAAAAATCCGATACCGTCGATACTGCCGATACTACCGATACGGATACTCATACAAACTATCTGATACCGATACCGAGTTTTTAAACCTTGCTTCCAAGGGGGAGAGGAAGATCGTCAATGTTGGAGAAGGTTAAAAACCATATTACTTCGAAAATCGTGATGATCCTCATTCAAGTTGAGGCGGAATTAATGTACTTGACAAAGGGAAGAGCAAGATCGTTGATGTTGGAGATGAAGGTGACACACAAACGAAGAAGAAACAATCTATTTTAAATCAAATTTGGAAGAGTGGTTATAGGGATGTTATATGTGAAGTGATTGCTCAATGTTTCGATGTGCATGCTCTTCCTTTCCATCTTGTGAGGAGTTTTATTTTGTTGCTATGTTGGAGGGCATTGCCCATTATGGAATTGGATTTAAACCTCCTACATATCATGAAATAAGAAATAAATTCCTAAAGAACGAGGTGGAAAATGTTGAAACATATGTCGGGGAATTTAAGAAAGAGTGGGCAAAGAAAGTTTATATTGTTATTTTTGGATGGTTGGACTGATGACGTCAATAGGTCAATAACCAACTTCTTGGTTAATAGTCCAAGTGGGACTTTCATCCTCACGTACGACATTTTTAAGAATGCGAACAACCTATTTGTTCTCCTTGATTTGGTTGTGGTGGAGGTTGGAGAAGAGAATGGCGTTCAAGGAGTCACCGATAGCGTTGCTTCTTATGTCAAGGCGGGGGAGTTGTTGATGGCAAAGTGTGCTAGATTGTTTTGGTCTCCCAGCGCCGCAGACTTGTTGAACCTTATGTTGAAGAATGTTGGAGAATTGGATGTACAAGATTCTACTATTGATAAAGCTAAAACAATAACCAACTATATCTATTATCATATCTGGGTACTGGACTTGATGAAGAAGTTCACAAAGGGAGTTAACTTGATATGCCTCACAAGGTTTGCTACCAATGTCCTAACTCTCAAAGACCACATATACTTAAGGGAGAGTTGCGGCAAATGTTTGCTCACCTTACATGGACAAATAGTCCAGATGTTAAGAAAGAGGTTGAAAAGAGAACGGTGTATATTATTTTGTCGGATGTACGCTTTTGATCCGGTGTCAAGTACCCCTACATTCTCTGTGTGTTTTGTGCTCATCTGTTGTGTGTGCTTGATGGGAAAAAGAAGCCACTGATGGGTTATATTTATGAGATGATGGATCGTGCCAAAGAAACAATTGCAAAGAACATGAAGAATATTGAAAGCAAGTACAAGCCTATTTGGGACATTATTTGATACAAGATGGGACTCACACTTGCATAAGCCTTTGCATGCGGCGGGGAATGTCCTAAACCCGACCCTTCACTACGAAGACACTTCAAAGTGTGATATCGAGCTAAAAGAAGGCTTCTATGATTGCATTAAGAGCATAATACCAACCACAAAAGAGAGGGTGGTGATTACATTCCAAATATATTTATTCAATGAGAAGCAAGGTGGTTTTGGAAGGAGTTGCACTATGGAAACAAGAAAGAGACCCGGTAAGACATCCCTTCTTGAGTTCTTTGATTCTTTATTGTACACATGATTCATGAATGCTTTTGTGGATTTAGATTTATGGTGGGAGGCCCATGGAAGCCATTGTAATGAGATTCAAAGGTTGGCAGTGAGAATCTTAATTCTCATGTGTAGTGAAGGAGATTCAAAGGTTAGCAGTGAGAATCTTAATTCTCATGTGTAGTGAAGGAGATTCAAAGGTTAGCAGTGAGAATCTTAATTCTCACGTGTAGTGTATGCGGTTGCAAACACAATTGGAGCACTCCTGAATAGGTTAAGATATATTTCTATTTTGAATGTGCCGCTACAAAGATAACTTAGAAGAGTGTAGTATATCCGGCTACAAACATAATTGGAGCACTCCTGAATAGGTAAGATATATTTCTATTTTGAATGTGCCTCTATAAAGATAACTTAGAATAATATTTAAGTGACATAATTAATATAAGCTTTCTTTCACTTAGGTGCATTCCAAAAAGAGAGAAATTGGAGCAAAAAAAAGATGAATGCACTTGTATTTGTGAAGTAAAACCTTGCAGCTTGTGCTAGGCACGAGAAGATGGGTCTAAAGCGAACTATGATCCGATATGTTTGTCGGACATAGAGTCGGATGATGAGTTGATAATGGAGAAGGAGCCTAACTCTTCTGCTTGCTTTAAAGATGAGGAAGGTGGTCCTAGCACTAGGAAGAAGAAAGAGAGGTAATGAGTTTAGTTATATATTTATAAATTATAACTTCCAACATAATTTATATAATTTGAATGTCCGTGACTTTGTGTAATTGTGTTTATGTTTTCCTCGGACCAAGGGATACCTCCACAACAAGAAGAGGGCAAGAAAAAAAATGATACAATTAGATGAGGAAAAAATTGTAACTTTGGTTGAGTAAGAGGAAGAAGAAGAGATGACTATGATTCTTTATATGGACGATTCCAACGAAGATCCTCTCTCTAGTTAAGTAAAAGTGATACCGATGAATGAAGTTTATTTGATGTTATTTTGTTTTTTGCTACACTTTGGATAATGACATCGATAAAAAATTGATTAGCATTTTGGAGAAATTGAGTACATTTTGTGAAATAGTGTGCTAACCTACTTGCTTTGATTTTCTATACCTCAAATATGCATAATATAACATAGATATGAATTGTCAATATTTTTACAGAACTTTTTGATTTTTTTTTAAGGATTTAATCATGGATCTTACAATTGAAAAACAAATCCAATCCAGACCCCTTTAATCCTACGATATGATCCGATGCTGGCAACATTGTCTCTAACTCAATGAAAGAATCATAAATGGGTCAGAGCATTATCCTGGATAGATAAAAAAATCATTTGATTCGATCTAACAAGTACACTGTTTCAGAATTGAGAAATTCTATGGCAAATTTTAGTATTCTCTTATATTTCCACTAGTAAAAGAAACCTCAGGAAAGGGAAGGGAGAAATAAAAGAAAGAAGTGATGATAAGCATTGATTCCAAAGTTCACTCAGAATCGGTATCTGAACCTTCCTATGAGTATCCGGATCGGCTTATCGAATCGAAGTATCAGAGTTTTGGTATAGAGCAAATAACTAATAGTAAATTATTAAAAATTTGGAAGGAAAAAATATTTTATACATTTAGGCATAATTTTAAACATTTTCTATGTTATTTCTTAGTAGTTTTGAAATTGAATGAAATAATAGTCACTCTTGGTGATTAGTTTACCTGTGATAAATAAGTTTTGTTTTTGTTCATTTACATACTTTTACAAGCTTATTATGCTTTCACACCCTTCGTTCAATTGTTTCTGCCGAATTGAATGAAAAGTAGACCCCCAACGTTGGTATCGATCAATATCGGTAGAGGTCGAATCGGATAAAGACATGTCAAACTGTATCAGTATCGGACGTATCGTATCAGTATCAGCCGATGCTGCAAACTATGCTTGATTCAAGACCGAGTGACGAGTAAAACAACATACTGACAAAGCTGACAGGCTAGCAAACATGGGCACTCCAAATCATTGTACTGTATGTGTCCAACACGATATGAATACAAAAGATATAACAAAACATGTGATACATGATGCTTATTTCAAATTAGAAACGCTGCTGAGTTTGTTCTCATGTCAAGGTAAAATTGTTGTCGTGTTTGTAGTGTCGGGCAGTTATGTTTGTGTCAGTAACATTCATTATAAACAAATCAAATATTGGCATCACAAGAAGAAATAACTTCTTACCCTGCCTTAGCAAATTCCCTTTACTAATTTCAAAGCACTGGCATTGCAACTAAACAATAAGTTGCAGTTAGGATAAAACAAAGATCAGTATATCAAATTATATATCACTCAAAAGCATACAAACTGCCATTCAAACTCAACGAGAAAATGATGATCATTCAGAGGTTGGTGTTGAGAATTAATGTTTCAACCTTAAAGCCTTTCCCAAAAGAACTTTAACATGATATATGAAACTTAAGTTATGTATAATGAAGGAAACAACCCTTGATACCAATGTGAATGATTAAGGTTTAAAAAATCAGCCAATACAAATAAATTCCTAAAAGAATCATAACATGATATGTGAAATTTAAGTATGTATTACGAGGCAACTCTGGATAGTTGATACGTCAATGATAAAGATTTACAAAATCAGTTATTACAAATACATACAAGTAGATTTGTACAAACTCCAAGCTTGATCAAGCCTAAGTCTGTCCACACCCCTATTCATACTATTCTGAGCTTTTCAAACGAAACTCAATTAGACTACTATTCCTAGACTTCATGTCAAGCCCGTCGATTACTATCTAGCCAAACTTATACGAGTTAAGCAAACTACTTGAGAAAACATCTCATGAAAAGCTTCATTCCAACACTACCCATAGACTCAATTTTATCCTGTTGGCCCTTCGGTATAAAAAAAAATCACATTTGTCCAATTTGAGTCATATACTAGGGCAATGGAACCATAACAAGACTTGTGAAGAGCATGGTCCATCTCCGTAATATTAACAACCTCATTGTCGAGGAGTCATTAAACGGACTCCACAGTCCACATACATCAGAAATAAATGTATACTAAATTAATCACATTGGGCCATCTCCTTGATTATTATTGCCCTAGAACCTAGTCACAAAGATTCCCAACAGAGTTTTTTTCCATGTCATCTAGCTTGGAACAAATGCAAACCTGAATAATCTATCACCTCAGGAAGAAAAAAAAGGGTTCATCTCCAACCAAAGTAATCATCTTCGATCACGAGTGATGTCATGGAGGTTCAAATCAGACCACTTGCCCTAATGTTGGGTGTTCAAAAGTGTCAATGCAAGAGATCGTGAGATGAGTATACCACATGCTTCTCACCAGAAATATGAAATTACAGACTAGACCTTCTGATTTGACAGTTTTATACGTGAGGAGCACAGGCTAACAAAGTAATGGGAACAATGGAATCTACAAAATTTCGGCACGAGTAACTGGATATACCTAAAAATGCTTATCCTATAATGGAATATGCCTCATATCTTTAATAATGTGATTCCACCTGGAATGCTGCAACTACCGGATGGTCCGGATCAAACAATTTTCTCCTTTCTAGTTTAAGTTTGATATGGCATCAAACATTTTCAATATGTTTTAGGAAGTTTCAGTAAATTTCAGGCCAAAACAATAAAGAATGGGCCGATGTCAGCTCTTTGACCTAAAATCCCATTATCCCATTATAACATGGAGTTCCAAAACATTTACGCACAATAAAAGGAGCCCCATGCTCAAGGCACCAACTAATGCAGTGTCCAGGGAGGATCAAGACATTCAGTTTTTCCCTATTTGTTGGGAGGTGGTTACCGCGAGGATCAAGACATGCAGTCTTGTCCCTATTTGTGGTTTGTTAATATCGCATTGTTGTTGATAAGTTGTTGGTGATTTCTTGGCAGTTTATTTAGTTGAGATTGGTGGTTAATAATAAAACCTAAATTATACAATTTCAATCTTCACTTTTCTACGCCGAGGTCTGCTTAAAAAGAAAATAGGCTTATTAGTATCCTTAGAATTATTTTGGAAAAAAACCTTCTTTATCTTCCTTCACCTATGGCTATGATTCACTATGTATATTCCTTATTGACTAACATTAGTTGTAGCTTTGCATGTCCTTTTTGGAACAATTCAATTCCCTAATGTAGGGTTGAAACTACCACCCTTCCCTCAGGGTTGCTTGCATAATGCAAACTTTAATGGATAAGTTACAACACAGCCATATTAAGGAACTGAGAGTTCATGCAACAAAAAATATAGGGATCTAAAAAGGAAGATGTAGGCAGATGGTGAAATACTAGAAAAGGATGATTATCCCATTATTATACCACATTTCTTTTCAGCCTTCGGGTATACTAAGGCCCGTATAACAACTACAATATCCTTATCTACTACCTCAATGGCTCAATACAGCTTCATTTATTTTCCTATTCCTAGTTATAGCTCGATTTGACTGGGACCCTATCACTCTCAAGCGATGAGCATCTGTAGAACACCACAGCAATGTCCTCTCCATCTAAATCAATTCCTCTCATATCCTCAATTGAATATTCCATTATGCTCATAGCTTTATTATATTTTGTTGCATTCATCCCTCCCAACATTTCTTTCAGCTAATTTCATTTTTTGAACCCCTCTTGCTTCTCATTTTCAACACTCATCCGTAAATAGTATACTGGGTCTTATGATTTTCTCCTTTCAATTTAAATATTCTACATCTTCAAAGCACTTAAAGCATCCACCTACATCTAGCTTGTTTCTGTTATCACAAAAAATAATCAATCATGGATAAGAAAAATGCTAACTTCAAGGTAGCCGGGTCCATTAGTTGAACTTTTACATAAAACTACATTTCATATACATTATCTATGGCCTTCTAATTTACTTCCTTTAAATATCAAAGCTCTTCAGAACATTTAAACTTTCAGTTGTATCTTTTCCATTACACACATCCTTCATTTCTTCTGATATGTTTGCTGAAGCTCCATTTGTATGATCTGCTTGTCTTACTAATTATAAATATTGTAGACTCCAAGTTTCACTTCAGAATATTTTAGAAACTGAAACTATTTTTCATCTTATTTCTGCACGAAAATATAAGTAAAAAATATTTGTTGCAATGTTTTAAATACGTTCCCAATTAATTGTTAAAACATCGAAAAGGAGCACCGTTGGAGAAAATACTATGGTTCGCAAGACTCTAGAAATTAAGGTCTAAAGAAAACTAACAAAAAACAACACAATTCACAAGAGACCTGGAGGGCAGATCCAGAAAATTCAACTAGATGGGCCCGAACATGAACTAAACATCGAATATAAACTTAGTCACCCGTTAAGGAGGTTACTAAGAGGGTATTAAGGGCATGTTGCCTCAATCATAAAAGTGGGATCCCAAAAAATATAGCAGCCAAATATTGAAATAAGGACTTATGAACTTCAATTTGATAACTTAACTTAAACAAAAAGAAAATCTGCAATTTAAAGAACTACTAAGAACTAGCATATTTTGCAGTATCGGCCGAAACCGATCCAATAGGTTTGGCATGTCCTGATGCGATACCACATTGGAGGCTCTTTTCTGGTCAATTCGGTAAAGAAAATTAAATGAAAAAGACCAATCAACAAGGATGTAAAAGCATAATAAGGTTGTAAAAGCATGTAAAAGAAGAAAACTTATCTATCCCATGTAAACCAATCGGCAAGGGTGACTACTATTTCATTCAATTTCAAAACTATTGAGAAACAACACTTGAAATACTTAAAATTATGCCTAAATGTATAAAATATATTTTCTGAAATATTAATAATTTATAAATAATTATTTGCTTTACGATACCAAAAAATCCGATATTCCGATCCGAAACCGCCAATACCGATACTCATAGGAATGGTACGATACCAATACCGATTCCGATATTGCTAACCTTGACTACTAGTTGACCAAAAGAGATATATGTACCTGGTAAATGCATTCATACAATGAACTGAAAACACAAAGAAATTAAAAATCTCCAAATTGGTGATTTGGAAAGGTGGTTCAGGTTTGGATCCCAAAAAACCTACTAGTAGTAAGCTAAAGTTGCAAGAAAGACATTGTAAACACATTGCAAGAAGTCCAGAAATAAAATAACGACATTGTTTCTCCAAATATTAAAAAAAAAAAGGCCATTAGGATAAATCCAGAGTGTCATATCAGTAACTCACAATTTTCTGGAGTAGGGAATCATGCCCTTGCAGCCCTTTCTCTTCATCTCTTGATGTTCTGTTGTTTTTATATAAATAACTAGAACAAATAATATTTTACATAATCAAGCATTTATCTTCTGTTCATTTCAATTATTTAGAAAATCAATATTATGTTTGTTCGTAAATCATGATTGGTGTCTATTTTTACAGATAAAGAGAAGTTTAAAGAGGAAGATAGAACACATAAAATAACATAAATGGGGCACAGTCGCATAGCTCTATCGTTTTTATAAGGAACATTTTTCCCACAGAATATTATTTTTATTTTTATTTTTCTTATAGAAAAATATTTAAGGTGGGGTCACGGCCCTGCAAGACCAGTTGTGATTTTGTCGCTGCCTCGAATAGGAGGCATCTAACATCAAAACTTTTGCTCTCTTCCCACCGTCACCTCCACAAAAACAGTCAGATATCAATAAACTTATCTCCAAATGCAAAAACAGGAAGGGGTAGAAGATGTGCCGAAGAGGACAAGTCGCCACAAAGAAATGAATAGAAACCTCGCATGAAAAAAAGAGGAGAAATTCAGGTGTAGGATGAAAAAAAGAGGAGAAATTCAGTTGTAGGAATCACTATAGTATTCTGCACCAGAACTCTTTATAATAGTGATAGGAATATAACTCTTTACAACTTTCATTATATCAACTTATATTATTTTACCTGAAGCATGAAAAAAATAAAAGGGATATTTAGACTTTAGGTCTCACATAAGTTGTAAAATTAGTGTTTGCGCCTCCAAAAAATAATAATTAGTGTTTGGGTCTCGAAAGTGTAGCCAAAAATAATTAGTGACACTTTTGGTACACTTTTGAGACCAAAAGTGTCACTAATTATTTTTGGTGACACTTTTGAGACCCAAACACTAATTATTATTTTTTTGGAGACCCAAACACTAATTTTACAACTTATGTGAGACCCAAAGTCTAAATATCCCAAAATAAAATGTAGGTGCTTGTCCTGCTCAATAGTGTCCTATTGAGTTGGATCGGGAGCAGGAGCTGACAGATAATTTTTGGTCAAAAAGAGTACAAACTGCAGTTCAACTCCGGCATATGTTGAACAGTTATTGTTGGAAGAGGAATCAGGAGTCACCATAACTGGAACCTTAAGAGGAAGCGGATTTAAGGAGGATGGAAGGAAAAAAAAACAGTGATGTTAGGAGTGGCCAGGGGACTCAAGTGGAGGAGTTAGCAGCGAGGTGGAACTTTGGAGATCAGTGGTGAGAAAAACAGGGAATTTTTAGAAGAGAAGAAAATAGGATTTACAAATAATTTGAAAGGATTGAAAGACTTATACTAACTTTTTCTCTATAATTTTATAAATCCAGAGGGGGGCTTGAGCCCCATCACCCTAGTGAATAGATCCATCCATGATTGGTAGGATAAAATCTACTAATTCCACATCTGCGTCTTAATTACAGAAGATATTAAAGACGCAAGGCACATCTCAGCGCATAGGGTGTTCAGGACCGAGGCGAAAGTGCCAACCAGATAAAACGTGAGGCACACATTTATTCAAAATATTTATTAATCATGTGTAGTAAATAATAAATATTATGGTAAGCAAATAGATATATCATCAATTATTTATCGTCTCCTCTTTTCACAATAATACGATTAGTTCATTTTCTTATGTTAAGCTCATGTGAACTATAGGCAATAGCATACTAAAACTTTAATAGTGGAATCAACAATCAAAAGTAAATGGAAGGGGGAAACCTATATTTGATTGAGTTTATATCGGTAGTAAGGCGTGAGTCACAAGTCACAACAAAAAGAAGATAGGATTTCAGGGGTTTTTTCTTATTTTTTAATCAAAGTTTTAGATCTTTTTATTTTTCTTATCTTTACTAATGAAGGGGATATTAAATTTTCTTACAGAGGAGATATTAAAAGAAAAATAATAGTGATTTCTACGACAAAAAACAAATCCACTAGTAAGTAAAAAAAACAAAAGTAAAAAAATAACAGATAAATAGAATATGTATGAAACGCAATTCAGACATGCTTGAGCCTTGCTAAGTGGCGTAGCGAGGTGTGTGCATCATAAAAAGATGCTCATGCTAAATATATTAAGATGTTTAAAGGATGAGCCTCACACCTGAACAGCGTTTTCAAAACTATGATAGTACCATCGACACCCATAACACAACAAAAACTTTGTACCATCCAAGAGGTTTGAACTCAGTTTCTTGAGATCACAGTATGCACATCATTAGTATCCTCCAAGGAAAACAATGCCACCTAGCAGAAGCAACCTCGATGGCATCCACTCACCATTAAGTCGATTGAATCATGCCATCAGCGGAGGCATGTAAAACACCAGCATCAAGAGAAGTATGTCAACCTACCTTCCTCTCGAGAAGCATTCAGTGGATGGTCTTTTTCTTCCATTTCTCTCCTCTTTTTTATCACTAAACTATATTCAAATAATCTCGTAGCTGTGAGACTTATGTGATATGTCATCAACCTTTCTACCTAAAAGAGGCATTCCCTAGTTAGCGGGTTCCCACCCTCTAGAAACCGCATTTGGGATACCGCAAGCCTATATTTGGCAGGTAAGCGACCCAAATAACCAAAATGGCGACTGATCCCGATCACACAACAGGAAGTTCAACCAAGATATCAATGAAATGGTAATATAAAAGACAATAAAATAAATTATGTCAAAATTAAGCATATGTACTATCCATTATTAATTCTGTCCTGGAAAGCAAGCATCGCCTAACCATTAAGTCTACCTCTCTCATATTGTGTACCATGGGAAGTAATGTATCCCGTGTCCGTAATGAGTATAAAAACGAACTGTGACCCAGGTAACTATGGGCATTCCTTACAGTCACCATCTACACTAGTGTTGCACAACATTCAGTTCTTACATTTGATTTTTCTTCTTTTTATATAGAACTAGATATCCTTCTATATTCATTGGCTTTGCTTTTCCATACAGCACAAGCCAGAAATTGGGTAACTTGTAATAAATTCTATAAGCATAAATGTATAGAACAACACAGAACCATTGAATAACCATGTCAAACTTTAGATAGATGGAATGCCCGACCAGTACGAAGAACACACAACAAGAAAATACTTTTACAATAACTGTACGTGTGTGGTGGATGAGTATGTGAGGGTGTTCTGTATCCATCTTACAAGTGGCACAAAGTGCAGTAAATCAAATAGAAATGCATTAAATAAAGCTACAGAGCACAGTACTAGTATTTATATCAAACTGGAAATGAAAATAGGATTGCCATTATAAGTAAAGAAGGAACATAAAATTGATTTTCTACCAAGGTCCAAAGGATCTTGAGGATAAAGAAAGACCCTCTAAGTGACCCTTTATTTTCTTCTGGAAGAAAATAAAGCCTCCAATGCTGAAATCCCACTTTCATGAACTTCTTAGGAAGGAAAGATCATAAAGAGGCATCGTCCAATTTTCAGCTATAGCAGTCTCGTTTCAAACTTTCAATCAGATGGGGGAGCTGGGATTAGCAATGAAGATTAAACATAGTTATTCGAGCAAAGAAGATTGCTTGACCTACTCTACCACTAACCATAAAAGCGTTGCTATGTTCTTCAAAGTCATAACCACAATTACCCCCAAATACCTTGTATGTCATCTGGAAGTATTCTTCTTAACATAAGTACTCTTGTTAACATATCTCACAAATCTAGCTCCAAAGAGGGATAAGAATCTAAGATAACCCTCTTGGTACTTGTGTTTACGCAAGTTAGAATGTGACAGCTATTCAAATAAGTGCAATCCACGTAGACCGGTTAGGAACTGAGGATGTAGAATTAATAATTTTATGCTGATTAAGCCCATAGGCTGTGGATTCATATATTTCGTCTAAATCATATCTACTCCCTTATAATTATGTGTTGTTCCAATCCTCTTTTCTCTTGATGAGTTTCCTAACAGACTAATGATTTACATATAAGAAAAGCTTTCATAAACAGTTACACGATTATACAACAAATTATATGTTTAATTAAGAAATTAAAACGTGGCACATTACTGTCATGCATCAACATCTAGTCCAATTAGCAATCTGGTCATAAGAACTAAATTACTTCTAAAAGCCCAAACAAAAAGAATAAAACTCATTTGTATGAAATGTAAACTAATTTTGCTAAATTAACAAGTCCTTACTTTGAACTCGAGAAGAACCACAATCCGACTCCGACATCTTAAATTCATCCCTAACCTTCTGGAGCTCCATCTTCATCTTATCCGCAGATGACAAGTGGTCAGGATGGAAGTACTGCGACAAGCAAGCAAAAACATCCACCATTAACATCTCCAATCAACCATCAAAACATAAAGCAGCCACCAAATAGTTACATTTTCCATCAGCTGCTCCTGTGGAGGCTTAAGCATAAAATCTGGTGTCGCATTCGTGCCGAGATTCGTCAAGATCGACAGCCTATGCACTGCTCAAACCCAAAGAAATGCTAATGAACTTTATCAATAAATGGATGAACTCCAAATAACTCAAGGAAAAAAGAAGAAGAACGTACTATTGACTTTCTTATTGGCATCAGCTTCATTGAGCCTGACCAAGCTGTCCCTAAGTTCGCGGAACGAGACCCCGCCCACCATGTCCTGGGTCTCCTTCTTCACTTCCAGCTCCCTCAGCTTCGCCAGCCGTCCGTTGAGCTCCTTTAAGGAGAACCAGTCCTTCCCTGCCTTCCGAGCCACGGCAGGCCGCAGCCTCCTCAGCTTCTCCCCGAGCTCCTCGCAGGAGTACATCTTGACAAACTCCGTGTTGAGCGCCTTTGTCTCCCCATCGGCTGCTGCCGCCCCCGCCTCCTCCGGAGCATACCCTTTATTCTTCTCCCGTAGCTCGCGCCCGAAGATCGACTCGGGGAGCCTGTCGGCGGAGATGGAGGGGCTCCGGAGGCTCTCCTGGAAGGACCTGAGATTGAAGGAGTTATGGAAGGACGACCTGGTGCCGGTGTTCTCCCTCGGGGAGGGGTGGAACTGGCGGAGGCTCTCGCGGATGGAGTCGAAGGTGTGGCTGCCGCCGCCTCCGTCGGGCTTCCCGGAGGGATTAGGGCCGGGCTTGTTGGCGGCGACGCTGTTCTTGAAGAGCTCCTGGAAGGACATGGTGTGGTTAGGATTAGGGCTAGGGTTTGGGGATTTTAGTCGAAACTCGGCGAGTTGCCGGCGGATGTCGTCGATGGAGGCGGCGGGGGGTCTGGGGGAGGAAGGGAAGGGAGGAGAAGGGGGAAATGGTTCGGTGGGGAGGCGGCGGGGAGGTGAAGGAGGGGTCTTGAGGCTCTGCTTGATGTCGCTGAAGTGGGAGGAGAAGGAAGGAGGGGACGGGGGTTTGGGCTCTTCGTCCCCATTGGAGTCGTCTGGTGGAGGAGGAGGTGGGGATGGGGAAATGGAGGAAGAGAGGAGGCGGATCGGAGTTAGGGTTAGGGTTAGGGTTTTGGGTTTGAGCTTGAGATGGAGAGCCATGTCGGATGGGTGGGGGTGGAAGAAAGGTAGCGTGGGCGTGGGGGAGGGGGTTAGCTAGGGTTTTGAAAGGGAGAGAAGGGACATTTGACAAAGGGTTATTTACACGAACTTCCCTAGGTACGTTCTCTTATATTTTCATTTATTTAACGGACATTTTGTTAATCTTTTTTATTTTATGTTGTAAGATTGTTTAGTATACTATTTACGTAAAATATAAAATATATGCAAGGTCATATAATAAATATAAAATATACGAGAAGTTAGTCTAATTATTTTAAAATAAGGAAGATCAGGTTAATAAACCGAAATATAGTAATTTTGAGAAAAAGATTATTTACGCTAAAATTTTCTACATTTTATATTTATTATACGAAACTTTCTTGTTTTAGAAATAATTACACGAATCTTCCATATGTTTTATATTTTATGTTTTATGTTTTATGTAAAGATTATTATACTAACCATCCTTATTTTTAAAATAAAACATAAAGCATAGGAGAGATCAGTGTAATTATTTTCAAACCAAGGTAGGACCGTGTAAGAAAGCATTGTAAAAATCTAAAAATAAATAAAAGACTTAATTTCAACTTGATATCTTATTCAAGTTTTTCAATTTGATACCCTAAACTTTAATATCATACCAATCACTAGCCTCAACTATTAAATATTTTCAAGTCAATACCCTCCGTCGATCAGGGGTTAATTTTTTCGTTCGAACAACTAAATTACCCCCCCCCCCCCCCCCATCCTCCCCCTGATGGTATTTTTAGTTAACATTGTTAGGGTATTAAGTTGTACAAGTTGAGGTATTAAGTTGTCTAATATTGAAGTTTATGGTATCAAGTGTCACCCTCACTTTTTCAACTAGGGGTAGTTTGATAATTTGACATGGGTATTTAATTTTAGGAATATAATATTGAATATTATTGTGATGATTGTATTAGTTATTTAGTTATAGACTTGTGTTATTTATTTTAATTAGAGAGAGAGACTAGCCCAATATTTAGACTTGACACTTGTAGGCCCAACTAGAATTGTCATGACAACCAATGAGCCCAACATAGACCAAACCCAATAGACCCAGTCTCATTAATTAATTAAGTATATCAGAGCTAATTTCGATTAGTTATAACCCTTCCTAATATATCCTACTTAATTATTATTCATAATGTACCATTAGAGGGCATATTGGACAATTGGCAATGGCTTGGAGAGGTGGAAAGGGGACCGGCCATAAGAGCCCCTCTTCTCTCTCTCCTCCCAATTGTTCATTCATTTTTGAGATCACCAATTCCTTCTTCCCACCATTAATTCACCTTCATTTCATTCTCAAATTCATCACTCTTGGAGTTTAGGAGCTTGGAGAAGCAAGGAGCACAAGGAGGATGAGCTTTGGAGCTAGAGATCGTGTCTGAAACGTGTCCAATTGTATTTTTATTAGAAATTCATCTCCCAATTAGTAATTTCTGATATTTTTCTTCATTGTAGCTTTTTAATCATGTATTTGACCATTAGGAATGACCACATGGCATAGGACTACCTATAGGAACAAGTTTTAGACTAATTGGTTATGTATTGAGAGTTCTATGTGGTAATTTGTGTGCATGTTGGAAGAATTACGAGATTGACACATCAATATTGTATCATGAAACCAATTAGATCTAATTAGACTTAGATCAGGATTATGGGACTAGGTACGTGTCCACAAATGGATACGTGTAGGTCGTATCACGATATTTTGAGATACGGTGTGATACAGAGGTCAATTTGGGTATTTTGTGCAATTACTCCTCATTTCTTATTTTAGCAAGTTGCTTTAGTTAAGTTATTGTGTAATTGATAAGTGGGAATGTATAATTATGGAGAATTAGGGTTTTTGTCACTACCATATTTTCTAGGAAAGGGTATTTTAGTCTTTTCATAATTAATTAAATATTGTGCATGTTAAATAATTAATTGTTGTATTATTTAATTATTGTTAGATGTTAGTTATTTATTTTTGGACTTGAGTTAGTGGACCTAACTAGTTTAGTAGACTCATGGACCAACATGTATTAATTGTTAGATTTTGAGCCGAACTTGAAAGTCCATTGATTAGGAGGATGATTAATTTAATTAAACCATTAGACTAGAAGCTTTCCTCCTTAATTATTTCTTCATGAGAGGTCCCAAGGAGTATAATGGATATTACATAGTGGCTTGAGGAAGGGGTAGAGGGGGCCGGCCTATATAAAAAGAGGGAAAAAATTTCTCTCTCCTCTTTTCATTTGAAAACTAGATCTAGAATTTTCCTCAACCAAATTTCTTCATTCCACATCATTTTTCCTACCAAAGTTTATCCCAATTCCTTCCCAAATCACCATTGGAGACTAGTGGATCAAGGATCTAGAAGGAGGAAGCAAGAATCTACAAAGAGGAATCCACAAAGAGGAGCAAGGATCTACAAGTTGGAGGCCAATTTTATCATATTTGGAGGTTTCATTGGGAATCCATCTCCCAATAGGTACAATTCAGTTTTTTTCCCTTAAATTAGGTTCTAAATCTAAGATTTAACCATGATAAATTAATCCATATGCATAGGCTACCCATAGGATTTGGTTTTGTGTTCATAGGAGGCCTATTGAGAAAGTTATGGTACTTTTTCTGTCAATTTTGGGATAATTTCGAGATTGACACTTGTTGTGTGTGTCAATTGGTCCTATAGATCAATTTGGCATGTGCTTGTGTGTTTGGGGCTAGTGTCGTATCCATAATTGGGTACGTGTAGGTCGTATCCCAGCAATTTAGTGATACGTATTGATTTGAGAATTTTTCCTCTGACACGAAACTTTGTGCATGTCACATTTTGACATAGATACGTATATTTGTGTTTGACTCTTCGTATTGTTCAAAAATAATATATTAGACTTGCTCGTGTCCTTCGGGGTACGTTTGGATGTGTGGTGGACTCGTGTCGCAAGCGTATCCTAGACCTAGTGGAATACGAGTGTGATACGCTCTATGTGTTTGTACATTTATTTCTAGATCTATTCTCCCATTGTTCTTAGTTATTATAATATGTAATTATATACATGTATGTGTGCATATGTGTGTGTGTGTATATATATATATATTGGAGACTAGTGGAGCAAGGATCTAGAAGGAGGAAGCAAGAATCTACAAAGAGGAATCTACAAAGAGGAGCAAGGATCTACAAATTGGAGGCCAATTTCATCATATTTGGAGGTTTCATTAGGAATCCATCTCCCAATAGGTAAAATTCAGTTTTTTTTCCTTAAATTAGGTTCTAAATATGAGATTTAATCATGAGAAATTAACCCATATACATAGGCTACCCATAGGATTTGGTTTTGTGTTCATAGGAGGCCTATTGAGAAAGTTATGGTACTTTTTCTGTCAATTTTGGGATAATTTCGAGATTGACACTTGTTGTGTGTGTCAATTGGTCCTATAGATCAATTTGGCATGTGCTTGTGTGTTTGGGGCTAGTGCCGTGTCCATAATTGGGTACGTGTATGTCGTATCCCAATAATTTGGTGATACGTGTTGATTTGAGAATTTTTCCTCCGACACGGAACTTTGTGCATGTCACATTTTGACACAGACACGTAGATTTATGTTTGACTCTTCGTATTGTTCATAAATAATATATTAGACTTGCCCGTGTCCTTCGGGGTACGTTTGGATGTGTGGTGGACTCGTGTCGCAAGCGTATCCTAGACCTAGTGGGATACGGGTGTGATAGGCTCCATGTGTTTGTGCATTTATTTCTAGATCTATTCTCCCATTGTTCTTAGTTATTATAATATATAATTATATACATGTGTGTGTGTGTGCGTGTGTGTGTGTGTGTGTGGTGCCCCGTTCCCCCTATTCGGGGAGCGCGGCTAAGAAATACTAGACGGTATCGTTCGATCGGGATAGATTGAATCAAGAACTCATCCTCGTTATGGATTTGTCTCTTCGGAATCGATTCCCATATTCAGTGGACCGTGCCCCAAGGATCGACTTAGCGGCAGAGTCAGGAGGGACCTCTCCGCTGCATTCTTTGTTGCCTAGTTTTCGCTGTCGCTTGTTGCTTTCGTGCCTTGAGTTGGTTTTCGAATTTGCTTGGGTTTTCTTGAACGGTTTCGATGGATTTCATTGCTTTCGTTCTTAGGACTACACTTCAATTCGGATAAGGGAAAGAGAGGAAGAAGTACTGATCAGCTGTTCGTGTCAATACAGGTGAACCAGCTGTAGTCGTCGCTCGAGCGGACGCCTAAAGCACTTCTTTTCTTTTCCTTCCAACTACCAAAGTGAGTGGCTACCAACCCGATTAGCTAGCCCTACTTGCTAGTCTTCACATCTAAATCTTGTGTTCGTGCTTGCCCCGATCAAACGATACCAAGTAAATAACTAAAAGATATCAAGATAATAAGGGAATAGACTTGGGAAATATTGCTTGTCAAATGAAACCTGTGAACGGTTACTTACTTATATGCTTGCTCGTTTGGAATGTTCATCATATGCATAAATATAAGTTAGAATGTATATTTCTTCTTAAAAACTGTGCTATGTATAGAACTCATTTTTATGCAATAACTCAACAGGAAGACTATGCAAAAAGTAGATCTTGCCCTGTTATTGCCCTGTGCCTGATTTGCCTCAAATGTTAACTTAGTGTACTGCGTTGATCACGGACAACTTGTGCACAAGGTCTTAGTTCCTGCGGACGGTCGCTGGGGCACTGGCACCGATCCGATCCGGACGGAACTCACGATAGTCGCCTGCTTCGGATCGAGTGGCTTGTGGCGCCTCCTGTTCTCTGCACCGCACGCCATTCCGTCCCGAGACTAGCCCATCCATTATGGCAACGTGCCAGTGATCCCCTCGTATATTTAAACCTGTTGCTACTAACTTGTGTCTTCTTGGCAGGGAAGGCAAGGTAAGTATTATGTAGGTGGTTCAGACGGGCAGGTAAATGTCACCGAACGGTGGCGAGTTATTTCAATGATTCTATATATATGTCTTGCTGTAAAATAAACTAAGGCAAGATAGAAACCCACAAATATGCATGCTTCATTAAAACAACATGTTGATTGGTATAGTTGGGATAGCTTGCCTTCACCAGTACGTTTCGATGTACTGACCCTCGTTGAAACAGGTTCCCCGGGCTAAGGAGAGCCGACCGAGGAGCAGGAGACAAACCCCCAATCCAGTCCAGCTGTAGGCACGCCTCGACCGTGCCAACCTTTGAAGCATTTTGAAGGAGAAGAAGCATTTTGAAGTTAGAAGCTAGCCACCAAGCAACCATGCAACTTCGTGGCAAAGCAGTCGTTCCGACGCAAGGTCTTATATTTTGAGTTTAGTAAGGATGTAATGTACAGGACTGCTATCTCATTTTGTGTCAACACTTTTGTAAGCCCATAGAGGCAATCCTTATGACTCAGTTCAAGGAGTTTGTAATAGATGTTCATATTATCAATAAAAAGAGAACTTTTCCATGTTTCAATATGTGTTTCAATTATCTGCGTACTCTGAATATGTGCTCGCTATGCGAAACAAAAATACTTAGCCTTGTGCGGTGCGCAACCTAGGCCCGCACGGCGGTCACGCCCGGGGGACGACTAACGATTCCACGGGATCGGGGCGTGACAGTGTGTGTGTATATATATATATATTGGTACGATTATATATATATGTGTGTACGTATTAGTGATATTATGGATATATGTATATGTGTTACTTTATGTATATATTATACCATATGTATTATTGTAGATACGTATATACGTATTTAGAGGAGTGAATATATATTTTATATAGTAGTAGTTATATATATATAAAAGTATATGTGTATTTATGTGTTATATATGAGAGAGAAGAGGACTCAGGTATTAACGATAACAGCCACGGTTTCAGCAACAGCAGCAGCAGTAATTGCAATAGCAGCAGCTTCAGCGACATCATCATTAGCAGCAGCGCATTAGCAACTGCAGCAGCTTTAGCAACAGCAGCAGCGCATTAGCAACAGCAGCAACCTTCAGCGACAGCCGCAGTAGTATTAGCAACAGTAGCAGAACCGTAGCAACAACAGCCTTATCAGCAGCATTAGCGACAGCAACATCAGCCTTTGGCGACGGTTTTGCGGTAGAGTAATATATGTATTTAATATAGTTATTTAATATATGGTATTAGTATATATATATATATATATATATATATATATATATATATATATATATATATATATATATATATTCCTAATTGGTATTTATGTTTTATTATACTATATTGTAATAGTTAGTTGTTAGCATGTAGTTATTAATGGGTAGTTAGTATACATATGAAGTTGTGACTTTTACCTTGAGATACCAAGGTAAGTACCAAGGTATTGGGGATAACCAAGGTATTGGGTTTGGGGTATCAAGATGGAGGTTTAGTGTTGCGATACCAAGTTGGTTCAAAACCAAGGTATCCACATAGCTTTTGGTAATTAGGATTTAATATGTAATATTGTTTGATATATGTATATATGATATTTTATCTCCTATTTGCGTATCCTGATATACGATATCCTGGTATCCTAAGATATAGTTGGTATGGCCTAGATTCATAGTGTTTGAACCCAATATCTTTGAGATAGACCCATGCAACCTAGAAATAGATAGTTTGTCATAGTTTGACCATAGTTTGACCGGTTTGACTTAGAGTTGACCTAGTTTGACTTTTTGACTTAGAAATGGCTTGTTGACCTAGAAGTTGACTGGTTTAACTTATTTTCTTTCTAAAACCTTGTATTGATGTTATATTCCATATCTAGGTCTTCGAGGCACCGTATCAGACATCTGTAAGACTATTCATTGGACTTCAGGCAAGTATATTTTCTGATAGTTTCTCATTTATGATATCCTCTATGTTCATTGTATTTAGTGTAGATATCCATGTTTCTTGACACGATGGTTACACGGATTGGTATATCCGAATCTCGTCATGAGATATTTTTCCTTGTATATGGTGTATCTTGTGCAAGTCTTGTTTCATTGATTATCTTGTGCATATACAGACACTGATTATCGTGGAGATTTGCTACCTTCCTAGAGAATCCCGTGCCATAGCATACCATGGTTGGATCTACTGTACCATTCGGGGGTGGGGAGTATTTTAGTGTAGATATGTGATCATACCTTCCTGTGCAAGTATTGTTTTCCTATGAGTGTTGGTCATACACCGCACGTATGACTAACCAGGCCTTTATTCCTGTGCAAGTTCCCAGGCCGATCACATGTTAAAGCTAGTACTCACTCACTTAGTCATTAGTATTCTTGTTCATTGACATATTGTTCATTATTGTATTTATTCCAGTATTTTCTTATTGTGTATCTCTTGTATCTATTATGCATCTTGTATATTCACATCTATTTACTATTATATAGTTTTTATCATTAATTAGAACTGCTGTTAGAGATGTACTCTGCTCCTTTTCTGACTGGATATATTTTTCCCAGATGACACTGAGGAGTGGTACCCTACACATTATGGACTTCAGGATGTTGTGGGTTTAGAGTCAGAGACCTTGGCTCAGGAGGGACTTATCCCAACTGAGACAGATGACCCGAGATTAGTAGCTTCTTAGTATTCTTTTGTACTGGATTTGTCTCCATCTTATTTGTTAGTATTCTTTCTGACTCATTGATGTTATTATTTTAGACACATGAGTTATATGTGACTATTCTATCCCTTATCATATTTGTGCTCGTTTCTAGCTTAGATCTGTGATTGAGTATATTGATATTGTTGGTGGTTTATTATATTGTTAGATAGATTACCCAGACAACGTTCTACCGCCGATTCTGCGGCGTAGGCTGGACGTTGTTTCCGACTTGCATCCCTACATCCGGTGCGGGTCGTGACACATTTTTAGTGGTGGCCCATGCAGGTCTCTTCGAGGTCGCAATTAGTGTGATTCGTAGTGGTGCTCTGAATTGAGTGTTATTACAAGCTTGTTTCAGGATATATGATGTAGGCTATAGGCTGAGAATACTCAATCACATCTAGAAAAAATTCTTTTGATTCATTCAACTATTCTCCTTTGATATTGATACTTGATCTTTAAACTGTCCTTTCCTTGAGTGTCTTACATCATGTGCCATATTGATTCTTTCTTTCGCTTTATCTCATGATGCCACCTAAGACTAGATCGCAGCAGGGGAGAGCATCTTCTGAAAGGTCTGCTACGTCCCGAGGGCCTGCACCAGTCACTTCTCCGGTGATTGGAGTGTCAGCTACTTTCGGAGGTCCACCATCTACTCAGAGGACTGTGCCAGCTATATCTGAGGGGCTTCCACCTCCACCTTCCGTGCCAACAGAGGCGACACAGATGTTTACACTATTTCGTGAGATACTCGAGGCACAGAGGGCTCAGTCTGAGGCACATTAGAGGTAGACCGACGTCTTATAGCAGGGCATCGAGAGTGCTCATCAGCTTGCTCGTGCCGTAGTAGAGAGAGGAGTTCCGGTCCAGCAGCAGGTTGTTCCTCAGGTTGCTCAGCTTCGGCCAGGCAACATTCAGGACTTCAAGAAGCTGGAGCCTAGGGTCTTCAAGGGAACAGAGGGCATCGTCTATGCTGATGATTGGCTTGAGGACATTGAGCATCTTATGAGGGTGTCCCGTCTTTCCGAGGATCTGAAGGTTGAGGCGGTAGGACTTCAACTGTTCGACGTCACCCGCACTTGGTTCAGGAATGAGCCGATTCTTGTTGACGCGGGACAGTCTTGGAAGGTATTCAAGGACCTCTTCAAGAAGAAGTTCTTTGCTCGGACAGACAGGCTAGACTTGGGAAGGCAGTTTGAGAGCCTCATTCAGGGGAGCATGTCTGTAGAGGAGTACACTGCGGAGTTCGGCAGGTTGAGCCAATTTGCAGAGTATTTTGTGAGAGAGCCAAAGGTTCGGACTATTCATTTCTGTGAGGGTCTAAAATGGGAAGTAAAGATCCTCATTCCATCTTTTTATGAGACATACAGATACTTGCGGAGGCACACAAGGTTGAGCGGGAGTTGGGTTTGAAGCCCAAGAGAGACCGTAATTCTTTTTTGGGGGCCAACGGCAGTGCAGTATCTGCCAAACGTCCTTATTTCTAGTCCAGGCCATTCCAGCAGCCACAGCAGCACCAGACTCCAGCTAGGACCTGTTTTACCAGGCACCACAGCAGCAGAGACAGTTACAATAATCTTTCTGCCACTTCTACAAGAAGCCCGACCATATCTGGGAAGTTTACAGGAAGAGGTTGGGATTTTGTTTGTATTGTAGTACTGAAGGGCATCAGTTGAGAGAGTGTCCTCGTCGTATAGTTCAGGGAGCAGTTTCAGCTCCGAAGGCACAGACGAGACCACCTGCAGTATAGCCGAGGGGACCGCTTCTGACACAACAGCAGCGTTATGTTCAGCATCAGCAGCATAGAGGTGCACGTTAGGGATGAGTGTTTGCTATGACCGTCGAGGAGGATGAGCCCACCGGAGATGTCATCGCAGGTTCTATTCTTCTTGATTCCATTCCAGCTTTAGCTTTGTTTGATAGTGGTGCTTCCTATAGTTTTGTATTTGTTTCTTTTGCTCTGAAGCATGGGTTGGTAGCTGAGTCTTTGCTTAGGACTTGCAAGATCATGACCGGTGGAGGCATTATCCTGGTTAATGATATTTGCAAGGATCGAAGAGTTACTTTGGGAGGCCGAAAGTTGAGTGCGTGTCTACTTGTAATGCCACTTCCGAGTTATGACATTGTACTCGGGATGGATTGGTTGAGTAGGCACCGTGCTAGTATAGATTATAGAGGAGGTAGAGTTTTGTTTGGTCCGCCAGGAGAGCCAGAGTTCGAGTTTGCTAGAGGAGCTGTAGAGCAGAAAAAAGGCATTATTTGTGGAGCTATGGTGGAAGATAAAGAGTTGTCGCATCCGTTGATAGCAGAGTTCTTGGATGTGTTCCTGGGGAATTGCCAGGATTGCCGCCAGATCGAGATATTAAATTCTCTATAGACTTGGTGCCAGGTGCAGAACTAATTTTGCAACATGTCTATAGAGTAAACAATAGCGAGCTGATCGAGCTGAAGAAGCAGGTGGACTAATTACAGGATAAGGGGTTTATCAGATCGTGTTCTTCACCGTGGGGAGCCCCGGTATTGTTTGTACCGAAGAAGGATGGATCGGTGCGCATGTGCATTGATTACAGGGTATTGAATAGTTTCATTATCAAGAATAAGTACCCTTTGCCACAGATTATGATCTGTTCGATCAGTTGAGTGGTGCCAAGGTATTTTTTAAGATAGATTTGAGATCAGGCTACCACCAGGTGAAAGTGAAGCCGGAGGACATACCGAAGACTACTTTTAGAACTCGGTATGGTTAGTACGAGTTTATGGTGATGCCATTTGGGTTGACTAATGCACCGACGGTATTTATGAACTTGATGAACAAGGTGTTCCATCAGTACCTTGACAAGTTCGTGGTAGTGTTCATCGATGACATACTCAATACTCGAAGACACTGGAGGAGCACGAAGAGCATTTACGGATTGTGTTGGAGGTGCCGAGGAAGGAGAAGCAGTATGGAAAGCTGTCCAAGTATGAGTTTTTCCTGGACAAGGTGGAGTTCTTGGGGCATATTATGATTGGTGATAGTATTTCAGTGGATCCTAAGAAGATTACAGCAGTGGAGTCTTAGAAGACCCCGAGTTTGGTAGCAGAGATCAGGAGTTTCTTGGGATTGGCAGGCTACTACAGAAAAGTTTGTGCAGAATTTTTCGAGGATTACCAAGCCGATGACCAGACTCACCAGGAAGGATGTAGAGTTTGTTTGGACGGAGCATTGCCAGGTTGCTTTTGAGGAATTGAAGAAGAGGTTGACGTCTGCTCCTATTTTGACGTTGCCATCAGGGTTTGGAGGTTTCACTATTTATAGTAATACATCGGAGAAATGTTTAGGTTGTGTTCTTCAGGAGAACGAAAAAGTGATTGCCTATATATCCAGGCAATTGCGTCCTCATGAGAAAAACTATCCTACCCATGATTTGGAGTTGGCAGCAGTCATCTTCGTCCTGAAGTTATGGAAACACTATTTGTACGGAGAGCGTGTGGAGATCTTCACAGACTACAAGAGCTTGAAGTACGTTTTCATGTAGAAGGAGTTGAACATGAGGCAGCGTCGGTGGTTGGAACTGATGAAGGATTTTGATATATCTTTGCAGTATTATCCTGGGAAAGCTAATGCAGTTGCCGATGCTTTGAGCAGGTATCCGGTAGCTATGTTCTTGACGCAGGATCGATATTTGTTGGAGGACTTGGAGAGCTTGGGCATTGAGGTAATAGTTCTTAGTTTGGCTATGTAGATGTGGGAATTGCAGATACATTGAATTGATGGACAGGATCAAGGTAGCCCAGTATGAGGATATATCTCTGAGGAGCATCAGAGCTCAGGTGAGAGCAGGATTGGAGGATGATTTCACCATTGCTGAGGATGGTTCTTTGTGGCATAGAGTTAGATTATGTGTGCCTAGTGGAAAGCTGCATGAGGAGGTATTGTAGGAAGTGCATCGCTCTTCGTATTCTATACATCCAGGTGCCAACAAGATATATCGGGATATGCGAAAGAGTGTGTGGTGGTATGGCATAAAGAGGGAATGGCACATTTGTATCCAGATGCTTAGTGTGCCAGTAGGTGAAAGCCGAGAGGCAGAGGCCAGGAGGTTTACTTCAGCCATTACCCATTCCAGAGTAGAAGTGGCAGCACATTACTATGGATTTTGTGTCCGGACTTCCACGATCTCCAGGAGGAAAAGACGCAATTTGGGTCATCGTTGATAGGTTGACTAAGTCCACCCACTTTTTGCCTTTCAAGGTGGGTTTGTCTACGGAGAAGATGGCAGAGATGTTGTCACGACCCGCACCCGGTTTAGGGGCACGAGTGCGTGGGTACGTCCAGCCTACGCCGCAGCATCGGCGGTAGAACGCTGTCAAGGTCTTGATCCTATCTAGCTAATGTCACACAACATCCAATCTCCATAAGGAGGCACGGATGACACAAATAAACGAGCACATACTCAATCACATGATTACAGCACGATAAGATAACGAACAGAAATTTAATTAAATACAACACAAGTCAAAGTAATAATCTAACTCAACAAATAACCAAGTCTCATCAAAAAATGCCGGAGACAAATCCGGTACCAAATAGTCTACTTAAAGAACAAACTAAAAATAGAAATTTCCGGCTAGACCTCCCGAAATTACAACTAGACTACCAAGTCTGCAGCTACTCACCATATGGTCCATAAAGTGTCGGACAGCGGTCCTCTAATGCATAGTCTGGAAAAATGTTTCCAGTCAGGAAGGAGCAAAGCACAATCTCAAATAACAGTTCCATTAAATTGATAAGGTCTATAATACAATAAATATGTCATGCTAGCTACTGAGAAGACAGTGAAATAAATGCAATGGCAATTAAAGAGAGACAGGCAATGTAAAGAGACAGGCAATAGACAATATGATACAGTCAGTGCATGTATGAAAATGAAAAGAACAAGGAACAGTATCATATACGGGTGATGCAGTATATGATTTAAATAGGGAACTGTAATCTATTCTAAGTGTTTGAAATAGTAGTTTTAAAATGTGATCGGCTTGGGAACATGTACGATAGCTACAGGGCCTGGCTAATCATGGGTGAATAGCATGATCAACACTTACAATTTCTATACTACAATAAGAGGTTATGATCACATTTCTTACTAACTACTTCTCCGCCCCCAACTAGTACTGTGGATCCAACCATGACACGTCACGATACACGAGCAAGTCCAGTTTATCATGTACGATGTCTAATATACATGTCGTGTACAATGTCAATACGATAATCAAGATAACATCTCATGACTGCAGATCCAAGCTATACTAGTCCGTGTAACACAGTGTCAAGGATTCAGTTGTAACATTCCAAGATTATTGAATTTATAGAAATTATCAAGAAATTGAAAATTATCAGAGAATGTACTTGCCTTGGGTCCTTAGCTGGTATTTATGGATGTCCTATTCCAGAGTATCCCCTGGGTGAACCAACAGTCCTATAACCATAACACAATATAACATTTGTATCAGAAGCTACGCTAACACACAGTCTATAAACACTGGCCTCAGGGCCATGCCAGGCAGGGCACTAGTCAACTAGGGTCACCTAGTAGGGATACATATTTAAAACACCTTACCTATTTTTAATCATTAATACCTACCATATATATATTTGAAATACAAATATGTATATACCAAATTGAATTTATACCATATATATACCAATTAAACATACATTAAAAATATGCTAAGTATATATATATGTATATATAAAATACACATAGTAGAACACGTATTTATATATATCACTCATATATATATATAGAAAAATATATATTCAATGTATGTACAAAATATATATCTATTTTTATATATATACATTTATCTAATTATACATATTTGAAAATATATCAAGTATATATACATATTTTTATACTAGAATACATACGTATATATATTAGAGAAAATACACATATACATATTCATTTAAATATATATATATATCTAAATCATATTAAATGTATCTACATATACTAATATATATATATATACTATGCTAATACATGTATTTAAACATTTTATTTATGAATAATATACATGTACATATAAAATTATACATTACCAAAGTATTTATATGCTATACATATATGCGTATTAAACATTTATTAATTAAATGCTATACATATACATATATTAATTTAAAATATACTATATACACTAATACACAATATTTATACATATACACATTCACTATACTATACACATTAATTAATTTATATACAAAATACTTATACATTAGTTATATATATACATTAATACATATACTATACATTATGTTTAATTATTAATTAGACAATAGACATGTACATACATTAAAATATACATTACTAAAGTATTTACATACTCTACATATTCACATATTAAAGCATTAATTAAGTACCTACAATTTTCTATACTACAATAGTATATATATACTCATATATATATGTACGTATATATATACACACATATATATATATATATATATATATATATATATATATATATATATATATATATATATATATATATATATATATATAAAGAGGGAAGGGGAGAGAGGAACTCACTGTGAGGGGGTGGTCGGGCTCGCTGGCCGGCCGCCGGACTGGAGACCGCCGGAGTTGGTGAGAATGGAGGGAGGAGCACGAGCAGCGGCGAGGGGAGGAGCCGCCGGGCTGAAGGGGACTGGCCGGAGTACGGCCGCCGGGGTGGATGTAGCAGGGAGGGGAGTTGAGTCGTGCCGGCGCCGGAGAGTGCAGTGACCGCCGGAGCACAGAGGAGGTCGGGCCTGGCTGGAGTACTGCGGGTGTGGAGCAGTGGTTGGCCGAATAAAGGGGGCTCGACCGGGTTTGCACAGTGGGTCGACGGCCGCACGGCCGGACGGGGAGCTGCTGCCAGAGGTCGGAGGAGAGCTCGGCCGGGTTGTCACCGTCGGAGTCGACGGCCGCACTGGCCGGAGCTGGAGCGGTCAGCCGCCTGCCGAGTCGAGCAGCACCGGTCGGAGGCCGGGATCAGTCGGCCGCCCGGGTGGGGATTTGGTGACAGTGAGGGAAGGGGTGATGAAAAGTGTTCCCCCTCCCTTTCAAATTTTGAAATCAATGAAAGAGAAAAAAGGAAGAAGAAGAAGAAGAAGAAGAAGAAGAAGAAGAAAAGAAGAAAAGAAGAAAAGAGGAGAAGAAAGGAGAAAGTTTTCCAACGTAGGAGAGAGGGAGGAGGCTTGTGAGGTGGGGGAAAACCTAGGTTGTCTAGGGATTAGGGTTTGAGGGTACAAGATATTAAATAGGGAGAGAGGGTGTGAATGAAGGGTTGTGATTGACCCCCTTTAAATGAGGGGTCTAGATTTGGCATGAAGAAATGTTCATGTGGGGATGAGGGTGAGAGTTTAATTAAAAATATTAGGTTCCCTCATTGTTAAATCAAAGGGTGTTGACACCAAAAATGCATATTTGCAAATTAACCCCCTTAAATTTGGGTATTTGCACAGACGTATGAAATGACAAAAATTTGGCGGGCGATTCGGGGTCCGGTGTTTTGTAGGGTCAGGGGGCGCTGTAAGATTTGGTGTGGGCTAAAATAGCAGGGCACTGGAATTAAATTAGAATTTCAGAATCAGATAAAATAGTATCCTCAATTTAAATAGAAATAAATGCAAGTTGTGTTCAACAATTAATTAGGAGTACATGGAGCCAAAATCAGGTCAGGTCATCAATACCAATAATGAAGTAGATTCAAAACAGAATATTACCCTAATTTGGGCCGCACGAAAAATAGGTCAAGATTGCCTCCAATTTCAATTGGAACGCACAACGATACAAAATAGAGATTTATTAAATAACGTCCGCGACGATTTTTGTGCGGCCAGAATTAATATACAGAGGACATAATTATGAGTTACAAAAATAGCAAAATGGAAGGCGGGCATGTCTAGGACAAGATGGCGAAATTTGTTGGAAGACAAAAGTCAGGGTAGCGCTCCAAATATCGAAGCAAAGGCAATGCACATTAACTAAATAAATTACGATAATTAATTAAAATCTCCAATAGATAAATTCTAGATAAAATAGTAAAATCCAGAATTCTATAATTCGGACAGGTGGTCATCTACTGGGCTTCTAGGTCTAGTCTGCTAGTTCAAAATAAATGGACACTGCATATAATTATATTTAGTTACACATCACACATATTTATTTAAATTAAATACTATCATGCAATTAATTAATTATAACTACAAATATATTAATTATTAAAAAGTCAAAAATACCCCTGATTTCGGAATGTGGTAGTGACAAGTCTACCCACCTTAAAAGAATTTCGTCCTCGAAATTTAAAATCCTCCTAGTAGTGTTTAATCATACACGTTATCATTTTCCTCAAAGTTTAAATTCATAATCCACGAAATCAGGTAATAATTCATG
The DNA here is from genome assembly GCA_036927795.1 of Iris macrosiphon. Lineage (NCBI taxonomy): Eukaryota > Viridiplantae > Streptophyta > Magnoliopsida > Asparagales > Iridaceae > Iris > Iris macrosiphon. The sequence continues at coordinate 118,318,923 of JAYESA010000004.1, forward strand.
ATGTCCTTTCACAATTTGTCAAAAATTTCTGAAATTGTTGCATTCCAAAATCCTCGAATAAAATCAAGGTCCATTTTATCAAAATTTCTCAAAATTTTTAGTTAATAATTCCATACTCGGAATTTAATATCCACTCCTCTAACTTGATTTTTAATCAATGCACCGATATATAATGTAATCTCGTCCAAAAAGTTTGAATTCAAACATTAGTCCATCAAAAATTTTATTTCTCGATTTCCTCTTTCCTCAAAATACTTAACAATGCGATACTTAAGGATTCTCCAACTGCAACATCAATATAAAATTTTAAAAATTTTATAGCTTGCAATCAAATAAATATATTGATAATCCCCCAAATTTCCAAATTTTAATAACCAATTTAAGCATGTCATAATCTTCCTGGAATTAATAAATCATAAATTTTTCCATGTTAAATTCTTGACCCTTTATTTAAATCGATGTTTATCCTCGAATTTTTAATTATCTGTTAATCATCTTGTCTCTCCTGTCAAGTCATAACTCATTCATGAATCTTCGTCATGGTTAAACCCCAATAATCATGGTCTAAAAATCTTTCCTACAATCATACAACATGCAACCTAAGGGAATATGTACGGTCATGGTGTCTTTGGTCATGGCATTTCAGTCTCTGTATCAGGGGTACTACTAACTACATTCTAACAAGGAAATCATGCATACAAATATTGTACTAAGGAATCAATCAATAAATCAAATAGATAGGAACAAAAGGAAGGAAAAGAACAGAACTTGCTAACACATTACCTGCAGTATCGGTCTCCTCGACCGTCATCGCAAATGCCCGCCCTGCTGGGGTGGTTCCCTTTGCGGGTGCTGAGCAATATACGGTTCCACAGGTAGCCTAACTAGATCTCTATAATCTGAAGTTGCACGCTGGCCGGGAAGATAAGGGGCTAGAAGACAATCCCTTACTCGATGTCCCGCAGCGCCGCAGTGCAAACAAAGTCCTAGTCTCGTTCTACAGCTCTCCCAAAGGTGACCTGGCTTCTTACAGAAATGACAAGTCTGCTGTGTCTCTCTCGGAGGCCGTTGCTGATTCTGCTGAACATGGACTGGTGCCTGGTACTGTTGTTGATACTGATACGCCCATGGATGTTGCTGGATAGGAACTAGTGCTAGGTACTGCGGTGGATGCTGAAATGTCCATGGTTGTTGTTGACTATGAAATGGTACTTGGTACTGCTGTTGGTGCTGAATACGGGGATGCTTGGCTGGTTCTGTACTACCATTCGTATCTCCAAAAGTATTGTGACTCCTCTTAGGCCTGAGATCCAGATCCTCTTCTGCAATCTGAGCATCCATCAAGATAGCCTTAAAGGTAGCGGTACAACGACCAGAAGTGCGCGACCTAATCTCTCTTGTCAGCCCCTTTCTAAATTTTCGGGCTCGATCTCCTGGGTCACGAATCCTAGATGATGCAAAACGGCTCAATCTACAGAATTCTGCAGCGTACTCGTCGACCGACATGTTTCCTTGAACCAAGTCATGAAACTGACTTTCTAAGGTTCCCAATGCCACGTCGGGAAAGAACTTCTCCTTGAAGAGTTCCTTGAAGGTCTCCCAAGTAAGTCCTTACGCAGTAATTCTCGGCTCCGTGCGATACCACGTGAGTGCGATATCGAACATCTGACTGCCAGCGGCTTCTATCTGCAAGTTCTCCGGAATCTGGGTCAATCGCAGGCTTCTCTCTATATCCTCTAGCCAGTTGTCAGCGTAGAGTATCCCTTCGGTGCCTTTGAACTCTCGAGGCATCATCCTTTTGAAATCCACTATAGTGCCTGATCTCTGCTGCTGGCCAGGAAACTGCTGGTACTGTGCTACTCTCTCCAAAGCTTGGAGAGTCACTTGATGAGCATTCTCCATATTTTCTTTCATCAGCTCGGTTTGTGCCTGGTACGCTTCTGCTTGCACCCTCTGAGCCTCAGCTTGAACTCGCTGAGCATCTGCCGTCACTCTCTGGGCATCTACCATGCCTTGGATCAAAGTAAACATCTGTGTCCCGTCAATGGGCAAACCTCCGGAAATCGGAGTCGGTGGAGGAGGAAGGTTGTCCGTCACAGCTGCGGCAATCTTCTTAACAGGTGGAGGAGGAGGATCCCCGAAAAGTGCAGACACTCCTACGTGCATCTGAGATGTAGGAGGAACTACGGCTGTCTGTCCCTCAGGTGGAGAGGTGGCAGACCCCTCTAAAGCTGATGTTCCCGCTCTCATAGACCGTGTCTGCGGCGACATCCTGAAGACAGATCCCAAAGAATCAATTAAGGCAAAAATGCGATATCATCAAGGAAGGATAGTAAAGTTCTAGAGAAGCAACATTCAAGATAAATAGATTGAAAATAAACCCTAGTTGTGATTGCATAGGTCAAAGATACATCCATGGTCTGATACTTCCATCCTCTAGGTACCACAGTTCTACTAGAACATACTCACTACTAGCTTCCTTACCTACTGCAATCGCTGATACTAGTTATTCCTATCACTCAAGTGCATATCAAATGCAACACACCATACTAAGTACTGCACTCTCTAATACAACCCTAGATAAAAACCCAAGTCAGTTTGCAGTGAAATCACTATCATGCTCAAGCCAACAGATCCTTACACATGCATCTCATCTACTATATACTAATATATCTCTCTCTCTATAAGATTTTATCCTCAAATAAAATTCCTAAAAATAACTCCTCGAATAAATTTTAAAGTAAATGCATACACTTTCCTCAAGACCAATTATCTAAATACTGAAAAAACTTAATCACAAAAATTCCTTACAGACTTGTCTAGGTTTATTGAATCGAATCTGAATCCTCAAAAAGTTTTTGTAATAACATCTCAACTTCTAAAAATTCTAAAAATTTGCAATTTATTTTCAATCTTCAATTTAAAGATTTAAATCCACCTTCTGTAGTCCAATAGCTCTAATGTTAATCATTTTCACTGTCCTCATCGTCATGCGTCATCTGTTAATACCATAAATTAGTCTGCAAATTCATCTTAATATGAAATCAAACCTACCATGAAACCAAAATCCTAATTTAATACCTAATTAACAATAATCAAATTCAACATCAATAAGTGAGAATGGACGGAACAAGGGAATGATTTTAAATGGGAAGTTATAACAAGATTCTCAGGGGTCATCCCAGGAATCTCTCAAGGAATTGTGATTGAGTATTCGCTCTCATCCTAGTATCCTATGTCCTAGATCCTATCGCAGGCACGCAATAGTGTAACAAAGATGCCACACTACTACGACATCGCACAACTTGTGAAGTCTGACCTACATGGGCCACCACTAAAAACGTGTCACGACCCGCACCCGGTTTAGGGGCACGAGTGCGTGGGTACGTCCAGCCTACGCTGCAGCATCGGCGGTAGAACGCTGTCAAGGTCTTGATACTATCTAGCTAATGTTACACAACATCCAATCTCCATAAGGAGGCACGGATGACACAAATAAACGAGCACATACTCAATCACAGGATTACAGCACGATAAGATAACGAACAGAAATTTAATTAAATACAACACAAGTCAAAGTAATAATCTAACTCAACAAATAACCAAGTCTCATCATAAAATGCCGGAGACAAATCCGGTACCAAATAGTCTACTTAAAGAACAAACTAAAAATAAAAATTTCTGGCTAGACCTCCCGGAATTACAACTAGACTACCAAGTCTGCAGCTACTTACCATATGGTCCATAAAGTGTCGGACAGCGGTCCTCTAATGCATAGTCTGGAAAAATGTTTCCAGTCAGGAAGGAGCAAAGCACAATCTCAAATAACAGTTCCATTAAATTGATAAGGTCTATAATACAATAAACATGTCATGCTAGCTACTGAGAAGACAGTGAAATAAATGCAATGGCAATTAAAGAGAGACATGCAATGTAAAGAGACAGGCAATAGGCAATATGATACAGTCAGTGCATGTATAAAAATAAAAAGAACAAGAAACAGTATCATATACGGGTGATGCAGTATATGATTTAAATAGGGAACTGTAATCTATTCTAAGTGTTTGAAATAGTAGTTTCAAAATGTGATCGGCTTGGGAACATGTACGATAGCTACAGGGCCTGGCTAATCATGGGTGAAGAGCATGATCAACACTTACAATTTCTATACTACAATAAGAGGTTATGATCATATTTCTTACTAACTACTTTCCCGCCCCCAACTAGTACTGTGGATCCAACCATGACACGTCACGATACACGAGCAAGTCCAGTTTATCATGTACGATGTCTAATATACATGTCGTGTACAATGTCAATACGATAATCAAGATAACATCTCATGACTGCAGATCCAAGCTATACTAGTCCGTGTAACACAGTGTCAAGAATTCAGTTGTAACATTCCAAGATTATTGAATTTATAGAAATTATCAAGAAATTGAAAATTATCAGAGAATGTACTTGTCTTGGGTCCTTAGCTGGTATTTATGGATGTCCTGTTCCAGAGTATCCCCTGGGTGAACCAACAGTCCTATAACCATAACACAATATAACATTTGTATCAGAAGCTACGCTAACACACAGTCTATAAACACTGGCCTCAGGGCCATGCCAGGCAGGGCACTAGTCAACTAGGGTCACCTAGTAGGGATACATATTTAAAACACCTTACCTATTTTTAATCATTAATACCTACCATATATATATTTGAAATACAAATATGTATATACCAAATTGAATTTATACCATATATATACCAATTTAACATACATTGAAAATATGCTAAGTATATATATATGTATATATAAAATACACATAGTAGAACACGTATTTATATATATCACTCATATATATATATATAGAAAAATATATATTAAATGTATGTACAAAATATATATCTATTTATATATATATACATTTATCTAATTATACATATTTGAAAATATATCAAGTATATATACATATTTTTATACTAGAATACATACGTATATATATTAGAGAAAATACACATATACATATTCATTTAAATATATATATATATATCTAAATCATATTAAATGTATCTACATATACTAAAAAATATATATATATACTATGCTAATACATGTATTTAAACATTTTATTTATGAATAATATACATGTACATATAAAATTATACATTACCAAAGTATTTATATGCTATACATATATGCGTATTAAACATTTATTAATTAAATGCTATACATATACATATATTAATTTAAAATATACTATATACACTAATACACAATATTTATACATATACACATTCACTATACTATACACATTAATTAATTTATATACAAAATACTTATACATTAGTTATATATATACATTAATACATATACTATACATTATGTTTAATTATTAATTAGACAATAGACATGTACATACATTAAAATATACATTACTAAAGTATTTACATACTCTACATATTCACATATTAAAGCATTAATTAAGTACCTACAATTTTCTATACTACAATAGTATATATATACTCATATATATATGTACGTATATATATACACATATATATATATATATATAGATATATATATATATATATATATAAAGAGGGAAGGGGAGAGAGGAACTCACTGTGAGGGGGTGGTCGGGCTCGCTGGCCGGCCGCCGGACTGGAGACCGCCGGAGTTGGTGAGAATGGAGGGAGGAGCACGAGCAGCGGCGAGGGGAGGAGCCGCCGGGCTGAAGGGGACTGGCCGGAGTACGGCCGCCGGGGTGGATGTAGCAGGGAGGGGAGTTGAGTCGTGCCGGCGCCGGAGAGTGCAGTGACCGCCGGAGCACAGAGGAGGTCGGGCCTGGCTGGAGTACTGCGGGTGTGGAGCAGTGGTTGGCCGAATAAAGGGGGCTCGACCGGGTTTGCACAGTGGGTCGACGGCCGCACGGCCGGACGGGGAGCTGCTGCCAGAGGTCGGAGGAGAGCTCGGTCGGGTTGTCACCGTCGGAGTCGACGGCCGCACTGGCCGGAGCGGCAGCGCACAGCCGCTCGAGGCGGCACGGGCTGGAGCGGTCAGCCGCCTGCCGAGTCGAGCAGCACCGGTCGGAGGCCGGGATCAGTCGGCCGCCCGGGTGGGGATTTGGTGACAGTGAGGGAAGGGGTGATGAAAAGTGTTCCCCCTCCCTTTCAAATTTTGAAATCAATGAAAGAGAAAAAAGGAAGAAGAAGGAAGAAGAAGAAGAAGAAAAGAAGAAAAGAAGAAAAGAGGAGAAGAAAGGAGAAAGTTTTCCAACGTAGGAGAGATGGAGGAGGCTTGTGAGGTGGGGGAAAACCTAGGTTGTCTAGGGATTAGGGTTTGAGGGTACAAGATATTAAATAGGGAGAGAGAGGGTGTGAATGAAGGGTTGTGATTGACCCCCTTTAAATGAGGGGTCCAGATTTGGCATGAAGAAATGTTCATGTAGGGATGAGGGTGAGAGTTTAATTAAAAATATTAGGTTCCCTCATTGTTAAATCAAAGGGTGTTGACACCACATATTTGCAAATTAACCCCCTTAAATTTGGGTATTTGCACAGATGCATGAAATGACGAAAATTTGGCGGGCGATTCGGGGTCCGGTGTTTTGTAGGGTCAGGGGGCGCTGTAAGATTTGGTGTGGGCTAAAATAGCAGGGCACTGGAATTAAATTGGAATTTCAGAATCAGATAAAATAGTATCCTCAATTTAAATAGAAATAAATGCAAGTTGTGTTCAACAATTAATTAGGAGTACATGGAGCCAAAATCAGGTCAGGTCATCAATACCAATAATGAAGTAGATTCAGAACAGAATATTACCCTAATTTAGGCCGCACGAAAAATAGGTCAAGATTGCCTCCAATTTTAATTGGAATGCACAACGATACAAAATAGGGATTTATTAAATAACGTCCGCGACAATTTTTGTGCGGCCAGAATTAATATACAGAGGACATAATTATGAGTTGCAAAAATAGCAGAATAGAAGGCGGGCATGTCTAGGACAAGATGGCAAAATTTGTTGGAAGACAAAAGTCAGGGTAGCGCTCCAAATATCGAAGCAAAGGCAATGCGCATTAACTAAATAAATTACGATAATTAATTAAAATCTCTAATAGATAAATTCTAGATAAAATAGTAAAATCCAGAATTCTATAATTCGGACAGGTGGTCATCTACTGGGCTTCTAGGTCTAGTCTGCTAGTTCAAAATAAATGGACACTGCATATAATTATATTTAGTTACACATCACATATATTTATTTAAATTAAATACTATCATGCAATTAATTAATTATAACTACAAATATATTAATTATTAAAAAGTCAAAAATACCCCTGATTTCGGAATGTGGTAGTGACAGATGTATATGAGGCAGATCGTCAGGATATATGGAGTTCCCGTTAGTATAGTCTCGGATCGGGATAGTCATTTCACTTCTTATTTCTGAAGGAGTTTGCAGGCGAGTTTGGGCACTCAGCTCAAGTTCAGTACTGTATATCATCCCCAGACAGATGGTCAGTCAGAGAGGACTATTCAGACTCTCGAGGATATGTTGCGCACTTGTGTACTAGATTTTGGGGGTTCTTAGGAGGACCATCTCCATTTGGTAGAGTTTGCTTATAACAATAGCTACCAGGCTAGTATAGAGATGTCACCTTTTGAAGCTCTGTACGGTCGGAGATGTTGTACTCCCTTGTCATGGGACGATATTGGAGAGAGAGTTTTGCTTGGGCCAGAGATACTTATTGATGCAGCGGAGAAGGTTCAGTTGATCATAGACAGACTTTGAGTGGCGCAGGACAGATAGTGACATTGGGTCGATAGCCACCGAAGACCTTTGGAGTTTGAGGTATAGTTTTAGATTTTTGTTTTGTGCTTGTTATTAGTTGTCTGTTATAGATTAAGTTCTTAAGGTTGTGTTTTATTCTAGGTGGGTGGTTTGGTATTTCTGAGGATTTTTTCGACACGAGGCACGATTCGCTTCGGTGGAGGCGGGAAGCTTAGTCCGCGATTCATCGGACCTTTTACTATTCAAGAGAGGCTCGGTGCAGTTGCGTATAGACTAGACTTGCCACCTGCATTGGAGGAAGTACACAACGTGTTTCACGTGTCACAGTTGAGACGGTACGTGGCAGATCCTAGTCATGTGTTGGATCACTCGGAGATAAAGGTGGGCCCTACTCTTAGCTATCCAGAGCAACCAGTTGAGATTCTGGATTGGAGAGAGAAGGTGCCAAGGAACTAGACTATTCCTTTGGTATGCGTCGCATGGATGCATCACTCTCCAGGGGAGTCTACCTGGGAGAGAGATGATGATATGCGAGACCGTTATCCATATTTGTTTGTGCCTTGAGGTATGTTCTTTCATAGTTAAGTTTTGTTCTTTTGTTATGTTCTATTATTTTCTGGGGGTAGTTTTTGTCTTTGAATTTCGAGGACGAAATTATTTTAAGGAGGGTAGACTTGTCACTACCACATTTTCTAGGAAAAAGTATTTTAGTCTTTTCATAATTAATTAAATATTATACATGTTAAATAATTAATTATTATATTATTTAATTATTTTTAGATGTTAGTTATTTATTTTTGGACTTGAGTTAGTAGACCTAACTAGTTTAGTAGACTCATAGACCAACATGTATTAATTGTTAGATTTGAGCCCAACTAGAAAGCCCATTGATTAGGAGGATGATTAATTTAATTAAACCATTAGACTAGAAGATTTTCTCCTTAATTATTTCTTCATGAGAGGCTCCAAGGGATATAATGGACATTACATAGTGGCTTGAGGAAGGGGTAGAGGGGGCCGGCCTATATAAAAAGAGGGAAAAAGTTTCTCTCTCCTCTTTTCATTTGAAAACTAGATCTAGAATTTTCCTCAACCAAATTTCTTCATTCCACATCATTTTTCCTACCAAATTTTATCCCAATTCCTTTCCAAATCACCATTGGAGACTAGTGGAACAAGAATCTAAGCAAGGATCTACAAAGAGGAGCAAAGGTCTACAAGTTGGAGGCCAATTTTATCACATTTGGAAGTTTTATTGGAAATCCATCTCCCAATAGGTATAATTTAGTTTTTCCCTTAAATTAGGTTCTAAATTGGAGATTTAACCATGAGAAATCAACCCATATGCATAGGCTACCCATAGGATTTGGTTTTGTGTTCATAGGAGGCCTATTGAGAAAGTTATGGTGCTTTTTGTGTCAATTTTGGGGGAATTTCGAGATTGACACTTGTTGTGTGTGTCAATTGGTCCTATAGATGGCATGTGCTTATGTATTTGGGACTAGTGTAGGTCGTATCCCAATAATTTGGTGATACGTGTTGATTTGGAGATTTTTCCTCTAACACGGGACTTTGTGCATGTCACATTTTGACACGGACACGTAGATTTGTTTTTGATTCTTCGTATTGTTCATAAATAATATATTAGACTTGCTCGTGTCCTACGGGGTACGTTTGGATGTGTGGTGGACTCGTGTCGCAAGCGTAACCTAGATCTAGTGGGATATGGGTGTGATACGCTCCATGTGTTTGTGCATTTATTTCTAGATCTATTATCCCATTGTTCTTAGTTATTATAATATGTAATTATATGCATGTGTGTGTGTGTGTGTGTGTGTGTGTGTGTGTGTGTAATCCCCCTGATTTTTTATAAATTTAAAATTTGGATTTATCACAATTTTCTGGGATTTTCTGGAATTTTTCTGTAATTAAATACAAGTGTTTTAATTACTAAGGATTTTTTTAAATTTTAATAATTAATATTAAAATATTATGAAAATAATATTTTATGGTGTAAAATAGAAAATCAGACATATGGTAATTTTCCGGGAATTTATTGGACCCCGGATGGATTTTAAAAAGCCTAAAACCTATTTTAAATAATTAAATTAATTTAAACCCTAAATAAACCGGTTCATTAAACCAATTTAACTGAACCGAACCGCCTAGGCCCAAACGGGTCGGATTCGGGTTCAATCCGACCAGGCCCGTTTCAGACCCGAACCGCCTCATTGGTTGTGGATCGGGCCGGATCCGCCGCCCGACCCACGGACCCGACCCGGGTGAACAGTGACCCAACCCTTTCTCTTCCCCGACCTCTCCTCTCCCCGGCGCCGCTTCGCCTCCGGCCGCCGCGTAACCGCCCGCCGCTCGACTCCCTGCGTCGCCTCCGCTTCCTCAACGCTCGCCGGCCGCCGTTCTCTCTCCCTAGCTCTCCTATAAAAACCCTCACCCTCGCCTGAACCCGCCCCTCGACCACCTACCTCCTCCGGCCCCGCAGACTTCGGCTCTCCGGCCGACGCCGTCTCCTCCGCCCCAAACCGCCTCGATCCCTCTAGCCCCTCGCCGCGAGCCTCCCGCAGCTGTGAGGACCCAGTCGCCGGCCACAGCAAGCGGCTCCGCCCCCTCCAGCCCGTTGCCCATCACGCCGCCGGCCGCCCGAGTTCAGTCGATACCACCCAGGCCCAGCACCGGCGCCGCCTCCTTCCGACGATGCCCCAGCACCCTCGGGCGAAGCCGACCGCCACAGCTCTGGCCGTTTGCAGACTAAACCCTAACCCTAAACCTAGGGAGGACACAGGACTCGACACAGGGCACTTCGCGTCGTGTCGGACATGAGATATCTCGGGTTTTTCAAACCAGTTCAGGTACCCGTAACTTTTTGCTCGTAGCTCGGAATTCGATTCCGTAAATTGTATCGCGTAGCCTGGATGACCCTCTCGGTGCCCGAACAAACCGCTCGGGGCATCGCGTCCTGTGGTGATCGCACACCGCGATCCAAAAACAGGAAAACCAATACCCTGTTTTACCCCGAAATCGAGTACGTCCCGCCAAACGGGACGACTTGGTCGCGTGCGGTCTTCACAAATACGTGCGCATCGTTGATACGGACGTGCGGGATTTCGCAGAAGCTGATTCGGATGTGCGTGCACACCGAAATCAATGCGTATCCGCGGACATCGTCCCGTATCCAACTTTTCTGTAATTCGCTGTAACTTAGTGTATACACGTCAGATCGAGACGAAACTTGCGCCATCGAACTCATAGCAATACGCTGGTCATGTGAGCCAAGTTTGGTTAGATTCTGAGAACGTTGGAAAAAAAATCGTGTGTCGTGGGCCCCACAGGCTCTACTCGACGGGCGATTTTGAGAACGGCTCATCGGAATCCAATTTTGGAAGTTCCGTTGGGTTCGTATCATCGTTCCTGACCTGTTGACACTAAGTTGGACTATTTTTGAGACCTTTGACCCTGACACATTTTTCGGTGCAAAGCGGCCCACATTTGGACCCCGCCTTGACCCGAAAATGACGTTTTTGCCCTTGTCTCCAAATTGGACTCAAGGACAGGCGTTTCTAGCTGATTGATATGTTCTGGATCTGATAGTGATATTTGTTTCAGCAACCGGAGTACTGCTTGCAAGTCCTGCTACTGACAGAGCTATAATTGGAGCTGGAAACTCAGGCAAGTGTACCTTGCCAATCTCTGCAGTTCTTGATATTTGTTCCTTTGACTTTATATACATTTTTGTACATGCTCAACCCTAGGGCCGTGTGACTTGCTTAGCGTCCGATCATAGTCGGGTGCCAACACCGTACGCGGGGTTGTGCAACGTCACCTAGAAATGGTTAACGTGACATTTACATTCTCGTACTTGCATTATCAAGTACGTATACCCAGGACACTTGACACTATACATATTGACAGAATCTTCCTGAGATATTCAAGGTAATTCTGTGTAGGATACAGGATGGACATAGACATTATATTCTTAGATTATGACTTGTTGCATTAGCTCTGATCTCACGTGACATGGACATAAGACGTTATGAACATGAGACGTGTGATTACATTGGGTGGGGAGAGACACACAGGCTACAGGCTGATATATATATATAAAACCCCTATTATTGCGGTGCTCAAGACTCTAAACCCGAGCTTGACCCACTACTAGTTATTTACTGCTACCGGCTCTCCGACACAGAGCTTGTAGCGGTCTCAGCCTGAGTACTAGTGTTGCTCTCAGTTGCATTTTTCACATAGATGGTTATGTAGTTACCCTGCTTATTTCATTCTCTATTTTACTGCATTACTTTTGGCTTATGATTTCTGTACCTTGCTATGTCCCCTGAGGACCTGGAATGGATTATGTCTCCAGGTTTAGCAGAGGAGATCCACTATGAGGTTTACAGGACAGGTGTTTTAGCAGGAACAGAAACAGGTTCAGGAGCAGGCACTGAAGCAGAACCAGGAACCAAGGACTAGGTGATTGCCATGGATTTCTCTGAGTATATGCTCTTCCATACTCAGTTAGTGATGTTATTTTCTTTCTTGTTTAAAAGAACAAATTGTATCAGACTTGATTATCGGGTTGTTCCCCGATTACATTACTTGTGATTTGATGTTATTGTTGATGTTTTATTTTCCTTTTGTTGATTTGCTTTATTCCTCTGTGGATGAGATTAGTTTTAACATATTGTTTTAGTAGACCCGGACTGTTGTAATACAGCTTAAGCATGCCCCGATGGTTCCATTAAATTGGGTTTGTCCATCGGTATGTGCTGCTGGCCATTGCCACGTGTCTAGTCCCTTGTTATTTTGGGACTGGGGCGTGACATGGTTTTTGTGGTGGCCCATGCAGGTCTTCGACTAAAATGTTCGGTTTCAACTTAGGGACCGAACAGGCCTGCAATAAAAATAGGATAAAGTTTTAGATCTCATCCACTTGCTTGAAAAACGTTCTTGATATCTGTATCGGATTCAAATAAAATTTTGACTTGCATCCTGCCTTGATTCTTGTGTGCTTCTTATAGTTTATTTTGGTTGCAGAATTATGGATCCACAAGCCGGCGATGAGACTCATCCAGCAGCACCACAGGATGTTGTGGTTAACCACGAAGATGAAGTGATACTAGTGGATGAAGGTCAAACATCACAACAAGTCAGTCCAGCAAGACAGAATGCCTCGAGAATCCCAGAAAATGACGTTCCACCATCAACGCAGCTTGCTCCTCCGATGCCTACTGTTCCACAAGGACAGGCTATAGACGAACAACAACTGTTCCGAACGTTCTACGCGATGATGCAATCCTATCAGAAGGTTCAACAAGAAGATCAGCAAAACCAAGTAGAGAAGTTTATCGACAGATTTAGCTCGGAGTTAAGAAGATTAATCAGTTCAAATGCACCTACCTTAGACGTGAACGTTCTTGCTGCAACACGACCCATGGAGTGCAACACAAGGATCGAGTCCAGCCAGAAGCAGCCATATGCAACAGCACCAGACCAAGCACAACAAGAAAGAGTTGCAAAGCGACCACAGCTGAATCCACCATTTGTACTAGTCCTCCCTACTTGTCACTACTGTAGCAAGGTAGGCCATTTCGCTAAAGAATGCCGGCGTAGACTGGGACGATGTTTAGCTTGCGGATCTAAAAAGCATTCGGTAAAGGATTGCCCTGAACGTCGAGAGAAAGCAGTGATGATTCAACAACTAGCCGCATCAGCACCAGCCGGAGCACCACTGGAAGAAATTGCAAAGAAGTCTCAACTGCACCAACCACCAGAAGTATCTCCGCAAGTACTGCCTATCTGTCAAAACTGTCGCAAGATAGGCCACATTGAGAAAGAGTGCAGACGCAAATTGGGATTATGCTTGATTTGCGCGTCCAACCAATATTTAGCCAAAGATTGTCCTCAGCATCGGAGGAGAGCACTGATGATAATCAGACAAGCGTTACCAACACAGAAGTCAGCCTCTCCAGCATTGAAAGCACCGCCAACGGAAGTTGAAGGAGCTATACCACCAGTCCCAGGAGAAAATCAGCGGAGGCCACCCTTGGCATCACAAGCCGTACTCTTCCAGCAAGCCCAACAGCAGCCGAGGAATCATCTGCAAGGAAGCGGACAAGCTCCAGTGATGACTCTGGAGGACGCACAGATTCATGGAGTAGCTATTACGGGTAAGTTTTTATAGTTTTCTGCTTCTAGATTGCTTTAGTTCGTGCCTGCTGGTTCGTGACCCTAGACTTCACCTGATAAATTTAAATTGCTAATAATAGATAACCTAGTAATTTTGAACTTGATAAATAACCTAGAATGTTAATCTAATATGTTTTAAACCAGTGATAACCTAGTAATTATTTTGAACTTGCCAATAAGGTAGAATGTCTATAAATGTTAACCTGTTATGTTTTTAAAGGATAAACTGGTTTTCTACAACTGTAATCTTCTAGATTTCCCACATTTGGGAAATTCATAAATGCTTGGGGAGAATAACTTTTCCTAGGTGTCCCTCTCAACTTTGATTTTCTGATTCAAATAAATTTTGCAGCCGTGTCATCTCTATTGACCGGTTATTCTTTGATTGCGAGGACGCAATCCTCTTAAGGGGGGTATATTGTAATCCCCCTGATTTTTCATAAATTTAAAATTTGGATTTATCACAATTTTCTGGGATTTTCTGGAATTTTTCTTTAATTAAATACAAGTGCTTTAATTACTAAGGATTTTTTAAATGTTAATAATTAATATTAAAATATTATGAAAATAATATTTTATGGTGTAAAATAGAAAATCAGACATATGATAATTTTTCGGGAATTTATTGGACCCCGGATGGATTTTAAAAAGCCTAAAACCTATTTTAAATAATTAAATTAATTTAAACCCTAAATAAACCGGTTCATTAAACCAATTTAACTGAACCGAACCGCCTAGGCCCAAACGGGTCAGATTCGGGTTCAATCCGACCCGGCCCGTTTCAGACCCGAACTACCTCATTGGTTGTGGATCGGGCCGGATCCGCCGCCCGACCCACGGACCCGACCCGGTGTGAACAGTGACCCAACCCTTTCTCTTCCCCGACCTCTCCTCTCCCCGGCGCCGCTTTGCCTCCGGCCACCGCGTAACCGCCCGTCGCTCGACTTCCTGCGTCGCCTCCGCTTCCTCAACGCTCGCCGGCCGCCGTTCTCTCTCCCTAGCTCTCCTATAAAAATCCCTCACCCTCGCCTGAACCCGCCCCTCGACCACCTACCTCCTTCGGCCCCGCAGACTTCGGCTCTCCGGCCGACGCCGTCTCCTCCGCCCCAAACCGCCTCGATCCCTCTAGCCCCTCGCCGCGAGCCTCCCGCAGCTGTGAGGACCCAGTCGCCGGCCACAGCAAGCGGCTCCTCCCCCTCCAGCCCGTTGCCCATCACGCCGCCGGCCGCCCGAGTTCAGTCGATACCACCCAGGCCCAGCACCGGCGCCGCCTCCTTCCGACGATGCCCCAGCACCCTCCGGCGAAGCCGACCGCCACAGCTCCGGCCGTTTGCAGACTGAACACTAACCCTAAACCTAGGGAGGACACAGGACTCGACACAGGGCACTTCGCGTCGTGTCGGACACGAGATATCTCGGGTTTTTCAAACCAGTTCAGGTACCCGTAACTTTTTGCTCGTAGCTCGAAATTCGATTCCGTAAATTGTATCGCGTAGCCTGGATGACCCTCTCGGTGCCCGAATAAACCGCTCGGGGCATCGCGTCCTGTGGTGATCGCACACCGCGATCCAAAAACAGGAAAACCAACGCCCTGTTTTACCCCGGAATCGAGTATGCCCCGCCAAACGGGACGACTTGGTCGCGTGCGGTCTTCACAGATACATGCGCGTCGTTGATACGGACGTGCGGGATTTCGCAGAAGCTGATTCGGATGTGCGTGCACACCGGAATCAATGCGTATCCGCGGACATCGTCCCGTATCCAACTTTTCTGTAATTCGCTGTAACTTAGTGTATACACGTCAGATCGAGACAAAACTTGCGCCATCGAACTCATAGCAATATGCTGGTCCTGTGAGCCAAGTTTGGTTAGATTCTGAGAACGTTGGAAAAAAAATCGTGTGTCGTAGGCCCCACAGGCTCCACTCGACGGGCGATTTTGAGAACGGCTCATCGGAATCCAATTCTGGAAGTTCCGTTGGGTTCGTATCATCGTTCCTGACCTGTTGACACTAAGTTAGACTATTTTTGAGACCTTTGACCCTGACACGTTTTTCGGTGCAAAGCGGCCCACATTTGGACCCCGCCTTGACCCGAAAATGATGTTTTTGCCCTTGTCTCCAAATTGGACTCAAGGACAGGCGTTTCTAGCTGATTGATATGTTCTGGATCGATAGTGATATTTGTTTCAGCAACCGGAGTACTGCTTGCAAGTCCTGCTACTGACAGAGCTACAATTGGAGCTGGAAACTGAGGCAAGTGTACCTTGCCAATCTCTGCAGTTCTTGATATTTGTTCCTTTGACTTTATATACATTTTTGTACATGCTCAACCCTAGGGCCGTGTGACTTGCTTAGCGTCCGATCATAGTCGGGTGCCAACACCGTACGCGGGGTTGTGCAACGTCACCTAGAAATGGTTAACGTGACATTTACATTCTCGTACTTGCATTATCAAGTACGTATACCCAGGACACTTGACACTATACATGTTGACAGAATCTTCCTGAGATATTCAAGGTGATTCTGTGTAGGATACAGGATGGACATAGAAATTATATTCTTAGATTATGACTTGTTGCATTAGCTCTGATCTCACGTGACATGGACATAAGACGTTATGAACATGAGACGTGTGATTACATTGGGTGGGGAGAGACACACAGGCTACAGGCTGATATATATATATAAAACCCCTATTATTGCGGTGCTCAAGACTCTAAACCCGAGCTTGACCCACTACTAGTTATTTACTGCTA
Source organism: Iris macrosiphon (assembly GCA_036927795.1). Lineage (NCBI taxonomy): Eukaryota > Viridiplantae > Streptophyta > Magnoliopsida > Asparagales > Iridaceae > Iris > Iris macrosiphon. The sequence goes on from JAYESA010000004.1 coordinate 118,335,671, forward strand.
CCGGCTCTCCGACACAGAGCTTGTAGCGGTCTCAGCCTGAGTACTAGTGTTGCTCTCAGTTGCATTTTTCACATAGATGATTATGTAGTTACCCTGCTTATTTTATTCTCTATTTTACTGCATTACTTTTGGCTTGTGATTTCTGTACCTTGCTATGTCCCCTGAGGACCTGGAATGGATTATGTCCCCAGGTTTAGCAGAGGAGATCCACTCTGAGGTTTACAGGACAGGTGTTTTAGCAGGAGCAGAAACAGGTTCAGGAGCAGGCACTGAAGCAGAACCAGGAACCAAGGACTAGGTGATTACCATGGATTTCTCTGAGTATATGCTCTTACATACTCAGTTAGTGATGTTATTTTCTTTCTTGTTTAAAAGAACAAATTGTATCAGACTTGATTATCGGGTTGTTCCCCGATTACATTACTTGTGATTTGATGTTATTGTTGATGTTTTATTTTCCTTTTGTTGATTTGCTTTATTCCTCTATGGATGAGATTAGTTTTAACATGTTGTTTTAGTAGACCCGGACTGTTGTAATACAGCTTAAGCATGCCCCGATGGTTCCATTAAATTGGGTTTGTCCATCGGTGTGTGCTGCTGGCCATTGCCACGTGTCTAGTCCCTTGTTATTTTGGGACTGGGGCGTGACAGTGTGTGTGTGTGTGTGTGTGTGTGTGTGTGTGTTAGTGTATCATATACCTATGTGTTATGTATATAAGTAGCTATTCTTCTACATATGTAATAACTATTATTTATAGTAGTATAAATATAATAGTGCATATATATGTATATGTTATGTGTATATATATATATATATATATGTTGTTATATATATATACTTATATGTTATGTATAATATATATATATATATATATATATATATATATATATATATATATATATATATGTATATGTGTGTGTGTGTGTGTACGTATTAGTGATATTATGGATATGTGTATATGTGTTACTTTATGTATATATTATACCATAAGTATTATTGTGGATACGTATATGCGTATTTAGAGGAGTGAATATATATTTTATATAGTAGTATTTATATATATATATATATATATATATATATATATATATATATATATATATATATATATATATATATATATATATAAGTATATGTATATTTATGTGTTATATATGGGAGAGAAGAGGACTCAGGTATTAGCGACAATAGCCACGGTTTCAGCAACAGCAGCAGCAGTAATTACAACAGCAGCAGCTTCAGCGACAACAACATTAGCAACAACAACAGCAACAGCGCATTAGCAACATCAGCAGCTTCAGCAACATTAGCAACAACAACAACCTTCAGCGACAACAGCGACAGCAGTATTAGCAACAGCAGCAAAACCGTAGCAACATCAGCCTTATCAACAACATTAGCGACAGCAACAGCAGCCTTTGGCGACGATTTTGCGGTAGAGTATATATATGTATTTAATATAGTTATTTAATATATGGTATATATATATATATATATATATATATATATATATATATATATATATATATTCATAATTGGTATTTATGTTTTATTATACTATATTGTAATAGTTAGTTGTTAGCATGTAGTTATTAATGGGTAGTTAGTATATATATGAAGTTGTGGCTTTTACCTTGAGATACCAAGGTAAGTACCAAGGTATTGGGGATAACCAAGGTAATGGGTTTGGGTATCAAGATGGAGGTTTAGTGTTGCGATACCAAGTTGGTTCGAAACCAAGGTATCCACATAGCTTTTGGTAATTAGGATTTAATATGTAATATTGTTTGATATATGTATATGTGATATTTTATCTCCTATTTGTGTATCCTGAGATACGGTATCCTAGTATCCTAAGATATAGTTGGTATGGCCTAGATTCATAGTGTTTGAACCCAATATCTTTGAGATAGACTCATGCAACCTAAAAATAGGTAGTTTGTCATAGTTTGACCGGTTTGACTTAAAGTTGACCTAGTTTGACTTTTGACTTAAAAATGGCTTGTTGACCTAGAAGTTGACTGGTTTAACTTATTTTCTTTTCGAAACCATGTATTGATGTTATATTCCATATCTAGGTCTTCGAGGCACCGTATCAGACATCTGTGAGACTATTCATTGGACATTAGGCGAGTATATTCTCTGATAGTTTCTCATTTAGGATATTTAGTATAGATATCCATGTTTTTTGACACGATGGTTACACGGATTGGTATATCCGGATCTCGTCATGAGATGTTATTCCTTGTATATGGTGTATCTTGTGCAAGTCTTGTTTCATTGATTATCTTGTGTATGTATAGACACTGATTCTAGTAGCAGTCCAAATTTTTTATCTATTTATCATGATATTATATATGGATCAGATATATTATAGCCCATTCCTCAGAAGATCGGGGAGATTTGCTACCTTCCTAGAGAATCCCGTGCCATAGCATACCATGGTTGGATTTACTATACCAGTCGGGGGTGGGGAGTATTTTAGTGTAGATATGTGATCATACCTTCTTGTGCAAGTATTATTTTCCTGTGAGTGTTGGTCATACACCGCATATATGACTAACTAGGCCTTTATTCATGTGCAAGTTCTCAAGCCGATCACATGTTAAAGCTAGTACTCACTCACTTAGTCATTAGCATTCTTGTTCATTGACATTTTATTTATTATTGTATTTATTCTAGTATTTTTTTATTGTGTATCTCTTGTATCTATTGTGCATCTTGTATATTCACATCTATTTAGTGTTACATAGTTGTTATCATTGATTAGAACTGTTGTTAGAGATGTACTCTGCTCCTTTTATGACTGAATATATTTTTTTCAGATAACACTGAGGAGTGGTACCCTACGTATTATGGACCTCAAGATATTGTGGGTTTAGAGTCAGAGACCCTGGCTCAGGAGGGACTTATCCCAACTGAGATAGATGACCCAGGATTAGTAGCTTCTTAGTATTCTTTTGTACTGGATTTATCTCCAGCTTATTTGTTAGTATTCTTTCTGACTCATTCATGTTATTAATTTAGACTCATGAGTTATATGTGACTATTCTATCCCTTATCATATTCGTGCTCGTTTCTATTTTAGATCTGTGATTGAGTATATTGATATTGTTGGTGGTTCATTATATTGTTAGATAGATTACCTAGACAACGTTCTATCGCCGATTCTGCGGCGTAGGCTGGGCGTTGTTTCCGACTTGCATTCCTATATCGGGTGCGGGTCGTGACAGTTTTGGCTCTTTATTTGGATGAGTATCATGAACATCCCATATTGCACCCTCAAAGTGTTTGATAAATTGCTATTAGTGTATATTGTGCACCTTCAAGCCTTAATTATGTTGTATACTTATTAAATATATGCATAAGTATATGTATATAGGCATGATGATAAGTATATATGTATTTATATAGGGTGGAGACTGTGTGTGTGCAGTGTGTGTGTGCACTTGGGACTGTGACTGTGAGGTATTGAGTGAGGACTAGAGTGTGTGGTGTCTGCTCAGTACAGTGCACACTGGTATTGCACACTATTGTGCAGTGCTCAGTTTAAAATGCACTGCAGTGCATATCACCAGTGTTGCATTTTGCAGGCAAGGTAACTGCAGGTAGCAGCAAGGGGTGCTCGAGAGTTTATGAGAGATTTAGCTGCTACACAGGGTACTCGAGAGGCAGGAAAGTTGGTTCAGGACCTGGGTACTTAGGTTGTAATAACTATGGATTACCTGGTAGCAGTAATAGATGCAAGTTTGAGGAGTACTACAACTGGGAGTTAGAGTAAGAAGAGTGATGTATTCAGATATCTGTACAATTGAAGAGTATTGTGTGTTTGTTCACCAAATCCTGGGTGTGCAGATATTTTATTAACTGGACATTGTATTAGAATGGGGGTCAAGCATGCATCTGAGACCTGGAGATTTCTGTCACACATTGGGATCTTTAAGGATGTGTATCAGTTCATGTTCACAAGTGTTTACCTGTGTTTGGAAGGGGGAATGTTGCCTGCAGGTAATCGAACCAACCTCAGTGTGTACACTTATGCACATTAGAGCAACAAATGTATCCTAGATTGGGGGTTTAGCTACTGAAGCTTGAATGGCAGTACCTTGGTTTAACACTATTATGCATTGGGGTTATACCTACAGCCGATACACCTAGAGGGAGGAGCACATAACAACCTTAATAGCAGTAGCAAATTGGAGAGCAATAGCAGCAACAATATGAAGATAAGAGCAGCAGTAGTAGCATGTAAAGCCATAGCAGCAACAGTGAGGTAAGTTTGGGGGTCGGGTATCCTGGCATGAGGAGTGTTCAGCAGCAAGGGGAAGACCCAGTGAGTTGTTTCCAGGTGAGGTGTGATTGTGTGTGCACCAAAGTGGTTATAGTCGGATACAGAGGATGGGGTAGTGCTGATCATATCTGAAACTTGTATACAATGAGAAACTGATGGGTGTATCAGAGAAGTATCAGCAATAGGTGTTAGTGTTAGTGGTTTAAGTGTTAGCTAGTGGTTAGTGTTATGTTAGTGTATCAGTCATACCCTAAGATGTGTCAAGTTGTATACTTAGATAAGTAGTAGTTAGTGATGATCAATTCAGACCTTATTAGTATATACTAGTGAGTTAGTGTTAAGATTCTGTGTAGCAACTAGTTTAGTTAAGTTAGTTTAGAACTCAGTTAGTATAGTACAGTCCAGATTAATAATTATGTTAATATCAGTTGTTAATAGTTAGTTAGCTATGATACTAGTAGTTATCAGTAAATATAGCAGTTAGATAATATTAATTATTAGTATATGTATATGTATAGTTAATGTTAAGCTGTTAACTAAGGGAAGACCCATTAACTAGCGTGACCTAGTATGAACCTAGTGAGCTAGAAATGGGCTTAGAAAAGTATGTTTAGATCATCTTAGCATTATTCACTTTATTACACAATTTGACATAATATTTCCTAAATAGTATTGTGTGACACCAACTTGGGCATCGAGAGACACACCTTGCTCAGGACCTGAGGTGAGTACATTTTTCTGATAGTTTTTATTTTATGATAGTGTATATATCCCATGTTCTAGAGTTGTCTACTTGATTCCGACACAGTGGTTTCACGGACTTGTACTATATGGATCATGTCAAGAGATGTTATCCCTTACCGTGTTCAACGGGTACTCCTTCACATGTATTTCATCGTGTGTATCGGGTATTGATTATTGTGTACTTCATGTTCACACACTGCTCGTGTTCAGTGTGCCCATATTCGTGTTCATAACGTGTCGTGATTGGATCCATTGGTATTAGTTGGGGATGGGGGAGTAGTAGTTGGTTATGTGATCAAGCCCAAGTATTTTCATATACATGTCGATTACATAAATATACATGTCGATTACATATCACACGTGTAATCGGGTTATCATATTGTATTCGTGTTCAACCTAAATCGATCACATAATGAACTTGTACTCTATGGCACATTAGCTAGTTTTATCTATTTTCTTTTATTTGTAGTTATTCACATTGCATGTTCTTCATTCTAGTATATTACACGTTCACTCTAGTTCATTATATTCTGATGTTTAGTTATCTTGTATTTTTTCTATTATCTGTTATATATGCTTGATTATGTATTTGAAACTACTTTCAGAGGTATGTACTTCGCTCCAATCCTGACTGGATATATTTTTTAGATGATTAGAGGATACTCCCTTAGAGAAGGAGGACTTAGTACCCAGAGGCTGAGGAGGCTTAGACTCATTATTTATACTTTTTTTTAGACTTTATTGGCATGTATATATATTATTTCAGACTTGTGGATGTATTGTGACTCTTCCCTTCATTTTTCCATCTTGTGCTTTATCTTCCTTAGTTTGCTTTGTGATTGAGTATAGTTTACCATCATCAGATACCATATTGTTTCCCCGTTTGGAGTTGAAATGATTGATAGGTACCATGTATATATTGTATGAGATGTTTAGATAGTAAAATTGACCCAGACAACGTTCTACCGACGATGCTGCGGCGTAGGCTGGGCGTTGCTCACTACTCGTGCCCTTATTCCGGGTACGTGTCGTGACATCAAGTTAAAAAGTTAAATAGTTGAAGGTATCAAGTTAAATTTTAGCCTAAATAAAATAAAAATTGTTGGATGACAAGAGATTCACCTATATATATATATATATATATATATATATATATATATATATATATATATATATATATACACACACACACTAGTAACGTGCACGTACATGGCACGCACGTAAAAATATTTGTTGAAATTTTTTAAATTAGAATTGGTTACATTGTCCCGTGGGATCGAACCCACCTAGCCAAAGATAATGTCTCTCATCTTAACCACATGAGTTATAGGTGTTTAGTTATGTAGTTCAAGTTGTTAAATTGGTCGGGCGACCCAAATTTTGGCTTGGCCCCAATTCGGTCAATCTGGTATGGGGTGGCTCAGGCCTATTTAATAGGCTGAATCGGCCCATAGAAGACCTGGATTCGAGCTGGATTTGGTTTTGGGGCCCGGTAACTCGGCCCGGTTGGTGAACCGAGTTAGACACGGTCTACCCCTACGGGATCTACTAATCCTGTATTTATAGCACTAAAAATATTATAGGGGTGTGCGCGTACAAACTAGCAATATATACCGTATTTGCTCTTGTGTGCACACATTTGAACAAATAACATCCCACGTTCTGATTAGTGGGTGTAAAACTTACTACCTGCTTAACACGTGGCTTCCCTATACGAAGAAAGCGTAGGTCATGGGAACATTTATTTATTTGTTCACGTTTTACAAGAAATATGACATGAAAGACACGTAATCATAACTGCTCATTGTTAGTTAGAGGATCATAGGCAAAAAATTGAAGGAGTTCAGCGACACGGGGGCACTTTGATGAAGTTTGGAGACAGTAGCCATGCTGGCGTACTCTGATGAAGTTTGGAGACAGCAGCCATGCTGGAGTACTCTGATAATGTTTGAAGACAATAGCCGTGCTGGCGTACTCTGATAATGCTTGAAGACAATAGCCATGCTGGCGTACTCTGGTAGAGTTTGTCACACTGTCCACTAAACGATAACCTGGGTCTACGTGCCAGAGATCTTCTATATTAAATGACTTTGATCTTCTCATTTTCCACGTTCGTTAGTTGTCAGGTTCATTACATTAAATTTGGAGGAAAGACATAAAGTTTTGTGCACCTATCTGTATAGAGTTAGTCGAATGGCACAAAAGTGCGCCTCTGTTATGCTCTGTAAGAAAACGTGCCATACTTTTGAAACTTTAATAAAGTTGTTTCATGATGAAGTACGTCACCTTTGCTTTAGATCTAGTATTCTTTGGAGGCACAATTTTTATGCTTCTACAAGACTCCCTTCGAAAAATTTGAATTTTCAGAGATAAATTCAAAATACTTTGAACATAGAACCATGGAGAGCAGTTAAGATATTTATGCGCGCATTCTGGGCTGAATCCCAACAGATTGCTGATGTGTCTGTTCAGTCTTATTGATCAGTCAAGTTTTGACCCATTCGTTGATTTGACACGGTCTTCAAGGCGATGAATGTGACTTAATGGGAGTGATTTTTGGGGGTCTTTAAAGTGTTACCCTCCGCTCTACAAATAGGGGTAAAAAAATCCCATCAAAGCTCTTTAACTTGTTTTCTTCTTACTGTGAGACGGATCATGGCTGCCTCTCGGTGTATGTCTAAGAGATGACCATAGCGGCATGGCATGGTTGGTTCTGCTGGCTTTCCAGAGGGCATAAGAAGAGACTCTTCCAAATTATGGGTGAGATACTCATACGGAGACCGTTGTTGTCGACTTTTTTTTCCCACTTTTTTTCTTTAGATTTCATATATAACGTAAAGAGGGGAAAAAGTAAAGAAAGTATAGAGAATTTCACAGACACGATGCATGTATTTTCCTCTTTTAGAGCGGAATCCTCTTCTCGACATAATTTCCTCGTTTAGAGTAAAATGGCCATCAAGCATTTTTTTTTAAAAATCCCGAAGGATTTGGAGAGTTGGCATACCTTTCCTTGTTCAGAGCGAAAAGGGTTATCGTGCTCATTCTCAAAGTTTTGATAGATTTTGGAATTTTTGGCGCACTTTTCTTCTTAGAGTGAGAAGTGTACGCACATTTCAGTCTTCCACTAACAATTGTGGTTTGTGAGTGCGTCGCAACTTCTTCGCTGAAAGTTTTGAGAATTCATTATAACATGTTCTCTTCTGTGGTGAGAATGTTATAATCTTTTAAAAGAATTTTGTGGACTCATTATCTGTTGCGTACCTAATATTTGATACATATAATAAGTTAAAATGAATAATCCTATCAGGGAAAGCATGAACGTGATAGGTTTTCAGATTGGGACCCCATTGTATATATCTACTTAGAGGTAATATGGACATGGCAGAATATAATTCTGTGGGGATAATTTGGTGGACTTGATACCCATGGCGTACTTGTACTAAGTACATGCAATCAAGTTTTGAAGGTGAGAACACTATCAAAGGTAATATGGATGTGATAGGGTACTCTATGAAAGAAAACAATGCAGACGTAAGGGAAAACAGTACAGAGGTAAGGAAAAATAGTTTAGAGATAAAGAAAAATAGTACAGAGGTGATATGGACATGACTGTTCCCTTTAGCTCTACTAGGGAATTTTGAGGACCCATTACTTATAATGTATCCAAGACTCTTGAATACAAGTAATAGTTCGAGATGAGAAAGAATCACATAAAATATGTTGGGGAGGGATGTGAGTACACTTCTCTAACCACACTATGAAAAAGAAACTTTAAAGTGGACCTATTACCATAACGCATCCAAGACTCTTGAATATGGATAATAGATTTTACGATACATGCTATTGGGAAGTAAATGCCACATTGTACATTTACATTGCAGGGGATGGAATAAAGTGAATACAAACACTGTGCATTTATGAATGACTTACTAGGGATGAAAAGTACAAGCCTAGTTTAGACATAGTACTTTTTAAGGAACTTGCTAGCAAATCTCCGTTAGGCTTTGCTAGCCGGTATGCACCGTTAGAATATATTATTTCCACAATGAAGGGACCTTCCCATTTGGCTTATAATTTTCCTTTGCTTTTGTGTGTCATGATCATTGGCATTCTCACTGTTAGGACACGATCGTCGACTTGGAATGACATACTGAGAACCAGTCCATGAATGACATACGCTCAAAGCCGCAGGTATTGTCAATCATGACATTTGTAATTGGGAAAGGGAATTCTTCTTTCGAACAAGCCGAGTTTAGGTCCCGATAATCTATTCAGATTTAGATCTTCCCATTTTTCTTCATGATTGAGACTACATTAGCTACACAGTCAGGATATTGTTCTTCTCGAATAAAGTTGCATGCTATCAGCTTCTTGACTTCAGCTTCGATAACATCCATTATGTCCGGACAAAATCATCATTGTTGTTGTTTTACTGATTTAACATTAGGAAAGATACTGAGATTTTGTGTAGCTATCTTAGGATTTAGACCAAGTATATCCTTGCAACTCCAAGCAAAGACATTAATATATTCCTTTATAAGCTATACCAGTGCTTGTTTGTCTTCATCAGACAGACTTTTGCTAGTAAAGATTAGTTTTGGGGAAGACTGCTCTTCTACATCAATTTGGATAATTTTATCTTCTATAGGTGGTTCTCGTTGCTCAAACTATAGTTCCCATTATGAATCCATCCGTTGTGCCCACAGATCATTCTCGAACGGTTCTAATGATTAGTCATACTCATCGTCTGAGTCCATTGACACTATCTTCACTGACAGAGCATGCTTGATTATCTCACCCATGCTTCCCTCAGAATTCTATGATAATGATTTAGAGGATTTAGAGGGTGTTTCTTCATCTGACTCCGGGGTTTCAGGAGTTGTTGGAGGAGTGACGTAACCTAAACCATTATATGTTTTCTGGTAATAGGTTTTAAGTTTACCTTTTGGAGAAAAGTGACGTATAGGGGTACGTCTACCTTTTTCTTAGTTGAGCCCTTTACCAGACTTCAAATTGTAGCCCATATTCTGAATGATGTTCTTAGCTGGTCGATTGTAGCTGTAAAGTTGCATTTTCCCACTATCATCATCTGAATCATTAGTATGTGTGATCCTCTTATTCCTGGCTTTGCCAAAGAGTATCTGACATTCTTTGTCTCGTCTTGTTGGAACTACAAAACATGCGCCATCACATAAACTATATGAGGTACTTGTCTGAAATGGTGGTGCCACTGGTATGTACAGAGGTTTAAAAGCATACATAGCCTCTAATAACTCCTTAGCAAAAGGGTTAACATCAGTGTAGTATGAAAGAATGTCATATTTATTCATAAAGTATAATATTTCTTCCTCCTCTACAAAGTCAATAAAAGGTTCATCCTTAACAGGAGGCTTGGTGAGAGTGATAATTAAAGGCTGACTTGTTGTCATCAGCTACTTGTTATGGCTAAGGTTGATAACAAGTGGTGGTGTCTTCTGCTTAGTGAGATTTATCACCAATGGTTCTTTGGCTTTCTCCTCGTGTGTCGGCTTGCGGAGGTTAATAACAAGGGGCTCCGAAGGAGTTTGGCGACCGATATGCCCTTTGACTCGGATTTTGAGAGGTTCCTCCGGAAGACTTTGGTGCATGATACGACCTTTAACTCGGATCATGAGGGGTTCCTCGTTTGAGATATTTTTAGCCTCATCATTCGCTTCATTGGCCTCTTCATCTAGATACTCTAGTGTGTAAAGGACAGAATCAAAGTAATATGCTTCGACACCCTTGAACGGGTTGATGTCAACAAACTCCGTCTTGACATCTCCCTCACTGTCTACGTATTTGAAATATTGGTTCAGGGTTGAAGGCACAATCTTGTTCTCATATATCTATGGATGCCTGAGTAGGACATTATAAGATACATCTGAGTCAATCATATAATATATGACTTCAGTCCGAAGATCGCCTATCTGAATTTTTAGGCGTATCTTCCCCAACGTCCGACTTCTTCCAGCATTGAAGCCTAAGATAGTGGTGTTGGTGGTTAACACGATGTGTATCAGTATCTTTAGAGCTTGCATCAAACTATTGGGGATAATACTGAGTGACAAGCCCATATCTATATTAATCCGGTTCACCTTGATAGAACCAATATACCCAATGTAGTATAATGGCCTATCATAACGGTTGTCCTTTAGCAGCATATCATCTTGTGTGAATATGACATTGGAAATCTTCTCCATCGTACTGTGGCAATAGGGACATGCTACTAGTTATTCATCTGGAGACTTGAGTTGAGTGAAACATGAATCTGCATGAATCCGTGCTTTTCTCAAGGCCTCACGAGTCTTCTTCGATAAACGAAGTAACTCAAAGATGAAAAGTCGGGCTGGAGTATTGGCTAGCTGCGCCAATATGTCAAAGTTGTATGGCTTGTCTAGCCCATGAGGTAGGTTCTTCTTCAGAGATTTGTCAAACCAAACTTCTTTCTGTTTCCCTTTCTCTGCTGATGTGGGCCTTGAAGGACCAGGTTCAACAACTGTTGGCGCATTAGGAGGAATATGAGTCGGATAGGCGGAAGGAGCATCCTATTGAATAGGTTCATAAATCTTGAGATACTCCTTTTTATACCTAGTACCATCCATGGCTTCTTTGGGTACAGGAAAAAGAAGGACCATGTGACACGACCTAGTCTTCCTTCTTGTATATCTTATTTTAGCCTTACTGGGATGATTTTGCGTGCTGCCATCCTCGTATCCCAGTCTGGAGCGGGACTAGCCAGGACAATTTTGGGGTTGTAGAGGAATACGATATCCTTTGCCAAAGCTAAGACCTTTTTGAAAGTCATAATCCATCTTTTGCATAAGACGGATTGATTGTTAACTGTAGTGCTAAAATTGGGTTCCTCATTATCGTTCCCACCAGGTCTTACCAGTGGTTCTATTGAGGATAAAGGAGAGAGCTGGTTTATAGCAGATTCGCCTTCTCTCCTGTGGCTTGTGTGGAAGATGTGTTGTGTCCTTAGTAATGAAATAATGCCCAGCCAACACCACTGATGGTAAGTCATGTGAGGTTCATCCACAGAATGTCACACCCGTTCTCAGATTTGGTATTCTTGAATTTGTGATATTTAAAATTTTCCTTGTAGATGTATTTATGATGTATTTTACATGTTGATTCCTATTATTATGATGTATTATATTTAATTATATTCCTGTTTATTGTGGGAGACTACCCGAGACCAGTAGTAAACACCTTGGCAATTGCCATGGACCCGTGCTAGGAGCAGTATACAGGATGGATACCAGACCTGGTTCACTCTTGAAACTACTAAGCCTATTTTGGATGGTTGAGATTTGGTTGGAGAGTGTCATAACTTAATCTTAGGGCTAACCTCATTTCTTCACTTGGTATATATATCATTTCTCTCTCTCATCTCTCATTCTTTCTCATTTCCACTTCCCTTCTTCTTTCTTCTTTCTCTTTCCCTCAAGAGCTCTCCTTGACCGAAACCCTAAGCCCTAGCCCTAGACTTGGGTTCTAGGAAGAGGTTTGTTAGTCCACCAAGGCAAGTACATCTTGCTCAAAGTGGTAAAGCCATAATTTTTTAAATTTTTTATATAATTTTAAATTAAAATGTGTTTAATAGAAAATGTTCTCCTTGATGTTTTTATTAGTTTTAATTCTTGGAGTTTTTGGTTTTGATGACGGTTTTGAGTAGATCTGAGTTTTAAAGTTAGGGTTTTCATGGGTTCCAAAAGTTTTTCTTGGTTTTTATCTATTAAAATATGGTATTTTAGAAAAATAGTTTTTGTGGTTGATGGAAGACTTTATTTCGAGCATGTTGGCTTTTTAAAGTTAGGACTTTATTTAGAAAAATAGTTTTTTTGGGAGCTTTTTTGCCATAGCTGAACTTGTTGTCTGGAGAAGACGAAGTTCGTATGCGGCCAGCATTCTATGCGGCCGAGAGTTCTATACGGCCTGGCTTTCATGCGGCCTGGACTCTTTGCCGCATATGTCACCAATATGCTGAACGAATGAGAAATTCGCTAAGTCCAAGAGGCATCTATGCGACAAGCAAACTTATGCGGCCTGACCCCACGTGTCCCCTTCTCTTTTGGACGCATAACTTTGTTTTGCTCTTGGCATATCTTTCTATGGTTTTGTCTTTTCTTCCTGACACACTTTATGGTCTGTCATATCCATCACTTCAATCACTTCACTAACACACATTTAATACACGTCACTTCGATACTTGTTCCAAGGAGTGGACTTTGCCTTGACCCTATGCGGCACCGACCACTATGCGGCACCGACCCCTATGCGGCATCTGCCTCATGCGGCGGCCTATTGCATGTGGCCAGTTGGTTCATGCGGCAGCTCGCCCATGCGTCCCGCTCTATACGGCCAGTTGCTCATGCGCCTGATCAGTGCATGCGGCATGTCCCATGCGTCTGACATAGCTAGTTGCCCATGCGACCCTAGTAACCTATGTACAAGTTTTATTATTTTACTTAGATAATATTTCATAGAATATTTTTATTAAGTGTTATGTTTAATGTGCCGAACCCAGTGCTTGTTTGTGTTGTGACTCTAAGTAAAATAGACTTAGTAAACCAGACTTATGCACTAGAATTGGCTATGTGCATAACATGACATTATGTTGACCCCACCAGTTATGAGTGTCATACTGATTCAGTACTTGCTAAGTGGACTCAGATCTATGGATTATATCTTATTTTTCTATTGGACGGGGTGAGGAGCATAGTTCTGCTTGGGAGATGATCTGTAATCCCGATCCTTGTTTGGTTTAAGAATTGGGGATCTGCTCCAGAGTAGTTCACACTTTTTTCTCTTACTCACGTTCAACGGCATAATTGTTGATTCGAAGATTTTATATGAATTGAGGCTTCCATTTGACCGATAACTTATGAACTTGATACAATGTGATAAGAAGATCCAGGTGACTAATTTAACTGTGCACCGACGTGCGACAACCTTTCTAGAAATAGCATGACTATGCGACACTTGACCTAGTTAATATAGTTATCTGAACGGCTGATAGGCCTGGTAACTTGACCTGATTCATTATATCCGTGCTAAAATATTTTCTTGCTTGAACGTGATAATCGGCTCATGTATAGCCTACATGTGCATTAAGATGCAACTTGATTATACTAAGTATACATGCTACGCATTCTTATTTTTCCTGGTACGAGCATAGTGATTGGTCAGAAACCATAGCGTGGTTAGGATGTTTTTTTGATTGATTTGTTGCATTACGCTTGGAGGAATCCATATTTGGCCCTCGAGAAATAATGTGGATTCGTACCTAGCGTACACGTACTACGATGCGTCATCTAAGAAGGACGATCGTGTAACCACGACACGATGTTCTAATAACTATAGGGCTAATTAAGTAACTAGACTTGTAGAGCATTGGGAGGGAATAAAATCTCTATATTATGCGTGGTAGCTACCGTTAGGACATATGTCCTCGGGTGTCATGTTGGTCCCCAACGGATACCGTATATCATCTATAGTAGTAGAGAGCAGTATCTGACTATATTATATATTATTACATGATTACTTGGGCGGTGGCCTTACGAGGGACCGGTGCTTACATACTATGTGCTATGTGTTTATTGGCTTGGCCAGCTCGCCTCACCATCAGTATGATCTGAGGATTCCAACATTGCATTATTCTTCTGAGATAACTCAAACTCCACATAACAAGCCGTAGGATTGATTGGCCGATTTAAAAGAGTATGTGCTGGTAGTCTAGGGACATGAACTGTTGTGGTGTGATGGTTCAACCCTTGTCCTTGTTTGGTTGTAGGGTTGCGCCAATGTGTCATAATAGGTCATGCACCGAAGCTGCATATTATACCTATACCTTAGCTTGTATTGTGGCATGTGTGCTCTGGATTATATTGATGTGTTGTATATTCGTCGTGTTCATAATTGGTGAGTCGTACCCTATCTCGGAGTAGTACAACACCTCTTGTCCTTGTTTGGTTGTAGAGGTGTCCGACTGCTCTAATGAAATGTCATACGCTTGCAGTTGTGGCACAGATTCATATTTTATGTACTTTATTAGTTTTTGCTTCATTCACTTGTGCTCCTTTGTGGTACTTGATCTCGGGGCCTGACTCCGCTGGTTTTGCTTGGCCAGGTTTAGTAGTAGAGCCCGAGGATCCTGTCTTGTATCTGAACAATGGTGTATACTAGGAGGATGTCCGTCGAGGACTTGAGTGGGTTTCTTCTCCTCCACTATAAGTATCATTTTGTATCATATTTTTGCGTTTAGCCGACGACACTTGTTAGCCGGTTTATCTGGACTTTAGTTCCTCTATATGATTGTATATTATTCAGACCACGGCTGACTTACAGTCATGTACTCTTGGCAATATACTAGTGTACCATTATGTATAATTATTTTTATGATCATTCTGATGGAGCGTCAGGGACGCCTAACTGCTTTATCTTACATGCTCATTCTTACTATTTCTTGGTTGATGATTGAGAAATAGAGATCCTTGACCCTAGGTGACTTGATTGTAGTATGCACCCCTTGTCTCTAGACAACCTTAGCACATTGTTGGTTACTTCGGTGTTCCGTAAGGTGTGGTTGGCTGAGTCACTCTCCTGTTCTCCAGTATTCTGGTTCTGGGGTGTGACAAGATTTTACTGGTGGCCCATGCAGGTCAGTCTTTTCAGACTTATGGGGTATCTTGTTCTAGGAGTCTCAATCAAGACTATTTCCTTTGATATCCTGAATTCGTCTTCTTCGACACCGTGCTTGAAAATATCAATAGTTTGCTTCCTTGTTCTCTCTTGTCCTATCATTTGATTCTTGGTGTCCTTTTCCTTCAGGGGCACCTCTTCCCTTCCTGTTAAAGCAACAGATGTGGTGGAATAGCTAGCGGAGCAAGATCCCATTGAGCACCAGTAAAAGATAGTACTTCCTCAAGATAAGCTTCGAGTAGAGCCAATGGGTGGGCAACATGTACCAGAGATCCCGATATCCCCGGCAGTTCTAGTAACACAAGCAACACTTGATACCCCGACGCTGTTAGAAATTATCAGAGGTATGATGGCTATACAACGACATCAGATAGCAGTACCGTAGCACCAGCAACTTCGACAACAGGAGCAGAATGTCCTGTTAAACTAAGGACTGCAAACGGCTCTAGAGGAGAGTGAAGAAGAAGATAATAAGACATTATACAGATTCTGTCAACTCAACCCGAGCTATTTCGAAGGCACAGAGGATGCTATTACGACTGATGCTTGGCTTCAAGACATTGAGATGATTATGGCGGCATCTAAGGTTCTAGCAGAGGAGCAAGTCAATCAAGTCCAATTACAACTACAAGATATTGCTCGTGATTGGTGGGCAACGGAGAAAGTCGGCTTGAAGCATCCTATCTCTTGGGACAACTTCAGAACCCGGTTCAAGACCAAGTATTTCAGAGTAGTGCACAGTACGAGCTGCAGCAGAGATTTATTGATCTTAGATAATCCGACAGAACGGTTGATGGATACGCAGCAGAGTTTTGCAGGCTGAGCAGGTTTGCTCCAGCTATGGTAACGACGGAGCAAAAAAGGGCTATGAAATTCCAACAAGGGCTTCATCTCGAGATTCTGTAACTAGTTGAAGGATATGACTACCAGACATTCGATGCCGTATTGATAGCAACCAGGAGACATGAGCTTACCATCCAGAAGTTAGCTTCGAGGACTGGAGGGCATAAGAGGTCTCATGCCCAGAACACAAGTAGAGGACCAGCACACGATATTCGTATTCATGATTTGGCACCACGGGGCCAGTGGCATCAGATAAGACAATGACAATTTGGCAACAACAGCCGAGACAACATCAACAATGCTTGGAGAATCCAGTAGGATGTACCTATTGTGGCAAGGGAGGTCACACTCAGGATGTATGTAGGATGGCAAGTGGAAGATGCTTGAGGTATGGGGGTTCCGACCACATGATAACTACTTGCCCACAATTGCAGAGGCAGGGAGGACCAAATCAACAATTCCCAGCGTTGCCAGCTCCAAGAGCAGTTCCGTATCAAGAGCTAGTTTTAGCAGTATGATTGTTAGCCCAATGTCCGATGATAACGCAAGAACATGTGTTTCACTAGAGACAATATCAGTTTGGTCAACAGAGACATCCTCATGACAGAGTTCCAGTAGCACCGAGATGTGAGCAAACTGAGTTTGGCGTACTAGAACAGATATTAGCAGAAGGTGGTCAAATCGAGGGTAAGTTTTGAGCTTCTTTCAGTCAAATCTTTTGGGTTTCGTATATTCGGCGACTGAAGATGATCTTTTGTCTCACTCTTCTGTTTTCGTATCTCGTGATACATGATGTATGTCATATGTCCTGACTACAAAGGTACGTCCTGGGTAGAGTCATGTTCTTGACTAAGTCATTGGTACCGATTTATCTCGAGACTTGATCCTTGTCTATTTTTGGGAGCCAGCATAGGCCAGCGAGGACGGATTCCTATTTTGACTGACTCGGGAGACATATGTATCTGTATGCCTCCAGTTCTTTCTCTTTCTTTTTGATTGTGTAGATTGCTTATGCCTTTATTTATATTGCTATTGCTTTTATTGCCTGCCTATTTTGTTATGCTTGGTATTCAGTTAGTTGTAGTTAATAATATTTGGTTGTTCATAAGGTTTTCTGGATCATGAGTCGTCTGCATGGTCTATAAGTTTTCTTGCTTGGTGATCAGCTCGACTAACCTAGCGAATTCTGAGGATAGAATTTTTCAAAGATGGGTAGAGATGTCACACTCGTTCCCAGATTTGATATTCTTGAATTTGTGATATTTATAATTTTCTCTGTAGATGTATTCATGATGTATTTTACATGTTGATTCTTGTTATTATGATATATTTTATTTAATTATATTTCTGTTTATTGTGGGAGACTACCCGAGACCAGTAGTGAAACCTTGGCAATTGCCATGGACCCGTGCTAGGACCCGTATACAAGATGGATTCCAAACCCAGTTCACTCTTGGAACCACAAAGCCTATTTTGGATGGTTGATATTTGGTTGGAGAGTGTCATGACTTAATCTTAGGGCTAATCTCATTTCTACACTTGGTATATATGGTTTTCTCTCTCCTTTCTCATTATTCCTCATTTTCACTTTCCTTCTTCTTTCTTCTTCCTCCATCCCTCAAGAGCTCCCTTTGAGCAAAATCCCACGCCCTAGCCCTAGACTTGGTTCTAGGAAGAGGTTTGTTAGTCCACTAAGGCAAGTACATCTTGCTCAAAGTGGTAAAACAATAATTTTTAGGATTTTTTATATAATTAGTAAATTAAAATATGTTTGATGAAAATGTTTTCCTTAATGTTTTTATTATTTTTAGTTCTTGGAGTTTTTGGTTTTGATAAACGGTTTTAGGTAGATCTGAGTTTTAAAGTTAGGACTTTTATAGGTTCCAAAAGTTTTCTTGGTTTTCATCTATTAAAACATGATATTTTAGAAAAACATTTTTTGTGGTTGATGGAGGACTTCATTTCGAGCATTTTGGCTTTTGTTTTACTCGATTCAGAGTTAAAATAAATATTTTATGAAGAAAACAAAATTTTGGGTTTTTTGGGAGCTTTTTCGCCATGGCTGAACTTGCTGTCCGGAGAAGACAAAGTTCGCATGCGACCACCATTCTATGCTGCCGAGAACTCTATGGCCTGACTTTCATGCGGCCTGGACTCTTTGTCGCATATGTCACCAATATGCTGAACGAATGAAAAATTCGCTAAGTCCACGAGGCATCTATGCGGCAAGAAAAATTATGCGACCTGTGACCCCATGCAGCCCCATCTCTTTTGGACGCATAACTTTGTTTTTCCCTTGGCACATCTTTTTATGGTTTTATCTTTTTTTCATGACACACTTTATAGCCTGTCACATCCATCACTTCAGTCACTTCACTGACACGTATTTAATATGTAAACACCCTAAATTTTCAGAATAAATGTTAATACAAATTTTCTCGAATTTTTCGGAATTTTCTGGAATTTAAAACGAAGGGGAAGGTGATCTCAAGAATTTTAAATAAAGTTTACTGGTGTTAAAACATTACGGAAATAATATTTTGTGGTGTAAAATGGAAAACCGGACGCAGAGTATTTTTTGGAGAATTTATTGGATTCCGGAATTGTGTTTTGGGACCTATAAACTATTGGCTAGTTAAACCGAGCTAGACCCAAGCAAACCCTGAACCAAACTAGCAACTTGGGCCGGGTCGGGTCGGACCTGAGCCAAACCCTACCCGAAATCCATTGGAACCCTAGCCGCCTGTGCTACAGTAGCGGCTATAAAGCCATAACCTCGACATCCAGGCTGCCGCCCCCTCTCTTCCGCCGCTGCCGCCGACTCCCCTGTGCCCGACCGCTGCCGCTGACTCCCCTGTGCCCGACCGCTGCCGCCGACCCCCTGTGCCCGACCCGCCGTCGTCGGCTAAGCCGATTCACCACCGATCGACCCTCCGCACAGTCGCGAGACCCCATCGACCCCCTGCCGACGGGTCGAGCACGACCCCGACTTTCCTCAGCCCGTCGACCCGCTGCCAGGGCACCCGACGCCGACTTCCACCGACAACAGCGACTCCGACAGGACAGTTCGAGTCGGACACAGCGAACCGAACTCACGGACACGCGTGAAAACTCAGATTCACGGAGCCCTGTTCAGGTACCGATTTCTCTCACCTCGTAACTCCGTTTTAGTTTCCGTCAGTTGCTAAGCGTAGACGATATGACCCTCTCGGTGCCCGTGCAACTCGCTCGGTGCATCGCGTCTTGTGGTGATCGTACACCGCGATCCAAAAATAGGAAACATAACGCCCCGATTCACCCCGGAACTGAGTGCGCCCCGCCAAACGGGACGACTTGGTCGCACGCGGTCTTTACCAAAATGTGTGCTTCGTTGATACGGACGTGTGGGATTTCACAGAAGTCGATTCGGATGTGCGTGCACACCGGAATCAACGCGTATCCGCGGACAACGTCCCGTATCCGACTTTGCTGGAATACGCTGTAACTTTGTGTACACACGTTAGATCGAGACGAAACTTGCGCCATCGGACTCGTAGCAATACGCTGGTCCTGTGACTCAAGTTTGGTCCAATTCTGAGAACGTTGACGAAATCGCGTATCGTGGACCCCACAGGTTCTACTTGACGGACGATTTTGTGATCTGCTCATCGGAATCCAATTCTGGAAGTTCCGTTGGGTTTGTATCACCGTTCCTGACTTGTAGACACTGAGTTTGAGGAATTTGGAGACCTTTGACCCTGACCCGCTTTTCGGTGCAAAGTGGCCCACCTGTGGACCCCGTTTTGGCCCGAAAATGACCTTTTTGCCCTTGTGTCCAAATTGGACGTAAGGACATGCAATTCTAGCAGTTTGATATCTTCTGAGACTATTGGTGATGTTTATTACAGCTTTTGGAGGAGTACCCACAGGATCTACTGATACCAGGACGATTGTGGATATTCAAACATCAGGCAAGTGTACCTTGCCAAACTCTGCAGTATTGTTATATATTTTCCTTGCTTCATTTATATTACTGTGCATGCTCAACCTAGGACCGTGTGACATACTTAGCATCCGATTACCAGTCTGGTGCCAACACTATACGCAGTGTTGGGTACTGTCATTTAGAGATGGATATTCGTGACACTTTATCTTTTCGTACTTGTCTTACCAAGTACACTTTGACCCAGGATACTTGATACTGTTCATGAGACAGGATCTTCCCGAGATATTCGTGGTGATTCTGTATAGGATACAGGACTTAACAGAGATACTATATTCTTAGATACATTATGACTTGTGCATTAGTTATGATCCCGCTGACATGGACATGAGACGTTATGGTCATGATATGCGTGGTTACATTGGGTGGGGAGAGACACACAGACTACAGGCTGATCATATATATACACCCCTACTATTGTGAGGCACAAGACTCTGAAGCCCGAGCTTGGCCCATTACTCATTATTACTGCTGCTACCGGCTCCCCGACACAGAGCTTGTAGTGGCTTCAGCCTGAGTTCTAGTGCTGCTCTCATCTTGCATATCACTTAGCTGATTATTTAGTACTCCCTATTGTTCCATCTATTGCTGGAGAGACCCACAGGCTACAGGTTGGTTATGTTATGTCGGCTACTCAGTCTCCCGCTGAGCTAGACCACCTCATGATACCACTGCTACCGGCTCCCCTATACAGAGCTTGTAGTTGTTTCAGCCTGAGCACTATTGATATTCTCTCTTGCATCTCACTCAGATGGTTACTTACTTGCCCTATTTATTCTATTTATTTTCTGCACTGCATTTATTTTGGCTTGAGCTTTCTTGTACCTTGCTATGTCCCATGAGGACCTGGATCCGGATTATGTCCCCAGGATTTGAGGACGAGATCTATCCCGAGGTATACGGGACCGCTGCAGGAGCTGATCCAGGAGCTGTACCGCCATCCGAGGACGAGGTGTTAGCTGAAGACTTCTCCTGAGCATCCATGTTTCATGCTCAGTATTTATTATTTATTTTAGTCATTTATATTCTGGTCTGTTGAACCATTGTACTAGATGTTTATCGGGTTGTTCCCCGAAGTACTTTGTGAGACTAGCTGATGGTTTACATTCCTTATTTATTCTGTGGATCATATTTTTATATCTTGTGTGGATGAGATTAGTTGTGCCATGATTGTCGTAGACTTGATTTTACAGCTTAAGTATGCCCTGATGGTTCCATTAAATTGGGTTGTCCATCGATGCGTACTGCTGGCCATTGCCACATATCTGGTCCCACGGTATTTTGGGACTGGGGCGTGACATAATACACGTTACTTTGACACTTGTTCCAAGGAGTGAACTTTGTCTTGACCCTATGCGGCACCGACCCCTATGCGGCATCTGCCTCATGCGGCGGCCTGTTGCATGCAGCCAGTTGGCAGCTGGCCCATGCATCCCGTTTTATGCGGCTAGTTGCTCATGCGTCTGATCAGTGCATGCGGCCTATCCCATACGTCAGACATAGTATCACGCCCCAGTCCCAAAATATGTAGGACTAGGAATACGTAAGCATGCCAGCCGTATGTATATAACAACTCCAATATATGGATACCATAATACACATGTATGTTGTAATATGAATATAAACTCACATGTGGTATATATAGTGTCACAAGTCACATATATACTAATATCATCCATACAACAAGTCATTGAAAAGAAATAACTAAACTAGAATAATGAGTCTGAATAATCCAAAATAATAGTCGGGTGGAGACAAATCCACTACTAATGACTATATCAATACTAAAATGAGGGAGAAGGGTAAATCACCAATATGAAATAAGATGATGATATAAAGGTATCAGCGAAGTGATCCATCGCTAGAGATAATCAAATATGCTCAGAAGGTAAGACCTCCTCGGAAGAGACAAGTAGTAAGTCCTGATCCGTGCTCCTGCGAATAGTCATGAACATCTACACCTGGAAAGGGACCAGGTCCGCAGAGGGACGTAACAAGATACATAGAAGCATGCCAATTTGAATACAGTAAACATGCATAATAGATAGAAAATATATAAGTACGCTGTACAAGAAAATCTATATAAATGCATAATAAGGACAATTTTTTGACATATGGGCATGGGTAGGCTACTCTATCTAATCTCACAACTCACACACACGTCAGGAACATCATCAGCCGATATACCGCGGGGGTAGCGACCATCGTGACACCATCAGCCGACATACCGTGGGGGTAGCGACCATCGGACATGACTACCATAGTGTGTGCTAGTTACTACGGTTTACCAGAGTGGTTATAGCCCATAAGCCTACTGATTGTCCTCCCCTCCCATGATACTATGTGTCAAGTGTGTGTCAACATATATATATATATATATAGCATATACTTATGACTGAAAGAAAATATACACGCAATGAATATACAGAAATATAATAAGCATGCAAAGTACTGTAAGCAATTTGGCAAGGTATCTTGCCTGGTCTGAAAAGGAATGAAGTCCCAACTAACGGCGTCGTCCGATCTACCCGTCACATAAATTAAACAAGTTAGGTTACAAAAGTGGGTGAATAGGTTCCTCCATTTTAATCTATTTTAATTCTGAATAAAATAACCTAAAATAGTATTTTAATCTTATTATAATCTAATTTTATTGTTAAACCCTAATTTTGGTCCAAAGAAGGTCAACTTTACGAATTTGGGATCCATGACACGCAAATCGAGGCAATCCGTTGACCAAAAAGTCAACCAACTCAAATTCTGGATTTGTGAGTGAAATCCAATAGATTTCAGCACTACATGAAAGCCAAAATCGACGGCTTTATAAAATTATAAGTTGGTAAAGAGTTATGGCCACAAGGGCGAATAGATGACAGTTTTTGGTAGTTTCCTATTTACGTCTACGTTGCACAAATTTTACAGTAAATTAAAATTATATGTTAAATTCTATAAAAATAATTTTATATAATTTCATCATGTCAACTTTTTGAAATTTCAAACGGTTCATAATTCCGAGTTCGGGATCTCCCGTAATCTCAAAAACACCAAAATACGTCTGATTTCGGATAACTGACACTTTTAGAATATTTTGGAAAAATAGGTTCATAAATTATTAAAATAATTTATATAATCAGAAAACTAACCTTGATATAGTTCTAACAAAAAAAATTGAAGCGCGTTTGGAGTCCGGAGTTAGGAGATATCGTCTTTTTAAGTCGTCATAACTACTAGAAAATGAGGCTGAATTTATGATAAATTTCGACTATTTTTGGACGAAAACAATAGTGGAGTTTGGGAAAGAAAAATATGAAAGAAGAGTTTATTCCATAAGTCTAATAGGTATTTATAATGGTGAAGACTATTTAATTGAATATCACTAGGATTGGCTAATTTAAATATGATTAGGATCAGTTTAAATAAGGATAGGATATGCATGAAGTTATTTTCCTAGTAGGCTCAGGATTTGAATTAATTTAAAATAGAGTTTGAGTTCATCTCAATAATTTATAATCTTAAATAGAATTAAAGATAATACAAATAATTTATATATAATCATATTAATATCTATCAACACCAAATTAGCATCTATCTAATATTAAGACTATATATATCCAAATATATCCTAAATAATTTCAAAAATCTAAATAAATTTCTTAAAATTCAAAATAAATTACAAAAAAATATAATTAAATATTTTAACCTAAAATAAATATTTTGTAGGAACAATATGCAAGTATGGTCTCATAGTAAATTATGGAAGTCCTAGAAATTTACGTTCCCTATATTTTAATTACCTAAAAATTCTAGAAAAATCTTCAAAAATCTAAAATAGCCTAAAAATAATTCTAAATAAATATTTATATAAGTAAACATATCAAGAAATTTATTTTCTAATTAACTAAGAGAATACTCTAAAAAAATTTAACATCTATAATAAATATAATAATATAAAATACACACAAAATATCTATTTTAGGTGAGGGGGTTTACAATCTACCCAACTTATAAAAATTTTGTCCTCGAAATTAACATTAACCCATATTCGTAATAAATCACTATAGTTATTAACACTTCATTGCTAGCTAGCAGTGCTTCCTAAAAGGTTATGGTCAGCCATTCTAACACTTTTCTTCCTTCTTGGCCATACACTATTTTTTTATCCTCTAACTCATCTATACTACCCATTTTACAAGAATTCTACTAGTAGTCAAAGACTTTTGAGGCTATTGTCTAAGTTGTAAGACGAATATATTCATTGGTCATTTTTTTTTTTTTTTGGATACTTGTCTGGAATCTCATAACCATAATTTTTCTCTGTAACCGTCAAGTATCGTAGTCTAGTACTGCCACGCCACCTGGCCAGTATGTCAGCAAATAATTTGACTACTCTACTATAATGGTCGAGCTGTAGCTATCGCTACCTCGCCAATGATTTGTCATAGTCATCAGTTTGTAACAAATGTCTTCAACTCTTTCCTAAGCTTAGTCTAAGTTTTAGGGCAGCAATTAAGGTCTTGACTAATTTTATAAAACTATTAGAGGTATAAACTATTTTAACAATCCAACTAATTCATGTTGACTAGAGGATGCTACTTAAGGTTTAAAAATAATAAGAGAATACAGATATTATTATAGTTCATATACATAAGGGTTATCATTATGAACTCATCTTTTTAGTTATTAATTATTACTAACCCACTTATGTTTTAACTAACAAAATAAAGGGTGAGGTTGAAGTAATCAAACAATTCATGATGGCACGAAAGATGCAACTACAGTAGAAAGAATTAAGCATGGGATAAGAAATGGATATGGAAAAGAAGATGAGCCACCCAAGGGGACGAGATGGTGATAGAAAAGAGAATACTACTACTTCTACTCGTGTCATCTATTAGCATCGCATGTATGCCATCTGGGTAGAACATCAATATATCCTCATAACTGCTAAACCACCATATATATAATTCTACGTCTACTATGAACCTAAGATCCCGTGTCATAAATGGGGTCATGAGTATGAAATAACAAATATAACTAAGGCCGTACCTGTATCTACGACTTCCTGTGCTTGCGCTCTCTTGTTTGTCATCCTGAGTGCTTGGCCTATGGGGTATATCTAGTATTATCCGTGTATCAAACTTATACTAAGCACGAACGTTCGTCTTTCCAAAATAGGAAAAGACGAAAAACAACAATAAAGAATTCAATGAGGGGTGATAGACTGCAAGTACAAGATTCAAAGGGGTTAGAGAATTTGAAAAGGAGTTGCTAAGGCAGTTATGGATTAAAATCTTATTTTGGTAAATTCTTATTCGTATGTTCACATCCAAACAGTTATGTACCTGACATGATATACTCTGACTAGTCTAGAGGGCAAGTATATTCGTCTAACAAGTTGAGTCAACTATATCTCAATCCACATAAAGTAGTTATGCGAAGAGCGAACCAAGCGCACTAAGGTTGATCAGACCATAATACACTGATTCTAAATAGACAACTGTATTAGTGTGTGCACCCAAAAATACATATGTCATGAACAAGCTCGATAAAAGAATAAGCTTGAAAAACTAGGCTATAATAGAAGCATAAGTCGAGGTAGTACAAAAAATATAAATACGCTGGATTATGATGAAAGAAGATACAAAATAATTCAAGTTTACCAAGAAGATAAGACTCGTCCGATATTGTGCCTCTACAGTTGCCATACTAATTTTTTTGTCTAAGTCTAAAGTCAACCAAATAGGTGTATAGACCTCAAAGTTCTACAGTCTGGGTAAACACTATCTTTTTATACAAGTCTATAGTTGGTGTTATTCATTTATACTTTATTAATTGGTCAGAAGGACTATGTGATACTAGGTTATGAGGCATACTACCAAACTTACAAAAATTTAACTAATAGTGTTATTGAATACTAGAGTGTATATACCTAGTACAAGTCATCTTCTTAACACCTATCAAGCACGAAAGAAAGATAAGATTGACGTTGAGAAGGGATCAAGCAAGATGCAATACAAGCAATCAAATAAGAATGCGGAACGAAATCAAGGAAGGTCATAATTAAGTGGATAAGATCCTATATTCTAATCCTATGCACAGGCTTGCTCGGTACAATAACGTAACCGAGACAATATGCTCTCGACCTGCATGGGCCACCAAAAAAATATGTCACGCCCCAGTCCGAAAATATGTAGGACTATGAACACGTAAGCATGCCAGCCGTATGTATATGGCAACTCCAATATATGGATACCATAATACACACGTACTCTATAATATGAATATAAACTCACATGTGGTATATATAGTATCACAAGTCACAGATATACTAATCTCATCCACATAATAAGTCATAGAAAAGAAATAACTAAACTAGAATAATGAGTCTGAATAATCCAAATAATAGTCGGGTGGAGACAAATCCACTACCAATGACTATATCAATACTAAAATAAGGGAGAATAGTAAATCTCCAATATTAAATAAGATGATGATATAAAGTTATCATCGAAGCGATCCATCGCTAGAGATAATCAAAGATGCTCAGAAGGTAAGACCTCATCGGAAGAGACAAGTAGTAAGTCCTGATCCGTGCTCCTGCGGATAGTCATGAACATCTACACCTAGAAAGGGACCAGGTCCTCAGAGGGACGTAACAAGATACATAGAAGTATGCCAATTTGAATACAGTAAACATGCATAATAGGTAAAAAATATATAAGTATGCTGTACAAGATAATCTATATGAATGCATAATAAGGATAATTTTTTGACGTATGGGCATGGGTAGGCTACACTATATAATCTCACAACTCACACACACACGTCAGGAACATCATCAGCCGACATACCGCGGGGGTAGCGACCATCGTGACACCAACAGCCGACATACCGTGGGGGTAGCGACCATCGAACATGACTACCATAGTGCGTGCTAGTTACTACGGTTTACCAGAGTTGTTATAGCCTATACGCCTACTGATTGTCCTCCCCTCCCATGATACTATGTGTCAAGTGCATGTCAACATATATATATATATATATATATATATATATATATATATATATATATATATATATAGCATATACTTATGACTGAAAGAAAATATACATGCAATGGATATACAAAAATATAATAAGCATGCAAAGTACTGTAAGCAATTTGGCAAGGTATCTTGCCTGGAATAGATTCATAAAATACCAAAATGCGTCTGATTTCGGACAACTGACACTTTTAGATTTTTTGGAAAAATAGATTCATAAATTATTAAAATAATTTATATAATCAGAAAACTAACCTTGATATAGTTCTAACAAAAAAAACTAGAGCATGTTTGGAGTCCGGAGCCAAGAGATATCATCTTTTTAAATCGTCATAACTACTAGAAAATGAGGCTGAATTTATGACGAATTTTGACTATTTTTGGACGAAAACGATAGTGGAGTTTGGAAAAGAAAAATATGAAAGAAGAGTTTGTTCCATAAGTCTAATAGGTATTTATAATGGTGGAGACTATTTAATTTAATATCACTAGGATTGGCTAATTTAAATATGATTAGGATCAGTTTAAATAAGGATAGGATATGCATTAAGTTGTTTTCCTATTAGGCTCAAGATTTGAATTAATTTAAAATAGAGTTTGAGTTCATCTCAATAATTTATAATCTTAAATAGAATTAAAGATAATACAAATAATTTATATATAATCTTATTAATATCTATTAACACTAAATTAGCATCTATCTAATATTAAGACTATATATATCAAAATAAATCCTAAATAATTTCAAAAATCTAAATAAATTTCTTAAAATTCTAAATAAATTACAAAAAAATATAATTAAATATTTTAACCTAAAATAAATATTTGGTAGGAACAATATGCAAGTATGGTCTCATAGTAAATTATGGAAGTCCTAGAAATTTATGTTCCCTATATTTTAATTACCTAAAAATTCTAGAAAAATCTCCAAAAATCTAAAATAGACTAAAAATAATTCTAAATAAATATTTATATAAGTAAACATATCAAGAAATTTATTTTCTAATTAACTAAGAGATACTCTAAAAAAATTCAACATATATAATAAATATAATAATATAAAATACACACAAAATATCTATTTTAGGTGAGGGGGTTTACACATAGCTAGTTGCCCATGAGACCCTAGTAACCCATGAGCACGTTTTATTGTTTTACTTAGATAATGTTTCATGGAATATTTTCATTGAGTGTTATGTTCTATGTGCTGAACCCTGTGCTTATTTGTGTTGTGACTTTAACTAAAATGGACTTAGTAAACCATACTTATGCACTAGAATTGGCTATGTGCATAACATGACATTATGTTGACCCCACCAAATATGAGTGTCATATTGATTCAGAACCTGCTAAGAGGACTCAGATTGGTGGATTATATCTTATTTTTCCATTGGACAAGGTGAGGGGCATTGTTCTGCTCGGGAGATGATCTAATTGATACAATGTGATAAGAAGATTCAGGTGACTGATTTAACTGTGCACCGACGTGCGAAAACCTTGCTAGATATAACATGACTATGCAATTCTTGACCTAGTTAATATAGTTATCTGACTGGCTGATAGGCCTGGTATCTTGACTTGATTTATTGTATTCGTGCTGATACATTTTCTTGCTTAAACGTGATGATCGACTCACTTTTAGCCTACATGTGCATTAAGATGCAACTTGATCATACTAAGTGTACATGCTATGCGTTCTTATTTTTCCTGGCACGAGCATAGTGATTGGTCACTATAGCGTGGTTAGGATGTTTGTTTTATTGATTTGTTGTATTATGCTTGGAAGAATCCATATTTGGCCCTCGAGCAATAATGTGGATTCGTACCTAGCGTACACGTACCATGTGCGTCATCTAAGGAGGACGATCGTGTAACCACGATACGATGTTCTAATAACTATAGGGCTAATTAAGTCACTGAACTTGTAAAGCATTGTGAGGAAATGGAATCTCGAGATCATGCGTGGTAGCTACCGTTAAGACATGTCCTAGGACGTCATGTTGGTCCCCAACCAATACCGTAAATCATCTACAGTAGCAGAGTGTAGTATCCGATTATATTATATATTATTACATGATTACTTGCGCGGTGGCCTTACGAGGGATCGATGCTTACATTGCTTACATACTATGTGCTATGTGTTTATTGGATCGGCCAGCTCGCCTCACCATCAGTTTAATATGAGGATTCCAATATTGCATTATTCTTCTGAGATAACTCAGACTCCACATAACAAGCCGTATGATTGATTGGCCAATTTAAAAGAGTATGTGTAGGCCCCAGTCCAAAAATACTTAGGACTAGGAGTATGTAACATGTCAGCTACACATTCGACCAGACTCTGGTCCGAATCGAATACGTATAAGCTGTAACACAATGGTCACTATCTAAATAAAATAATAAATATATCTATGTCTCAGTTCACAATAAACAAGATACATCAAGAATGAGCTACATGTACTAATGTCGGCCGTCCAGTAACACACAAACTCGAATAGACTCGAGAAGAAAGTATGAGTCTATAAAACTAGGCTATATCAGCAGATGAATCAACAAATATGAATAATAGCATAACTCTGGTAGAAATAATAAAATTACCTGGTACCACGGGCCACGTGGCAAAGCATCACAAATCAGCAACTCCAGACATGCTCCACAACGGTCTATGCTACAAAACTGGCATGAGACCAAGTCCTCAGAGGGACGTAACAAGGTACAAGAAATAGCATGCCAAACGTAAAATAGTATAATGCCACATACTCAAGGGTAAACTACTGTAACCATCTTAGTGATATGCACATGAGAATATCAATCATACTCAGGCTGAAACCACTGCAAGCTCTGTGTCGGGGAGCCCAAAGCAGCATGTAATATCTCGTAGGGCAGTAAATGTGCTAAAGATCTGGGACAGAGTCCAAGGCACCTCCAGTAACATAGTATATATATATAATCAGCCTGCAGTATGGTATATCTCTCCCCACCCAATGTAACCTCACGTCTCATGTCCACGATGTCTTATGTCCATAACACGCAAGATCAGGACCTCTAGCTAGTACATTGAGTCATAATAATATATGCATATAATATGCAAGTCTCATATCACGAGTCCTGTAATCCTATACAAAATTTCCATGAATACCTCAAGAAGGATTCCGTCACATAAAATAGTGTCAAGTGTCCTACAGTCTGACGTGCAAGGATACAAGCACGTAAAATGGGATCATGGTATCAACTCTCTAAGTGACGTTACTTGACTCCGCGTACGACGTTGACACCTGAATCTTGTTCGGACGCTAAGCAACGTCTCACGGTCCTAGGGTAAACACATACATCAACTATATCAAATAACTATAATAACTAAATAAGATAATTAAGAAAAGGAACTGTGATACATCATGGCACGGTACACTTGCCTGAATTCTGGATATGGCGACGTCCAAGTGGTGAGCTCAATACGTCAACTACTTCTGAAAAGATAGAATTTGCACAAATGTCTCCGGATGCTGCAACAAACATCACCAATATTTCCAAAATATAATAAATAGCTAGGATTGACTACCCATAAGTTCGATTTGGACATAGTGGCTAAAATGGCAGTTTCGGGTCAAAGCAGGGTCCACGTGTGGCCCACTTTGCACCGAAAAATATGTCAGAGACAAAGTTCTCCAAATTTAGCAAACTTAGTGTCTACAAGTCCAGAACGATGACACGAACCCAACAGAATATCCAAAACTGAATTTCGATGAGCCGATCACGAAATTGCCCGTCAAGTGGAACCGTGGGGCCCGCGAAACGATATTTGTCTACATTCTCAGAATCGAACCAAACTTGAGCCACAGGACTAGCGTAACGCTGTGAATCCAATGACACAAGTTTTATTTCGAAACGACAAGCACATACAAAGTTATGACAAGGTGCATAATAGATCGATACGGTATTTTTTGACGGATACACATTGATTCCGGCGTGCACACATGTCCGAATAAAGTTTCGCAAAAACCTGCACGTCAGAAAATACCATACGTGCCTTTCGGTGCAACGGGTACATAATGTGGTGGTCCGGTTTGTCGGGACATACTCCGTATCGCAAGTTTTCTAAGTTTGTGAAAGCTATTTTTTGTGATTTTTAACAGAATTTTTAATACATAATTAATGATCAAAAATAAGAAATATTAGGTCATTTTGATCCTGGTTATATTGACTTGGTGTCAGTAAAGGCAATCAAATTTTGGTTGAATCGATTGAAAAAAAATTGCCTTCCAAAATAGCATGTTGGCTTCAAAAACTGTCAATGCTCATATATCTAAAACAATAGGTTTTTTTTCGAAAAGTTTCGGTTGAAATTAAAACAGAAATAGAGTTGTTCGAATAAAACTACTTGAAGACATTAGAAGGTGTTCATGTTGTGATTCAATCTAAATAACTAGATCGAAATTCGGTCGCGTATGTAGGGAGAAACTCAGTGGAGAAAATGGGTACCTGGATTCGGTTTCTGTCACGGTTTTGGCACACGCGTCTCAGGTCAGCGGCGGCGGCGGCGGTTCGATTGCGCACTCCGGCGTTCGACACAGTCGCATGTGTAAGGAGGAGTAGTGGGAAAGTTTGAGGGTAGGGTTTGGGTTTTGCTCATATATATATATATATATATATATATATATATATATATATATATATATATATATAGGTAGGTGTGAGCTGTTTTGGTCATTCCGCGGGTCGGGTCGTGAAGGGGTTGCAAGCTGCTGCTGCTATATTATTGGTTGTAGTATAAGTGGTTATTGTAATGCTTCATGGTTGGGGTAGTTGTATTGTATTGTGTTTTGCTTGATTGATTCTTTTTTTTTTCTCTTTTCTTTTCTTTTCTTTATATATAGTTATTTAGTTATATCCTTATTATTTATGTAGTTAGATATATATATACATATATACATGATAAATTTTGAAATGAGATTTGTTCATCCAATAAATTCTAGGAAAATTCATAATACTTTATAGCAGTAAATTTTTAAACCAAAAATATATTTTGTCAAATAATTTTAATTAGTAAATACAACCAAATATTTATAAAAGTTAAATAAATTGAAGTATTATATTTTTCTAAAAAAATAGCAAAAATTCCTATAAATAAAATTAAAAATTAAAAAAAATTAAAAATTTAAAAAAATTGATGGAGTTTACAATCTACCCAACTTATAAAAAATTTATCCTCGAAATTTAAAAAATAAGCATGGTGGAAAAGAGTAAGGGAATTCATTTCGGAAGAAAGTTGAATACGACTCGTTGTATCTAGTTTCTTGTTATTAAAATAGGGCATGGTCTAAAGATAAGGAATGCAAAATGGTAAAAAGATTTTAAGTTAGCAAGGTCCTACTTGGTTCTCGAAAGATGGGGGACACAGTCACCAATGGGATCTAGTTTGACGTCATATTCTAAGAGCAATAATACACCTAGTTCAAGGCTTTACCCAACTTATAAGAATTAAGTTGGTAGCGAAAACTTTGGTCTCGCTCCTATTTATAAGGGTTATAGAAAATCTAACTTTAAGAAATGATACAAGATGATAAGAATTTTTTGTTCGTAGTCACAGTCTAACAAAGGAGTTCTAGGTCCTACCATAGTGTTATTGGGGTCGATAACTCTATAAAGGAAGTTTACCAGTTCTTATTTCTCTTAATTAGGTCATGAGTTCATAAGGCAATAGGAAATATATTAGCCAAATACAACTAGGTTGAGATGGTACCAAAGAATACTTCCTCACATATCATGGATGTCGATGAACAATTCAATCAATAAGTGTCAAAGGTAATATAATTTGTCTAGGTGATTGATATTGTGTAGAGAGTACAATGGCTCAATTTTGATGCAACACAAGTGTCATGGACGTAGTTTGGCTCGAGTGGGCTACGGGTATATCAGTGGTTGGGATATTTGAGTTGCCTATGTATAATTTAATTCAATTACAACGGAGTTGGATATAGGGTTTAGAAGGAGATATGCCACGAATGTTGTGGGGTCTATATGGAGCATTGGTGTATATATTTGGAAGTAACAACTGGGTCATCAGTGAGTAGGTTCCAGTTAGGCTCATGAATGTCAAGGTTGTCAGAATAATTGAGTCAGTATTGAGTATTAAAATTGCCCACAACGAAAAAGAATATCTATATGTCATTTGTGTGTACAATTGCGTCGTGAATGTCGTGTGACAAAAATAAAACATGGGAAGGTGAGTTTGTGAGTTATAGTCATGTCATGGGTGTAGAATGGCTAGTCTAGGTCATAAGGGTGCAAGTTATTGGAAAGAAAAAGATAGTATTGTGCTCTAATTATCCGAGCCACAACAAAGGATATCAAGGATACATAATTAAAGAGATAATTTAATCCGTTTGAAGTTAAACCTAATTAAGACCAAATAAATTTATATTTATCCTGAGATTCCAAAAATAACCCTATACTAAAACCAGGGGCTACCCAACTTATAAAAATTAAGTTGGTATCGAAACTAAAGTCATGGTCCTGCTAACAAGATTTCTAGAATGACCTATTTCCTAATAAGGATATACGAATTCTAGGGTTTACTGTCCATAATCAAATATTCTCAAAGGGGACTTAGACATTATCAGGGTGCTATTGGTCGACAACTCTATAAGAAAAGTTGCTACCAAAATAATATTGCTCCTATAGTTCATGTCTTCAACAAAACAGAAAAAAGGACTTGGTCGGGTATAACTAGGGCAAGGTGATACAGAGGCTTCGATCATCGCAAGACATTGATGACGAAGGAAAGAATCGAGGGAGTCACGAAGGGGAGGAATCTTCAGACCAAGACAAGAGAAATTTATGATAAGTCTAGGGAGTACGGTCACAGGGTTGAATAAGGTACGATTAGACAAGTATCTGGAGAATTAAGTCATAGTGACTAGATCAAGGAATTAGAAATAGAACAAAACTGATACCTATGGTAAGATG
Organism: Iris macrosiphon; assembly: GCA_036927795.1. NCBI lineage: Eukaryota > Viridiplantae > Streptophyta > Magnoliopsida > Asparagales > Iridaceae > Iris > Iris macrosiphon. Next base: position 118,370,266 of record JAYESA010000004.1, read on the forward strand.
GATATTAACACCATGAAGAGGGTACTAACCAAAAGATTAATTTGCTACTAGGGCACAACTAGGAAGGGAAGAAGGATCTACTCAATTGTTATAATTAGAAGGATCTTTGTTGCAAATGTACGAGGCTGTATATGCAAAACAAGATAAGAATTTGATAGATAAGATGGAAAACAGTCAAGGGAGTAATACAACTAATCCTTAAAATCAATACTATATTCATATAAGTTATATTCTATATACTCTCCTTCATATATTGGCAACCTACTTCTGGCTATATGTAAATAATATACGATCCTTACAACTTTGTCTACCTCACATATTATGGGTCAAGGCTAAACTAAGCATGTACTTAGGTCTATCACTTATGGCATACTATTCGCCAAGGACACTCTTCAATACTCGTCTAATCTTCAATTGTAATGTCTTTCCATTTTCGTACAACTTATCCCATTCTATTGTCTATCTCTCTGTACTGTTGTTCGTCTAGTCTCTGCTATCTAATACCTATCTTCCTTACGAGAATCTTTCGGCTAGGCTACTACCCTATTACACAAGCATGATGTTATGGTTTTCTTCTTGAGTGGAAATTCTTCGAACTCAATGAGATGATAAGATTTCTATATGAGTTTGGGTCTAATCTTGATACAAGTATTGTCGAACTATGTCACGACCCGCACCCGGTGTAAGGGTACTAGTCGGAAACAACGCCCAGCCTACGCCGCAGAATCGGCGGTAGAACGCTGTCTAGATAATCTATCAAACAATATAATGAACCACCAATAATGATAGTATACTCAATCACAGAACTAAGATATAAATAAGCACGAATCAGATAAAGAATAGAATAGTCACAATACAACTCATGGGTCTAAAATAATACATCAATGAGTCTGAAGAAGTAATAAAATAAGCTGGAGACAAATCCAGTACAAAGAATACTACGAAGCTATAACTCTAGGGTCAACTGTCTCAGTTGGGATAAGTCCCTCTTGAGCCAGGGTCTCAGAATCTAAACCCACAACATCCTGGGGTCCATAAAAGGTAGGGTACCACTCCTCAGTGTCATCTGGAAAAATATATCCAGTCAGGAAATGAGCAGAGCACATCTCTAACAGCAGTTCTAATTAATGATAAAAACTATGTAACAGTAAATAGCTGTGGATAAATAAGATGCACAATAGATACAAGAGATATATATAGAATAAGGAAATACTGGAAATAAATACAATAATGAATAATATGCCAATGAAACAATAATACTAATGACTAAGTGTGTGAGTACTAGCTTAACATGTGATCGGCTTGGGCAAGATGCAATGCGGTCTGGCTAATCATACGTGCTGTGTATGATCAACACTATTCAGTAATCAGTACTTTATTCAATAGGGATATTGATCACATATCTATACTAATACTCCCCACCCCCGACTGGTATAATAGATCCAACCACGGTATGCTATGGCACGAGATTCCCCAAGAAGATAGCTAGTCTTCCCGAGAATCGGTGTCTGTACATGTACAAGATAACCAATGAAACAATACTTGCACCATATACACCATATACCAAGGAATAACATCTCATGACGAGATCCGGATATACCAATCCGTGTAACCATAATGTCAAGAGAACATGGATATCTACACTAGATACAATGAACATAGAGGATATCATAAATAAGAAACTATCAGAGAATGTACTCGCCTGAAGTCCAATGAATAGTCTCACAGATGTCTGACTCGGTGCCTCGAAGACCTAGATATGGAATACAATATTAATACAAGGTCCCGAAAAGAGAATAAGTTAAACTAGTCAACTTCTAGGTCAATAAGTCAATTCTAAGTCAAAAGTCAACTATGGTCAACTATAAGTCAACTATGGTCAACTATGAGTCAACTATGGTCAACCCAAGGTCAACTATCTATTTCTAGGTTGCACAAGTCTAACACAACAATCTAGGGTCAAGATATTAAAATCTAAGTCATAGAACCACATCCTAAAATATTAGGATACCGTATATCCGGATACGTGAATCCAAGGTAAACCTCATAATACATATATATCAACAATAATGTATAATAATATAGAATATTAATTACAAACAAATAGGAACCATGGTTTTGAACCAACTTGGTATCCCCACCAAGTCACAACTTGATACCCAAACCCCGTATCTTGAGTATCCTACTTACCTTGGTTTCCACAAGGTAATACTCAATACCTTGATATAGTAATTACCCTAATATATAATATAATATATATATACTAATATTATACAATTAAGAAACATAACAATACTAGTATTATATCTCACAATTAATACACACACACATATATATATATATATATATATATATATATATATATATATATATATAAATATAACATAAAACAATATACCAAAATCTGCCTAACTGTCACTGAAAGCAGAGTTGAAAAACACTGATTTTCAGTTAACAGACTTTCAGTGATAGTTCAGGCTGTCACTGAATCGCTGTCGCTACTGCTGCTGCGTTTTTGCACTGCAGCCTCCCCTTGGTGACAGTTTTCAACTGTCACCAAAGTCTCTATTTCGACTGTTGTTAATTCCCGCTGCTGCATGCTTTCTTTAATGACAGTGGCGGCTCTGTCATTAATTTCCGCCGCCACTGTTACAGCGGCTGCTGCTGTAACCGCCTCTAATAATGACAGTTCTCTGTCATTAATCCTACTGTCACAAAAAATAGTAAATATATATATAACCCATTTATATATATATATATATATATATATATATCAATATATATATCAATATATATATATATATATATATATATATATATATATATATATATATATATATATATTGATATATATATATATATATATATATATATATATATATATATATATATATATATATATATATTGATATATATATATATATATATATATATATATATATATATATATATATATATATATAAATCAATAATTAAAATATATACTTCTATATATATAATCCAACACATATATATTATATACATCTATATAAATAAATACCAATAGCTATAATACACATCCTATGTACTAATGTACATATTACAACATGGTTAAAAGTACACATACATAAATATGTTAATAAATATACATCCATACATATATATAAATAATCACATAATAACTATAAATAATCTAATACTTAATTAAACACATATATATATTTTATAAAATATTTTCATATATTTTATATTCCTAACATAATTTGTAACATATATAAATGCATGTAGAAGAAAGCTACATATATATTTATACATTATATTAGTACTCATATAATACATAGATCTATGCTACCATAAAGACCATAATAAATACACTATAATAAATATATAACATTTATATATATATACTTAATTATAATTCAAGAATTAAAGTACAAATAATTAGATCTACACATAAACACACCACAAATGGAGAGTATCACACCGTATCCCACTAGATCTAGGATACGCATACGACACGAGTCCACCACACATCCAATGGCACCCCGAAGGACACAAGCAAGTCACATATATTATTTATGAACAAAACAAAGTGTCAATTATAGATCTATGTGTCCGTGTCAAAATACGACATGTACAAAGTCCCGTATCGGAGGAAAAACCTCCAAAATAACACGTATCACCAAATTGTTGGGATACGACCTACACGTACCCAATTGTGGACATGACACTAGCCCCAAACACATAAAGACATGCCCAATTGATTTATAGGATCAATTGACACACACAACAAAATGTCAATTCGGAATCCCCCCAAAATTGATACAAAAAGCACCATAACTTTCTCCATGGGTCTCCTATGAACACAAAACCAAGTCCTATGGGTAGTACATACATATGAGTTGATTTTCCATGATTAAATCTCAGATTTAGAAGCTATTTTAAGGGGAAAAACTGAATTATACCTATTGGGAGATGGATTTCCAATGAAACCTCCAATTGAGATAAAATTGCCTCCAAATTATAGATCCTTGCTCCTTTTTGTAGATTCTTGCTTCCTCCTTCTAGATCCTTGCTTCTCAAGTCTCTAATGGTGATTTGGAAAGGATTTGGAATGAATTTGGTAGGGAAATGAAATGGGAATGAAGGAAATTTGGTAGCGGAAAATTCTAGATCTAGATTTAGAACAAAAAGAGAGGAGAGAGAATTCTCCCCCATCTTTTAATAGGCCGGTCCTTACCTCTCCCTCAAGTAATTATGAAATGTCAAATATACCCCTTGGGGATCTCATGAAGAAATAATTAAGGAAGGAAGCTTCTAGTCTAATGATTTAATTAATTTAATCCATCTCCTTAACAATGGGCTTTCTAAATGGGCTAAGTCTAACTAATTAATTCATGTTGGTCCATGGGTCCAAACTAAATTAGTTAGGTCTACTAATACAAGTCTAAAATAATTAAATAACATCTAACAACAATTAAATAATACAATAAATAATTATTTACCATGCACAATATTTAATTAAATAGGAAAAGACTAAAATACTCTTTCCTAGAAAATGTGGTAGTGACAAGTCTACCCTCCTTAAAATAATTTTGTCCTCAAAATTCAAAGATGAAAACTACCCCCCAAAAAATAACAGAACAGAACTAAAGAATCACAACTAACTAATGAACAGAACATAACTAAAAAATAACATACCTTAAGGTACAAACAAATATGGATAACGCTCTCGCATTTCATCTTTTCTCTCCCAGGTAGACTCCCCGGAGAGTGATGCCTCCATGCGATGCACACCAAAGGAATAGTCTGGTTTCTCAGTACCTTCTCTCTCCGATCCAGAATCTCAACTGGCTGCTCTGGATAGCTAAGAGTAGGGCCCACCTCTATCTCCGAGTGATCCAATACATGACTAGGATATGCCATGTATCGTCTCAACTGCGACACATGAAACACGTTGTGCACTCCCTCCAATGCAGGTGGCAAGTCTAGTCTATAAGCAACTGCACCGACCCTCTCTAGAATAGTGAAAGGTCCGATGAATCGTGGACTAAGCTTTCTGCCTCCACCGAAGCGAATCGTGCCTCGTGTAGGAGAAATCCTCAGAAACACCAAACTACCCACCTAGAACAAAATACCATCTTAATAACTTAATATATAACAACCAACCAAAAACAAGAACAAAATCTAAACTATACCTCAAACTCCAAAGGTCTCCGATGGCTATCGGCCCAATGCCGTTGTCTGTCCTGCGCCACTCGAAGTCTGTCTCTGATCAACTGAACCTTCTCTGCTGCATCCACAACCATCTCTGGCCCAAGCAAAACTCTTTCTCCAACATCGTCCCAAGACAAAGGAGTACGACACCTCCGACGATATAGAGCTTCAAAAGGTGACATCTCTATACTGGCCTGGTAACTGTTGTTGTAAGCAAACTCTACCAAATGGAGATGGTCCTCCCAAGAACCCCCAAAATCTAGTACACAAGTGCGCAACATATCCTCGAGAGTCTGGATAGTCCTCTCTGACTTTCCATCTGTCTAGGGATGATATGCAGTACTGAACTTGAGCTGAGTGCCCAAACTCGCCTGCAAACTCCTCCAGAAATGAGAAGTGAAATGACTCTCTCGATCTGAGACTATGCTGACGGGAACTCCATGTATCCTAACGATCTGCCTCACATACATCTCTGCCAGCTTCTCCGTAGACAAACCCACATTGAAAGGCAAAAAGTGGGCCGACTTGATCAACCTATCAACAATGACCCAAATTGCGTCTTTCCCTCCTGGAGATCGTGGAAGTCCGGACACAAAATCCATAGTAATGTGTTCCCACTTCCACTCTGGAATGGGTAATGGCTGAAGTAAACCTTCTGGCCTCTGCCTCTCGGCTTTCACCTGTTGGCACACTAAGCATTTGGATATAAACTGTGCCACTTCTCTCTTTATGCCATACCATCACACACTCTCTTGCATATCCCGATACATCTTGTTAGCACCTGGATGCATGGAATACTGAGAGCGATGCGCTTCTTGCAACACCTCCTCACGCAGCTCCCCACTAGGCACACACAATCTAACTCCATACCTCAAAGATCCATCCTCTGCAATAGTAAAATCATCTTCCAATCCTGCTCTCACCTGAGCTCTGATACTCCTCAGAGATACATCATCATACTGTGCTGCCTTGATCCTGTCCATCAAATCTGAGTGTATCTGCAGTCCCCATATCTGCATAGCTCCACCAAGAATAATCACCTCAATGTCCAAGCTCTCCAAGTCCTCCAACAAATATCGATCCTGCATCAAGAACATAGCTACCGGATACCTGCTCAAAGCATCGACAACTACATTGGCTTTCCCAGGATGATATTATAACGAGATATCAAAATCCTTCATCAGTTCCAACCATCGACGCTGCCTCATGTTCAACTCCTTCTGCGTGAAAACGTACTTCAAGCTTTTGTGGTATGTGAAAATCTCCACACGCTCTCCGTACAAATAATGTTTCCACAACTTCAGAGCGAATATGACGGCTGCCAATTCCAAATCATGGGTAGGATAGTTCTTTTCATGAGGACGCAATTGCCTGGATGCATAGGCAATCACTTTTCCATACTGCTGAAGAACATAACCCAAACCCTTCCCCGATGCATCACTATAAATAGTGAAACCTTCGGACCCTGATGGCAACATCAAAATAGGAGCAGACGTCAACCTCTTCTTCAACTCCTCAAAAGCAACCTGGCAATCCTCCATCCAAACAAACTCTACATCCTTCCTTGTGAGTCTGGTCATCGGCTCGACAATCCTCGAAAAATCTTGTACAAACTTCCTGTAGTAGCCTGCCAATCCCAAAAACTCCTGATCTCTGCTACCGAACTCAGAGTCTTCCAAGATTCCACTGCTAAAATCTTCTTCGGATCCACTGAAATACCATCACAAGTCACAACATGCCCCAAGAACTCCACCTTGTCCAAGAAAAACTCACACTTGGATAACTTCCCATACAGCTTCTCATTCCTCAGCACATCTAACACAATTCTCAAATGCTCCTCATGCTCCTCCGGTGTCCTCGAGTATATGAGTATGTCGTCGTTGAACACCACCACGAACTTGTCAAGGTACTGGTGGAATACCTTGTTCATCAAGTTCATAAATACCGTCGGTGCATTAGTCAAACCAAACGACATCACCATAAACTCGTACTGACCATACCGAGTACTAAAAACAGTCTTCGGTATATCCTCCGGCTTCACCTTTACCTGATGGTAGCCTGATCTCAAATCTATCTTAGAAAATACCTTCGCACCACCCAACTGATCAAACAGATCATCAATCCGTGGCAAAGGATACTTATTCTTGATAGTGAGATTATTCAAAGCTCTGTAATCAATGCACATGCGCACCGATCCATCCTTCTTCGGTACAAACAATACCGGGGCTCCCCATGGTGAAGAACTCGATCTGATAAATCCCTTATCCTGTAATTTGTCCACCTGATTTTTCAACTCGACCAGCTCGCTCTTGTTTACTCTATAGACATGCTGCAAAATTGGTTCTGCACCTGGCACCAAGTCTATAGAAAATTCAATATCTTGATCTGGCGGCAATTCTGGCAATTCCTCAGGAAACACATCCAAGAACTCTGCTATCAATGGATGCGGCAACTACTTATTTTCCACCATAGCTCCACAAATAATGCCTTCTCCCTGCTCTGCAGCTCCTCTAGCAAACTCGAACTCTAGCTCTCCTGGCGGACCAAACAAAACTCTACCTCCTCTACAATCTATGCTAGCACGGTGCCTACTCAACTAATCCATCCCGAGTATAATATCGTAGCTCAAAAGTGGCATTACAAGTAGACACGCACTCAACTCCCGGCCTCCTAAAGTAACTCTCCGATCCTTGCAAATATTATTAACCAGGATAATGCCTCCCCCGGTCATGATCTTGTAAGTCCTAAGCAAAGACTCAGCTACCAAACCATGCTTTAGAGCAAAAGAAACAGATACAAAACTATGGGAAGCACCACTATCAAACAAAGCTAAAGCTGGAATGGAATCAAGAAGAATAGAACCTGCGATGACATCTCCGGTGGGTTCCTCCTCTTCGACGGTCATAGCAAACGCTCGTCCCTGCCGAGCACCTCCCTGCTGCTGATGCTAGACAAAATGCTGCTGCTGTGTCGGAAGCGGTCCCCTCGGCTGTGCTGCAGGTGGTCTCGTCTGTGCCCTCGGAGCTGGAGCTGCTCCCTGAACTGCACGACGAGGATACTCCCTTGATTGATGCCCTTCAGTACCACAATACAAACAAACTCCTAGCCTCCTCCTGCAACCTTTCCAGATGTGGCCGGGCTTCTTGCAGTAGTTGCATGGAGCTTGCTATAACTGTCTCTGCTGCTGAGGTGCCTGGTGAAAAGGCACTCTAGCTGGAGTTTGGTTCTGTTATGGCTGCTGGAAAGGTCTGGACTGGAAATAAGGATGTTTGGCAGATACTACACTACCGTTGGCCCCCAAAAAAGAATCACGGTCTCTCTTGGTCTTCAAACCCAAATCCTGCTCAACCTTGCGTGCCTCCGCAAGTATCTCCGAGTATGTCTCATAAAAAGACGGAATGAGAATCTTCACTTCCCAGTTTAGACCCTCACAAAAATGAATGGCTCGCACCTCCGACTCTCTCACCAAATACTCTGCAAATCGGCTCAACCTGCCGAACTCCGCCGTATACTCCTCCACAGACATGCTCCCCTGAATGAGACTCTCAAACTGTCTCCCCAAGTCTAGCCTGTCTGCCCGGGCAAAAAACTTTTTCTTGAAAAGATCCTTGAATACCTCCCAAGATTGTCCTGCGTCAACTAGAATCGGCTCATTCCTGAACCAAGTACGAGCGACGTCGAACAGTTGAAGTCCTACCGCCCCAACCCTCAGATCCTCATAAAGATGGGACACCCTCATAAGACGCTCAATGTCCTCGAGCCAATCATCAGCATAGACGATGCCCTCCGTCCCTTTGAAAACCCTAGGCTCCAGTTTTTTGAAGTCCTGAATGTTGCGTGGCCGAAGCTGAGCAACCTGAGGAACAACCTACTGCTGGAACGGAACTTCTCTCTCAACTACAACACGAGCAAGCTGATGAGCACTCTCGATGCCCTGCCGTAGAACGTCGGTCTGCCTCTGATGTGCCTCTGACTGAGCCCTCTGTGCCTCGAGCATCTCACGAAATAGTGTAAACATCTGTGACGCCTCTGCTGGCACAGGAGGTGGAGGTGGATGCCCCTCAGATACAGCTGGCACAGTCCTCTGAGTAGGTGGTGGACCTCCGAAAGTAGCTGACACTCCAATCACCGGAGAAGTGACTGGTGCAGGCCCTCGGGATGTCACAGACCGCTCAGAAACTGCTCTCCCCTGCTGCGATCTAGTCTTAGGCGGCATCCTAAGACAAAGCGAAAGAAAGAATCAATATGGCACAAGTTGTAAGACATCAAGGAAAGGACAGTTTAAGAGATCAAGTATCAATATCAAAGGAGAATAGTTGAATCAAATTTTTTTTCCTACATATGATTGAGTATCTCATCCTATATCCTATATCCTATCGCAGGCTCGCAGTAGTACAACTAAGTTGTCGCACTACCACGACATCACATACTTTGTGAAGCTAGACCTGCATGGGCCACCACCAAAAATGTGTCACGACCCGCACCCGGTGTAAGGATACTAGTTGGAAACAACGCCCAGCTTACGCCGCAGAATCGACGGTAGAACGCTATCTAGATAATCTATCTAACAATATAATGAACCACCAATAATGATAGTATACTCAATCACAGAACTAAGATAGAAATAAGCACGAATCAGATAAAGAATAGAATAGTCACAATACAACTCATGAGTCTAAAATAATATATCAATGAGTTTGAAGAAGTAACAAAATAAGCTGGAGACAAATCCAGTACAAATAATAATATGAAGCTACAACTCCAGGGTCAACTGTCTCAGTTGGGATAAGTCCCTCTTGAGCCAGGATCTCAGAATCTAAACCCACAACATCCTGGGGTCCATAAAAGGTAGGGTACCACTCCTCAGTGTCATCTGAAAAAATATATCCAGTCAGGAAAGGAGCAGAGCACATCTCTAACAGCAGTTCTAATTAATGATAAAAACTATATAACAGTAAATAGTTGTGGATAAACAAGATGCACAATAGATACAAGAGATATATATACAATAAGGAAATACTGGAAATAAATACAATAATGAACAATATGCCAATAAAACAATAATACTAATGACTAAGTGTGTGAGTACTAGCTTAACATGTGATCGGCTTGGGCAAGATGCAATACGGCCTGGCTAATCATACGTGCTGTGTATGATCAACACTATTCAGTAATCAGTACTTTATTCAATAGGGATATTGATCACATATCTATACTAATACTCCCCACCCCCGACTGGTATAATAGATCCAACCACGGTATGCTATGGCACGAGATTCCCCAAGAAGATAGCTAGTCTTCCCGAGAATCGGTGTCTGTACATGTACAAGATAACCAATGAAACAATACTTGCACCATATACACCATATACCAAGGAATAACATCTCATGACGAGATCGAGATATACCAATCTGTGTAACCATAGTGTCAAGAGAACATGGATATCTACACTAGATACAATGAACATAGAGGATATCATAAATGAGAAACTATCAGAGAATATACTCGCCTGAAGTCCAATGAATAGTCTCACAGATGTCTGACTCGGTGCCTCGAAGACCTAGATATGGAATACAACATTAATACAAGGTCCCGAAAAGAGAATAAGTTAAACTAGTCAACTTCTAGGTCAATAAGTCAATTCTAAGTCAAAAGTCAACTATGGTCAACTATAGTCAACCCAAGGTCAACTATCTATTTCTAGGTTGCACAAGTCTAACACAACAATCTAGGATCAAGATATTAAAATCTAAGTCATAGAACCACATCCTAAAATATTAGGATACCGTATCTCCGGATACGTGAATCCAAGGTAAACCTCACAATACATATATATCAACAATAATGTATAATAATATAGAATATTAATTACAAACAAATAGGAACTATGGTTTTGAACCAACTTGGTATCCCCACCAAGTCACAACTTGATACCCAAACCCCGTATCTTGAGTATCCCACTTACCTTGGTTTCCACAAGGTAATACTCAATACCTTGATATAGTAATTACCCTCATATATAATATAATATATATATACTAATATTATACAATTAAGAAACATAGCAATACTAGTATTATATCTCACAATTAATACATATATATATACATATATATATATATATATATAAATATAATATAAAATAATATACCAAAATCTGCCTAACTGTCACTGAAAGCGGTGTTGAAAAATACTGATTTTCAGATAACAGACTTTCAGTGACAGTTCAGGCTGTCACTGAATCACCGTCGCTACTGCTGCTGCGTTTTTGCACTGCTGCCTCCCCTTTGGTGACAGTTTTCAACCGTCACCAAAGTCTCTGTCGCGACTGGTGTGAATTCCCGCTGCTGCATGCGTTCTTTAATGACAGTGGCGGCTCTGTCATTAATTTCCGCCGCCACTGTTACAGCGGCTGCTGCTGTAACCGCCTCTAATAATGACAGTTCTCTGTCATTAATCCTATTGTCACAAAAAAATAGTAAATATATATATATAACCCATTTATATATATATATATATATATATATCAATATATATATATATATATATATATATTTATATATATATATATCAATATATATATAAATCAATAATTAAAATATATACTTCTATATATGTAATCCAACACATATATATTATATACATCTATATAAATAAATACCAATAGCTATAATACACATCCTATGTACTAATGTACATATTACAACATGGTTAAAAGTACACATACATAAATATGTTAATAAATATACATCCATACATATATATAAATAATCACATAATAACTATATATAATCTAATACTTAATTAAACACATATATATATTTTATAAAACATTTTCATATATTTTATATTCCTAACATAATTTGTAACATATATAAATGCATGTAGAAGAAAGCTGCATATATATTTATACATTATATTAGTACTCATATAATACATAGATCTATGCTACCATAAATACCATAATAAATACACTATAATAAATATATAACATATATATATATATACTTAATTATAATTCAAGAATTAAAGCATAAATAATTAGATCTACACATAAACACACCACAAATGGAGAGTATCACACCGTATCCCACTAGATCTAGGATACGCATGCGAGACGAGTCCACCACACATCCAATGGAACCCCGAAGGACATAAGCAAGTCACATATATTATTTATGAACAAAACAAACTGTCAATTATAGATCTATGTGTCCGTGTCAAAATACGACATGTACAAAGTCCCGTGTCGGAGGGAAAACCCCCAAAATAATACGTATCACCAAATTATTGGGATACGACCTACATGTACCCAATTGTGGATACGACACTAGCCCCAAACACATTAACACATGCCCAATTAATTTATAGGATCAATTGACACACACAACAAAATGTCAATTCAGAATTCCCCCAAAATTGACACAAAAAGTACCATAACTTTCTCCATGGGTCTCCTATGAATACAAAACCAAGTCCTATGGGTAGTACATATATATGGGTTGATTTTCCATGATTAAATCTCAGATTTAGAAGCTATTTTAAGGAAAAAACTGAATTATACCTATTGGGAGATGAATTTCCAATGAAACCTCCAATTGAGATAAAATTGCCTCCAAATTGTAGATCATTGCTCCTCTTTGTAGATCCTTGCTTCCTCCTTCTAGATCCTTACTTCTTAAGTCTCTAATGGTGATTTGAGAAGGAATTGGAATAAATTTGGTAGGGAAATGAAATGGGAATGAAGGAAATTTGGTAGTGGAAAATTCTAGATCTAGATTTGGAATAAAAAAGAGAGGAGAGAGAATTCCCTCCCCTCTTTTAATAGGCCAGCCCTTACCTCTCCCTCAAGTAATTATAAAATGTCCAATATACCCATTGGGGCCTCTCATGAAGAAATAATTAAGGAAGGAAGCTTCTAGTCTAATGATTTAATTAATTTAATCCATCTCCTTAATAATAGGCTTTCTAAATGGGCTAAGTCTAACTAATTAATTCATGTTGGTCCATGGGTCCAAACTAAACTAGTTAGGTCCACTAATACAAGTCTAAAATAATTAAATAACATCTAATAATAATTAAATAATACAACAAATAATTATTTACAATGCACAATATTTAATTAAATAGGAAAAGACTAAAATACCCTTTCCTAGAAAATGTGGTAGTGACAAACTATTCTATTAACAATGAGGATCTCTAATCATATCTCCTAGAGTCTTCCATAATGTTGGTCCTATTTTCATTTAAGGAGCTACGGCTAATTCTAAGGTTCAACTGGGTATTCTCTCAAATCATACCCATAGTGGTCTCAGTCATTATGGAATTTCTATATCTATGTTGACCAATCTTTATGAATGGTAAAGCTTATAACCCAACTCTAATTGTTCTGAGTAAATAGTGTGAGTTATAATATCAATTGATAAGGAAAAATTCTCTATTAAGGCTAATTCTTATATAACTCTAAGCTATCACCTCATTCTAGTAGTCTGCCTAGTCATCTATCTTACCTATTTCTAACTTAGATATCTCTTTATATGAGTTATTCTACACCTTGCTTATATCCTATAACAAATATATAACTAAAAGTCAAGCGCGAGTGTTCGTTCTTCCGAATTAAGAAAGAACGAGAATCAATGGTAGGGAGTTCAAGAAAGGTATCATCGAATTCAATTTTCGAGTTTCAAAGGCGTTTATTAGAAATCAAAAGAAGGTTCAAGCAATTGTGGATTAAGATCCTAACAAACATATCATAACGTAGGCTCGTTCAGTAGAGTAACGTAACTGAGACGATTTAATCAGGACCTGCATGGGCCACCACAAAAATATATAACACCCCGATCCCAAAATACATAAGACTAGGAATACGTAATATGACAGCTACGCATTCGACCAGACTATGGTCTGAATCAAATACGTATAAGCTATAATACAATGGTCACTATCTAAATAAAATAATAAATATATCTATGTCTCAGTCCACAATAAACATAATACATCAAGAATGAGCTACATGTGCTAAAGTCGGCCGCGCAGTAACACAAACTCGAATAGACTCGAGAAAGAAATACGAGTCTATAAAACTAGGCTATATCAGCAGATGAATTAACAAATATGAATAATAGCATAACTCTGGTAGAAATGATAAAATTACCTGGTACCACGGCCCACGTGGCAAAGTAGTACAAATTAGCAACTCCAGATAGGCTCCACAATGGTGTATGCGGTAAAACTGGCATGGGACCAGGTCTCTAGAGGGACGTAACAAGGTACAAGAAATAACATGCCAAAAGTAAAATAGTATAATGCCACATACTCAAGGTTAAACTACTGTAAGCATCTAAGTGTTATGCACATAAGAACATCACTCGTATTCAGGCTGAAACCACTACATGCTCTGTGTCAAGGAGCCCATAGCAGCAAGTAATATCTCGTAGGGCCAGTAAATGTGCCAAAGATCTGGGACAGAGTCTAAGGTACCTCCAGTAACATAGTATATATATATATATATATATATATATATATAATCAGCCTATAATATGGTGTATCTCACCCTACCCAATGTAACCTCATGTCTCATGTCCACGATGTCTCATGTCCATAACACGCAAGATCATGACCTTTATCTAGTACATCGAGTCATAATGATATATGTATATAATATGCAAGTCTCATATCACGAGTCCTGTAATCCAATATAGAATCACCATAAATACCTCAAGAAAGATTCTGTCACATAAAATAGTGTCAAGTGTCCCACGGTCTGACGTACAAGGATACAAGCACGTAAAATGAGATCATGTATCAACTCTCTAAGTGACATTACTCGACTCCATGTACGACGTCAACACCTGAATCTTGTTCGAATGCTAAACAACGTCTGTTACGCCCCAGTCCTAAAATGTATGGGACCAGACACGTGGCAATGGCCAGCTGGTACGACTCCGTAGGGCTTTCCAATTTTATGGGCCCGACGAAGTGCACTTACGCTGTCCAAGATTAAGTGATCCAGTTAAATATCTATTTCTAATATCCAATAACTAAACTAAATCTCAATCCATGGTAAATAAAATCTCAAGAAGGAACGATACGCATCATTAGTCTGCAGCCCAATAATATAGCCATTCGAATAGACCAAGAGAATAATATAGGCCTATAAACACTAGGCTACAATAACAGAGTCAAAAATAAAAAAGTAGTATATGACTATAATAGCTAAAAGATGTAAAAATACCTGTAACGATGCCCAATACTCCACTATATCCAGCATCATGCAACATACTCAAATAACCTGAAAGTGAACTAGGTCCTCAGAGGGATGTAACAAGATACAAAAAGTACATGCCATAATGTAAATACTGAGTAAAGTAAATCAGGGTGAACTATCCTCCTAAGTGAATGCAATTTGAGGAGAACTTAGTGCGTATGGGAAGTGTAGGCTAGACATATGCTGACATAATTCACCAATCGTCGTGACTGGCTAGTATATGCCATGCAATCTGCATATATAATAAAGTGCAACACTCCGAAGAGCGTGGTATCGGCATAAGTAAATACGTCCAACATTCTGAAAAGCATGGTATCTGCAGAACGTCTAACGCCCCGAAGAGCGTGGTATCTGCACATGTAACATCCAACACTCCAAAGAATGCGGTATCTGCATAAATATATACGTCCGTATCGCTCCAAAGAATGCGGTATCTGTATAAAGGAGGTGGGAGTCCCATACGCCTACTAGTCGTCCTCCCCACCCAATACTAATGTACAAGTCTCAAGTGCGACGTGGACATCTCGTAACTATAATGCAAGTCACCTAAAATAATACACCTATGCTAAGTACCATCATACGAGCTACTTGCACCGATGGCCAGTCGAGTGCGTAAACCCGTGTCCTATCATGAACTCACTCCGTGATGTGAAATGATACGTGTTAAGGCCTCAGAGTTATAATGATAACTCTGTCACGTAGGGTACATCCACTAGATGCTAGGTCAAACACAAGTCCTAACGTCGATGCCTTCGTCGACTACACCCGAGTCATTCTCAGACGCGTACAGTTATATAATATATAGAGCACAATATATAATATTAACTTGAATTTAAATTGTACAACAAGACATGGTATTCTTGCCTGAAAGCCAGGCCAAGATTCGAACACGAACTCGCCAGGGAAGTAGCAGCATAAGATGGAAACTGGAGCAGATATCCCTGGATGCTGTCATAAATATCATCAATAGTCCTGGAATGAGTGAGATACTCAGAAAAGTATATACATACGTCCAAATTGGACACAGGGACAAAAATAAAGTTTTTGGTCAACACGGGGTCCACAAATGGTCCGTCTTGCACCAAAAAATGTGCCAGAGACAAAGTTATCCAAATTCGTCAAACTTAGTAGATACGAGTCCAGAATGATGATACGAACCCAACGGAACATCCAGAACTGGATTTCGATAAGCCGATCATGAAATCGCCCATCATATGGAATCGTAGGGCCCACAAAATGATGTTTCGTCAACGTTCTCAAAATTGAACCAAACTTGGGTCACAGGACCAGCATAACACTGCAAATCCGATGGCGTAAGTTTCGTTATAAAATGATAGGCACACACAAAATTAGGATGTCATGACCCGTACCCGGTATAAGGGTACAAGTCGGAAATAATGCCCAGCCTACGTCACAGAATCGGCGGTAGAACGCTGTTTGGGTAATCTATCTAACAATATAATGAGCCACCAACAATATCAATATACTCAATCACAGATCTAAGATGGAAATGAGCACGAATAAAGAATAGAATAGTCACATAAAACTCACGAGTCTAAAATAATAACATCAATGAGTCTGCAGAAACTAAACAAATAAGCTGGAGATAAATCCAGTACAAAGAATACTAAGAAGCTACAAGTCCCGAGTCATGTGTCTCAGTTGGGATAAGTCCCTTCTGAGCCAGTGTCTCTGACTCTAATCCCAAAACATCCTGAGGTCCATAATGTGTAGGGTACCACTCATCATTGTCATCTGGAAAAATATATCCAGTCAGGAAAGGAGCAGAGTACATCTGTAACAGCAGTTCTAACCAATGATAAAAATTGTATAACAGTAAATAGATATGAATATACAAGATGCAACGATAGGTACAAGAGATATATAATAAGAAAATACTGGAATAAATACAATAATGAACAAGAATACTAATAACTAAGTGTGTAAGTACTAGCTGTAACAATTGATCGGCTTGGGAACTTGCACAAGAGTATAATGGCCTGGTTAATCATACGTGCGGTGTATGATCAACACTCACAAGGAATAAGACATGCACAAGGAGGGTATAATCACATATCTATACTAAAATACTCTACACCCTCGACTGGTATAGTAGATCCAACCATGGTACGCTATGGTACAAGATTTCCCAAGAAGATAGCTAGTCTTTCCGAGAATCAATGTCTATATATGTACAAGATAATCAATAAAATAAGGCTTGCACAAGATACACCATATACCAAGGAATAACATCTCACGACGAGATCCGGATATACCAATCCGTGTAACCATCGTGTCAAAAAATTAAGAATATCTACACTAGATACAATGAATATAGAGGATATCATAAATGAGAAACTATCAAAGAATGTACTCGCCTGAAGTTCGGTGAATAGTCTCACAGATGTCTGATACGGTGCCTAGAAGACCTAGATAGGGAATATAACATTAATACAAGGTTTCAGAAAGAAAATAAGTTAAACTAGTCAACATCTAGGTCAAAGAGCCAATTCTAAGTCAAAATAGTCAAACTAGGTCAACTCTAAGTCAAACCAGCCAAACTTGGTCAAACTATGTCAAACTACCTATTTCTAGGTTGAATGAGTCTATCTCAATGATATTGGGTTAATACACTATGATTCTAGGTCATACAAGCTACATCTTAGAATACTAGGATACCGTATCTCCGGATACACAAATAGGAGATATAAAATATCACATATACATATATCAAACAATATTAAATATTAAATCCTAATTACCGAAAGCTATGTGGATACCTTAGTTTCGAACCAACTTGGTATCGCAACACTAAACCTCTATCTTGATACCCAAACCCAATACCTTGGGTATCCTAAAATACCTTGATACTTACCTTGGTATCTCAAGGTAATTGCCAAAATCTTATTTATACTAACTACCCATTACTAACTATATGCTAACAACTAACTACTAAAATATAGTATACTAATACATAAATACCAATTATGAAATATATACATATATACTAATATCGTACATATATTAAATAGCTATAATAAATACATATTTATACTCTATACCGCAAAACTGTCGCCAAAACTGCTATTGCCGTCGCTAATGCTGCTGATATCGATGCTGTTGCTACAGTTACTGTTGGTGTCGCTAATGCTGCTGCTGTCGCTAAAGGCTGCTGTTGTTGCTAATGCGTTGCTGCAGCTATTGCTAATGCTCTTGCTGTTGCTGTCACTGAAGCTGCTGCTGTTGCTGTCACTGAAACTGCTGCTGTTGCTGATGCGGTTGTTGTTGTTGTTGCTAATGCGCTGCTGCTGTCGCTGAAGCTGCTGTTGTTGTCGCTAATGCTGCTGCTCCCCCTCTCTCTCTCTTATATATTAATATATACACAAATATATACTAATATATATACACTAGTTACAACTATTTATATATATACACATGCTCATCTATATATATGTATATACATCTCCACAATAATACATATAGTATAACATACACATATTATAGTATCACATACCTATTTAATCATAATATCACATATACGTACACGTATATATATATATATATGATACACTAACACATATAAATATATATATATACATAACAAGATATATATATATATATATATATATATATATATATATATATATATATATATATATATATATATATATATAAAATTACATATTATAATGACTAAGAACAATAGGAAATAGATCTAGAAATAAATGCAACAAACAAGTGGAGTGCATCGCACCCATATCACGCTTGATCTATGATACGCTTGCGACACGAGTCCACCACACATCCAAACGTACTCCGAAGGACATGAGCAAGTCTAATATATTATTTATGAACAATATAAAGAGTCAAACACAAATCTACGTGTCCGTGTCAAAATATGACATGCACAAAGTCCCGCGTCGGAGAAAAAAAAATTCCCAAATCAACACATATCTCCAAATTATTGGGATACGACCTACAAGTACCCAATTGTGGACATGATACTAGCCCCAAATACACAAACACATTCCAAATTGATCTATAGGACCAATTGACACACACAACAAGTGTCAATCTCAAAATTCTCCCAAAATTGACACAAAAAGCACCATAACTTTTTCAATAGGCCTCATATGAACTCAAAATCAAATCCTATGGATAACCTATGCATATGGGTTAATTTCTTATGGTTAATTCTCAGATTTAGAACCTAAATTAAGAGAAAAAATTGAATTATACCAATTGGGAGATGAATTTCCAATAAAATCTCCAAATATGATAAAATTGGTCTCCAACTTGTAGATCCTTGCTCCTCTTTGTAGATCTTTGCTTTCTCTTTCTAGATCCTCGCTCTACTAGTCTTCAATGGTGATTTGGAAAGGAATTAGGATAAAATTTGGTAGGAAAAATGATGTGGAATGAAGAAATTTGGTTGAGAGAAATTCTAGATCTAGTTTTCAAATAAAAAGAGGAGAGAGAAACTTTCCCCCTCTTCTTTAATAGGCCGCCCCCCTTACCCCTTCCTCAAGTTACTATGTAATGTCCATTATACCCCTTGGGGCCTCTAATGAAGAAATAATTAAGGAGGGAATGTTCTTGTCTAATGATTTAGTTAAATTAATCCTCCTCCTAATCAATGGGCTTTCTAGTTGGGCTCAATTCTAATAATTAATACATGTTGGTCCATGAGTCTAACTAAACTAGTTAGGTCCACTAACACAAGTCCAAAATAAATAACTAACATCTAACAATAATTAAATAAAATAATAATTAATTATTTAACATGCACAATATTTAATTAAATATGAAATTACTAAAATACCCTTTCCTAGAAAATATGGTAGTGATAAGTCTACCCTCCTTAAAATAATTTTGTCCTCGAAATTCAAAGACGAAAACTATCCCCAGAAAATAACAGAACATAATAAAAGAAAAAAATAGAACATAACTAGGAAAGAACATACCTCGAGGCACAAACAAATATGGATAACGCTATCGTATTTCATCCTCTCTCTCCCAGGTAGACTGCCCTGGAGAGTGATGCCTCCATGCGACGCGTACCAAAGGAATAGTCTGGTTCCTCAGCACCTTCTCTCTTCGATCCAAAATCTCAAGTGGCTGCTCTGGATAGCTAAGAGTAGGGCCCACCTCTATCTCCGAGTGGTCCAACACGTGACTAGAATCTGCCATGTACCGTCTCAACTGTGACACATGAAACACGTTGTGTACTCCCTCTAATACAGGTGGCAAGTCTAGTCTATAAGCAACTAAACTGACCCTTTCTAGAATAGTGAAAGGTTCGATGAATCGCGGACTAAGCTTTCTGCCTCCACCGAAGCAAATCGTGCCTCAAGTCAGAAAAATCCTCAGAAACACCAAACCACCCACCTAAAACAAAACACCACCTTAAGAACTTAATCTATAACAAACAACCAATATAAAGCACCAAAAAAATCTAAACTATACCTTAAACTCCAAAGATCTCCGGTGGCTATCGGCCCAATACCGCTGTCTGTCCTGCGCCACTCGAAGTCTATCTTTGATCAACTGAACCTTCTCCGCTGCATCCACAACCATCTCTGGCCCAAGTAAAACTCACTCTCCAACATCGTCCCATGACAAGGGAGTACGACATCTCCGACCGTACAGAGCTTCAAAAGGTGAAATCTCTATACTAGCCTGGTAGCTGTTGTTGTAAGCAAACTCTACCAAATAGAGATGGTCCTCCCAAGAACCCCCTAAATCTAGTACACAAGTGTGCAACATATACTCGAGAGTCTGAATAGTCATCTCTGACTGTCCATCTGTCTGGGGATGATATGCAGTACTGAACTTGAGCTGAGTGCCCAAACTCTCCTGCAAACTCCTCCAGAAATGAGAAATAAAACGACTATCCCGATCCGAGATTATGCTGACAGGAACTCCATGTATCCTGACGATCTGCCTCATATACATCTCTGCCATCCTCTCCGTAGATAAACCCACCTTGAAAGGCAAAAAATGGGTCGACTTGGTCAACCTGTCAATGATGACCCAAATTGCGTCTTTTTCTCCTGGAGATCGTGGAAGTTCGGACACAAAATCTATGGTAATGTGGTCCCACTTCCACTCTGGAATGGGTAATGGCTGAAGTAAATCTTCTGGCCTCTGCCTCTCGGCTTTCACCTGCTTGCACACTAAGCATCTGGATACAAACTGTGCCACGTCCCTCTTCATGACATACCACTACACACTCTCTCGTATATTCCGATACATCTTGTTGGCACCTGGATGTATGGAATAGTGAGAGCGATGCGCTTCCTGAAATACCTCCTCACGTAGCTCCCCACAAGGCACAGACAACCTAACTCCATGCCGCAAAGATCCATCCTCAGTAATGGTGAACTCATCCTCCAATCCTGCTCTTACCTGAGCTCTGATGCTTCTCAGAGATACATCCTCATACTGGGCTGCCTTGATCCTGTCCATCAACTCTGAATATATCTGCAATCTCCACATCTGTATCACACAACCAGGAACTATCACCTCAATGCCCAAGCTCTCCAAGTCCTCCAACAGATATCGATCCTGCTTCAAGAATATAGCTACCGGATACCTGCTCAAAGCATCAGCAACTATATTAGCTTTTTCAGGATAATACTACAAAGATATATCAAAATCCTTCATCAGTTCCAACCATCGATGCTGCCTTATGTTCAACTCCTTCTGCCTGAAAACGTACTTCAAGCTCTTGTGGTCTATGAAGATCTCCACACGCTCTCCATACAAATAGTATTTCCACAACTTCAGGGCGAAGATAACTGCTGCCAACTTCAAATCATGGGTAGGATAGTTCTTCTCATGAGGACTTAATTGTCTGGATGCATAGACAATCACTTTCCTATTCTGTTGAAGAACACAACCCAAACATTTTTCCAATGCATCACTATAAATAGTGAAACCTCCAGACCTTGATAGCAATGCCAAAATAGGAGCAGATGTCAACCTCTTCTTCAATTTCTCAAAGACAACCTAGCAATCCTCCATCCAAACAAACTCTACATCCTTCCTGGTGAGTCTGGTCATCGGCTCGGCAATCCTCGAAAAATCTTGCACAAACTTCCTGTAGTAGCCTGCCAATCCCAAGAAACTCCTAATCTCTGCTACCGAACTCGGGGTCTTCCAAGACTCCACTGCTGTGATCTTCTTCGGATCCACTGAAATACCATCACCAGTCACAATATGCCCCAAGAACTCTACCTTCTCTAGGAAGAACTCACTCTTGGACAGCTTTCCATATAGCTTCTCCTTCCTCAGTACCTCCAATACAATATGCAAATACTCTTCGTGCTCCTTCGGTGTCTTCGAGTATATGAGTATATCGTCGATAAACACCACCACGAACTTGTCAAGGTACTGTTGGAATACCTTGTTCATCAAGTTCATAAATATCGCTGGTATATTAGTCAACCCAAACGACATCACCATAAACTCGTATTGACCATACCGAGTTCTAAAAGCAGTCTTTGGTATGTCCTCCGGCTTCACTTTCACCTGGTGGTAGCCTGATCTCAAGTCTATCTTAGAAAATATCTTGGCACCACTCAACTGATCGAATAAGTCATTAATCCGTGGCAAAGGGTACTTATTCTTGATAGTGAGATTATTCAATGTCCTGTAATTAGTGCACATGCGCACCAATCCATCATTCTTTGGTACAAATAATACCGGGACTCCCTACTATGAAAAACTCGATGTGATAAACCCCTTATCCTGTAATTCATCTATCTGCTTCTTCAGCTCGACCAGCTCGCTGTTATTTACTCTATTGATAATTTGCAAAATTGGTTCTGCACCTGACACCAAGTCTATAGAGAATTCAACATCTAGATCTAGTGGCAATCTTGGTAATTCTCCAGGAAACACATCCAAGAACTCTGCTATCAACGGATGCGGTAACTCCTTGTCTTCCACCATAGCTCCACAAATAATGCCTTCTCCCTGCTCTGCAGTTCCTCTAGCAAACTCAAACTCTGCTCTCCTGGCAGACTAAACAAAACTCTACCTCCTCTACAATCTATACTAGCATGGTGCCTACTCAACCAATCCATCCCGAGTACAATGTCGTAACTCGGAAGTGGTATTACAAGTAAACACGCACTCAACTCCCGGCCTCCTAGAGTAACTCTTCGATCCTTAAAAATATCATTAACCAGGATAATGTCTCCCCCGGTCATGATCTTGTAAGTCCTAAGCAAAGACTCAGCTACCAAACCATGCTTTAGCGCAAAACAAACATATACAAAACTATGGGAAGCACAACTATCAAACAAAGCTAAAACTGGAATACAATCAAGAAGAATAGAACCTGCGATGACATCTCCGGTGGGCTCATCCTCCTCGACGGTCATAGTAAATGCTCGTCCCTGACGTGCACCTCCTTGCTGCTGATACTGGACATAACGCTGCTGCTGTGTCAGAATCGGTCCCCTCGGCTGTACTGCAGGTGGTCTTGCCTGTGCCCTTGGAGCTAAAACTGCTCCCTGAACTGCATGACGAGGATTGGAAGGACACTCCCTCAGTTGATGCTCTACAGTACCATAATACAAACAAACTCCCAACCTCTTCCTATAAACTTCCCAGATGTGGCCGGGCTTCTTACAGAAGTGGCAGGAAGATTGCTGTAACTGTCTCTGCTGCTGTGGTGCCTGGTGAAACGGCGCCCTAGCTAGAGTCTGGTGCTACTGCGGCTGCTGGAAAGGTCTGGACTGGAAGTAAGGACGCTTGGCAGATACTGTACTGTTGTTGGCCCCCAAAAAAGAATCACGGTCTCTCTTGGGCTTCAAACCCAACTTTCGCTCAACCTTGCGTGCCTCCGTAAGTATCTCCGAGTATGTCTCATAAAAAGACGAAATAAGGATCTTCACTTCCCAGTTTAGACCCTTACGAAAATGAATAGCCTGAACCTCTGGCTCTCTCACCAAATACTCTACAAATCGGCTCAGCCTGCCGAACTCTGCAGCGTACTCCTCCACAGACATGCTCCCCTAAATGAGGCTCTCAAACTGCCTCCCCAAGTCAAGTCTGTCTGCCCGAGCAAAAATTTTTTTCTTGAAGAGGTCCTTGAACACCTCCCAAGACTGTCCTATGTCAATAATAATTGGCTCATTACTGAACCAAGTGCGGGCGACGTCGAACAGTTGAAGTCCTACCGCCTCAACCCTCAGATCCTCACAAAGATGGGACACCCTCATAAGACGCTCAATGTCCTCGAGCCAATCATCAACATAGACGATGCCCTCCGTCCCCTTGAAGACCCTAGGCTCCAGCTTCTTGAAGTCCTGAATATTGCCTGGCCGAAGCTAAGCAACCTGAGGAGCAACCTGTTGCTGGACCGAAACTCCTCTCCCTACTACGGCATGAGCAAGCTGATGAGCACTCTCGATGCCCTGCCGTAAAATGTCAGTCTGCCTCTAATGTACCTCAGACTGAGCCCTCTATTCTTCGAGCATTTCACGAAATAGTGTAAATATCTGTGTCGCATCTGCTGGCACAGAAGGTGGAGGTGGAAGTCCCTCAGATATAGCTGGTACAGTCCTCTGAGTAGGTGGTGGACCTCCGAAAGCAGCTGACACTCCAATCACCGGAGAAGTGACTGGTGCAGGCCCTCGGGACATCGCAGACCTCTCAGAAGCTGCTCTCCCCTACTGCGATCTAGTCTTAGGTGGCATCCTGAGACAAAGCGAAAGAAAGAATCAATATGGCATATGATGTAAGACACTCAAGGAAGGAAAGTTTAAAGATCAAGTATCAATATCAAAGGAAGAATAGTTAAATGAATCAAAAGAATTTTTCCTAGATATGATTGAGTATTCTTGGCCTATAGCCTATATCCTATATCCTGAAATAGGCTCATAATAGCACTCAATTCAGAGCACCACTACGAATCGCACTAATTGCGACCTCGAAGAGACCTGCATGGGCTACTACTAAAAATATGCCACGATCCGTACCCGGTGTAAGGGTACAAGTCGGGAACAATGTCCAGCCTACGCCGTAGAATCGGTAGTAGAACACTGTTTGGGTAATCTATCTAATAATATAATGAGCCACCAATAATATTAATATACTTAATCACAGATCTAAGATAGAAATGAGCACAAATAAGGAATAAAATAGTCATATACAACTCATGAGTCTAAAATAATAACATCAATGAGTCTGCAGAAACTAAACAAATAAGCTGGAGACAATTCCAGTACAAAGAATACTAAGACGCTACAAGTCCCGGGTCATTTGTCTCAGTTGGGATAAGTCCCTCCCGAGCCAGGGTCTCTGACTATAATCCCACAACATCCTGAGGTCCATAATGTGTAGGGTACCACTCCTCAGTGTCATATGGGAAAAATATATCCAGTCAGAAAAGGAGCATAGTACATCTCTAACAGCAGTTCTAATCAATGATAAAAACTATGTAACAGTAAATAGATATGAATATACAAGTTGCAACAATAGGTACAAGAGATATCCAATAAGAAAATACTAGAATAAATACAATAATGAACAATATGACAATGAACAAGAATACTAATGACTAAGTGTGTGAGTACTAGCTTTAATATATGATCGGCTTGGGAACTTGCACAAGAGTATAATGGCCTGGTTAATCATACGTGCGGTGTATGATCAACACTCACAAGGAACAAGACATGCACAAGGAGGGTATGATTACATATATACACTAAAATACTTCCCACCCTCGACTGGTATAGTAGATCCAACCATGGTACACTATAGCACGAGATTCCCCAAGAAGATAGCTAGTCTTACCGAAAATCAATGTCTGTACATGTACAAGATAATCAATAAAATAAGGCTTGCACAAGATACACTATATACCAAGGAATAATATCTCATGACGAGATTCGGATATACTAATCTGTGTAACCATCGTGTCAAGAAATTAAGGATATCTATACTAGATATAATGAACATAGAGGATATCATAAATGAGAAACTATCAGAGAATGTACTCACCTGAAGTCCGGTGAATAGTCTCACAGATGTCTGATACGGTGCCTTGAAGATCTAGATAGGGAATATAACATTAATACAAAGTTTTAGAAAGAAAATAAGTTAAACTATTCAACATCTAGGTCAAAGAGACAATTCTAAGTCAAAATAGTCAAACTAGGTCAACTCTAAGTCAAACCAGTCAAACTTGGTCAAACTATGTCAAACTACCTATTTCTAGGTTGCATGAGTCAATCTCAATGATGTTGGGTTCATACACTATAAATCTAGGTCATACAAGCTATATCTTAGAATACTAGAATACCATATCTCAGGATACGCAAATAGGAGATATAAAATATCACATATACATATATCAAACAATATTAAATATTAAATCCTAATTACCAAAAGCTATGTGGATACCTTGGTTTCGAACCAACTTGGTATCGCAACACTAAACCTCCATCTTGATACCCAAACCCAATACCTTGGGTATCCTAAAATACCTTGATACTTACCTTGGTATCTCAAGGTAATTGCCAAAATCTTATTTATACTAACTACCCATTACTAACTATATGCTAACAACTAACTACTAAGATATTGTATACTAATACATAAATACCAATTATGAAATATATACATATATACTAATACCATACATATATTAAATAGCTATAATAAATACATATTTATACTCTATACCGCAAAATTGTCGCCAAAACTGCTGTTGCCGTCGCTAATGCTGCTGATACTGCTGCTGTTTCTGCTGTTGTTGCTATGGTTACTATTGCTGTCGCTAATGCTGCTGCTGCTATCGCTGAAGGCTGTTGCTGTTGCTAATGCTGCTGATGTTGCTGTCGCTGAAGCTGCTGCTGTTGCTAATGCGGCTGCTGTTGTTGTTGCTAATGCGATGTTGCTGTCGCTGAAGCTGCTGCTGTTGTCGCTAATGCTGTAGCTCCCCCTCTCTCTTATATATTAATATATACACAAATATATATACTAATATATATACACTAGTTACAACTATTTATATATATACACATGCTCATCTATATATATGTATATACATCTCCACAATAATACAAATAGTATAACATACACATATTATAGTATCACATACCTATTTAATCATAACATCACTTTTACGCACACATATATATATAATCATACAAATATATATATGTATAACATAACATACAAGTATATATATATATAACACGACTTATATATACACATAACATATATATATACACTACTTATTAAATAGCTATTACATATGTAGAAGTATAGCTACATATATACATAACACATAGGTATATAGATATATGATACACTAACACATATAAATATATATATACATTACAATATATATATATATATATATATATATATATATATATATATATATATATATATATATATATATATATATATATATATATATATATATAATTACATATTATAACGACTAAGAACAATAGGAAATAGATCTAGAAATAAAATGCAACAAACACGTGGAGTCCATCACACCCGTATCACACTAGATCTATGATACACTTGCGACACGAGTCCACCACACATCCAAATGTACCCTGAAGGACACGAGCAAGTCTAATATATTATTTATGAACAATACAAAGAGTCAAACACAAATCTACGTGTATGTGTCAAAATATGACATGCACAAAGTCCCGTATCGGAGGAAAACCCCCCAAATCAACATGTATCGCCAAATTGTTGGGATACGACCTACACGTACCCAATTGTGGACACAAGACTAGCCCCAAACACACAAACACATGCCAAATTGATCTATAGGACCAATTGACACACACAACAAGTGTCAATATCAAAATTCTCTAAAAATTGACACAAAAAGCACCATAACTTTCTCAATAGGCCTCCTATGAACTCAAAACCAAATCCTATGGGTAACCAATGTATATGGGTTAATTTCTCATGGTTAATTCTCAGATTTAGAACCTAAATTAAGAGAAAAAACTGAATTATACCTATTGGAAGATGTATTTCCAATGAAACCTCCAAATATGATGAAATTGGCCTCCAACTTGTAGATCCTTGCTTCTCTTTGCAGATCCTTGCTTTCTCTTTCTAGATCCTCGCTCCACTAGTCTCCAATAGTGATTTAGGAAGGAATTAGGATAAAATTTGGTAGAAAAAATGATGTGGAATGAAGGAATTTGGTTGAGGGAAATTCTAGATCTAGTTTTCAAATAAAAAGAGGAGAGAGAAACTTTTCCCCTCTTCTTTAATAGGCCGGCCCCCTTACCCCTTCCTCAAGTCACTATGTAATGTCTATTATACCCCTTGGGGCTTCTCATAAAAAAATAATTAAGGAGAGAATATTCTTGTCTAATGGTTTAATTAAATTAATCATCTTCCTAATCAATAGGCTTTCTAGTTGGGCTCAATTCTAACAATTAATACATGTTGGTCCATGAGTCTAACTAAACTAGTTAGGTCCACTAACATAAGTCCAAAATAAATAACTAATATCTAACAACAATTAAATAATACAACAAATAATTATTTAACATGCACAATATTTAATTAAATATAAAATTACTAAAATACCCTTTCCTAGAAATTGTGGTAGTGACATAGGACGAGTGTCAGAACAGGTCGATACAGTATTTTTCGATGGATACACATTGATTCTGGTGTGCACGCACATCCAAATCAAATTCTGCGAAAGCCCACACGTCCATGTTGACGATACGCATCTTTCGGTGCAATCGGTGCGCGACGAGGTTGCCCGGATTGACGGAACCAACTCCGTATTGGGAAAATTTAATGTTTCATAAACTATTATTCTTCGATTTTGGATCTTAAATTATAAACAATAGAAATCAAATTAAATTATTCTAATTGAAGACATTGAAAGAGGGTTACATGGAGAGTACACCAAAGAAGGCATTTCAGGAATCGGTTGAGCGTGGAAGAAGAAATTGCCTCACAAAATAGGTGGTTGGAACTTGGTTCTGACTTGGCTTTGGGTGCTCACGGTCATAGAGTGTACTCGGGTCCTCCGTGGGTGGCCAACGGTGGTTGGTAACGGTCAGGGATGTCGTGGGTAGGTCGTTGGTCATAGAGGGGTGGTCGTCGTGGTCGGGGGTCGTCGGAGGAGGTCGGGGAAGACTGCAACATCAGCGAAAATAGCAGCAGTAGAAGTAGGTGCAACAACATCGACAACTACTGCGGCAGTGGCTCGCGGTGGCGCAGGGCCAGGATGCGGTGGCTCGCGGTGGCCCAGGGCCAGGATGTGACGGCTAGCGGCAAAACTTAGCACTAGCAGCGGCTTTAACAGTAGCAGTAGCAGTTTAAAGCAGCAACAGCGGTGACAGCTCACCGCGGGGCGGAGGCGGTTCGCTGGTGGTGGTGGTTGGCGAAGATGATGGTGGTGGTGATGATGATGGTGGTAGTGGTGGTCGGAGGTGATGGCAGCGAGGGTCGTGACGTGAGGAGAGGAAGAAGGTGAAGCTCGGGTGGTCGTGGGTGATGGTCGGGGGAGGTCGAGGAGGAGGCTGCTAGGGGAGGAGGTCGTATGGAGGAGAAGAAGGTGGTGGTGATGATGGTGGTGGCTGCTGGTGGTTGTAGAGGTCGAGGGATGGAGGAGAAGATAGCTCAGGGGTGGTGACATGAGGAGATCGTGGTGGTGGTGATGGGGTGATGGTGAGAGAAAGGAGGAGAGGAGGAAGGTGGCTGTCGATGGTGGTGGTGGAGGTTGTTGGTGGCGGTTTGGCCGGAGGGGTGGTCCGCGGTGGTCGTGTAGGTGAGGGCGATGGTGGTGATGGCGAGGGTTGTGGTCGAAGTTGAGGGTGGTGATGGTGGTGAAGATGGTGATGGTGATGATGGTGGTGAAGATGGTGATGGTGGTTAATGGTGGTGATGATGATTGCATATTGAGGGAGAGGGTATGGTTTAAATGAGATGAGAGGGAGAGAGTGTTGCCTAGGGATTAGGGCCAGCTAGGTTACTAAGGAGAGGGGTGTTCATGAAGGAATGGGTGGTGATGGTGTATTAAAATTTGAATGGAGGGTGGAGATTGAGTGTAGATATAGTTGCATAGTACCATGCAAAAAGAGGAGAGGGAGAGGGTATGGCCGGTCAAGGCTCAAGAATTGGGTCTTCTTTATTTGTTCCAACCGATAGAAGGTGGACACATAACTAGCTATTTGCACAAAAGTTCCCAATAGTTTAGGACTTGCACAAAGAGAAAAAAGTGGATTGGATGTGAAAAAATGCCATGTTTGGTGTATTGTAGTGGAGAAAATTGGTGTGTAGTATTTTGTATGAGCCATGAGGGTATGGGTGTGGGTTTGGGTTGTTGTTGGGTCTAGTTTTGGATTATGTTGAGTCATTGCACCAATTTAGTTAAAATTAGTGTCAAAGGTATTCTTTAATTAATTGGAAGTGCATAAGATTTAAATTAGGTGGGACACAAGTATCATGAACATAGTAAACTCGGAATAGATTATTATCATATATTGGGTTGCAAGAAATGGGTCGAGGTTGTGTCTCCAATTTCGATTGAAATGGGCAAGGATACAAAGTTGGATTTAAAATTAGAAAATGTGCACGAATATTGTAAAATTAGAATGAAGCACAAGAGAGTGCATAAACGAGTGACACAAAGATCATGATTGAAGATGGGCTTGTCTAGGTCAAGAATGTAAAATTTGTTGGAAGCAAATGCTGGTGTATTGCTCTAGATATTTAAACAACGGTAATGTGCAACTATTGAATCAAAAATTAAAGAGGTAAATAATAACTCCAATTTATTCCAAAAAAATAATTTTAAATAAATCTCTAATCCTAGATTTTGGGTCGGAGGGTTTACAATCTATCCACCTTAAAAATTTTCGTCCTCGAAATTCAAAATCTATCTCCCCAACAACGAACTCAACATATATATATATATATATATATATATATATATATATATATATATATATATATAAACACAACTTGGTACTTAGTCCTACTATACTCTCTTTACCTTAAACTGCCGCATACGTACAGTCTAATTATCTAAGATATTTGGTCCTCTAAACATCTTTTCACCATCATGAACTGTCTCGTCATTGTTATCATGCTATTCAGTACCTAGAAAATTATCACATATAAGCCTAGGTTACTCAAGGATGTTGCGACACAATCTAAGTTTGAAACTTCTAATATCTATAAAGAAAATAACGTCATTCTTTTACTCTCAAAGGATGCAGGGGTTAGGCTCTAAAATTTTATAAGCACAAAATTCTCAAGGCCACTTATGTAGTATCTAAATTCCTTTTTCTGCAACTAAGACGGTTAATATCTCAATATTCTTTCCTAGGTATAACGTCATCATCCTATAGTATCCACAATGGAATCATGCAACCTAACTTCTTATAATCAGTCTTAGCAACAACAAGCCTAATCTAGTCAGTCAGTCAGTCATTCATACCTAGTCTAGAAGCTCAACTCGAACAATTTCTAGGAGAAATATATGTAATAAAATATAACATAAGTCTCTACATAATACATAGTAATAAGAATATATAGAAATTATGTAATAAATATCCATTCAATCATTCTAAATACCCTAGAATAAAATATAACAAATACAATAATAAGAATACGATTCCTAAAATTTATAGGCTAGGGTAAATTGGAAATAGGTTCCCATAACACCACCTACTACTAAGGATTAGGTTCAACAAGCTCATGTCCTCTTAGTAAAAAAAATATAAATCTCTATCCCTAAGCGGTTTATGTGTAAACTTCAATATTCAGCTATCATTCCTATCAGACTTCTATCTTCCATTTACACCTCCTGCTCATGTGTCATTATATAATCTAAGAGTCAAGTGGTAGTCCTCTACCGATTGACCAATGAGTCAGCGTGTGATCTAAACCTGTATTTTTTTTCTTAAAATTCGTAGCACTTCGAGGCTGATCAACAATTTCTACCTGCGCAAAATCCTCAAAATTTCAAAAGCATTATAATTCATAAATACTATAATTATTAACCCTCAAGTCCATATTAAAATTTCTTGTCCTTGGGTTACGTGACTCTAATATATTTCCCTTGTCATTTATTTCCTATACACCTTCATATCTTTCAAGTACGTTGATCTTGTGTTCAACTCTAAACTCCGTCAATCATGGCCCAATACCTTCCGTTTCGTAGTATCGATCTTCGAGACAACTATCAAGTGATAAAATTTTTAGTCTTTCCTAGATCCTTATCTTAATTTTAAAAAAGCTCAAGGTCAGGTACTTGTCGTGAATCTCATCTTGTTGCCACTCTAACTTTTTACCTCGAACCTGAGGTTTCTTCTAGTTTACTCCATGCATACCTTCATCCAACTACATGAGTACTATCTTGTTTATAACTGGCAATCCATTATAGGTAGTTCACGATATCCAACTCAAGGCTATAATATTTGTCGATACTCTCATCCTTAAATCTAATTACTCTATTTCAGATATTAGCTCAACTAATTAAGTAATCAAAGGTGAAAACCACAAGCCCAATAGACCGTGGCAACCCAAACAAATCAAGTATATCTAATCTGATTCCAGAAGCTATTCTCTAGTACCTAAGTTGTCAAGTCAATCAACAACCAATCTAGCAATCCACGTATCTATTTTAGCCTAGGCATATAATCATCTTTATCTAAAGGGTAAAAAATTTCTAGGTCTGGTACTGGAAGTCACGAGGCAACTAGAGATTAACCACTATGGTTTGCTACATAAAGTGCTATTTCATACCCTATTTTTATTAGTATCCGATAATATTCTTCTAGATGTGAGTCTAAAATTCTGTCTTCTCACGTTCATAATATCGTCCCTTGTATCACTATCATGAGGCTACAACTAATTTCTTGTATCACTATCATGGTCCTACAACTAATTCTTAGCATCTAGCTATGTATTCCCTAAATTATTCTAGAGCCTTAGAATCAAACAATCTTTCTAGCTTCTAATACTTACCAATCACTACTACCTTAAGGAAATGTAGGGTTTTATCAATTTTAGACATCTACTACTAGGTTCAATTCTTATGCTAACAATCTATACTGGCTCTAACATCTAGAAAGAACCTATCAACCTACCCTACTAGGGGTAACCATCTTCTTATAAAATATTACATCAATCATACCTTCTTCCGTCTTGACTAGGATCTGCTCCTGGAGGAAATTACCGTGCACGAGCATCCATCCCTCCAAAATAAGGAAGATGAGAAACAATAATAATGATGTCGATGGTAAATAAATGAATACAGTAATGAAGTCCAAGGGCGACAATCGAATACAAGAGGAGTTTTAAAATCAGTTATGGATTGAGATCTTATTCAACATTAATTCTAAGTTGCAGGCTCGTTCGGCATAGTAACGTAACCGAAACGATATACTTTGACCTGCATGGGCCACCAATAAAACCATGTCATACCCCAGTTCTAAAACGTATAGGACCAGACACGTGGCAATGGTCAGCTGGTACGACTCCGTAGGGCTTTCCAATTTAATGGGCCCGACGAAGTGCACTTACGTTGTCCAAGGTTAAGTGATCCAGTTAAGTATCTATTTCTAATATCCAACAACTAAACTAAATCTCAATCCATGGTAAATAAAATTTAAGAAGGAACGATACGCATTATTAGTCTGCAGCCCAATAATACAGCCGTTCAAATAGACTAAGAGAATAATATAGGCCTATAAACACTAGGCTACAATAGCAGAGTCAAAAATAAAAAAGTAGTACATGACTGTAATAGCTGAAAGATGTAAAAATACCTGTAACGATGCCCAATACTCCACTAGATCCAGCATCATGCAATATGCTCAAATAACCTGGAAGTGAACCAGGTCCTCAGAGGGACGTAACAAGATACAAAAAGTACATACCATAATGTAAATACTGAGTAAATATCATGGTGAACTATCCTCCTAAGTGAATACAATTTGAGGACAACGTAGTGCGTATGGGAAGTGTAGGCTAGATATATGCTGACGTAATTCACCAATCGTCGTGACTGGCTAGTATATGCCACATATGTCCCCCATCTTGGGGCAATTTGCATATATAATAATATCCAATACTCCGAAGAGCGTGCTATATGCATAAGTAAATACGTCCAATGTTCTAAAAAGTGCGGTATCTGCACAACGTCCAACGCCCCGAAGAGCATGGTATCTGCACATGTAACGTCCAACACTCCAAAGAATACGGTATCTGCATAAATATATACGTCCGTATCACTCCGAAGAATGCGATATCTGTATAAAGGAGGTGGGAGTCCCATACGCCTACTAGTCGTCCTCCCCGTCCAATGCCAATGTACAAGTCTCAAGTGCGACGTGGACATCTCGTAACTATAATACAAGTCACCTAAAATAATACACCTATGCTAAGTACCATCACACGAGCTACTCGCACTGATGGTCAGTCGAGTGCGTAAACCCATGTCCTATTATAAACTCACTCCGTGACGTG
Organism: Iris macrosiphon; assembly: GCA_036927795.1. Taxonomy (NCBI): domain Eukaryota; kingdom Viridiplantae; phylum Streptophyta; class Magnoliopsida; order Asparagales; family Iridaceae; genus Iris; species Iris macrosiphon. The sequence goes on from JAYESA010000004.1 coordinate 118,405,229, forward strand.
AAATGATACGTGTTAAGGCCTCAGAGTTATAGTGATAACTCCGTCACTTAGGGTACGTCCACTAGACTCTAGGTCAAACACAAGTCCTAACGTCGACGCCTTTGTCGACTGCACCCGAGTCATTCTTGGATGTGCACAGTTATATAATATAGAAAGAGAATAATATATAATATTAACTTGAATTTAAACAGTACAATAAGGTAAGGTATACTTGTCTGGAAGCCATACGAAGATTCGAACACAAACTCGCTGGGGAAGTAGCAACACAAGATGGAAACTAGAACAGATATCCCCAGATGCTGCTATAAATATCACCAACAGTCCCGGAATGAGTGAGATACTCAGAAAAGCATATACATACGTCCAAATAAGACACAAGGAAAAAAATGCAGTTTCTGGTCAAGACGGGATCCACAAGTGGTCTGTCTTGCACCAAAAAATGTGCCAGAGATAAAATTTTCCAAATTTATCAAAATTAGTGTCTACAAGTCCAGAACGATGATACGAATATAACAGAAAATCCAAAATTGGATTCTGATGAGCCGATCACGAAATCGCCCGTCATGTGGAATCGTGGGGCCCACGAAATGATGTTTCGTCAACGTTCTCAGAATTGAACCAAACTTGGGTCACAGGACCAGCGTAATACTGTGAATCCGATGGCACAAGTTTTGTTACAAAATAATAGGTACACACAAAATTAGGACAAGTGTCAGGACAGGCCGATACGGTATTTTTTGACGGATACGCGTTGATTCCGGTGTGCACGGACATCCAAATCAAGTTTCACGAAAGTCCACACATCCATGCTAACGATACACGCCTTTCGGTGCAATCAGTGCGCGACGAGGTTGCCCGGATTGAGGGGACCAACTCCATATCGGGAAAATTTAATATTTTAAAAACTATTTTTCTTTAATTTTGAATCTTAAATTACAAACAAGAAAAATCATATTAAATTATTCTAATTGAAGACATTGAAAGAGGGTTACATGGAGAGCATACCAGAGAAGGCATTTCAGGAATCGGTTAAGCATGGAGGAAGAAATTGCCTCACAAAAACAAGTGGTTGGAACTTGGTTCTGACTTGGCTTTGGGTGCTCGCGGTCATGGAGTGTACTCGGGTCCTCCGTGGGTGCCCAACGGTGGTTGGTGGCGGTCGGGGATGTCGCGGGTCGCCGGAGGAGGTCGAGGAAGACCGCAACAACAATAAAAATAGTAGCAGTAGCAGTTGGCGCATCAACAGCAATAACTGCTGTGACAGCGGCTCGCGACGGCGCAGGGCCAGGACTGTGAGCACCCTGATTTTTTTATAGGGTTATTTTGGTAATTATTAATTATTATTTTTATTTTAATATTTATTCGATAATTTAATCAAACTTTGGAAACCAACCCCCATGGTTTTAAGATCTTGAGTACAACACTAGCCTTTTTCTTCTAACAAACCTAGCATGCTTGACTTAGACGAGTCAAATTAGGCTCTTGCCATGACTGTCCCTCACAAATTCGCAATCCCATGCCTTATTTTGGTCGCACAACTTTCGCGATACAATTACGAGAAAACGATGATTAATTAACCCTTTTGTCGTGGCGTACGATTTTAACACACCACACCAACCCATTGATCCCAACTAAATTTATGCTATAAGCCTAATTGGTCCTATTTAGTACATGACCCTCGAGTTGCGTTATTTGAACCCCCTACATGCTCCCAATATAAGATTAAATAAAAAAATAGAATTTATGGATTTATTTAATTATTTTAATATCTATTAGTATTTAGTAAATATATTGTTAATTTAATATAAATTGGTTGTAGATTATTTATTGGAGGAAATATAAATTTTCGAGAATTTTTACAAGTGCCTAACTATTTTTGGGAATTTTTTGCATTTAATTATTGAATAAATAAAGGAAATAAAATAAAAGAAAAATAAAGTAGAAACCCAAACCCATTACTCCTAAACCCTACCCAAACCCAATAACCCAAACCCTACCCAAAACCCAAATCCTAATTCTAAACCCCCCCAACTCGTATGCAGGGAACTCCCCCCTTTCTACTATATATATATATACTACTTATACACATTCATCAAAACCCAAACCCTAACTCTAATCCCAGACCACCCACGCCCCCATGCCTCCACCCGCCGGCAACCGCCCAAACCCCGTCGCCTCTGGCCGACCGCCACACCGTCGCCCCGCGCCGACCGCACCGCCGTCCGCCACCTCCGCGTGCACAGCTCACAGCTGCGACCCCTACTTTGCGTGCAGCCTTTGCCCTCCTCGCTAGTCCGATTCGCGTCCCGTCTTCGTTGGTACGTTCATAACCTAACCCTCTAGGATTTCCTTCAAGTGGAACGAATTTAGGCACCCCGGTTTGATCAAAAAATCGACCGGAAGTTGGCCGAAAAATTATTCGAAAACAGTTCAGAATTTTAGTCCAAACCCCCATGTTCATGTCCAATTTTCTACCATCTCGTTAATTATTTTTAAAATATAATTGAAATGACTTCTTCACAATATAATCAATATTTTTACAGTTCTTTTAGTTTTTATTAGTTTGCTATAATGGTTAAATTATTCTTGTTCCAAAACGACCAAAAACTTGTTTTTAAACACCAAAAATCTCGCGATACGGGATACGTCCTGCCAAACGAGGTGACTTCGTCGTGTACGAGTTACACTGAAAGGCGCGTAACATAAACGCAGACGTGTGAGATTTTGCGAAACTTGGTTTGGATGTGCATGCACACCGGAATCAACGTATATCCGCCGAAAAATACTGTATTGGCCTTTCCTGACACTCATTGTAACTTCGTATGTGCTTGTCGTTTTGCAACGAAACTTGTGCCATTGGATTTGCAGTGTTACACTGGTCCTGTGACCCAAGTTTGGTTCGATTCTGAGAACGTTGACAAAAAGTTATTTTGTGGGTACCACGGTTTCACATAACGGGCAATTTTATGATCGGCTTATCGAAATCCAATTCTGGATATTCCGTTGGATTCATATCGTCATTCTGGACTCGTAGACACTGAGTGAAACAAATTTGGAGAACTTTGTCTTTAGCACGTTTTACGGTGCAAAGTGGGCTACATGTGGACCCCGCTTTGACCCAAAACTGTCAATTTTGCCCCTATATCCAAATTGGACTTATGGGTAGTCATTGCTAGTTATTTCAAGTATTCTGAGAATATTGGTGATATTTGTTTCAGCATCCGGTGGTGTACATGCAGATTCTACTTTTCCAGGAGCAGTTGACGGAGTTCAGAACCCAAGCAAGTGTACCTTGCCAAACATGTAGAGATCCTATTATATTATTTGCTTGTGTTCTTTTATTATATATACTTCTGTGATGTATCTTGTTCAACCTAGGACCGTGAGACATTGCTTAGCGTCCGAACAAGATTCGGGTGTCGATGCCGTACGCGGAGTCGTGCAACGTCACTTAGAGAGTTGATTCCGTGATCCTATATTTTTACGTGCTTATTTTACCAAGTACGCTATACCGTAGGACACTTGACACTATTTCATGTGATAGAATCTTTTTTGAAATATTCATGGCGATTCTGTATAGGCTTACATGATTCGTGACATGAGACTTGCATATATGGATATTACTATGACTCGTTGTACTAGGTAGAGGTCATGATCTTGCGTGTTATGGACATAAGACATCATGGACATAAGACATGAGGTTATATTGGATGGGAAAAGACACACAGGCTACAGGATGATTACATATATATATATTTATTATTGCGGTGCTTTAGCCTCTGTTCCAGAGCTTGGCTCATTACTTGATATTCCTGCTACCGGCTCCCCGACATAGAGCTTGTAGTGGTCGCAGCCTGAGTACTAGTGATGCTCTCATTTGCATTTTACTTAGCTGGTTAGATAGATTGCCCTTAGGATCTGTTTATATTTACTTGCTGTATTTTATTTGGCTTGAGTGTTTATTGTACCTTGCTATGTCCCTGAGGACCTGGATACAGATTATGTCCCCAGGTATAGACGAGGAGAGCTATCCCGAGGTTTATAGGACATGTGCTACTATTGGAGACGTACAGGTTGCAGAGGACGAGATTGTTCTGGAGGACTTCTCTTGAGCATACAGTATTCTTACCATTCATTATTAATGCTTAGTGTTCTTGGATATTTGATTCTTGTAGTGACTCTGGATATTATACTTAAATTTTTTTTTTTCCATTTTGATGAAGGCTTGTTCCCCGTGACATTATTTATATTACCTTGATTAGACAGATCATTTTATATTATTGTGGCTGGACTTGTCTCTTTGTGATTTTGTTACTTATTGTGGATGAGATTAGATATATAAATTGTGACAGGTATTCGTAGACCATTTTTATGTATTACAGCTTAAGTACACTCTAAAGGGTCCATTAAATTGGGTTTGTCCATTGGAGTTGTGCTGTTGGCCATTGCCACGTGGCTAGTCCCTCGATATTTTGGGACTGGGGCGTGACAAGGACACGGTTGCTCACGGCGGTGCAGGGCCAGGACGCGGTGGCCAGCGACAAAATGCAGTAGTAGTAGCAGCTTTAACAGCAACAGTAGCGGTTTGAAGCAGCAGTAGTGGCGGCAGCTCACCGCGGGGCAGAGGCGGTTCGCTGGTGGGGGTGGTTGGCGGAGATGATGGTGGTGGTGATGATGACGGTGGTAGTGGTGGTCAAAGGTGATGACAGCGGGGGTCGTGACATGAGAAGAGGAAGGAGGTGAAGCTCGGGTGGTCGTGGGTGATGGTCGGGGGAGGTCGAGGAGGAGGCTGCTAGGGGAGGAGGTCATGTGGAGGAAAAGAAGGTGGTAGTGGTGATGATGGCGGAGGCTGGTGGTGGTTGTAGAGGTTGTGGGATGGAGGAGGAGACGACTCGGGGGTAGTGACGTGAGGAGATCGTGGTGGTGTTGATAGGGTGATGGTGAGAAGAATGAGGAGAGGAGGGATGTGGCTGTCGATGGTGGTGGTGGAGGTTGATGGTGGCAGTTTGGCCGGAGGGGTGGTCCGCGATGGTTGTGTAGGTGAGGGCGGCGGTGGTGATGATGAGGGTGGTGGTCAGAGTTGAGGGTGGTGAAGATGGTGATGGTGGTGATGGTGGTGAAGATGGTGATGATGGTTAATGGTGGTGATGATGATTGCATATTGAGGGAGAGGGTATGGTTTAAATGGGGAGAGAGGGAGAGAGTGTTGCCTAGGGATTAGGGCCGGCTAGGTTCCCAAGGAGAGGGGTGGTTTCATGAAGGAATGGGTGGTGATGGTGTATTAAAATTTGAATGGAGGGTGGAGATTGAGTGTAGGTATAGTTGCATAGTACCATATAAAAAGGGGAGAGGAAGAGGGTGTGACCGGTCAAGCCTTAAGAATTGGGTCTTCTTTATTTGTTCCAACCAAGAGGAGGTGGGCACATGGCTAGCTATTTGAACAAAAGTTCCCAATAGTTTAGGACTTGCACAAAGAGAAAAAAGTAGATTTGATGTGGAAAAATGCCATGTTTGGTGTATTGTAGTGGAGGAAATTGGTGTGTAGTATTTTATATGAGCCATGAGGGTGTGGGTGTGGGTTTGGGTTGGTGTTGGGTCTAGTTTTGGGTTAGGTTGAGTCATTGCACCAATTTAGTTAAAATTAGTGTCAATGGTGTTCTTTAATTAATTGGAAGTGCATAGGATTTAAATTGGGTGGGGCACAAGTATCATAGAAGTAGTATACTCGGAATATATTATTGTCATATATTGGGTTGCAAGAAACGTGTCGAGGTTGTGTCTCCAATTTTGATTGGAACGGGCAAGGATACAAAGTTGGATTTAAAATTAGAAAATGTGCACGAATATTATAAAATTAAAATGAAGCACAAGAGAGTGCATAAACGAGTGACACAAAGATCAGGACTGAAGATGGGCTTGTCTAGGTCAAGAATGTGAAATTTGTTGGAAAGCAAATGTTAGTGCATTGCTTTAGATATTTAAACAACGGTAATGTGCAACTATTGAATCAAAATCAAAGAGGTAAATAATAACTCCAATTTAATCCAAAATAATAATTTTAAATAAATCTATAATCCTAGATTTTGGGTCAGAGGGTTTACAATGTCTCACGGCTCTAGGATAAACACATACATCATTAATATCAAATAACTATAATAACTAAATAAGATAATTAAGGCAAGGAACTGTGATACATCATGGCAAGGTACACTTGCCTGAATTCTGGATTTGGCGACGTCCAAGTGGCGAGTTCAATGCTTCAACTACTTTTGAAAAGATAGAATTCGCACAAACGTCTCTGGATGCTGCAACAGACATAACCAACGTTTCCAAAATATAAGAAATAGCTAGGATTGACTACCCATAAGTCCGATTTGGACACATGGTCTAAAATAACAGTTTTTGGTCAAAACGGGGTCCATATGTGGCCTACTTCGCACCAAAAAATGTGTCAGAGACAAAATTCTCCAAATTCAGCAAACTTTGTGTCTACGAGTCCAGAATGATGACACGAACCCAAAAGAACCAGAACTGGATTCCGATGAGCCGATCGGAAATCGTCCGTCAAGTGGAACCGTGGGGCCCACATAACGGTGTTTCGTCCACGTTCTCAGAATCGAACCAAACTTGGGTCACAGGACCAGCGTAACGCTGCAAATCCAATGGCATAAGTTTTGTTTCAAAATGACAAGCATACACAAAGTTATGATAAGGTGTCAGAATAGGCCGATACCGTATTTTTTGACGGATACGCATTGATTCCGGCGTGCACATACGACCGAATCAAGTTCTGTGAAAACCTGTACGTCAGGATATACCATACGCGCCTTTCGGTGCAATAGGTACATTACGTGGTGGTCCGGTTTGTCGGGACGCACTCCGTATCGCAAGTTTTTTATGTTTGTAAAAACTATTTTTTGTAATTTTTAACAGGATTTTTAATACATAATTAATGATCAAAAATAAGAAAAGATTAGGTTATTTTGCTCCTGATTATATTGACTTGGTGTCAGAAAAGGTAATCAAATTTTTTGTTGAATCGATTGGAAGAAAATCGCCTTCCAAAACAACATATTGGCTTCAAAAACTGTCAATGCTTATATATTTAAAACAGTAGGTTTTTTCGAAAAGTTTCGGTTGAAATTAAAACAGAAATAGAGTTGTTCGACTAAAACTACTTGAAGACATTAGAAGGTGTCCATGTTGTGATTCAATCTAAACAACTGGATCGAAATTCGGTCACGTATGTAGGAAGAAATTCAGCAGAGAAAATGGGTACCTGGATTCGATTTACGTCGCAGTTTTGGCACGCGCGTCTCAGGTCAGCGGCGGTGGCGGCGGTTCAACGGCATGCTCTGGCGTTCGACGCGGTCGCAGGGGTGAGGAGGAGTAGGGGAAAGAAGTTTGAGGGTAGGGTTAGGGTTTTGCTTATATATATATATATATATATATATATATATATATATATATATATATATATATATATATATATATATGCGTGTGTGAGCGATTTTGGCCGTTCCTCGGGTCGGGTCATGAAGGGATTGCAAGCTGCTGCTGCTATATTATTGGTTGTAGTATAAGTGGTTATTGTAATGCTTCATGGTTGGGGTAGTTGTATTGTATTGTGTTTTGCTTGATTGATTCTTTTTTTTTCTCTTTTCTTTTCTTTTCTTTATATATAGTTATATATTTATATTCTTATTATTTATGTAGTTAGATATATATACATGATAAAATTCAAAAAGAGATTTGTTCATCAAATAAATTCTAGAAAAATTCATAATACTTTATAACAGTAAATTTTTACACCAAAATATATTTTGTCAAATAATTTTAGTAAATATAACCAAATATTTATAAAAGTTAAATAAATTAAAGTATTGTATTTTTCTAAAAAAATAGCCAAAAATTCCTATAAATAAAATAAAAAATAAAAAATAAAATTTTAAAAAAATTGAGGGGTTTACTGTATGTGTTGGTAGTCTGGGGACATGAACTATTATGGTGCGACGGTTCAACCCTTGTCCTTGTTTGGTTGTAGGGTTACGCCAATGTGTCACAAAGGTCATGTACTGAAGATGCATATTATACCTATACCTTAGCTTGTATTGTGGCTTGTGTGCTCTGGATTATATTGATGTGTTGTATCTTTGTCGTGTTCATAATTGGTTAGTCGTACCCTGTCTCGGAGTAGTGTGACACCTCTTATCCTTGTTTGGTTGTAGAGGTTTCCTACTGCTCCGACGAAAGGTCATACGCTTGCAGTTGTGACACGAATTCCTATTTTATATACTTTATTAATTTTTGCTTCATTCACTTGTGCTTCTTTGTTGTACTTACTCTCGAGGCCTGACCCCGCTGGTTTTGTTTGGCCATGTTTAGTAGCAGAGCCCGAGGATCCTGTCTTGTATCTGACCGATGGCGTACACTAGGAGGATGTCCGCCGAAGACTTGAGTAGGTTTCTTCTCCCCCACCATGAGTATTATTTTGTATCAACTTTTGGCATTTAGCCGTCGACACTTGTTAGCCGGTTTATCTGGACTTTAGTTCCTCTACATGATTGTATATTATTCAGACCGTGGCTGACTTACAGTCATGTACTCTTGGCATTGTACTAGTGTACCATCCTGTATAACTATTTTTTGATTATTCTGATGGAGCATCAGGGATGCCTAACTGCTTTATCTTACATGCTCATTCTTACTGTTTCTTGGTTGATGATTGAGAAATAGAGATCTTTGATCCTTTGTGACTTGATTGTAGTATACACCCCATTGTCTCTAGACAACCTTAGCACATTGTGGATTACTTCGATATTACGTAAGGTTTGGTTGGCTGAGTCACTCCCCCTCTCTCCAGAATTCTGGTTCTGGGGTGTGTCACAGAAGCTCCTAGAGATAAGCCCAAAATTTGTAGCCTGGTATCAAAGAATGTACCATCTTTGAGTAGAACTTGGTCCTCATCTAAATTATGGTCCAGAGAAACCATGTTGCATGATTTGTTCTTGCGACCTATCCTCTTGGATTTAGAACTGGAAGATGCTGCTCCTTGTCCTAAATATGGTAACAGGTCCGAATAAATCCACATAATCTTGCCCCATTGAGTGGTAAGGGGCACCATCCCTTCCGCTTATGGGAGATTGGTGATCACTATTGTAGTTTTAGGTATTAGTACGACGTCGTCTGGGACTTCCTGTGATGGAAAGTCTCCGAATTGAAGAGACACCAAGTTGGCAGTGACTGTCTTCTCATTATTTTGAAGAGTGATTGCTTTGGCATCTATCAACTGATGTATCTTTTTTTCAAGACATAACAAGCCTTGGTAGGATGATGTACATATCGATGGTACAAACAGTACTTTGGGTCATCTGTCCTGTTGGCTTCATCGGGCCGTTTGATGTTAGGCAACTGCAGTTTGTTGCTCTTCATCAGAAAATCAAAGATACTGATGATATCATTTTTATCAAAAGAGTACTCCTCCTTGGGCCTTGAAGATTCTGGAGGCTTTTGTGTTGGCAGAGAGGTAAGCCGCTTGGACACATTGATGGCAAGAGCTTCCTTTTCTTTGTTATTGTGAGTGTTATTACTGTTGTTAAATGGGTGCTTTGCTTTATCTTCTGAAAATCGAGGTTGACCTCTTTCGCGTTCTGTTCGACCATGTCCGCATTTATAATGAAGCCCGTCCAATCCTCAAACTGGGCTATGCCGAAACAGAATTTCAATCTTGGCAGAAAGTTTTTTCTACAAGTATCCATTAGATGGGTCTCAGGATTCCATGGGGTATCTTTAGAGTTGTCTATCTGAAGCGCTCAATAAAGTCGCGAGCATATTCTTTTTCTCTTTTCTTGGTGTCGATGATAGTTGACATTGTCATGTCCATGCCTCCATCATAAAATTACAAGAGGAAGAGGCACCACAATTCTTCGAATGATGAGATACAATTATCAGGTAGACTGCAGAACCAGTCATAAGCTGTCCCGGACAAGGCTCCGACAAACAACTTAGTAGGTAAGGTGTGATCCTCTTGCAGATGTCCCATCATCATGTCAAAGTAGTTCATATATTGACGAGTGATGTCTTTTTGTCAAATGGAGTTATGGATAGAGGTTTGTACATAAGCGGGTAGACGATATTATGCCACTCTGGAGGAAAAGACTGTCTAATCCCAAGTTTTTGGAGCTTATCCCGATTATTTATAGTATTAAACTGGGCACGTAGCTCCTTGATGGCCTGTTGTGTCTCATCGAGCTGATGCAGTATAGTTGACTGAAAAGATGTCGCCTAAACTTGTACAACCACGGGTGGAGGACCACCCCCTACATTAAGAGGGCTGAGAGACGGGGCTGCTGACTCATGATTAGGGGCTAACATCAAGATTTGTATTTCCCAGAGATGATGTTACACCCAGAGACAGTTGTGCAGGAATAGATGCAGCAACCTATACATGTGCTGCTATGGTGGCTTGTTGAGCCATCATCATCTGATGCATGTTTTGCATCATAGTATGCATGCCCTTGAAAGAAGCTTCTAGTGAATCGAGGCGCTGTTCAGTATTGCCTGACGGGGAAGTGTCATGCCCCAGTCCCAAAATACGTAGGACTAGGAATACGTAATACGCCAGCCGTATGTATACGAACTCCAATATATGGAAACTATATACACACGTACGCTGTACATGAATATCCAATCCACAGTAGTAATATATTCTCAAACAAGTCACACGCAAATCTATATCTCATCCACAACACAAATAATAGATAAATGGAAATCAATAACTGAATATCAAATAAGCAGTCTCAAAGTATGATAGTCGGATGGAAACAAATCCACTGCAAATCGACTATACCAAAACTACTAAGAAGAGAAGAGAATAAACTCTAATATAAGAATAAATGTCTCGAAAAGGAATATCAACTAGAATCTCTAAACAGCTGCAATGAATCACATATAATCCGAAGGTAAGATCTCCTCAGACTGATAGGTAGCGTCAGGTCCAGGTCCATACTCCTGCGGGTACTCCTGCTCATCTATATCTGGAAAGGTACCAGGTCCTCAGAGGGACGTAACAAGATACATATAAACATACCAATAAAGTACTGAAATATAAACATCCATTAGGGTCGCCTAACCATCTATGTGAATGCAGTTTGAGAACAACTTTCCACCAAGTGGGCTATCTGGCTGAAAACTGGGATTGGCATGACTCTCTCGGAGAATTAGGGGCCTCAAAGGCACATCGTCTTTTGAACGGTGGAGGCCCGCCAAGTAGTATAGGGGTCATCACCGCCCGTATCTCCAGCGGAGCTTCCGGGTTACAGAAGAAAAAGTATAAAGGAGCCCAAATGCCTTACTTGTTGTTCTTCCCACCCAATGCTCTAAGCATGTCATGTCCATGACACGATAAAACCTCTAATAACCACCAGGTCTACTAGCATGCAAAGTTTCTATTGGCAGTTATCCCTATCCGTCGCATGACCTATACGTACCAGTGGTCAGCCGAGTACGCAAGTCCGTGTCCTACATGTGACTCACACTCGTGTAAGAATAGTGTCATGGCCAATGAAACATAAATGCCTCATGAAGATGGGGTAGTCTCATAAAGTAGGTCCAATGCATATACATAAATAAAAATATAGTACGACGACACCGTCGTTGCACCCAAGTTTCCTTGGACACGCAATTTATATAGCAGATAAAATAAATGAACTAAAATAAACAGAAATAAACATGCATGCCTCATATGGAATGTAAATACAGTACAATGGCAAGGTATACTTGTCTGGCAAAAAATCTGTAAAGTGTAAGCGTCCAATGTCAAGGACACGGGATCTGGAACTAATGGCCTTCGAACAAACATCTCCGGATGCTGAAATAGATATTACCAACATTTCCAGAATGAGCAAACTAGCTAAAAAGCACTTCCCTTTCGTCCAATTTGGACACAGGGGCAAAACGCTAATTTCAGATAAAAGTGGGGTCCACGTGTGGCCCACTTTGTACCGAAAAGCGTACCAAGGGTAACAGTCTCTAAATAGGACAAATTATAGGTCAAACAACTCTAAATGTCAATACGAATCCAACGGTATATCCAAATGTGGATTCCGATGGGCCGAACACAATTTTGTCCAAAAAGTCAACTGTGGGGCCCGCCAATTGGCGATTTGGTCAACCGTCTCAGAATTGCGTGAAAATTAGGTCACAGGACCAGCGCATTATCACGAGTCCAATGGCGCAAGTTTTGTCGTAATCTGACGAGTGTGCACAAAATGCATGCGACTTCCATAAAAGTTGTGACACGGGGTGTGTCCGCTGATACGGGCTGATTCCGGCACGCACACGCGTCCGAATCAGTCTCTACAAATTTTTACGTGTCCGGTTATGCTGCACGCACTGTTTGGTATACTTGGTACACGGCAGGGCAGTCCCGTTTGGTGGGGCGCGCTCCGTTTCACAACTTTTGGAAATCTAGGAAAAGTGGGTTCGCGGGGTTTTGTGACAAATTTAATTCTGTCCACAGCAGTTAATAATCTAGGGTTATTTAACAGAAATTAAACTAGGTCAAGTGGACTATGCATACCAAAAAGAATCGCCGAATTCGGATCTCTGTGGTGGGAGATACGAACTCGGCAACATGGGTGGTCACCGCAGTTTTCTGCGATCCCAGAATTCGGTCTGTTTGTGCCAACTTTGGCACTATTTTCGCCTAGGGCTTCATGGTATTCGAGGTCTACTATCATACAGATATGAAAAAGGGTTAAGGGATGAGCATATCGGTGAAGACGGGATGGCATTTGGTTGAGCGAGTCGACGAAAAACAACTCCGGAACACAGGTACCTCGTTGTGGGAATCTGCAGTACGCGGGGTCGCAGTCGTTGGGATTTGTTTGGACAGCCTGGCGGGGTTCTCCGTCTGCTGTGGCGGCGCTCTCTAGGTCTAGATAGGAAGAAGGAGGGTCTGGATGATTAGGTTTAGGGTTTAGAAATAGAATATATATATATATATATGTATATATATATATACGAAAGTGGAAGAGGGGAGGCGGGTGTTCCGCGGGTCTAAGGGGGGTGTGGTTGACGTGGGTTTTTGGCTCATAAAGAAATAAATGCAGCGGGTTGCTGCTGCTTGCAATGGGAATGGTTGGTTGTGGTGTTGCATGGGATTTGTTTGCTTTGGTTTGCTTTAGTAATGGATGGGTTATTAGTTAATATATTTAATAGTTTATATTTTTTTTCTTTTCTTAATCTTTTTTTTTTCTTATTAAATATATATATATATATATATTTTTATATATATATATTTATATATATACTCATAGAAAAATTCCAAATTATAGTAATATACACTATTAAGCTAGCAACTGCTCAAGGGGTCTCCTACATGGAATAAATTCTGAAAAATTTCTAATGGTCCCATAAATCCTCTAAGTGCCCCAACACCTAAAATAAAAATTATTAAAAATCTATTTCTTCTAATTAGTCACTAATTACTATAATTAAATTAATAATTAATAAATAAAAAGGGGTATATACGATTTCTAGGATAGGGGTTTTATATTCTACCCAACTTATAAAAATTTCGTCCTCGAAATTAAAATTAAGCCACGATAGAATGCAAGGATGGTATAAGATATAAATTAACAATATAAATTCATACCTTGGTCTGCGAATAGGTTCGGGTAACGCTTGCGCATGTCGTCCTCGTGCTCCCAAGTTGATTCTCCTGGCGCGCCATGCCTCCATGCTACGCGAACCAAGGGAATAGACTGGTTCCTCAACACTTTCTCTCGACGGTCAAGGATTCCCACGGGTTGCTCTTGGTATGACAAGCTTGGCCCAATGGTGATCTCTGAATGGTCGAGAACATGACTGCTGTCTGCCACATATCGCCTGAGCTGCGACACATGGAATACGTCATGTACTCCCTCCAGTGAAGGTGGTAGAGCAAGTCGATATGCCACTTCTCCCACTCTCTCGAGCATGTCAAAAGGTCCAATATACCTTGGACTCAACTTGCCGCGCCTTCCGAATCGAATAGTGCCTCTGGTCGGTGATATCCTCAAGAAGACATGATCGCCCTCTTTGAACTCCAAGGGACAACGATGAAGGTCTGCCCACTGCTTCTGCCTGTTTTGCGCTGCTCGCAAGTATCCCTGAATCTTCTTAACTATCTCTATGGTGTTGACCACCAACTCTGGTCCCAGAATTTGACGTTCTCCCACGTCACTCCAAGACACAGGAGACCTATATTTTTTTCCATACAATGCTTCAAACGGATCCATCTGAATACTCGCTTCATAGCTATTGTTGTAAGAAAACTCTACAAGATGTAGGTGGTCCTCCCATGATCCTCCGAAGTCTAACATGCAAGCCCTCAACATATCCTCCAAGGTCTGAATAGTACGCTCTGACTGCCCATCTGTCTGCGGGTGGTAAGATATACTGAATTTCAGACGAGTACCAAGACTCTCTTGTATGCTCCTCCAAAAGTGCGATGTAAAGTACAAATCTCTGTCTGATACAATACTGACTGGTATGCCGTGCAATCTCACGATCTATCTCATATATAAGTCAGCTAAAGCTTCTATAGACTGACCCACTCTAAAAGGTATAAAATGGGCTGACTTTGTGAGTCGGTCCACTATTACCCATACTGCATCTCTTCCACTTGGAATCTTGGGAAAACCCGTGACGAAGTCCATAGTGATGTGCTCCCACTTCCACTCGGGAATCGAAAGTGGTTGCAATAAGCCTGCTGTCCTCTGGTGCTCTGCCTTCACTTGTTGACATACCAGACATTTAGCTATAAAGCGAGCTATCTCTCTCTTCATTCCATGCCACCAGAAGTGCTGTCGTAAGTCACGATACATCTTGGTACCTCCAGGATGAATAGAATAAATTGAACTATGAGCCTCTGCCATCAGCTCCTGTCAAATATCTCCATTTGGAACATAAAGACGATCACCACATCATAATGTCCCATCCTCATGAATGCGCAATCCTGTCTGCTCTCCGGCCTCTGTCCTTTCCTTCAGTCTCCTGAATCTGGCGTTTGTAGGCAAAGCTGACTTAATCCTCTCTACCAATGATGATTGTACTTACAAGTTGGCTAGTGTCCCATCTCCTCTGGGTAATATCACTTCAATGCCAAGCTCTTGCAAGTCCTCCAATAGTTCCTTCTGTACTGTCAAGAATTAAGCTGCTGGCTTTCGGCTTAACGCGTCTGCTACCACGTTAGCCTTGCCTGGATGATAATGTAGCTCCAACTCAAAATCTTTTATCAACTCGAGCCATCAACATTGTCTCATATTTAACTCCTTCTGCGTGAAGACGTACTTGAGGCTTTTGTGGTCGGTATAGATTTCCACTCGTTTCCTATATAAGTAATGTCTCCATAGCTTCAGAGCAAATACAACGGCTATAAGTTCCTAGTCATGAGTCAGATAATTCTTCTCATGTACTCGTAACTGCCTAGATGCATATGCAATCACCTTGCCATGCTGCATCAATACGCATCCCAAGCCTTTCCCTGATGTGTCACTGTAGATCACATAACCTCATGATCCTGACGGAATAGTCAACACTGGTGCTGTAGTCAGTCGCTTCTTCAACTCTTCAAAGGCGGCTTGACAATCATCGGTCCATATAAATTCTTGATCCTTACAAGTCAAGCGAGTCATAGGTGCCGCTATCCTTGAGAAGTTTTCTATGAACCGTCGGTAATATCCGGCAAGTCCAAGGAAACTCCTCACCTCTGCTGTTGATTTAGGAACAAGCCATGTCTCAACTGCTGAGATCTTCTCTGGATCAACAGAAATATCATCTCCTGTAACAACATGCCCAAGAAATGAAACTCTGTCCAAGAAGAACTCACATTTGCTGAGCTTTGCATATAACTGCTCTCTCCTCAAAGTCTTTAGAACAATCCTGTCACGACCCGCACCCGGAATTTGGGCATGAGTCGTGGGTACGTCCAGCCTACGCCGCAGCATCGGCGGTAGAACGCTGTCTAGGTCTCAACATATAATATATCCTGTCAATAGTCTCAACTCCGCACGGAGGACAATGATAAAAATCCACAGTTCTATGATATACTCAATCACAAGCTATAAGAAATAATGGCACGATGGGAATAGAAAAGAGTTCTAATAAAAACAACCACAATAATCCAACTCAAATCCTGGGTCTAAATGACCTCACAAAGTCACAAAATAATAAATACAACTCAGTCTCAGTCTAAAACAATAACTGCAGGAAAATAATCTAAGAACAGCCAGGTACGTTCTCCTCTAGGCTAGGCAACTCCTCTGGGGTTTCTGGAGTGAAATCACCCTCTAATCCTGGGCCGTAATGAGTGGGGCAAAGATCCTCCAGGTCCTCTGAAAAATGTTATCCAGTCAGGATTGGAGCGAAGCACAAGCACTAACAGCAGTTTCATTAAATTGACAAAAATCTATAAACAGTATAAGAAATACAAGATAGAAATAAATGCTGGAATTGTAAATACTGGAGAAAAATGGAAATAGGCAATAGAGCATCTAGCAATGAACAATAAATAGTGAATGCTAGACAATAAGTAGTGAATGCTGGAACAGGTGAATCTGAATAAAATAGACATCTAGCTAAGTGTTTGAATTATTAGTTTATTATGTGATCAGCTTGGGACTTAATCAGGCTGGTTATATATGATTAACTATGATTCTTGTAGGTCAGGCTAACCATATGGTTAGCTATGATGCATGTAGTGGTCAGGTTAATCATATGTAACAGCTATGATGCATGTAAGATGGTCAGGCCGCACCCAACGTGAGAAGTGGGGTGAGCTATGATGCATGTAAAGGATTTGGATATGATCACATAATCTACTAATAGTTCCCCATCCCCCAGCTAGCACGATGGATTCCAATCACGACTCCTCATGATAGGGATCTAGGGTGCTAACCCGTGTATTCATAGTATCGGAATCAAGTATGTAATACAACTGCATTATAGAAATAATCAACAATGAAAACTGTCAGAGAATGTACTCGCCTGAAGTCCTGAGCAAGGTGTGAGGATCGAGGTCCACACTGAAATCACAATCACCTAAAATATCCAATATTCATGTCAAAAAGTGTTTTGAAAAGGCTACATGCATACCTAGTTCTATGCTAGGTACAGGGTCATTTTTAGGTCTTGGTGAGCTGTCTATGCCATACTTAACCATACTAGTCATTGCCAACTATATCAACTACTGCTAATATGTATATAATACTTGTAGAGATTTCCACACTAACCAATATTGTATACACTGCATCACATTATACATACCCATATAATGCATACACATGACACTACTCTAGCTAATAGTTTAACTTAGGGTATATAAGTATCTACTCTTTAGGAAACAAGTAGCTTCTTACCTTGGTATCTCAAAACCTATCCCCCACCCAAACCAATACTCAACTCAACTTACCTTACTCACTGTACTCTAACACAACATTCACATACAGGCACATTGTTCTGCACACAGACACACACATATTGATACACACTGATATTCAATTTCCTATACTGCACAGAATCCATACACATAGATAGGTACATACACACGCCACTGAAACTGAACACTGACACAGCCCTAACTCTTCTCACAAAATCCCTCTCTACCCACACTGAATCAGGAACTTCCCTGCACACTGATAAACACCCACACACACACTAGTTTAACAGATTTTTTCCCAATTCAAATACACTGATACATAATTTTTCTGTACTGAAACACTAGGGAATATACTGATGTACTGAAACATACAGGCTCACAGTCTGAGTACAACCATCCTTCCCTACACAGGGACACACTGCTAACACTACTCTATCTACTGATCACTCATACACAGTTCTAAAACACACACAGGTTACCTATCTTAGGCTCACTGAAATACTCACAAACACACATAGGAATTTACATAGGCTACACTCTCACTGGGACTAATCTGCACAACATGCACACACACATCAGATACTGCTACACAGATAACTTGCTCCCTGAACTCAGACATGTACACAGACACACTGGGAACTCTGATACCCTATTACTGATACTTTATCTCACTGATATATGTATTACCTCACCTAACCCTACACCTGAACTTACCCTCATATCTTACAGGAAAACCCGACCTCTCCATCAACCATGCTGCACTTGAATAGAGAGTCAGTGTGCAACTGATACTGCACACTGATGTGGTTTGCCTGCAGGTTCTTCCTCAAGGCTGCTACCAGGTAAATCTCTACTGCACATGTGTGCAACTTGACACACATGAACCTTCAGTCCAGTACCTTGGCACTCAAATCCACTGTGATGCACCCCCCCCTAACTACAAGGTTTCCTCTTCTATGGTCTGATACCACTACCCCTTCATTGATACCAAGCTCTAACCATCTGGTACCCTGTTCAGTACACCCCATCTGGACTGATACTCGATTATCAGTTGGCCTGTAGTAATACCCAACTCTAACACATATCCCCTCTCTCCCATCATACTGACACAGGTAGACACCTGTACTCAGCTAAGTTCACACCTAATGCCCCCAACCCAACTGCTCAGGAACTCACAGTGCACATAGCACATAACCCGAACCTACACTGCCCAGAACTCACCAATGCACAGAATTCTGCATAGTGAACTCCCTCTTCCCCTTGGTGTATTTCCTTCTCCCAAACACACAATTATATATACATATGTATAAATATATATATATATATATACATCAAACATCAAATTAGAATGGATTAGATAGGTAATTCCTCCTGTGAAGCATTTCACCAACCACATGATGTGCAAAAACAAAAACCACAACAAGAACTCCTGAAAACCCAAAACAAAACCCTAAATCAATATCTAACCTACACGTAGGGGGGTGAAATCAGTCTACAAACAAATACCTAGGGTTAGGGTTCCTAATAATTAGGGAAAATCCCATGTTGGTCACCAAAAACCCAATCCAAAACCCTAAAAACTGAACTACACAGCAAGGGTGGGTTCCTAATGGCATTAACATCAGAAAACCGAAATTAAATGAATAAAAATAGGGTTTTACCTGCAGGGATGGTTTCTCCAATGGAAGTTCTTCTTCCCCAAGGTTCCTTGACCCACGTTCCTTGCTTTCCTTGCTTTGGAGGAGGAAAATGGAAGCCCTAGGGTTAGGTTTCGAAATCTGGAGTGGGGAGATGGTTTTTCTCTTATGGAGGCTAGGGTTTCTTCTTTCTACATGAAGAAAGAGAGGGTTCTCTTTTATATTAAGGCCCAGTTAGGGTTTCTAATGCATAGTCTAGGTTTAACCCCCAGGTTAGGTCAATAGGAACTTAACTAACTAAGGTTTAGTCAGTCTAGGGTTTGAGGTTCAACCTACAATTTGAATTCTAGGGTTTCTCTAGAATTAGGTTTACAATTAGGGTTTACTCATTAGGGTTGTCCTAATGAATTCTAGGGTTTGACCTAAAACAATCACAACTAACAATATTTAAATAGTTTATAAAACTCAGCAGATTAATTTAAATTCATAATTATTCAAAATAGTGAAATTACACAAATGCCCTTATCTGGAAATGTGGTAGTGACAAATCCGCAGATGCTTCTCGTGCTCCTCGTGGCTCTACGAATAGACATGTATATCATCTATGAAGACGACCACGAACTGGTCCAAGTACTGGTGGAAGACTCGATTCATCAAGTCCATGAAGATCGCTGGAGCATTGGTCAATCCAAATGGCATGACCAAAAACTCGTAGTGTCCATATCTTGTTCTGAATGCGGTCTTCGGAATATCCTGCTTCCGTACCTTCACCTGGTGATATCCCGATCTTAAATCTATCTTTGAGAATACCTTGGCTCCACTGAATTGATCAAATAAGTCATCAATGCGTGGCAATGGATATTTGTTCTTCACAGTTACTGCATTCAAGGCTCTGTAGTCAATGCACATACGCACTGACCCATCCTTCTTGGGTACAAACAATACTGGTGCTCCCCAGGGTGATGTACTCGGTCGGATGAAACATTTCTCTTCTAGTTCTTTTAACTGTGCCTTCAGCTCATCCATCTCCTTCTTCGCCAGTCTGTAAACATGCGATGCTATAGGTGCTGCTCCGGGTGCTAGTTCAATTGAAAACTCTACGTCTCTGTCTGGGGGTAGTCCTGGCAAATCCTCTGAAAAGACGTCTAGAAATTCTGAAATAATAGGATGATAGACAACATCGTCCATTGCGAGCTGTATACCATCAAGGATTTCTGTAGATCCTCGGGCAAACTCAAGTTCAGGCTGGCCTGGTACCTTAAAAAGAATGCTTCCTCCAAAACAATCGAAGAAAGCGTGTTACTTGCTTAGCCAGTTCATTCCAAGCACAATATCAAAAGATGGCATAGGAAGGACTAATAGTTGGGCGTTCATCTCTCTGCCACGTATCACTATAGGACCCGATCTACAAACTCGGCTAACTGGTACAACTCCTCCTCCGGTAAGAATTCTAATACAACTAGATAAAGGTGTAGAAGCAATGTTGTGTTTGGCAATAAAACTAGATGATATGAATGAGTGGGTGGCTCCCGTATCAAACAATGTCATAGCAGGAAAAGTAAAAGTAAGAGTAATACCTGCTATGACATCCACCTCATGATCCATGTCATCTACCTCCAATGCAAAAGCTCGTCCGTTCCTCTGCGGCTGTCCATGTCCGGCCCTCATATACTGCTCCTCCTGGGTAGGTAGCGGTGGTCCTCTCTGAAATCCTCCTGCTGTCGGGGGTCACGGTGCTCCCGGTCTAGTCATCTGTTGGGTTGGCTTCGGTGCTGGAAGCGCTAGTCTCTGTGCTGGCAGTGGTAGTGTCAATATCTGCTGTTTTGGACAGTCTCTTGCCAAATGCTATCCGGAACCACATCGTAAATACTGTCCCAAGCGGCCTCGACAATCCCTTAAAATGTGTCCAATTTTCCCACAATAATTACATTAGGATTTCTCCGGAATCTGGTACGGTCCGGCTCTGTGTTGCTGATGCTGCTGTGCTAAGGAACATCTGATAGGTCCTCCCTGTTGTGTCCTTGTCGATCCTTGTTGTGTCCTTGCCGATCCTTGTTGTGTCCTTAGCTGACCTCCCTTTCCTCTGCTAATGGTTTCTTGTAATCTGGCCTCTGTCAGTAGTTCAGCATAAGAGACTCGGGACTATGAGCTTGTATAATGTTGTAGCTCCTGGGTCAGTCCGCGGTGAAACCTCTTAGCCTTAGCCAAGTCATCTGGTATCAAAGCAGCGCCATATTTGCTGAGTCGACTAAACTCGGTATCATATTCATCCACTGTTCGGTTCCCCTGCTCCAAGTGAAGAAACTGATCGTACAGTGCATCTCTGACGGTGTCCGAAAAGTACTTCCTCTCGAAGCACTCCAAGAACTGCTCCCAAGTCTGGTATGTACCCAACTGGCGCTCCATGGATTCCCATCAATGATGAGCATTACCATTTAGAAGCGTCCGTACACCCGTCATCTATAAGTCTGTAGGTAACTGCGATGCCTCCAGTAGCTTCTGCGTGTGAGTGATCCAGTTGGTAGTCTCCTCCGGGCTCTCAGTGCCCTTGTACGACCTCAGACCCATCTGAATAAAGTCCTTTACTGAACCAACCCTAGCTTGAGGTACTGGAGCTAGTGCTTGGGCTGGTACAGTAGCCTGTGCAGCCATTCTCTCAAGGGCTGCCAAAAATTCTTGCCTCTGCTCAGCTGCCTGCTGCCTCTGTTCCTGTATCATCATCTGAAAGAATTGGAACATCTGCGCTTGGCCGTCTTGCGGTACTGGGAAAGCTGGAAGGTTCCCAATAGGCGAAGCGGGAAGATCAGATGGAACTGGAGTGTGAGTCTGTCCATCTGGCCCCGGAAGCCTAGGAATCATTGGGGTACCTCCTTGAGTTTGACCATTGACTCCAGAAGTTGTGTTGCCATTGGCGGCAGTACATCCATTTTGCATATCCATTTCTCTGCAGGTGATGTACGAAACGATTAGAAAAAGTACAAAAATCAAACATAATGCAAGTATTAAATAGGAAGGATGAGTTTCAGTCAATCGTGGATGAGATCCTTATACTCTATTCTTATACGCAGGCTTGTTCGGTACAGTTACGTAACCGAGACAATATATTCTCGACCTGCATGGGCCTCCACTAAAAATATGTCACGCCCCAGTCCCAAAATATGTAGGACTAGGAATACGTAACACGCCAGCCATATGTATACGAACTCCAATATATGGAAACCATATACACACATATGCTGTACATGAATATCCAATCCACAGTGGTAATATACTGTCACAACAAGTCACACGCAAATCTATATCTCATCCACAGCACAAATAATAGATAAATGGAAATCAATAACTGAATATCAAATAAGCAGTCTCAAAGTATGATAGTCGGATAGAAACAAATCCACTATAAATCGATTATACCAAAACTACTAAGGAGAGAAGAGAATAAACTCTAATATAAGAATAAATGTCTAGAAAAGGAATAGCAACTAGAATCTCTAAACAGCTGCAATAAATTACATATAATCCAAAGGTAAGATCTTCTCAGACTGATAGGTAGCGTCAGGTCCAGGTCCATACTCCTGCGGGTACTCCTGCTCATCTATATCTGGAAAGGTACCAGGTCCTCAGAGGGACGTAATAAGATACATATAAACATGCCAATAAAGTACTGAAATATAAACATCCATTCGGGTCGCCTAACCATCTATGTGAATGCAGTTTGAGAACAACTTTCCACCAAGTGGGCTATCTGGCTAAAAACTGGGATTGGCATGACTCTCTCGGAGAATCACGGGCCTCAAAGTCACGTCGTCTTTTGAACGGCGGAGGCCCGCCAAGTAGTATAGGGGTCATCACCGCCCGTATCTCCAGTGGAGCTTCCGGGTTACAGAAGGAAAAGTGTAAAGGAGCCTAAATGCCTTACTTGTTGTTCTCTCCACCTAATGCTCTAAGCATGTCATGTCCATGACACGATAAAACCTCTAATAACCACCAGGTCTACTAGCATGCAAAGTTTCTATTGGCAGTTATCCCTATCCGTCGCACGACCTATATGTACTAGTGGCCAGCCGAGTACGCAAGTCCATGTCCTACATGTGACTCACACTCGTGTAAGAATAGTGTCATGGCCAATAAAACATAAATGTCTCATGAAGATGGGGTAGTCTCGTAAAGTAGGTCCAATGCAAATACATAAATAAAAATATAGTACGACGACACCGTCGTTGCACCCAAGTTTTCTTGGATGCACAATTTATATAGCAGTTTAAATAAATGAACTAAAATAAACAGAAATAAATATGCATGTCTCATATGGAATGTAAATACAGTACAATGGCAAGGTATACTTGCCTGGCAAGAAATCTGTAAAGTGTAAGCATCCAATGTCAAGAACACGGGATCTGAAACTAATAGCCTCCGAACAAACATCTCCGGATGCTGAAAATAGACATCACCAACGTTTTCGGAATGAGCAAAATAGCTAAAAAGCACTTTCCTTTCATCCAATTTGGATACAGGGGCAAACGGTAATTTCGGATAAAAGTGGGTCCACGTGTGGCCCACTTTGCATCGAAAAGCGTGCCAAGGATAACAGTCTCTAAATAGGACAAATTATAGGTCAAACAACTTTAAATGTTAATACGAACCCAACGGTATGTCCAAATGTGGATTCCGATGGACCAAATACAATTTTGTCCAAAAAGTCAACTATGGGGCCCGCCAATTGGCGATTTGTTCAACCATCTCAGAATTGCGTAAAAATTGGGTCACAGGACCAGCGCGTTACCATGAGTCCAGTGGCATAAGTTTCGTCACAATCTGACGAGCGTGCACAAAATGTACGATGCTTCCACAGAAGTTGCGACACAGGATGTGTCCCCGGATACGGGCTGATTCCAGCGCACACACACGTCCAAATCAGTCTCAGTAATTTTTACGTGTCCGGTTACACTGCGCGCACCGTTCATTATACTTGGTACACGGTGGGGCGGTCCCGTTTGGCGGACGCGCTCCGTTTCATAACTTTTAGAAATCTAGAAAAAGTGGGTTCGCGGGATTTTGTGACGAATTTAATTCTGTCCACAGCAGTTAATAATCTAGGGTTATTTAACAAAAATTAAACTAGGTCAAGTGGTCTACGTATACCAAAAAGAATTACCGAATTCGGATCTCTGTGGTGGGAGATACGAACTCGGCAACAAGGGTGGTCACCGCAGTTTTCTGCGATCCCAGAATTCGGTCTGTTTGTGCCAACTTTGGCGCTGTTTTCGCGAAGGGTTTTGTGTTGTTCAAGGTCTACTATCATACAGATATGGAAGAGGGTTAAGGGGTGAGCATACCGGTGAATAAAGGGTGGCATTTGGTTGAGCGAGTCGATGAAAAACAACTCCGGAACACAGGTACCTCGCTGTGGAAATCTGCAGTACGCGGGGTCGCGGTCGTCGGGATTTGTTTGGACTGCCTGGCGGGGTTCTCCGGTTGCGGTGGCGGCACTCTCTAGGTCTAGATGGGAAGAAGGAGGGTCTGGATGATTAGGTTTAGGGTTTAGAAATAGAATATGTATATATATATATATATATATATATATATATATATATATATATATATATATATATATATATATATATATATACGAAAGTGGAAGGGGGAAGGCGGGTGTTCCGCGGGTCTAAGGGGTGTGTGTTCACAAAGAAATAAATGCAGCGGGTTACTGCTGCTTGCAATGGGAATGGTTGGTTGTGGTGTTGCATGGGATTTGTTTGCTTTGGTTTGCTTTAGTAATGGATGGGTTATTAGTTAATATATTTAATAGTTTATATTTTTTTCTTTTCTTTTCTTAATATTTTCTTTTCTTATTAAATATATATATGAATATATATATATATATATATATATATATATATATATATATATATATATATATATATATATATATATATTTTTATATATATATATTTATATATATACTCATAGAAAAATTCTATATTATAGTAATGCACACTATTAAGCTAGCAACTGCTCAAGGGGTCTCCTACATGGAATAAATTCTAAAAAATTCTTAATGGTCCCATAAATCCTCTAAGTGCCCCAACACCTAAAATAAAAATTATTAAAAATCTATTTCTCCTAATTAGTCACTAATTACTATAATTAAATTAATAATTAATAAATAAAAAGGGGTATATACAATTTCTAGGACAGGGGTTTTACAGAAGTGTCTTTCTCGTCAGCAATGGTATATGCACTAACCTCTCTGTGGACGACAGAAGGGCTAGTGGATTGCATTGTATAGTTAGAATCTTTACTTTGTTTCGTACTCAAGGGGATTGCTACCCCCAGGAAGGTCAGCTTCAGATTCCATGGAATGGTCATTCCTTGTGAGAGGGAGTTCTTGTCTTCGAGAATGGGTATTCTGGTATACCCCTTCAAAGGATTCGACAAGTTGGTCGAACCTCCTTTGACTGGGTGTTCTCGAAGTACTTCGTCTTGAATACCTCCCACCATGGGGAATCCGAGAAGCTATGTATGCCGGAGCCAGCAATAGTTTATCATCACTTCCTTGGTTGTCATTTTGCTTTCCAAAATTTTGTCTAGTAGAAAAAGTGTAACTCAATCGGCCGAACACATACCGTTTATGAGATAATTTAACTGCTTTAGCACAACAACAGTTGATTACAATTTTTTGGCAACTATAATGATGCTCATTTTGGAGCACTATTGCAGGCACATATGGTCCCCTCTTTTATGCTTTTGTATAAGACTTCATATAAGTCAGAATAAGGGAAGGAAGTAGAAGAAGAGGGCAGACTCTACCTCTTTATATTGCGTACATTAAATTTTGCATACACATTTTTAGTGCCCTGCATATAAAGTGAGGTGCTGGCTTGAATGATGCTTCTTTCTGGAGTACGCGCCTCTTGTCTATGTGCGCATAACTTTGCACGTAAGTTTGGTGCTCTACGCGCTCAATCAGCGACTTCAGAAATGGAGGCACATAATTTTTTTCTTCCGTACGCATAATTTTGAGATACGGTGGAAAAATTTTCTCTGCTGACTTCTTTTATGCGCGGGGGAAGTCTTTTGTCTAGTGGCTTGGCCGTTGAATAATTCAGTTGCCACAAACTCCGTATAAGATAGAAAGTGCGCTTATACTCTTTTCTTCTTGCAAAGAGTTTTGAGTAGAAGAGCCCTTGCTGGGTTTGCTTTGTTCATTACATTAAACATGCAATGGTCTAGCAGCAAGAGGATGAACAATCTCCTTGGCATCGTAGTGAATTTCTCTGTTATAAAAAGATTGGTTCATCCCTCGTTTGCTATTGCGAGAGTTTTGCATCGTGTTCCCCTTATTTAGCATACTGGAGTGGCTAAGGGGAACACCACCAAGTCACAGACTGGGGACAGAGAAACAGAGTCCAAAATGAGGGATTCCTCATTAGCTGCAGTCACCACACTATTTCTTTTGTTTACAACAACTTCGGGATATGAGGAACGAGGGTTGGGCAGCCAAGTCTTGCGGATCTTCCTCGACTTGGGTGTGGTTGAGGGGCGAGCACTACCCCCAGAGAGCATTTTTTTATAGACTTGCTGGCCAAATTGAACGACCAAAGTATTCTGCGTTGTTCCAACCAACGCGGTGTCGTGTTGAGCTATCACCTTCTCGTTAGAGGAGAAGGATGTCCCCAGCAGAGTCGTTATTTTGTTTGCCATAAACAAATTTTTTTAATGAACTTTTGTTTTACAAACTATCAAACAAAGAAGAGTACAATAAAGCCTATACAAAAATCTAAAGTATAATGATTCTAGGAAAATATAGGTATGGATATATGATTTGTGGTTGATTATTTTACTCATTGGACCACTTGACACAAAGAAAGAAATGCTAGCACTTGAACTCGGACAATTGGAGAACTCGGCAACAAGAAAGCTTTGGCAGCACTGACACGTAGAGCTTATGTCCTTCTCTCTATGTCCATGTGTGTGTTTGAAGGAAGGATGTACTGATCCTGCATTTATAGCACTTAGAAACAGTTATAGGGGTGTGCGCGTACAAACAAGCAATATGTACAGTATTTGCTCTCGTGCGCACACATTTGAACAAATAACATCCCACGTTCTGATTAGTGGGTGCACAACTTACTGCCTGCTTGACACGTGACTTCCTTATACGAGAAAAGCGTAGGACACTGGGACAGTTATTTGTACACGTTTCACAAGAAATATGGCATAAAAGACACATAATCATAACTTCTCATTATCAGTTATGATTATAGGAACATAATTAAAGGAGTTTAGCGACACGCGCGTACTTTGATGAAGTTTGGAGATAGTAGCCATGCTGGCGTACTCTGATGAAGTTTGGAGATAGTAGCCAATCTGACGTACTCTGATAATGTTTGAAGTCAGTATCCATGTTAGCGTACTCTGATAATATTTGTAAACAATAGCCATGTTGGCATACTCTGGTAGAGTTTGGCACACTGTCCACTAAATGACAACCTGGGTCCGCGTGCCAGAGATCTTCTACATTAAATGACTCTGACTCCTCGCTTTCCACGTTCGTCAGCTGTCACGTTCATTACATTAAATGTAGAGGGAAGACATAAAATTTTGTGTGCTTGTCTGTATAGAGTTGGTCGAATGGCACAAAAGTACGCCAATGTTCTGCTCTATAAGAAAACGTGCCATACTTCTAAAACCTTAAGAAAGCTATTTTGTGATGAAGTACGCCACCTTTGCTTTAGATCTAGCATTCTTTGGATGCGTACTTTTTATGCTTCTATAATGAGTCTAGAGTTGTCTGACAACGATGATACTTTTTTTTGGGGGCTGCACAAAATGGTGAGTTCTCGACCACCTTCGCATGGAACATCTCACGGCATGCGCTGCAGGGTTATTAGGAATCTTATATAGTTTGGAGTCTGTGGATTCCGAAGAAATGGTCCATCCTCCTATGGAGGGTGGTGAAGAACAAAATCCCCTTCGACAATATTTTAAGGCTATCTGGATTGCAATCACCTCTAAAGACCACTGTTGTTTGGACTCGGCCGCAGAAATTACCATATTTTCTTCTCTAGTAGCACTACTTTCTTTGTTTGGAAGCGGTTTCAGCTTATTTGTAACATAGATTATTGCGGAGATTCATTGCTCCCTCGTCTTTATGCCTAGGGATGGGGGTTCCCAATATACGTTCAGAATTGTGTCATAGTTGCGATAATCTGGGTTCTATGGAAGAACAAGAATAATCACAGATACAAGGGCACTTCCTTCCTTCCAGATCAGTAGGTTATAGAAGTTTCGTGGCAGTTTTCGAGATCTTGGCTTAATTGTCATCACCAGTCCGATGCGATCTCAAGCATGTTGGGTGGTCTCCAGCTAGGGTGACTCTGGGTCTGTCTTTCTTTGGGTAAACTTTTGGAGTTGTTTCGAGTTGGTTTTTTTTTCCACTTTTTCTCCCTTTTGCATGTCCTTGTGCTTTGTTGGTGGTTTTGGGTGAGGTCATTTTGTAACACTTTTTTGACCTGCCTTATAAACTGATTTAGGCCCTGTATATATATATATATATATATATATATATATATATATATATATTCTGGTGACAGGGAGGTGGTTATGTTGGTTTATTACAAATAATATGTATAGTTACATACCTTGATAAATATATGTGTATATATATATTAGAGTAGGGATTAGGTTAGCTAATAAATATGTTTAGGTTTGGACATAGCTTTAAATATTTTATTGATATTACTTTTATTAGTAGACATTTTCTTAGTTTGAATTATAACCCATTAATACTATAGTTTCTATTTTTGGTTCCTTTATTTTTATTTATATAGCTTGTATATATGTGGTTATTTTTTGCTTGTTTATTAATTAACTATCTTTATTAACTACCAGTTGGTTTACCCATAAGTTTCCCTTAACTTATCAACTAAGATCCGCTATTTAAAAAACATTAAATGGCTTTTTGAAAAAAAAGTTTATTTATCTCTGTTTTCAGGGTAGAGTTTTACAATATCTCCAGTGCCGACACTGCCATGCCTTGATGTTGTCTGCCGACATCCCTTGTTATTCTATTTTTGTTCCACATGAACCTCGTAGGGATCCCACCATCACCTCCCAAAACGGAGCTAGAAAAGGAAAAAGATAGAGCTCAATTTGAGAAATTCAAATAAGGTAGTATTTTAAAGTAACTTTTGCAAGTGAACCCACCTAATTTTTAGTCCTTGCAATTTTTAAACCTTTAGTAACCAAATACAAATATAACAAAACAAAAAAGAAGCCTATTATATAAATACCCAAAATAATAAAAATATAAGACTAATATTAATAAAATTATAATAAGTAATCGAAAATAAATTTGTTTCTCATTATAGGATATTTACTTAAAGATTGTAATCAAATCTTAAATTCTCGACCCCAAAGCTGCATTAGACGACAAAAAAGTATATCTGGCACTATTTATGATATTATCTTGCTTTTGTTATATTTTGTCTATTTAATTAGTATACTCGTACATTCAGAGTTCATCAGTAGTAGATCCTTTTGTTATTATATTTATTACTTGATAGCTGTTTTGTAACCCTTAACACAAATTTGATCGCAAGATATGGAATACGACTGCATTTATGTTTGCCTTGTAGTATTAGAGTACAATTTGTTCTTCTTAGTTATAATTACGACAAATTTATTTTCTGTTACATGAGAAATGATTGCTTAGTTGATAGCATGGACATGCATAGTATGGATTCATTGATTGTTGATAGACTCGAACAACCTCTTTACGATTAGACACATAGGTGTGTGTAGATCATACGGTGGGGAGAATGAGTACAAAACACTTGAAATACTATTTTTTTTCTTAACCTAAGAGAACCACGAGGATGTAATGTTATGGCCAACTTGCAAGTCCACACTAGGGCAAGGTTCAGTTATTTTACCCGAAAGCCTACATTAGGGATGAGGTTTTGGTTCTCAGCTTCTCTGAGGAGATTCATTATATGATAGTTAGTTCTTTAGCAGTTCATGTGTACATATTAGTTCTCGAGTGCATATTACATGGTCTGTATATTGGTCACCCTGCATGATCATTATTTTATTTCTTGTTGTAGTTGTACCTTGATAGCAATTTCTATTTGTGCATGATCATTATTTTATTCATTCAACATGTACATTATGCATCTTGCTATATTTCTCTAAGGATCAGATTTCCTTCTAGGTTATTCTTGATCTTATACCCTAGGATTGTTGGGGATTATTTCTGTATAATTTAGGTATTATTGGTAGATACCTTTATTATATTCTTTCGTAGTTTAATTTTTATCTTATATTTTTATGCTACTGTCATAGACTAGATTTGCTAGCTTATTCTTCTTCTTGAGATCGTTTGAACAATTATATTATTGGGTGACCAACTGTTCATTCTTGATATTCTTATTTTGTGGATTGACATATAGTTTTAATATATTGTTCGTGATGACTTTTAGATTTACTTGACTAAGGATATTGCATACATAATTATGTTGGACATGAGTCTTCTTGATACGTAGCTAGTCATTACCATGTATCCTAGTTATATTTACTTTGGGACTGGGGCGTTGCACCCTTCTTTGTCAAAACAATCCCGTAGGCGACCACCCATACCACCCATTGGTTCCTTACCATGACCTCCCAACCTTGTAGTGCTCACCTCAATAACCTCCTTACTGCCAGCAGATTATCTCACCCGCGTCCTTGTTTATGCCGACTGAAGACTTGCTGTTGTCCTCTAGTGTAGCCGCCTTTCTTGCAAGCAACTTATGGTAGATCTTGCAGACTCCAGATGTGCCATCTGTATCTAGGCGACTC
Organism: Iris macrosiphon; assembly: GCA_036927795.1. NCBI lineage: Eukaryota > Viridiplantae > Streptophyta > Magnoliopsida > Asparagales > Iridaceae > Iris > Iris macrosiphon. The sequence continues at coordinate 118,436,132 of JAYESA010000004.1, forward strand.
TAGAGAAGTCATAGACCAATCTTGCTCTAAGAGAAGAAGAACCCCATATTTTTCCCCCATTCTCAAAATTGGGGTTACTACTGCTGAAATTTATTATTTAGGTTATTATCTTAGACCCCTCAACATTTAATAAATTATAACTTACGATAAGACTTTACTTAATTAAATAGATACCAAAATATTTTATTAATATTTATACCAAGCAACAAAATATAATTATGTTCAAATATTTACAAAAAATTTAGGCTTTGTGGACATTTGAAGACATTGGACCAAACCCCCGTACCCTTAATTGCAGAGGAATTAGTCTAAACCCAGGCAATTATACCTTGCCATCATTTATACTTGGTTATATTCTATATTTGCTTGTTTATTTAATTTAGAGTTTGGTTGTATTGATAAGGCATTATTATAGTACCCCATTCCTGGATGTTCACTATGTGTCACTACCATATTTTAGGAAAAAGGGTATTTTAGTAATTTCCTATTTAAATAAATATTGTGCATGGTAAATAATTTTTGTTGTATTATTTAATTATTGTTAGATGTTAATTAATTATTTTGGACTTATTTTAGTAGACCCAACTAGTTTAGTTTGGACCCATGGACCAACATGAATTAAATAGTTAGCCTTGGCTCATTTAGAAAGCCCATAGTTAAGGAGATGGATTAAATTAATTAAGTGATTAGACTAGAAGCTTCCTTCCTTAATTATTTCTTCATGAGAGGCCCCAAGGGGTACATTGGGCATTTTACAATTGCTTGGAGAAGGGGGCATGGCCGGCCTATATTAGAGGGGGGAAATTTCTCTCTCCTCTCATTCTCATTCCAAATCTAGATCTAGAATTTTTCACTCCCAAATTCCCTCCATTCCCATTCCAATTCTCCACCAAATTCATTCCAAATTCTTCCCAATTCACCATTAGAAAGTTGAGAAGCAAGGATCTAGAAGGAGGAAGCAAGGATCTACAAAGAGGAGCAAGGATCTACAATTTGGAAGCAAGTTCATCTCAATTGGAGGTTTCGTTGGGAATCCATCTCCCAATAGGTATAATTCAGTTTTTCACATTAAAATAACTTCTAAATCTGAGATTTAATCATGTAAAATCAACCTATATGTATGTACTACCCATAGGACTTTGTTTTGTGTTTATAGGAGACCCATGGAGAAAGTTATAGTGCTTTTTGTGTCAATTTTGTTGGAATTCCGAATTTATATTTTGTTGTGTGTGTCAATTGATCCTATAGATCAATTGGGCATGTGCTTATGTGTTTGGGGCTTGTGTCGTGTCCATATTTGGGTACATGTGGTTCGTATCCCAACTATTTGGTGATACGTGTCATTTTGGGGGCTTCCTCCGACACGGGGCTTTGTACATGTCGTATTTTAACACGGACACATAGATCTACTTTTGACACTTTGATTTATTCATAAATATTATTTGTGACTTGTTTGTGTCCTTCGGGGTACATTTGGTTGTGTGTCAGACTCGTGTCGCATACGTATCCTAGATCTAGTGGGATACGGTGTGATACTCTCCAAATTTGGTGTATTTTTGTGTAGATCTAATTATTTATGCTTTAAATTCTTCATTTATAATTAGTAAATATATATAGATATTATATATTATTTTAGTGTATTTATTATGGTATTTATTGTAGCATAGATCTATATATTTCTATGTGTTCTAATGTGATGTATAAATATATGTATGTAGCTTTCTTGCATGCAATTATATATGTACTTATGTTAATAATATAAATTATACATAAATGTTTTATAAAATATATTTATGTGTTTAAATGTGTAATTATATTATTTATAATTATTATATATTTAATTGTTAATTTAATGAATGTATTTTTATGTGTGCTTCTAGCCATGTAAAATACGTACATTAATATGTGCATTGTGTTTTGTAACTAATAGTATTTAATTGTATATATATATATATATGTATATATATGTGTGTGCTTTTGTGTAGTATAATACTAATAGTAATATATTATATTATTTGTATAAATACTGGTTTGTATATACTTTATATTAGAGGACTATGCCAGCTGTATCTGAGGGGCTTCCACCTCCACCTCCTGTTCCAGCAGAGGCGTCACAGATGTTTACACTGTTTTGTGAGATGCTCGAGGCACAGAGGGCTCAGTCAGAGGCACATCAGAGGCAGACCGACGTTCTACGATAGGGCATCGAGAGTGCTCATCAGCTTGCTCGTGCTGTAGTTGAGAGAGGAGTTCCGGTCCAGCAGCAGGTTGTTCCTCAAGTTGCTCAGCTTCGGCCAGGCAACATTCAGGACTTCAAGAAACTGGAGCCTAGGATTTTCAAAGGGACGGAGGGCATCGTCTATGCTGATGATTGGCTCGAGGACATTGAGCGTCTTATGAGGGTGTCCCGTCTTTCTGAAGATCTGAAGGTTGAGACGGTAGGACTTCAACTGTTCGACGTCGCTCGCACTTGGTTCAGGAATGAGCCAGTACTGGTTGACGTAGGACAATCTTGGGAGGTATTCAAGGACCTTTTCAAGAAGAAGTTTTTCGCTCGGATAGACAGGCTTGACTTGGGGAGACAATTCTCATTCAGGGGAGCATGTCTGTGGAGGAATACGCTGCGGAGTTTGGTAGGTTGAGCCGATTTACAGAGTATTTGGTGAGGGAGCCGGAGGTTCGAGCTATTCGTTTCCGAGAGGGTCTAAACTGGGAAGTGAAGATTCTCATTCCATCTTTTTATGAGACATACTCGGAGATACTTGCGGAGGCACGCAAGGTTGAGCGGGATCTGGGTTTGAAGACCAAGAGAGACCGTGATTCTTTTCTGGGGGCCAACGGCAGTACAGTATCTGCCAAACGTCCTCATTTCCAGTCCAGACCTTTCCAGCAGTCACAGCAGAACCAGACTCCAGCTAGAGCGCCTTTTCACCAGGCACCTCAGCAGCAGAGACAGTTTCAGCAAGCTCCATGCAACTTCTGCAAGAAGCCTGGCTACATCTGGGAAGTTTGCAGGAGGAGGCTAGGAGTTTGTTTGTATTGTGGTACTGAAGGGCATCGATCGAGGGAGTATCCTCGTCGTGTAGTTCAGGGAGCAGCTCCAGCTCCGAGGACACAGACGAGACCACCTGCAGCACAGCCGAGGGGACCGCTTCCGATACAGCAGCAGCATTTTGTCCAGCAACAACAGCAGGAAGGTGCTCGACAGGGACGAGCGTTTGCTATGACCGTCGAAGAGGAGGAACCCACCGGAGATGTCATCGCAGGTTCTATTCTTCTTGATTCCATTCCAGCTTTAGCTTTTTTTGATAGTGGTGCTTCCCATAGTTTTGTATCTGTTTCTTTTGCTCTGAAGCATGGTTTGGTAGCTGAGTCTTTGCTTAGGACTTGCAAGATCATGACCGGGGGAGGTATTATCCTGGTTAATGATATTTGCAAGGATCGAAGAGTTACTCTGGGAGGCCAGGAGTTGAGTGCGTGTCTACTTGTAATGCTACTTCCGAGCTACGACATTGTACTTGGGATGGATTGGTTAAGTAGGCACCATGCTAGCATAGACTGTAGAGGAGGTAGAGTTTTGTTTGGTTCGCCAGGAGAGCCAGAGTTCGAGTTTGCTAGAGGAGCTGCGGAGTAGGGAGAAGGCATTATTTGTGGAGCTATGGTGGAAGACAAGGAGTTGCCGCATCCGTTGATAGCAGAATTATTGGATGTGTTTCCTGAGGAATTGCCAGGATTGCCGCCAGATCGAGATTTTGAATTTTCTATAGACTTGGTGCCAGGTGCAGAATCAATTTCGCAACATGTCTATAGAGTAAACAACAGCGAGCTGGTCGAGTTGAAGAAGCAGGTGGACGAATTGCAGGATAAGGGGTTTATCAGATCGAGTTCTTCACCATGGGGAGCCCCGGTATTGTTTATACCGAAGAAGGATGGATCGGTGCGTATGTGCATTGATTACAGGGCTTTAAATAATCTCACTATCAAGAATAAGTATTCTTTGCTACGGATTGATGATCTGTTTGATCAGTTGAGTGGTGCGAAGGTATTTTCTAAGATAGATTTGAGATCAGGCTACCATCAGGTGAAGGTGAAGCCGGAGGACATATCGAAGACTGCTTTTAGAACTCGGTATGGTCAGTACAAGTTTATGGTGATGCCATTTGGTTTGACTAATGCACCGGCGGTATTTATGAACTTGATGAACAAGGTGTTCCACCAGTACCTTGACAAGTTCGTGGTGGTATTCATCGACGACATACTCATATACTCGAGGACGCCGGAGGAGCATGAGTGTCACGCCCCAGTCCCGAAATACCGTAGGACCAGATACGTGGCAATGGCCAGCAGTACGCACCTATGGACCAATCCAACTTAATGGATCCATCAGGGCATACTTAAGCTGTAAAACAAGTCTACGACAATAATGGTACAACTAATCTCATCCACACAAGATATAAAATATGATCCACAGAATAAATAAGAAGGTAAATCATCATCTAGTCTCAACAAAGTACTTCGGGGAACAACCCGGTAAATCTCTAGTACAATGGTTCAGCAGACCAGAAAATAAAAGACTGAAATAATAAATAAAACTGAGCATGAACATGGATGCTCAAGAGAAGTCTTCAGCTAAGACCTCGTCCTCAGATGGCGGTACAGCTCCTGGATCGGCTCCTCTTGCTGCGGTCCCGTATACCTCGGGATAAACCTCGTCTGCAAAATCTGGGGACAAAATCCATATCCAGGTCCTCAGGGGACATAGCAAGGTACAGAAAATATACAAGCCAGAATATAAACAGTGCAGCAAATAATGAGATAAGCAGGGTAAGTATGTAACATCTGTATAAATGCAAGAGAGAATATCAATAGTACTCAGGTTGAAACAACTACAAGCCCTGTGTAGGGGAGCCGGTAGTAGTGGTGTCAAGAGGTGGTCTAGCTCAGCGGGTTACTGAGTAGCCGGCTTAACATAATCAACCTGTAGCCTATGAAACTATCCTGTGATAGATGGAACAATAAGGGAATACTAGAATAACCAGCTAAGTGATATGCAAGATGAGAGCAGCACTAGAACTCAGGCTGAAGCATACTACCAGCTCTGTGTCGGGGAGCCGGTAGCAGCAGTAATAATAAGTAATGGGCTAAGCTCGGGCTTCAGAGTCTTGGCCTCACAATAGTAGGGGTGGATATATATAATCAGCCTGTAGTCTGTGTGTCTCTCCCCACCCAATGTAACCACGCAAATCATGAACATAACGTCTCACGTCCATGTCAGCGGAGTCATATCTAATGCACAAGTCATAATGTATATAGAATATAGAATCTAGGTCAAGTCCTGTATCCTATACAGAATCACCACAAATATCTCGGGAAGATCCTGTCTCATGATCAGTGTCCTGTGTCCTGGGTCAAAGTGTACTTGGTAAGACAAGTACGAGAAGATAAAGTGTCACGTATGTCCATATCTAGATGACATTATCCAACATCGCATACGATGTTGGCACCCGACTGATAATCGGACGCTAAGTATGTCAAACGGTCCTAGGTTAAGCATGCACAGTAAATATATGAAGTAAGAAAAATAGGTAACAATACTGTAGAGATGGCAAGGTACACTTGCCTGATGTTTGAATATCAACTGTCGTCCTGGTATCGGTGGATCCGGTAGGTACTACTCCGAAAGCTGTAATAAATATCACCAACAGTCTCAGAAGGTATCAAACTGCTAGAATTGCCTGTCCTTACGTCCAATTTGGACACAGGGGCAAAATGGTCATTTTTGGGCCAAAGCGGGGTCCATATGTGGGCCACTTTGTACCAAAAAGCGTGTCAGGGTCAAAGGTCTCCAAATTCTGCAAACTTAGTGTATATAAGTCAGGAACGATGATTCGAACCCAACAAAACTTTCAGAATTGGATTCCGATGTGCCGAACACAAAATCATCCGTCAAGTGGAGCCTGTGGGGCCCACGACACGCGATTTTATCAACGTCCTCAGAATCGAACCAAACTTGGCTCACAGGACCAGCGTATTGCTACGAGTCCGATGGCGTAAGTTTTGTCTCGGTCTGACATGTGTACACAAAGTTACAGCGTGTTCCAGAAAGGTCGGATACGGGGTGTCGTCAACGGATACGCGTTGATTCTGGGGTGCACGCACCTCCGAATCGACTTCCGTAAAATCCCACACGACCGTTTCAACGAAGCGCACGGTTCGGTAAAGATCGCGTGCGACCAAGTCGTCCCGATTGGTGGAGCGCACTCAGTTCTGGGGTGAAATAGGGTATTGTTTTTCCTGTTTTTGGATCGCGTTGTACAATCACCACAGGATGCGATGCATCGAGCAAGTTGTACGGGCACCGAGAGGGTTATACAGTCTACGCATAGCAACTGACAGAATGGAAAACGGAGTTGCGATGAGGAAGAAACCGGTACCTGAACAGGGCCTCGTGAGTTCTGTTTCCCACGTGTCCAAGCGTCAATTCCGTGTCCTGCGATCGGGTGGCTGTGCCCAGGCGTCAATTCCGATCGTGCTCGCGACGGGGCTGAGTCAACTCCGAGGCGGGGTCGACCAGAGGGCGACGGCCTTGGTCGGCTGAGGCGGCGTTGACCCGGAAGAATCGGCCTGTCGTCGGTCTGGGAGGAGTCGATGAAGGGTTCAGTCACCTGTCGTCGGTCTGGGAGGAGTCGATGAAGGGTTCAGCCGCCTGTCGTCGGTCTGGAAGGAGTCGACGAAGGGTTCAGCCGCCTGTCGTCGGTCTGGGAGGAGTCGACGAAGGGTTCAGCGCCTGTCGTCGGAGCGACAGCGGCGTGGGGGGGTTTAGTCGTGGTCGCTGGACGATGGGGGAAACGTCGGCGCCGGAGTGAGGTGAGTCGGTATCAGTGGATCTAGGGTTTCGGCAGGGGGCAAGTTTGAAGAAGACGACGGAGCGGTGGCTAGAGCTTGGCACGAACGCCGAGGAGGGGGGGATTTATAGGCTTTGCACAGTACAATCCGGCGGCTAGGGTTTCCCTTGCGAGTTTCGGGTTGGTTTGGTTCGGGTTTGGTTTGGTTCGGGTTTGGTTCACAATCCAATAGCTTTTAGTCCTAAAAATCGTTGCTCCGGTGTCCAATAAATTCACCGAAAAATGCCACGCGTCCGGTTTTTCATTTTACACAATAATTTATTACTTCTAGAATATTTTAACACCAATTAGCCACACTTAAAATTCTTTAAATCACCATTCCCTTCGTTTTAAATTTCCAGAAACTACCAAAATCGAAGTAACTCATTTTAAAATTATTCTCAAAAATTCAGGGTATTTACAATCTTCCCTCCTTATAGGATTGCGTCCTTGCAATCAAAGAATAAGCTACCAAAGAAAGAATTATAGAAATACAAGGTTGCTTAGTTTACAACTGCCTTCTCGAACAAGTGGGGGTAACGCTGGCGCATACTGTCTTCTCGTTCCCAAGTCGATTCTCCCGGAGAATGATGTTTCCATGCTACACGAACCAGTCTAATTGTCTGTCCCCGTAATGTCTTCTCGCTGACGTCGAGGATGCCAACTGGTTGTTCTTCATACCTCAAGCTTGGGCCTACTGCGATCTCTGAATGATCGACTATGTGACTTGGGTCGGTCACGTACCTTCGCAGCTGTGAGACGTGGAATACGTCATGCACTCCTTCTAGGGATGGAGGTAATGCAAGACGATAAGCCACCTCACCAACGCGCTCTAGAATATCAAATGGCCCAATATACCTTGGGCTCAACTTGCCTCTGCTCCCGAATCTGATAGTACCACGAGTGGGCGAAATCCTCAAGAACACGTGCTCTCCTTCTTTGAACTCTAGGGGACGTCTGTGCGTATCCGCCCAATGCTTCTGTCGGTCCTGGGCTGCTCGTAGATGATTCTGAATCTGTTTCACATTTTCCACTGTCTGCGTTACCAATTCTGGACCCAGTATTTGACGTTCACCAACGTCACTCCAACATATAGGCGATCTGTACTTCCTTTCGTATAAAGCTTCAAATGGTGCCATCTGGATGCTGGCCTGATAACTGTTGTTGTAGGAGAACTCCACTAAGTGCAGATGATCTTTCCAAGATCCTCTAAAGTCTAGCATACATGATCTCAACATGTCCTCCAATATCTGAATGGTGCGTTCTGATTGGCCATCTGTCTGCGGGTGGTATGCCGTGCTGAATTTGAGTCTGGTGCCCAGACTCTCTTGCATGCTTCTCCAGAAATGAGATATAAATCTCGAATCTCGACCCGATACAATACTAATAGGCACTCCATGTAATTTGACGATTTGTCGCATATACATGTCGGCTAGTACCTCTGTGGACTGTCCAACTCTAAATGGCAAGAAGTGTGCCGATTTAGTGAGTCTATCCACGATAACCCAAACTGCATCTCTCCCGCTGGGGCTCCTTGGAAATCCCGTGACAAAATCTATCGTGATATGCTTCCACTTCCATTCCGGTACCGAAAGCGGCTGTAACATACCCGCAGTCCTCTGATGTTCGGCCTTTACTTGTTGGCAGACTAAGCATTTGGCCACAAATCTTGCAATCTCTCTCTTCATTCCATGCCACCAGTAATACTGTCTCAAGTCTCGGTACAATTTGGTTCCTCCTAGGTGAACAGAGTATATAGAGCTATGTGCTTCAGTCATTAACTCTTGTCTCAATTCTCCATTTGGAACATACAGGCGATTTCCAAACCTCAATGTTCCGTCTTCGTGTATACGAAGTCCTGTCTGCATGCCTGCTTCTGTCCTCTCCTTGAGTCTTCAGAATCTAGCATCGGTGGGCAATGCCTCCTTAATCTTCTCCATGAGTGATGACTGAATCTCAAGGTTAGCCATCAAGCCATTCTGTCCTAGTAAGACAACCTCTATTTGAAGCTCCTGTAGATCTTTCAATAACTCGGGCTGCATTGTCAAGAAATAAGCCGTAGGCTTTCTGCTGAGCGCATCTGCAACGACATTCGCCTTTCCCGGATGATACTGCAGATCGATGTCAAAATCTACCATCAATTCCAGCCAGCGTCTCTGTCTCATGTTAAGCTCCTTCTGAGTATATACATACTTCAGACTCTTGTGATCAGTAAAGATTTCTATCCTTTCTCCATAAAGATAGTGCCTCCAGATCTTTAATGCAAATATAACTGCTGCTAGCTCCAGATCATGTGTTGGGTAGTTTTTCTCATGGACCTTCAACTGTCTCGACGCATAAGCAATGACTTTGCCATGTTGCATCAAAACACATCCTAGTCCACTGCCTGATGCATCACTGTAAACAACAAAATCTCCTGACCCTGAAGGAAGAGTCAAGATAGGTGCTGTTGTTAATCTTCTCTTCAGTTCTTCAAAAGCCTTATGGCAGTCTTCTGTCCATATAAACTCCTGGTCCTTCCGTGTAAGCTTCGTCATCGGTTCCGCAATCCTCGAGAAATTTTCTACGAACCTTCGGTAATATCCCGCAAGTCCGAGAAAACTTCTCACCTCTGCAACTGATGTGGGTGTAGGCCAAGTCTCTATTGCCGCAACTTTCTCTGGATCCACTGAAAGTCCTTCTCCTGATATGATGTATCCCAAGAAAGGCACTTTGTCCATACAGAACTCATACTTACTGAGTTTGACATATAACTTCTCCTGCCTCAAGGTCTCTAACACGATTCTGAGGTGCTCCTCGTGCTCTTCATGGTTCTTGAAATATATGAGAATGTCGTCAATGAATACCACTACAAATTTATCCAAGAACTGATGAAAAACTCTGTTCATTAAGCTCATAAACACTGCTGGCACGTTGGTTAAACCAAACGACATCACCAAGAACTCATAATGCCCATACTTCGTCCTGAAAGCTGTCTTCGGTATGTCTTCCTTCCTTACTTTGATCTGATGATAGCCGGATCAAAGGTTAATCTTCGAGAATACCCTTGCACCACTCAACTGATCGAATAGATCATCAATACGCAGTAAGGGATACCTGTTCTTGATAGTCACAGCATTCAGTACCCTGTAGTCAATGCATAATCGCACTGATCCATCCTTCTTTGGCACAGATAATATGGGTGCTCCCCATGGTGAAACACTGGGCCAAATGAAACCCTTATCCAGAAGGTCATCAACTTGCGCTTTCAACTCTACTAACTCCTTAGGTGCCAGTCGATAAACTGATGATGTGATAGGCTCTGCTCCTGGAGTTAAGTCTATTGTGAATTCTATTTCCCGATCAGGCGGTAAGCCTGGAAGATCATCGGGAAATACATCCACAAATTCAGATATGACTCTTGGATAACTTGTCTCCCCTTCTACAGATAGTACCCTAAGAGTAGGCTGAACTCTCTGCTCTACTGCTCCTCAAAGAAACTCAAATTCTGGATGTCCAGGCGGTCTAAAGATAACCCGCCCAAGTCGGCAATCAAGAGTCGCATGGTACTGACTTAACCAGTCCATACCAAGTACGACATCATAGTCCGGCATAGAAAATATCAGGAATTGAGCTCGCATTTCTCGGCCACAAACGACTACAGAACATGATCTACAGACGTCACTAACCGGAATAATTCCGCCTCCCGTAAGAATTCTCTTCATTTTCGGAAGGGGTGCGGTAGCTACTCTATGGGTGGCTACAAAGCTAGCTGCTATAAATGAATGCGATGCTCCAGAATCAAATAATGCCATAGCTGGTAATGAAGCTACTAAAATAGTACCTGCGATGACCTCGCCTGCTGTAGCCTCCTCCTCAACAGCTAATGTGAATGCCTGTCCTCGCCCCTGTGCTTGGCCTCGCTGCTGCTGAGCCTGCTGGAATAAAGCTGCCTGTGGTGCCAGGGGTGGTCTCTGCTGGTTCCCTCCTGGGGCTGGTGGCCTGACGCTTCCAACTCCTGCCTGCTGTGCTCCTGCTGCCGGGTAAACTGGTCGTGGTGCAGGCAAAGCTAATCTCGGTGCTCCCTCTCTGCGCTCGGTGCACTCTTTGGTCTGATGCTGGTTGGAACCGCAAGCTAGGCAGAGTCCCAACTTGCGTCGGCATTCCCTCTCGATGTGACCTATCTTGCCGCAGTGGTGACAAGTAGGGAGAGATGTGGCCCTGTATGCTGTCCTCTCTGGCATACTCCTCTGGGTCCGCTTTACTGAATCCCCATGTCCTGGCCTCGATGGTGCTGATGTGATATGCCTCTTCAGAGTCGACTCCCTTCTGGTGACACGCTCCATGCGTCGGGCTGCTGCGAGAACGTCGGTATAAGATGTAGGTGCGATCGATCCAATCAATCTCTGAAGCTCTAACTTCAGCCCGTCAAAGAACTTCTCAGCTTTTTCTTCCTCCGTCGAAATCAATGTCGGGGCAAAGCGGCTGAGGCGAATGAATTCCGTGTTGTATTCTTCCACTGTCATGCTGCCTTGGATAAGGCGGTGGAACTTGTCTCTGAGCTCTGATCGTGCAACTGCCGGAATGTACATTTCTTTGAAGAGTCTGGAGAACTCTTCCCAGGTGACTCGGTCCTGCCCGAGCCTCATCTCCTCTGCTAACCACCAGTGATGTGCATTCTCCGTTAACTGTATTCTGACTGCAGTCATCCACTTCTCTCTAGGAAGTTCAGCGGCTTCTAACTGATGCTGAATGTTTGTGAGCCATTCATGAACTTCTGTTGGCCCCTCTTTACCAGAAAATGTACGAGGCTTGAGCTGACGGAAGTCGGTGATAGATCCAGTCATCGATCGCCTCGCTGGTGGATTTGCCTGCTCCAATGCGGATACCAGGCTGGTTCTCAGATTCTCGGCCTCCTGACATTGAGCTTCTTGCTGAATCTGTTGCTGTGCTTGCATCATAGCATACATCATCTGGAACATCTGTTATCCGTCCATGGCTTGTCCTGGCGGGAAAGCTGGTATCTGGGGAGTGAACTGTGGTGGAGGTGGGATGTCATCTCTCCAGAACATTGGATTAGGCTGACCGGTTTGATCGCTCTGCGATGCTTGTCCTCCATTCCCTGGGGTCACTCCGTCAATATAAGTAACCACAGCGTCTTGTGGCGTATCCAATGGAATCTCGTCTCCGTTCCTGGGATCCATTTCTCTACAACCAAAAGATAAACTGTAAGAAGCTCATAGGAATCAATACAGGATGCAGTTCAAGTAACAATTTCGAGTTCGATATAGAGTTCAACAATGGGTTAAATAATGGATGAGATCCTAGAACTTATCCTATCCTTAAGGCAGGCTGGTTCGGTCCCTAAGTTGAAACCGAACAATTTTGTCGTTGACCTGCATGGGCCACCACAAAAACCATGTCATGCCCCAGTCCCGAAATACCATGGGACCAGATACGTGGCAATGGCCAGCAGTACGCACCGATGGACCAACCCAACTTAATGGATCCATCAGGGCATACTTAAGCTGTAAAACAAGTCTACGACAATAATGGTACAACTAATCTCATCCACACAAGATATAAAATATGATCCACAGAATAAATAAGAAGGTAAATCATCATCTAGTCTCAACAAAGTACTTCGGGGAACAACCCGGTAAATCTCTAGTACAATGGTTCAGCAGACCAGAAAATAAAAGACTGAAATAATAAATAAAACTGAGCATGAACATGGATGCTCAAGAGAAGTCTTCAGCTAAGACCTCGTCCTCAGATGGCGGTACAGCTCCTGGATCGGCTCCTCCTGCTGCGGTCCCGTATACCTCGGGATAAACCTCGTCTGTAAAATCTGGGGACAAAATCCATATCCAGGTCCTCAGGGGACATAATAAGGTACAGAAAATATACAAGCCAGAATATAAACAGTGCAGCAAATAATGAGATAAGCAGGGTAAGTATGTAACATCTATATAAATACAAGAGAGAATATCAATAGTACTCAGGTTGAAACAACTACAAGCCCTGTGTAGGGGAGCCGGTAGTAGTGGTGTCAAGAGGTGGTCTAGCTCAGCGGGATACTGAGTAGCCGGCTTAACTTAATCAACCTGTAGCCTGTGAAACTATCCAGCGATAGATGGAACAATAAGGAAATACTAGAATAACCAGCTAAGTGATATGCAAGATGAGAGCAGCACTAGAACTCAGGCTGAAGTATACTACCAGCTCTGTGTCGGGGAGCCAGTAGCAGCAGTAATAATGAGTAATGGGCCAAGCTCGGGCTTCAGAGTCTTGGCCTCACAATAGTAGGGGTGTATATATATAATCAGCCTATAGTCTGTGTGTCTCTCCCCACCCAATGTAACCACGCAAATCATGAATATAACGTCTCACGTCCATGTCAGCGGAGTCATATCTAATGCACAAGTCATAATGTATATAGAATATAGAATCTAGGTCAAGTCCTGTATCCTATATAGAATCACCACGAATATCTCGGGAAGATCCTGTCTCATGATCAGTGTCCTGTGTCCTGGGTCAAAGTGTACTTGGTAAGACAAGTACGAGAAGATAAAGTGTCACGTATGTCCATATCTAGATGACATTACCCAACACCGCGTACGATGTTGGCACCCGACTGATAATCGAACGCTAAGTATGTCAAACGGTCCTAGGTTAAGCATGCACAGTAAATATATGAAGTAAGAAAAATAGGTAACAATACTGCAGAGATGGCAAGGTACACTTGCCTGATGTTTGAATATCAACTGTCGTCCTGGTATCGGTGGATCCGGTAGGTACTACTCCGAAAGCTGTAATAAATATCACCAACAGTCTCAGAAGGTATCAAACTGCTAGAATTGCCTGTCCTTACGTCCAATTTGGACACAGGGGCAAAATAGTCATTTCTGGGCCAAAGCGGGGTCCATATGTGGGCCACTTTGCACCGAAAAGCGTGTCAGGGTCAAAGGTCTCCAAATTCTGCAAACTCAGTGTATATAAGTCAGGAACGATGATTCGAATCCAACAAAACTTTCAGAATTGGATTCCGATGTGCCGAACACAAAATCACCCGTCAAGTGGAGCCTGTGGGGCCCACGACACGCAATTTTATCAACGTCCTCAGAATCGAACCAAACTTGGCTCACAGGACCAGCGTATTGCTACGAGTCTGATGGCGCAAGTTTCGTCTCGGTCTGACGTATGTACACAAAGTTACAGCGTATTACAGAAAGGTCGGATACGGGGTGTCGTCGACGGATACGCGTTCATTCCGGGGTGCACGCACCTCCGAATCGACTTCCGCAAAATCCTACACGACCGTATCAACGACGCGCACGGTTCGGTAAAGACCGCGTGCGACCAAGTCGTCTCGATTGGCGGGGCGCACTCAGTTCCGGGGTAAAACAGGGTATTATTTTTTCTATTTTTGGATCGCGTTGTACGATCACCACAGGACGCGATGCACCGAGCAAGTTGTACGGGCACCGAGAGGGTTATACAGTCTACGCATAGCAATTGACGGAATGGAAAACGGAGTTGCGATGAGGAAGAAACCGGTACCTGAACAGGGCCTCGTGAGTTCTGTTTCCCACGTGTCCAAGCGTCAATTCCGTGTCCTGCGATCGGGTGGCTGTGCCCAGGCGTCAATTCCGATCGTGCTCGCGGCGGGGCTGAGTCAACTCCGAGGCGGGGTCGACCAGAGGGCGGCGGCCTTGGTCGACTGAGGCAGCGTTGACCCGAAAGAAGCGGCCTATCGTCGGTCTGGGAGGAGTCGACGAAAGGTTCAGCCGCCTGTCGTCGGTCTGGGAGGAGTCGACGAAGGGTTCAGCCGCCTGTCGTCGGTCTGGAAGGAGTCGACGAAGGGTTCAGCCGCCTGTCGTCGGTCTGGGAGGAGTCGACGAAGGGTTCAGCGCCTGTCGTCGTAGCGACAGCGGCGTGGGGGGGTTTAGTCGTGGTCGCTGGACGATGGGGGAAACATCGGCGCCGGAGTGAGGTGAGTCGGTATCAGTGGATCTAGGGTTTCGACAGGGGGCGAGTTTGAAGAAGACGACGGCACGGTAGCTAGAGCTTGGCACGAGCGCCGAGGGGGGGGATTTATAGGCTTCGCACAGTACAATCCGGCGGCTAGGGTTTCCCTTGCGGGTTTCGGGTTGGTTTGGTTTGGGTTTGGTTTGGTTCGGGTTTGGTTCACAATCCAATAGCTTTTAGTCCTAAAAATCGTTGCTCCGGAGTCCAATAAATTCACCGAAAAATGCCACGCATCCGGTTTTCCATTTTACACAATAATTTATTACTTCCAGAATATTTTAACACCAATTAGCCATACTTAAAATTCTTTAAATCACCATTCCCTTCGTTTTAAATTTCCAGAAACTACCAAAATCGAAGTAACTCATTTTAAAATTATTCTCAAAAATTCAGGGTGTTTACAATGAGGAGCATTTGAGGATTGTGTTGGATGTGCTGAGGAAGGAGAAGTTGTATGAGAAGTTGTCCAAATGTGAGTTTTTCTTGGACAAGATAGAATTCTTGGGGCATGTTGTGACTGGTGATGGTATTTCAGTGGATCCGAAGAAGATTTCAGCAGTGAAATCTTGGAAGACTCCGAGTTCAATAGCAGAGATCAGGAGTTTCTTGGGATTGGCAGGCTACTACAGGAAGTTTGTGCAAGATTTTTCGAGGATTGTCGAGCTGATGACCAGACTCACAAGGAAGGATGCGAAGTTTGTTTGGACGGAGGATTGCCAGGTTGCTTTTGAGGAGTTGAAGAAGAGGTTGACGTCTGCTCCTATTTTGACGTTGCCATCAGGGTCCGGAGGTTTCACTATTTATAGTGATGCATCGGGAAAGGGTTTAGGTTGTGTTCTTCAGCAGCATGGGAAAGTGATTGCCTATGCATCCAGGCAATTGCGTCCTCATGAAAAGAACTATCCTACCCATGATTTGGAGTTGGCAGCCGTCATCTTCGCCCTGAAGTTGTGGAAACATTATTTGTACGGAGAGCGTGTGGAGATCTTCACTGACCATAAAAGCTTGAAGTACATTTTCACGCAGAAGGAGTTGAACATGAGGCAGCGTCGGTGGTTGGAACTGATGAAGGATTTTGATATCTCTTTACAATATCATCCTGGAAAAGCCAATGTAGTTGCCGATGCTTTGAGCAGGTATCCGGTAGCTATGTTCTTAACGCAGGATCAATATTTGTTGGAGGACTTGGAGAGCTTGGGCATTGAGGTGATTGTTCCTGGGTGTGCTATGCAGATGTGGGGATTACAGATACACTCAGATTTGATGGACAGGATTAAGGCAGCACAGTATGATGACGTATCTTTGAGGAGTATCAGGGCTCAGGTGAGAGCAGAATTGGAGGATGATTTCACTATTGCAGAGGATGGATCTTTGAGGCATGGAATTAGATTGTGTGTGCCTAGTGGAGAGTTGCGTGAGGAGGTATTGCAGGAAGCACATCGCTCTCAGTATTCCATACATCCAGGTGCTAACAAGATGTATCGGGATATGAGAGAGAGTGTGTGGTGGTATGGCATGAAGAGGGAAGTGGCACAGTTTGTATCCAGATGCTTAGTGTGCCAGCAGGTGAAAGCCGAGAGGCAGAGGCCAGGAGGGTTACTTCAGCCATTACCCATTCCAGAGTGGAAGTGAGAACACATTACTATGGATTTTGTGTCCGGACTTCCACGATCTCCAGGAGGGAAATACGCGATTTGGGTCATTGTTGATAGGTTGACCAAGTCGGCCTACTTTTTGCCTTTCAAGGTAGGTTTGTCTACGGAGAAGCTGGCAGAGATGTATGTGAGGCAGATCGTTAGGATACATGGAGTTCCCGTCAGCATAGTCTCAGATCGGAATAGTTGTTTTACTTCTCATTTCTGGAGGAGTTTGCAGGAGAGTTTGGGCACTCAGGTCAAGTTCAGTACTGCATATCATCCCCAGACAGATGGGCAGTCAGAGAGGACTATCCAGACTCTCGAGGATATGTTGCGTACTTGTGTACTAGATTTCGGGGGTTCTTGGGAGGACCATCTCCATTTGGTAGAGTTTGCTTACAACAACAGTTACCAGGCCAGTATAGAGATGTTACCTTTTGAAGCTCTATATGGTCGGAGGTGTCGTACTCCTTTGTCTTGGGACGATATTGGAGAGAGAGTTTTGCTTGGGCCAGAAATGGTTGTGGATGCAGCAGAGAAGGTTCAGTTGATCAGAGACAGACTTCGAGTGGCGTAGGACAGACAGCGGCATTGGGCCGATAGCCATCGGAGACCTTTGGAGTTCGAGGTATAGTTTAGATTTTGTTTGTGCTTGTTCTTGTTTGTTATAGATTAAGTTCTTAAGATGGTATTTTGTTCTAGGTGGGTGGTTTGGTGTTTCTGAGGATTTCTCCGACACGAGGCACGATTCGCTTCGGTGGAGGCGGAAAGCTTAGTCCGCGATTCATCGGACCTTTCACTATTCTAGAGAGGGTCGGTGCAGTTGCTTATAGACTAGACTTGCCACCTGTATTGGAGGGAGTGCACAACGTGTTTCATGTGTCACAGTTGAGACAATACATGGCCGATCCTAGTCATGTATTGGATCACTCAGAGATAGAGGTGGGTCCTACTCTTAGCTATCCAGAGCAGCCAGTTGAGATTCTGGATCGGAGAGAGAAGGTGCTGAGGAACCAGACTATTCCTATGGTACGCGTCGCATGGAGGCATCACTCTCCGGGGGAGTCTACCTGGGAGAGAGAGGATGACATGCGAGAGCGTTATCCATATTTGTTTGTACCTTGAGGTATGTTAATTCTCTAGCTATGTTCTGTTCATTGTTATGTTTTGTTCATTAGTTAATTGTGATTCTTTAGTTCTGTTCTATGATTTTCTGGGGGTAGTTTTTATCTTTAAATTTCGAGGACAAAATTATTTTAAGGAGGGTAGACTTGTCACTACCACATTTTAGGAAAAAGGGTATTTTAGTAATTTCCTATTTAAATAAATATTGTGCATGGTAAATAATTTTTGTTGTATTATTTAATTATTATTAGATGTTAATTAATTATTTTGGACTTATTTTAGTAGACCCAACTAGTTTAGTTTGGACCCATGGACCAACATGAATTAAATAGTTAGCCTTGGCCCATTTAGAAAGCCCATAGTTAAGGAGATGGATTAAATTAATTAAGTGATTAGACTAGAAGCTTTCTTCCTTAATTATTTCTTCATGAGAGGCCCCAAGGGGTACATTGGACATTTTACAATTGCTTGGAGAAGGGGGCATGGCCGGCCTATATTAGAGGGGGGAAATTTCTCTCTCCTCTTATTCTCATTCCAAATCTAGATCTAGAATTTTTCACTCCCAAATTCCCTCCATTCCCATTCCAATTCTCCACCAAATTCATTCCAAATTCTTTCCAATTCACCATTAGAAAGTTGAGAAGTAAGGATCTAGAAGGAGGAAGCAAGGATCTACAAAGAGGAGCAAGGATCTACAATTTGGAAGCAAGTTCATCTCAATTGGAGGTTTCGTTGAGAATCCATCTCCCAATAGGTATAATTCAGTTTTTTCCATTAAAATAGCTTCTAAATCTGAGATTTAATCATGTAAAATCAACCTATATGTATGTACTACCCATAGGACTTTATTTTGTGTTCATAGGAGATCCATGGAGAAAGTTATGGTGCTTTTTGTGTCAATTTTGTTGGAATTCTGAATTTATATTTTGTTGTGTGTGTCAATTGATCCTATAGATCAATTGGGCATGTGCTTATGTGTTTGGGGCTTATGTCGTGTCCATATTTGGGTACATGTGGTTCGTATCCCAACTATTTGGTGATACGTGTTATTTTGGGGGCTTCCTCCGACACGGGGCTTTGTACATGTCATATTTTGACACGGACACATAGATCTACTTTTGATACTTTGATTTATTCATAAATATTATTTGTGACTTGTTTGTGTCCTTCGGGGTACATTTGGTTGTGTGTCAGACTCGTGTAGCATACGTATCCTAGATCTAGTGGGATACGGTGTGATACTCTCCAAATTTGGTGTGTTTTTGTGTAGATCTAATTATTTATGCTTTAAATTCTTTATTTATAATTAGTAAATATATATAGATATTATATACTATTTTAGTATATTTATTATTATATTTATTATAGCATAGATCTATATATTTCTATGTGTTCTAATGTGATGTATAATATATGTATGTAGCTTTCTTGCATGCAATTATATATGTACTTATGTTAATAACATAAATTATACATAAATTTTTTATAAAATATATTTATGTGTTTAAATGTGTAATTATATTATTTATAATTATTATATATTTAATTGTTAATTTAATGAATGTATTTTTATGTGTGCTTCTAGCCATGTAAAATACGTACATTAATATGTGCATTGTATTTTGTAACTAATAGTATTTAATTGTATATATATATATATATATGTATATATATGTGTGTGCTTTTGTGTAGTATAATACTAATAGTAATATATTATATTATTTGTATAAATATTGGTTTGTATATACTTTATATTAGAGTGTATTATATTGTATTATTAGTATACTTTGTGTGGTTACCAATTGGGATCTAATTTTGATTCCTAAATTGTTGTATTTTATTTCTATATTATTTATATAGATTTCTTGTGAGGTTGACCTTGGTTTGACCATGTTTGACTTTAGTTGACTTTAGAGTTGATCATAGTTGACTTTTGACTTAGAATTTATTTATTGACCTAGAAGTTGACTAGTTTGACTTGTTCTCTTTCCGGGACCTTGTATTATTGTGGTATTCTATATCTAGGTCTTCGAGGTACCGAGTCAGACATCTGTGAGACTGTTCTTTGGACTTCAGGCGAGTATATTCTCTGATAGTTTCTCATTTATGATATCCTCTATGTTCGTTGTATCTAGTGTAGATATACATGTTTCTTTTGACACTATGGTTACACGGATTGGTATATCCGGATCTCGTCATGAGATGTTATTCCTTGGTATATGGTGTATATGGTGCAAGTATTGTTTCATTGGTTATCTTGTATATGTACAGACACCAATTTTCGGGAGGAGTCGCTCTCTTCTTGGGAAATCTAGTGCCATAGCATACCGTGGTTGGATCTATTATACCAGTTGGGGGTGGGGAGTATTAGTATAGATATGTGATCAAATCTCTATTAAATAAAGTATTGGTAAGCGAATAGTGTTGATTATGCACCGCACGTATGATTAGCCAGGCCGCATTGTATCTTGCCCAAGCCGATCACATGTTAAGCTAGTACTCACACACTTAGTCATTAGTATTATTATTTCATTGGCATATTGTTCATTATTGTATTTCTTTCCAGTATTTCCTTATTGTCTATATATCTCTTGTATCTATTTTGTGCATCTTGTTTATCCACAGCTATTTACTGTTACATAGTTTTTATCATGGATTAGAACTGCTGTTAGAGATGTACTCTGCTCCTTTCCTGACTGGATATATTTTTCCAGATGACACTGAGGATTACCCTACCTATTATGGACCCCAGGATGTTGTGGGTTTAGATTCTGAGACCCTGGCTCAAGAGGGACTTATCCCAACTGAGACAGTTGACCCTGGAGTTGTAGCTTTGTAGTATGGTAGTATTCTTTTGTACTGGATTTGTCTCCAGCTTATTTTGTTACTCTTCAGATCATTGATGTATTATTTTAAACTCATGAGTTGTATGATGACTATTCTATTCTTTATCTGATTCGTGCTCATTCTATCTTAGTTCTGTGATTGAGTATTCTATCATTATTGGTGGTTCATTACTTTAGATAGACTATCTAGACAGCGTTCTACCTCCGATTCTGCGGCGTAGGCTGGGCGTTGTTTCCGACTTGTATCCTTACATCGGGTACGGGTCGTGACACTATGTGATGCTTGTGGCTAGATAGACTCAATCAGAACTTAGTATTAGGGAGATGAATGCAATGAACCCTTCTAACTCATGGCTCAATTTCTATTATAATGTGTCCAAGAGTTTCCTTCGATATTTTTGTTGCTTGGTTTTGATGAATACATTTTCGTGACAGTTTTTGATGATTGATTTCTTTGCCCATTTTTATCGAATTTCTTGAATTCATTCTTGAGAATCCTGGGAGAAAGGAACATAAAGAAGGTGTTTTGATCTGATATTAGTGCCATTATAGGTAGACGCATAATCGAAGCCTGATTGTATAAGCGTTCTCCTTCTCTCGGCATTTCTCTAATTGGTGAGTGGATCTTTCCCTTCTTCTCTACTCCTTTATACATTAACAAAAGTGAATTCTCTTGCTTGCCTTGCCACATCCAATGATCGATAATGCCCTATAAATGCAAAGATAGTAATACCACAGTTGCAATCAAATAAGATACTTGATAAGGAACTGTTATTGAACTTACTTTATGAGTAGTACACAGTGTCAGAATAAGATTTGCCACCACGAGACCACAAAATATCGGTAAATTGGGACCTGCAGATCGCCAACTTGAACATTAAATAAGTATGCTGATAACAAGAATAAAAGATTGTATAATGTTTCTCTATTTTTTTCAGTACCTTAATTGTAATTTATGCTTATAATTGAGTCATAGATGCATTGTTTGGTCATGGACAACTTATGCACAAGGTTTGATTTTTTTTTCGAATGGTACCCAGGGCGCTGGGACTAATTCGGCCTTGGAAAAAATATTCGAAGTATTTTGGTAGCTCCGGGCATAAATGGGACATTCATTTAGGCTTACAACCTGCTTTGAATGACGCATCACATGCCCTATAAAGTCCTACATTGTGCAACGTCAACAAAGATACGTATAGAGAGGATGCATGCTAAGGATTGTCTTATGCAGGGGCAAAAAATACTTTATCCTGTATTTTATGCAAGGATGATCCATCGGTTGTGGATAAGAATTTATGTTCAAATGAGACGATATGTTTCACTGCTTTACTGCTGCCTATGAATATGTATTTTTAATTGAACCTAGTCCAAATAGAAAGATTATTTTAATAAATGCTTGTCATATGAATAGAAGTGTTGGTTTAGGCGAGTGAGCTAGTTTTTCTCACCAATAGATGATATATACTGACCTACGTCCCTATGAGCATCCACCGGTGTTAGAGACTACGGGCGCTCGAAGGAGATAAAGCTCTTTGTTGTAGTTCATGATTCTTCCTAATGGAATATTATTTTATGATAGCCTATCAGTTCTTTTATGTTCGTAAAGCTATGAAAGCCAGGCATGCATTTTTATAATATATTGAGAAAAGTTGTATTCCATTAAAATGAATCAATAAAATAAGTTATATTTCTTTATATACTTTGTATTCAATGTTTTAGCTGATTTGTTGCTGAGTTTTGTTTTAAAGAATATTATCGTGCATGTTCTTGCCTAGTACAAGTGCAACCTAGACTTGTATGTCATTACGTCCAGTGGCGACTATCGATTTTATGAAATCGACGCATGATATGGTATCAGAGCATGGTTATATTTCCTTGGATTTTGAAATTTATTTTCAATTAGAAGTTTTCAATACAATTTCTTAGTTGGATTGCTTTTTGATAGGTGCTCATAAAATAATATTCCATACAATAAGCCCATAAATATTTTATGAGTACTAATGGAAGTTATTTCTTTTGCAGGATGTGACCAAGGGTGATAGTTCAAAGTTCCAATTCAAAGGTAGGCTGAGACACACCATCGTGAGATGCAAGTCCAACTCCAGAACCAGTTTCAGGAGCAAATTGATGCACAACAAAAGCAAGTGGATAATTGGACACAAATTATTACTTTACTATCGGCCAACAATAATGTTACTACAGTGGTCACAACACAAGAAATAGTGGTGGTGGAGGCGGAGGAAACTGAACAGCCGACAAAGAAAAATGTCGACTTTCAAGTTTTCTGAATTTGAGAGCTACAATCCTCCAGAGTTCAACAACAGGGTGGAACTGTAGGAAGTTATAGATTTCCTGAAGACATTGGAGGGATATTTTCACATGCTCGACATTCAAGAAAGCAAGAGGGTATAATATGCGGCCATCTAGCTTCGTCATAAGGTACAAGATTAGTAGGAATCCAAGAGGCAGGCGCTCTGTGGGGCTAACCTAGATGCGAAGATCTCTTATAAAATATTCAAATAAGCTTTAATTTTCTAATTCATCCTACTAGTGGTTCATTAGAAAAAAGAGAACGAGTTCGTAGCCCTCCAATAGGGCAATATGTTGATAGATGACTACGAAGCAGAGTTCTTGAAGACAATTAAATTTTTGGTTTATATGTTACCAAACAATGACACAAAACTGTTAAGATTTGTACAAGGCTTGAACGAAGGCTTGCTGTGATATATTCTAAACCAGAAGTGTACAACCTACAGAGAGGCCTATAAAGTCGCTCTCGAGATGGAAAAGTTTCATGCTCGAGGGGCGACACAGAGCGGTCACAGCAACTACTAAATATAAACTATGGCTGCAGCAGGATCCGATGCTCCAAAGCATCAGAATATAGGTGATAATCGAGGATCCTATTAACGATCGTATTGAAATAGTGGGTTAGACACTGACATGAAGAGTATCATACTGAATGTTTTAAGTGTGGTAGCCTAGACCATAAGCTGTATGGTGCAACAATGGAGGAAGAAATCAGAATCCTCCACTAGATCAGCTTCGCAACCTAAATCATGGGAATATACTACGAGCTCCTCAGGCGGCGATAATGAATGCGTAGAATCCATGGCGTGGCACGCAAGGGAGAGTCTATGCATTGACCAAAGAAGAAGTGTTTGCCTCCGATACTGACCTAACATGCATACTGCTATATAGAGGAAACTTCCTCAAGTATTTTTTGATTCGGGTACTACACATAGTTTCATAACATCTAATTTTGTTGAAGAAAATAAATTATGTATGACTCTATTAGATATTGATCTTTGTGTTAGCACTCCATCTGGAGTAGATTTGCCTGCTAGTTTGATTTGCAAGGATGGTTACATTTGTATTATGGAAAAAATCTATCTTTGGATACGAGATTATTTTTGGGATGGATGGTTCTTATCATATTTTTGGAATAGTCTTCAGTCAACAATGTATACTAAGTTGAAATTTAGCTTGACATACCATTCGCAGATTGATCGACAAACAGAACTGGTGAACCAGATTCTTGAATATATGTTGTGACTATGTGTAATAAAATTGAAGGTGAATTGGGATACCCATCTATCGTTGGAAGAGTTTTATTATAATAATAGTTATAAGGAGAGTATTCATATGGCCTCGAGTGAAGTACTTTATAGACGGAAGTGTTGATCATCGATATGCTGGAATAAAGTCGATGACCGACAAATTATTGGACCAGAAATGGTGGAGCATGTCGTCAAGAAGATATGCATGATTTAGGAGAGGCTTCGAGTTGCTCAAAGTCGACAAAAGAGTTATGCAAATGTTCATCCGTGACTCTTAGAATTTTTAGTAGGCACTTAGAATTTTTAGTGGGTAATTATGTGTTCTTGAAGTTAACACCCATATAGGGTGTGATGCAGTTCAGTGTCAAAGGAAAACTAAGTCCAAGGTTCATTGGATCCTTCAAGATTTTGGAGAGGGTGGCATCGGTAGCTTATCGACTTTTACTACCTTCGGCATTGGCTGAAGTATATGATATCGTCTATGTTTTATAACTGCGAAAGTATGTATATAATCCAGGTAATGTAGTGAACTTCGATCAACTTGAGTTGAGTGTCGATGTATCCTATATGCAGAAGAACCTATTTAGATCCGGGTCAGGAAGGAGAAAATTACAGAAACGATCAGTGCCTTTGGTTCGTATGTTGTAGTAGAATCATGCAGTCAAAGAATCGACATGAAAACTTAAGACAGAGATGAAGAAGCAGTACGTAACCTTCCTTATTCGATAATCTAGAGGTAACACTTTGTTTTAAGTTTCAAGGATACTTTTTTTTAGCGGTATATTATGTAGTGCCCTGCTTTTGGCAGTTCACTACGTGATGCTTGTGGCTAGATAGACTCAGTCGAGATTGAGTAATGGAAAAATCTTTTGGCATAATCGATTACGAATAAATGTAATAAAGTTCTAACTCATGGATCATTTTCTATTGTAATGAGTCCAAGAATTTTCGATGGATGTCTTCTCTGCTTGATTTTGATAAATGGTTTTCGTGATGGTTTTCGATGATTGATTTCTTTGCCCATTTTTATCGAATTTTTTCTATTCATTCTTGAGAATTCTGAGAAAAAGGAAGATAAAGAAGGTGTTCTGATATAATATTGGTGTCATTGCAGGTAGACTTATAACCGAAGCCTGACCGTACAAGCATTCTCCTTCTCTCAACATTTATCTAGTTGGTGAGTGGATCTGTCCCTTCTTTTCTTAACCAAAGAGAATTCTCTTGCTTGCTTTGCCACGTTAAATGATCGATAATGTCTTAGAAATGCAGAGATAGTAATGCCACAAGTTGATACCAGTGTTGTAATCAAATGATACACTTGATAAAGGAATATTTATTGAACTTATATTATGAGTAGCACACATAATGAATATACAACTGTCAGAATATGGTTTGGCACTATGAGACCACATAATGGTCGATAAATTAGGACCTGCGGGTTGGCAATTAGAATATTTAATAAGTATGTTGATAACGAGAATGAAAGATTATACAATATTGCTATATTTACTTTCAGTACCTTACATTGTAATTTATGCTAATAATTGAGTCATAGATGCATTGTTTGGTCATAGACAACTTATGCGCAAGGTTTGATAAATTTTCTCGATCGATATCCGATTGGGATTGATTCGGCCTAGGGGAAATATTCAAAGCATTTTGGTAGCGTGGGGTATAAGCGGGACATTCATTGATGCTTATAACTTGCTTTTAATGGCCCATTGCATGGTCCTACATAGTGCAACATCACCAATGACCCGTATAAACATGATGCATGCTAACGATTATCTTATGTAGGGATAATAAGTAATATATCCTATATTTTATATAGGGACGGTGTTATGGGTAAGAATTTATTTTCAAATGAGACCATATGTTTCGATACTTTTTCTATTGCCTGTAAATATGAATTTTAATTGGTCCTTGTCCAAATAGAAAGATTATTTTAATAAATTCTGGTAATATGAATATAAGTATTGTTTAGGTGAGTGGGCCAGTTACGCTCATCAATACACGATATATACTGACCTACATCTCTGCGAACATTCAGGGTTAGAGATATTGCGGGCGTTCGAGGGGGATAAAGCTCTTTGTTGTACTTTATGCTTCTTCCAGTTTTAAAGTATTTGGTGTTTTGTTGCTACTTTTCAAGTTTAGTTGTAATAAAGGGGCATAATATATGTAATAAAATATTATTTCATGCCAGCCTATCAGTTCTTTTATTTTCTCAAAGCTATGTAAGCCGTGTATGCATTTTTATATTATACTGAGAAAAGTTGTACTCTGTCGAAATAAATTAATAAAATAAGTTATATTTCTTCCTATACTGTATATTTAATGTTTTTGCTTTTTTAAAGAATATTATTCGTGCACGTTTTTGCCTAATACAAGTGCAACGTAGACTTGTACGACATCACACACAGTGACGACTATCGGTTCTACGAAACCGAGCATGTTAATTATTATATTAGATTATTACTAATGTCTGTTGTTACCCTTGACACATAGTAGACCACAAGATATGGTACATAAATTACATTAATATTAGAGCATGGATTGCATTCGATTTGATAGGTACATATATCCATATTACAGAAATAGTTGTTGTGGTTAGTTTCTTGATTTATTATGGATTATCGATGGAATTGAGTACTCAAATTGACACATTTATATCATTGGTGGGGAGAGCAATTATGTGAACTTGAACATCTATACCATTTTTTAAAACTAAGAGGACTACGAGGGTCTATGATTGCGACTAAGCTGCGATCCTATAGGATGAGTTGGTTGCTGTGTTTTAATCCGAGAGTCCACAAGGGGTGACAGTTTGGTTCTTAGCCATGCACTTACTAAGGATCTTCGGTATTTGATAGTCAGTTCCTCATTAGTTCAAGGGTACATAATGGTTCTCGATTGCATTTTACATGGTTTATATATTAGTTATCTTTTGTTACCTGTTATATTTGTACATGTATTACTATCTTTATCTTTGCATGTTCTATATTATTTTTATTAAGCATGTATATTATGTATCTTGCTACATCCCTCTGTGGACCTAGTTTTCTTCCAGGTTAGTTTAGTTGATTTTGGCATAGCTTATTCTTGAGCAGCAGTTGCAACTTTCTTCTCATATCCAGGTATCAACCATGTTCATCATTTATTTATGTATTTCTATTTTTATTGTCACATCCTAGTATTTATAGACCCATATTATTCCTTTCTGTTCTATTTAAAAAAGTGTTTCATAGGTTGTAGACCATGAAACATATTATTCATTTTTTTATATTCGTATTCATTGGATTAAGATTTATTAGTTGTTTGATAGTTATAGTAAGTTATAGATAGATTGATCTTACTCTTGGATATCATATAAATATTCGAGTTGGCTGGAGTCCACTTGATATGAAGTTGGCCATTGTTATGTACCATAGTCCTACGTATTTTGGGATTGGGGCGTGACATCTTGCTATTTGCTTCTATCAGTTCTTATCATTACATACTATACTTGTTCCTCTTGTATTGGATACTATTGTTCTTCTGGTTAATATGTTTAGTGTTTTCACGACCCGCACTCAGAATGAGGGTACGAGTACGTGGGTACGTCCAGCCTACGTCGTAGCATCGACGGTAGAACGATGTTTAGGTTAACAATACTATCTAAATATCTCACATAATATGTATAATGTACCTGTCAAGATGTCTTAACTCCACATGGAGGACAATATAACAATATGATAATTATTACTCAATCACAATATAAAACTAGAGGAAGAGTATGACACGATATGGAATAAAAGAAATAGAAATCACAAGTCACAAATACAACTCATAACCAAGTCTAATAGACTAGCAGAATAGTCTCAAATATAATACATGCCAAAATATCTAAACTGAGACATATCCAATATAATCAAAAAACTAGCTAAGTCTCATCAACAACTAGCTCTAGCTCAATATGCTCTACTGGTGCTATCTCAACTGGCTCGCCATCCTGTGGCCCGTAATATGTGGGATACATCTCCTCTAACCAATCATCTACAAAATATATCCAGTCAGGATTGGAGTAAAGTACAAAACTCTGAAAGCAGTTTCAAATACATGGTAGAGAATATATGACAAGTAATAGAAAAGAAAACATGATGTACAAGTAACTAAAAAATGGAAATATAACTGAGATACGTAGGTAATACATATTGGAAGATAAATACAGGCAATATAAAATAAACTACAAGTAGGAGAAACAAGAATACTAACTAAGTGTCTTAGAGCACAAGTTCATTATGTGATCGGTTTAGGTTGAACACATTTATTCTAAGGTAACTCGATTATACGTGAGGTGTATAATCGACATGAACACGAATAGACTATAGGCTTGATCACATAACAAAATTCTACACCCCGCCCCAACCAATACTCATGGATCCGATCACAACATGTTACGTACATTAATAATATAAGTACATGGAGAACATGAATGAACACGAGTACAAGGAATACCCGATACACACGATAAAGTACATATTGAAGGAGTATCCGGAGTACACAATAAGGGATAATATCTCCTGACATGATCTATATAGTAACAATCCGTGTAATAATGTGTCAGAATCAAGTATACAGTTCTAGAATATGTGATATATAGACTATCATGAAATAAAAACTAATATAGAGATGTACTCACCTGTGGTCCTAAGCAAATGGTACGACTCGGTGTCCGAGCTAGTGTCACACAGACCTATATATGAAATATTATGTCATTTGGGTGTAATAAAATGATAATATGCTAAAATATGATTTCTAGGCCATTTCTAGGTCATACTAGTCAAACTAGGCCAATACCTTAAAGGTATTACTATACTAGCTATATATATATATATATATATATATATATATATATATATATATATATATATATATATATATATATATATATATATATGGGTAAACGGGATATGAGCCATAGTGCTCATTTTATTAAATAAGCCATGCACATGTGGACCAATTGGAATAAAGTATACTAGTGCACATGGGTGCACATGGGATATAGGAATCCATTCCTATTGGTCCACATATGCTCCACATGTGCATGACTCATTTAGAAAAATAAGCACTATGGCTCATATCTCGTTTGCCATATATATATATATATATATATATATATATATATAATAATAATAATAATAATAATAATATCAGGTAGTATATATATTACCTGGTAGCTATTATCTAACACTTTCTTAGTATCAACTAGGATGCCTTACCCTTTAGCTAATATCTTTGCCAATTACCTAGACTATTAACCCCTTATCTAACAATGTAACATGAACCCACTTACCTACACAAACCAGACATACCAATCTCCTAACAAGCCCTCATGATACATACTAACTTAAGTATCCTAGATGTTAACACACTCTCTTGATACTTTCTATTGTTAAACCTATCCCTACTCACACAACCACTGATTCCAGGGTATTAGTCACCCTAGACCAAAACCCTACACACACTAGACACACACCTAGTTGCTACTCCCCTACACTACCAGTTATCCTATGCACCTGCTGTCATGCCCCAGTCCTAAAATACGTAGGACTAGGATACGTAAGCATGCCAGCCACATGTATATGGCAACTCCAATATATGGAAACTATAACACATGCGTACACTGTAATATGAATAACAATTCACAAGTGGTATATAATTATCACAAGTCACAGGGCATAACTAAATCTCATCCACAGAATTTAATATAAATAAATAACAGATAACTATGTAACTAAATCTTAATATAAAGTATCTAAGGATGATAGTTGGGTGGAAATAAATCCACTACCAAACTAGAATATAAGATAAACAAAACAATATAAGTACATCAATTAACAATCAATGAGGCTCGAAGAGAAGACCTCCTCGAAATATAAGTAGCAAGTCCGAATCTGCGCTCCTGCGAATAGTCATGAGCATCTACACCTGGAAAGGGATCAGGTCCTCAGAGGGACATAACAAGATACATAGAAGCATGCAAATAAAGTACTGAAATAAAAATCCAATGGGTCGCCTAACCATCTACGTGAATGAACGTTGAGAACAACTTTCTTACAAGTGGGCTATCTGGCCAAAAAATGGGATTGGCATGATTCTCTCGGAGAATCAGGGGCCTACAAAGAATGTCGTCTTTTGAACGGCAGAGGCCGCCAGGTAATATAGGGGTCATCACGACCACGCATCACAGGCGGAGCGTGCGGGTTACATAAAAAGGAAAGTGCAAAGGAGTCCAAATGTCTTACTTGTTGTTCTCTCCACCCTATGCTCTAAGCATGTCACATCCATGACACGATAATACCTCTAATAACTGCCAACTCTCCTAGCATGTAAAGCTTCTAATAGCAGTTATTCCCTATCGCACGTCCCATACATACAGGAGGCCAAACCCAGCACGCGAGTCCGTGATCTATATGAGACTCACACTCGTGTAACAGATGTGTCACGGCCAATAAAACCTAATGATGCCTCATGCTAATGGGGTGGTCTCATAAACTAGGTCAATGCATATACATAATAAAAATAAAAAACGATGCCACCGTCGTTGCACCCAAGTTTTCTTGGACGCGCAGTTTATATAACAGTTAAAATATATGAACTAATGAGCAGAAATAAGATGCATACAATATATGGAATATAAATTACAGTATAATGGCAAGGTGTACTTTTCTTGTAAGAAAGCTGCATAGTACCAATAACCTGCTCCTGAAGTCGCGCAAAATAATCCGATAGTCCAATATACATATAATATAATATAATACAACATCAGCCATTATACTAGCACATACACAACCATAATTACACTGGACTCAGAGAGTACGCTAGGGGTGACAATGGTCAACTGGTAGGGTCAACTGCGCATCTAATTACGTGGGTGTCATGTCTTCAAATGCTGTATCAATCAGACAGTCAACTAACACATGTCTCGCCAGTACGTCAGTGTACACACGGCAGACATATCACTAATACTCAGGGTCAATGGTATAAGCAATTTATGCGGGAAAATCCACAGTGTCCTAGGGTCGTACAGTATAAACACATATATAGTCATAATTATTATTATTATTTAATTACATATATATATATCGATATAATTACATATAACAATAAGATTATATTACTCATACGCGTACGTATACGCATACGAGTTTGGGTTCTCCGACACGGTCTAGACTCATAACTACTAAACTGAACCAATCTGCTAAAACCCTACACTATCCACACAAGCACACATAAAATGAAAGGAGAGGGACAGGTTCGAACCTTGGGATTAGCGTGCACGGCCACGGGGCTCAGGGTGACTGCTGCAGGTTGTCTTCGGTGAGGGTGACGGGTCTATGATGACGACGATGATATCGATATTGATGACGAAAGTGATGGTGATGATGATTGGTGATGATTAGGTTAAGGTGATGATTATGATGATGATGAAGATTATGATGATGATGATTAATAGTGATGATGATGTAGGTTAAGGTGATGATGACTATAGTGATTAGGTGATAATGGTTAAGGGGATTAGGTGATAATGGTGATAAGGATGATATGGATAATGATGATGGTAATGGTGATGATTGAAGGTGATGAGGGTGATGATGGTGGTTATGTTGATGATGAAGATGATAATGGTGATAATGATGGAGATGATGATGATGATTATAATAGAGATGGATGATCGGGGGACTGTTCCGGCCAGGTCAGAGAGGAGGACAGGGAAGAGGAGGAGGTCAGGGATGTGGAGTGGTGGTGGTGAACGGCTCAGGAAGGAAGGAGGAGGCTCGGGTGGCTGTGGTCTATGGGATGTGGAGTAGCTCAGGGAGAAAGGAGGAGGAGGAATGGGCAGATGAGGATAGGGAGGAGATGGAGAACAGGGAGTGGTGCTGGCGGAGAAGTTTGGGCTCCAGCGAGAGGTAAGAAAGGGATGAATCGGAGATGACGGCGGTAGTGTTAAGATGGCAGGCTGGGAGGGTGCTACTCCATCGAGGAGGATGGGAGGAAGTCGGGTCGACGAGTTGGCCGGGGACCATGGAGACGAGGGAGGAGAAGAAGTCGGGGAGGAGTTCTCAGGCGGGAGGATGGCTCGGTGGAGATGGCCAGGCCAGGCGGGACTCCGACGAGCAGGTGGCGGAGGTCTCAGACGAGGCGGTGGTTTGGAGCTGCTCCGGCGACGGCTTGGAAGAGCACGGCGGGGCTGCTCCGAATTGGTTCAGGCGAAGGTAGGGGGTGATGAATAATAGGCTAGGTTGGTTTGGGGGTGTGGAAAAAAAAAGAAAAAAAAAAAAGTTGTATATTTATATGTGTGGAAACTAGGGTTTGATGTTGACCTAGGTGTTTGGGCTTGGTCAACATCCTTGGGATTGGGCCTTGGCTTGACATGGGGATGTTTGGAGGGCTATAATTTGTATTGTTTAAAATGCAAGGCTAGGGTTAAATGAGGGCAATGTTTGTGTGTTTGCACATTCAAAAAATCATGGAGAAAATTCACATGACCAATAATGAAGAAAAAATGGGTTTCTTCATGTATTGTCCAATGGTGTGGACACCTTAATGCACTTTTGCATAAAAGTGCCCAACAATTGAAAATTTGCACAAAGATAGAAATTGGATTAAATTAATTAAAATTAATATAAATGGTATTCTAAAATTAATTAGAAGTACATGGGGCTAAAATTAGGTAGGACACAAGTGCATGGACATAGAGGACTCAGAATAAAATATTATCATAATTTGGGTTGCACAAAACGGGTCAAGATTGTGTCTCCAATTTTGATTGGAACGTACAAGGATACAAAGTCGAATTTATTTAGAATTAAATATAAACGTCTGCGATAAATATTGTGCGACCAAAATGTAGCACAAGGGAGCATAATTATAAGTTACACAAAGGTCAGAATAGAAGGCGGGCATGTCTAGGATAAGGATATGAAATTTGTAGGAAGGTAATGGCTAGTGTAGTGCTCCAATTATTGAAGCAACAGTAAGGTGCACTAGGTGATATAAATATTACAAAATCGTCTAAAATAAAATATTCTATTTCTAATTGGATTCCAACTAGCCCTAGTTTCTCCATCTATGCCAAGTAGGCCTAAATTTGGTCGAGGGAGTTTACAATCTACCCAACTTAAAATAATTTCGTCCTCGAAATTAAACTAAGGTATAATTCGTCAAATCCTTCACGTTCATACATAAGGCAAGTCAATCGCAATCTCTTTGCAATAATTTAAAATCTATTCAAATCCATCACAATCACCTTCAAAATTAAGTTAACCATTGTTTAAATAAAAATTCAACATATCATACTATCTTCTCGATTTTTAAATAATTAATCATCCAAATCTAATTCAAATTTATATGACATCCCACATAAAAATTTATATCGCAATCTCCAACTATCATAATCTCCTATAGAAAATAATTCTAATCAAATATTATTTCTATTTTCAACTTAGGAATTTTATACTCTTAAAATTTATAATTTCGATTTATATCCTCAATATTTCCAATAGGTGATCCAACAATCAAAATTTAACTTTTAACTCAAATCATCAAATCATAAATTTTTTAAATCTAATTCACCAATTGTTCAAGTTTAAGATTCCATATTGATCCTCAAAATTTAAATTGATGATTCAACCTTCAATATTCAAAATTTAAATCATAAGCTCAAGTATAAATATTTGGTCCGTAATATCAAGATTTTAAAATTCATTAAATTCTCCTAATCTTAATCATTCTTCTAAAATTTTTCAAGATTAAAATGACTTGAATCTCTCAATCTAATTTTACTTGATCACAAATTTTTTTTACCTCAAGTTAACAATGCAACTTCTACCCAACTTAGAATTTACCCATCTATCACATAAGGCTATATATATATTTAAGAAAGACTTCCTCAAATTACTTAGTCGTGTTATTCAATCCCCAAAGGTTTTAACACCAATATATCATATATGATATGCCCTTAATTATAAAAGATAGTCACAAGGTAAT
This sequence comes from Iris macrosiphon, assembly GCA_036927795.1. NCBI lineage: Eukaryota > Viridiplantae > Streptophyta > Magnoliopsida > Asparagales > Iridaceae > Iris > Iris macrosiphon. Next base: position 118,470,226 of record JAYESA010000004.1, read on the forward strand.
AAGATTGGCCTATAGGGTATATCTAGTACTCTCTCTGTGTATCAAACTTATACCAAGTACGAGCATTCGTCTTTCCGAAATAGGGGAAGATGGAGAGCAATAATAAAGAATTCAAGGTGGAGGTGATAAAATAGAAGTATGGGAATCAAGGCGTTTAAAGAATTCAAAAGGGAGTTGTCAAGGTAGTTGTGGATTAAAATCCTATTTTGGTAAATTTTTATTCCCATGCTCATATTAGTACAGTTATTTACCTGATATGATATGCTCGAAGATGTCTAAGGGCAAGCATATTCGTCTACTAGTCAACTATATATCTCAATCCACGTAAAGTAGTCATGCGAAGAGCGAACCAAACGCACTATGGTTAGCTAGACCATAATACACCGATTCTAATTTTTGACAATATATTAGTGTGGGCCCCCAATAATACATATGTCATGAACAAGCTCGATAAAAGAATAAGTTTGCAAAACTAGGCTATAATAGCAGCATAAGTCGAGGTAGTCCAAAAAATATTAGTACGCTGGATTATGATGATGGAAGGTACAAAATAATTTAAGTTCACAAAGAAGATAAGACTCATCCGGTGTTGTGCCTCTACAGTTGTCATACAGCTCCTGTCTAAGTCTCTGGTCGACCAAATGGGGTATGGGCCTCTAAGTTCTATAGTCTGGATAATACTATCGTCTTATGCTAGCATATAGTTGGTGTCATTTAATTATACTTCATTAATCGGTCAAAAGGACTATGTGATACTAGGTTATGAGCATACTACCCAACTTAAAACAATCAACTAATACTGTAACTGTCTTAAGGGGATTATACAAAATTACCTTGTCCTTGTGAATAAAGTAGAACACTTATTAGGGTATACGAGAAAAGATCTTGGTACTTATTAGGGTATCCTATTGAATTATATAGGTAACGGTCATCTTAAGTCTTAATCATAGTGTTCATAGAACAAAAGGGTTAATATTAAGAATGGAAAAGTTACTTGCTCTCAAGTAGAAGAGGATATAACCTATACAGAGATTATAGAAGCATGAAATACGCTGGAGAATTATACGCGTAAAACCCCCAACATACATGAAGTCCGCGTAAAACAGAACTTCAGCGCTGTGTGGCATAAAATATGACTTCAGAGCTATTGGCGTACAACAGAGCTTCAGCGCTATTGGGCATAAAATATGGCTTCAGAACAGCCCGTGTAAGGCAGCACTTCAAGGCTGTTTTGGCATAAAAAGGGTGCTATACCACCCTGCGTAAAATACGTTTGCTTTTAATGCGGCGTGAAGTTGTACGAGGAACTCTTCGTATTCCTCGAATGAACCTGTCAGACAAAACAGTGAACCTGACTCCTGACAAAAAGTACTGCACGACGACCGAGAGGACGGTTGTGATAATAATTTTACACAGAGACCCAGGCTGTCGTTTGGTGACATATTCTTGATACAAGTCATTTTTACGCATTCAAAGAATATGCTGCCTATTCTACATTGGCAGAAATGAGTCTTTACGCTCAAGATGAGACAAAATCAGACGCCATGTCAAAAACTGCTTCTTGTACAGAGCTCGAGGCATGCAGATCTCTGCATTCAATGCACGAGATTTTGTTCTATTTTTAAATGACTGGGAAAGCTAAAACTGTGACTAATACGCTTACATCACCATCCTTGCATTTTACGCCACCCAGGCTATTTTCAACTATAGGAGTACGCCGTATGCTATCTTCTCAAAATACGCCAGCTCAGGCTATATTTGCAAAGGTATGTGATAAGGCTATTTAGCCCAGAATACGCTCAAGACCTCAGTCGTGATGGATAATTAGCTATTTTACGCTGGTTATCTACTATTCATGCATCATCAAGTTTTACGCCAACAAGACAGCTATTTGGTTTTTACGCCAACAAGACAGCTATTTGGTTTTTATGCCAACAAGACAACTATTTGGCTTTTACGCCAACAAGACAACTATTTAGCTTTTACGCCAAAAAGACAGCTTTTTAGCTTTTACGCCAACAAGACATTTATTTGTCTTTTACACCAACAAGACAGTTATTTAGCTTCTACGCCAACCATCTCTACGCAAGGTGCAGTTATCTATGTGGCTTGCATGCCATGATCTTCGAGAAGCAGTTATATGCGTTACCTTATAATGGGACACGCGTCATACGCAGATTTAGAAGTCATTCGAACGTCGGTAGCAGTTATTATAACCGCAGCGTAAAAGATGCCACTTTCTTCACAGTTTGGCTTCTACGCCAACTGGACAATTATTGTAACTGATCTCTATAAATAGAGATATCCGGTCATAGGATTGATCAAGAGAGATAGATCAGAGACAAAGAGCACAGACAGAGAGTGTTGATTGACAACTTTGGCAACGAGAATTCATTCCCACTTGCAACCTTTGAAGCTTCTTCTTCTTCTACAATACTTCTTCATCATCGTGTGGTCCAAGGGACAAAGTGATCGACCGCAGATCAGACTCCTATAGCAACTTTTCTCCAGAATTATTTTTATTGTACTTAACATACTCGTATAGGATTAATTGTACTCTTTTTTTTCTTGTTTGTAAACAAAGAAAGGGTTTCGTATAAACCTAGCTTTATTTTTTTGTTTATCATCAAACACAAGATGGCGACTCTGCTGGGGACCACTTTCTCATCTGACGAGAAAGAAATTGCTCAACACGATGCTGTATCCATCGGATCAACGAAGAAGACTTTGGTCGTCCAGTTTGACCAATCTGCTTATGAAGACATGGTTCGTGCAGGGGGTAGCTCTCATTCCTCCTCTGTCCAGAACAACAGCAAGCTGCGTAAAGTTTGGATGCCTAAGACGTCCTATACCCTTCCTGCAAGATCTCATCCTCTGATCAACAAGGTTGTGACAGCACAGCTTGCACGACTTGTGCATACAAATATATCTTCCGTCTGTGACATGGCAGACAAAACTTCTGGTAATGCCTCAGTGCCAATCCAGAAGTCTCAGACGCGCTCTTCCCGTAAAACTTTGTCTTCCGTATGTGACGTAGCAGACAAAACCTCTGGCAATGCCTCAGTGCTAATCCAAAAGTCCCAGACGCGCTCTGCGCGTAAAACTTCGTCTCCCGTCTGTGACGTGGCAGACAAAATTTCTGGCAAGGCATTAGTGCCAAATCAAAAATTTCAAATACGCCCCGCGCATAAAAATACATCTCCCATCTATGATGAGGCAGATGGTCCCTTTGATCACATCAAGGGAAAACAAGTGACGAGTCTCCCAAACTCGAGGCTTGTACGCCCACAAGAGAAGAAATTGCCCACTCTTCAGATTACGCGTGACGCTGGAGTCCGCTTGAGGACCATCCCTGTTTTACGCGAACCTGTACAAACTCCAAATTACGCCAGGATAAGTCTGTCCGCATAAAGAAGACCCGTTTCACGGGAAAATACGCTCTTCAGACGGATAATGGGTCATATGCCACTCACATGGGTGAATTGCTGTATTCTTATGGCAGAGAAAGGGTTATGGTTCCCAATCTCCATGTTCCTACTGATGTAAAAAGGTAGAATAAGCCTTCTTCTTCTTCTTCTGTTAATCCCCCTAATTTGCATGATTTCTTGATCCTGAAACGCAAAGACAGAGGATCTCCCAATATGTCTATTACACCCTCTAGGGAGCATTGTTGTAATAGTCATAAGGTTGTAATTAACTACTGGTGTTCTAAGGCAAAACGGTCAGTTTTTGATCGGTTGAACTACTCTTTGTCCGTACAGGAAGAAGAACAGACATTTGCGTCGGTAAATATGGCTTCGCATATTCCTAGAGGAAGGTCAATTTTAAGATATCATCCATCTATGTCACGACCCGCACCCGGTTTAGGGGCACGAGTGCGTAGGTACGTCCAGCCTACGCCGCAGCATCGGCGGTAGAACGCTGTCAAGGTCGTGATACTATCTAACTAATATCACGCAAGCATCCAATCTCCATAAGAAGGCACGGATGACACAAATAAGATGAACACATACTCAATCACAGGATTACATCACGATAAGATTTCGAACAGAAATTAAAATTAAACACAACACAAGTCAACAAGTAATATTCTAACTCAACAATATCCAAGTCTCATCAAAATGCCGGAGACAAATCCGGTACCAAATAGTCTACTTGAAGAATTAACAATAAATAATAATTCCGGCTAGACCTTCCAGAATCATAACTAAACTACCAAGTCTGCAGCTACTCACCATATGGTCCATAAAGTGTCGGACAGCGGTCCTCTAAGACATAGTCTGAAAAAATATTTCTAATCAGGAAGGAGCAAAGCAACACTCTCAAATAATAGTTCCATTAATTGATAATATCTATAATACAATAAAACATGTCATGCTAGCTACTGAGAAGACAGTAAAATAAATGCAATGGCAATTTTAAGAGAGACAGGCAATAGGCAATATAATACAGTCAGTGCATGTATAAAAATGAAAAGAACAAGAAACAGTATCATATACGGGTGATATAGTATATGATTTGAAATAGGAAACTGTAATCCATTCTAAGTGTTTGAAATAGTAGTTTCAAAATGTGATCGGCTTGGGAACATGTACGATAGCTACAGGGCCTGGCTAATCATGGGTGAAGAGCATGATTAACACTTACAATTTTCTATACAACAATAAGGGGTTATGATCACATTTCTTACTAACTACTTCCCCGCCCCCAACTAGTACTGTGGATCCAACCATGACACGTCACGATACACGAGCAAGTCAAGTCTATCATGTACGATATCTAATATACATGTCGTGTACAATATCAATACGATAATCAAGGTAACATCTCATGACTGCAGATCCAAGCTATACTAGTCCGTGTAGATCAGTGTCAAGGATTCAGATGTAATATTTCATGATTGTTGAACTTATAGAAATTATCAAGAATTGGAAATTATCAGAGAATGTACTTGCCTTGGGTCCTTAGCTAGTAATTATGGATGTCCTGTTCCAGAGTATCCCCTGGGTAAACCAACCATCCTATAACATATCACAAGCAAAACCATATTTGCATCAGATGCTACGCTAACACACAGTCTATAAACACTGGCTTCAGGGCCATGCCAGGCAGGGCACTAGTCAACTAGGGTTATCTAGTAGGGATAAAACACATTACCTATTTTTAATCATTAATACCTACCACATATATATACCAATTAAATATACTGTTAATAATTAAACATAATACATATATATTGTTATTCCAAAGTATACAAAATAGGTATAACTGTATGTACATAGTGGAAGTATATATTATTTGTTTATGAAAAAATGTACATAAGTCCCATTATAAGAATATATATATTTATACATTTATACCAAAATATGTATTTTATTATATGTATTCTATATGAAATATACCAAAATAATACATATTTAATACACATGGCAGAACACGTATTTATATATACCAATCATATATATATTGAAAGTATATAAATGTATGTACAAAATATATATATTAATATATACACTAATACTCATTATACATATTTGAAAATATACTAAGTATATATATACAAAATATATATATATATACATATACCAAACATTATATATTTTTATACCAAAATAGTACGTATACTATTATATTTTATATACCAAAATACGTATATATATCATATATATGCAAAAGTACATATTAGAATATACATATATTATGTATATTTATACACATTAATTAGATATATAAACATGTATATATACGTATGTACATACGTTCCTCATTTATACACATACATGTATATACGTATGTACATTACATATATATTTATTAAATCATACATATACATGCTAAAACTATACCTATACATTAATTAATAAACACAAATACATATACATATATCAATATATACATAACCGTATATACGTATTTATATATATACATTACACATACATGTGAGATTGGAAGAGGGAGAGGAGAAAGAAGAAGAACTCACTGTGAAGGGGCTCACTGGCCGGCCGGAGGAGGAGACAGCGCCGGACCGGTGGTGGTTGGCCGCCTGAGGGAGGATGAGGGGCTCGACAATGGAGAAGGCTGGACTGGAGAGTTGGCCGAGGAGTTGAACGCAGAGGGGGATGTCCGGGGAGCACAGCAGCGGGTCGGAGAGGGATGTAAGTGGTGGTGGTTATGGTGATGGTGGTGGCTGACTTCAGCGGGCCGCCGGAGTTGGATGGATGGATGGATGAGCAGCGGGGGTACGGCAGTGAGTCCGCCGGGCGGTCGGGGCAGCCAGCGCCGGAGGCGAGGTCGGCCTGGGTGCAGGATCGGCCAGGGTGCGCAGGGTGAGGGGGCTGCAGCGGCCGCCGTGGAGAATATGCACAGACGCCGGAGTACAGGGAGGGTCGGCTGGGGCAGTTGACCGGAGTAGCGGCCGGGCCGCGCCGGAGGAACAGTAGGTGCGGCAGCAGCAGTATGGGGGGAATGAACAGTATTCCCCCCCTAATCTTATTATTTGAATTCAAATGAATAAGAATCAAAGAAGAAGGAGAAGGAAGGAGGAGAAAAAGAAGAAGAAGAAAAGAAGAAGAGAAAGGAAGAAGGAGAAGAAGAATTACATACGTAGGAGAGAGGGAGGAGGCTTGTGAGGAGGTGGGGGCTTGCTTGGGGATTAGGGTTTGATGGGACATGTCATTTAATAGGGAGAGAGGATTTTGATGGAGGGTGAGGATGCACTCATTGAATGAGTGGTCCAGATTGTTCATGAAGGAAATTTCATGTGGGGAAAGATGCAATTTGGTCCATAAATAAATAACCTTTCCATTTGGTCTTGGACAATGGGGTGATGACACCTACAATTGAATAATTACGACTTAGCCCCTTAAATTCGGGAAGTTGCACAAACACATAAAATGACAAAAATTTGGCGGGCGATTTGGGGTCCGGTGTTTTGTAGGGTCAGGGGGCGCGGTATGATCGGTGTGGACTCAATTAGCAGGGCACTGGAATTAAATCGGGATTTCAGAATCAGATAAAATGGTATCCTCAATTTAATTAGAAATAAATGCAAGTTGTGTTCAGAAATTAGTTAGGAATACATGGGGCCAAAATCAGGTCAGGTCATCAATACCAATAATGAAGAAGACTCAGAACAGAATATTATCCTAATTTGGGTCGCACGAAAAATAGGTCAAGATTGTCTCCAATTTAAATTGGAACGCACAACGATACAAAATAGGGATTTATTAAATAACGTCCGCGATGATTTTTGTGCGGCCAGAATTAATGCACAGGAAGCATAATTATGAGTTGCAAAAATAGCAGAATAGAAGGCGGGCATGTCTAGGGCAAGATGGTGAAATTTGTTGGAAGACAAAAGTCAGGATAGCGCTCCAAATATCGAAGCAAAGGCAACGCGCAATAATTAATAAAAATACGGTAATCAATTACAAACTCCAAGAATTAAATTCTAGATAAAATAAATAAATACAGAACTCTATAATTCGGACAGGTGGTCATCTACTGGGCTTCTAGGTCTAGTCTACTAGTTTAAAAATAAATAAACACTGCATATAATATTATATTTAAATTACACATCACACATTTATTTAAAAATCAAATATACTATCATGAAATTACTTAATTGTAACTACCATAATATTAAATATTGTAAAAATTCAAAAATACCCCTGTCTTCGGAATGTGGTAGTGACAAGTCTACCCACCTTAAAAGAATTTTGTCCTCGAAATTCAAAATCCTCATAGTAGCATTTAATCATGCACATTATTTTTCCCTCAAAATTTAAATTCATCATCCATGAAATCAGGTTATAATCCACAAGGTCTTTTCACAATTTTCAAAAATTCTGAAATTATTGCATTCCTGAAAATCCTCGAAATGAAATCAAAGTCTATTTTTGTCAAAAAAAATTCCCCAAAATTTTAGTTAACAATTCAATACTCAGAATTTAATATCCACTCCTCTAATTTGATTTTAATCAATGCACCTATATATAATGTAATCTCGTCCAAAAAGTTTGAATTCAAACATTAGTCTATCAAAAATTTTATTCCTCGATTTCCTCTTTCCTCAAAAATACTCAACAATGTGATACTTAAGGACTCTTCAAATGCAACATCCAAATATAACATTCTAAAATTCTTAACTTGCAATCAAATAAATATATTGATAATCCCCCAAAATTTCCAAATTTTATAACCCGTTTAATTATGTCATAATCTTCCTGGAATTAATAAATCATAAATTCTGCCATGTTAAATTCTTGGCCCTTTATTTAAATCGATGTTTATCCTTGAATTTTTAATCATCTTGTTAATCATCTTGTCTATTCTGTCAAGTCATAACTCCTTTATGAATCTTCGTCATGGTCAAACCTCGATAATCATGGTCCAAGAAAAATCCTTCCTACAATCATACAACATGCAACCTAAAGGGAATATGTACGGTCATGGTATCTTGTCATGGTATTGCAGTCTCTGTATCAGGGGTACTACTAACTACATTATAACAAGAAAATCATGCATACAACTTGTACTAAGAAATTAATCAAATAGATAGGAACAGAAGGAAGGAAAGAACAGAACCTGCTAACACATTACCTGCAATATCGGTCTCCTTGACCGTCATCGCAAATGCCCCGCCCTGCTGGGGTGGTTCCCTTCGCGAGTGCTGAGCATTATACGGTTCCACAGGTAGCCTAACTGGATCTCTATAATCTGAAGTTGCGCGCTGGCCGGGAAGATAAGGGGCTAGAGGACAATCCCTTACTCGATGTCCCGCAGCGCCGCGGTGCAAATAAAGTCCTAGCCTCGTTCTACAGTTCTCCCAAAGGTGACCTGGCTTCTTACAGAAATGACAAGTCTGCTGTGTCTCTCTCGGAGGCTGTTGCTGATTCTGCTGAACACGGACTGGTGCTTGGTACTGTTGTTGATACTGATACGCCCATGGATATTGCTGGATAGGAACTGGTGCTAGGTACTGCGGTGGATGCTGAAATGTCCATGGTTGTTGCTGAATATGAAATGGTACTTGGTACTGTTGTTGGTGCTGAATACGGGGATGCTTGGCTGGTCCTGCGCTACCATTCGTATCTCCAAAAGTATTGTGACTCCTCTTAGGCCTGAGATCCAGATCCTCTTCTGCAATCTGAGCATCCATCAAGATAGCCTCAAAGGTAGCGGTACGACGACCAGAAGTACGCGACCTAATCTCTCTCGTCAGCCCCTTTCTAAATTTCCGGGCTCGATCTCCTGGGTCCCGAATCATAGACGAAGCAAAACGGCTCAATCTACAGAATTCTGCAGCGTACTCGTCGACCGACATATTTCCTTGAACCAAGTCATAAAACTGACTTTCCAAGGTTCCCAATGCCACGTCGGGAAAGAACTTCTACTTGAAGAGTTCCTTGAAGGTCTCCCAAGTAAGTCCTCGTACAGTAATTCTCGGCTCCGTGCGATACCACGTGAGTGCAATATCGAACATCTGACTGCCAGCGGCTTCTATCTGCAAGTTATCTGGAATCTGGGTCAATCGCAGGCTTCTCTCTATATCCTCTAGCCAGTTGTCAGCGTAGAGTATCCCTTCGGTACCTTTAAACTCTCGAGGCATCATCCTCTTGAAATCCACTATAGTGCCTGATCTCTGCTGTTGCTGGCCAGGAAACTGCTGGTACTGTGCTACTCTCTCCAAAGCTTGGAGAGTCACTTGATGGGCATTCTCCATGTTTTCTTTCATCAGCTCGGTTTGTGCCTGGTGCGCTTCTGCTTGCACCCTCTGAGCCTCAGCTTGAACTCGCTGAGCGTCTGCCATCACTTTCTGGGCATCTACCATGCCCTGGATCAAGGTAAACATCTGCGTCCCGTCAATGGGCAAACCTCCGAGAATCGGAGTCGGTGGAGGAGGAAGGTTGTCCGTCATAGCTGCAGCAATCTTCTGAACAGGTGGAGGAGGAGGATCCCCGATAGGTGCAGATACACCTACGTGCATCGGAGATGTAGGAGGAACTACGGCTGTCTGTTCCTCAGGTGGAGAGGTGGCAGACCCCTCTAAAGCTGATGTTCCCGCTCTCATAGATCGTGTCTTCGGCGGCATCCTGAAGACAGACCGAAAAGAATCAATTTAGGCAAAAATGCGATATCATCAAGGAAGGACAGTACAGTTCTAAAGAAGCAACATTCAAGATAAAAGATTGGAAATAAACCCTAGTTGTGATTGCACAGGTCAAAGGTGCATCTAAGGTTTGATACCTTTATCCCCTAGGTATCACAGTTCTACTTGAAACATACTCACTGCTAGCTTCCTTACCTACTGCAATCGTCGATGCTAGTTATTCTTATCACTCAAATGCATAACAATTTCAACACACTATACTAAGTACTGCTCTCTCCAATACAATCCTAGATGAACACCTAAGCCAGTTGGCAGTGAGATCTCAATCATGCTCAAGCCAACAGATCCTTACATGCATCTCATCTACTTATATAATAATATATCTCTCTCACTATAAAATCCTATCCTCAAATAAAATTCCTCAAAATAACTCCTCGAATAAATTTTAAAGTATAAATGCATACACTTTCCTCAAGGTTAATTATTTAAATACTGAAATAAAACTTAATCACCTCCAAAATCCTTACAATATTGTCTATGTTCATCAAATTGAATCTGAATTCCTCAAAATTTTAATAACAATATCTCAATCTTCTCAAAATTCAAAAATTTGAAATTTATTTTCAATCTTCAATTAAAAATTTAAATCCACCTTCTGTAGTCCAATAGCTCTAATGTTAATCATTTTCACTGTCCTCATCGACATGTGTTATCAGATAATACCATAAATCAGTCTACAAAAATCATCTTAATATGAAATCAAACCCTATAATGAAACTAAAATCCTAATTTAATACCTAATTAACAACAATCAAATTCAACATCAATAAGTGAGAATGGACGGAACAAGGAAATGATTTAAATTAGAAATTTTAACAAGATTCTCAGGGGTCATCCCAGGAATCTCTCAATGAATTATGATTGAGTATTCACTCTCGTCCTAGTATCCTATGTCCTAGATTCTATCGCAGGCACGCAGTAGTATAACAAGGATGCCACACTACTACGACATCGCACAACTCGCGAAGTCTGACCTGCATGGGCCACCACTAAAAACGTGTCACGATCCGCACCCGGTTTAGGGGCACGAGTGCGTGGGTACGTCCAGCCTACGCCGCAGCATCGGCGGTAGAACGCTGTCAAGGTCGTGATACTATCTAACTAATGTCACGCAAGCATCCAATCTCCATAAGAAGGCACGGATGACACAAATAAGATGAACACATACTCAATCACAGGATTACATCACGATAAGATTTCGAACAGAAATTAAAATTAAACACAACACAAGTCAACAAGTAATATTCTAACTCAACAATATCCAAGTCTCATCAAAATGCCGGAGCAAATCCGGTACCAAATAGTCTACTTGAAGAATTAACAATAAATAATAATTTCGGCTAGACCTTCCAGAATCATAACTAAATTACCAAGTCTACAGCTACTCACCATATGGTCCATAAAGTGTCGGACAGCGGTCCTCTAAGGCATAGTCTGGAAAAATATTTCCAGTCAGGAAGGAGCAAAGCAACACTCTCAAATAACAGTTCCATTAATTGATAATGTCTATAATACAATAAAACATGTCATGCTAGCTACTGAGAAGACAGTGAAATAAATGCAATGGTAATTTTAAGAGAGACAGGCAATAGGCAATATGATACAGTCAGTGCATGTATGAAAATAAAAAGAACAAGAAACAATATCATATACGGGTGATGTAGTATATGATTTAAAATAGGGAACTGTAATCCATTCTAAGTGTTTGAAATAGTAGTTTCAAAATATGATCGGCTTGGGAACATGTACGATAGCTACAGGGCCTAGCTAATCATGGGTGAAGAGCATGATTAACACTTACAATTTTCTATACTACATTAAGGGGTTATGATCACATTTCTTACTAACTACTTCCCCGCTCCCAACTAGTACTGTGGATCCAACCATGACACGTCACGATACACGAGCAAGTCAAGTCTATCATGTACGATGTCTAATATACATGTCGTGTACAATGTCAATACGATAATCAAGGTAACATCTCATGACTGCAGATCCAAGCTATACTAGTCCGTGTAGCACAGTGTCAAGGATTCAGATGTAACATTTTATGATTGTTGAACTTATAGAAATTATCAAGAATTAGAAATTATCAGAGAATGTACTTGCCTTTGGTCCTTAGCTGGTAATTATGGATGTCCTGTTCCAGAGTATCCCCTGGGTAAACCAACCGTCCTATAACATATCACAAGCAAAACCACATTTGCATCAGATGCTACGCTAACACACAGTCTATAAACACTGGCTTCAGGGCCATGCCAGGCAGGGCACTAGTCAACTAGGGTTATCTAGTAGGGATAAAACACATTACCTATTTTTAATCATTAATATCTACCACATATATATACCAATTAAACATACTGTTAATAATTAAACATAATACATATATATTGTTATTCCAAAGTATACAAAATAGGTATAACTGTATGTACATAGTGGAAGTATATATTATTTATTTATGAAAAAATGTACATAAGTCCCATTATAAGAATATATATATTTATACATTTATACCAAAATATGTATTTTATTATATGTATTCTATATGAAATATACCAAAATAATACATATTTAATACACATGGCAGAACACGTATTTATATATACCAATCATATATATATTGAAAGTATATAAATGTATGTACAAAATATATATATTAATATATACACTAATACTCATTATACATATTTGAAAATATACTAAGTATATATATACAAAATATATATATATACATATACCAAACATTATATATTTTTATACCAAAATAGTACGTATACTATTATATTTTATATACCAAAATACGTATATATATCATATATATGCAAAAGTACATATTAGAATATACATATATTATGTATATTTATACACATTAATTAGATATATAAACATGTATATATACGTATGTACATACGTTCCTCATTTATACACATACATGTATATACGTATGTACATTACATATATATTTATTAAATCATACATATACATGCTAAAACTATACCTATACATTAATTAATAAACACAAATACATATACATATATCAATATATACATAACCGTATATACGTATTTATATATATATATTACACATACATGTGAGATTGGAAGAGGGAGAGGAGGAAGAAGAAGAACTCACTGTGAAGGGGCTCACTGGCCGGCCGGAGGAGGAGACAGCGCCGGACCGGTGGTGGTTGGCCGCCTGAGGGAGGATGAGGGGCTCGGCAATGGAGGAGGCCGGACTGGAGAGTTGGCCGGGGAGTTGAACGCAGAGGGGGATGTCCGGGGAGCACAGCAGCGGGTCGGAGAGGGATGTAAGTGGTGGTGGTTATGGTGATGGTGGTGGTGGTGGCTGACTTCAGCGGGCCGCCGGAGTTGGATGGATGGATGGATGGATGAGCAGCGGGGGTACGGCGGTGAGTCCGCCGGGCGGTCGGGGCAGCCAGCGCCGGAGGCGAGGTCGGCCTGGGTGCAGGCTCGGCCGGGGTGCGCAGGGTGAGGGGGCTGCAGCGGCCGCCGTGGAGAATATGCACAGACGCCGGAGTACAGGGAGGGTCGGATGGGGCAGTTGACCGGATTAGCGGCCGGGCCGCGCCGGAGGAACAGTAGGTGCGGCAGCAGCAGTATGGGGGGAATGAACAGTATTCCCCCCCTAATCTTATTATTTGAATTCAAATGAATAAGAATCAAAGAAGAAGGAGAAGGAAGGAGGAGAAAAAGAAGAAAAAGAAAAGAAGAAGAGAAAGAAAGAAGGAGAAGAAGAATTACATACGTAGGAGAGAGGGAGGAGGCTTGTGAGGAGGTGGGGGCTTGCTTGGGGATTAGGGTTTGATGGGACATGTCATTTAATAGGGAGAGAGGATTTTGATGGAGGGTGAGGATGCACTCATTGAATGAGTGGTCCAGATTGTTCATGAAAGAAATTTCATGTGGGGAAAGATGCAATTTGGTCCATAAATAAATAACCTTTCCATTTGGTCTTGGACAATGGGGTGATGACACCTACAATTGAATAATTGCGACTTAGCCCCTTAAATTCGGAAAGTTGCACAAACACATAATATGACAAAAATTTGGCAGGCGATTCGGGGTCCGGTGTTTTGTAGGGTCAGGGGGCGCGGTATGATCGGTGTGGACTCAATTAGCAGGGCACTGGAATTAAATCGGGATTTCAGAATCAGATAAAATGGTATCCTCAATTTAATTAGAAATAAATGCAAGTTGTGTTCAGAAATTAGTTAGGAATACATGGGGCCAAAATTAGGTCAGGTCATCAATACCAATAATGAAGAAGACTCAGAACAGAATATTACCCTAATTTGGGTCGCACGAAAAATAGGTCAAAATTGTCTCCAATTTAAATTGGAACGCACAACGATACAAAATAGGGATTTATTAAATAACGTCCGCGATGATTTTTGTGCGGCCAGAATTAATGCACAGGGAGCATAATTATGAGTTGCAAAAATAGCAGAATGGAAGGCGGGCATGTCTAGGGCAAGATGGTGAAATTTGTTGGAAGACAAAAGTCAGGGTAGCCCTCCAAATATCGAAGCAAAGGCAACGCGCAATAATTAATAAAAATACGGTAATCAATTACAAACTCCAAGAATTAAATTCTAGATAAAATAAATAAATACAGAACTCTATAATTCGAACAGGTGGTCATCTACTGGGCTTCTAGGTCTAGTCTACTAGCTTAAAAATAAATAAACACTGCATATAATATTATATTTAAATTACACATCACACATTTATTTAAAAATCAAATATACTATCATGCAATTACTTAATTGTAACTACCATAATATTAAATATTGTAAAAATTCAAAAATACCCCTGTCTTCGGAATGTGGTAGTGACAATCTAGAACTCCAAGCCAAAGGAGATTTGACAGACTCCTTGAGAATATTGAAGCAGGTGTTTTTCGAAACACCCGCTCAAGGTCATGACAATCGGCTTCATATTCTTCTGATTTTGATACAGGGGGTCGCCAGTTTTCTGAATTTGATGCTGAAAGTATAGACTCAATCTCTACAGCGATCTATACTAATCCATCAGTGGCATCCAGAGAAATTGGAGTTTATGCCGTTGGAGATGAACATGAAGAGGCTTCCCCATCAGGAAGTACGGAATAATACATCGCTGTATTGGAAGTATCGCTTAAAGAGATGCGTACCATGATGGAGAGTATGCACCAAATAATGGTGACTCAACACACAGCTGCGGTAGCTCGAACACCTGTTCCTCCGACTCAACTACGTGTGGGGGTAGATATACCATCAAGCCAGGAGCCTGTTCAAAATCAAGAATCAGCTGCTCCTCAACCTCTCAACCCGGAGAATGTATTACCTCCTGTTGGAGTTATAATACAACCGATATCTCACCTCTCTGCTGTCCCTTTCCCATCCGAAGATCCGATACAGGCAGTTCGGGAATTAAAAGCCTAATTTGATGCCTTGAAGCATAAGGATCAGCTCAAGAAGTTGGGAATTAACCAGCCATATGCAGCTGTCTGGGATGAAATCTCTTTCCCGCCAAAGTATAAACCACAGGCTATGGTTTTGTTTGAGGGAAAGATGTCGCCAAGACAGTATATAAATTACTTCAGCATGATGATGGTGTTGTTGCAGGGGAATGACGCCATTCTCACTCGAGTGTTTAAGGGCTGTCTGTTCGGAGTAGCTTACCAATGGTACCGTAGTCTATTTGACAACTGCATTACTTCTTTTGAAGATTTTAAGACTCTATTCTATGCTCGATTCTATGAAGGAGGAATGGACATGTCTATGTCATCGCTCATCGAAGTAAAGCAGAAGGAAAAAGAAAACGTTCGTACTTTTATTAAATGTTTTCGTCAGGCTACTTTGCATATGCCTCCTGGAGTTCCAAACTCAGCCTTGGTGGACATTTGCAAGAAAAACCTTCTCCCACTAATCTCAGTATTCATGGGACCATATTAGTTCCATGATTGGCCCTCATTTATCATATCAGCGGTAGCTGCTGAAGATAACAGTCGGAAGGCTCGTGACAACGGGATCATAATCTCTACCTCTGATAGAGGGAAGCGGTCATCCTCCAATAATGACCATACTCGTAGTTCAAAAGGAAAGGAAGCTTTGGCAATCAACACGTCCAGGCAAAGTACTCCAGTAACTACGCGGACGAATCCTGGGACTTCCAGGCCTAAAGAAGAATATTCTTTTGACGACGACGATATTCCGAACATATTCGATTGTCTAGTCAAAATTGGCAAGCTTACTCTCCCCGAGATAAAGCGTCCAAATGAAGTCGGCAGTACAAATAATCCTAAGTACTGCATTTTCCACATATACATACATCACCCCACAAAGGCATGCTATGAACTGAAAAGGAAAATCCAGGAGTTGATCGACGCCAAGGCCATCACTCTGCGTAATAACGAGAAGACGGTCACTGCAAATATGATCTCACTCCAATTTGGCAATCTGCCCCCTCAAGAAGTCCCGGATGGTGTGGTGCCTATTCCACGGGCAATGATGAACATTGTTAACCTCCCTCCTACCAGGGGTCAAAATTATGACTTAGTGCCCCTAACTACCAAGCGTGGGAAGATCATGTGGGTTCACCCTGACCTGGTATCAGAAATTGAGGAAGAGACTAAAGCTGCTAAAGCTAAGTCTAAAAAGAACTCAAGATGTAAACCATGCCATATGGTCGCAATATCCCCGACATCGGAAGAAGAGGCTTTGGCAACTGGAACCCAGTCAGGGAAAGCCTACCTCAAAGAATATGGAGGGAATCAGGAGGAAGCAACGACATACACTTCAGCTGCTAAAACTCCAGAGCCTGAACCTGTTAGGCCAGATGCAGGTCCTTCTAAACCAACTTCGGTGGACAAAGGCAAGCAAAAAGAAGTTCGTTTTGATAAACCTTTGAAGAATATTCAAAAAAAGGTTTAGAGAAACCATATAACTTCGATATCATGGCTCAGTTGGCTAATACTCCTGCCAGATTGTCCATTTTTGAGCTACTTCGGCTATCCAAAGACACTCGTCAAGCCTTGAGTGAAGCATTAATTCAAGCAGATGAATGCTTGACTCAGCTCAAGTCCCCTGATAAAGAGCCTGTGGCATGTCCTCAATGCCATAGTGTGATGGAAGTGGTCCCTAACATCACTTTCACTCAAGAGGACATGTTGTTGAAGCATAACAAATACGACATGCCCCTTTATTATACAGGATACGTCGGCTCCATTGAGGTAGACCGGATTCACATAGATCCGGGATCGTCGATCAGCATTATCCCTCATAGTCTGCTAAGACCGTTGAGAATTCCTACCAGTGAACTTGCTTACACTACCACTTCGATAGTGGGCTTCAATGCCAGAAAAAATAGACCATTGGGGAAGATTCGTCTGAGAATCCAGATTGGTGACCTTAGATCATTGGCTACATGTTATATCATTGATTCGGAGGTGTCTTACAATATTCTGTTGGGCAGATCATGGATCCACGATCATAATATTATTCCTTCTACTCTACATCAATGCTTCAAATATGTAGATACTCAGGGAACAGTAAAGACATAATTCACTGATCTTAATCCGTTCAAAGGAGTTGAGTCCTACTATTCTGATGCCATGTTGTACACCCAAGACTACATGAAAGATATGTCAGGCAGGATGGAGGAGGAATCCCACCGGGAGCCAGAAGAACCATCTGCTGAGCAACCTTTGCCAATCCAGGTAAAAGGGCGGACTATCCGTCCGAAAGTCATGGAACCTATGACTATTCACTTGGGCAAAACAAAATCTGGAGGAGGAAATAATCCTCTAGTGATCAGTCTGAACAAGAAACTTCCACCTTTGGTCACTGACCTTAGGCGCAACAAGCAGTCGGCTGATGTAAATATAACCGAAAACGTAGTTTCAGAAGTAGGAATTATTCTGGTGACTCCTGATAAACTCGTCATCTATCGAGCATATTCTCTTAGCGAACCCTATTCTAATAATGTGGCAGAGTATAATGCTCTACTAATCGGGCTTCAAGTCGCTAAAGCATTGGATGTTGAATATTTGGAAGCTTTTGGTGATTCTCAGCTGATCGTCAATCAGGTCAGAGGAATATATGAAGTCCGCAATCCAGACCTCATTTCTTATCACTAAACAACGATCGAGATATCAATGTCTTTTAAAGGATTCTTCTTAGAACATGTTCCTCGATCTCAAAAATTGGAAGCTGATGCCCTGGCCAGTCTAGCTGCAGATCTAGCTATTCCTATAAGAAGGCAGAATTCGGTGATCCTTCTTAACAAAGATTTATTTTGTGTAAAAAATAATTTTCACATAGAACGCAGCTATGTTATAAACACGGTTCCTCCTCAAAGAGATTGGAGAAGTCCCTTTATAGACTTCGTGTCATATGAAATCTTATCAGAGGATCCTAAAGAAGTAGTATCTATCAAAAGACGATCATTACGTTTCTATTTTGATGCTTCTTCACAAAGTCTATATTGCCGAACATATGATGGACTATTGTTACGATGTCTCTCTGATGATGAGGCAAAACGGGTTGTCCGAGAAGCTCATGATGGAGCATGTGGAGCACATCAACCCGGTCCTAAGTTACAGGACCGTATTAGGTGGATGAGCTACTACTGGCCTACTATGATTGCAGATGCCGTGAAATATGCAAGACAATGCAAAGCCTGTCAGGTTCATGCGGATTTCATACATCAGCCTTCGGAGTATTTACATCCTACTATTGCATCATGGCCCTTTGAAGCATGGGGTATGGATATCATTGGTCCTATTCATCCTTCATCTTCTAGAGGATATCGGTTCATTTTGGTTATCACTGATTATTTCTCCAAATGGGCGGAGGCGATCCCTCTTACTGAGGTAAAGACATCCAATGTGATCAGCTTTATCAAGCACCATGTAATTTATCACTTTGGCATACCCCGAAGGATAATTCATGACAATGGGCCTCAATTCATCAATCAAGCGTTTTACCGATTTTGCGATAAGAATCGGATACAAAATATGACCTCAACGGCATATAATCCTGCTGCTAATGGTTTGGCGGAAGCCTTCAACAAAACCATCATCAAACTCTTGAAGAAGTTTGTCTCTTCGAACAAAAGATATTGGAACGAGAAATTAGGAGAATGTCTCTGGGCATACCGCACAACGATACGAATACCAACTGGTAGTACCCTATTTTTATTAGTTTACGGGTGTGAAGCAGTTCTCCCCATTGAAGTTCAAATTCTATCACTCAGAATAGTAGTGGCTAATGAGCTGACTCAGGAAAATAATGATCGTTTAAGACTTCAAGAGCTAGAAGGATTAGACGAGAAATGCCTTCAAGCTCAACAGTGCATCGAGTTCTACCAGACACGCATCTCCAAAGCTTTTAATCAAAAAGTGAAGGAAAGAGTGTTCAAAGTTGGTGAGCTAGTTTTAGCTGTGAAGAGGCTAATGATCATTATGCACAAAAGTAAGGGGAAATTCCAGTCCAAATGGGAGGACCCTTATGTGATTGAGACCACATTTTCAAATGGCGCTTACAGATTAGCCAAGTCTAATGGAGATTTGATAATGGCTCCTATCAACGGCAAATTCCTGAAGAAGTACTATGCTTGATCTTCCTTGCTTAATAGGGTATGATAAAGATCTCATTCTGACGGGACTACGTACAAAGGCCGAGAAATCAGCCTCACAGAATGAGTCAAATTTGACCATTTCATGCTTCATTCAAAGTATTTCAAATTACGAGGAATTTAAAAACTTTGAAAGGGGTCTTGTAGAAGCATAAAATACGCTGAGGAATTATACGCGTAAAACCCCCAACATATATGAAGTTCGTATAAAATAGAGCTTCAGCGCTCTGTGGCGTAAAATATGACTTCAGAGCTATTGGCGTACAACAGAGCTTCAAAGCTATTTGGCGTAAAATATGGCTTCAGAACAGCCCGCGTAAGGCAGCACTTTAAGGCTGTTTTGGCATAAAAAGGGTGCTATACCCCTGTGTAAAATACGTTTGCTTTTAATACAGCGTGAAGTTGTACGAGGAACTCTTCGTATTCCTCGAATGAACCTGTCAGACAAAACAATGAAACTGACTCCTGATAAAAAGTACTATACGACGATCGAGAGGACGGTTGTGATGATAATTTTACACAGAGACCAAGGCTGTCGTTTGGTGACATATTCTTGATACAAGTCTTTTTTACGCATTCAAAGAATACGCTGCCTATTCTACATGGACAGAAATGAGTCTTTGCGCTCAAGACGAGACGAAATCAGACGCCACGTCAAAATCTGCTTCTCGTACAGAGCTCGAGGTAGATCTCTGCATTTAATGCACGAGATTTTGTTCTATTTTTAAATGACTAGGAAAGCTAAAACTGTGACTAATATGCTCACATCACCATCCTTGCATTTTACGCCAACCAGGCTATTTTCAACTATAGTAGTACGCCGTATGCTATCTCCTCGAAATACGCCAGCTCAGGCTATATTTGCAAAGGTATATGATAAGGCTATTTAGCCCAAAATACGCTCAAGACCTAAGTCGTGATGGATAATTGGCTATTTTACGCTAGTTATCTACTATTCATGCATCATCAAGTTTTACGTAGAATTTGGCTTTTTGACTTTTACGCCAACAAGACAGCTATTTGGTTTTTACGCCAACAAGACAGCTATTCGGCTTTTATGCCAACAATACAGCTATTTGGCTTTTACGCCAACAAGACAGCTTTTTGACTTTTACGCCAACAAGACATTTATTTGGCTTTTACGCCAACAAGATATTTATTTGGCTTCTACGCCAACCATCTCTACGCAAGGTGCAGTTATCTACATGGCTTACATGCCGTGATCTTCGAGAAGAAGTTATACGCGTTACCTTATAATGGGACACGCGTCATACACAGAGTTAGAAGGTCATTCGAACGTGGGTAGCAGTTATTATAACCGCCGCGTAAAAGATGCTACTTTCATCACAGTTTGGCTTATACGCCAACTGGACAATTATTGTAACTGATCTCTATAAATAGAGATCTCCGATCACAGGATCGATCAAGAGAGATAGATCAGAGACAGAGAGCACAGACAGAGAGTGTTGATTGACAACTTTGGCAACGAGAATTCAATTCAACTTGCAACCTTTGAAGCTTCTTCTTCTTCTACAATACTTCTTCATCATCGTGTAGTCCAAGGGACAAAGTGATCGACCGCAGATCAGACTCCTATAGTAATTTTTTTTCCAGAATCATTTTTATTGTACTTAACATCCTCGTATAGGATTAATTGTACTCTTTTTTTTTTTTTTGTAAACAAAGAAAGGGTTTCGTATAAATCTAGCTTTATTTTTTTTGTTTATCATCAAACAGAGATATGGGTACAAATTTCATGATTTGGAACTAAAGGATAATTATCAAATCATAATCTAAAAGAACAACTCAAACCATCAAGCTCTAACTACTAATCACATAATTTCAAAATTCAAGATTACAACTATAACCCTAGCAAGCTATATATCCTAACATAAAAGGAATCACTCAGTCTATAATTAGAAGGGTTTAGGTGGCACAGATGGAAAGATGAAGAAAAGGAAAACATAATTAGTCGTCGCACAAATAGCGAGCGTCAAGGTTGCAAAAGAATAAGATATAAATTTAAAATAGAAAGGCTTTTGGTAAGATCATGGTTTCCTAAGAAAGGGTGGTATGCTAATCTCTGTATTCGAGGTATGATCAAGGGAAATGTTCTATTCATTGCTCTTGGCTCCCTAAGGTACTGTCTGCTAGTAATAAGACAAGAAGCTAAATTTTATAGTCCTAATATTATCTCACTACGAAAGTTAGGTTTAGTCCTAATGTTCAATCTTGGATTTCTATTCGTTCCTCAATGCTAGGGTAAAACAGTATGGTCAAATTTATAACTAATTCTAGTAGTGTCTATACTACTCTCAAGGCCTTCATAAATATATCAAGGGTTAATGGTAAATCAAACTATAGGTAAGGGATGCTAGGGTTCATTAGATACGCTAAACTTAGTAATGTGTCAATATCCTAGTTGTATTCTTCTTAGGAAAGTCACCCTAATTATCATCCTAACAACAGGGATTCCTATATTCTAGGAGAGGCTATACTCAAGGAACTATTAGGGAAGTACATGAATCAAGCATGATGCAATTAGTCAAATAGAACAGATTGGAAGGAAGATGAGTCATAGTCAATTATGGATGAGACCATATACTATAATCCTAATAGCAGGCTTGCTCGGTACAGTAACGTAACCGAGACAATATGCTCTCGACCTGCATGGGCCATCACTAAAAATATGTCACGCCCCAGTCCCAAAATACGTAGGACTAGGACACGTAAGCATGCCAGCTGCATGTATATGGCAACTCCAATATATGGAAACCATAACACATGCGTACGCTGTAACATGAATAACAATTCACAAGTGGTATATAATTATTACAAGTCACAGGGCATAACTAAATCTCATCCACAGAATTCAATATAAATAAATAACCAATAACTATGTAACTAAATCTCAATATAAAGTATCTAAGGATGATAGTTGGGTGGAAATAAATCCACTACCAAACTAGAATATAAGATAAATAAAATAATATAAGTACATTAATTAACAATCAATGAAGCTCGAAGAGAAGGCCTCCTCAAAATATAAGTAGCAAGTCCGGATCTGCGCTCCTGCAAATACTCATGAACATCTACACCTGGAAAGAGACCAGGTCCTCAGAGGGACATAACAAGATACATAGAAGCATGCCAATAAAGTACTGAAATAAATATCCAATGGGTCGCCTAACCATCTATGTGAATGCACATTGAGAATAAATTTCTTACAAGTGGGCTATCTGGCCATAAAATAGGATTGACATGATTCTCTCGGAGAATCAGGGGCCTACAAAGCATGTCATCTTTTGAACGGCAAGGCCGCCAGGTAATATAGGGGTCATCACGACCACGCATCTCCGGCGGAGCGTGCGGGTTACATAAAAAGAAAAGTGCAAAGGAGCCCAAATGTCTTACTTGTTGTTCTTTCCACCCCATGCTCTAAGCATGTCACATCTATGACACGATAATACCTCTAATAACTGCCAACTCTCCTAGCTTGTAAAGTTTCTAATAGCAGTTATTCCCTATCGCACGTCCCATACGTACAGGAGGCCAAACCCTGCACGCGAGTCCGTGATCTATATGAGACTCACACTCGTGTAACAGATGTGTCACGGCCAATAAAACCTAATAATGCCTCATGCTAATGGGGTAGTCTCATAAACTAGGTCAATGCATATACATAATAAAAATAAAATACGACGCTACCGTCGTTGCACCCAAGTTTCCTTGGACGTGCAATTTATATAACAGTTAAAATATATGAACTAATGAGCAGAAATAAGATGCATGCAACATATGGAATATAAATTATAGTACAATGGCAAGGTATACTTGCCTGGAAAGAAAGCTGCGTAGTACCAATAACCTGCTCCTGAAGTCGTGCAAAATAATCCGATAGTCCTATATACATATAATATAATATAATATAATACAACATCAGCCATTACACTAGCATATACATAACCATAATTACACTGGACTCAGAGGGTACGCTAGGGGCGACACTGGTCAACTAATAAGGTCAACTGCGTGTCTAATTACCCGGGTGTCATGTCTTCAAATGTTGTATCAATCAGACAGTCAACTAACACATGTCTCGCCAGTACGTCAGTGTACATACGGCAAACAGATCACTAATAATCAGGGTCAATGGTATAAGCAATTTATGCAGGAAAATCCACAGTGTCCTAGGGTCGTACAGTATAAACACATATATAGTCATAATTATTATCATCATTTAATTACATATATATATCCATATAATTACATATAACAATAAGATTATATTACTCATACGCGTACGTATACGCATATGAATTTGAGTTCTCCGACACGGTCTGGACTCATAACCACTAAACTGAACCAATCTGCTAAAACCCTACACTATCCACACAAGCACACATAAAATGAAAGGAGGGGGACATGTTCGAACCTCGGGGTTAGTGTGCACGGCCACGGGGATCAGGGTGACTGCTGCAGGTTATATTTGGTGAGGGTGACGGGTCCATGATGACGACGATGATATCGATGTTGATGACGAGAGTGATGGTGATGATGATTGGTGATGATTAGGTTAAGGTAATGATTATGATGATGATGAAGATTATGATGATAATGATTAATAGTGATGATAATATAGGTTAAGGTGATGATGACTATGGTGATTAAGTAATAATGGTTAAGGGGATTAGGTGATAATGGTGATAAGGATGATGATGATGGTAATGGTGATGATTGAAGGTGATTAGGGTGATGATGGTGGTTATGTTGATGATGAAGATGATAATGGTAATAATGATGGAGATGATGATGATGATTATAATGGAGATGATGGTGATAAAGGTTATGATGATAGGGTGACTGTTCCGGCCAGGTCAAAGAGGAGGATAGGGAAGAGGAGGAGGTCAGGGATGTGGAGTGGTGGTGGTGAACGGCTCAGGGAGGAAGGAGGAGGCTCGGGTGGCTGTGGTCGATAGGATATGGAGGAGCTCAGGGAGGAAGGAGGATGAGGAGGAATGGGCAAATAAGGACAGGGAGGAGATGGAGAACAGGGAGTGGTGCTGGCGGAGGAGATCGGGCTCCGGCAAGGGGGAGGAAGGGGATGAACCGGAGACGATGACGGTGGTGTTAGGATGGCAGGCTGGGAGCGTGCTACTCCGTCAAGGAGGAGGGGAGAAAGTCGGGTCGACGAGTTGGCCGGGGACGATGGAGACAAGGGAGGAGAAGAAGTCGGGGAGGAGATCTCAGGCGGGAGGATGGTTCGGTGGAGATGGCCCGGCCAGGCGGGGCTCCAGCTAGCAGGTGGCGGAGGTCTCAGGCGAGGCGACGGTTGGGAGATGCTCCAACGACGGCTTGGAAGAGCACGGCGGGGTTGCTCCGGGTTGGTTCAGGCGGAGGTAGGGGGTGATGAATAGTAGGCTAGGTTGGTTTGGGGGTGTGGAAAAAAAAGAAAAAAAAAGAAAAGTTGTATATTTATATGTGTGGAAACTAGGGTTTGATGTTGACCTAGGGGGTTGGGCTTGGTCAACATCCTTGGGATTGGGCCTTGGCTTGACATGGGGATGTTTGGAGGGCTATAATTTATATTATTTAAAATGCAAGGCTAGGGTTAAATGAGGGCGATGTTTGTGTGTTTGCACATTCCAAAAATCATGGGGAAATTTTATATGACCAATAATGAAGAAAAAATTAGTTTCTTCATGTATTGTCCAATGGTGTTGACACCTTAATGCACTTTTGCATAAAAACGCCCAACAATTAGAAAATTGCACAAAAATAAAAATTGGAGTAAATTAATTAAAATTAATGCAAAAGGTGTTCTAAAATTAATTAGAAGTACATGGGACTAAAATTAGGTGGGACACAAGTGTCATGGACACAGAGGACTCAGAATAGAATATTATCATAATTTGGGTTGCACAAAACGGGTCAAGATTGTGTCTCCAATTTTGATTGGAACGTACAAGGATACAAAGTCAAATTTATTTAGAATTAAATATAAATGTCTGCGATAAATATTGTGCGACTAAAATATAGCACAAGGAAGCATAATTATAAGTTACACAAAGGTCAGAATAGAAGACGAGCATGTCTAGGATAAGGATATAAAATTTGTAGGAAGGCAATGGCTAGTGTAGTGTTCCAATTATCGAAGCAACGGTAAGGTGCACTAGGTGATATAAATATTGTAAAATTGTCTAAAATAAAATTTTCTATTTCTAATTGGATTCCAACTAGCCCTAGTTTCTCCATCTATGCCAAGTAGGCCTAAATTTGGTCGAGGGGGTTTACACCTACTGTGCATATTAACCCCTCATAAATACCCTGCTACAATAGCAGTAATATTTACTAAAGTCAGTAGTAACATTACCAATCATAGCCTCAAGGAAGTAGGGAGAAAGAACAACATAACAACAATGATATACATTCAAGTTGGCATAAATGCCAGGTTAAGGTTCTGGCCTGCAAAGGCATGGGTTCAAACCCCTAACT
Source organism: Iris macrosiphon (assembly GCA_036927795.1). Taxonomy (NCBI): domain Eukaryota; kingdom Viridiplantae; phylum Streptophyta; class Magnoliopsida; order Asparagales; family Iridaceae; genus Iris; species Iris macrosiphon. The sequence goes on from JAYESA010000004.1 coordinate 118,496,530, forward strand.
TCTACTACCTTATGTTGCTGCACAGGTGTTGCAGTCCAATCAAAAATTTATCATCACCTACAACATATTAACAACATCCCAGACATAAGTACCTATAATCACTAATAGCCATCACTACCTCATATACACCCAGGTGTACACACCCCAGGCCTCAAATCTTGCACACCTAGTTGCAATATATGCAACTGCTACCATGCCACAAGTAGCAACTATAACACTTCACAACACCTTTCCCAAATAGCCAACCAAGTCCATAATGCAATAGTAGAAATCCTATGCTAACACCAACATCAACCTCGACTGTGCATCTCTGCAACCATGTACATCACCAGTTATTGTGCTCAATCCTTCCTCCACTCCTTTGCATCAATATACCACAGTAGTGACATTGTAGGCTTCAACCATCACCTGCAACACATTGCAATAATTGCAAATACTATCACAGTTTGCACACTGACCAGACCCCCCTGTAACTCTCCACAACATACATACAACACTAATACATGTATAACACCTCATATACATACCTATAAATAAATAAATAAATAAATATATATATATATATATATATATATATATATATATAATATGCTAATCAAGTAATTATATACTAGGTAGTATAATGCTAATAGTGTATAACAAACTAGTAATATAAAGTACAATAGGAACACATACTAGTAGTCATTTCCTCGAACACTTAGGGTTCACAACTAGGATACCCATGATACGCACCCAAACAAAGTATCAAAACCCCCAATATCAACTATTACCAATTACACACATTAATTACATATATATACAACTAAAATAATTAGTTATAATAGAAATTGAGAAGTAATTATACCATCAAGCACAAAACCCCCAAAAATGAGTCCCCGTATCATAGCGTATCACAAAATACCATAATACGCTCTACTCGTATCCAATTGTGGACACGTAACTAGATTTACCTACTAAATCTAAGTCTAATTAGATCTAATTGACCTAATGATAAATACATGGTGCACCAATCTCGAAATTCTTTAAAATTGGACACAAATCTCAATATAGAAGTCACAATAGGGGTCCTATGAACCTAGTTCTTGCTCTTATGGGTAGCCCTAAGCCATGAAAGGGTTCATAATGGTCAAATACATGAACTAGAGTTTAAATTATAGGATAATTCAGAATTATACCTATTGCGAGATAGATTCCTAATGAATTGCTCAAATAGACATAATTAGGACATAAGCTCCTAGCCAACACCTCCTTCTCCAAGTGTTCCTCACAATCCAAGCTCCAATGCTCCTTAGATGATAAAAATTGAAGGAAATGAGAGTAAATTGAGTGAATTTGGTGGACGAATGAAGTAAATTAGGGAATAACTCAATTTGGGATCTAATACAGTGAATTATGAGAAGGAAAGAGAGTGAATTCCCTCTTTATGTGGCAGGCCCCTTATTCCCCCCTTCTCCAAGAAACACACAATGTCAAATATGCCCCCACTAATTATTCATGAGGCATTTAATTAAGGGATCAAACGGGAAGCTTCTATTCTAATGAAAGTTTAATCTAATCTCCTATTTAATGAAGAAGGATGAGCTAATGGGCCTAGCCCAAATATTGGGTTCAATGTGTCATGTCAAGTCTAGTAAGGTCTACTAGAGTCAAGTCCAAATAAATATGCTAGTCCACTAACTAATAAATAAATAACACAATATATAAAATATAACCACTAAATAAAAAATAAAGTGTAATGATAAAATTACTCCTATCTAGAAATGTGGTAGTGACAAGTCTACCCTCCTAAGAAAAATTTAGTCCTAGTAATTTTAGGAAAGAACTAGCACTATAAGAAGCAATCACAGCAAGAAAGAAAATTACCTCACGGCTCAAACATATAAGGGTACCGCTTGTGCATCTCAGCTTTCCTCTCCCAGGTAAACTCTCCCAGAGAGTGATACCTCCACTTGATGCATACCAAGGGAATCATCTGGTTCTGCAATACCTTCTCCCTGCGATCCAGAATCTCCATTGGCTGCTCTGGATAACTGAGAGTCGGACCCACCTCGATCTCCTAGTGATCCAATACATGGCTAGAATCTGCCATGTACTGTCTTAACTACGACATATGGAACACATCATGCACTCCCTCTAGTGAAGGCGACAAGTCTAGTCTGTAGGCCACTGTATCGACCCTCGCAACAACACCGAAGGGTCCGATGTACCGTGGACTAAGCTTTCCGCCTCCACTAAAGCGAATTGTGCCCCGTATCGGAGAAATTCCCAAGAACACCAGATCGCCAACCTAGAACAAAATACAGCCTTAATACTCCATCTAAAATAAAATAAATCACAAGCAACACAAACAAAACTTATACCTCAAACTCCAATGGTCTCCGGTGGCTATCGACCCAACACCGTTGTCTGTCCTGTGCCACCCAGAGTCTATCTCTAATAAGCTTCACCTTCTCAGATGCATCCATAACCATCTCAGGCCCCAACAAGGCTCTCTCACCAACATTATCCCAAGATAAAGGAGTGCGACATCTCCGTCCACACAAAGCCTCAAATGGTGATATCTCGATACTGGCCTGGTAACTATTATTGTAAGCAAACTCTACTAGGTGAAGATGATCCTCCCAAGAGCCTCCAAAATCCAAAACACAAGTGCAAATCATATCCTCGAAAGTCTGAATAGTCCTTTTCGACTGCCCGTCTGTCTAGGGGTGATATGAGATACTAAACTTGAGCTGGGTGCCGAAGCTGGCCTGCAAACTCCTCCAGAAGTGGGATATGAAGCTACTATCCCAATTTGAGATGATGCTTATAGGAACTCCATGCAATCTGACAATCTGTCGCACATACAAGTGATTACAAGTTTAATCTAGCTCAAATTAGATAAAATTAGGCTAATACCTTAATTTTAGGTCCATACCTAGTTTCTAGGTTGATTACAAGTCTAATCTAGCTCATTCTAGGTAATACTAGGTCATACCTAGGTTCTAAGGTTAATACCTTGAAGGTATTACTATACTAGCAAATATTATTAAGTAACTTATATATATATATATATATATATATATATATATATATATATATATATATATATATATATATATATATATATATATATATATAGTTAATAATACCAGGTAGTATATATATTACCTGGTAGCTATTATCTAACACTTTCTTAGTATCACTAGGATGCCTTACCCTTTAGCTAATATCTTGGCCAATTACCTAGACTATTAACCCCTTATCTAACATTGTAACATGAACCCACTTACCTACACAAACTAGACACACCCATCTCCTAACAAGCCCTCATGATACATACTAACTTAAGTATCCTAGATGTTAACACACTCTCCCGATACTTTCTATTGTTAAACCTATCCCTACCCACACAACCACTGATACCAAGGTATTAGTCACCCTAGACCAATACCCTACACAAACTAGATACACACCTAGTGTCACTTCCGTTTCCGATAAACGTATTTGGAATGTATTTTTATTTTAGCATGGTTGCAGGTGCACGAAGACTAGACCCATTCTTTGGTTTAACTTTGCTCATGGTTTATTTTGTGGGTTGGTTCAAGTCATGAGAACCTTGGTTCAACCCTAAACCCTACCATATATAACCCAACATTTCTCTCTTTCTCTCTTTACTTCTTTATTTCTCACTCTCTTTAGTTTTCTCTCCCTATTTACATAGGCAAGTACACATTGCATGAGAAATGGATAAATCCTCTATATTTTTATTCTATTATGGTTATTATGTGTTTCTAAGCACCTTTAGAACTTGGAGTTTTCTGTTTTGATGGATGAATTAGTGTAGATTTACATTTCTAACTTAGATTTTTTATGGGTTTTATGAGTTTTTCTTGTTTTTGATCGATTAAACATGTATTTTCGAAAAACAAGTTTTGCTGCATGATAGAGCTTTCAATTGAGAGCATTTTGGCTTTTAGTTCACCCAATTTGGACTTAAACTGAGAATTTTATGGACAAAACAAGATTTCTGTTTTTGGAGCTTTCGTCATGGCCGAACCTGCTATTTGGAGAAGACGAAGTCTTCATGCGGCCAACAAGTTATGCGACTAAGAGTGCTATGGGGCCCGAGAGGGTTATGCGGCCTGAACTCTTGCCGCATACTGACAGCATGTGTCCATCTTATTGGATGCATGCGACTGCTTATTTACACAAGTGTCCTTGAACACCTTGTGTTTTCACTCGTTGAACGAATAAAAAATTTTCTAAGTCCAAAAGACCTTCATATGGCATCGACTTCATGTGACATCAACTCTTATGCGACACCGACACTTATGCGGCATTGGAGAATATGCGGCGACCATTTCCTTGGACACATGACTCCGAACCATGGCATATATTTCTATGATATTTATCTTTTTTCTCTGACACACTTTATGACTTGTCACATCAATAACTTTATATCACATTATTGATACTTCATTCATTGTCCATCACTTTAACACTTGTCCCAAGGAGTAGACTTTAACCCTGATCATGCGGCATTGACTTCATATGCGACCTGACTTCATATGAAGCCCAAACTTGTTATGCGATATTGACTTCATATGCGCCCAGGACTTGTTATGCGGCCCTGACTTCAAATGCGACCTAGAGTCATATGCGGCCTGGACTTCCCATGCGGCCTAGAGACCCATGCGGCCTTGCTTGTTTGATTGAATATTTTATTATTCTTCGTGACCCAATGTATAATTTGTAATTAGACTTGAATACTGTATCCATGCTGATACCACTATTGCCTAATAATTGTCCATGATTAAATGTGCGCCGATGTGCGACACATTAGGTCACGTGTTAAGTGATTATATTGGGTTGTGCATCAAGAATGCCTCCAAATTTCTGAACGCATGATATTGTAAATATATATTGTTTCTCCAGCACGGGCATAATAAGAGAGTCAACTACCAAAGTGTGGCTAGGATATTGATTATCTGAATATTGCATACACGCTCGGGTGAATCCAGATTTGACTTTCATGGATTCGTATCTAGCGTGCCCGTACTTTATACGATATTTTAAGGGAAATTCTCATGTGACCACACCTTGAGATTTCAAACACAATATAGGGCTAATTAGGTAACTAAAAGTGGTAATAACATTGGAGGGAACGGTATCCCGAGATCATGCCAACGGACCTTCCCACAAAGATTCATTCTAAGTTCGCTGTGGGCTGGCCACCACAGATACTGTATATTATCTGCCTTAGTAGAGTGCAGTATCTGACCTATTATTATGCCGAACCACTGTTTCACTATAGGAACACTGGAACCGCTAATACCGTATTTTTAGCACAGTGGCTCTATAGGGGACTGGTGTATCCTGCAAGTGCCTATTTTATTTATCTATTGGCTCAGTTATCTCGTGTTAGGCACTGGCATGATCTGATGATACTTATTATATATTATTCTAAGATAATCTCAGACTCCACAAAATAGCAAGCCGTACAAATTATTAGCCGATATAAGAAATAAACTTGGTTGTGATTGTATTATTCGGTTAGTAGCCTAGGAAAATGGACTATCATAGTGCGATGGTTCAACCCTTGTCTTTGTTTGGTTGTAGGGTTAGGCCTTTGCGCTAGGATATGCCATAGATCTAAGTTACGACACTGAACCTATGTATTATTACTATATTTTCTTTGGGTTTTTGTTTCTCCATTTCGTGCTTCCTTTGTGGTACTTGCTATTTGGAGTCTGACCCCACTGGTTTTGCATGGCCAAATTTTGAGCAAGCATCCGAGAATCCAGCGTACCAGGAACATGGTCGCGGGGGATAGCGAGTGGTTTTTTTTCTTTCCTGCTCATCATTGAACATTTACTTCTTTTTGGGCATTTAGCCACCGATATCTGTTAGCCGACTCGTCTGGACATATGTTCCTTACATGATTGTATTAAATCAGACTACAGTTAATCACTGTTATATACTTTTATTACTCTTTCAGCTCCTTATTTTGCATAGCTGGTCTCTAGAATATTTTGGAAAAGCATTTGATACGCCGTATTGCTTTATCATATATGCTTTATGCTTACTGTTTTTTGTTTAAATGATTGAGACATAAAATTTTCTGACCATAGGAGACTTGATTGTAGCATGCACCCCTTGTCTTATACAGCCGTGATTGCCGTACGACGTATAGCACCTTATATGGGCTAGCTGGCCATGTCTTTCTTTGTATTCTGGTACTGGGGCGTGATACCTAGTTGGTACTCTCCCACACTACATGTTACCCTATGCACCTGCTGTGCACATCAACCCCTCATAAATACCCAACTGCAGTAGCAATAACATTTACTAAAGTCAGTAGTAACATTACCAATCATAGCCTCAAGGAAGTAGGGAGGAACAACAACATAACAACAATGATATATAGTCAAGTTGGCATAAATGCCAGGTTAAGGTTCTGGCCTACAAAGGCATGGGTTCAAACCCCTAACTTCTACTACCTTATGTTGCTGCACAGGTGTTGCAATACAATCAAACCTTCATCATCACCTAAAACAAATGAACAACATCCCACACATAAGCACCTGTATTCACCAATAGCCATCACTACCTCACATACACCCAGGTGTACATAACCCATGCCTCAAATCCTGCACACCTAGCTGTAATATATGCAACTGCTACCATGTCACAAGTAGCAGCTACAATACTTCACAACACCTTGCCAAAATATCCAACCAACTCCACAATACAACAGTAGCAATCCCATGCTAACACCAACAATAACCTCGACTATGCATCTCTGCAACCAGGTACAATACTAGTTACTGTGCTCAATCCTTCCTCTACCCCCTTACATCAACATACCATAACAGTGACATTGCAGGCTTCAACCATCACCTGCAACACATTAGAACAACTGCAAACACTATCACACTTTGCACATTGACCCGATCCCCCTCTAACTCTCCACAGCATACATACAACACTAATACATGTATAACACCTCATATACAGACTTATACATGAACTAGAGTTTAAATTATATGATAATTCATAATTATACTTATTGGGAGATGGATTCCTAATGAATTGCTCAAATGAACACAATTAGGACACAAGCTCCAAGCAAATACTTCTTTCTTCAAGTGCTCCTTGTAATCCAAGATACAATGCTCCTTAGATAATGAAAATGGAAGTTAATGAGAGTGAATTGAGTGAATTTGGTGGAGTGGTGAAGTGAATTAGAGAAGAACACAATTGGGAATCTAATGGAGTGAATTGTACGAAGGAGAGAGAGTGAATTCCCTCTTTATGTGGCCGGCCCGCTATTCTCCCTTTTCCAAGCAATACACAATGTCAAATATGTCCCCACTAATTATTCATGAGGCATTTAATTGAGGGGTCAAATGGGAAGCTTTTGATCTAATAAAAGTTTAATCTAATATCCTATTTAATGAAGAGGGATAAGTCTAATGGGCCTAGTCCAAATGTTGGGTTCAATGTGTCATGTCAAGTCTAGTTAGGTCCACTAGAGTCAAGTCCAAATAAATAGGCTAGTCCACTAACTAATAAATAAATAACACAATATATAAAATATAACCACTAAATAAAAATAAAGTGTAATGATAAAATTACCCATATCTAGAAATGTGGTAGTGGCAAGTGTTCTACTTGTATTATTTTATAATTGTAACTTTTTGGTCTATACTTGTACTTGCTCTAATCCTGATTGGATATCTTGACATTTGTAGGTGTCTTTCTTGCTCTATGATCGATGAGGCAATCCTTTTCTTTCTCCGAAGATTCATAGTACGAAGTTATATATTTTCTTTTGTATACCTTCATTCTATTCTTAATTCGTTAGTGTAGCATAGTAAGTATTTTATGCCCATTGTTCATACTTTTTTTTATAACTTAGTTGTTCTGGGTGTTATAGTATCTTATTTAGACCATTGAGTTCATAAATAGTGTACTACCGCCGATACCATAACATAGGCGGGAAGTGACCATGTATTCATATTCCAAAATTAGGAACAAGTCATGGCAATTTGTACTTGCCAATAAGCGAACGATGCAAAATGATTTCTAGCATGCAATATGTCTAGATTCAGTGCTCCTCAAAGCCTCTCCAGATCACATACTTCTTTCTCTTACATTCAATTACCTCAGAGGGCCAGAGAGAAAGAGAGAGAGAGAGAGAGAGAGAGAGATGTGAGATTGAGAAGGAGAGGAAGAGAATAAAAAAGAGAAAGAGAGTGAATCAATGATAATTCACTCAATAATGGGTTTTATAAATGCTTGAAACAATCATAGCTGTTGGATTATCCAATGGCTAAAAATTAATTTGACAGGTTGTTGTTCGGCTCAACCCTAAGAAAACGACATACAAGCATTATGCTACTAACTAAGGATAACTTAGGATAAATCCTATTTGGTATGTCATTCAACGTGCAGGGTGTAGACGAGATATATAGTGATGTCATAGGTCTCTAAATGCCTTTGGTAGTCTTTATGTACTTAGTTATCTACGAAAACCTAATTATTCGTTTGCGTAAGTCATGAATAGTTTCCATAACATCGAGTATCTCATGAGATGCACCAATCTGATCCTCAATGCATGCAAATCGAGAAAATTTATGAAACCAATAAATCTAATCGTACAACTATTCTAAATCATTGATTCGATACAATATCAATAATCAAGAGCTTACCTCACAAAAAATTGTTACATAATATCATAATACTAAAACATGAAAGTCGACAAATCTTAATATTTGAACTAAAATACTGAAACACAGAGTACAAGATATCTAATGCAATAGAATAAAATCATATAACCAAATAAATACTAATACTAGGAAATAAGTTTTACATAGGACTCAGCCGGAGAGGGCTCAGTCATGGGGAGGTGGTTTGACTGGAGGGGTTTGAGTTCTTCGTAGAGGGCTTGGCCACTTCATGAAAATGGTCTGTAACTGAGCTCTCGGAGAGGTATGGAGGTGAGCGGTGGTCCAACATGCATGAAAGAGCTCAAAAAGAGAAGTGGTAGGGCTGCGCGACGAGAAGGTCTATGAAGAGGGGTTAATTTGGGATTCGGTTTTGGATGATTGAAGACAAGGGTAGAGAAAACTCAAGATGATGGATGTGTGGTATAGCATCTATTGTCACGATACACACTCGAATATTCAGGCACGAGTATGTGGGTACGTCCAGCCTACGCCGCAATATCGGTGATAGAAATTTTTTTATATCTCTTAGTTTTCTAATGATCCAAAACATCCTCAAGTACCATCCATAATTCTATCAATCAACTAACTATATCAATATCAATAAAGGAATAGACTAAAAATCATACAGAGAAAATCTATGCATTACATACTATGACAGAAAAAATAACTAGATAAATTGCTAACCTCAAACCCAGTCTCGAACTCCGTGCGATTAACATAATATGTCAATGTACTCATCTCGTCAAATATTATTATCCAGTTAGGATTTGAGCAAGTAAATACACGATAAACTATTCATAACATGATAAAAACTCTAAAACAGAAAATGTGAATGAAATACATGATAAACATGTAAAACTAGAATCATGGTATGACAAGTAAAGAGAAACAACAAGTAAAGAGAAACAAGTAAACACGAGCAATCACGACATATGACAAACAAAAATAAGGGTGAAACAAGTAATCTACATCTAACTAAGTATTTTGAAATACCAAGTTCGATATGTGAACGACTAAGGGGTAAATTCGGCACCCCATACGTGTGTTGTACGACTGATTTTATTCACGTAAGACCATATGATAGAATGGGTGGTTCACACGTCTACTGAGACATTTTCTCGCCCGACTAGTAGTCATGGAGTCGAGTCACGACACGAAGATTCACCATGTTAATCATGAAATCATGACAATCACATAAACATGATAATTACGAATATACGATAAATCACGAGCACGATAATCATAAAAACATGATAAGTATAAAACCACGATAATCATGACTATGAATCCATCAAAAATTAATCTCGTATAACAAGCATGTCAGTAATGCATATCAAGATCATAAGTTAGAGAAACTATCAGAAAATAAAAGTAATCATAGTAAATACTTGCATGGGGTCCAAAGTTACTGAAGTTGCGAAGATATCATGGCCTATTATAAAACCTATATAAATTTTCATTGGTACTAATTAGGATAATCATTTATAATTATAAGGATTTCATATTGATTCTGTAGGAATTCCTACTTAGGTTCCTTAACTGCTAAAAGCTTATGGTTGTATCATTTATTGGGTTTCTAGTCCAAAACAATTATTCATCCAAGGCTCAACACCATCTATTAGTTTATTTATAAATTATCAAATTTTTTACAAACTATTCCCATATGACTTATGTCATATTTATATATCTGACTGCATAATTATACTAAAATATTCCTCATGCACGTATATATATATATATATATATATATATATATATATATATATATAGTTTATGGATACCAATGGTAAATATATAAATACTTCGATAGTTTAATACTTATACATAAACATTTTAAATATATAATTATCTAGACAATTTAATATATGAATAATTAATCAGTCTTTTACAAAAATTGGTGACACCCATATATTCAGTGCTGGCACCATCATTTTTAGATGCTTGCCTAGACAGTAGGCAAAGCTAAACACCCCTTTTTCTTATTCGATTACTTTCCTTTCTTCTCCATAAAGTCCTACCATTTGCTACTTTTATCCTACTGTTGCATACTTGCTCACACTTATAACCATATGTATATATTGTCTCCTATCCTAACTCATCATTCAAGGCTATCATGTATGGAAAATATTAATAATATAATGTCTATTTCTCTATGCTCGTTGCATCGTATTTGATATATATAAAAGAAAACTATTCTTCTAGTCTTTCCATTTAATCCCCATGCATCTCTACTATGGAGAACACACTTAGCTGAGTTTTCCATATGATTCTACCACCTATCTTCTCTTCTTATCCGTAACTCAGTTACTGGGTTGTTTTCTAATTATTCAATTCAAATGGTAGCTCGGTATAGGGACTTGTTGAGTAAAAAAAGAGGGGGTGTGCTCACCTCGAGGAGGGTTGCAGAGTCGAGTGAGGTAAAGAACGGGTTATCGACACTGTGTCGTCAGTGTGGCGTGATGTGGTTGGGCTGCACCGTGTAGTTGGGATGGCGCAAAAAAGTTCGCAGGTTGCAGATGAGGATTTGGAGGTACAGGGAACAGAAGTCCCCAGTCATGGAAGATACTAGCTGAGAGCTCTGGTCGTTGAGATACTCCACAACAGGCCGCCTGTATCGCCCTAGATCCGTCAAAGGGCGAAGGATGGAACACCAAGGGTGCAGAGCTCTCCCTAGTAAGAGGCATCATCTGCCTCGAGTTAGGCGTCAGTCGGGGTTGGATCCGACACGTTGATGGACATGGGTGTGTTGCACTGAGTGTCGAGGTGAAAGGGATCAGGACGGAGTGATTAATATTATCAGTTGAATGGGAAGTTTAGTGTGTGCAGAGAGAGTAAGTGATGAGTTTAGGAAGGGTGCTAGGAGTGTTACTTATGGGGGAAACCGAGTATATGGAGGAAGCTTTCTCTGGGAGATGAAGAAAGAGAGAGGGTTGGGGGAAAAACTAAGGTAGTAGGGATTGATGGCGGCTGCTCACTTATTTAAGATGAGGAAGAAAAATGTACAGGAGTTGGGGTCTATTTATGGAACCTTAAGATTAGGGTTTCCAGTCCTTGAAGATCTTTTAGGTTAGACAGAAGGACCAATATATCGCCCCAAAATTGAATATTCTACAGCTTTCTGGTTGTCCTTCATCCCTCCTTAATACCAAGATTAATTAATACGGGTAACTAAATTCTATTGGATACTAATACTTGATTAAATTATTTTATTTCTAATAAATAATAATCAGCAGAATCATGATTACCAATTATTTCTAATTAATCACTCAATCATTAAATTTATTTAATCATTACCACCCTTATTATTATTATTATTATTATTATTATTATTATATAATAATAATAATAATAATAATAATAATAATCCAAAAACTCTTTAATGATTACTAATCATGATTCAATGATTAGTGATTAAATCAAATGATTATATAATTATTCCTAATGATTAAATATAATGACTATTTGACTACTAATTCTTTGATCTAATAATTATAACTATAATTATATACTAATTAACTAAATTATATTTATTAATAATTATATATTTAATATAATTATTAACACAATTATTACACTTATTATTAATTAATTAATTAATTAATTAATTACTAATATTACTAAGTGGAAAGCTCTAATTGGTTTTAGGGATTTCGAAAAAACATCTAATTTTTTTTGGATTTCAGGATTGGGTAGTTATTTCCATCGTTGATCCAATAAGTACTGACAATTAGCTCGTTGACCTTCCGTCACTAAGCTTCCTACAAGTTAACCTGCTACTTACCGATAGATATTGGGACAACTCGATGACAAATGCGTGTCTTATTCAAGATCCATCGTTGATTGTTTGTCAGTCCATTGCTAGTAATAAGCGATGAACCATATGCGTTGTTTATGTTAGTCATTGATGTGCAGGGCTCTAATAGTAAGATATTTTTTAGCTATTTTTACTAAGATTCTATTAATTATAATTGGAAATGAATATTTTAAGTAATATTACTTTGTTGATACCAACAAGAATAACACATCTTGATCTTAAATTTTTTGGGTTTCTATTTAGCTCTATTGAGGGCTAGGAACCATGAACTATCTCTCAAGGGTTATTTAGTAACATGGTCTCATATATATATGAAAAATTAGATTATGGGTCTCCAAAGTATCCGGCATTAGACTTTGGGTCTCGAAATCACTGCTCACTAGCCTATGTGAATAGTGATTTTGAGATCCAAAGTCTAATGTCGGACACTTTGGAGACCCAAACCCTAATTTCAAATATTATGTGAGACCCTATTACTAAATAATCATCTTTCAATTAAAATTATATTGTTGCTACATTAGCCTGGATGGGTGGATGGATATATGGCTAAATAGTCCAAAATATGCACAGATCTGAGGAAGAAAAAAAATAAACCCAACACCATATATTTATAGCAATACCCAAAAAATTATATCAATAAATTATAAAAATTGACTCATGGTTATTATATCAAATATTTGGTCCCAAATGCTTTTAATTTTGGTATAAATCTAGCCCAACGTGTCCGGTCTACTATCATTTTTTAATAGAATCTATCACAAATTTAATATGAAAAACTTTATGTAAATATTCTTGGATACTCTAACATGTCTATCATGCTTACGTAGTACCCATACCAATTGCGTGGTGACATATCATCCAGTTTGTTCCAACCGCATGGCGACATATCATCCATTTTGTTCTCATGAGTCTTGAGAATAGAAGGTATCTGTTGGGACCAGAATGCCAGTATCGTGCTCTGATACTGTGTTTGAAACTGACCACAACAAAAACTTAGGCCAACCCACTTGAGATAACCAACCTCGTCTAACGCAAACAGTAAGACAATTAAGAACAACGTATATGGTCGATAAGAACAACGTATATAGTCGATGACTATGTCACTTGGATAAATCTCAATCTATATAACTCAGGTAAAATTACAAGATTGACAAAAACTAATGTTGAACCCTTTGCCCTAATATGTTCAACCCCCTTGTCACATTGAAGAAGAAAAGACAAAGATTACAATAAAATCACTCACCTTACCCGTAGCGATCTCCCTGAACGATGGCGATGACTCCTCGATCAAATATCCCCTTCCTTCTATTGGATGACAAGTCCTAAGAGCAAAGTACGAACTTTATCTTATATTTTCTGCGGATAAGCACCCTGAATCTCCACCCTGTGCTCTTCTTTGTGCCTCCACTCTCAACCTATATAAATAGGATAAGAAACCTATTTTAGGGTTTAAAAAATCCTAAAAGTAGTCCACTAACAGATCTGGCCGTCCACCATCATCCAACGATGTATATTAGAATCCAAAACTCGTCAGCCCCGACCGAGATCGAACTTAGGCATAGTTCGTTTGGCTCCTTGCCAACAGTTCTAGAATAAAAGAATCGAGTTCGGCTCAAACTCGGCTATGGATCAAACTCTGGCCGAGTTCTGTCATTCTCACCAAACTTGATCCAGCATTCTCCCTCTCCTGTCTGATGACAGGTGCTGACCCCATGACTCCTCAACTGGACTCCATGCTTGTCACCCCACGACAGAGTTCATGTTCCCACATGCCCCTGATCTTCGATATCCCAAGCTGATTTGCATCTTCCTTCGTCTCCAACTACTCGACTGCCACATCGATGCTTGTTGTCATGCGTAGCACCTCCTGTACCACTAGGACCCTGCCGATATTAATAACACGACCAAGACTGAAGTCCCTTAGCCTTACTATAAGTCTTGGCTGCCTATCCTCGACTTCTATCTTCTATCGAAATGTACAACCATTCCGACGAGCTTCTTCACCCTTGGCTGGCCCAACCAAGCGGACAATACGGTTCTCCTGAGATTCAGACTCATGAACCTGTCTACCTTCATGTCCGACAATGAAGCTCTCCCATACACATGCATCCTCGAGCAGAATATCACGCATTGTGCACACCGTCGATGACCTGTGGAACTATGCAAATGGAGATGCACCTGCCTTAGATTGAGTTTGTTTCACACCTTGATTTCCTTCCTAGCTTCGAACTGCTAAAACTAATATTTCTCCGTAAATCTTTGGCAAAGAACCCATCATAAAATATGATCCATGGAATAACCCCCACCTGGAGATCGACCAGCTGTTGTAGGACCGACAGACTAACCCTCAATCTTTGACTCATCACCATTCGTCGTTTTATCTCGAAGAAAAGAATCCTTCGTATTCCTCAAAGCATCTTGAAGACTGTAAACCCCCTCACCAGAAATAGGTATTTGGTGTATAATTTGTATTTCCTATATTTGTTTTAGACTTTCTTTTAATTAATTAAAATCCAATAAATTTATTAGGACACTTCACCGTGCTTTGGACATTAATAATATAGGATGGCCCAAAACCTGTATCGTCCTTCATAGGAAGTAGCCTACACAGGAGATACTACATGTAGGATCTTTTTATGGCACAGAAATTTGACCCCTTGGTGTTAGTATGACATTAGTGTAACAACCATAGATTAATGGTTAAATATTTAGATATTATATATATAATTTATTTGTGGTTATTTTTCAATCCCAACTTCCTACAATCAGCATCCCATAATTTTTTGTGCCAAGTTAAACATTTTTTCTTTTCATAGATATGCATATTATTTATAATTACCTATTTTATTGATAATCATTTATTTATTTACTTAGTTAATTAGATAATACATTTATTTAATTTATTATAACTAGATAAATATCTAATTATTAATATTAAAATATTTTATAAAATATTTTGAGTGTAGAATTTTATTAAAGTCTTACAAAATAATTTTCTAGAATTTATTTTGTGTACAAATATTATTTTTGAATTTTTTTAGCCTCCTCTATATAAATAAATAAATATATGGTTATTAAATAATAATAATAATAATAATAATAATAATAATAATACTAGTGATAATAATAATAATAAGAGTAATAATAATAGTAATAGAAATAATAATAATAATAATAATAATAATAAATAAAATAAAATAAAAAGAAAAAGAAAAGAAAAAGAAAAATAAATAAATAAAAATAAAACAAAAACCCAAAACCTATTACTAAACAACCTAATTCCTATAACTAAAATCCCCACCCCAAAGCAAACCCATCCCCAGCAAACACCCCCCCCCACGTATCTCTCCCCCTCTCCCTTCCCTATATATATATATATATATATATATATATATATATATATATATATATATATATATATATATATATATATATATATATATATATATATATATATATATCATCAATCCCAAACCCATACCTAAACCCTAACCCTAAATCGCCGCCCGACGACCGACCTCCGGCGGACGTCGACCACCCCCGCCGACCAGAGTCGTCGCTGCCGCCCCCGCCGTCCGCGTGTGCGCGCGCATGCGCACAGTTTTGGCCCATCTTCAAGGTGATGTATTTTTTTTCTCCATATAACTGAGAATTTTTTTGTTCTTTTAGTTTTTGTTAATTTGTTCCATGTGTAAAATTATTCAACCTCCAAATTGACCAAAAAATTATTTTTAAAATATTAAAAAATTGTGATACGGAGCATGCCTCGCCAAACGGGATTGTCTCATCGCGTACCAATTGTACCGAAAGGCGCGTATGGTATATATGGACGTGTGGACTTTCGCGGAAACTGATTTGGACGTGTGTGCGCGTCGGAATCAACATGTATTCGTAAAAAATTCTCGTATCGTGACTTTTGTAAAATATCGCACCATTTAGTGTACGCTCGTCGGAATACAACGAAACTTACGCCATTGGATTCGTAGTATCACGCTGATCCTGTGATCCAAGTTTCACGCAATTCTGAGACAGTTGACCAAGTTGCCTATTTGCGGGGCCCTATGGTTAACTTTAAGGCAAATTTTTGTTCGGCTCACCGGAATTCAAAATTGGACATACCGTTGAGTTCGTACTGACGTTTTGAATTTGTTTGACCTATAATTTTTCTATTTAGAGATCTTTACCTCTGACAAGCATTTCGGTGCAAAGTGGGCCACATGTGGACCCCGCTTTGACCCAAAATTACCGTTTTGCCCCTGTGTTCAAATTGGACGAAAGGGTAGTATTTTTTAGCTATCTCGCTTATTCTGGGAACGTTGGTGATATTTATTTCAGCATCCGGAGATGTTCATTCTGATGCCATAGTTTCTTATCCATTGTGCCTAACGTCTGGACGCGTACACTTTGCAGCTTTCTTGCCAGGCAAGATACCTTGCCAAATTGCTTACAGTACTTTTGTATGTTTATTATATTTTATATATTCATTGCATGTGTATTTTTTCAGTCATAATTATATACTATATATATGTTGACACACACTTGACACACATAGTATCATGGGAAGGGAGGACAATCAGTAGGCGTATGGGCTATAACCACTCTGGTAAACCATAGTAACTAGACGTACTTTGGTAGTCGTGTCTGATGGTCGCTACCCTCACGGTATGTCGGCTGATGGTGTCACGATGGTCGCTACCCTCGCGGTATGACGGCTGATGATGTCCCTGACGTGTGTGTGAGTTGTGAGATTAAATATAGTAGCCTACCCATGCCCTTACGTCGAAAAGTTGTCATCGTTATGCATTTCATATAGATTGTCTAGTACAGCGTACTTATATATTTTCTATATATTATGCATGTTTACTGTATTCAATTGGCATGCTTCTATGTATCTTGTTACGTCCCTCTGAGGACCTAGTCCCTTTCCAGGTGTAGACGATCTTGACTATTCGCAGGAGCACGGATCAGGACTTGCTACTTATCTCTTTCGAGAAGGTCTTCTCTTCGAGTCTCATTGTTTATTAGATGTACACTATGTGGTTTTCCTTATATTCTAGTTTGGCAGTGGATTTGTTTCCATCCGACTACAATTCTTTGATACTTCATATTGAAATTCAGTTATATAGTAGATTATTTATTTCTATTTGATTATGTGGATAAGATTTAGTTATGCCTTGTGATAATATATATACCACATGTGAGTTATTATTCATATTACAGCGTACGTGTGTATTATGGTATCCATATATTGGAGTTGCCATATACATACGGCTGACATACTTACGTATTCCTAGTCCTACGTATTTTGGAACTGGGGCGTGACAAAGACCCTCCTCAGCAACTTCTAGACGATCCACTAACTCCTGTCGAATGCCCCTCGAACTTCCATCCGATGTTTGTGGCCGGCCTGTACAACTCAGCGGCTTGAGCCTGTATATCCCACAACATAAATCTTCTCGAGCCATCTGTTGGAAATCCTTCGTAAGCATCCAATCTTTGTCTTCAAACTTGTTTCGCCAGCAATCATCCGCCAGCCTCCATACAGAAACCAAGTTGAAGCGCAAACTCGATACATGTTGCACACCCTTGAGAACGAACTTCTTACCAAGATCCGTTGTCAAGTGCACATCACCGATGCCTACAACTGCAGCCGTCCTCTTATTGCCTTCACACGTCCAAAACTATCATAACGGTATGATATAAAGATCCTTCTCTGTGGAGTGGCATGATACGATGCCCCCGTATCCATAATCCAATTGTTTTCGACAAGTTTTCGCTGCGTTGGTTGTTTCGATGATGATATCTCCTATAGCCATGATCATTCTTACCTTTGGCCTTCTCAACTTTGAGCTTCATACAGTTTCTCTTGGTATGATCCCTTTTGCCACAGTGATAACAACCCTCTTTGCGGTCTACAATCGTAAGATCCCGAGAACTCTTCTATGTCTTCACTTGTGACTTGAGTCTTCCCTTCCTATAGGAAGCCACCAGTGTCTGAAACTAACCGCAGAGAAAACTTAGATCAACTCACCTGAGATAACCAACCTCGTCTAACATAAGCACTAAGACAGATAAAAACAACGTATATGGTGGGTGAGTATGTCACTGGACAAATCTTAATCTATATAACTTAGGTAAAATTACAATATTGACAAAAATCAATGTTGAATCCTTTGTCCTAACAGGTTCAATCTCCTTACGACACTAAAATAAAGACAGATTATAATGAAATCACTCACCCTACCTGTAGGGATATTCTTGAACGAAGACGATAACTTCTCGATCAAATATCCTCTCCTTCTATCTTGGATAACAAGCCCTAAGAGTAAAGTATGAACTTTCTTTTAAATTTTCTATGGACAAGGACCATGAATCTCCTCATTGTGCTCTTCTGTGTGCCTCCACCCTCAACCCATATAAATATGATGAGAAACCTATTTTAACGTTTAGAAAACCCTAAAAGTAGCCCACCAATAGATCTGGCCATCCACCAATATCCAACGGTAGATTAGAACCCAAAACTCGTCAGCCCCGATTGAGACTGAACTCGAGCATAGTTCGGTTGGACCCTTGCCAACAATTTTGGAACAAATGCATCGAGTTCGGTCCGAACTCGACTAGGAACCGAACTCTGGCCGAGTTTTGTCCCTCTCAGTTAGACTTGATCCAACTGTATCAATTAACCAAATTGTTTCATGCTATTATCAAAAAGTTTGTCTACCTAATTTCATGGTTTCATGATGCATAAGTACCATTTTAAATGACGTGCCATCATCCAATTAACTACGAACTATGAACTAGCAGTCATACACGTGCTTTAGATGTGTATTTTAAGCTAATATGTTGCATAATAATATTTTTTTTAGAAAATGTTGCATAATAAGTCACTTATAATTATTTGGATAAAATATTTTATAGTTTACCAACTTTTATTACGCATTTTTTTTCCTTTTTCAAAAATAAACTCGCAACTTAACACACACATATATATAATAATAATATAGTTGGAAGAGACATATTAATAATGGATAGTAAGTATTTATTATGGCAGTGAGTATTAATGATGAGTGTATTATAATTACGATTAGACCCTTAATTATATTTTAAAATTAACTAAATATATATGTTAAGCTAAGGGTAGTTTAGAAAGTTGAAATTTTCGTGTTGAAGCCTTTCAAAGTTTCCTATTACATAATAGTATTAGAAGTCAGGCTAATGCACATGACTTTTGTCTTTTATTTTTTTTAACTTTTTAAATATGTATATTTGCATGACAATCTATTTTAAAATAATATAAATATTTTTAAAGTAAGTATATTTTTAAGATAATAATGTTAATATTAATTTTAATTTTAATGTTAATGTTAATGTTAATGATAAAGTTAAAGTTAAAGTTAAAGTTAAAGTTAATGTTAATTTTAACAATTATGCTATTTGTCTTCCAATTTTTTTGGATGATACCATATCCTATTTTATAGCATCTGACATGACAGCTGACATAGCAGCTAATATAATAAAATTTAACATTAAAATTAATATTAAAATTAACATTTATAGTAGTATAGATATAAATAAGTTAGAAGATAAAGATAGATTCCAGACGAGGTTGAATTCTTTAGCACCCCAGAATATTTCAAATTTAATGTACCGTCTAAAACTAGACTTCAGTCCGTCCAAACAAGGCAGAGGATTCCTTGCATCCGAAGACAATACCTAGATAATTTAAGCAAGATTCCATTTCTCCCTAGGATTCCGGAGTCACCTTCCGAGCCTAGCAATATTTCCTAGCAAGTGTCATGGGCGGACACTATCAAGCAACAATGATCCTTCTCCTTCTCCTTCCCTTGGCCTTTCCTCTGTCAAAAAACTCATGTTCAACTATAAATAAACCCTTAGCTCGAGCTATTAATGCTACTCAGAATCGGAGGCAGCGGTCGAGGCTTCGTATATACACATGGCCACCGGAGTAGCACGAGAGTTACTCCGGTGCGTGTTCGAGGCGTGCATCGCCGCGTCCGACCTCGAGATCGAGCGCAGGCCGTACCATAGGAACTGCAAGTGCGCGCTACACGATTTTCGCGGCGGACACAGCTCTTCACATTGCAACCGGAGGACCATCTCTTATCCGGTTCGACGCGCATGGAGCTGCGATAATAGGTTGATTCGAAGGACGCATAAGAGTGAGGTTTGAGGAAGGAAAGATGTATTGTGCATGGCTGATGATTGTCTTGTGGGAAGTACTAAGTACCAGCTTAGGCTTCGATTGACATGTCCTATAATTTTTATGGCAGGCATTCTGGCCAGTGTAATATGATTAGTATCATACCCGTCATTTATACAAATAAACACACAATACACTTTCCTTAAAAACTTTTTCATTAGTCTTCCTTTTCTCCATTTTATATGGTTTAGCTATGTTCTTGTGTAACATAAGTCTGCTTACATTTTCATGTCTATTGATCGTTTATCATTCATGGTAAAACTATTTGTTGTACAAGTAAAGTTCCAAGAAATTTTTACTCAATATAAGAGGAAACAAGAGAATAATCTATGAAATTAAAATATTTGCGAACAGGATATATATGTACAGAATTCGAGCTTTAGGGAACCATATAATGGGGTTACACCCGCGTGTGAGTCTAATCATGCAAATATTATTTCTTTGAAAAAGGATTATATATAATTCATCTTGTTGGAATTTATTTGGAATTATTCTCTAGGAGAATGTTCCCATATCTTCCATTAGCAAATTCCGACTGTGTATTTCAATATAAGAGTCTTCTTTTATTGTCTTGTATACATGGGGAGTGGTATCACACGTGTTTGGTATGGTGGAATATTTTATTAGAGGACAAGCTTCAAATCCCCCAAATTTTTTTTTTTCCATTTCTTGAGAATTTTCCTTCGGAGTTAGGCGACTCAGGCACGGGCGCAAAGTAGCACTTTAATGGTGCACTTCGCACGTATAGATCGGGCACGAGATGGCCCTTTTGCACGGAGGATGCTCTGGAACAACATAGATCAGCGTGGCATTTCGCTTGGTTCGGCATGACCATTGCTCGCACGAAAGCGTTTGTTTTGTGGGGCCTGTGTGCACGCGAAAGAAGTAGTCTTGTGCGGCATGTGTACATGCAGAAACTGTGGTTCCGCGTGACCAGTGCTCGTGCGGAAACTGTTGTTATGCATGGCCTTTGTGCATGTGGAAGTTGTAGCTTCCGTGTAACCAGCGCTCTTGCAGAAGCTGTATTTTTGCGTTGATGCTTCTGTGTAGGCGTTTCAGCTTCATAACTGTTGTAACCTTCCACTTAATGGGGGGTGGGGGTGGGGTGGGGGGCGATTATAACTGTTGCAACGGTGAAGCAATGAAGTTATGTCTGCGAGTCCAAGTGAAGTCCATCTTCTAAAGGGTGATAAAAGAAGCATTCCAAAAGTTCAAGGTAATAAACTTGCGGGTTCTTGGGAGCAGATCGACGAAATATGATCGAATCTTACTTTGAGCAATGATGATCATGATCACTTAACAAGAGTTTTCAAGAGTTTTTGTCCTTCTAATTCTTGTTGTAGCAACTATGTTGCAAGTTCTTCAAAGTTTTCATTTTAACTACATGTTTGCATTCATTCTTGTTCTGTGTAGTTGTAATCTTCAAGTTGTATTTTGCATACGATTTTTATAATCGTGAATTACAATTCTGAAAGCAAGATCCGAGCAACATCAACATGGAAAATCTTGTAAGTCTCATGGACATGAACTTTCACAAGCTTGAAAAGTTTGATGGAGAGTACTACAACAATTGAAAAATAAATATTAGCTTGAATCTCAACTTGTAAACGTGGATTAC
Organism: Iris macrosiphon; assembly: GCA_036927795.1. NCBI lineage: Eukaryota > Viridiplantae > Streptophyta > Magnoliopsida > Asparagales > Iridaceae > Iris > Iris macrosiphon. The sequence goes on from JAYESA010000004.1 coordinate 118,518,897, forward strand.
GATATGATTGAATCAAAACTATTAATTCTAGAAATAGAAGATGTACAAGTCCTTGCAAGTATTATTACTACGAAACAAAAGTAAAAGAGAGACAACAATCTCTGTAAGTTATTGATCCTTAATTCCTTGGATGATTCAATGACAGAGTGTTATAATCAGAAGGAATATGCAAAAAAATGAAAATATTTGGAGAAGCAATATAAGGACGATAAATATATGTCCAAAGTATAACTTGTCAGCAAATTCATGAATATGGACTTTGAAGACGAAAAGACAATGTTGCTGCAAGTCAAAGAATTGATAAAAGTTACAGCAGAAACTTGAGAAGGAAGCTATGCCTCAACCTGACAAGTTTATGGTAAGAGTTATTATCTCCAAACAACTTACCAGTTGGTATTGGTAATCAACGGATATGTACCACAAGAAGACTGAAATTAAACTAGAAGAACTTCTGTCTATATCCATATTGAGGATGAAGCTAGAAGTAAAATCAATGTGGACTCATTGCCCAAGCAGTTTTCTAAGGCAAACATTGTCCAAACTAAGGATCACATGGGGGAAGAAGAAGGCTTCCTATAACTACAATAGGAAGAAGGACTCCAACCAACTGAGAGTGAAGTCAACTTCATTCATACCAAGCTCTAACAAAGATGGGGCTTGCTTCAACTATGGCAATAAGGTTCATTTCAAAAAAGATTACAAATCCAAGTCAAAGCCAAAGAAAAAAGGTAAGCTTAACTTAGTTGCTATGATTGCACAAGTTAACTCATTTGACATAGATACTGATTGGTGTTTAGATACTTGTGCATCGTGTCATGTGTGTTCTAATAAATAATTGTTGAGAATTTGTGAACCTATATCTAAGAAGGTTTCAATGGCAAACAAAACATAAACTAAAGTTTTGGAAATCGGGTTGTGATGCCGAAGCTTACGTCGAAAAAGTCACTTACTCTGAAAAACGTGAAGCATGTTCCAGTAATTGCAAAGAACATAATGTCACTACCACATTTTCTAGGAAAGAGTATTTTAGTCTTTTCCTATTTAAATAAATATTGTGCATTGTAAATAATTATTTTTTGTATTATTTAATTGTTGTTAGATGTTATTTAATTATTTTGGACTTATATTAGTGGACCCAACTAGTTTAGTTTGGACCCATGGACCAACATGAATTAATTAGTTAGACTTGGCCCATTTAGAAAGCCCATTGTTAAGGAGATGGATTAAATTAATTAAGTCATTAGACTAGAAGCTTCCTTCCTTAATTATTTCTTCATGAGAGGCCCCAAGGGGTACATTGGACATTTTATAATTACTTGGGGAAGGGGGCATGGCCGGCCTATATTAGAGGGGAGGGGGGGAATTTCTCTCTCCTCTCATTCTCATTCCAAATCTAGATCTAAAATTTTCCACTCCCAAATTCCTTTCATTCCCATTCCAATTCCCCACCAAATTCATTCCAAATTCTTCCCAATTCACCGTTAGAAAGTTGAGAAGCAAGGATCTAGAAGGATGAAGCAAGGATCTACAAAGAGGAGCAAGGATCTATAATTTGGAAGCAAGTTCATCTCAATTGGAGGTTTCATTGGGAATCCATCTCCCAATAGGTATAATTCAGTTTTTTCATTAAAATAGCTTCTAAATCTGAGATTTAATCATATAAAATCAACCTATATGTATGTACTACCCATAGGACTTGGTTTTGTGTTCATAGGAGACCCATGGAGAAAGTTATGGTACTTTTTGTGTCATTTTTATGGGAATTCCAAATTTATATTTTGTTGTGTGTGTCAATTGATCCTATAGATCAATTGGGCATGTGCTTGTGAGTTTGGGGCTAGTGTCATGTCCATAATTGGGTACGTGTAGGACGTATCCCAACAATTTGGTGATACGTGTCGTTTTGGGGATTTTCCCTCCGACACGGGACTTTGTACATGTCGTATTTTGACACGGACACATAGATCTATATTTGACACTTTGATTTATTCATAAATATTATTTGTAACTTGTTTGTGTCATTCGGGGTGCAATTGGTTGTGTGTTGGACTCGTGTCGCATGCGTATCCTAGATCTAGTGGGATACGGTGTGATACTCTATATTTTGTGTGTTTATGTGTAGATCTAATTATTTGTGGTTTAATTCTTCAATTATAAATTAGTAAATATATATAGATGTTATATATTATTTTAGTGTAATTATTATGATATTTATTGTAGCATAGATCTATGTAATTTTTTTATGTGTACTAATATAATGTATAAATATATATGTATCTTTCTTTACATGCATTTATATATGTTACAACTTGTTAATAAAATAAATTATATATAAATGTTTTATAAAATATATTTATGTGTTTAATAAGTACTTATATTAATTATAATTATTATATAATTAATTGTATATTAATGAATATATTTTTATGTGTGCTTCTAGCCATGTTAAATATGTACATTAGTACATAGATGTGTATTGTAGCTTTTAATATTTATTTATGTGTATAGGATTATGTATATATAAGTTTATATTTATTTATTTGTTTTATATATATATATATATTGATTTATATATTTATATATTTATATATATATTAATTGTTTTGGCGACGGCTGCATTAATGACAATTTCTGTCATTAAAAACAGCAGCAGCAGCCGCTGTAGCTCTCTGCGCATTAATGACAGTTCTATCATTAATGCTGCGGGCGGGATTCAACAACAGTGGCGACGATTTTCTCTGACAGTTGATTGACTGTCACCAATTAAGTGCAGTGGGTTTTATATACAGCGGTTTTTGGCGACAGTTTTGCAGTGACAGTTGGAACTGTCACTATAGGGCCTGTTTATTGAAAATCAGTGTTTTAACACACTGTTTTCAGTGACAGTTAGGCAGTTTTAATTTATATTTTATATATGATAATTATATATATATATGTATATATATATGTGTTTATTGTGAGGTATAATACTAGTATTGAGATATTATTTTAATTGTATAAAATATTGATTTGTATATATATTATATTAGAGTATATATTATATGTATCTTGAGCATACTTTGTGTGGGTACCATGATGGTTCAAAACCATGGTTCCAAATATTATTCTATTTTATTATTTATATAGATGTTTTGTGTGGATTGACCTTGGTTTGACCATAGTTGACTTTATTTAACTTTAGAGTTGACCACAGTTGACTTTTGACTTAGAATTGACTTATTGACCTAGAAGTTGACTAGTTTGACTTGTGCTCTTTCCGGGACCTTGTATTGATGTTGTATTCCATATCTAGGTTTTCGAGGCACCGAGTCAGACATCTGTGAGACTATTCATTTGGACTTCAGACGAGTACATTCTCTGATAGTTTCTCATTTATGATATCCTCTATGTTCACTGTATCTAGTGTAGATATCCATGTTCTCTTGACACTATGGTTACACGGATTGGTATATCCGGATCTCGTCATGAGATGTTATTCCTTGGTATATGGTGTATATGGTGCAAGTATTGTTTTATTAGTTATCTTGTACATGTACAGACACCGATTTTTGGGAGGAGTCGCTCTCTTCTTGGGGAATCTAGTGCCATAGCATACCGTGGTTGGATCTATTATACCAGTCGGGGGTGGGGAGTATTAGTATAGATATATGATCAATATCCCTATTGAATAAAGTACTGGTAAGCGAATTGTGTTGATCATAAACCGCACTTATGATTAGCCAGACCGCATTGCATCTTGCCCAAGCCGATCACATGTTAAGCTAGTACTCACACACTTAGTCATTAGTATTATTGTTTCATTGGCATATTGTTTATTATTGTATTTATTTCCAGTATTTCCTTATCGTACATATATCTCTTATATCTATTGTGCATCTTGTTTATCCACAGCTATTTACTGTTACATAGTTTTTATCATTAATTAGAACTGCTGTTAGAGATGTACTATGCTCCTTTCCTGACTGGATATATTTTTTCAGATGACACTGAGGAGTGGTACCCAACCTATTATGGACCCCAGGATGTCATGGGTTTAGATTCTGAGACCCTGGCTCAAGAGGGACTTATCCCAACTGAGACAGTTGACCCTGGAGTTGTAACCTCGTAGTATTCTTTTGTACTGGATTTGTCTCCAGCTTATTTTGTTACTCTTCAGACTCATTAATGTATTATTTTAAACTCATGAGTTATATTGTGACTATTCTATTCTTTATCTGATTCGTGCTTATTTCTACCTTAGTTCTGTAATTGAGTATACTATCATTATTGGTGGTTCATTATTCTGTTAGATAGATTATCTAGACAGCGTTCTACCGCCGATTCTGTGGCGTAGGCTGGGCGTTGTCTCCGACTAGTACCCTTACACCGGGTGCGGGTCATGACACATTTTTGGTGGTGGCCCATGCAGGTCTAGCTTCACAAGTATGTGATGTCGTGGTAGTGCGACAACTTAGTTGTACTACTGCGAGCCTGCAATAGGATATAGGTTGAGATACTCAATCACATCTAGGAAAATTCTTTTGATTCAACTATTCTCCTTTGACATTGATACTTGATCCCTTAAACTGTCCTTTCCTTGATGTCTTACATCTTGTGCCATATTGATTCTTTCTTTCGCTTTGTCTCAGGATGCGTCCTAAGACTAGATCACAGCAGGGGAGAGCAACTTCTGAGAGGTCTGCGATATCCCGAGGGCCTGCACCAGTCACTTCTCCGGTGATTGGAGTGTCAGCTGCTTTCGGAGGTCCACCACCTACTCAGAGGACTGTGCCAGCTGTATCTGAGGGGATTCTACCTCCACCTCCTGTGCCAGCAGAGGCGTCACAGATGTTTACACTATTTCGTGAGATGCTCGAGGCACAGAGGGCTCAGTCAGAGGCACATCAGAGGTAAACCGACGTCCTACGACAGGGCATCGAGAGTGCTCATTAGCTTGCTCATGCTGTAGTTGAGAGAGGAGTTCTAGTCCAGCAGCAGGTTGTTCCTCAAATTGCTCAGCTTCGGCCAGGCAATATTCAGGACTTCAAGAAACTGGAGCCTAGGGTTTTCAAAGGGACGGAGGGCATCGTCTATGCTGACGATTGGCTCGAAGACATTGAGCGTCTTATGAGGGTATCCCGTCTTTCTGAAGATCTGAAGGTTGAGGCGGTAGGACTTCAACTGTTCAACGTCGCTCGCACTTGGTTCAGGAATGAGCCAGTACTGGTTGACGTAGGACGATCTTGGGAGGTATTCAAGGAACTTTTCAAGAAGAAGTTTTTTGCCCGGATAGACAGGCTTGACTTGGGGAGACAATTTGAGAGTCTCATTCAAGGGAGCATGTCTGTGGAGGAATACGCTGCGGAGTTCGGCAGGTTGAGCCGATTTACAGAGTATTTGGTCAGAGAACTGGAGGTTCGAGCTATTCGTTTCCGTGAGGGTCTAAACTGGGAAGTGAAGATTCTCATTCCATCTTTTTATGAGACATACTTGGAGATACTTGCGGAGGCACGCAAGGTTGAGCGGGATCTGGGTTTGAGACCAAGAGAGACCGTAATTCTTTTCTGGGGGCCAACGGCAGTACAGTATCTGCCAAACGTCCTCATTTCCAGTCCAGACCTTTCCAGCAGCAGCCACAACAGAACTAGACTCTAGCTAGAGCGCCTTTTCACCAGGCACCTCAGCAGCAGAGACAGTTACAGCAAGCTCCATACAACTACTGCAAGAAGCCCGGCCACATCTGGGAAGTTTGCAGGAGGAGGCTAGGAGTTTGTTTATATTGTGGTATTGAAGGGCATCAATCGAGGGAGTGTCCTCGTTGTGCAGTTCAAGGAGCAGCTCCAGCTCCGAGGACACAGACGAGACCACCTGCAGCACAGCCGAGGGGACCGCTTCCGATATAGCAGCAGCGTTTTGTTCAGCATCAACAGCAGGGAGGTGCTCGACAGGGACGAGCGTTTTCTATGACCGTCGAAGAGGAGGAACCCACCGGAGATGTCATTGCAGGTTCTATTCTTCTTAATTCCATTTCAGCTTTAGCTTTGTTTGATAGTGGTGCTTCCCATAGTTTTGTATATGTTTCTTTTGCTCTAAAACATGGTTTGGTAGCTGAGTCTTTGCTTAGGACTTGCAAGATCATGACCGGGGGAGGCATTATCCTGGTTAATGATATTTGCAAGGACCGGAGAGTTACTCTGGGAGGCCGGGAGTTGAGTGCGTGTCTACTTGTAATGCCACTTTTGAGCTACGATATTGTACTCGGGATGGATTGGTTGAGTAGGCACCGTGCTAGCATAGATTGTAGAGGAGGTAGAATTTTGTTTGGTCCGCCAGGAGAGCTAGAGTTCGAGTTTGCTAGAGGAGCTGCAGAGCAGGAAGAAAGCATTATTTATGGAGCTATGGTGGAAGACAAGGAGTTGTCGCATCCATTGATAGCAGAGTTCTTGGATGTGTTTCCTGAGAAATTGCCAGAATTGCCGCCAGATCGAGATGTTGAATTTTCTATAGACTTGGTGCCAGGTGCAGAACCAATTTTGCAGCATGTCTATAGAGTAAACAACAGCGAGCTAGTCGAGTTGAAGAAGCAGGTGGATAAATTGCAGGATAAGGGGTTTATCAGATCGAGTTCTTCACCATGGGGAGCCCCGATATTGTTTATACCGAAGAAGGATGGATCGGTGTGCATGTGCATTGATTACAGGGCTTTGAATAATCTCGCTATCAAGAATAAGTATCCTTTACCATGGATTGATGATCTGTTTGATCAGTTGAGTGGTGCGAAGGTATTTTCTAAGATAGATTTGAGATCAGGCTACTATCAGGTGAAGGTGAAGCCGGAGGACATACCAAAGACTGCTTTTAGAACTCGGTATGGTCAGTACGAGTTTATGGTGATGCCGTTTGGTTTGACTAATGCACCGGCGGTATTTATGAACTTGATGAACAAGGTGTTCCACCAGTATCTTGACAAGTTCGTGGTGGTGTTCATCGATGACATACTCATATACTCGAGGACACCGGAGGAGCATGAGGAGCATTTGAGGATTGTGTTGGATGTGCTGAGGAAGAAGAAGTTGTATGGGAAGTTGTCCAAATGTGAGTTTTTCTTGGACAAGGTAGAATTCTTGGGGCATATTGTGACTGGTGATGGTATTTCAGTGGATCTGAAGAAGATTTTAGCAGTAGAATCTTGGAAGACTCCGAGTTCGGTAGCAGAGATTAGAAGTTTCTTGGGATTGGCAGGCTACTACAGGAAGTTTGTGCAAGATTTTTCGAGGATTGTCGAGCCGATGACCAGACTCACAAGGAAGGATGTGGGGTTTGTTTGGACAGAGGATTGCCAGGTTGCTTTTGAGGAGTTGAATAAGAGGTTGACGTCTGCTCCTATTTTGACGTTGCCATCAGGGTCCGGAGGTTTCACTATTTATAGTGATGCATCAGGGAAGGGTTTAGGTTGTGTTCTTCAGCAGCATGGAAAAGTGATTGCCTATGCATCCAGGAAATTGCGTCCTCATGAAAAGAACTATCCTACCAATGATTTGGAGTTGGCAGCCGTCATATTCGCCCTGAAGTTGTGGAAACATTATTTGTAGGGAGAGCGTGTGGAGATCTTTACAGACCATAAAAGCTTGAAGTACGTTTTCACGCAGAAGGAGTTGAACATGAGGCAGCGTCGGTGGTTGGAACTGATGAAGGATTTTGATATCTCTTTGCAATATCATCCTGGGAAAGCCAATGTAGTTGCCGATGCTTTGAGCAGGTATCTGGTAGCTATGTTCTTGACGCAGGATCGATATTTGTTGGAGGACTTGGAGAGCTTGGGCATTGAGGTAATTGTTCCTGGGTGTGCTATGCAGATGTGGGGGTTGCAGATACACTCAGATTTGATGGACAGGATCAAGGCAGCACAGTATGAGGATGTATCTCTGAGGAGTATCAGAGCTCAGGTGAGAGCAGGATTGGAGGATGATTTTACTATTACAGAGGATGGATCTTTGAGGCATGGAGACAGGTTGTGTGTGCCTAGTGGGGAGTTACGAGAGGAGGTGTTGCAAGAAGCGCATCGCTCTCAGTATTCCATACATCCAGGTGCTAACAAGATGTATCGAGATATGCGAGAGAGTGTGTGGTGGTATGGCATGAAGAGGGAAGTGGCACAGTTTGTATCCAGATGCTTGGTGTGCCAACAGGTGAAAGCCGAGAGGCAGAGGCCAGGAGGTTTACTTCAGCCATTACCCATTCCAGAGTGGAAGTGGAAACACATTACTATAGATTTTGTGTCCGGACTTCCACGATCTCCAGGAGGGAAAGACGCGATTTGGGTCATTGTTGATAGGTTGACCAAGTCGGCCCACTTTTTGCCTTTCAAGGTGGGTTTGTCTACGGAAAAGCTGGCAGAGATGTATGTGAGGCAGATCGTTAGGATACACGGAGTTTCCGTCAACATAGTCTCAGATCGAGATAGTCGTTTCACTTCTCATTTCTGGAGGAGTTTGCAGGAGAGTTTGGGCACTCAGCTCAAGTTCAGTACTGCATATCATCCCCAGACAGATGGGCAGTCAGAGAGGACTATCCAGACTCTCGAGGATATATTGCGTACTTGTGTAATAGATTTTGGGGGTTCTTGGGAGGACCATCTCCATTTGGTAGAGTTTGCTTACAACAACAGTTACCAGGCCAGTATAGAGATGTCACCTTTTGAAGCTCTATATGGTCGGAGGTGTCGTACTCCTTTGTCTTGGGACGATGTTGGAGAGAGAGTTTTGCTTGGGCCAGAGATGGTTGTGGATGCAGCAGAGAAGGTTCAGTTGATCAGAGACAGACTTCGAGTGGCGCAGGACAGACAGCGGCATTGGGCCAATAGCCATCGAAGACCTTTGGAGTTTGAGGTATAGTTTAGATTTTGTTTGTGCTTGTTCTTGTTTGTTATAGATTAAGTTCTTAAGATGGTATTTTGTTCTAGGTGGGTAGTTTGGTGTTTCTGAGGATTTCTCCGACACGAGGCACGATTCGCTTCGGTGGAGGCGGAAAGCTTAGTCCGCGATTCATCGGACCTTTCACTATTCTAGAGAGGATCGGTGCAGTTGCTTATAGACTAGACTTGCCACCTGCATTGGAGGGAGTGCACAACGTATTCCATGTGTCACAGTTGAGACAATACGTGGCCGATCCTAGTCATGTATTGGATCACTCGGAGATAGAGGTGGGCCCTACTCTTAGCTATCCAGAGCAGCCAGTTGAGATTCTGGATCGGAGAGAGAAGGTGCTGAAGAACCAGACTATTCCTTTGGTATGCGTCGCATGGAGGCATCACTCTCTGGGGGAGTCTACCTGGGAAAGAGAGGATGACATGCGAGAGCGTTATCCATATTTGTTTATACCTTGAGGTATGTTAATTCTCTAGCTATGTTCTGTTCATTGTTATGTTTTGTTCATTAGTTAGTTGTGATTCTTTAGTTCTGTTCTGTGATTTTCTGGGGGTAGTTTTCGTCTTTGAATTTCAAGGACAAAATTATTTTAAGGAGGGTAGACTTGTTACTACCACATTTTCTAGGAAAGGGTATTTTAGTTTTTTCCTATTTAAATAAATATTGTGCATTGTAAATAATTATTTGTTGTATTATTTAATTGTTGTTAGATATTATTTTATTATTTTGGACTTATATTAGTGGACCCAACTAGTTTAGTTTGGACCCATGGACCAACATGAATTAATTAGTTAGACTTGGCCCATTTAGAAAGCCCATTGTTAAGGAGATGGATTAAATTAATTAAGTCATTAGACTAGAAGCTTTCTTCCTTACTTCTTCATGAGAGGCCCCAAGGGGTACATTGGACATTTTATAATTACTTGGGGAAGGGGGCATGGCCGGCCTATATTAGAGGGGGGGAGGAATTTCTCTCTCCTCTCATTCTCATTCCAAATCTAGATCTAAAATTTCCCACTCCTAAATTCCTTTCATTCCCATTCCAATTCTCCACCAAATTCATTCCAAATTCTTCCCAATTCACCATTAGAAAGTTGAGAAGCAAGGATCTAGAAGGAGGAAGCAAGGATCTACAAAGAGGAGCAAGGATCTACAATTTGGAAGCAAGTTTATCTCAATTGGAGGTTTCATTGGAAATCCATCTCCCAATAGGTATAATTCAGTTTTTTCCCATTAAAATAGCTTCTAAATCTGAGATTTAATCATGTAAAATCAACCTATATGTATGTACTACCCATAGGACTTGGTTTTGTGTTCATAGGAGACCCATGGAGAAAGTTATGGTGCTTTTTATGTCATTTTTATGGGAATTCTGAATTTATATTTTGTTGTGTGTGTCAATTAATCCTATAGATCAATTGGGCATGTGCTTGTGAGTTTGGGGCTAGTGTCGTATCCATAATTGGGTACGTGTAGGTTGTATCCCAACAATTTGGTAATACGTGTCGTTTTGGGGGTTTTTCCTCCGACACGGGATTTTGTACATGTCGTATTTTGACACGGACACATAGATCTACATTTGACACTTTGATTTATTCATAAATATTATTTGTAACTTGTTTGTGTCCTTCGGGGTACAATTGGTTGTGTGTTGGACTCGTGTCGCATGCGTATCCTAGATCTAGTGGGATACGGTGTGATACTCTACATTTTGTGTGTTTATGTGTAGATCTAATTATTTGTGGTTTAATTCTTCAATTATAAATTAATAAATATATATAGATGTTGTATATTATTTTAGTGTAATTATTATGATATTTATTGTAGCATAGATCTTTGTTTTTTTTTTATGTGTACTAATATAATGTATAAATATATATGTAGCTTTCTTTACATGCATTTATATATGTTACAACTTGTTAATAAAATAAATTATATATAAATATTTTATAAAATATATTTATGTGTTTAATAAGTAATTATATTAATTATAATTAATTGTATATTAATGAATATATTTTTATGTGTGCTTCTAGCCATGTTAAATATGTACATTAGTACATAGATGTGTATTGTAGCTTTTAATATTTATTTATGTGTATAGGATTATGTATATATAAGTTTATATTTATTTATTTGTTTTATATATATATATATATATATATATATTGATTTATATATTTATATATATATATATATATTTATATATATATTAATTATTTTGGCGACGACTGCATTAATGACAGTTTCTGTCATTAAAAATAGCAGCAGCAGCCGCTGTAGCTCTCTGCGCATTAATGACAGTTCTGTCTACAGCAGTGGCGACGATTTTCTCTGACAGTTGATTGACTGTCACCAATTAAGTGCAGTGGGTTTTATATACAGCGGTTTTTGGCGACAGTTTTGCAGTGACAGTTGGAACTGTCACTATAGGGCCTGTTTATTGAAAATCAGTATTTTAACACACTATTTTCAGTGACAATTAGGTAGTTTTAATTTATATTTTATATATGATAATTATATATATATATGTATATATATATATGTGTTTATTGTGAGGTATAATACTAGTATTGAGATATTATTTTAATTGTATAAAATATTGATTTGTATATATATTATATTAGAGTATATATTATATGTATCTTGAGCATACTTTGTGTGGGTACCATGATGGTTCAAAACCATGGTTCCAAATATTATTCTATTTTATTATTTATATAGATGTTTTGTGTGGATTGACCTTGGTTTGACCATAGTTGACTTTATTTAACTTTAGAGTTGACTACAGTTGACTTTTGACTTAGAATTGACTTATTGACCTAGAAGTTGACTAGTTTGACTTGTTCTCTTTCCGGGACCTTGTATTGATGTTGTATTCCATATCTAGGTCTTCGAGGCACCGAGTTAGACATCTGTGAGACTATTCATTTAGACTTCAGGCGAGTACATTCTCTGATAGTTTCTCATTTATGATATCCTCTATGTTCACTGTATCTAGTGTAGATATCCATATTCTCTTGACACTATGGTTACACGAATTGGTATATCCGGATCTCGTCATGAGATATTATTCCTTGGTATATGGTGTATATGGTGCAAGTATTGTTTTATTGGTTATCTTGTACATGTACAGACACCGATTTTCGGGAGGAGTCGCTCTCTTCTTAGGAAATCTAGTGCCATAGCATACCGTGGTTGGATCTATTATACCAGTCGGGGTTGGGGAGTATTAGTATAGATATGTGATCAATATCCCTATTGAATAAAGTACTGGTAAGCGAATAGTGTTGATCATAAACCGCACTTATGATTAGCCAGACCGTATTGCATCTTGCCCAAGCCGATCACATGTTAAGCTAGTACTCACACACTTAGTCATTAGTATTATTGTTTCATTGGCATATTATTCATTATTGTATTTATTTCCAGTATTTCCTTATCGTACATATATCTCTTATATCTATTGTGCATCTTGTTTATCCACAGCTATTTACTGTTACATAGTTTTTATCATTAATTAGAACTGCTGTTAGAGATGTACTCTGTTCCTTTCCTGACTGGATATATTTTTTCAGATGACACTGAGGAGTGGTACCCTACCTATTATGGACCCCAAGATGTCGTGGGTTTAGATTCTGAGACCCTGGCTCAAGAGGGACTTATCCCAACTGAGACAGTTGACCCTGGAGTTGTAGCCTCGTAGTATTCTTTTGTACTGGATTTGTCTCCAGCTTATTTTGTTACTCTTCAGACTCATTAATGTATTATTTTAAACTCATGAGTTGTATTGTGACTATTCTATTCTTTATCTGATTCGTGCTTATTTCTACCTTAGTTCTGTGATTGAGTATATTATCATTATTGGTGGTTCATTATTCTGTTAGATAGATTATCTAGACAGCATTCTACCGTCAATTCTGCGGCGTAGGCTGGGCGTTGTTTCCGACTAGTACCCTTACACCGGGTGCGGGTCGTGACACATAATTTCTAAAAGCCTGGTATAATGCAGGCTTGAGGATGGACATCAATATAGGCCACATAGTGATGTCATATAAAGGAGCATATTTAGGAAAAAAATGGTACCGAAGAAATGTTCAAATTCTAAGTTGTAACATCAAATTAATATGTTAATAATGTATATTTTTGATTATTCTTCTGAGTTATGACACAATAGACTAGGACAAGCTCATTATAAAATAACTAACAAAATATCTAGTCTAGGGCTTATCTCCAAAGGTAGTGGGGGGGGGGTAAAAATTAGAGAAATATGAAGTCTGTGTGCAAAGTACATATATTCTAGAGTTGGTGCACTTAGATATATGTTATTTCAAGCACTTCTCCACAAAGACCGAGATAAATTATTTTATTGCCTTCATCAATGACTTCTCGAAGTACACTTTTGTCTATCTTCTAAAATCAAAAGATGAAGCAACCGAGAAGTTCAAAGACTTCAAGACTGAAGCTAAATATCAAATAGAAAAACAACTCAAGAGACTCAAAACTGATAGAGGCAGAAAGTATCATTCTCTTGAATTTGCACTATCTTAGAAAAATACATGGAATTGTTAATGAAATGACTGTTTCGTATTCCCCTCGATTTAATGGAGTAGTAGAAAAGAAGAATCATACTTTGGTGGATATGATAAACTCTATGTTGTTAATAATAAGTCTTCCTCTTGGAGATTCATAGTCTAAAATTGTATATTTTCTTTTATATACTTTGGTCTATTCTTACTTCGTTAGTATAGCATAGTAAGTATTTTGGGTCTATTGTTAATCATCTTTTCTTTATAGCTTAATTGTTCTGGATGTTTTATTATAATATTTAGACCACTGACTTTATAAACAATGTACTACTGTTGATACCGCGATATAGGTTGAACTTGACCATGTAATCGTATCAAAAAATGGGAGCGGGTCATGACAAGTTGTACTTGCCAATGAATGATGTGATCTGATTCCTAACATGCAATGTGTGTTGATTCACTACTCCTCAAAGCCCCTCAAGATCACATGCTTCTCCCTTATACATTCGATTGCCTCAGCTATAGAGAGAGAGAGAGAGAGAGAGAGAGATGAGATTGAGAAGGAAAGGAAGATAATAAGAAAGAAAGTGAATAAATAAGAATTCACTCAGTAAAAGGTTTTTATAAACCCTTCAAACCAATCATGATCATTGGACTATTCAATGGCTCAAAATTAATTTGAAAGGTTGTTGTTCGGCTAAACCCTAAGTGAACGACATACTAGTGGTGTACTGCCAATTATGGATAACTTAGGATAAATCCTAATTGGTATGTCATTCTACGTATGGGTCATAGATGAGTTATATGTCATAGGTCTCTAAACATCTTGGGTAGTCTCCACGCTACTTAGCTATCGAGGAAAACCTATAAAATCATTATTGGTTGCATAAGTTATAAATAGTTTCCATAATGTCGAGTATCTGACGTGATACACCAGTATGATCCTCTATGCATGCAAATCGAGAAAATTTATGAAACCAAGATATCTAACAATAGAACTATTCCAATATCATTGATACGATATAATATCGATAATCAAGATCTTACCTCATAAGGAAATGCTATATACTATCATAATACTAAAACATGAAAGTCTACAAATCATAATATTTGAACTGACATACTGGAACATAAAGTGTGAGACATCCAATGTAATAGAATACACTCGTATATCCATATAAAATACTGATACTGGAAAATAAGTTTACAGAGAACTCAACCAAAGAGGGCTCGATCATGGGGAGGTGATCTGTCACGCCCCGGACCCGCCCGGGCCGCCGCTCTGCCCTGCCCCGCCCCGTACGGCCGGAATTTAACGAACCAGACACGTATCACCGTGCCTCGGCGCGCCGGACGCGAATCACCGCGCCCGTCCCGCGGGTGCGAGGGAGGAAGGGAGCCAAGCGAATGGCCCGTTCGAGCTTTCGGGGGACGTGATGCCGCACGGGCCTGGGGTTGCGCCCGTGCAAGGCCAATCGTTTAAGTTTATAGTTGGCTATCATCGCATCAATCGAGTAAGCAGCGGAAAGGGACTTGTTGCAATGCAATGCATTTAGCCAACTGAGTATTTGGGACAATCGAGGCAAATTGGGTTTCCTTTAGCAAAGGCACACATTCGTTCCATACATTATGCCCCCTTATACGATAGCATTCTCGGGGCAACAATCGAAACCAGGATTCCGGGTCTTGGGGACTGTGGCACGCCTATCGCTCCCTCGGACGATCCAGTACCTGCAAGCAAGTAAACTGTTGGTGGGTCAGCACTTTATACAAGTACTGGTGAGATAAATCAACTGAACAGAAACATATTCACTCAAACCAACACTAAGTAATCATGTTATAAAATATTACATTACTAGTGATCTTTCTAGTTTTACCTAGGTTTGTTTCATACAGTTCTAGCAGAGTCGATTTACTTGTTTGGAAATATGTTTGGAAACAGAGTTTCATATTGAATATGCAAGCAAGCAAACCGTTCATGTTTCAGGGTGTGCGCAGCGTGTCTCATGCGACTCCGGGGTCAGATGCAAAGCTAGACACACAATGCACAATCTTAGGGGCAGTCACTATCCAAGCCAACACAATGACTTAGCTATATGCAGGGCGGTCCCCGAGTATCTCAGGATCGGCAGCTGGTAGAACAGCATACCAATGACTCATTCTCTGATGCTAATGGCAGCTGTGACCCATGGTGGCTATGACGCATGCAGTTCAGCTCTCCACCAAAAGCCATTGTCCGACCGCGTACGAATGCATGGAACACTATCAAATAAACTCTAGTATGCAGACGAGATGAACCATCAGAATACAATCGTTGTTGTGGGGCAATTCGACTTATCACTTGAATACGTTCAGGCACAGTATGGTTCTCTCGAAGCATAGACGATAGTGAACATGTTCATGCACTCTAATCAAGCGATTCAGGATTCTTGTTTAGCAGACATTGATTCAAAGACAAGCTAGGTGAGTTCGTTCATTAACATGCAAGGCAGGTTCTATCATTCTCTTAAGAAAATATTGCAAGCAAAAACTCAGGTTATTATTAAGGCATGCAAGAATCAGAGAACGAAGTTCTGCCCACTCACCTTGATACGCAGAGCGGGGCATTACATACTTACCAACCAACAAAAATTTTCATCCTTGAAACTTCAAGGATAAACTTTTTGATATCCCGAGTAGCGATAGTGCCATCCCTCGCCGTACTCAATCGAAACAATCAAGCAATTCAAGTTCAGGAAACATTTTGCACTTTGAGAATATTTATGGACTTATTGTATGGAACGCTCTTTGTAAAACCATATCGATAATATCTCAGAGTCATAGCAACGGATTTTGGGCCAGAGAATCGATTCCGCTCTGATACCATTCTGTCACGCCCCGGACCCGCCCGGGCCGCCGCTCCGCCCTGCCCCGCCCCGTACGGCCAAAATTTAATGAACTAGACACGTATCACCGTGCCTCGGCGCATCGGACACCAATTACCGCGCCCGTTCCGCGGGTGCGAGGGAGGAAAGGAGCCAAGCGAATGGCCCGTTTGAGCTTTTGGGGGACGTGATGCCGCACGGGCCTGGGGTTGCGCCCGTGCAAGGCCAATCGTTTAAGTTGATAATTGGCTATCATCGCATCAATTGAGTAAGCAGCGGAAAGGGACTTGTTGCAATGCAATGCATTTAGCCAACTGAGTATTCGGGACAATCGAGGCAACTTGGGTTTCCTTTAGCAAAGGTACACGTTCGTTTCATACATTATGCCCCCTTATACGATAGCATTCTCGGGGCAACAATCAAAACCAGGATTCCGGGTCTTGGGGACTGTGGCACGCCTATCGCTCCCTCGGACGATCCAGTACCTGCAAGCAAGTAAACTGTTGGTGGGTCAGCACTTTATACAAGTACTGGTGAGATAAATCAACTGAACAGAAACATGCATTCACTCAAACCAACACTAAGTAATCATGTTATAAAATATTACATTACTAGTGATCTTTCTAGTTTTACCTAGGTTTGTTTCATGCAGTTCTAGCAGAGTCAATTTACTTGTTTGGAAACATGTTTGGAAACAGAGTTTCATATTGAATATGCAAGCAAGCAAACTGTTCATGTTTTAGGGTGTGCGTAGCCTGTCTCGTGCGACTCCAGGGTCAGATGCAAAGCTAGACACACAATGCACAATCTTAGGGGCAGTCACTATCCAAGCCAACACAATGACTTAGCTATATGCAGGGCAGTCCCCGAGTATCTCAGGATCGACAGCTGGTGGAACAACATACCAATGACTCATTCTCTGATGCTAATGGCAGCTGTGACCCATGGTGGCTATGACGCATGCAGTTCAGCTCTCCACCAAAAGCCATTGTCCGACCGCATGCGAATGCATGGAACACTATCAAATAAACTCTTGTATGCAGACGAGACGAACCATCAAAATACAGTCTTTGTTGCGGGGCAATCCGACTTATCACTTGAACACGTTCAGGCACAGTATGGTTCTCTCAAAGCATAGATGATAGTTAACATGTTCATGCACTCTAAGAAAGCGATTCAGGATTCTCGTTTAGCAGACATTGATTCAAAGACAAGCTAGGTGAGTTCGTTCATTAACATGCAAGGCAGATTCTATCATTCTCTTAAGAAAACATTGCAAGAAAAAACTCAAGTTATTATTAAGGCGTGCAAGAATCAGAGAACGAAATTCTGCCCACTCACCTTGATACATAATGCCGACGCGGAGCGGGGTGTTACATGATCTACCTAGAGGGTGTTAGAGGTTGTCGTAGAAGGCTCGGTCACTTCGTAAAAAGGGTCTGCAAATGAGCTCTCTGAGAGGTTTGGAGTTAGAGCGGTGGTCCGACATGCACCTAAGATCTCGAAAAGCGTAGTGTAGGGTTGCGCAAAGATAATACCATGCAGAACATAAATTCTGCCTAAGGCGATGGATGTGCGACGTAGCATCCATCATTGATCCAATAATTGACAACTAGCTCGTTGACCCTCCGTTACTTTGCTTCCTACGAGTTAAAACCTCGCTACTTATTGATAGATTTTGTAATAGCTCAACGACAGATGCATGTCTTATTTAAGATTCACCACTAATAGTTCGTCTGTACGTTGTTAGTAAGCGAAGAACCATATGCATTGTCTATGTTAGTCTTTGATATGTAGTGAGTTAATGGTAGGATATATTTTAGCAATTTTATAAAGATTATATTAAATTATAATTGTAAATAGATTTTCTAAGTAGTATTACTTCATTGATACTAACAAGAATAACACATCCTTGATCTCAATTTTTTTGGGTCGGCTATCTGAATTCACCCCCTTCCATTTAGTTCTATTGAGGGCTAGGAAGCAAGAATAATATCTCAATTAAGATTATATTGTTGCTACATTTTCCTGGATGAGTGGCCAAATATTCCAAAATAAACACAAATTTGAGGAAGAAAAAAAAACCCCAAACCATAATTTTTAAGCAATACCCCAACAATTATATCAATAAATTATAGAAATTGTTCACGGTAATTATATCAAATATTTGGTCCCAAATGCTTTTAATTTTTGTATAAATCTAGCCTAACGCATCTGGTCCATTATCATTTTTAATAGAATCTATCACAAATTTAATATGAAGAAAGTTAACTAAATATTCTTGTATACCCTATCATGTCTATCATGTTTACGTGGTACCTATACTCAATTGCATGGCGATATATCATCCAGTTTATTCCAACTGCATGGATACATATCATTTAGTTTGTTCTCACGAGTCTTAAAAACAAAAGGTATCAATTTACCAAATCTTTTCATGCTATTATAAGAAGCCATATCCACATAATTTCTTATGTTCATGACTCATAAGAATCATTTAAATGATGTGCCATCATCCAATTAACTATGAACTATACTACAAGAAAAAAAACCCTTTTAAAACTTTGAAAAACCGTTGTAAAAAAACTTTTACAACGTTTAATAAAAGGTTATTATATCCAAGATTGTAAAAGGGGAGGGTATCTTTCACAACATTTATTTGAACACTGTGAAGATGTTGTAGAAGTTCTTCCCACAACAGTTTACAAATATTGTTAAAATTTACAAAATTTGACAAAAACTGACAAAAACGTTTTCCATGTATTGTCAAAATACATTTAAAAATATTTTACAAGTGTTGTAAATATATTTTCAACAACGTTCTGCAGTTGTGGTAGAAATAATTATTTGCGAGAAAAAGTTTATACGAAACTTTTGTGTTACAAACTGTTTAAAAGAAAGAAAAGTACAAAAAGATCCTAAAAAATAATCTAAGTACAATTGATTCTGGAAAGTGTAGCTATAAAGATCTGATCTATGGACGATCACTTTACTCCTTGGAGCACTCGACGATGAAGAAATTCAAACGGCGACAGAGAACTGCACACGAAGACGAAGAAATATAGGGAATACTACGAACAACTTGGAGAGTTGAACAATAAGAAAGCTCTGGCACAACGATACGAAAAGCTTCTATTTCTCTCACTCTGCTCTTGAATTTCAAAGACTTGAAGATTACTGCAAACAACTTGGAGAGTTGAACAAAAAGAAAACTCTGGCACAACAACACGAGAAGCTTCTATTTCTATCACTCTGCTTTTGAATTTCAAAGACTTGAAAATTGTAGCCCTTTTCTCTCTATCTGTCTGTGTGTGCCCCTTTCTGTGTGTATCCCCTCCTTTATAGAGTTTAGGAGTGATTACGAGAGTGTGCGCGCACTCTGGACAATCAATATTGTTTTACCATTATGCGCACACTTTTGGTGCATTAACGTCCCACGTTCTGCATAAGTGGGTGCACAACTTGCTGCCAGCTTGACACGTAGATTCCTTTACGAGGAAATCATAGGTTGTGGGGAACAGTTATTTATACACCTTTCACGAGAAGTACGACATGTAAGACACGCATTCGTAACTGCTCACCGTCGGTTATAATAGTATGCACACTTTAGAAGTCGTCTAGAGACTGGTGCATTTTTAGTAAGATTGGTACTACAACACATTTTTGAGGGAGTTGGCACTACGACACACTTTTGAGGGAGTTGGCATTGCGGTGAACTTTTGAAGAAAATAACACTGCGACACACTTTTGAAGAGAATGGTGTCACGCCCCGGTCCCGCAGGGCCGTTCGTCCTCGCTTTGGTCCCTACGGAACCGATCATCCTCGCACGGGCGTGATGCCATGCAAGCCTAAAGTGCGCTTGCACAAGGCCAAACCTTTGAACAAGGGCAAGTAAGCTATTCAATACTGAAGCAGCGGCACACATATTGCAGAAAAGTGAAGAACACAATGACATATGAAAACAGGCTCTTTTATTGATATTCACAAGTGTTACAAACGGCGCAAGGCCGAGGTTATAGATCGCTCAAGCACTCTTCTCTCGATTACAATAACACCGTTCCATACATTATGTTCCTTTATACAAAAGCAACTCAAAGCAGGCACAACTCGATGCGGCTCCAGGTATCGACTCCAGATTTCTGGCTCCTTGGGATGAGGCACGGCTATCGCTTCCTAGGACGAACAGGCACCTGAGAACAAGCAAACTGTTGGTGGGTCAGCACTTTATACAAGTACTGGTGAGATAAAATAACTGAACAGAAGCTACACCCCCTGAAACCCACACTAAGTAATCATGTGGCAAAACATTGCATTACTAGTGATCTTGCTAGTTTTACTTAAGTTCATTTCATGCAGCTCAGGACTATAGTCAGATTACATCTTTTGAAAATATAACTTTAAAACAGTTTGCATATTCAAACTTATAAGCCTACGATCGGGGCAGTGCTCTATCGTGCAGTGCACAACATGTATTGTGCATCAATCTAACTCTTTTGGGGCAAAGTAGCATATAGGAACTATCATACAATCAAGCACACAAGTTGAACTATCAATCAGAGGTCGGTCCCCGAGAAACTCGGGATTGGTAGCGGTAATCCAGCTAACCAATGACTCACATTCTGATCCTATTAGCAGCTGTGACCCATGGTTGCACATCACTACCGTTATAGCAGTCGTAACCAAGGTTCAGCTCTGCACTAATAGTCATTGTCTGACCGATGCAATGCATGAAGCACTAACAGATAATCTCTATAATGCAGACAAAATAAACAAGCAGTCTTATGTATAAACTCATATTTCTTATCCCATAGCCGAACGGTTATCCCTGCAGCAGACACACAAGTTAGCCACAATATGCATATAGGGACAAACTTATGAATCCATCTTTTGGTGTCAACAATGATAGGTATGCAAGAAAGTAAACCTAGCATGCGCTATATCTATATGACGGTCCATGAGTTTCCCCATTATTGGACAACAACACCCCCCAAGATCCCGTAGGACCTGACGTCAGGGTGCTCTCACAATCCCTTCCGGACCAACCGATTTCCAGTGCCCCAGAAACCGATCAAGAGACTATTACCTTGTGCACAAGTTGTCCAAGACCAATGCATGACAGGCAACATTCACATTCACATTCACAAGCATATAACAATCTAATAGCACACCCCCCAAGATCCCGAAGGATCGGACGTCAGGGTAAACTATTAGACTCTTCTCTTTCATAGCAAATATATCTTTTCAATAATCTAATAGCACACCCCCCAAGATCTCGAAGGACCGGACGTCAAGGCGGACTATTAGACTATCTTTCACAATTATAACATATAGCAGATCGATAGCAAAATAGGCAAGCGAAACATATAATGCCAAGCACGGTTGATTCATAACTAACATACAAAAGTCTATATCTTCTTAGCATATTCAAGGGACACATCTCAAGAGATTCACTTACTAATCTTCTTAGCATGGTAAGGGTTCGTTTGAGCTGTGTCGGTGTTTCTAAGCATGCAACATTTCTCTCTTTCTCTTAGCATGGCAATAGTTCCATCTCATTTCTGACAAGCATTCATATTCTCTTAGTTAGGCAGCATATTCATTTCAGTGAAAAGCTATGTGAGTTCTCTTAATAGCATGCTGAGTCGATTCTATCATTCTTCTTATAAAAACCTTCTTCTTAAACAAACAAGCATTCAAAAACTCAGATTTATTATTAAGTAGTACAAGAATCAGAGAATGCAGTTCTGCCCACTCACTTTGATCAATCGGTCAGGAACTCTCCGAGAAGACTTCCGTTCGAGCAAGCAAGGCAATATCACTTGTATATAGCGCCTACGCGGAGCGGGGCGCTACAAATGGTACTGCAGCGTACTTCTGAAGAAATGGCACTGTGGTGCACTTTTGAAGAGAATGACACTACGATAAACTTTTGGAGGAAATGGCACTGCGGCACACTTTTGAAGAGAATGGCACTGCGGCGCACTTTTGAAGAAATTGGTACTGCGACGTACTTTTGAAGAAATTGGCACTATGGCACACTTTTGAAGAAAATGGCACTGGGGCGCACTTTTTAAGAGATTGGCACTGTGGCTGGGTCACTAAAAGACAACCTGGATCTGCGTGCCGTAGCTCCATGTAATGATGATCTCTGACTCTTCGGTTTCAGCATCTGTCAGCTGTCAGTTACTGCATTAAATATTGAGAGAGAAGATAGTTTGTGCGCCATCTTTCATAACATTAAGAAAGTGTCTTTCATAACATTAAGAAAGTGTGCCACTTTCTACTCTCTGAATATTGTGCCATCCTCTAAAATTAATGGAAAGTGTGCCAAAGTAAGAAAATGTGCATCTTTCTTCTGGAACAAGTAGAAAGTGCGCCATTCTTCTACTTGTTGGATTTATTTATAGAAAATTATACCATCTATCTGAGGAGCACCTTTTATGCTTCTACGAGACCCCCTTCAAATTTTTTGAATTCGGTCAGATGAATTCAAAATTACTTTGAATTAGAAGCATAAAATTTGTTGAGATATTTTGTGTGCGCACTCTCGACAGAATCCTAACAGATTTGCTGACGTGGCTGGCATGTACGTATCTTTGGCTTGCCTTTTTTGTTTTGATGCGGTCTTTGAGAAGATATAGGCAACTTTTTAGGAATAATTTTTGAGAGCTATGCCATACTTGGCATATCTTCTCTTACAAATAGGAGCAAAATATTACGAAGCATTCCCAGACTTATCTTTTTCTTGCTGTGAGACTTGAGCATGGCCACTGTTAAGTACGAGTCTACGAAGATGACCGTAGCAGTATGGCTCCATCGGCTTTGCTGTTCATCGAGAATACGCAAGTGGAGACACTTTTTAATGATGGATGGGAGGCTCATTTGTAGATCGTTGCCGCTGAGCTCTTTGTGTGATGGAGCATGGAAGGATATCATAGGCTTTGTCGTTCATGTTGAACAAACGAATGACCTAGAAGACTGTTTGTTGTCTTCAAACCCAGCTTGCTGTAATCATTCTCTTAATATGGCTCATGTGATGATTACATGGTTGGGATTCCCAACCGGGGCTTCTAGAGGTGGCGCTGGATGGCGATAGCGGAACAGCTTCCGATCGACTCACCATATCCTCCATCGAGTCCAACAGAAATGGGGCCGTGCTAATTTTAACAGGTCCAGTCCTGTATATCATCCTCATCCACAACATGGATTTCTTTTCCATGTACTGTGATTTTCACTGAAGAGCCTATTTCTTCTGCGCCTCAGTTCATCTGCATCGGGAGCAGACGGTGCGTAAAGATGGGGATAGCTCTGTGATAGATCACCATTATATAAAAATCCAGATGTAATAGATTTTTATATGTATAATCATAATTTTTTTAGAATGAAAATCTAGCTGTGATAGATCTCCATCATATGTAATCATGATTAAATATCAATAAAAATTTAGTTTTGACTTCATTATGCTGTATGCATATTACTGACTGAAGGCTTTGGTCGCAGTGCGCTAGAAAAGACTGAATATGTTGACTTTCCCTTGCCATCCCACTAATACGCGCATAAATGTGCATTCAAAGACAACTGGATTTTGTGCATATTGTGTGGTTTGTCGCGTACATTTTTGTAACTTGTCTGGTTATGCGCACTATATAATATTTTCTGTCAATTAGACAAGTGTACGCATATGAGAATCCTCTGACCAACATTGTTCTTTCCTTATTTTTCTATCAATAAAGAAATTTTGTTTCACCTTAGTGATACTTTCAAATCGAGACCCATTGAATATATATATATCTTCTCAAAGCTATTATGGACATGACAGGATAATTCTGTGGGAGAGTTTGGTAGATGCATCACTTGAGGTATACTCGTGCTGAGTACAAATGATAAATTTTCTAGGATACAATACTATCAGAGGTGATATGGATGCGATAGTTTTACTAGTTTACTCCACCGAGGAAGAGAAGAAAGAGTAGTTTAGGGCAAACTTTATCCTCTCTTTAGGGAATAATAAATAAAATATGATTCAGAGTTAATATGGACATGAATTACTTTACACTTATTGACTGGTGATTAAACGTGTGAGATTATTCCCAATCCAACTGGGGATCAGGAATATGATATCCTTAAAACAACTAGACTTTAAGAATGGAATATTTTGGTTGAAGAGAATTGTTTAGATGATCTCAACGAGAGTGTCCGTTGGATCTGAGTATTATCCCGCTGAAAAACTTTGAGGACCCATTACCCATGTCTTATTAAAAAATGAATATAGGTAATAGTTCGAGAGGCTGTGTAGGCTATGAGTTGCTAAAAATTAAATAAAATATATCTGCGGTAAATCTTATTTTAATCTACTGGAGATGGAGAAGAATATGTTGTGCTTAATACTTCTTGAGAAATTTGTCGTTGGTAGGCATCATTATCAAATCTTCATTAGGCTTAGCAAGCCTGTAAGCTCCGTTGGTGAATACTGTCTCCACCACATAGGGACCTTCCCATTTAGCTTAAAATTTGTCTTTGCTCTTATGGGTTATGATCATAGGTATCCTCACTGAAAGGACCAATTCACTGACCTGGAATATTATTTTCTTGACCTTTCGATTAAAAGCTCTTGAAATGCATGCTTGGTATAGTTTAATGCGTTGTTGAACGTGCATGCACTTTTCATCCAATGCTTCTAATTCTTGCAGGCGTAATCGATCATTATTCTCTACTGTCAGTTCATTAGCAATATCTATTCTGAGAGAAGGTATCTAAATTTCGAGTGGAATGACCGCTTCACATCCATAGACCAGAGAGAATGGTGTACAACCAGTTGGAGTTCGAACTGTCATGCGGTAAGCCCATAAACACTCTCCGAGTTTCTTATTCCAATCGTATTTATTGGATGAGACAAACTTTTTAAGGAGTTTGATTATGGTCTTGTTGAAGGCTTCTGCTAAGCCGTTGGCTGCTGTATTGTAGGCCATAGATGCTACATTCTAGATCCGATTCTTGTCACAAAACCGATAAAATGCTTGATTGACAAATTGTGGCTCGTTGTCATGTATTATCCTCCGGGGAACACCGAAACGATAGATAACATGGTGTTTGATCAAGTTAATTACGTTGGATGTTTTAAGTTCGATAAGTGGGACTGCTTCTGCCCATTTGGAGAATTAATCAGTTATTGTAAGTATAAACCGATGTCCTCTAGAAGAAGAAGGGTTGATTGGACCAATAATATCTATTCCCCAAGCTTTAAAAGGCCCGGAGGTAGCTGTAGGGTATAAGAACTCTACTGGTTGGTGGATAAAATCAGCATAAATTTGACATAATCTGTATTTATGGGCGTAGTCTACGACATCTGCCACCATGGTGGGACAATAATAACCCATTCTCCTATGACGGTATTGTAATTTAGGACCTGGCTGATGTGTTGGACATATGCCATCATGAGCCTCACAAAGTGATTGTCTTGCTTTAGGGTTGGAAAGAGAACGTAGAAATAATCCATCATAAGAACGACGATATAATATTTTGGACGAGATATCATAGTAGAATCGGAGTGAGCATCTTTTAATGGAAGTGGCTTCTTTCAGATCTTCTGGAAGAATTCCATAAGCAGCGTAGTCTATAAAAGGGTTTCTCCAATCTTTATCCATGAAAGTTGAAGTTATGACGTAACTTTGTTCAACGTGCAAGTTATTTTTTGTACAGAACAACTCTCGTCCTGTTATCATAATTGAGTGTCGTCTCTTTAGGGGAACAACCAATGATGCTGCTAGGCCGGCCAAAGCATCAGCTTTTATATTTTTAAATGAGGCAAATATTCAATAAAGAATTCTTTGAAAGTAAAAGCCAGTTCGATTGCCGCTTGATAATAAGGGATGAGGTCTTCATGTCGAACCTCATACTCTCCCCTGATATGATTAAACTATCAGTTTAGAATCTCCATAGGCTTCAATATATTATATGTCCAATTCTTTAGCTAATTGGAAACCGATGAGTAGAGCATTGTACTCTGCCACGTTATTGAAACATTGTTCACTGAGAGAATATGCTCGATGAATGAGTAGTTTGTCAGGAGATACTTGGACTATGCCAACTCCAGCTACTATGTTGCCTTTGGGTCATATTCTTGATCCGCCGTCAAAGAATAGTTGTCAGGTGTTATCTCCCATTGCCATATTAGATTCTAAGACTTCATCTGTGATGTTATTGTATAGTTTAGAAGTTTCCGGTACACGATGAGCTGCCAAAAAATTAGCTAACACTTGACCCTTCACTGATTTTTGTGGGACATATACCATGTCATAAGGTGATAGTAGCATTGCCCATGCCGAGAATTGAGTGTGCTCAGCTTGGTCATTAATACCCGAAGGGGATTTACTCTAGATATGACATGAATGGTTTGACCTGACATGTAATTTCGTGTCTTTTGAATAACAAACATCAAAGCGAGGCATTCTTTTTCTACCAGATTGTATCAATGTTCAGTTCCGACCATCATGCGACTGAGATAATAGATTGCCTGTTCATGGCCTTCGTCACTCTTCTGTGCAAGAAGAGCTTCTAGGGAGTGATCAATTGCTCGAACATACAAAAAAATGTTTTCCTACTATCAGAGACACCAAAACTGGCAGATTTGTTAAATATTGTTTGATGTCATCGAATGCTTGTTGACATACTTCATTACAGACAAATGATAAGCCTTTTCTTTATTAACTCAGTGAAGGTTCGATATCGTCCCGAGAGATTGGAGATGAACATCCTAATGTATGCCAGATGGCCTTGTAGACCACAAAGTTCTTTGAGATTATGCGAAGGCTACATTTTGAGGATAGCTTTGATTTTATCGGGGTTCAATGTGAATACCTTTGGAAGTTATAACAAATCCAAGGAACTTGCCAACGGAGACTCCCAAAAAGGATTTAGTTGGATTCATCTTCAACTGGTAGTGGCGCATCAATTCAAGCACAGTGTTCAAATCTTGAAGGTGATCATCTTTGTAGCGATTCTTGACAGCGTATTGTCCACATAGTATTCTACTATTTTTTGTAAATGCTTCTGGAAAATTGTACTCATTTTTCGTTGATACGTTGCACCCGCATTCTTTAAGTCGAATGGCATGCCTGTATAACAGTAAACTCCCAATGATGTAGAAAAAGAGGTATATTTTTTGTCATCAGGCGACATCTTGATCTGATTGTATCCTGAGAATCCATCCATGAAGGACATACATTTAAAGCAACTTGTATTGTCGATCATGATATCTGTGATGGGAAGAGAAAATTTATCTTTTGGACAGGCTTTGTTCAGATCTCGATAATCTACGCAAACCCAAACTTTTCTATTTTTTTCATGACTGGAACGACATTGGCTACACAGTCTAGATGTTGCTTGTCTCGAATGAAGCCACATACAATGAGTTTCTTGACTTCTGCTTCAAATGCATCCATCATATCCGGACGAAACCACCGTTGTTGCTATTTCACCGGTTTAGCATTCGGAAGAATATTGAGCCTGTGTGTGGCAATTTGAGGATCTAGTCCAAGCATATCCTTATAACTTCAGGCGAAGACATCGATATACTCCTTTATTAGCTGGAGTAAAGCATGTTGATCTTCTTCAAGAAGACTCTTGATAATGAAGATTGGTCTGGGGGAAGATTTTTCTCCTACATCAATTTAGACTATTTCATCCTCTTTAGGTGGTTCACGTTGCTCAAACCGAAGCTCCCATTGAGTATCCATTTGTTGTGCCTATGTATCTGTCACACCTCGATTTCGCCGAATCGTAGGGGCATCCCCCGGCGTGACCGTCGTGCGGGCCTGGGATTACGCCCACACAAGGCTAAAGTATTTTGAATAACGAGCACATATTCAGAGTACGCAGATAAATTGAAACACAGATTTAAAACATGGAAAAGTTCTCTTTATTGATAATGAACATCTATTACAAACTCTTGAACGAGTCAGCTAATTTGCCGCACGGACTTACAAAATATTGACACAAAATGAGATAGCAGTCCTGTACATTACATTCCTTTACTAAACTTCAAAATGATAGACCTCCGGGCTTGAGGACGGCTTTTCCACGGAGCTGTATTGTGTTTGGGGTGCAAGCTCCTTCTTCAAGTACTTCAAAATGTAGCGCGGTCAGGATGCGCCTACAGCTGGACTGGATCGGGAAGACGACTTCGGCTCCTCGCTCGGTTCGCCTTAGTGCGGAGAACCTGTTTCAACGAGGGTCAGTATGTCGAAATATACTGGTGAAGGCAAGCTAAACCCAACTATACCAATCAACACGTTGTTTTAATGAAGCATGCATATTATTTGTTGTCTTTCTATCTTGTCTTAGTTTATTTACAAGCAACAGTATAAATGTATGATACTGAAATGAACTTGCCACCATTTGGTGGCTTTTACCTGTCCGTTTGAACCACCTGCACAATACTTACCATGCCTTCCCTGCCATGAAGACACAAGTTAGTTTGCAATAGGTTTAAATATACAAGATGATCACTGGCGTATGCCATAATGGACGATAGTCTTTGATGAGAATTGTATGCAACGAAAGTACAAGGGGCGCTGCAAGCCATTCCGCCAAGAACAAGAGACTAAACAATAGGCCTCGCCTAGACCGGATCGATGCCAGTGCCCCAGCATCGTCCGCGAGACCGTGACCCTGTGCACAAGTTGTCCGTGATCGAACGGTATGTTTACAAGTTAACCATTCATGCAGTTGAGGCAACAAGAGTACAAGACAAGCAACAATTCCTGATTCGCAACAAGAGTACAAGACAAGCAATAATTCATGATTCATTCCCAAACGAACAAGAATGCAATATAAGTAATCGTTTCCAAGTTGAATGACAAGCAATGTAATCCTAATCTATTCCCTTTTTATCTTGACATCTTTTAGTTATTACTTGGTATCGTTTGATCGGGGCAAACAAGGATACAAGATTTATTAGGATGTGAAGCTTGGAAGCAGGGCTAGCTAATTGGGATGCTAGCCACTCACTTAGTTGTTTGGAAGGGATAAGAAAAGAGGCGCTTCAAGACTCCGCTCGTAAGCCGCCTACTGCTCGTTCACCTGCATCACGAACAACTCGATCAATACCTCTTCCTCTATTTCCATACTCGGAATTCAAATATAGTGCAATGAATGAAAATAATAAAATCCATCGAAACCGTTCAAGGAAAATAAGCAAATCCGAAAACTAACTCAAAGCACGAAAGCAACAAGCGACATCGAAATCCGAGGCAATAAAAGATAACAGCGGAGAGGTCCCTCCTGACTCTACTGCTAAGTCGATCCCGGGGGCACGGTCCACTGAATATGGGAATCGATTCCGAAGAAATAAATCCATAACGAGGATGAGTTCTTGTTTCAATTTATCCCGATTGAATGATACCATCTTGTGTTTCTTAGCCGCGCTCCCCGCACCGGGGAAACGGGGCGCTACATCCTACCCAACTAATTAGAAGTTTTATCCCGAAACTTAGGAATAGAACCTACCATTAGGGAACATTAATTTGAGGACGACGATCATGACTCAAGGAACAATCACGAACTGAATGGTTTGATTCGCCACAGGCTAGGCATAACCCAAGTTTCAGACGACATTTGTCGATTGTGTGCCCCGGCTTTTTGTAAAATTTACAATGATGGTTTAAATTTTCTTTCTGCTTCCTACCATCATTATGATGCTTTGCAGCATTGTTTCCTCTATCGTTGCTTTGGTGTTTGTGATTGTAGGTATGCACAGCGCCGGTAGAAACGTGAGGATACTGCGGTTCGAGAGATAGAGCGTGATTCATCACTTCCCGCATTGTCTGATAATGATGAACGACTACGTGCGCATAGATGGCAGGACGTAGACCATCTTCAAACCTTCTGGCTTAACTCGCTACATCAGGTAAATAGGCGCTAGCGAATTTAGAGAGACGGTTGAATTCGGCGGAGTACTGTTTGACTGTCATGCTGCCTTGCCTCAGTTGTACGAACTCGTTCTCCATCTGACGTCGTACTGGAGGGGGTACAAACTCCTCTTCAAACGCGGCACAAAAAGTCGTCCACGAGATCGCCTCCTCTTCGTGGTCAAATTGAAGAGATCGTCGATGCACGTCCCACCAATCGTGCACGTTGAGGCGGAGTTGTAGTTGTGCGTATACGACGCACTTCTCTTCGGGGACCTCTAGCAGAGCGAAGTGGTCTTCAAGTTCGGCCAACCAATCTAGAGCCACGATTGGGTCCTCAGTCCCGTTGAATGGAGTATTGTAGACTTTCTTGAAGTGGCCAAAGTCGAAGGCAATCACTTCCCTCGTCCTTGGAATTAGCGGCGTCTCAACTTCAAGCATGGGCTATTCCATCGGAGTCACTACTGTTGCCGCAGAATGGTTGGAAGTCAAAGTCTGAACGATCTGTTGCAGGGCATCCACCTGCTTCTGTTGGACTGAGAATCGAGCTTCTATATTGTCTTGAAACTTGAGCTGACTCTCCTCCGCCCGCTTCTCGGCCCATTCATAGCGAGCTTCGTCCCTTTGTTGGTTTGCCTCCAACATCCGTAACATTTGCTGGATGGGATCGATGCTTGGCACGGCTCGCTGACTCCTTAAACTTTCTGAAGTGCCCGAACTACTTTCTTAGCCTTGCATTTCGTCCGGTGCTAGCGCTGCAGATTGTGCTGGTGCCATTCCTTCAAAAGAAGATAAATTACATTAGGATCATAATATATTATGGACTTATTGCATGAATGTATCTCATTTTGGCCTAGCAAGTTCAAGAGTTCACACAAGAATTTGATTGTTAAAGGAACTTTTCCAGTACGAGAGTCTAAGGAACTTGAACCTAGCTCTGATACCACTATGTCACGTCCAGATTTTGTCGAATCGTAGGGGCATCCCCCAGCGTAACCGCCGTGCGGGCCTGGGGTTGCGCCCGCACAAGGCTAAAGTATTTTGCACAACGAGCACATATTCAGAGTATGCAGATAAATTGAAACACAAATTTGAAACATGGAAAAGTTTTCTTTATTGATAATGAACATCTATTACAAACTCTTGAATGAGTCAGCTAATTTGCCGTATGGGCTTACAAAATATTGACACAAAATGAGATAGCAGTCATGTACATTACATCCCTTTACTAAACTTCAAAATGATAGACCTCCGGGCTTGAGGACGGCTTTGCCACGGAGCTGCATTGTGTTTGGGGTGCAAGATCCTTCTTCAAGTACTTCAAAATGCGGCACGGTCAGGATGAGCCTACAGCTGGACTGGATCAGGAAGACGACTTCGGCTTCTCGCTCGATTCGCCTTAGTGGGGAGAACCTATTTCAATGAGGGTCAATATGTCAAAATATACTGGTGAAGGCGAGCTAAACCCAACTATACCAATCAAGACGTTGTTTTAATGAAGCATGCATATTATTTGTTGTCTTTCTATCTTGTCTTAGTTCATTTACAAGCAACAGTATATATGTATGATACTGAAATGAACTTGCCATCATTCGGTAGCTTTTACCTGTCCGTCTGAACCACCTGCATAATACTTACCATGCCTTCCCTGCCATGAAGACACAAGTTAGTTTGCAACATATTTAAATATACAAGATGATCACTGGCGTATGCCATAATGGACGATAGTCTTTGATGAGAATTATATGCAACGAAAGTACAAGGGGCACTGTAAGCCATTCCGCCAAGAACAAGAGACTAAATAATAGGCCTCGACTGGACCGGATCGATGCCAGTGCCCCAGCATCGTCCATGAGACCGTGACCCTATGCACAAGTTGTCCGTGATCGAACGGTATGTTTACAAGTTAACCATTCATGCAGTTGAGGCAACAAGAGTACAAGACAAGCAACAATTCATGATTCATTCCCAAACAAACAAGCATACAATATAAGTAATCGTTCCCAAGTTGAATGACAAGCAATGTAATCCAAATCTATTCCCTTTTTATCTTGACATCTTTTAGTTATTACTTGATATCGTTTGATCGGGGCAAACAAGGATGCAAGATTTATTAGGATGTGAAGCTTGGAAGCAGGGCTAGCTAATCGGGATGGTAACCACTTACTTAATTGTTTGAAAGGGAGAAGGAAAGAGACGCTTCAAGACTCCGCTCGTAAGTCGCCTACTGCTCATTCACCTGCATCACGAACAGCTCGATCAATACCTCTTCCTCTCTTTCCATACTCGGAATTGAAATGCAATGCAATGAATGAAAATAATAAAATTCATCGAAACCGTTCAAGAAAAATAAGCAAATCCGAAAACCAACTCAAAGCACGAAAGCAACAAGCGACATCGAAATCTGAGGCAATAAAAGATAACAGCGAAGAGGTCCCTCCTGACTCTGCCTCTAAGTTGATCCCGGGGCACAGTCCACTGAATATGGAAATTGATTCCGAAGAAAAAAATCCATAACGAGGACGAGTTCTTGTTTCAATCTATCCCGATCGAATGATACCATCTTGTGTTTCTTAGTCGTGCTCCCCGTACCGGGGGAACGGGGCGCTACAATATCGTTCTCGAATGGTTCTAATAGTTCAACGTCTTCCTCATCTGTGGTAGTTGACACCATATTTACAGTGAAAGCATGTTTGAATATGTCACCCATGCTTTCGTCAGAATCCCACAATAATGAGTCAGAAGAATGAGAATGCATCTCTTCTTCTGATTCTAAACTTTCAGGACTTATTGGTGGTGCAACATATCCCAAACTATGACTAGTCCGTTGGTAGTATATTTTTGGCTTGCCTTTAGGAGAGAGGTAACTTATAGCAGTCCGTCTGCCTTTTCCATAATTTAGTCCCAAGCTAGATTTTAAGTTGTAGCCCATCCCTTGTATGATGTTCTTGGCTGGTTGGCTGTAACGATACGACTGTATCTTTCCCATATCCTCGTCAGAGACATTAGTCTGCATGACTTTTTTGTTTCTAGCTTTGCCAAAAATTATCTGACGTTGTTTGTCCTGTCTCACTGGGAATATGAAGCACGCCTCCTCATATGGTTCATGTGATGAACCATATTGGAATAGAGATGCCACGGGTATGTATAGAGGTTCGTAAAGGTGGAGAGCCTCTAAGAATTTTTTAGCAAAGGGTTCAACATCAATGTAGTACAAAGTAGAGTCTTCTTTATTTATGAAATATAAGATTTTTTTTATCTTCTACATAGTCGGCAGAATCTTCATCCTTGACTGGAGGCTTGGCAAGATTGATGACTAGAGGTTGGTTCACTGATATTGATTGCTTATTATGATGAAGGTCGATAATGAGTGGATCATTCTCCAGTGTTGGTTGTTCATTGCATCGAAGGTTGATGACCAATAGAGATGACTTGTGCAGGTCGATGCCGAGAGGCTTCGAGGAGTTGGACGAGTAGTAAGTCCTCTGATTATGATTATCAAAGTCTCTTCTTTTGGAGTGTTTTCAGCTTCATCACTAGCTTAATTAGCTTCCTCTTTCATATACTCCGGAGTATAAAGTGCAGAGTCAGCGAAATAGGATTCGACACCTTTGAAAGGGTTAATGTCAACTACCTCTGTTTTAACCTCTCACCTACTGTTCACATACTTGAAGCATTGATGTAGGGTAGAGGGTACAATTTTATGCTCGTGTATCCATGGCTGTCCCAACAAAATATTGTAGGATACGTCAGAGTCAATCACATAGCATATGACTTCAGTGCGTAGATCGCCTATCTGAATTTTTAGGCATATATTTTCCATTAGTTTACTTCTTCCAGCATTAAAGCTTAGAATGATAGTGCTAGCAGACAGGTTATGCATCAGTATCTTCAATCCTCTTAGTAGACTTTTAGGAATGATGCTGAGTGAAGAACCAGGGTCAACGTGAATACGGTTCACCTTAATAGATCCGACGTAAACGGTATAATACAGAGGCCTGTCATGCTGATTATCTTTTAGTAGCATGTCATCTTGCGTGAAGGTGATGTTAAGAATCTTCCCGATCATGCTGTGGCATTGAGGACACGCTAATGGCTCTTCATCAGGAGTCTTGAGTTTAGCTAAGCATGAGTCCGCATGTATAAGAGATTCACTCAAAGTTTCACGAGTCTTCTTTGACAAACAAAGCAACTCGAATATGGAGAGTCAGGCTGGAGTATTGGCCAATTATGCCAATATTTCAAAACTGTAGGACTTTTCAAGTCCTTGGGATACATTCTTCTTCAGAGATTTGTCAAAGCATACTTTTTTTGTTTTCCTTTCTCTGCCGTAGTAGGCTTCGAAGGACCATGTTCGGTTGTGACTGGAGCAGCAGGAGTTGGCAAAGCAGGAAGAGTGTCAGGAATATCTTTCGGGATAGATTCATAAGTTTTATGATAGTCTTTGTTAGACCTGGTACTAGTCATGACTTCTTCTTTGGGCATCGGAGAAAGAAGTACCATGTTACAGGACTGGAGTTTCTTTTTATCATGCCCTTCTTGGAGGAAGTCTATAGGCTGGTCTCGTCGTAGCCCAATCTACTATGGGATTTATTGGACTGTCCTCGGAGTTATAGAGGAATACGTTGTCCCTTGCCAAAGTTCAAACCTTCAGCTTTCTGGAAATTATACCCCATATTTTGTATCAAGCGTACAGATTGTTGGTTGTATCGATAAAATTGGGGATGATCCTCCTCAAGCACCTGAGTCGAGATCGATGCTCTAATAGTTGCAGAAGGAGGGGGAGAATTTTGTGTATGAATACCTTCATAAGCATTGAAGATTTGTTGTGCCCTATATAGCGGAATGCTGCCAATCATGGACCATTGCCGGTGTGTCAAGCGAAGTTTACGAGTAGTGCTTGGTGGGGTAATATTCAGATTTTAAAATCTGATCTCGAGAGATACATCTTCTTGAAGTTGGTCCCGATCTCCGTCTAAATGAGGATATGAAGAAATCATATTGCATGATTTATACTTCTTACCTTTTTAAGACATAATCTTGTCGGAATGAATCTACATAATCTTGTCGTGATCTGTGGTAAGAAGCACCAATTACTCTATTTGACATCTAGGCGGTGAAAGATTTACCACTTCCATAGTAGCTCCAAGTATTGGGACGACGCCGTTCGGGACTTATTGTGCTGGAAAGTCATCGAATTGAAGAAATACCATATTGGCAGTGACTGTCTTCTCTTTGTTGTAAAGGATGAAAGCTTTAACATCTATCAACTGATGTATCTTCCTTTTTAAGACATAACAAGCCTTGGTAGGGTGATGTATATATCGGTAGTACAAACAGTACTTCAGGTCATCTGTTTTACCTACCTTATTTGGTCGCTTGACATCAGACAACTGCAACTTGTTGTTTTTTATCAAGCATTCAAAAATGTTAGGCATGTCACTCTCGTTAAAAGAATATTCTTCCTTATGCCTAAAAGACTCTATAGGATTTTGTATTGGAGGAGAGGTAGGTCGCTTTGACAGATTTATCGCCAAGGTCTCATTTCCTTTTCTGTTTCGATTATTCGCACTATTGGAGGGACGCTTCCCTTTCGTATTGGTCATTTGTAACACTAAATTGCGTGCCATTTTTGTGTTGCCTTTAGCAGCTTCGGCCCCGATGATGAATGTCGTCCAGTCTTAAAATTGAGTTGGACCTGTCCAGAGCCTATTATAGGCAGTAGGTAGTTTTTGCAGGTTTCAATGAATATGGAGTGTGGAATACCGGGAGATAACTTTAGAGTTTCCTGCCTGAAACGCTCAACGAATTCATGAGTGGATTCTTTCTCCTTCTGTTTGATATCGATGAGTGAAAATATCGTCATATCCATGCCTCTCTCGTAGAATTATGAGAGAAAAAGATACTTTATGTCATCAAATAAGGATATGCAGTTATCAGGTAAACTGCGATACCAATCGTAGGTTATGTCGGCCAAGCATCCCATGAATAATCTGGTAAGAAAAGCATCCTCTTTCTGCAGATGAGCCATCATCATATTAAAGTAATTAATATATTGGCTCGATGATGTCCTACCTTCAAACAAGACTATCGATTGTAGTTTGTATTTAGGAGGGAACGTAACATTATCCCGATGCGGATGATAAGAATGTTTTACCCCCATCTTGTGGAGTTGGTCTTTGTTCTTTAAAACATCGACCTATGCACACAACTCTTGGATAGATTCGAAAGAATCTTCTGGTCGGAGTGGTGCGGCTGACTGATAGGATCCTGGTTGAATAAGAATTATCACCGGTGGAGATCCAATCCCAATGTTGAGAGGATTAAGAGTTTGTGATACTGACTCTTGGTTTATGACCGCTTCTGGATTTATGTTATCCAACAGAGATATTATTCTTGGAGTAGGCTATACAGGTATGAATGAAGCCACTTGGACGGGTGCTAGTATAGCAGAATATTAGGCTATCATTATTTGATGCATATTTTGTATCATGGTGTACATGTCCTTGAGAGAAGCCTCTAATGAGTTGAGGCATTATTTGATGGCTTCTGATGGATAAGCTTCTTGTTCATCACTGATGGCGTAAACGCTAACATCCCTGTGTATGACAAAGGGATTGGTAGAAAGGACCGTGTAGTTGGAGTCTACACTGTTAGTTTTAGAATCAGGGGATTGCTATACCCAGCCCCGGATTATGAGGATTAGGAATTTCTGTGAAGAACGATCTTCCGTCTTCGAGAACAAGTATTTTGGTATACTCCTTCAAAAGAGTCGACAAGTTGGTCAAATCTCCTCTGGCAGAGTGTTCTTAAAGAACTTTGTCTTGATTGTTTCCTACCACGGGAAAGATGCGAAGCCATATATGCTGAAGCAAAGAGCGGTTCGTCATCGTGCTCCTGGTTGTTAACTTGCTTTGTATGTTGAGGCTTAATATACATAGTATAATTTAATCGGTCAAACACAGACCATTTTGCTGATGCACAACAACATTCGATTACAACTCTATGACAATTACAACGATGTTTATTAGGAATCACCGTTGTAATGTCAAAAGGGTCCCTCTCTTTATATTTTTGTACAATAAGCTCACGTAAATCAAAAAAGGGAAGAGAAGAGGAGAAAGATATCAGACTCTGCCTCTTTACATGAGAAACATTAAATCTTCTGTGCACATTTTTGGTCCCATGTGTATAGAGTGATGTGCTCGCTTGATTGAGAGGAGAAGAAGTTTTCTCTAACAGTACTCTTGTGTATACGCGCACAATCAGCATGTTGTGTAGAGATTGGTCCTATTTGACGCACATTCTGTGGCGCAGACAAAGTTGGCATAGTTTGTCTATATGCATTTAATTTTGTACGAAGGTCTTGACCTGGCACACGAGTAGCGCATAATTTACCTTCCATTGTGCGCGTAATCAAGATGTTAGGAGAATGATTCTCCCTGACCAATACTTCATTTGTGCACTGGTTGGTTTGGACAGCGGTGTCCATGCCTTGCTTGTCTCGTATATTACAACGAATATGTGCAGACTAAGGAGCTTGGGTATGGATCACCCTTTGCTTGAAATTATAGGAGTTGCGCTAATTGAATTCCTTGTTTAACGCAAAAGATTCTGAATCTTGGGTGTGGATCACCCGTTGTTTGATATTGCGCAAGTTACACGAATTTTATTACTTATTTAACGCAAGAGAATTGTCCACAAAGTCATTGATCTGAACAAAATTGACAGGGGAACTCTCGTCAATCAGAATGCTCTTTCCTTTGTTGGCAGCAACTTTGGGATATACATGATGAGGTTTGGAAACTCACACTTTATGAGTTTTCTCGACTTGAGTGCGATGAGGGGTGGGCACTACCCCCAGAAGAGAGCATTTCTTCATATGCCAGTTAGTCGAACTTCACGACCAAGGTCTTCTGTATCGAGCCGACCGAAGCAGTGTCGAGTTGAGCTATCACCTTCTCATCAGAGTTGAAGAAAATCTCCAACAGAGTCACCATCTTTGTTTGCGAGAAAAAGTTTATACGAAACTTTTGTGTTATAAACTGTTAAAAAGAAAGAAAAGTACAAAAAGATCCAAAATAGGAATCTAAGTACAATTAATTCTAGAAAAGTATAGTTGTAGAGATCTGATTTGCGGACGATCACTTTACTCCTTGGACCACTCAACGATAAAGAAATTCACATGATAACAGAGAACTGCACACGAAGACGAAGCAAAGAAATATCGAGAATGCTGCGAACAACTTGGAGAGTTGAACAATAAGAAAGCTCTAGCACAACGACACGAGAAGTTCTATTTCTCTCACTCTGCTCTTGAATTTTAAAGACTTGAAGATTGTTGTGAACAACTTGGAGAGTTGAATAATAAGAAAGCTCTGGCACAACGGCACGAGAAGCTTCTATTTCTCTCACTCTACTCTTGAATTACAAAGAATTGGAAATTTTAGCTCCTTTCTCTCTATCTGTCTGTGTGTGCTCCTCTTTGTGTGTATCCCCCTTTTATAGAGTTTAGGAGTGGTTACAAG
Organism: Iris macrosiphon; assembly: GCA_036927795.1. Taxonomy (NCBI): domain Eukaryota; kingdom Viridiplantae; phylum Streptophyta; class Magnoliopsida; order Asparagales; family Iridaceae; genus Iris; species Iris macrosiphon. Next base: position 118,557,632 of record JAYESA010000004.1, read on the forward strand.
AGTGTACCACACTATGGACAGTCAACACTGTTTTACCATTATGTGCAATTTTGGTGGATTAACACCCCACGTTCTGCATGAGTGGGTGTACAACTTGCTGCCTGCTTGACACGTAGCTTCTTATACGAGGAAAATATAGGTCATGGGGACAATAATTTGTATACCTTTCATGAGAAGTACGACATATAAAACACGCATTTGTAACTGCTCACTATCGGTTATGATAGTATGCACACTTTTGAAGTCGTCTGGAGACTGGCGTATTTTAAATAAGATTGGCACTACGGCGTATTATTGAGGGAGTTGGCACTGCGGTGCACTTTTGAAGGATTTGGCACCATGGCGCACTTTTGAAGAGAATGACACTGTGGTGCACTTTTGAAGAAAATGGCACTCCGGCGCTTTTTTGAATAAAATGGCACTGCGACGCACTTTTGAAGAAAATGGCACTGCAGTGCACTTTTGAAGATATTGGCACTACAGTTGGGTCGCTAAACGACAATCTGGATCTACGTGCCATAGCTCTGCTGTAATGATGACCTCTGACTCTTCAATTTCTGCATCTGTTGTAACGACCCATTCTGTTCAAGCGGACATCCGATTCAAACGTCGCAAATGCAACGACCCGACCCGCTTTGCTCAGCAAGAATACTCGTTTGAGGTAAAAGAATTTCCAGACTTGGCCCTTCAGGACTTCCGGCTTAGGCTTTCAGAGGCTCACTCAGAGTATCGCTCGACCGAGGCAAATCATCGCTAAGGTGGGTGGCTACGATGAACTTGCCTTTGCTTAACCAGCACACTTAAAATATGGACGATACATGCTAATCGCTAGGTGAATTACCCCATGCATGCTAATAAAGAATCCAACGCACCTAGCTAAGAGAGTAATCCCAACTTGTATTGCTTGTGTTAGAACATGAAAATAAAACTTTGCTTATATATGGACCCTCACATGCTACCCTTGCATTGTGCAACTAGACCCCGTTATGCCTCGAGTAGTGCAATATATGTATACTCTTCGTAGTGCATTGTTTACTTGTTTACTTGTTTACACTGTACGTCCCAAGATTATGTCGCTCGATATGTCCCTTTACGGTTTAACTCCTCACTTTACCCTTAGACCCGTGCCAACAAAAATGCTTATGTTCACCCAAAATGAAATAAATGTCTGCTTGTATGCCAACTTGTACTCGTTTGCCTCATTTTGACGCTAGTCATATAATTTATGCCACGGCCTAGAACAAAACATGAAACGTGAATCACTTACCTGAGGCAGGAAGACTATCAAAATAGTCGTTCCGAGCTAAGAATTAGATAATGTGGAACGACTTCAGGACCGTTGGGTCGCCAAGGTAGTTCCCATACCGGGAGGTGCAAGGATGCTAAGAAAACTTAAAAGTAAGTTGCAAGTAAAAGAATGAATACATCGAACATCACTAAAGAACGACACTAAGTGAATGGCTCGGGGAGCCCATAACGAATAAAGATGCATGGAACCAATAAGTGCAGGAACGGTCTGGGATGGCTTGTAGTGAGGTTCATTACCTGCGCCTACAACCATTGCCATTTACTCAGAACAAAGAAAGAACAAATAAAAGAGACTCGTTTAGTCGCGGACGCTTGTGCACAAGCTTGATTTCCACAAACGGGGCACCGGGACCGATCCGGCATAGGGGAAAATTCGGTTGTCGCACTAGTTGTAGATAGCACAGATAAGTTCGATCAGTTGTCGGGGCACCGGGACCACCGTCTTATTGCGACTATATCCATAATGGCTATGTCAGCGACTCCTGTTCATATAAATAAGTCATGCTCGTTTACCGACAATCCGCTTGCGAGTCATTGTATCATATCCAGTAAACTGAAACACCTGAGCGGTTATGAGTATAGTTCATCTATGCATTAACTGAGCAACCCAAGAAATCTATTAAACACTTAAGCACCCATTGCAACACTTCTGGATAGTTTGTATAACCCGTGCACCCAAAACATAATCTCGCTCAGTACACTTGTGTTTGCTTATGCTATTGCCCTTGGATTTCATTATATATGCCCGTGCTTGATTTTTCATTGGTTTGCCTTGGATAGGGAAGGACAGATGGTAAGTTGGTAAGTCTTGCCGTGTTCTTTTATATCGCACGGCGCACTGCCACACGAATTAGGCTTTTTATAAATGCCATAAAACTGATCTAAGGCAAAACTAGAAAGATAACTTAATAAATGGTGCACAGAACCTATATAACGTGTTTGGATTTATCGAGCGGGCGAGAGGCCTCTCCACCAGTGCATTCATGTACTGATAACCCACCAGATTGCTTACAGGGTGCGGGAGAACCTCGTTCGGTGCAGATGCCCTCTTCGTGCGTGCTAAGGCGTATAGTTCACTCTGGAGCCTTGGAGTGTTGCGTCCGAAACTGAAGCGCATATACAAGACATAATATTGCAACATCGCCTATGTATCATTCCATAAAATATAGCTACTTGGCATGCTTTTACTATTTCAGAAAGAGAGGCTTGAGCGACTTGTAATCTCGGCCTAGCGCCACTTGTAACACTTGCTTAATATCAATAAAGAGTTTGTTTTACTCTATACTTGTGTTATTCAATGCTTCCGCTACTGACGACTCTATGAACTTGTTACCAATTGCCTATTCATATCACGGCCTTGCATGGGCGCGACTTACTCTCGTGCGGCATCACGCCGAAATTGGTCAAGCGATCGTCCCGCGGGAGCGCTGGCGTGGTAATTTATGCCTAGCGGGGACGACCGATTGCCTGCGGGAGATCGGGACATGACATATTGGTATCAGAGCATGGCTTTATGCCTTTGGACTTCGTTTCAATTTTCTCAGTTTTGAAAGCTCGTTCTGGGTTATGTGCATATGCTCTCTCTCAATGTCCCATCGGAATTTTCCAAACAATAAGTCTAAATACTTTTAAAAAGTGCATGTAAATAATATGATTGCTTGTACGAAATTGTAATGTAATGGCCTTTGTGTTGACCTTTGGGATTAGACTCGTGCTAGAATTTATAAGATATGTGCGAACCTGAATACCTATACATGATTACCCAACGGGTTAGTGTACGAAATAAAATATCGCCCGAACGGTTAGCTATATACACAGCCTTTCAGCTAAGTTGTGTTGAGTATCGCGCGCCAAGACCCTTTGGTGCAAGTTAAGTGCAACGAGATGGGAATATCGTTCAGAGAAAGAAAAGTCAGACTTAGAATGGCAACCGATAGAAATATTTTCAGATTATCGCTAAGGTGAACATAGAGAATCGTACTTGAATTTTGGAAAATAGATCGAACAGTATTTCGTGTTGGAAGATACAAATTGAATATAGGGTTACTTGGATGACTATAAACGAGAAAAATATGAGACTAAGATTTTATCAGGCGATACCTAGTATCGTGCAGGAATTCTAAGGAACGACTTGGTGAATATACGAGCGATTGATGCAAATCGATTGAGGATTTGATTGGGTGACTCGATTCTGAGTGGTGTATGGATTATTCAGAAATGTCCAAACGGATTCATAAGTCTCGAGCGATAGTCGGATTGAACGATTGGAGAATGTCTCGAATAAATGATAAGACTTATATCGAATAGGGATTCATGGAAATAAAAATCAATATTTTGGTTAAGAAAACTTGTTGGAAACTTGGAGGATTATAAGAGCGGTTTCAGATTGAAACGAATGGACTGAACATGAATACAATATCGCTCGAATAGAAGATAAGCGATAACGGAATTGACTTGGAGTTTGGAAGAACGATCTTGAAATCAAGTTTGGAAAGATGACCATCAAAATCAGTCCCAGCGAGAACGATTATCCTGCGGGAGCGCCGGCGTGGTAATTTCACGTACGGCGGGGATGATCGAACTCATGGGAACATATTCGGTGATTATTCCAAACGAACTTGATGAATATAACGGATCAAAAATGTATGAACTTGGGCTTGAATATTTGAACTTAGTTGCTCGAGGAATGCCAGAAGTAAATTATGGATTTATCGAACGGTAACATTGAAGTTGGATAATTTTGATAGACGGATTATAATCACTGCATAAACGGACAAGACTTGGTGGATAAATATATAACTTGGATGAAGCAAGATAAAATATTAAGGTGTCTCGATCATTTCGAAGATAACCATAACGCTTGACGTTCTTGTCTTGTGGGAGCGTAACTCTATGCTCGTACATATGTCACGTCCGGATTAGGACGATTATCCAGCGGGAGCGTTGGCGTGGTGATCTCACGTCTAACGAGGGTGATCGAACTTGCGAAAAATCGAAGCGTGACAACTAAATAATCGTCTTGAATTGTGATTCGACACAATAAGACAAATTTGGAAATGCAAATGTGTCACGCCCCAGTCCCAAAATACCGAGGGACCAGATACGTGGCAATGGCCAGCAGTACGCACCGATGGATAAACCCAATATAATAGATCCATCAGGGCATACTTAAGCTGTAAAAATCAAGTCTACGACAACATAGCACAACTAATCTCATCCACACAAGATATAAAATATGATCCACAGAATAAATAAGGAATGTAAATTATCAGCTAGTCTCAACAAAGTGCTTTGGGGAACAACCCGATCAATATCTAATACAATGGTTCAACAGACCAGAATATAAAAGACTGAAATAAATAAATGCTTGAGCATGAAACATGGATGCTCAAGAAAAGTCTTCGGCTAACACCTCGTCCTCAGATGGCGGTACAGCTCCTAGATCAGCTCCTGCTGCGGTCCCGTATACCTTGGGATAGATCTTATTCTCAAATCCTGGGGACATAATCCATATCCAGGTCCTCAGGGGACATAGCAAGGTACAAGAAAATATACAAGCCAAAATATAAGCAGTACAGCAAATAATGAGAATAATAGGGTAAGTATATAACCATCTGTGTGAAATGCAAGAGAGAGAGAGCATCTATAGTACTCAGGTTAAAACAACTACAAGCTCTGTGTAGGGGAGCCGGTAGCAGTGATATCATGAGGTGGTCTGGCTCAGCGGGAGACTGAGTAGCCGGTATAACATAATCAACCTGTAGCCTGTGGGTCTCTCCAGCAATAGATGGAACAATAAGGGAGTACTAAATAACTAGCTAAGTAATATGCAAGATGAGAGCAGCACTAGAACTCAGGCTGAAGCCACTACAAGCTCTGTGTCGGGGAGCCGGTAGCAGCAGTAATAATGAGTAATGGGCCAAGCTCGGGCTTCAGAGTCTTGTGCCTCACAATAATAGGGGTGTATATATATGATCAGCCTGTAGCCTATGTGTCTCTCCCCACCTAATGTAACCACGCATATCATGACCATAACGTCTCATGTCCATGGCAAGCGGGATCATAACTAATGCACAAGTCATAATGTATCTAAGAATATAGTATCTCTGTCAAGTCCTGTATCCTATACAGAATCACCATGAATATCTTAGGAAGATCCTGTCTCATGAATGGTGTCAAGTGTCCTGGGTCATAGTGTACTTGATAAGACAAGTACGAGAAGGTAAAGTGTCACGAATATCCATATCTAGATGACAATACACAACACCGCGTACGGTGTTGGCACCCGACTAATAATCGGACGCTAAGTACGTCACACGGTCCTAGGTTAAGCATGCACAGCAATATAATGAAGCAAGGAAAATATATAATAATACTGCAGAGTTTGGCAAGGTACACTTGCCTGGGGTTGGAATACCAACAGTCGTCCCTGTATCAGTGGATCCTGTAGGTACTACTCCAAAAGCTGTAATAAGCATCACCAACAGTCTCAGAAGATATCAAATAGCTAGAAACGCCTGTCCTTAAGTCCAATTTGGACACAAGGGCAAAATAACATTTTCGGCCCAAAGCGGGGTCCAAATGTGGGCCACTTTGCACCGAAAAGCGTGTCAGGGTCAAAGTCTCCAAATTCCTCAAACTCAGTGTCTACAAGTCAGGAACGATAATATGAACCCAACAGAACTTCCAGAATTGGATTCCGATGAGCCGATCACAAAATCGCCCGTCAAGTGGAGCCTATGGGGCCACGATACACGATTTTGTCAACGTTCTCAGAATCAGACCAAACTTGGGTCACAGGACCAGCGTATTGCTACGAGTCCGATGGCGCAAGTTTCGTCTCGATCCGACGTGTGTACACAAAGTTACAGCGTCTTCCAGAATAGACGGATACGGGGCGTTGTCGACGGATACGGGTTGATTCCGGTGTACACGCACATCCGAATCGACTTCTGCGAAATCCCACACGACCATATCAACGTCACACACATTTTGGTAAAGACCGCGTGCGACCAAGTCGTCCCATTTGGTGGGGCGCACCCAGTTCCGGGGTAAAACAGGGCATTGTTTTTCCTGTTTTTGGATCGCGGTGTACGATCACCACAGGACACGATGCACCGAGCGGATTGTACGGGCACCGAGAGGGTTATACAGTCTACGCGTTGCAGCTGACGGAAAGGAAAATGGAGTTACGAGAATAGAGAAAATGGTACCTGAACTGGGCTCCGAGAAGTCTGAATTCCACGTGTCTGAGGGTACTGTTCGTGTCCTGGACGTGTCCGCTGTCTCCTGTGCGTCCAAGCTAGGGTTCCGTCCGAGACAGCGGCGGGGGCTTCGCCGGAGGGAGTCGGTCTCAGGGTCGGCGCGGTCGGCTAGGCGGTGGCTTTGCACAGTCGACCGGAGCGGTTCACGCGGGCCGGAGCTCGGCGAGGGACGAGCGGGGCTGGGTGGACTCGGTTGGATCGGGGCCCGGTCGACGACGGGTGGATCGAGGGCGGCCTGACGACAGCGGCGAGGTCGTGGGATCTGGGGGAACGGCGGCGGAGTCGAGCGGGGTTCTGGGAAGAAGGAGGAAGGCGTCGAGGGGTCGACGCCTGGCGGAGCTGGGGTCGGCACCGCTCGGGATGGGAGGAGCACGGCTGGGGTTCCGGTGGCGCTCGCGGCGATGGGTGATGAGAGGGAGGTCGGGTGGCGGCTGGGCTCGAACGCTGAGGGGGAGATTTATACTGTGCTACAGTATTTCCGGTAACTAGGGTTCCCCATGCGGGTTTGGGTCCAGGTCGGGTTTGGCTCGGATCCGACCCGACCCAATAAGCTGGGTTTGGTTCAGCCGGATTGGTTTAGTCTGGTTTGGTTTAGGTTTTATATACAATTGTTTTTATGGCGTAAAACGCATTTTCGGAGTCCAATAAATTCACAAAAAATTACCTCACGTTCGGTTTTCTATTTTATACCATAAAATATTATTTCCATAATATTTTAACATCAATTAACAACACTTAAAATTCTTTAAATCACAATCACCTTCGTTTTAAATTCTAGAAAAATACCAAAAATTAGGGTGTTTACAATCTACCCCCCTTAAGAGGATTGCGTCCTCGCAATCAAAGAATAAGGTACTAAAGGAAAAACTATAGAAATTACAAGGTTGCTCAGGTGATAACTGCCTTCGCGAATAAGTGGGGATAACGCTGGCGCATACTATCTTCTCGTTCCCAAGTCGATTCTCCAGGAGAATGATATTTCCATGCTACACGAACCAGTCTGATTGTCTGTCCCCGCAATGTCTTCTCACTGACGTCGAGGATGCCAACTGGTTGCTCCTCATATCTCAAGCTAGGATCCATTGTGATCTCTGAATGATCGACTACGTGACTTGGGTCGGTCACGTACCTCCTCAACTGTGAGACGTGGAATACGTCTTGTACTCCCTCTAAGGATGGTGGGAATGCAAGACGATAAGTCACCTCACCAATGCGCTCTAGAATATCAAACGGTCCAATATACCTTGGGCTCAACTTGCCTCTGCTCCCAAATCGAATGGTACCTCGAGTGGGCGAGATCCTCAAGAACACGTGTTCTCCTTCTTTGAACTCTAGGGGACGTCTGTGTGTATCTGCCCAATGCTTCTGTCTGTCCTGAGCTGCTCGTAGATGATTCTGAATCTGTTTCACCTTCTCCATTATCTGTGTTACCAATTCTGGACCCAGTATTCAACGTCACTCCAACATATAGGCGATCTACACTTCCTTCCGTATAATGCCTCAAATGGTGCCATCTGAATGCTGGCCTGATAACTGTTGTTGTAGGAGAACTCCACTAAGTGCAAATGATCTTTCCAAGATCTTCCAAAGTCTAGCATACATGATCGTAACATATCCTCCAAGATCTGAATCGTGCGCTCCGATTGACCATCTGTCTGTGGGTGGTAAGCTGTGCTAAATTTGAGTCTGGTGCCCAGACTCTCTTGCATGCTTCGCCAGAAATGAGATATAAATCTCGAATCTCGATCCGATACAATACTAACCGCCACTCTATTTAATCTTACGATTTGTCGCATATACATGTCGGCTAGTACCTCTGTGGACTTTCCAACTCTAAATGGTAAGAAGTGTGCCGATTTAGTGAGTCTATCCATGATAACCCATACTGTATCTCTTCCGCTGGGGCTCCTTGGAAATCCTGTGACAAAATCTATCGTGATATGCTCCCACTTCCATTCTGGTATAGGAAGCGGCTGTAACATACTTGCAGTCCTCTGATGCTCGGCCTTTACTTGCTGACATACTAAGCATTTAGCCACAAATCTTGCAATCTCCCTTTTCATTCCATGCGGCCAATAATACTGTCTCAAGTCTCGATACATCTTGGTTCCTCCTGGGTGAACAGAGTACATAAAGCTATGTGCTTCAGTCATTAACTCCTGTCTCAATTCTCCATTTGGAACATACAGGCGATTTCCAAACCTCAATGTCCCGTCTTCGTGTATGCGAAGTCCTGTCTGCATGCCTGCTTTTGTCCTCTCTTTCAGTCTTTGAAATCTAGCATCGGTGGGCAATGCCTCTTTAATTCTTTCCACAAGTGACGACTTAATTTCAAGATTAGCCAGCAAGCCATTCTGTCCTGGTAAAACAACCTCTATCTGAAGCTCCTGTAGATCTCTCAATAACTCGGGCTGCATCGTCAAGAAATAAGCCGTAGGCTTCCTGCTGAGTGCGTCTGCTATAACATTCGCCTTTCCCGGATGATACTGCAGATCGATGTCAAAATCTACCATCAGTTCAAGCCAACGTCTCTGCCTCGTGTTGAGCTCCTTCTGAGTATATACATACTTTAGACTCTTGTGATCAATAAAGATTTCTACCTTTTTCCCATAAAGATAGTGCCTCCAAATCTTCAGTGCAAATATAACTGCTGCTAGCTCCAGATCGTGTGTTGTGTAGTTCTTCTCGTGGACTTTCAACTGTCTCGATGCATAAGCAATAACTTTGTCATGTTGCATCAAAACATATCCTAATCCACTACCTGATGCATCACTGTAAACAATAAAATCTCTTGACCCTGAAGGAGGAGTCAAGACAGGTGCTGTTGTTAATCTTCTCTTCAATTCTTCAACAGCATTCTGGCAGTCTTCTGTCCATATAAACTCCTGGTCTTTGCGTGTCAGCTTCGTCATCGGTTCTGCAATCCTTGAAAAAATTTCTACAAACCTTCGGTAATATCCCGCGAGTCCGAGAAAACTTCTCACCTCTGCAACTGATGTGGGTGTAGGCCAAGTCTCTATTGCCGCAACATTCTCTGGATCCACGGAAAGTCCTTCTCCTGAGATGATATATCCCAAGAAAGGCACTTTGTCCATACAAAACTCATACTTACTGAGTTTGGCATATAACTTCTCCTGCCTCAAGGTCTCTAACACGATTCTGATATGCTACTCGTGCTCTTCGTGGCTCTTGGAATATATCATAATGTCGTCAATGAATACAACCACAAATTTATCCAAGAACTGATGAAAGACTCTGTTCATTAAACTTATAAACACTGCTGGCGCATTGGTTAGACCAAACGGCATCACCAAGAACTCATAATGTCCATACTTGGTCCTGAAAGCTGTCTTTGGTATGTCTTCCTTCCTTACTTTGATCTGATGGTAATCGGATCTAAGGTCAATCTTCGAGAATACCCTTGCACCACTCAATTGATCGAATAGATCATCAATACGTGGTAAGGGATACCTGTTCTTGATGGTCACAGCATTTAGTGCTCTGTAGTCAATGCATAACCGTACTGTTCCATCCTTCTTTGGTACAAATAATATGGGTGCTCCCCAAGGTGAAATACTGGGCCGAATAAAACCCTTCTCCAAAAGATCATCAACTTGTTCCTTCAACTCCACTAACTCCTTAGGTGCTAGCCGATATACTGATGAAGTGATAGGCTCTGCTCCTGGAGTTAAGTCTATTGTGAATTCTATTTCCCGATCAGGCGGTAAACCTGGAAGATCATCAGGAAATACATCCACAAACTCAGATATGACTCTTGGGTAACCTGTCTCCCCTTCTACAGATAGTACCCTAAGAGTAGGCTGAACTGCTTGCTCTACTGCTCCTCGAAGAAATTCAAATTCTGGATGTCCAGGTAGTATAAATATAACCCGCCCAAGTCGACAATCAAGAGTCGCATGGTACTGACTTAACCAGTCCATACCAAGTACAACATCATAATCCGGCATAGAAAATATCAGAAATTGATCTCGCATTTCTCTTCCACAAACTACTACAGAACATGATCTACATACGTCACTAACCGGAATAATTTCACCTCCCGTAAGAATTCTCTTCATCTTTGGAAGGGGTGCGATAGCTACTCTATGGGTGGCTACAAAGCTAGCTGCTATAAATGAATGTGATGCTCCAGAATCAAATAATGCTACAGCTGGTAATAAAGCTACTAAAATAGTACCTGCGATAACCTCGCCTGCAGTAACTTCCTCCTCAACGGCTAATGTGAATGCCTGTCCTCGTCCCTGAGCTGGACCTCTCTGCTGCTGCTGAGCCTGCTGAAATAGAGCTGCATGTGGTGCCAGGGGTGGTCTCTGCTGATTTTCTCCTGGACCTGGTGGTCTGACTCCTCTAACTCCTGTCTGCTGCGCTCCTACTGCTGGATAAGCTGATCGTGGTGCAGGTAAAGCTAGTCTCGGTGCTCCCTCTTTGTGCTCGGTACAGTCTCTGGTCTGATGCTGGTTGGACCCGCAAGCCAGGCAGAGTCCCAACTTACGTTTGCATTCTCTCTCCATGTGACCTATCTTGTCACAGTGGTGACAAGTAGGGAGAGATATGGCCCTGTGTGCTGTCTTCTCTGGCATACTCCTCTGGAATCATTTTGCTGAATCCCTATGTGCTGTCCTGGATGGTGCTGAGGTGATAGGCCTCTTCAGGTTTGACTCCCTTCTAGTGACGCGCTCCATGCGTCGTGCTGCTGCGAGAACGTCGGTATAAGATGTAGGTGCGACCGATCCAATCAATCTCTGGAGCTCGAACTTCAGCCCGTCAAAGAACTTCTTAGCTTTCTCTTCCTCTGTCGCAATCAAGGTTGGGGCAAAGTGACTGAGGCGAATGAATTCCGCGTTGTATTCTTCCACTGTCATATTGCCTTGGATAAGGCGGTTGAACTTGTCTCTGAGCTCGGACCGTGCTACTGCGGGAATATACATCTCTCGGAAGAGTCTGGAGAACTCTTCCCAAGTGACTCGGTCCTGTCCGAGCCTCCTCTCTTCTGCTAACCACCAGTGGTGTGCATTTTCAGTTAACTGCATTCTGACTGCAGTCATCCACTTCTCTCTTGGAAGTTCAACGGCTTCCAACTGATGCTGAATGTTTGTGAGCCATTCAAGAACTTCTGTTGGCCCCTCTTTACTAGAGAATGTACGAGGCTTAAACTGACAAAAATCGGTGATAGATCCCGTCGATGATCGCCTCGCTAGTGGATTTGCCTGCTCCAATGCGGATACCAGGCTGGTTCTCAGATACTCGGCCTCCTACCGATGGGCCTCTTGCTGAATATGCTGCTGGGCTTGCATCATAGCATACATCATCTGGAACATCTGTTGCCCGTCCATGGCTTGTCCTGGCAGGAAAATTGGCATCTGGGGAGTGAACTGTGGTGGAGGTGGGATGTTATCTCTCCGGAACCTTGGATTAGGCTGACCGGCCTGATCGCTCTGCGATGCTTGTCCTCCATTCCCTGGAGTCACTCCGTCTATATAAGTAACCACAGCGTCGTGTGGCGTATCCAAAGGAATCTCATCTCCGTTCCTGGGATCCATTACTCTACAACCAAAGATAAACTGTAAGAACGCACAGAGGAATCAACACAGGATGCAAATCAAGTAACAATTTTGAGTTCGATATAGAGTTCAATAATGGTTCAAATAATAGATGAGATCCTATAACTTATCCTATCCTTAGGGCAGGCTGGTTCGGTCCCTAAGTTGAAACTGAATAATTTAGTCGTAGACCTGCATGGGCCACCATAAAAACCATGTCACGCCCCAGTCCCAAAATACCGAGGGACCAGATACGTGGCAATGGCCAGCAGTACGCACCGATGGACAAACCCAATTTAATGGATCCATCAGGGCATACTTAAGCTGTAAAGTCAAGTCTACGACAATATAGCACAACTAATCTCATCCATACAAGATATAAAATATGATCCACAGAATAAATAAGGAATGTAAATCATCAGCTAGTCTCAACAAAGTGCTTCAGGGAATAACCCGATCAATATCTAATACAATGGTTCAACAGACCAGAATATAAAAGACTGAAATAAATAAATGCTTGAGCATGAAACATGGATGCTCAGGAAAAGTCTTCGGCTAACACCTCGTCCTCGGATGACGGTACAGCTCCTAGATCAGCTCCTGTTGCGGTCCCGTATACCTCGGGATAGATCTTGTCCTCAAATCCTGGGGACATAATCCATATCCAGGTCCTCAGGGGACATGGCAAGGTACAAGAAAATATACAAGCCAAAATATAAGCAGTGCAGCAAATAATGAGAATAATAGGGTAAGTATGTAACCATCTGTGTGAAATGCAAGAGAGAGAGAGCATTTATAGTACTCATGTTGAAATAACTACAAGCCCTGTGTAGGGGAGCCGGTAGCAGTGATATCATGAGGTGGTCTAGCTCAGCGGGAGACTGAGTAGCCAGCATAACATAATCAACCTGTAGCCTGTGGGTCTCTCCAGCAATAGATGGAACAATAAGGGAGTACTAAATAACTAGCTAAGTGATATGCAAGATGAGAGCAGCACTAGAACTCAGGCTGAAGCCACTACAAGCTCTGTGTCGGGGAGCCGGTAGCAACAGTAATAATGAGTAATGGGCCAAGATCGGGCTTCAGAGTCTTGTGCCTCACAATAATAGGGGTGTATATATATGATCAGCCTGTAGCCTATGTGTCTCTCCCCACCCAATGTAACCACGCATATCATGACCATAACGTCTCATGTCCATGGCAAGCGGGATCATAACTAATGCACAAGTCATAATGTATCTAAGAATATAGTATCTCTGTCAAGTCCTATATCCTATACAGAATCACCATGAATATCTCAGGAAGATCCTGTCTCATGAATGGTGTCAAGTGTCCTGGGTCATAGTGTACTTGATAAGACAAGTACGAGAAGGTAAAGTGTCACGAATATCCATCTATAGATGACAATACACAACACCGCGTACGATGTTGGCACCCGACTAATAATCGGATGCTAAGTACGTCACACGGTCCTAGGTTAAGCATGCAGAGCAATATAACGAAGCAAAGAAAATATGTAACAATACTGCAGAGTTTGGCAAGGTACACTTGCTTGGGGTTGGAATACCAACAGTCGTCTCTGTATTAGTGGATCATGTAGGTACTACTCCAAAAGCTGTAATAAACATCACCAACAGTCTCAGAAGATATCAAATAGCTAGAAATGTCTGTCCTTAAGTCCAATTTGGACACAAGGGCAAAAATGATATTTTCGGCCCAAAGCGGGGTCCATATGTGGGCCACTTTGCACCGAAAAGCGTGTCAGGGTCAAAGGTCTCCAAATTTCTCAAACTCAGTGTCTACAAGTCAGGAACGATGATACAAATCCAACGGAACTTCCAGAATTGGATTCCGATGAGCCGATCACAAAATCGTCCGTCAAGTGGAGCCTGTGGGGCCCACGATACACGATTTTGTCAACGTTCTCAGAATCGGACCAAACTTGGGTCACAGGACCAGCATATTGCTACGAGTCCGATGGCACAAGTTTCATCTCGATCCGACATATGTACACAAAGTTACAGTGTCTTCCAGAATGGACGGATACGGGACGTTGTCGACGGATACGCGTTGATTCCGGTGTACACGCACATCCGAATCGACTTTTGCGAAATCATATACGACCGTATCAACGTCACGCACATTTTGGTAAAGACCACGTGCGACCAAGTCGTCCCGTTTGGCGGGGCGCACTCAGTTCCGGGGTGAAACAGGGCATTATTTTTCCTGTTTTTGGATCGCGGTGTACGATCACCACAGGACGCGATACACCGAGCGGATTGCACGGGCACCGAGAGGGTTATATAGTCTACGCGTTGTAACTGACGAAAAGGAAAACGGAGTTACGAGGAGGGAGAAAACGGTACCTGAACATGGCTCCGAGAAGTCTGAATTCCACGTGTCCGAGGGTACTGTTTGTGTCCTGGACTTGTCCGCTGTCTCCTGTGCGTCCAGACTAGGGTTCCGTCCGAGACAGCGGTGGGGGCTTCGCCGGAGGGATTCGATCTCGGGGTCGGCGAGGTCGGCTAGGCGGCGGCTCTGCACAGTCGACCGGAGCGGTTCACGCGGGCCGGAGCTCGGCGAGGGACGAGCGGGGCTGGGTGGACTCGGTTGGATCGGGGCCGGGTCAACGCCGGGTGGATCGAGGGAGGCCTGACGACAGCGATGAGGTCGTAGGATCTGGGGGAACGGCGGCAGAGTCGAGCGGGGTTCTGGGAAGAAGGAGGAAGGCGTCGAGGGGTCGACGCCTGGCGGAGCTGGGGTCGGCGTCGTTCGGGATGGGAGGAGCACGACTGGGGTTCCTGTGGCGCTCGCGGCGATGGGTGATGAGAGGGAGGTCGGGTGGCGGCTGGGCTCGAACGCCGAGGGGGGGATTTATACTGTGCTATAGTATTTCCGGTAACTAGGGTTCCCCATGCGGGTTTGGGTCCGGGTCGGGTTTGGCTCGGATCCGACCCGACCCAATAAGCTGGGTTTAGTTCAGCCAGATTGGTTTAGTCTGGTTTGGTTTAGGTTTGGTTTAGGTTTTATATACAATAGTTTTTAGGGCGTAAAACGCGTTTCCGGAGTCCAATAAATTCACAGAAAAATACCTCATGTCCGGTTTTTCATTTTATACCATAAAATATTATTTCCATAATATTTTAACATCAATTAACAATACTTAAAATTCTTTAAATCATAATCACCTTCGTTTTAAATTCCAGAAAAATACCAAAAATTCAGAAAATTATATTTAAAATTATTCTGAAAAATCAGGGTGTTTACAAAATGAATCGAAAGTATTTCGAGGATAAATTAGCCTAGAACCTGGAGTAAATCACGCTTGATGGTTTCGTAAACGGATACATGAATCTTATTGAATGACTTGGAGTTATAAATAAAAGTTTAGAATTAAGTCTTGGCTTGGTGGTCTAGACTTGGAATGGATATGGATTCTATCAAAATATGTTTGGAGAGATGGACTATGCAAATCACTAGGCTTGTCCTGCATCTTGGATATATCATGGATTTGACTGAATGGACTCGAACCCTATACAAACAAACGTGTTAATGATAGTAGGATGATCCGTGCTCGATGTTTAGAAATCTGAGTGAAACGAGCTTGGGTAGAGTACCCCTTACAAATGAACAATAGTTTGACCCTAGGAATTGGGGCTAGCATCGTGCGACGAAATTGCACGATGAATCATGTGCTTAAACTTGTACCTATGACCTTATGAGTTGACCTAATAATTATGCAGACAACCCTGTGCCGAGTGAAAGAACCAGTGTGACCGACTTTAGCATATTGCTTGAATAGGGCTACAGAACTGGGCAGCAAGACTTAAAGTTAGACTGGAAACGGTAATGTGTGCTATCTAGTCAGTAGATCGAATAGATCATGCTTAACGTTAGTGCAAAACTTGAATTGAGTTGGAATAGAAAATAGACTTGGATTTGATTGACCCTGTTGGAAGTATCATCGTGATTCATAAAACAAGAACCCTTGAGATTTTCGCAAGTAGCTTGTCCGATTTTACTATCTCTAAGTTTGGTTGAATGCATATGTTTGAGGGACGCCTTGAATATGTGCACAATCCAAGACTCAATGATATGTAAAATTCGAGTGCTAAGACTTCGCTATCGTCAAGTTGGTGACATGCATATGTCTGAAAGACACTTTAAATATGTGCACGATCCAGACTCGAGATATGATGATCTCGAATGCTAGTGCAAGTGAATATCCACGTGGACAAGTATAACGACTTGTATAAGTTTGCCTCAGTCCTAGATCATCATTCAAGGTGGATAATATCGTACCCCGTGTTAACCAACATGTTCTGCACTAAGGCGCAATGAGACCGACCCAACATACACGTGACACGATATATGGAACAAGTAGGAGATTGTATTCGAACGGATCTAGTGGTATCGATTGCTACACTTGGGATAGATTCTATAGTGCGTTAGAACGGTTTGCCCTCAGGAATCTCGAGGACGAGACTTTTTCTAGCTGACGAAGGGGATGAGCGGAAGAGGTCATCTACTGGACGCGGTTCAACTAGTAGGGACTCTTGGAACAGCTGGAGTAAGAAGTCCCCAAGTTAGCGTATTATGGGGGACCGTCAAGCACATCCGGCAAGGATCAAGGGAGATCTCGTTATTGCATACAAAATGCGCTTTCAAAACCGATTCGATGAGGTAAACTATATATTATTTTTGGCTCCCTCAGATGACAAGAAGGAGGATGATTGGCTTCATTACCTCCATAACGGTCACCGCTCCGTAGTTCGCCTTCGGGCGCCTTCTTTTCGGGCATTGGAAGATGAATCATCACCCTCGCCGGGGGTACCCAGTTACCCGGAGTCCCAGTCACTCGGACTGGATTTGTTCTACTGTTAGGTTCTTAGTAACAGTCGACGACCTTTTCTTATTTTACTTCACATAGCTTTTCGTCTCCTTGATAGCTGGAAGTTCTCCAAAAGTGTGAAAAGCTGGAGGACTTTGTACCATCCATTCAAGTGTGGTTGGATTTTGTTTCTTCGGGTTTACGTTTACTACGACTATCAGAATGATCATTGAAAATGATCTGATCAACCAGAGCCTCGGTGGAGGAAAGACCATTCACGTTAACCAGGCCCATTTTCTTGGCTTTTTTGGTTGGCTTTCTAGCTAGACTGCTAGCTTGGAGCAAGGAGAACATACGGAAACAAGAGAGAGACTGGCTCGACTAGTGAGCGAGAAATGAAAGACTAGCTGACAAAGCCCATATTTGTGTTCAAAAGTGGGATTTCACTCATAAACTACTGAAATGTGAATCGTGCTACTTTTCTGGGATATGAGGGAAGTGAGAGAAGGGCTGCTGCTTTCCAGGGGCTGAGGGAGAGGAGATAAGCAGTGAGCTGTCTTGGAGGGTCTAAGACTCAACCTACGGGAGAGGAAGCGAAGACCGAGTCTCCGCTTTCTGCTTTTTACAAATGACCACTGTTGAACAAGAGAAAGGAGGTTGAACGGGAGCTGTGAGATGATATTGATCCGGTAGGAG
Organism: Iris macrosiphon; assembly: GCA_036927795.1. NCBI lineage: Eukaryota > Viridiplantae > Streptophyta > Magnoliopsida > Asparagales > Iridaceae > Iris > Iris macrosiphon. Next base: position 118,575,292 of record JAYESA010000004.1, read on the forward strand.
TCAAAAAAAGCTGTGAATTGGAAGCTAGATTTGCATTCCATCCATCCTCCAGTGGAATGTGTAGGTTTAGTGGTGTATAATATAATGACCTGTTCCGTTCAAGCGGATATCAGATTCAAACGGCGCAAGTGCAACGACCCGACCTGCTTTGCTCAGCGAGAATAATCATTTTGGGGAAAAAGGATTTCCAGACTTGGCCCTTCAGGAGTTCCGGCTTAGGCTTTTAGAGGCTCGCTCGGAGTATCGCTCGACCGAGGCAAAACATCGCTAAGGTGGGTGGCTACGATGAACTTATCTTTGCTTAGCCAACACACTTAAAATATGGACGATATATGCTAGTCGCTAGGTGAATTACCCCCTGCATGCTAATAAAGAATCCAACGCACCTAGCTAAGGGAGTAATCCCAACTAGTATTGCTTGTGTTAGAACATGAAAATAAAACTTTGCTTATATATGGACCTTCGCATGCTACCCTTGCATTGTGCAACTAGACCCCGCTATGCCTCGAGTAGTGCAATATATATATACTCTTCGTAGTACACTGTTTACTTATTTACGCTACACGTCCGAAGATCATATCGCTCGGTATATCCATTTACGGTTTAACTCCTCCCTTTATCCTTAGACCCGTGCCAACGAAAATGCTTATGTTCACCCAAAATGAAATGCTTGTCTGCTTATATGCTAACTTGTACTCATTTGCCTTATTTCGATTCTAGTCACATAATTCATGCCACGGCCTGGAATAAAACACAAAACATGATTCACTTACCTGAGGCAGGAAGACTATCAAAATAGTCGTTTCGAGCCAAGAATTAGATAATGTGGAACGGCTTCGGGACCGTTGGGTCGCCAAGGTAGTTTCCATGCTGGGAGTTGCAAGGATGATAAAAAAAATTAAAAGTAAGTTGCAAGTAAAAGAATGAATACATCGAATAGCACTAAAGAACGACACTAAGTGAATGGCACTAAAAGAATGGCTCGGGGAGCCCATAACGAATAAAGATGCATGGAACCAATGAGTGCAGGAACGGCCTGGATGGCTTTTAGCGAGGCTCATTACCTGCGCCTACAACCATTGTCGTTTACTCAGAATAAAGAAAGAAAAAATAAAAGAGACTCGTTTAGTCGCGGACGCTTGTGAACAAGCTTGATTTCCACAGATGGGGCGCCGGGGCACCGGGACCGATCCGGCCTAGGGGAAAATCTGGTAGTCGCGCTAGTTGTAGTTAGCACGGATAAGTTCGATCAGTTTCTGGGGCACCGGGACCACCGTCTTATTGCGACTATGTCCATAATGGCTATGCTATCGACTTCTGTTAATATAGATAAGTCATTCTCGCTTAGCGGCAATCCGCGTGCTAGTCATTACATCGTATCCAGTAAATTGAAACACCTGAGAGGTTATGAGTATAGTTCATCTATGCATTAACTGAGCAACCCAAGAAATCTATTGAACACTTAAGCACCCATTGCAACACTTCTGGATAATCTGTATAACTTGTGCACCCGAAATATAATCTCGCTCAGTACACTTTTGTTTGCTTATGCTATTGCCCTTGGATTTTATTATATATGCACGTGCTTAATTTTTTATTGGTTTGCCTTGGACAGGGAAGGACGGATGGTAAGTTGGTAAGTCTTGCCGTGTTCCTTTATATCGCACGGCATACTGCCACACGAGTTAGGCTTTTCATAAATGCCATAGAACTGATCCTAAGGCAAGATTAGAAAGATATCTTAATAGATAGTGCACAGAACCTATATAACGTATTTGGATTCGTCGAGCGGGCGAGAAGCCTCCCCACTAGTGCATTCATGTACTGATAACCCACCAGATTGCTTGCAGGGTGCGGGAGAATCTCGTTTGGTGCGGATGCCCCCTTCGTGCGTGCTAAGGCGTGGAGTTCACTCTGAAGCCTTGGAGCGTTGCATCCGAAACTGAAGCACATATACAAGACATAATGTTGGAACATCGTCCATGTATCATTTCACAAAATGTAGCCACTTGGTATACTTTTACTGTTTCAGAGAGAGGCTTGAGCGACTTGTAATCTCAGCCTAGCGCCGCTTGTAACACTTGTCCAATATCAATAAAGAATTTGTTTTACTCATATACTTGTGTTATTCAATGCTTTCGCTTTTGACGACTCTGTGAACTTGTTACCAATCACCTGTTCATATCACGGCCTTGCACGGATGCGACTTATGCTCATGTGACATCAAGCCCAGATGGGTTAAGTGATCATCCCGCGGGAGCACTGGCGAGGTGATTCGCGTCTAGCGGGGACGGCCGATTGCCTGCGGGAGATCGGGGCATGACATCTGTCAGCTGTCAGTCTGCTGCATTAAATATTGAGAGAGGGAAGATCATTTGTGCGCCATCTTTCGTGACATTAAGAAAGTACGCCACTTTTCTACTCTCTGAATAGTGTGCCATCCTCTGAAATTAATAAAAAGTGCGCCAAAGTAAGAAAATGTGCGTCTTTCTTCTAGAACAAGTAGAAAGTGCATCATTCTTCTACTTGTTGGGTTTATTTGTAGAAAACTATGTCATCTTTTTGAGGTGCACTTTTTATGCTTCTGCAATAATATCTACCACGTTCAGTAAATATTGTGCATAGATTTTATACAACAGTGAATAAACATTGTAAAAAGAGTTTAAACAACTTTTGAAATATGTTATAAAATGTTATTCAATCATGTTTGTCAAACGTTGTAAATAATAGTTATATATTGTATTTGTAATATCAACAATGATTTAAAAATATTATAAATGAAGTTTACAACATTTAGAAAAGTTGTTGAAATATTATCTTACAACAGTTTTTAAAAGTTGTTGATTGTATTTCCATTTAAAAAAATAGTTTATAAATAAATAAATAAATATTGATTGTAATCACAATACAAATACAATATAAATACAAATATGAATACAAGTACAAATACAAGTACTTATCAATTCCTTTTTGTTCCAATGTGCCACAACCATTTTACTAGGTCATTCTCACCAAACTTTGGATCGATTGGACACTTTCCATTCACTATCTCCAGAATAGCAACCCCAAAGTTGTATATGTCACTCTCCTTTGTTACCCGAAGAGTATATGCATACTCTACATACACACACATAGAAAATAAGTGAACATTATTGATTAAGCTTTAGATATCAAAGAAGAAGGATTAATGACACTAACAAACCTGGGGCAATGTATCCACATGATCCAGCAAAAATCGATATGGACTTGGGCCCTTGGTGTCCAACGCCTTTGTAACCCCAAACCCACCACTCGTGCCCCAATGTTTGACTTTACATCTAAGAGGATATGTAGCATCGAAGAGTACAACGCTCAAACTTTGAATAAATATGAACTTCCAAGTTATATGCTCTCTAATTACTATTGCTTAGTGCCCAGAACATCTTATTGGAGTCCAATCTGGATTATGAGTAGTTATTTTAGGTATAATAGGATTTTCATTTTAGTGCTTCCAATTTAGGAAATCCTATTATGACCTATTGTTGGAGTCCAATTTGAAATATGATAGCTATTTTAGGTATAATATGAGTTTCATATTTAGGAAATCCTATTATGACCTAGAATAAGATTTTCTCATCCTATATATATATGGGTTGTGGGTGGAGGCATAAAAAATATAGCACAAGTTGAAGATCCCCCTGTGCTCGTCCATAAAAAATATAAGAGAAAATCTGTGCTTTGCTCTTAGGACTTCGCCATCCAAGACAGAAGGAAGAAAGAGATTTGATTGAGAAGTCGTCGCATTCGCTCAGGAAAATTGTCATACGGTTGGTGAGTGATTTTAATTGTAATTTTTTATTTTTTTTTCTTGAGTGTGGTGAGGGGGTTGAACCTATTAGGAAATTGGTTCAACATTGGTTTTGTCAATCTTGTAATTTTACCTGAGTTATAAAGGTTGGGATTTGTTCAGGTGATGTAGTCGCCACTATATACGTTGTATTTATATGTGCTTGATGTTCGTTAGAAAGGGGTTGGTTGTCGCAGGTGGGTTGGCAAAATGCTTTCACCCAACAAGTTGTATCAGAGCGCTGGTTTGATAGTTTGATACCAACAAGTGGTATCAGAGCACTGGTTTGATAGTCTAATACCAACAAGTGGTATTACAGCTACATGTTTGGTTCTGTCAACTATGTCTATGGAGCAGATGAATACTCATATGATCACCCTCACATGGAGGAACTGGGCGATTTGGAAGCCAAGGAAGGAGGATCTACTCTGGTGCAAGGACTTGCATGGTCCGTTGGAGGGGACAGCACCAAGCCGACGGACAAAGGTTCTGATGACTAGAAACAACTAGATCGAAAGACTGTTGGATTCATCTGCTAATGGCTGGATGACTCGGTGTTTTACCACGTGTCCAAGGAGAGTTATGCAAAAGCATTGTGGGAGAAGCTGCATTCGTTGTACGAAAGAAAGACGGCTGAAAAAAGGTATTTCTTATTCTCTAACTCGTCAACTCGAAGTACACGGAGGGTGTACCGGTGGGACAATATCTGAACGAGGTTCAGTGCATCATCAATCATCTGTCTGCAATAAAGATGGTGATTAAGGATAAGCTTCAGGCGCTGCTAATTTTGAGTTCTCTGCCAGAAAGTTGGGAGACGTTGGTAGTGTCGGTGAGCAACTCCGCTTCAAATGGAGTTGTTACGATGGAGGCAGTCAAAAGCAGTTTGTTGAACAAGGAGGTCCAGCGTAAGCAAGTAAAATCGTCGCAGGAGTCCGCTCTGGTGGCTTCCTACAAAAAGGAAAGACTCAAGTCACAGGCGAGGACATGGGAGAGTTCTCGGGATCTTGCGACTGTGGACCGCAAGGAGGGCTGCTATCACTGTGGAAAAAGTAGTCATATCAAGAAAAACTGCATGAAGCTCAATGCTGAGAAGGCCATAGGCAAGGACGATCAGGTGGATCTTACGGCTATGGGAGATCTCATCATCGCAGCAATTAACACAAAAGAACCTTATAGCATGTGTTATGATGGCGATTGGATCATGGACACGGGGTCGTCATATCACGCACTCCATATAGGAGAATTATTACGTCATACCACGACGACAAGTTTGGACATGTAAAGATGGACAATAAGGGGACAGCTGCAGTTGTATGCATCGGTGATGTGTACTTGACAATGGAGCTTGTTGGGAAGCTCGTTCTTAAAGGTGTGCGACATGTACTGAGTTTGCGCTACAACTTGGTTTCGATAGGAAGGCTGACGGATGATGGTTGTCGCAATTTTTTTGGGGACAAAGATTGGATGCTTACGAAGGGTTCCGAACAGCTGGCTTAAGAAGATTTATGTTGTGGCATGTACAGGCTCAAGGCGCTGAGTTGTACAAGCAGACTACAGACATCGGATGGAGGCTCGAGGGGTATTCGACAGGAGTTAGTGGATCATCGGGAACTTGCTGAGGAGGGTCTTCGAGATACTTTGAGGATTACGGAGGATTCGGTTCTGCGAGACAAAGCAAAGAATGGAGATTGGCTAAAGATCGAGGGTTAGTCTCTCAGTCCCATGACAGCTGGTCGGTCTTCAGGTGGGGGTTGTTCTACGGATTCGATTTTGGCGACAGGTGGTTTGCCAAAACTTCACGGAATGACATTGATTTTAGCAGTTCAAATCCAGGGAGGCGATCAAGGTGTGCAGCAAACTCAATCAAAGGCGGGTGCATGTCCATTCACAAAATCTTGGGGGAGCTGTAGGCATTGACGGCGTGCATAATGCATGATGGTATGCTCGAGGATACATGTGTATGGGGGAGCTTTAGTGTCGAACACGAAGGTGGACAGGTTCATGAGTCTGATTCTCGAGGGAACCGTACTATCCGCTTAATTGGACCAACCAAGGGTGAAAAAGCTCGTCGGAATAGTAACACATTTCGGTGGAAGACGAAAGTTGGGGACATGCAGCCAAGACTCATGGTGAGACTGATCGTCAGGGACTTCGGTCTTGGTCATGTCATCGATATCGACAGGATTCCAGTGGTACAGGAGGTACTAGGCATGGCAGCTAATGTCGATGTGACGATCGAGGAGCTGGAGACGAAGGAAGATGCGAAGCGACATCGGAGGATTGGAGATCGGTGGCATGGGGGAGTAGGAACTCTGTCGCGGGATGACAAGCATGGAGTTCAGTTGAGGAGCCATCGGGTCAACACCCTCTAATCAGACTGGAGGGGGAGATTGTTGGAGTTCAGTCTGGATTAGAAGTAGTTATTTTAGGTATAATAGTAGGATTTCTATTTTAGGGCTTCCTATTTTGGAAATCCTATTATGACCTATTGTTGGAGTCCAATTTGGAATATGAGTAGCTAATTTAGGTATAATAGGAGTTTCCTATTTAGAAAATTCTATTATGTACTATAATAAAATTTTCTCATCCTATATATATGGGTTGAGGGTGGAGGCATAAAGAATATAGCACAAGTTGGATATTCGGGGTGCTCGTCCACAGAAAATCTAAGAGAAAGTCCGTATTTTGCTCTTAGGATTTCGTCATCCAAGACAGAAGGAAGAAGGAGATCTGATCGAGGAGTCGTCGCCTTCGCTTAGGAAAATTGCTACGGGGTTGGTGAGTGATTTCAATTGTAATCTTCTGTTTTTCTTCTTGAGTGTGGTGAGGGGATTGAACCTATTAGGGCAAAGGGTTCAACATTGGTTTTGTCAATCTTGTCATTTTACCTGAGTTATAAAGGTTAAAATTTGTCCAGGTGACGTAGTCACCGCCATATACGTTGTCTTTATCTGTGCTTGGTGTTCGTTAGACATTGATTGATTATCTCAGGTGGGTTGGCAAAACGCTTTCGCGCGCCTAAAAAATGGTATCAGAGCACTGGTTTGATAGTCTGTGCTGGTTTGATAGTCTGATACCAACACATCCAGATGCAAATATATTTTACTTCTTATAAGCACAGTTCCGAACTAATATCATATCAGGTTAATCAAAATTATTGATTGCAACATTTTTATCAAAAATCTTGTAAGAATTGGGTAAAATTTCTTGTAGAGTTTGTAGTTTGCTTTTGATATTATCCCTCCTTTTTTTCACAAAACAACAATAATATATACAATAGCATACAAATGAAATTGCACAGGGAATAGAATTCTGCTCACCCTTTCAATCAAATTGTGCATCTCAGTTGTTCGATTCCGTTTTCTTTTATGTGGAGGGCAATGTTCTCGCCATCCTCCTGAATACATACCTGATCAATCAGTAAACCTAAAACTTTCAACATAATGTAAATTGGAGTAGACAAAATTAGTATTTCTTGTTGGGGTTCATGGAAAGGGAAATTTTTAGAGCAAAATATTTTTATACTCAAAAGCAGAAATGTAAAATTTTCTGGCATTTGATACCATGCATAGCTAACATATATGATGACTATCTATAGTATAGAAAAATAGATCATATAAAAAAAACAGTAATGTGGAGCACAATATGTACAAGCCATCGAAGTAACTGCTTTTATACACTCATGTCCACAAACTACTCTGACAGGAACATCAGCTATATAGTTATTTTGCAGAAGTAAACATAATAGTAGCTATCAACATGCTGCACTAACGCAGTAACAAAAGGAATCACTTATGATACTAGAAACTAATTTATGATTCAAACTTTAGAAATGCACAAAAATAAGATCTACAACTCTTTGGCTGAATTGACTTAGAAACATATATCAGTAGAAGAACGATACTGTAGTAGATTTTCCAACTCCTAAATCCAAATAGGGTGTTATATGTAAAAAAATACTCACCATTCTCTATTTTGTTCCTCCATAAATAGGGTGAACAACTGAACTTCCCCTATGATAATAATCAGGAGGGGGACAACTAAGCAACCGTAACATGTTTAGTGATTTATAATCATCCAAGTGTTATTACAAGGATATTCTCCAATGGCAAAATTATTTTATACTCACTTTAGCTATGTGCACTGGACAAGAACCTCTGCTTTAATTTCTGACTACACAATGCAAAAGCGAAGCCATAAGTTGGTAGACTCACAAGAATGCAGTGAACCTCTGCACTTTAAGAAAACTATAAATTCTAAAAATAAGAATTTCTTTCTATCACTTAAGGGGTGCTATTTAGTGCAATAACTGCTTCTGCGAAGAAGGACATATAACAAGCACATTCCCACTTTCCTTTGGTCAGTTCAAGAAAACTATATTTATGTTTGTATAATATTTCCATATAGTTCAAAATTTGCTTGTCGGAGATAAATACTATGTGAAGTAACATTACCTTCGATACATACTGGGTCCCTTCTTCCTGATTGGCCAAGACATAGTTTTGTTCTCTGTTCAGTCTTGAAGAGACAAATCGACTTTTGAAAGCTCAATGTGGATACCCCTGCTAATGAACGTTGAATACTTGATAGGCATTGGAAATAAAAACTTACCAGCAACAAGGCCCCAAAATTTGATGGTCGAATCATGAGAGCTTGTTACAACCTGTGGATCCTAAAAAATGGAAACTATTAATCATGGGATAGAATCTCATACAACTAACTGAATATCATTTAAGATAAAGAAAACACAATTTTAAGTAATAGGTAAGTAATGGTCTTTTAAGTAATAGGTAAGTAATGCTCTCAGTAAAGGTTTCCAGAAAGAATTTTCTTTGGAGGGTGTATGATATGGAATATTTGAATTTTGATGGGGAAAAAGGCTACAAGTAATGGTATAGAAGTAATGGGTCTTTAGAGACATTTTCAATGGGTGCATTCAGAGAAAGAATGACTATAAACGGATTTTGTGGTCACAAAAGGGCACATCTTACAAACCATTGGAAAATAAGAAAAAAGAAGTTGTGATAAAGGGTACGTGAGTACGAGGTACATGCAGAAGCGGATCCAGAAATTATAACAAGGATGAACTACCATAAATTTGGATGGACTAGAAGTGGGCTAAGCCATATAAAAAAATAAAAAAAACTAAAATTTATATGAAAAAAAAAGGTAAATTTTTTTTCTTGGGCCCATCCTAAGTTCTTACTACCTCGGCCCTGGTACATGGAGCAGAAACTAAATTTGTATATTGGAATAATATTGTTGTTGGACTTATTTAAGTTGCATCTCCCTAAGTGGTTGGCGAAAGATATAAATTAAACCCCTGAGACCCGGAGTAAGATCGCAAAGCCTGATGCATAATGTTGGTATTTGTTCTCTCTATGAAAATATATGAAGCTCAGCTTTGTGCGCAGATGCACAAAGTAAAAGTATATATATATATATATATATATATATATATATATATATATATATATATATATGTTCAAAAATTATCCGGGCCATATATTATAACTGTTAAATTTGGATTGCAAGGCTGAGATTACACTTTTACTTAGATATTGTCATATATTTTGGAAGAGATAGTTGTGTTACAGACTTCTGATCCGAAGGTCTAAAAACTCGGCCCAAAGACCCAACATATCTCGGCCCGAAGTTCCCACACATCTCGGCCTGTAGGCCCTCACCTGCACCTGCACCGTACTTGAACCTCGCTCGAACTCGTAACCTCCTGGGTAATATGCAATGGTCTTAACCACAAGGCTAGATGTCATTTGCTATATATATATATATATATATATATATATATATATATATATATATATATATATATAATGCATCTTAGAACCGGCTCCAAATTAAGCCGTATGTATATCATCAACAAATTAATTTAATTTAAAAAAAATTAAGTACCGCAACCGTAGTTGTTGTCATGCCCAAATTCCGCAGAATTGCTATTCATTTTCCGGACGTGATGTCGTGCGAGCGTAAGGTGCGTCCGCACAAGACCTATGTATAATGACATGTAAATAGAAACACAACAACAGAGTGCGGAAGCTAAAGAACACACATTGAAACGAATAAAAGTTCTCTTTATTGCTAATATACATCTTTCTTACAAACTCAACCTTAGACTAGATATTTTTGGACCAAACTAGTCAATTTTCTTCATTAATTAGAACCTAGTTAAACCCTCATTAGATTATAAAAAATCCCACTAATTAAACTACTCTTCATGACAACCATAAAGGGCATATTAGATATTGTGCATTAGCTAGGCTTAGGGTTTCACTTGGCCGGCCCTATATAGGAGAGGGGGGAGCCTCCCTCTAGCCTCATTAAATGTTCATTAAAACTCTAGCTTGAGTTCTTCCCTAAAACCCCTCATTCCTCCACAAAATTTTAGAAAATCAAACCCCAATCCCTCTCATTTTCCTCATCTAAGAAGCCTACAAGCTTAGGTCTCATGGAGCGTTGGAGAAGAAGTTTGGTTAGAGAACCCTTGGTTTTGCATTGGAAATTCATCTCCCAAGAGGTAAAATTATGAAATCTCCTCTCTAATTAGGTTCTAATTATTGTATTTATGCATTAGGAATCCACCCATGGATTACGATTACCCATGGGAAGGAGCTTCTATTAGACCCAATTGTGACTTCTACATTGAGTTTGTACCCAAATTAGGGAAAATCCGAGAATATGCACTAAGTGTGTGTGTCATTGAGTAAAATATGTTTAATTATACATAAATTGATATTATGGGGGTAGCTACGTGTCCGCAATTGGATACAAGTAGGGCGTATCATGATACATCATGATACGAGTTAGAAATTGGAGGGTTTTGTGCTTGTTGGAGTAATTTCCATCTATTCTTAATTGTAACTAATTATATTAGTAGTATATAGTTATATTTGATATGTATATTTACTATTAGTTGTGTATTGGGAAATTTGGCATGTGATTGGTAGTGTATCATGACATTATAGAGAGTATCTTGATTTGTGCACTCAATGTGCTTGATGAATTGACTAATATTAGAATGCACATATTTAGATGATATATTCATAGGACATTGTATATATATATATATATATATATATATATATATATATATATATACTAGTGCACATATATTATCTAATGTATGGGAGTGTTGGTGCACATGCAAGTGATGTGAGAGAGTGTCGAGCACTGTGTACACTGTGTGCACACCGTATGCTAGTGATGGGGTAATCAACTGTAGCAGCAGTGGCAGTTGGTTCAAAAAATGGAGGGTGGTTGAGTATCAGGCTTGTATCTAATACTATACGTGGTGTCTAGCTGGTGGCAAGTTAAAGTCTGATATGGTATGTGATGAAGGAGTGAACTGCTTGGGCATTGTAGTGAGTTGGAGGATGCTACTACAAATGCAAGGAAGCAAATACAATAGACAAGAGATGGGGTTGGCAGTGCCTATTGCATTGAATCACAATTGGACTGAAGGAGTCTAGGTCTGTGCAAACTTTGGGGTTAGATGTGTACTACTGCAGACTCAGTAGGGAGTGGAGGCAATGTCTAAGTGTCAGGGGGGTATGCTCTATAGGGTATTGCAAGATGTTGTTTGACAGCAAGCCTAGTTGTAGCAAAGGCAAGTCTGAGAAATTCATTTAGAATGAGGAGGAGGGAACCTTACAGTTAGTGTACTACAGTGTATCTCGTATGGTATATGAGCAGGAAGTAAAGGAGAGGAGACACTGCATTATACATTGAGTACTCACTCGAGTTAGGGAATACTTTGTGGCAGAATATCTACTACAGACCTGTGTGGAGCAAAGGGAATCTGTTAGGGTTTGCATACCTGGGAGTTCAGATGTTCAGAAAGGTTAAGTGAGGCTCGGGTTTGCATACATGGGAGTAAAAATCAGGGGGGTTTCAGTTGGGCTTGGACCTGCAGTTGCAGGTATTAACTGCAAGAAGCATGAAATAGTGAAAGCAATGTGAGGTATAAATTGTGCATCCATGGAGAAGTGACTGTGCCAGTGTATCAGAATACACAAGCAAGTGTGTTACGCAAGAAAGGGTTTGTGTTGCATCAAGATGGGAATATGAGTGAGGTGATACCTGGGTTTGGGGATGCACTATTGATATCAGACCTGATATCAAGGTGTGGTACAGGTACAGATGCACATATACACAGTTAGCAGTTAGGCACTATACTCAGTTGATGCCAAGTTTGTAAGTTGGATTAAGGGGGGGAACTTATGTGTCCGAATGATGAAATGTATCAAAGTAAAGGGGTTGGGTGAGGATTTAGTAGGATATTAGTTTATTGATAAAATATTAGATACACATATGAGACTAAGGTAATGCTATAATAGTTAAGGTTATGTATTAAGATACTAACTAGAATCTATATATGAGTGGTTATACACTAATAACATACAGTATATTATAGTAACTAGTATTAGTTAAGTGCTAACTAATATACCTAGGACACCTTAGTGCTAAGTAGTATAAATGGGTAGTAACTTGTAATAGACTAATATAGACTAGTATACCTTAGTATGGACCTAGAAACCTATACATGAATTAAAATTGACTAGTTGACCAGAGTTGACCTAGTTTGACTAATATAACCTAGATAGATCTATAAATTATATTTTAGCACATTTAAGCATGTTTATCATTTCAGTGCACCAAATAACATTGATAATTCTTATTTAGGTCATTGTGGCTCCATTTTAGACATCGATCCTCATCCATTTCTCAGGATCACAAGCGAGTATATTCTCTGACAGTTTTGATTATTTTGATCATTATTATGATTCTAGTTGTAGTGTATACTTAATTCTGACACAGTGAAAATACGGGCTAGTATCATCGATACCTGTCATGAGAAGTCGTGATTGGAATCCATCATACTAGCTGGGGGCGAAGAAATATTAGCAAGTTATGTGATCATACCCCAACTTACATGATCATAGCTCATCCCACACATCACGTAGGGTGTAGCCTGACCTTTTACATGTCTCATAGCCTGTTATATATTATTGGCCTAATTTTTGCTCCCATCATAGCTAAACAGGTGGTTATCCTGACCTCACATGTATCATAGCCAATCATATATAATAATTCTGATCTAGTCCCAAGCCGAACACATAACGAACTGATATTTTACGGTACTTAGCCAGTATTTCTATTCTTGTTCCAGTACATTCATTGCTAGCTTTCACATATATCTGTTCACTGCTAGTTAGTTCTATATAATGATTACATGTCTCTCCAATATTTTTTATCTTCCAGTATTTCTTTCATCATATATTTTCTTACACAGTTTTATAGTTTTTATCAATATAATTGAGATTGCTATTAGTGTTTGTGCTTCGCTCCAATCCTAACTGGATAATATTTTTTAGAGGATCTTGAGAACTTCTTTCCTACCCATTATGGTCCAGGAGTATATGACGATTATATCCTGGAGATTCCAGAGGAACCACTCCATATAGAGGAGATGCCACCCGCAGTTGTTTAGACAGTACTTAGCTTATTTTCATGTATTAGATTGTTCCAGACTTATAGACTTGAGTTGTATTATGTTGAGACATATTTTTGTGTTGAGATAGCTAGACTCTTAGACTCTGTCTTGTTGTGACATATATTATTTTGCCTTCCGTGTTTCTTTATATCTTTATCATGTCATTTATCTTCTTTATAGTAATTATGATTGAGTACATTATGAATTGATGATCATATGCATATTCATTGTCCTCCGTTTGGAGTTGAGATATGTTGACATGTTATAATATTATTGTTAGATAGCTATGTTGGACTGTGACATTGTTCTACCGCCGATACTGCAGCGTAGGCTGGACGTACCCACGACTAATACCTAATTTTCGGGTACGGGTCATGACATATTTTAGTGGTGGCCCATGCAGGTCTAGAAGAGTAAGATTAGGTCACAACTAGTACAATAACGTAGTATTGCTTAGACTTAGAGTACTATTATGAGCATGAGATAGGGTATAGGATAAGCGAATGCTCAATCACAACTAGGAAATTTCTAAATTTATTTTGCTACTCTGAATAATTGCTTTCTTTAAATTTTAATGTCCTTTGATGATATCGTATCTTTTGCCTTAATTAATTTTTTCTTGTTTTGATCTGCCTTTAGGATACCGCCTAAGATTAGGTCATTGAGATTGGGACCCGCAGCTTTCGAGAGGTCTGCCTCCTCTCGACCTGCCATCCATACAGCTGGGGTTGCTCCTCCTACTTTACATGTTCATGTAGGAGTTTTTGCAGCCTTCGGGGGTCCTCCCCCCCACCTGTCCAGAGGGTTGTCCCGGCTGTTACGGAGGACCTTCCACCACCACAGATTATATTTCCAGGAGTCGTGCCCGCTGACGGGACACAGATGTTTGTATTGATCCAGGGCATGGTGGATGCTCAGAGGACGTCGACAGAGGCTCAAAGGGTTCAGGCTGAGTCGCAAAGGGTGCATGCAGAGGCGCACCAAGCGCAGACTGAGCTGATGAGGGAGAGCATAGAGAATGATCATCAGGTGACTCTCTAGGTAGTTGAGAGAGTCACACAGCAGCACCCTGGCCAACCACAGCAGCAGAGGCCAGGTACTATAGTAGACTTTAAGAGGATGATACATCGGGAGTTTAAGGGTGTTTAGGGGATACTCTATGCCGACAACTGGCTAGAGGACATATAGAGGAACTTGCGCTTGGCTTAGATTTCAGAGAGTTTGCAGATCGAGGCCGCCGGCAGCCAGATGTTCGATATCGCGCTGACTTGGTATCATACGGTGCCAAGACTTACTGCTAGAGAACTTACTTGGGAGGCTTTCAAGGAGCTTTTCAAGAAGAAGTTCTTTTTCGACGTGGCCCTGGGAGCCTTGGAGAGTCAGTTCCATGACTTGGTCCAAGGGAACATGTCGGTCAACTAGTACGTTGCAGAGTTTTGTCGCTTGAGTCACTTCGCATAGTCGATAATTCGGGACCCAGGAGACCGAGCCCAGAAGTTTAGGAAGGGGCTGATGAGAGAGATCAAGTCTCGTACTTCTGGACGTCGTACTGCTACCTTTGAGGGTATTCTGATGGATGCCCATATTGTTAAGGATGATCTGGACCTTAGGCCCAAGAGAGGTCGTGATATTTCTGGAGGAGCGAGTGATAGTGCGGGACCGACCAAGTGTCCCTACTTTCAGCAACAACAGAGGCCGTATCAGCACCAGGACCACTAGGCACCAACTCGAGGACATATCCAATAGCAGTCACAGAGGCAGACCCAGCCCGTTGTCCAGTGTGCGTACTGCGGGAAGGCGGGAGACACAAGAGACATATTCAGGAAGCGACTGGGTACATATTTATCTTGTAGATCACCAGTGCATCAGTTGAGAGATTGCCCGTCTATTCTGGCTCGTCCAGGTCAAGGTGGAGAAGCCGCTCAGAGGGGACCTGCCAGAGTACCTACTATACCAGGAGGCCCACAGAGGGGACCTCCACTTCTGCCACAACAGCAGAGGTTTGCCTAGCACCAGCAGCATCAGAGAGGTGCACCCCACGAGCGAGAGTATGCCATGACGGTCGATGAGGCCAAACCAGCTGGAGATATGGTATCAGGTTCAGTTCTTCTTGATTTTATTCCAGCATTTGCATTATTCGATTATGGAACTTCTCATAGTTTTGTATCTGTATCTTATGCTCTTAAGCATCGTTTAGAGGCGGAACCCTTAGATAGAACTTGCAAGATCACGACTAGGGGAGGCATTATCCTTATTAGTGATTTTTCAAGGACCAGAGAGTTTTATTGGGAGGCCGAGAGTTGAGTGTGTGGTTACTCATAATGACACTTTTGAGATACGATATTATACTCAAGATGGATTGGTTGAGTAGGCACCATGCTACTATAGATTATCGTACAGGCATAGTGATATTTCGACCGCCAGGAGAGCCAGAGTTCGAGGTCGCCAGAGGAGCAGCGGAGCAGAGCAGGGGCATCTTTTATGGAGCCAGGGTGGAAGAGAAGGTGTTGCCACATCCTTTGATAGCGGAGTTCCTAGATGTCTTTCCAGAGGAGTTTCCAAGATTGCCGCCAGACAAAGATGTCGAGTTCTCTATAGACTTAGTGCTAGGCACAGAGCCAATATCACAGCACGTCTATAGGGTCAATAATAGCGAACTGGCAGAGTTGAAAAAGCAGGTTGATGAGTTACAGGATAATAGCTTTATCAAATCCAGCTCATCACTGTGGAGTTCTCCGATGTTATTCGTACCAAAGAAGGATGAGTCGGTACGTATGTGTATCGACTACAGGAATCTGAACAACCTTACTATCAAGAACAAATACCCGCTGCCAAGGATAGATGATCTTCGATCAGTTGAGCGGAGCGAAGGTATTCTCGAAGCTAGACTTGAGGTCAGGCTACCACCCGGTAAAAGTGAAAAAAGAAGACTGTAACACCCAGTCCCAAAATAGGTAGGACTAAAAATACGTAACATGCCAGCTACGCATTTGACCAGACTCTGGTCCAACTCGAATACGTATAAGCTGTATAATAAGGGTAAATAAATACTAAAATCTCTATGTCTCAATCCACATAAAGAACAAAATATCAATAATGAACTACATGTGCTAAAGTCGGCCGCCAGTAACACATAAGCTCGAATAGACTCGAGAAAGGAATATGAGTCTATAAAACTAGGCTACATCAGCAGATGAATAAATAATATGAATAATAACCATAACTTTGGTAGAAATAATATAAGTACCTGGCACCAATGCCTGCAAGAAAAAGCAACACACATCAGCAACTCCAGGTAGGCTCCACAACGATCTATGTTGCAAAACTGGCAAGGGACCAGGACCTCAGAGGGACGTAACAAGGTACAAGAAATAGCATGCCAAAGTAAAATAGTATAATACAATATACTCAAGGGTAAACTAATATAACCATCTAAGTTATATGCACGTGAGAGCATCACTCGTACTCAGGCTAAAACCACTACAAGCTCTGTGTCGGGAAGCCCGTAGCAACAAGTAATATCATGTAATGGGCCAAGCTCTGATATAGAGACTAAAATACCTCAATAATAAAGAATATATATATATATATATATATATATATATATATAATCAGTCTGTAGTATGGTGTATCTCTCCCCACCCAATGTAACCTTACGACATCTCATGTCCATAACACGCAAGATCATCACCTCTAGCTAGTACAACGAGTTATAATGATATCTATGTATATGCAAGTCATATGTCATGAATCCTGTAAGCCTATACAGAATTACCATGAATAACTCAAGAAAAATTCTGTCACATGAATAGTGTCAAGTGTCCTATGGTATGACGTAGTTGGTAAAGCAAGCACAAAAAATAGGATCGTAGAATCAACTCTCTAAATGACGTTACACGACTCCGAGTACGGCGTTGACACCCCAATCTTGTTCGGACGCTAAGCAACATCTCACGATCCTAGGTTGAGCAGGCACATCACAAGAATATATAAAATAAAATACAAGTCGATAATATAATAGGATTTACTGCAAGTTGGCAAGGTACACTTGCCTGAAACTCCAAGCTGATAATACAAAGAACCTGCTCTCGAGTCCACGCTCGTGCGATCCCAAGAGCCTAAATATATAATATCATAAAATCAGTCACTATGACGCGGTTCACTAAGCACGCACAAGAGTCCAACTACTCTACGTCATTAATCATTAGACAATTATGGTCTAAATTAATCAAGGATACAACTTATATAATACCATCAGCTATTTAGAGTCTAAAATAATTAGGAGTTCTAACAAAGTAGGTTGGCTAAGGTTCACTAGTCAGGGACCAAGAAAGTATGTAAACACCAAGCCTACTAGTCACATAACATCATCAAGCCTTATAAACATGGTTATAATGAAGGTTCATGTAGGTACTAGGTGTTCTCACACTAGATTTCCATATACAACATATCATCAACCTTGGTATTCACTAAGTGTCAAAACTTAACCGACCCAGGGTTAGTTTTGTCTATTAAAACATGCACATGAGCATTAACAATAGGTCAAGTTAGGGTCATCACAAACAATCACATACTATATTTCTCAAGTATATCCATTCATCCAACTATATACAACTCTCGTTCTACTACAAAATGTCAAGTATACATAGATAAGTCAAATCTGAATTTATAATAAGATTATGGCATATACCTCATTTCTAACTTGTATTTATCATGAAACATGTATGAAAATACTACTACAATTAGTGAACAACCTTAGCATGACATCTTCTACATTCCAACATAGTGTTTATAAACAATAAAACTAGCTATCACAAAACCTAGGCAAAGTGCACTACTAGTTACACAATATTTAATCATGTCTCTACCATGCATTTATTTATATATATAACACCATAAACAAAAATTATATATTCTAAAATTTAGTGACAATTAGAGTAAAAAATATGTTTTACAAATGGTTTCTTGGATTTTAGATCATGGCAAAGTGAATAGGACAACAAGTGAATAAATAACATTCAAGTCTAGACATGAGAAGTAATAAGTGTTCTTGGTGTAATATCATAAAAATATAAATAAAAAATTGGTGAAATTTAATATGGATATGAAATAAATATATAAAGGGTTGAGTAGGAGGAGTTAGAGCTCTTACCAAAGTGAAATGGGAAGGCAAAAGGGGGTTGTGCAATGCTTGCACAAATCTGTCCAAATTTGGACACTTCGTCTCGTAGCTGCTGCTCGGGGCTTCAAAATATTTTTCTAAGTACTTTGGGAATTAGAGAGATTAGGAGAGAGGTAGAGGATAAGTATAGGGTGTTGTTAAAGGAGTTTTGGTGCTGGAAGTGGTGGCAACAAGGTGTTGAAGTGGTGCTATTGCTGGTCGGTTCAGCAGGGTATCTTTGTTTTGTAGGGGGTATTTGGGGAAGTTGTGGGACAATTTAGGTGCTGAGTTATAAATAATACTTATTAAGGAAAGG
Organism: Iris macrosiphon; assembly: GCA_036927795.1. Lineage (NCBI taxonomy): Eukaryota > Viridiplantae > Streptophyta > Magnoliopsida > Asparagales > Iridaceae > Iris > Iris macrosiphon. The sequence goes on from JAYESA010000004.1 coordinate 118,594,106, forward strand.
TAGAGGAAGGATATTTGGGTATTGTGGTGGTGGTTTGGAGGCTATGGAGGTGGTGGAGTGGCCTGAGAAGAGGATACACTAAATTCGGATTCAGCTTGGACACCTCTGATGGAGGGCTATTTTGAGGAACTTAGACTGAATTTTGATGGAAAGTTTGTGAAGAGTAAGTTATAAGGACAGGGAGAGGAAGATGCATACAAAATTTGAGACAAAGATACTTACTGTGGAGGGAGATAGGGCCGGATTGGTGGGGGTGTTGCTGAATTCAGATTCAGCCTGGGTAGGGTTGGATAGATGGAGGTGTGGAGGAAGATAGAGAAGGAATTTGGAGATGGTTTGTGAAGAGAAAATATGAGGAAGAGAGTTAGAAAGATGTTTACTTCAGGTGGTTTGAATGGAGGAGGTGAAGAGAGGGGAGTTATGAATAGCCTAGTGGGGAGGGGAAGAGTTTGGAGTTACCAATGAGGTAAGGAAATGTCACAAGTTATAACCCCTTCCCTTTCATATTCCACCCTAATAATTTAATAAACCCATGGCTGTCCAAAAATAAAATAATTTTTAATATAGATGGTCAAACCTAGCTTAGTCAACCTAGGTTAAGTCCAACTACTTCTAGTTGGGTCAGGTTCGGGTCGTTGCGGTTTAGTTTGACTGGGTTGGTCTGATTCACTAGGAAATTAGTCATTTGTGAATACTGAGGGTAGGTAGCACATAAATGTTTAATAGAGTGGGACACAGGTACCATGTGTGTCTTAGACCTAGTTTAGATCATGATCATGCATTACGTCGAAAGAATTGGTCGAAATTGGATCTCCAATTTAAATTGGAATGGTCAACGGTTGCATTGTAGGTGATAGAAATTAAATTTTTGATCCAAATATTTTATATTAAAAATAGAGCATAAGAAGATGTGTTTGAGTGTGATATGATAATCATAAATTAAGGTGGGCTCGTATAGATCATGCATATAAAATTTGTTTGGAGATAATGGCTAATGTTGTGGTCCTAAAAATTAAAGCTACCAAAAATATTTTTAAAGAATACTTTTGTTTACTTAATCCTAATTAATAATAAAAATAATAATCAAAATATTATATTAAATTAAAATAACTAAATCTCTGGGTGGGGGGGGGTTTACAAAGATATTCCAAAGATAGCTTTCGGACTCGGTATGGTCAGTTTGAGTTCATGGTGATGCCATTTGGGTTGACTAATGCACTAGCAGTATTTATGAACCTGATGAACATGGTGTTCCACCAGTACCTTGACAAGTTAATGGTGGTGTTCATCGATGACATTCTTGTTTATTTAAAGACCCCGAAGGAGCATGAGGAGCACTTGAGGATGGTTTTGGAGACTCTCAGGAAAGAGGAGCTTTACGGGAAGCTTTCGAAGTACGAGTTCTTCCTTGACAAGGTTAAATTCCTTGGACATGTGGTGACAGGTGACGAGATCTCTGTTAACCCGAAGAAGATCGAGGCAGTAGAGTCGTGGACAACTCCCAGTTCAGTGGCTGAGATCAGAAGTTTTTTTGGACTAGCAGGTTACTACAGGAGGTTTGTACAAGACTTCTCCAAGATCGCGGAGCCGATGAGTAGGCTTACCAGCAAGGATGTGAATTTTTTCTAGACGGAGGATTTTTAGGCCGTATTTGATGATCTGAAGAAGAGATTGACGAAAGCTCTAATATTGACATTGCCATCGGGGACAGGTGGATTCACTATCTATAGTGATACTTCATGGAAGGGTTTGGGTTACGTTCTTCAGCAGCACGGGAAGGTGATTGCCTATGCTTCCAGACAATTACATGCTCATGAGAATAACTACCCCACCCACGATTAGGAGTTGGCAACGGTCATCTTTGCTCTAAAGTTGTGGAAATAATATCTGTAGGCAGAGCGTGTGAAGATCTTCACAGACCACAAAAGCTTAAAGTACGTGTTTATGCAGAAAGAGCTGAACATGAGGCAGAGGATATAGTTTAAGTTGATGAAGGACTTCGACATTTTATTGCAGTACCACCCAGGAAAGGCCAACGTAGTCGCTGATGCCTTGAGCAAGTATCTGATGGCTATATACTTGACGACAGGCTGACACTTGTTGGCCGATCTTGAGAGCTTCGGAATTGAGGTGCTAGTTCCTGGTATCGAGATTCAGATATGGGGATTGCAGATACAGTCCGAGCTGATGTATAGAATCAGAACCATGTAGTATGAGGATGAGGCTCTAAGGAGTATCAGGACACAGGTTCAGACAGGATTATCAGAGGACTTCACTATTGTTGATGATGAATCGTTGCAACACGGTAATAGGATATGTGTACCGAGCAGGGAGCTGCATAAGGAGGTTTTGCAGGAGGTGCATCGCTCTCAGTACTCGATGATCCAGGTGCCAACAAGATGTATCGAGACCCGAGGGAGCACATTTGGTGGTATGGTATGAAGCGCGAGGTAGCACGCTTCGTATCCAGGTGTTTAGTGTGCCAGCAGGTAAAGGCGGACAGATAAAGGCCAAGTGGATTACTTCAGCCTTTACCCATCCCAGAGTGGAAGTGGGAGCATGTGACTATGGATTTTGTTTCATGGCTTCCGCGTTATCCAGGAGAAAAATATGTGATTTGGGTCATCGTAGATAGGTTGACTAAATCAACCCACTTCTTACCATTTAAAGTGGGTACGTTGACGGAGAAGCTAGCGGAGATGTATGTACGACAGAGTATCAGATTACATGGGGTTCCTGTGATCATCATCTCGGATACTTCCTACTTCTGAAAGAGTTTGCAGGTTAGTTTGGGCACTCAGCTCAAGTTCAGTACCGCATATCACCCCAGACAGACGGACAATTAGAGAGGACTATTCAGACTCTCAAGGATATGCTTTGCACTTATGTTCTGGATCTCGGAGGTTCTTGGAAGGATCATCTACACCTAGTAGAGTTTGCTTACAACAACAGTTACCAGGCCAGTATTGAGATATCACCATTTGAGGCTTTATATGGACGGAGGTGTCGTACATCATTATCTTGGGATGATGTCGGAGAGAGAGAGCCTTGTTGGGGCCAGAGATGGTCGTGGATGCAGCCGAGAAGGTGAAGCTCATCAGGGATATACTTCGAGTGGCGCAGGACAGACAACGACATTGGGCCGACAGCCACCGTAGACCCTTGGAGTTTGAGGTATAGGTTTTATTGTAATTGATTGTGATTGCCTTATTTTAGATTACATGTTAAGGCTGTATTTTGTTCTAGGTTGGCGATTTGGTGTTCTTGCAGATTTCTCTAACACGGGACACGATTTACTTTGGTGGAGGCGAAAAGCTTAGTCCACGGTACATCTGACCTTTCATTATTCTTGCGATCGGTGCAGTGGCCTACAAAGTAGACTTTTTACCTACACTAGAGGGAGTACATGATGTGTTTAACATGTTGTAGCTGAGACGGTACGTGGCAGACCCTAGATACGTACTAGATCACTCAATGATCGAGGTTGGTCTGACTCTCAGCTATCCAGAGCAGCCAGTATAGATTTTGGATCGCAGGAAGAAGGTATTGTGGAACCAGACTATTCCTTCGATTTGTGTCGCGTGGAGATATCACTCTCCAGGTGAGTCAACCTGGGAGAGGGAGGATGAAATGCACGAAATTACCCGTATCTCTTCGAGCCTTGAGGTATTGTTCTGATTATGTTCTTGTGCTAGTTTAGTTTAATTTTGAGGATAATTTTTTTAGGAGGGTAGACTTGTCACTACCATATTTCTAGAATAGGAACATTTTTGTCATTGCAATAGTTGTCTATATATATTGTTTATAATTTATATAATGTGTATGGTATATATATTATTGCTATTAATAATATGGGTTAGAGGGCTAAACTTGACATGACTATTAGACTCAACCTTAGACTAGATATTTTTGGACCAAACTAGTCAATTTCCTTCATTAATTAGAAACTAGTTAAACTCTCATTAGTTTATGAAAAATTCCACTAATTAAACTACTCTTCATGACAACCATAGAGGATATATTAGACATTGTGCATTAGCTAGGCCTAGGATTTCACTTGGCCGACCCTATATAGGAGAGGGGGGAGCCTCCCTCTAGCCTCATTAAATGTTCATTAAGACTCTAGCTTGATTTCTTCCCCAAAACCCCTCATTCCTTCACAAAATTTTAGAAAATCAAATCCAAATCCCTCTCATTTTCCTCATCTAAGAAGCCTAGAAGCTTAGGTCTCATGGAGCGTTGGAGAAGAAGTGATTGGTAGTGTATCATGACACTATAGAGATTATCTTGATTTGTGCACTCAAGGTGTTTGATGAATTGACTAATATTAGAATGCACCTATTTAGATGCTATATTGATAGGAAATTGTATATATATATATATATATATATATATATATATATATATATATATATATATATATATATATATATATATATATATATATATACTAGTGTATATATATATACTAGTGTATTTATATTATCTAATGTGTGGGAGTATTGGTGCATATACAAGTGCTGTGAGAGAGTGTCGAGCACTGTGTATACTGTGTGTACACTGTATGCATATCTTATGCCAGTGATGGGGTGATCAACTGCAACAGCAGTGGCAGTTGGTTCAGAAAATGGAGGGTTGTTGAGTATCAGGCTTGTATCTGATATTGTATGTGGTGTCTAGCTGGTGGAAAGTTAAAGTCTAATATGGTATGTGATGAAGGAGTGAACTGCTTGGGCACTGTAGTGAGTTGGAGGATGCTACTGCAAATGCAAGGAAGCAAAAGTAGTAGACAATAGATGGGGTTGGAAGTACCTATTGTATTGAATCACAATTGGACTGAAGGATTTAAGGTCTGTGCAAACTTTGGGGTTAGATGTGTACTTCTGCAGTCTCAGTAGGGAGTGGAGGCAATGTCTAAGTATCAGAGGGGTGTTCTCTATAGGGTATTGCAAGATGTTGTTTGACAGCAAGCCTAGTTGTAGCAAAGGCAAGTCTGAGAAATTCATTTAGAATGAGGAGGAGGGAACCTTACAATTTGTGTACTGCAGTGTATCTCGTATGGTATATGAGCAGGCAGTAAAGGAGAGGTGTAAGCCCCCTCATTTTTGAATAGGGTTAGTTTGGTATTTTTTTAATTTTTTTAATTTTTTTATTTAATTTAATAGATTATAGTAGTAATTTCTAAACCTTCTTTTAGATATATAACCCTTTGCCATGGCTTTGATATTTTGAGAAATGCACGACCTTTTTCCTTCCAAAAAAAATTATAACATTAATCTTAATTGGGGCTAATATAGTTGGAATATGGATGTTGCATTTATTTGATCTCATCCATGCTCCAAAAATATTGACGAACGTCTAGAATTACGGTTACCGTAAAATTGTCTACTTTTGACTAGAACTTGACCCAAACTGTCATGCCCCAGTCCCAAAATACACGGGACCAGGCTACGTGGCAATGGCCAGCTAATACAACTCCAAGGGATTACCCAATTTAATGGATTCGACAAAGCGTACTACGTTGTCCTAAGATACTAACAAGTCTAATATGCTAACATGCAGCAGGTAAATGTCTAATCTCATCCACAGAATACAATATAAGAAGTGCTTAAATAAATACTGGAAATAAGTGCGGAATCTGAATGTCATAATACAATCCAAATAAGTCTAATGGGGACAAACCCACCGTAATACAATAATGAAATAAAAACACGAAAAGTAGGAAGATAGCTAGACTAGAGCATCAACTAGCTAGATAAAGATGCTCTAACCCAAGGTAGCAGCGTACCCCAAATCACGAAAACTCTTCTGGAAATACCTCAAAGTCCTCAGCCATGAATCTTGTCTCTACTCCTGCTCCGTAGATGGTCGGGTACAAGTGCTCGTCCGGATTTGGAAGGAAATCAGGTCCTCAGAGTGACGTAACGAGATACGAAAAGACATGCCATAAGGTAAATATTGTGTAAACTCGAGGGTGATCTAACCAGCTAAGTTAATGCACTTGAAGACAACCTTGGTACATATAGGTAGGTAAAAGGTATAAAGCGTAGCGTCAAGCCAGAGGCTAAGTACCTGACATTAGCTGTAAACTGGATGCCAGGAGTATATACTGACTACATCACCGATCATGATAGCGCATAGCTAGTAAACTCTGTCGGATGTATCGACAAGTATATACGCCCAAAACTGGGTAGCACTGAGCCCATATCCCCGTGACACGATCTCACGTTTCCGAACGGGGACACATATTTATCCTCAAGACACCCAAGCACGTCTACCTAGGTCCGTCTAACCTAGGACAACACCAAAAATTGGGCCAATCTCGGATTTCACCCAAAATTGACACAAAACCTAATGTCAAAGTCTCCAAACATATCCAAACAAGCTCCAACTTTCTCCCACGGGTAGCTCTAAGGTCTAGAAAGGTTATAAACTACTAATTATACTATATTTGAGTAATCATAAGAAAAAAATTATGGTTTACCTCTTGGGAGTTGGAATCCCAAGCTAGTCTCCAAAAAGCTCCAAATTTACCACACTAAGCCTCCAAGCTTCCAACCCAAGCTCCAACACCAAATCTAAGCTCTACACATCTAGGTTAGGGAAAAGCAAAGGGTTAGGATTTACATTCATAAGAGAAAATATATGAAGGAAGAGAAAGAATAGAGAAAACTTACTTGGAATGTGAAAATTGGAAGAAGGAAGAAGAAGAAAATGGAGAATGGAGAGTGGAAATGAAGAAGAAGAAGAAGAATGGATATGAAATGAGGGGGGAGCTACTGGTCTTGATTGGCCAAGGGTTAAGGGTTAGGGTTGGGTTAGTTGACTAAAATGTCCTCCAATACAAGTCATCCTAATGAGGTTTGGATTTGGGGTTCCAAATGCACTCAAATAAATCCCTAATCACTCCAACTAGCTAATTAAAATATAAATAACTAATCTACACCAATAAATAAGTCTAACAAGGGTGTTGGTTGGGTCTGGTATGGGTCCACTAGGGTCTGACATGGGTCCAGGCTAGCCAAAATACTAAAATAACTAATAAAATAAATAATACAACCAACAATTAAATATTAATACAAATATTTATGATAAATACATAATTAACCAAATTAAAATAAAAAAAATACCCTGCTCTGGAAATGGGGTAGTGACACTATGGGATTCCAGATTTACCTTCCGAGCCTAGTAATAATGGAGCTTGTTTGGTATTTCCTATTTCCTAGCAAGTATCATGGGCGGACACTATCAAGCATTTCCTATTTCCTAGCAAGTATCATGGGCGGACACTTTCAAGCAAGAATGATCCTTCCCTGGGCCTTTCCTCTGTTAAAAAACTCATGTTAGACAACTATAAATAAAACCTTAGCTCAAGCAAGTAATGGTGCTCAGAATCAGAGGCGGCTGCGGTCTAGGCTTTGTGTATACCCATGGCCACCGGGCTAGCACGAGACTGACTCCGGTGCGTGTTCGAGGCATGCATCGCCGCCTCCGACCTCGAGATCGAGCGAAGGCCGTACCATCGGAACTGCGAGTGCGTGCTACACGATTTTTGCGGCAAACACAGCTCTTCACATTGCAACCGAAGGACCATCTCTTATCCGGTTCGATGCGCATGGAGATGCAATAATAGGTTGATTCGAAGGACATCTAAGAGTGAGGTTGGAGGAAGGAAGGATGTATTGTGCATGGCTGATGATTATCTTGTGGGAAGTACTAAGTACAGAAAAAAACAAATATATGCATTTTGGTAGAAATGTCACAACATGTAGGTAGATAAAAAATTTATAATATGAATGTGGGTAGAAATCTCACCACATCTATTACATGGGTGCCCTTCTTATTTATAGAAGTAAATAATAAAAATAAAATAATAACAAAATAATCAGAATAACAAAAATATAATCAAGAGATATTATCATTATCCATGATTATTGAAGTGGATGAGTTGGGGGGGTTGAACTAATAAGTCTGAACTTGAATTTGTAACTAGCTTTATCTTTTAACATTTTCTCCCTCAAGCTGTACGTGATGATTAGGTAGATAGAAATCTCGTAATATGGAGGTAGGTAGAAATCTCACCACATCTATTACATTGATGGCCTTCTTATTTATAGAAGACAATAGTAACAATAAAATAAAAATAAAATAACAAAAATATAATCAAGAGATATTATCATTATCCATGATTATTGAAGTGGATGGGTTGGAGGTTTGAACTGATAAGTCTGAACTTGAATTTGTAACTAGCTTTATCTTTTAACAAGTACTAGCTTTAATTATGCTTCGATTGACATGTCCTATAATTTTCATGGCAAGCATTCTATCCAGTGTAATATGATTAGCATCATACTCGTCATTTATACAATAAACACACAATACACTTTCCTTTAAAACTTTATCATTGGTCTTCATTTTGTCAACCAAACTCGAGTGGCTTTTGTGGTTATCGAGGAGAGTTATAAGATCCTGGTTGGGTGGCAAAAGATTAGTGGATCGAGCCACGGGGACGTATTATTATTTTTATTTATAAATGGTGGGAGTTGGGAGACAGTGGACCCAAAGACATGCAATATAGTATGTACAAAATCTCGAGCGTTACGTCGGACCCCGAACGTTACGCCGGGAATTCAAAAAAAAGTCTTCATTTTCTCCATTTTATATGGTTTAGCTATGGTCTTGTGTAATATAAGTCTGCTTACATTTTATTTTCGTGTCTATAGATCATTTATCATTCATTGTAAAAATATTTGTTGTACAAGTAAAGTTAAAAAATATTTTTTACTCAATATAAGAGAAAATTCAAGAGAATAATGAAGTTGTTCTATGAAAAATAGTTGCAAACAATATATATAGAATAATATTTCAGAATCGATCCCTAGAACGGGATCAAAATGGGCTACAAAACTGTGAGCGAAAGTCCCAACCCCGATTCAACATGAACCGAACAAAATGAAAAGTATACCACCCCACAAGAACCAAAAGAAAATCGACCCAAATTCAACAAGAACCGAACACCAAACAACCTAAATCATACCCAACCTATTTGTCCTAGTCCTAGTCCTGTCCTCCTCGACAATATGCTTACAGTTAACCACCACTCTGCGGATCTGCCAAATGGATTCCATCTTTAATTGACCAGGAGAGAAAGAATAGCCCCCAGAGAAGAAAAAAAATAAGTCTGCTTACATTTATTTTCGTGTCTATAGATCGTTTATCATTCATGGTAAAAATATTTGTTGTACAAGAAAAGTTTTTTTTTACTCAATATAAGAGGAAATTCAAGAGAATAATGCAATTATTCTATGAAAAATAGTTGCGAACAATATATATATATATATATATATATATATATATATATATATATATATATATATATATATCAGAAAGTGAATATTATTCCAGAACCAATCCCTAGAACGGGATCAAAATGGGCTACAAAACTGTGAGCGAAAGCCCCAAGCCCCAGTTCAACATGAACCCAACAAAATGAAAAGTATACCACCCCACCAGAACCAAAAGAAAACTAACCCAAGTTCAACAAGAACCGAACATGAAACAACCTAAATCATACCCAACCTATTTGCCCTAATCTTCTCCTCCTCGACAATATGCTTACAGTTAACCACCACTCTGTGGATCTGCCAAATGGATTCCATCTTTAATTGATCAGGAGAGAAAGAATAACCCTCGTAGATGGCTTTATTCCTATTCTTCCATAAGACCCAAACCACCGTGCATAATATAATCTGCCTCAGATGCAATGTTGGCGCCACACCCCACTCAGAAACCAAGGTCCGAATACTCTCCGTCGCACCCTCAATATGGAGAAAATATAAGAAATAATCAAAGATGTACCGCGCACTAGGACCAGAGAAGAAAATGTGGTCCAGTGTTTCCTCCTCCGGCTCGACACAACAAATACATCTCGATGCAAGAGAATATCCCATTGTAACCAGGATGTCATCCGTAGTAAGTTTCCTTTTGATAACCCTCTAAAATAGAATAGATCTTAAAGGGAATGCAACTATTCCATCCCGTCTTGAGAACCAAGTCTTCCACTCTAATCTCCCTAATCGATCTCCATGTAGATTTGCAAAAAAATATGTTCTTAGCTGTTAGGCACCAAAGTCAGCACATCCCTCCCTCCAATTAAGATTGTGTTTGAAGATCGAATGGCCTCCACAGCCGACTCCCCCAGAATGCGACTGATCTGTTTCCAGGTTCCATCGCCATTTTGCAAATGCCTATCCTGGCTTACCCCCTTTGTATCCTGTAGAGGAGGCAGAAGACCCAAAACAGTTATCCAAGAAAAGACATGAAGAACTGTCACGACCCGCACCCGGATATTCGGGCACGAGTGCGTGGGTACGTCCAGCCTACGCCGCAGTGTCGGCGGTAGTACGCTGTCTAGGTCATTTTCTGGGATTAATAAAATCTATCTCATCCACAAAATAAATAGGCAAGAATAATCACAGGAAATATGAATGCTAAGATTTCATAATATTTGATCTGGGACAAACAATCCACAGTTAATACAAAGCCAGAAGATAAATCGGGTACAAACCCGATTACTGTGCTAAAGAAATAATCCTAGCTAACTGGCTAACTTCTCCTCAGAAGTAGTCTCCTGAGTGGGAACCGGCTTCTCAACTGTGTCACCTGCTGCCTCATAGGGGCCATAATAGGTAGGGGCATAGTTCTCATCATCGCCTAAATCAACAGATCCAGTCAGGAAAGGAGCAAAGTACACAGTGCACAACAAGGTTAAACTAAATATTTTATGACAATTAAATATTGGCTATCATGTTGAGAAACAGCATTAACAGAACATTATTATCTCAGAGTTAACTGCAAATAGGAATAATGAGAAACAGAAATAAATGAAACAGGAAATGAAACTACAATAGTCAGCAAGAACTATAACCAGACCAGAAGCTATCTGTGTGAACTTGTGTTTATTTTAGAATACATAGTTGGCATGTAGGGGTTTATAAGGCTAATCCGGCCGTCATAAACGGCTATTAGACAATACAATCGAGATCCGGCTGATGGACAATCGTGTACCAACAGCTATTAGACAATCCAGGGGAAAGGGTAAACTACATGCCTCCTTAGTATTCTCCCACCCGACATGAAAACAAGACATGAACTCCAGTATTCAAGACATGAAAATCCAGTGTTCTAACACTACGTGTAATCATCCAATGATGCTAGTAGAGCAAGGAATTAATTATCACAATATAAAGAATAAACTTGAAGTGCAGGTACTTGCCTGTTGTTTGGATCTGATTAGTTAGGTTCTTGGGGAAAATCCAGAGATGAGTCCAAAAGCTGAAATAGACATTACCATCATGCTCAGAAGATGTCAAATAGCTAGAAACGCCTGTCCTTGGGTCCAATTTGGACACAAGGACAAAAATGGCAGTTTTGGGTCAAAACGGGGTCCGCCGGTGGGCCCGCTTTGCACCGAAAAACGTGTCCGGGTCAAAGGTCTCTAAATTCACCAAACTTAGTGTCAACAGGTCAGGAACGCTGATACGAACCCAACGGAACTTCCATATTTGGATTCCGATGAGCCGAACACAAAATCGTCCGTCGAGCGGGGCTTGTGGGGCCCACGACACGCGATTTCGTCAACGTTCTCAGAATCGAACCAAACTTGACCCACAGGACCAGCGTATCGCTACGAGTCCGATGGTGCAAGTTTTGTCTCGATCTGACGAGTGTACAAGAAGTTAGGGCAAATTGCAGAAAAGGCGGATACGGGGCGATGTTCGCGGATACGCGTTGATTCCGGTGTGCACGCACACCCGAATCGGCTTCCACGAAATCTCACATGTCTGTATCGACGAGGCGCACGTATCTGTGAAGACCGTACGTGACCAAGTTGTCCCGTTTGGCGGGGCGTACTCAGTTCCGGGGTGAAACGGGGTCTGGTTTTTTCCTGTTTTTGGATCGCGGTGTGCGATCACCACAGGACGCGATGCCCCAAACAGTTTGTCCGGACACCGAGAGGGTCATACAGGCTTCACAACGCAATTTACGGAATTGAAAACGGAGCTACGAGGCGAAAGTTACACGCACCTGAAGGGGACCCGAAAACCGGAGTCTGACACGTGTCCGACACGACACAGGACACTGTGTCCTGTGTCTCGTGTCCGACACAGGGAGGGGATTTAGGGTTAGGGTTTCTCTCAGGCGGAGGACTGCGGCTCGGGCGGCGGGGGAGGCCGGAGGCGGTCGAGGGCGGCTGGGGGAGCGCTCGCGGCGCTGGCCGCCTCGCGGGGGTGGCGCCGGAGCGGGACGGCGACGGCGGAGGAACGGCGGGTGGTCGGGGACGCCGGAGGCGGCGGAGCAGCGCGGTGGAGGGTGTGGTCGGAGAGGAAAACTAGGGCTTTATATAGGCAGCGGGCGGTGGGGGTCGGCCGGCCGAGGCGGAGTGGAGGTCGGCGGCGGGTGCGGGGACGCGTGGCCGCGGGCAGCGCCGGGAGACGCGGGCGGCGAGGGGTGGTCGGCGGAGAAAGCGGGTGCCGGAGCGGGTCGCGCGGGGGCTGGGGGAGAAGCGGGTCTGCGGCGGGTTAGCGGTGCGGGTCGGGTTCGGCAGACCCGACCCGACCCGACCCGGTAAGGATTCGGGCCGCGGGCTGAAATGGGCTGGGCCCAACGGGCTGGGCCGGGCTGAAATGGTTGGGCCGGATAAATATAATGAAAGAAATAATAACAATAATAAATAATAATAATAATAATAATATTTAATTAAATAAATAATAATTAATAAATAAATAAATAATTAAATAAATAAATAGTTTTTAGGCATTTAAAAATAGGTCCGGGGCCCGATAAATTCCAGAAAAATTACCCTAAGTCCAGTTTTCCATTTTACACCCAAAAATATTATTTTCATAATATTTTAATATTGTTTAATATCAATTAAAAATCATATAATAATTCAAGATCCTGATTTTAATTTCAGAAAATTTCCAGAAAATGCCAGAAAATCGCGAAAAATCCCAATTTTAATATTTTTTTGAAAAATCAAGGGCTTACAATCTACCCAACTTATGAAAATTTCGTCCTCGAAATTTAAAATTAAGCCATAATCTTTCACGTATCTCAATCGCAATCTCCTTGCAAAATTTTAAATCCTAATCATATCCACTGCAACCACTTCATGATTAAGGTGACTACTGTTCAAATCAAAAATTCGATTTATGGTTATTACTCCCTCAAGTTACCCACAGGCAGGTTTTTGATTAAGTCCACATAGCATTTTCCAGATTGGCACGGGCTTATGAATTTACCTCACGATCGTAATTGCTTCTGGAGTAATTCGAGTCCTGTATGCTTCAACTTTTCATCTCCTCAATAATCCAACTAGTTAGTCAACCATCAAATTTTAATTTGTAATTCAAATCATCAAATTGAAAAATAATTAAATGTAGTCCACCCATGTTCAAGTCTGAAATTCTATAAATTTCATCTTCTAAATTCAAATTGATGATTTTTACCTTCATTATTCAAAATCAGAAACCTAAGATATAACTATTGGGTCCTTGATATCAATTCACTAATCAGCTTAGTCACTCCTTAAATTTTCAAAATTAGAATGGCTTGCTTCTTCCAATCTAACCTTACTCGGTCACAATCCAAAAGACATTCCTCTCGAGTTGACAAATGCATTGCTACCCAACTTAGAGTTTACCCATTCATCAAAATAGACTATACACCTTAAGAAAAATATTCCTAAATATGTTTACCTATGTCATTCAATCCTCGAACTTCAACGCCGATCATATCACATATAATATGTCCTCAATTACGAAAGTTTAATCCTCAAGTATGTGATCGGCCTATGTGGCATATCTAGTACTATCTATGTACTAACTTATACCAGGCACGAGATTTCGTTTTTCCGAAATAAAGGAAGACGAAGATCAATAATAAAGAGTTCAAGGGTGGGGTGATAGAAAAGAAATATCGGGGTCAAGGCGTTTTAAAGTATTCAGGTGGAAATTGTCAAGTGATTGTGGATTGAATCCTATCTCGGTAATTCCTATTCACATGCTCGTATTAATACAGTTATGTAATCGATACGATATGCTCGGACATGTCTAGAGGGCAAGTATACTAGCCAACTATACATCTCAATCCACGTAAAGTAGTGCGAAAGGCGAATCAAAATGCACTAAGGCTGATCAGACCGTAATGCACTGATTCTGAATAGACAATCGTATTAGTGTGTCGACCCACTAATACATATGTCATGAACAGCTTGATAAAAAGTAAGCTTGCAAAACTAGGCTATAGAATAGCAGCATAAGTCAAGTACATCAAAATTAAGTGCGCTAGATGGTGATGAAAGGAGGTACAAATTATTTAAGTTCACAAAACAACTTACAATAAGCATAGTAACAAAAGACTCTACAATCTCTAGTTTATCAATATAAAAGCATACCAGGTTATTAGCAAGTTCAAAATTTCTAGGTTGGGGCTGAGGTCACGAACCAATAGGCACGAGCTAAACAATACTAGGAACGGTATCTACAAATCACTTACGCGCATTAGCTGCTCCAAGAGTCTGCGCGTTCTCCACGGTCATGCTGGTAGAGCATCTCGTGGTGATCTTGCAGGAACCTCGTCGCTTGCTGGTAGATCCCTTACTCTGCATCCAAAAGTAAACGATAAAAGGCGCACAGGAATCAAGGCAGGTTGCAAGTCAATAAAATAATTTGAAGTCGATATGGATATCAAGAACGATTCAATCAAGTGGATGAGCTTTTCCTAAAATCCTCAATCTTTATTGCAGGCCTGTTCGGTCCCGAAGTTGAAACCGAACAATTTAGTCGTGGACCTGCATGGGCCACCACAAAAACGTGTCACGACCCGCACCCGGATATTCGGGCACGAGTGCGTGGGTACGTCCAGCCTACGCCGCAGTGTCGGCGGTAGTACGCTGTCTAGGTCATTTTCTGGGATTAATAAAATCTATCTCATCCACAAAATAAATAGGCAAGAATAATCACAGGAAATATGAATGCTAAGATTTCATAATATTTGATCTGGGACAAACAATCCACAGTTAATACAAAGCCAGAAGATAAATCGGGTACAAACCCGATTACTGTGCTGAAAGAAATAATCCTAGCTAACTGGCTAACTTCTCCTCAGAAGTAGTCTCCTGAGTGGGAACCGCCTTCTCAACTGTGTCACCTGCTGCCTCATAGGGGCCATAATAGGTAGGGGCATAGTTCTCATCATCGCCTAAATCAACAGATCCAGTCAGGAAAGGAGCAAAGTACACAGTGCACAACAAGGTTAAACTAAATATTTTATGACAATTAAATATTGGCTATCATGTTGAGAAACAGCATTAACAGAACATTATTATCTCAGAGTTAACTGCAAACAGGAATAATAAGAAACAGAAATAAATGAAACAGGAAATGAAACTACAATAGTCAGCAAGAACTATAACCAGACCAGAAGCTATCTGTGTGAACTTGTGTTTATTTTAGAATACATAGTTGGCATGTAGGGGTTTATAAGGCTAATCCGGCCGTCATAAACGGCTATTAGACAATACAATCGAGATCCGGCTGATGGACAGTCGTGTACCAATAGCTATTAGACAATCCAGGGGAAAGGGTAAACTACATGCCTCCTTAGTATTCTCCCACCCGACATAAAAACAAGACATGAACTCCAGTATTCAAGACATGAAAATCCAGTGTTCTAACACTACGTGTAATCATCCAATGATGCTAGTAGAGCAAGGAATTAATTATCACAATATAAAGAATAAACTTGAAGTGCAGGTACTTGCCTGTTGTTTGGATCTGATTAGTTAGGTTCTTGGAAAAAATCCAGAGATGAGTCCAAAAGCTGAAATAGACATTACCATCATGCTCAGAAGATGTCAAATAGCTAGAAACGCCTGTCCTTGGGTCCAATTTGGAGACAAGAACAAAAATGGCAGTTTCGGGTCAAAACGGGGTCCGCCGGTGGGCCCGCTTTGCACCGAAAAACGTGTCCGGGTCAAAGGTCTCCAAATTCACCAAACTTAGTGTCAACAGGTCAGGAACGCTGATACGAACCCAACGGAACTTCCAGATTTGGATTCCGATGAGCCGAACACAAAATCGCCCGTCGAGCGGGGCCTGTGGGGCCCACGACACGCGATTTCGTCAACGTTCTCAGAATCAAACCAAACTTGACCCACAGGACCAGCGTATCGCTACGAGTCCGATGGCACAAGTTTCGTCTCGATCTGACGAGTGTACAAGAAGTTAGGGCGAATTACAGAAAAGGCGGATACGGGGCGATGTCCGCGGATACGCGTTGATTCCGGTGTGCACGCACACCCGAATCGGCTTCCACGAAATCTCACACGTCCGTATCGACGAGGCGCACGTATCTGTGAAGACCGTACGCGACCAAGTCGTCCCGTTTGGCGGGGCGTACTCAGTTCCGGGGTGAAACGGGGTCTGGTTTTTTCCTGTTTTTGGATCGCGGTGTGCGATCACCACAGGACGCGATGCCCCGAACAGTTTGTCCGGACACCGAGAGGGTCATACAGGCTTCACAACGCAATTTACGGAATTAAAAACGGAGCTACGAGGCGAAAGTTACACGCACCTGAAGGGGACCCGAAAACCGGGGTCTGACACGTGTCCGACACGACACAGGACACTGTGTCCTGTGTCTCGTGTCCGACACAGGGAGGGGATTTAGGGTTAGGGTTTCTCTCAGGCGGAGGACGGCGGCTCGGGCGGCGGGGGAGGCCGGAGGCGGTCGAGGGCGGCTGGGGGAGCGCTGGCGGCGCTGGCCGGAGGCGGCGGCGCGCCGGAGCGGGCCGTGGCGGCTCAGGCGAGGGAGAAGAAGAGGAGAGGGAGGTGGCTGCTGGCGGCTGGCGGCCTCGCGGGGGTGGCGCCGGAGCGGGACGGCGACGGCGGAGGAACGGCGGGTGGTCGGGGACGCCGGAGGCGGCGGAGCAGCGCGGTGGAGGGTGTGGTCGGAGAGGAAAACTAGGGTTTTATATAGGCAGCGGGCGGTGGGGGTCGGCCGGCCGAGGCGGAGTGGAGGTCGGCGGCGGGTGCGGGGACGCGTGGCCGCGGGCAGCGCCGGGAGACGCGGGCGGCGAGGGGTGGTCGGCGGAGAAAGCGGGTGCCGGAGCGGGTCGCGCGGGGGCTGGGGGAGAAGCGGGTCTGCGGCGGGTTAGCGGTGCGGGTCGGGTTCGGCAGACCCGACCCGACCCGGTAAGGATTCGGGCCGCGGGCTGAAATGGGCTGGGCCCAACGGGCAGGGCCGGGCTGAAATGGTTGGGCCGGATAAATATAATGAAAGAAATAATAATAATAATAAATAATAATAATAATAATAATAATATTTAATTAAATAAATAATAATTAATAAATAAATAAATAATTAAATAAATAGTTTTTAGGCATTTAAAAATAGGTCCGGGGCCCGATAAATTCCAGAAAAATTACCCTAAGTCCAGTTTTCCATTTTACACCCAAAAATATTATTTTCACAATATTTTAATATTGTTTAATATCAATTAAAAATCATATAATAATTTAAGACCCTGATTTTAATTTCAGAAAATTCCCAGAAAATGCCAGAAAATCACGAAAAATCCCAATTTTAATATTTTTTGAAAAATCAAGGGCTTACAAGAACCGTTTCCAAGGTGAAGCTCGCAAAATTTCTTCCCTAGTTCCCTTCCATTAAGCAGACGCCGCCAGACCCGAGAAGCATCGTTGTTGGCACTCGCAACATTCAAATGAGAAAGATGACAATAGCGAGCCCTAGTGAAACGAACCCACAATGAAGATTGGGTTCGGAATCTCTACCAAAGTTTGACAGTAAGAGTGTCCATCATCTCCTCGAGACTTCTTAAACCCCACCCACCCTCGGTCGTGGGGGAAGCTACAGACCTCCAAGAGGACCAATTCCTGCGACTGGACCCACATTGGTGACCCCAAAGGAAAGAAGATAAAAGCTTCTCGCTGATGTCCATAACCTTTACCGGAATAGGCCGCCAGGATGTAAGTCGGCATCAAGCTCAACACGTGCTTGTTAAGTATAAGTTTGCCTCCCATCGATAAAAGATTATTCTTCCATCCTGCAATGTGATTCTGAATCTTATCGATAAGAGGCTGGAACATAGAAACATCCCGCCGCTCGTAAGCCAGTGGACACCCAAGATAGGTGAAAGAAAGGGACTGTGCTCGAAATTCGCTAAGCCTAGAGATCTCTTCAATGTGGGAAGTAGCTGCCGACTCATGAATAACCTGTGTATGTGTTATATATATATATATATATATATATATATATATATATATATATATATATATATATAATTTTGGTCTTATTTTTAAACAATACTATTGCTATTAACACTATGTCTTTACTCTCAAGTCCAAAAACCATGCTAGTGGGTCGGGTTCAGTACAGCCCAAACCTGTTTAACCCTTATCAGCCTAAACCATTTGAATCTAAACAAATAGGCGGCCCAAAAACTCAAATTCACTTGACCCTAGACCTGACCTGCAAACCCAAAATTGTTCTCCTCTAATAACCAAACCGAATTCTCAGCAGACCGACGCCTTGTTCCTCTTCTTCTTCGTTATCTCTTCATCCTCCTCCTCCAAAGAAACCGACCGCTCTCCTCATCTTTCGGGAAGCCGCGAGAATACTTGACCACTGACTTCCACCGGAGATTCCAGGAGCTTCCCGAAGTTTCTCCCACTGCCTCTCCTCCATCTATATAAAGGATCGAACCCCTAGTTTTCCAGCATCCCGGTCTAGGCGAAGCTCTGCCAGAATTTCGACCGTCCGATCCTTTCTTCTTCCTCCAAACTTCAAGAAACCGTTAGCCAAATCCTAACTACTTGTTCCCGAGCTCGGCCATGGCCGCTCCGTCGAGAGCTCGAGTCTCCGGCCCGTTTCTCCAGTGATCGATCGTAGCAGCGTCCACCGACGACCTCCTCACGGATCGACGAGCTTTCCGACACGAAGACGGCAACGCAGCACCGACGAGCGTACCGGTGATTCTCCAACGTCGAGTCTCTACCGAGGTTCCCGTGTCTACGTGCAGTGTTGGCGAGTAGCCGAGCAGCATCGTGCTCCGCCGCGAGTTCGGATCGGACGATCGGTGAGTTCCATCTTAAATTCATTTCTTCGAATCAATTTCGGATCAAGTTCCTGATCCATTTGAACTTGTTTCTTGCCTGTCCTCTCTAATTCCTGGATTCAGTGGAGATTCGTGTTCGAGTCAGTTTTCTGTGAAAACACAGAGTCGATCAAACCAAGATCCAATTAATCGGGACTGATCGAGCAATTGAAACTCGAAGTCGATCGATCAGTATGTGATCCAATCTTCTTAGATTCTTGATGTTTTCCTCGTTTTAATGGATTAAAAATCAAGGATAGATCTAAACTTATATTCTCTATTCCTATGCGTTCGGTGTTTGATGAATTGTCTTAATAGGGATTCTGATCGGTTTTGGACACGGATACGCTCGTATCCGACGCATCGGGACTCTTGACTTCGCCTGCGAGTCTGAATCAACTTTGTGAAGGTATTCTCTTAACTTCCCTTTTCTTGATTCAGTTAGGAACGGTAACACCGGGTCTGGATTGTGTCCGGCACCGAGCCATGACCTGGACTTGGGGAGAGTTGCACTACACAGAGGATTGTGTCTTCAGGATACGAGTTATCTATACTAGACACAGTGGCATGGTGTGTCGAACAGAGACTCCTCTGTAGGAAAGTTCAGTTTGAATTTGAATAATTAGTTCTTGAATAGAGCCATGGAATTTGGACTGAACGGATAGTTTAGGTTTAAATTCAAACTAACTGATAGGTGGACCCAGTGGTTGGGTTGAGCTCAGCATGGTCTGGATCTTACCAAGAGGCCGGGTTTTTGGGTTTAAGCCAGGGCAACTTCAGGTCAGATTATGACAAAGCTCTTGGGTTTGAATCCGACTGGACTGACCCAGTTACTACTGGACCTTGGGCCAAAGCCCAGTAATAAATAAGGAATGTTTTAAATAAAAAATGTAAAGTAATAATAATAGTTTAAATCATAACTAGAAAATAGTTCAATTAGTTTAATAAATAGAAAATGGCTTATATAAAATAGTTGGAATAATTAAGAAATTCTAGAAATTAATGAAGGATTTGTAAGAATTTAGTAAGGAATTAGTAAGAACAATTTTAGTAACTGTTAAGCAAGATTAGAATAAGTTAGAGAGTTACTAATTAAGATAGAAGTTTCTAAAATAGATTAAAGGATAATTTAGAAATAAGAATTGAATAGATATCTAAAGAATAACTATGTCATTTGACACAGAGATAGGGAGGATTCAGACTTGACCTCCTCTACGGATCCAGGCAAGTACACCGACTTGAACTCATTACTTTGTATTTAATGCATTGTTCATTGTTTTTATATTGGACACGTGATCGACACGACTATATTGTACTTGATTGTATTATCCATTGATTGTCATTGATTGTATTGCAGAAACGGAAAAAATATCTATTTTGTGTGTGACCACACCCAAGCCGTAGCTAGGAATTGTCGATAGCCTAATCACACATGACACATGTGATTAAGTCGTACCTTATTGTTATTGTACTTACCAGCCGGTCACATCTTAAATAGTATTTCAAACACACTTGCATAATTGATTGTTCATTATTTCAGTTATTGTACTATTGTCCAGTATTGCAGGTTAGTCATTTCATTTACTTGTTTTATTGTATTTCAGTTTTATATTGTATCGTATTTCTCGTTGGGGTTGTGCTTTGCTCATTTCTTGATTGGATCAGTTGCTGGTGATAAGGACGTCTACCCTACTCATTATGGCCCACAGGCGATAGATGCTAGCTTGGAGGCTACGCGGGACCAGGAGTTCATCCCAGAGGCTTATGACTACTTTGTTTAGCTACTTTCATGTGTTGTACTTGTTGTTATATCGTAAGGGTTGTACTTCGATGACTGTACATATTGGAGAGAGTTGAGGAGGATTTTGTCTTTAGTTTCACCGAATTTATTTTCGGACATATTGATGTAAATGTGTAATAAATGATGGAACATGGTGGTGTACTGTGATTGCATACACGAGATCATACTTAGTTGATATGATGAAAGATCGATATTCATTTTGAGTGATTGCTAAGGTTTAGACAGTTGACTACCGCTGTCAACGACAACGTATGCTGGACATGACCACGCACTCGTATTCGATATCACGGACCTGGGTCATGAAAAAATGCAAGAGTTGTTTTTATTGACTTTCTGGCCTGAGAGGAGTTCATACTTGAGAAGAGTGGAACAAATGCGCCGCATTGCGCGTTTATCACCCGAGGAGAATATAATCAGATCGTCAACAAAGGAAAGATGCGTCACTAAAGGGCAGCCACCCGTAGTCCGATACCCGAGGAAGCTCGCCGTGTTGCCCTGCTTGATAAGATTACGGCCGAGCACTTCGGCCGCAATAATGAATAGGGATGGAGAAAGTGGATCACCTTGACGAATACCATGGTCATGAGCTTTGAAGAAGCCAAAAGTCACCCCGTTAATAATAATCGAAAACCAGGTGTTACTGACCGATTTCTAGAATTATTTATCCAAATTTCAGAGAACCCAAATTTATGAAGGTACCTAGATAAGAGATTGCCAATCCACTATATCGTAAGCTTTTTCCATGTCGACTTTTATGTCTATGTTCCCGCCTCTGTTGGAGAAATTCATCATGTTAACAAGTTCTTGAGCTAGCATAATATTATCAATAATATACCGACCTTGAACGGAGCCACTTTGTTCTTGGGAGATGATTTTAGGAAGAAGGGAAGTCATTCTACTTGCAATCAATTTGGAAGTGACCTTATTGACGAACGTGCAGAGGCTAATAGTTCTAAACTCGGCAAATGTCGATGGGCTTTGGACCTTAGGTATTAGAACCAAGTTTGTGCTGGAGATAGACTTAGGGTATTGTAGACCTTCCATAAAGCTGGTGACCGTCGCACAAAGATCCGCCTTGATCATGGTCCAACAATCCAGAAAAAAATGTTGCTGAAACCATCCACCCTCGAAGCTGCATCCTTATCCAAATCCTTTATCATACGCATGATTTTCTCTTCGAAAATGTGTTGAATAAGCTGTTCGTTGTCATCATCATTAATGATATTTGGTATGACATCAAGCAAATCATTGTCCATGGTAACCGCCTTTTTTAGAGAAATGCCTACCGGCTTCCGCCGCGATATCAATTTGACCTTGATTAGCGGCTTCATCTGCTGTATTTATCTGGTGAAGTATGTTGTTTTTGATGCAGGCATCAAAATATTTGGTGTTGTCATCCCTTTCTGAATCCCAGCGAATACGGGCCTTCTGTCGCCAGAATTCCTATTCGACGTCTATGCGATGTTGCAGCGCAGCCCACACATAAAGAAGCGATTGATGATGTTCCGGAGAGTCCGTACGATCCATAACAATCTCCTCTCTCTCGACCAAGGCTTCAACCATCCAGGTTTCAATGAATATGTCTCCAAAGGTTCTTGTGCTCCAGGGGGGGAAGAACCTTGCGCGTGGCCTTTAATTTCAGCGCAACTCCCTAAAATTCACGATGCTTACACCAGAGTGCAGGAAATTTGAATCCTTTGCAAAATTTAGTAGTAGTATCACAATCAATCAAGAGAGGGAAGTGGTCTTATTCATTACGATTTAAGTAGGTGGCCATAAAGGAGAACACCATATCCATCCATAATTGATTAACTAGGATGCGATCCAATATGGACAATTGATTCATATTCCTTTCATGTTGGTTGTACTACGTAAACTCGTTATCGGAGAAAGAAAGTTGTATCAGCAGGGCTTCAAATATAAACTGGTTGAAATCTACCATTGATCCAACGCTAGGAGAATTTCCACCTAATTCCTCATCTAAAGACATGTTCGCATTAAAATTCCCTCCCACTAATCACAGTGTCTCCGTATAGTCATCTTTGATTTGAAGCAGGTGATCTCATAGCTCGCGTCATTTTTTCTTGGTTGCTCCTCCATGAACAATCAAAATAATTTATTCTTTTGTCAATTCATTGTGCTTTAATGTGAACGACACCACCTGCTCACATTCCACAATCGTAGCAGCATCTACATCTTTGCCAGTGAACATCCAAATGTCCTTGGAACTAGCCACTGCGTTCGTAAACCCCAATTTGATCTTGAAATAGTTGATTTTCTCCTCCGAAACTTTTGCTTCAATCACCACCAAAACCGAAAGTTTATGCATCTTCTTAAGAGTTTTCAATCTGTTGATAGTCCTCTTTTCGGCTATCCCTCTCGCATTCCATATCATAAAGCTGATCATAATGATTTTGGGATATAGGGGATGATGAATTGCCAAAGATCACCTGCCGACCTTAGAGTCATAGAAGTCCCTTTGTAACCATTATCTATCATGAAGCTTCGGTTCCATCCCCTTATTTGCTTCTACCCCACTATGCTCACCCGATTACTGGTGACCCTGAGGATCCTTTACTGTCCCCTATGATGAGTTCCTCTAGATTATTCGCTTCTACCCCATTATGTTCATCCGCTTCTACTACCACTTCGTGCACCTCCTCTAGAATAGCCCAGGGGTTAATGGATAAGAAGTCCACCTCCTCTTCTGTCCCCTCTGACGAGTTCCTGTCTTCCTCTACAGTAGGGACGAAGGGAATAATTTGATTAAAGACAACACCGTTCGATGATAGAGGATGCGAAATCTCAGACGTAGAAGTGTGCTACAACGGGGCGATGACCTCTAAGACCATAGAATTAGCTATAGACTGACCGGCTTCCTCATCTTCCATAGTTGACATATCTACCACCATAGGCTCTGAGGAATCAGCTGTCCCCCAGACTGACTGGATAGCATGAGGAACCTCCTTATCCTTATAAGCATTGACCATTTGTTGCTTATTTTTCTTCGCTTTTAGCTTGATATTAGATTTTTTGCAGATAGAGGAATGTTGTCCTTGCAGACGACAAGCAGAGTAGTATGCCGAAAACTTTTCGTACTCCACCGGCTGCCAGAAATTACTACCTATAGAATTTTTAATGTGGATGTTGGGAGGTAATCTTGACTGATATCCAATTCTATATAGGCACGAGCTCTACTAGGCCTAGAGTGACCTTCCGTAGCTCTATCCAGTTGAAGAGGAGTACCCAAGCTGTCCACCAGGGTGAAGACAACTCAGGCTCGAACAAGTGTTATAGAAGGCCCAAAAACGAGACCCACACCGGAGAAATTGGGGATTTTTTTTCAACGGGGAGAAGTTAGGGGACCAGCGAAACACGCACATAGGTGCGCCTGCTACGAACCAAAGGCCTTTGGCCCGAAGCTTAAGAAAATCCATTTTCGACGTAGGTCGGATTAGCAGGTGTCTAGCATCGATAACTCCTACAGAGACGTATCCTGCCAGACTGATCTCGGCAATCGCTTTGTGAACCACATCCACCGAAGGGCACTAGTGAGAGAACTTTTCGACTAGAACGAACCACAGCAGACCTACGAAAGCATCAATCTTTGCCCTCGAGAACACCACCTCCGGATCTTCTTGGAAGAAGGATTTCAGACGGAGTGGGAAAGCGGAAGGGAAAATAGGGGGGCAGGGATGAGGCGGAGAAGGAACAACGAAAGGAACCGCGACCACCCCACCCACCACAACCGCATACGAGGCCATAAAGACTGGCCCCGAGGAACGGGGGTGGAAACATAGAGGGGAAAGAGGAAGGAAGGGAAGGGAAAAATCGTGGGTCGACGGCCGTAGGGGCCGCTGCAGCCGCGAGAATGGGGATCAAAACCTACATCATGCAAATATGATTTGTTGGAAAATAATTATTTATATATTACATCCCATTGGGTTTATTTGGAATTATTCTATAGGAAATGGTCCCACCAAGTACGTATTTTAATATAAGAGTTTTCTTTTATTGTCTTGCATACACGGAGAGTGGTAGCCCATGTGGTTCGTATGGTAAAATATTTTATCAGAGGGCAATGTTCAAATCCTCCAAGAAATATTTATTTTTATCATCTATTTCTTGAGAATTTTAATTAGGAGCTAGGCCAGACTCAGACGTGGGCGCGAAGTGGCACACTTCGTACGTACGCATCAAGCATAAGATGATTCTTTTATGCGGAGACTGCTCAAGAGCATCTCAGATCAGCATGACGTTCCGCGTGACAAGAAATGTTAGAATACAAAAATTTATAACAAGAAATTATCAAGAGATAACACAATATATATATATATATATATATATATATATATATATATATATATATATATTATATATATATATATATATATATATACAAATGCAAATTTATTCAACTAGCCTATTCATAAGGTATTGATTATTCCAATACTTTAATTAAAATTCTTAAATATGGAAAGATATTCTTGTACTTTCGACATTATACTAAGAACATATGAAAAGTTTGTTTTTTGAAAATTCCTAAAGCTTTAGAGTACTAATTTTTCATTCACCATATGGCATAAATAGCATTCAAACCATGTTAAAGCTCTATTTTATTTGGGCCAAGTTTTAAATATGTCATTATGACTAATTCGAGATCGATACAGTCCTAAAAACTTGAAATACGAACCTATAGATTGTTTACTAATTTTCTTACCTTATGAACTTAAGTAATGATACTTATAATGAAAATAAAATTTACTTGGTTTTATTGGTTATAATCCACTATTTGATTAATATTATCGATACTGGAAATACCCCCCTAGTTTTATTTTTAGGATTTCTAGTCCATGAATTATAGTACTTGTATAATGATGTGAAAATTTCCAAACTATGATAATAATCTAAACTAAATATATTTTGGAGCTCGATACAACCTATGTGGTATCCGGTATCAAATACAATTTATTCCTAAACAACTATATTATAATCATCCATCAATTTATCCTATATTAGTGCTAAGGACATCTAATATTGCACAAAATTAATTCCGGACAGCAGGGTATACCATATGAAAACAATTATTTAATTAGTCTTCTAAGATATTTTTACTACCATGGACTATTCAAAATATATATATATATATGTTTTGGAAGAACGAATTTATAAACGGCAACAACAGTATTACGAAAATGTTACAAGGCAAACATAAAACGCCCAACCCCCGACCAGCCAAAAACAACAGGTAAAGACAATAAGGAAAAAAAATTTAAAAGAGAGTAAAACGCCTTATCTGTCCAAAAACCAAAAGAATACCCCAACCCCACAACACAAACCACCGCAGTCACCCTGCCGCAACAGCAAGAAAGCCCTCCGTCGGCTCATGGTTAATATGAAATTTGTTGATGATCTTGGCCATTTGTTTGCAAACTTCCCTAATCAAGGCTTTTGATAAGGGCACTGCACATATTACTTGGGGCTAGCCCAGGATTGGGGCTAGCCCAGGATTGAGCAAAGTTTACTCACACTAGTCCATTATTTTACTTGAGGCTAGCCCACTTTCCCAAACCCTTCTCCCAAACCCTCCCCGCCCCACCGGAGCCCTCCCCCCTCCCGCCGGCGGAGCTCTCCAACTCTCCGAGACTTCGTCCTCCTTGTCGATGGCTCCCAAAGTCGACAATGTAGAGAATCGAACACGATTTTAGGGCATAAAATGTCGAGAATCGTCGACAACGTCGAGCAGTATCGGACGGGACTGTAGATTTTCCTACAGTCCTATATAGATTTAGGACTGTAGGAAAATCGACAGTCCTATGTATATTAAGGACTGTAGAATTTTCTACAGTCCTAAATTTATATAGGACTGTAGGCATTTCAACAGTCCTAAAAATTTAAGGACTGTCCTAAAAATGTATGTTAAATTTTTAGGACTGTCAAAATTTTGACAGTCCTACCAATTGAAAGTACTGTCAAAATTTTGACAGTCCTAAAAATTCAACATATATTTTTAGGACTGTCAAACTTTTGACAGTCCTACCAATTGTAAGGACTGTCAAAATTTTGACAGTCCTAAAAATATATGTTAAATTTTTAGGACTGTCAAAATTTTGACAGTCCTAAAATTTTTTTTTTCTGTTAATTTATTTTTGTTAATTGTTGGGGAGGCCAATTTCAAAATATCCTTAAAATTTCTATCCTTAAAATAATTTAAAGTATTCTGTTATTTAAAATAGTAAATTTATTAATGGTACATTAAAAATTTTGTAAAAAAAATAAAATTACAAAAAGTAAAATTTGGAGGTCGAAACATCATTTTTTTGCGATTCTAAAAATTTGGAAAGTCCGTCAAACAGTAAAACTGTTTATCCCGAAGTACTTTTCCATACGGTCATTTTGGCTCAAACTGGAGCTTGTTTCGATCTCCCAGTCAAAAGTTATGATACTTTAAAGTTTTATATTTTATATTTTTGCCCGTAATATGTACGTCTTACTTCGGATGAAAATTCTCTCTACACGAATTGTGTTACTCTCGTCGAAAACATACAAATATACCTATTGTGTGACGAAAAACGATTTGAAAACAAATAGTTATGGCCGTTTGAAGTCTGATCGACGGCAGACGTAATATTCGTACGGTAGATTTTTTATTTTTTTTTTATTTTGTTCAATGATAACATATTTTATTTTGGATGTTAAACTAAATAAAAAAAAAATCAAAATCCAAAACTAACTAAATAGAAATAAACTTAAAAAAAATTCTGACAATTAAAATGAGGACTGTCAAAATTTTGACAGTCCTCATTGTTTGTGGGACTGTCAAAATCCTGACAGTCCTAGTTTTATATAAAATTTTCAGTGGGTTAAAATTAGGACTGTCAAAATTTTGACAGTCCACATAGCTTGTGGGACTGTCAAAATTATGACAGTCCTAACAATTTGTAGGACTGTCAAAATTTTGACAGTCCTTCCAAGTGGTAGGACTGCCAAAATTTTGACAGTCCTGATTATAACAGTGGGCTAGCCCCGAGTAACTTTCATGATGGCAAACTTGTAATTTTTTTTTATATTTTAATGGACTAGCCCCGAGTAAAATGTGCAGTGCCCTTATCAAAAGCCCTAATCAATTGGGAAGGAGTGAATTGAATCAATACCCTTCATATCTTGCTTTATTTTCGATTCTTCCACAGCGTCTAACACACTGCCGCGACCACCGATGACCTGAACTAAGAATTGGGAACTCCCCATTACGCCTCCATTCTAGCCGCCAAATCCCTCCTGGATACCCCTATCGAAAAAATCCCACACCTGCTTCGCCTCCCATCTTGACATGAATATAAGTTCTAGTGTCTCCTCCCCCGGCTCTGCGCAGCAATAACATTTGGATACCAGTGAAAATCCGTGCCCCCGCAGGATGTCATCAACCGGAAGCTTTTTCTTGCTGATTCTCCACCCTAGAATTGACCATTTGAGAGGAATGAATTTGTGCCAACAATGGTTCGTCTCCTCAACCTCCGGCTTGAAAACCCGCAGCAGCCTCATAGACGACTCGAGCGAGTATCCACCAGCCCTTCTCCCACCGCCAAAGAAATTAATTTGTGCTTCTCCCCTGTCCCTGCTCCAAAGTAGCCTCCGCCACACCGGTGGCGCATTGATATTCGAAACAACCGATGAAGGATATGAGTTCAGCAAAGACCTCGCCCTTATAAATATGTTCCACAATCTACCGTAAGCTTTCTCCATGTCCACTTTCACTGCTATGTTCCATACATTTATCGGAACCCATAGCGCTGACCATATCGTGAGCCAAGGAATGTTATCTGTAATTTCTCCACCCCTCACAAATTTGTATTGTTCTCTTAAGATAAGCAAAGGAAGGAGGCCCGCCATCCTGTTGGCTATGAGCTTCGATATGATCTTGTTAAAAAAGTTACACAAACTTATTGGTCTGTAGTCCAAAAAATACTTCGGATTCTGACATTCAGGAAGGAGGATCAATAGTGTAATTGCCACTGCCTTAGGATATCCGAACCCCTCCATGAACGTCGTTACCGCTTCCACAATGTCCATTTTGACCATGCCCCAACATTCCCTGAAGAAGCTGCCTGTGAACCCGCCGGGTCCGGTGAGCTTCCTTGGTCCAGTGCCCTGATCGTATCCTAGATCTCTCCTTCTGTGACCAAAGTGATCAAATCTGTGTTGTCCTCTGGGGTAATCAATGTGTGGGGATTACGTTTAGCATATCCTCATCATAGTGCACATTCCCATTAGCCAAAAGATTGGCAAAAAAGGCAGCAACCTCCGTTTGGATTCCTTCTTGGTTATTCACGGTAATCCTAGCTTCGTTTTGGATCGTGTGAATGAAAAGATTGTTCCTTTTATTCAACATAATCATGGAAGAACTTTGTATTCGCATTCCCTTCCACGTCCCACCGCAACCTGGCCTTCTGACGCCAAAAGGACTTTTCCTACGCAAGAATGATCTTCAGATTGGCCCTTGACTCACCCAAAAAACACCTATGCTCCGAGCTCCCCGAACCATCCACAATAGCTTCTGCCTTTCTAGCCTCCTGAAATAGGTCTCCAAAGGTACCTCTGCTCCAACGAGCCAACACCTTCCTTGTTGCCTTGAGCTTCAGTGCCACACGAACCAGCAGATTCCTATGGCTTATTTTGTGCCATGCCTTCTCGACAACTCCCTGGAACTCCTCGTGTGAAACCCAGAAATTCAAAAAATTGAAGGACTTCTTCACCTGCGGATTGGACTCGCATATCTCAATCACAATCGGTGCGTGGTCAGAATCTGAGATGAGTAGTTGAAGAAATGAAAACCCCTTCAATCCACCCCTGATTCAACAAGACACGATCCAGCCTAGAGAGTTGGCGCCCTCCTCACCCTCCATCATATTACTCCAAGTGAAGTTATTACTAGAGAATGGTAACGCCGACAACTGACCTTCGAATATAAACTAATTGAATTCGCTCATAGATGTCGCCGATGGTGGGAGCCCCCCTTCTTCTCGCCTGGATGAATAACCGCATTAAAATTGCCCACCCCTACCCCCATCCACGACAGCTCCCAAAAATTCTACTGCACCTGCAAAAGTCTCTCCCACGGTTCTCTCATCTTCCTTTTAGTACAGCCTCCAGGGACACAAGTCAATAGGAACTCTCCAAACAACTGTGGATGTTCCACCACCACCGTCAACGCTTGTTCAAAGTCATCCACCACTCAAGCTTTAACTTCTTTACCTTAGAACAACCATATGTCTTTGCTACCTGCCAGAACCGATTCAAAACCCAACTTTATTCTCACTTGTTCCATCTTCTCCATAGCAACCTTCGCTTCCACAACTTCAAGAATTGAAATATTGTGCAACCTCTTTATTGTCTTCAGGAGATCCATCGTCTGAATATTCCTATCCCCTCGCATTCCATAAAAGGAAATTAATTATTGGATAGAGAGAGATGAAGCTCTCGATCCCCTTCGTAGCTGATCTAAGGGACATTGCCATAATTTTAGGTGTCTCCGCAGCCTTCCCTGCAGAACTACCTTCTAATGCCTTACCTTTCCTAATTTTACCCTCCAAATTGGCCACCTCTGCACTAGCGTAGCCCATCCGCACTTTCAGCTAACGGCGCCCATGAGTTCTCTATGAGTATGCCAATCCTCCCCTAGCTTGTTTGATCATCCCTACCCTTTTCCATATCTTTCATATCTGATTCCTTCTGAGAACAATGGGAATTCATCCCCTCCGAAGACACGTTCCCCCTGCCTTCATCCTGATTAGCAACTACCACTTCCTCCGATTCTTTGGTCTCTACAACATGGCTTTCTATTGGACCTCTTCTCATCTGATTGCCTTCCACTTCTACTACCTCTGACACCTAAATATCAACTACTAGGATTTCTACTTTTTATGCAATTTCCACTATAATCTGGATGTAATTCCTCTCTGATTTAGCCGTCCCTTCTCCATCTACACCCTCCTCTCTAACCACGCATGCTCCCATCTTCCCAATTTGAACACTCAAAACTTCTCTACCTTTAGTTATCCCTTCCCCCTCTGCGATGACCTTGTTGGCCAAGTCTATGGTACTCTCCCCTCATACTCCCACTTCCACATCCTTTGTAACCTTTGCCACTCTATTGACCTCCTCCACCCTCCTCTTTCCTAGAAGCCTCTGTTAAAATGACTATTCCACCATTATTAGCCTTAGCCTTCGTTATCGCCATAGCCTTGAACTTTTTTCCACTCTTCTCTGGTCTCGAAGCCTTTGTAACCTGTACCCTTTCCTGTATGATCTTCTTCCCTTTCTTGGAGTGAAGCTCAGAAGTCTTAGATTTCTCACACCCAGCATAAGTGTGTCCTTGGTAAAAATAGAGCTTACAATACGACGGAACGAATCATACTACACCGACTGCCAAACACTACACCCCTCTGGAAAATCCAGCTGAATCCAGGACAGAAGAATTTTGCATATGACTAATTCCACTAACACCCGAGCACAACTCAGACGCATAAAAACCTTTGTCGCCTTGTCCATCTTCAACCAGGCTGAAGTCTGCGAGATCATAGGAACATCGCCTTCCTCAGACCTAGAGAAAGGGGTGGAGGTGGGGAAGAGATTATATATATATATATATATATATATATATATATATATATATATATATATATATATATATATATATAATAAAGTACTATAAATTTAGTCATTCTAGAATTTGATTCTAGAGTGACACATAGAATTCCAACTTGGTATCAGACACGACATGCATCTTATAAATGTTCTAAGGTACCAACTTCAAATAAATACTTTTATATACACCATAGATTAGATTATGTATAGATTTACACATACTTTCCTATGCACTCATTCATCTATAATTGATTTAAAGTATATAAATAGAAATATCTTTATTCCATGGTATATATATATATATATATATATATATATATATGAAGAATAATTCTTTCGTTTATAAGGTTTTTTATTATCTTTGAAATCCTTATAATCTTTTTCTTTACCCTTCGAATTAGAAGACTGCTTAGAAGTATCAATTGCGAATTGTTCGCAGAATTCTCCTAATTGCTTTCTCTCAGTTAATTTTTGAGATTTTATTTGATTTTTTAGCTTTAGGTCATTACATAAAGCTAAACCTTCTTCAATGCACTTATTGATAAGATTTCCATAAGTGTATTGAGCATAAGGAATTGTTCCATTATTTTGGTTTCTTAATCCTTTTCTAATTTTTCTCTACAAAGAGATTGGGAAGGCCATCAATAAATTTTAATTTTCAATGAGCATCATTTGCATCTTCCAATAGTATTACTCTACTTAGATAAGTACTTTATACCATCTAAAGTGAGTTAATGTTGGACATCTCCCCAGTCATTTGAGGATTTTTTTTCTTCTTAAGGAGTCATTTAGTTTCTTAAGTGGACTGTCTTCAATAATTTCTCTCTTAATCTGAGAGTCACTAAGGATCTCATTATCCTTAACATATTTTTTGATTGATGTTAATTTGTCGTTCTCATCAATCTTACTCCACCACTTAATTAGGAATTTTCTAACCAAGACTGAAAAATTATTTGAATCATATTCACCTTTAATTATCCATTTGAAAATGTATGAAATCTCATACTGGATAAAGAAGTACATGGTACTTTCACCTTCAAAAAGAGTGTCAGGCTTTTGACAGTAAGGAAAATATTGAATCAAATCTGAGAAAATCTTCTGACTAGATGAGCGAAGGATTTCAAGTGTGGCACCCATTTGTATCCACCAGCTATTGAACCAAGCAGGAATCTCCTGTCTCAAGATATTAGGGCATATTTGGATGAACCAATAATGTTTCTTCATAATATTATTGAAATAGAAAACCTTATAGAAGGCATCAATATAGTCCCAATAAATATATGATATGGACAAATTTTTGTCTTTGTTCACCAAAAATTTAGGTCGGTTAGGATGTAATTCCCCCTACGATTGGTGAGTCATAATTTTGCGGATGATCAATTTGCTGTATGATACTTCACTCTTGAGATCATTGGCTCTCTGGTAGAAGTGCTGAATTTCCACAGATTTAGTGGATATGAGGATGGCCTCAAAAATAGTTCGATGTTTATCTTTGGTAGGAAACATAGAAGTTTTCAAATATTTATCCTTAAGTTTCCATGGATCATTCATTAACGGAACATCATATTTTTTCAATTGGAGAA
Source organism: Iris macrosiphon (assembly GCA_036927795.1). Lineage (NCBI taxonomy): Eukaryota > Viridiplantae > Streptophyta > Magnoliopsida > Asparagales > Iridaceae > Iris > Iris macrosiphon. The sequence continues at coordinate 118,627,314 of JAYESA010000004.1, forward strand.
TAACTTCGGAATAATTTTTGTAAGTAAGGATTTCTTCAGTCTCAATCGCCTGTTTGTTTGAAACTGTATCATCGAGGATATTATCCAGTTTTCCTCCCTTATTAGAGGAATCTGATATGCTACAAAGAACAATATTTTTATTGGGATGAGGAGTATTTTTGTGAAGATTGACGGGTGCCGGAACCCATAGCTATTTTTCTTTCATTTTATTCATTATTCTGCAAAAAATTACAAGTAAGAAAGTCAGAAAGTGATTTATCTTTATTATCACGCCCCGATTTCGTGGAATCGATAGTCGTCCCCCGGGCGTGACCGTCGGCGGGCCTAGGTTGCGCACCGCATAAGGCTAAGGTATTTTATTTCGCATAGCAAGAACATATTCAGAGTACGCAGATAAATTGAAAGACATATTTGAAACGTGGAAAAGTTCTCTTTTATTGATAATATGAACATCTATTACAAACTCTTGAACTGAGTCATAAGGTTGCCACACAGGCTTACAAAATGTTGACACAAAATGAGATAGCAGTCCTGTACATTACATCCTTTACTAAACTTCAAAATGATAAAGACCTCCTGGTGGAATGATAACCTTTCCAAGGAGCTGCATTGAGTCTTGTGTAGCTAGCTCCTTGCTTCAAAATGCTTCAAAGATGGCACGCTCAGGACGCGCCTACAGCTAGACTAGATCGGGGATTGACTTCTGCTCCTTGCTCGGCTCTCCTTAGTGCGGGAAATCTGTTTCAACGAGGGTCAGTACATTGAAACGTACTGGTGAAGGCAAGCTAACCCAACTATACCAATCAACACGTTGTTTAGATGAAGCATGCATATTTAATTGTGGTCTTTCTATCTTGCCTTAGTTTATTTTACAAGCAAGCAGTATATGTGGAAACTACTGAAATAAACTTGCCACCGTTCGGTGACTTTTACCTGCCCGTCTGAACCACCTGCACAAAACTTACCATGTCCTTCCCTGCCACGAAGACACAAGTTAGTTTGCAACAGGTTTAAATAAGCACGGGGATCACTGGCACGTTGCCAAAATAGACAGTTCTAGTCTCAGTACGAAATATCGTGCGACGCATAGTTCAGGATGTTACAGGCCATTCCGTCCTATAGCAGGCGACTATCAGGAGTTCCTCCGGATCAGATCGGTGCTAGTGTCCCAGCGACCGTCCGCAGGAACTAAGACCTTGTGCACAAGTTGTTCGTGATCGAACGAAGTACACTAAGTTAGCAGTTGAGGCAAATCAGGGCAATATCAGGCACATGACAGTAACAGGGCAAGATCTACTTTTGCATAATCTTCCTGTTCAGTTTATTTCATTCAGGATGAGTTCTATATATAGCACAATTTAAAGAAGAAGTATATATTCTAACTTGTATTTATGCATATGATGAACATTCCAAACGAACAAGCATGCAAATGAGTAATCGTTCACAAGTTTGATTGACAAGCATAATAATTTAAGTCTATTCCATTTTAGCTTGACATCTTTTAGTTATTACTTGGTATCGTTTGATCGGGGCAAGCAAGAATACAAAATTTTAGATGTGAAGACTTAGAAGAAGGGCCAACTGAATTGAATATAAGACACTCACAAGTTTGTTGGAAGGAAGAAGGAAATAGGTGCTTCAGGAGTCCGTTCGAGCGTTGCCTACTGCTGGTTCACCTGCATTGCCATGAACAGCTGATCAATACCTCTTCCACTCTTTCCAATATCGGAATTGAAGTGTAGTTCAACGAACGAAGATAATGAAATCATCAAAACCGTTCAAGAAAACAAAAGCAAATCCGAAATCCAACTCAAAGCACAAAGCAACAAGCGACAGCGAAAACTAGGCAACAAAGATGCAGCGGAGAGGTCCCTCTTGACTCTGCCGCTAAGTCGATCCTAGGGGCACGGTCCACTGAATATGGGAATCGATTCTGAAGAAACAAATCCATAACGAGGATGAGTTCTTGATTCAATCTATCTTGATCAAACGATACCGTCATGTATTTCTTAGCCGCGCTCCCCGAATAGGGGGAACAGGGCACCACATCCTACCCAACTAATTGGAAGTTTCGTCCCGAAACTTAGGAATAGAACCTACCAGTAGGAAATAATGAGGGAAACCTTTTCCTCATCTCAGATTCAAGCTCCCAAGTGGATTCTTCAACCGAATGATTCCGCCAAAGCACGCGCACGAGAGGAACCGAACGACTTCGGAGCAGCTTTTCTTTTCGATCCAAAATTTGCATAGGTTGTTCAATATACGTCAAGTCTGCCCTAAGGTCCAGTTGATCAAGATCTACCAGGTGGCTCGGGTCGTACGCATACTTCCTAAGTTGAGAAACATGGAAAATATCGTGCACTTCGGATAGTGACGGCGGTAGGGCAATTTGATATGCAACTGAGGTGACTCGCTTTTGTATCTCGAACGGGCCGACAAATCTCAGACTTAGCTTTCCTTTAGCTCCAAATCTGGCGACTCCTCGCATGGGCGAAACTTTGAGAAATACACGGTCTCCTTCTAGAAACTCAAGTGGCCGTCGATGCGCATCAACATAGCTCTTTTGGCGACTTTGAGCTACCTTTAGTCTTTTCCGAATTAAGCAAATCTTTTGAACGGTTTGCTCAACAAGCTCAGGGCCAAGAATCTGCCGTTCTCCAACTTCATCCTAACAGATCGGAGATCTGCACTTCCGCCCATACAATGCCTCATACGGCGCCATCTGAATGCTGGATTGGAAACTGTTGTTGTATGCAAATTCAGCTAACGGTAGATGCAGGTCTCAACTCATCTTCAAGTCCAAGGTGCAGGGTCGTAGCATGTCTTCGAGGATCTGGTTGACATGTTCTGTTTGGCCATCGGTCTGTGGATGATAGGCGGAGCTAAACTTCAACTTTGTCCCCATTGCTAACTGTAGGCTTTCCCAGAAACGCGATATGAATCGACCATCTCTATCAGAGACTATGGATACGGGCACGCCGTAGAGCCGAACAATTTCGTTGAGGTAGATCTGAGCCAAGCGGTCGACGCTCCAAGTACTTTTGATAGAAAAAAAGTGAGCTAACTTAGTGAGGCGATCAACAATAACCCAAACGACATCATTCCCCCGTTGCGTCTTTGGCAAGCCAACAATAAAATCTATTATTATTTGTTCCCATTTCTACTCCGGAATAGCGAGGTTCTGCATCTCTCCGCCCGGCTTATGGTGTTCAGCCTTTACCCTCTGATAAGCCATGCAATAAGACACTAACAGCGCCACATCTCGTTTCAAGCCGTGCCACCAAAATATCGTTCGGATATCTCGATATATCTTTGTGCTACCCGAATGAGAAGTATAACTAGCATAATGAGCTTCAGTGAGTATCTCTTTTCTGAGGGCCGCATCGTCTGGAACGCACAGTCTTTCCTTCACTCGGATCATCCCGTCCGTGCCTACCGCAAAGTCGGTTGTCTTTCCTACTGAGATAAGAGCTTGTATCTTTGCAGAAATATATCATCCTTCTGAGCGGCCTTGCCTTTTGTAACAAGTCAGGCTCGAGGCGCAGTTGTGCCACTTGTGCCCCCTTTTTGTATCTGATTAGTAGTATAATGCCCAAGGATTCAAGATCTCGGCGCAGCCTGTCATCAATAGCCAAACTTCCAACGAACACTCGACTCAGTGCATCAGCTACGACGTTTCTTTTGCCAGGCGTGTATCTGATCATTAAGTCAAAGTCGCTAAGAAGTTCAAGCCAACGCCGTTGACGAAGATTCAAATCTTTTTGTGTATACAAATATTTTAAATTTTTATGGTTCGTATAAATATCGCACGGTACACCATAAAGGTAGTGGTGCCACAGCTTCAGCACGAACACCACCGCAACCAGTTCTAAATTATGCGTTGGGTAGTTCTTCTCGTGAGGCTTTAGCTGCCTCAACGCGAAGGCTATCACTTTATCCTTTTGCATCAGGACACATCCCAGACTCTTACCTGACGCATCACTGTATATTTTAAAGTCATCAGGTCTGTCCGGAAGGGTAAGAATTGGTGCAGAGATGAGGCGCTGCTTTAACTCCGCAAACGAAGCTTCACAGTCGTCCGTCCAAGTAAACTTTGCTCCCTTCCGAGTGAGCTGAGTCATGGGCGATGCAATTTTTATAAAGTCTTGTATATATCTCCGGTAGTAGCCCGCCAAACCAAGGAAACTCCGAATATCGCTAGCTGACTCCTGCCGTTTCCACTGCATAATGGCTTCTACCTTCCGTGGGTCTACTGAAATGCCTTGCACAAAAATAATATGCCTTAAAAAGGATATATTGTCCAGCCAAAACTCGCATTTACTTTGCTTGGCATATAACTTGTTGTCTCAAAGGGTTTGAAGCACCATTCGCAGGTGTCCTGCGTGTTCATCCCTATTCTTCGAGTACACCAAGATGTCATCAATAAAAACCACCACGAATTTATCGATGAATGGCCGAAACACTCGATTCATAAAGTCCATGAATGCAGCTGGTGCATTCATCAGTCCAAAAGGCATAATGGAAAATCGTAGTGCTCGTAACGGGTTCGGAAGGTAGTCTTCGGCATGTCTTCTGGCTTAATGTTCAGCTGTTGGTAGCCCGAGCGAAGATCGATTTTTGAAAACACCGTTGCCCCTTGCAGCTGATCAAATAGGTCATCTATCCTTGGCAAAGGATACTTGTTTCTGACGGTGACCTTGTTCAGCTCTTGATAATCGATACAGAGGCGTAGCGTCCCGTCTTTCTTCTTCACAAAGAGCACAGGTGCGCCCCAAGGAGACACGCTCGGATGGATGAACCCACGATCCAGTAACTCTTACAGTTGGCACTTTAACTCTTTCAATTCAGCAGGGGCCATTCTGTACGGAGGCTTAGAGATCGGCTGTGTATTCGGAAAGGTGTCTATGGTGAATTCGATCTCTCGGTCTTGTGGCATGCCGGGTAGTTCGCTCGAAAACACATTAGGGAACTCCGCCTCAATGGAAGAAGACTCGACGTTTGCGTAGTCCTGCTGTGTGTCCCGAATCGACGCTAGGTATCCCGTGCATCCTGAGTGTAGCATTCGCCGAGCAGATATTGCAGAAATCACAATGCAGGCCCTGGTCGCATCAGTTACTGGACTACTAGTGTAGCAGAATTCGGCTTCTCCAGGCAGGCAAAAGATGACTCACTTTTCTGCACATTCAATAGTTGCCGAGCAGGCGCCGAGCCAATCCATTCCCAAAATGATATCATAGTCTCTAACATCTAGAACTAAAATATCAAGCGATAGCTTCCTTCCTCCAATACAGACATAACCACCTTAGCATACTGAACGGACAAGCATTTTTGTGCCTAACGGTGTGCTAACACTAAGGTCTAGATACAACGAAGTCATTTCTATATTGTTCTTCATGATAAAATTTTTGGATATAAAACTATGCGTTACACCAGAATCAAATAACACACAAGCAGGTATGTTATTGAAAAGCAAAGTACCTGACACGACGATGTCTGAGGCCAAAGCTTTCTCTCGTGTCATCGTATAGACCCAACCTTGAGCTTGGCGACGCTTTTGCTAAGGTGCAGCTAGATTGGCCTGGGTTGCAGTAGCTTGATTTGGATGTCGAGGGGAGAGGAGCGAACAGTTGCTAATCTTATGGGTTGGATCGCCATAACGAAGGCATGTGCCGAGCCTCTTGCGACAGTCATTTTCGATGTGCCCCCTTTTGTTACAGAAAGTACAACGTTGTCCCTGATTTTCTCTTTGACGCCTGCCGTGGTTTGGATGCTTTGCAGCATTGTTTTCTCTTTCGTTGCTTTGGCATTTATGATTGGAGGTATGCACAGCGCCGGTAGGAACGTGAGGATACTACGGTTCAAGAGAAAGGGCGTAGTTCAAAACTTCCCGTATTGTCTGGTATTGTGGAACGACTACGTGCGCGTGGATGGCAGGACGTAGACCTCCTTCGAATCGCCTGGCACGACTCGTTACATCGGGTAGATAGGAGCTGGTAAACTTGGCAAGCCTGTTAAACTCGGCATAATACTGTTTAACTGTCATGCTGCCCTGCCGTAGTTGTACAAACTCGTTTTCTTTCTGTCGTCGTACAGGTGGGGGTATGAAATCCTCCTCAAACGTGCAACAGAAGGTGGCCCATGCTATTTCCTTCCCTCTATCATCAGCTGGAAAAGATCGTCGATGCACGTTCCGCCAATCGTGCACGTTGAGACGAAGCTGCAGTTGAGCACATGCGACGCATTTCTTTTTAGGTACTTCCAACAGTGAGAAATGATCCTCAAGTTCGACCAACCAATCTAGAGCCACTATCGGATCCTCAGTACCCTTGAATGTTGTGTTGCAGACTTATTTGAAGTTGCCAAAGTCGAAGGCAGTCACTTTCCTCTTCCTTGAAGTTTAAGGCATCTCGACTTCAAGCACGGGTTGCTCCACCGGATTCATTACTGTTGCCACGGACTGGTTGGAGACCAATTTCTGCACAATCTGCTGCAGGGTATCTACCTGGTTTTGCTAGACTAAGAATCGTGTCTCTATATTGTCTTGAAACTTGAGTGGTCTCTCATCCGCTCGTTTCTCAGCCCGTTCATAATGAGCTTCATCCCTTTGTTGGTTAGCTTATAACATCCGCATCATTTGCTGAAGCGGATCGGTTTGAGACATGGCTTGCTGGCTCTGAGAGCTTCCTGATGTGCCGAAACTGCTCTCTTGGGCTTGCGTCTCGCCCGGTGCTTGCGCTGAGGATTACGCTTGAGCCATTCCTTCAAAAGAAGGTAAATTACATCAGAATCATAATGTATTATGGACTCATTGTATGAACATATCCCGTTTTGGCCTAACGAGTTCTAGAGTTCGCACAAGGATTTATCGTTAGAGGAACTTTTCCAGTACGAGGGTCAAGGAACTTGAAGCTGTGCTCTGATACCAACATGTTATGCCCCGATTTCGTGGAATCGATAGTCGTCCCCCGGGCGTGATCACCGTGCGGGCCTAGGTTGCGTACCGCACAAGGCTAAGGTATTTTATTTCGCATAGCGAGCACATATTCAGAGTACGCAGATAAATTGAAACACATATTTGAAACATAGAAAAGTTCTCTTTTATTCATAATATGAACATCTATTACAAACTCTTGAACTGAGTCATAAGGTTGCCACACGGGCTTACAAAATATTGACACAAAATGAGATAGAAGTCTTGTACATTACATCCTTTACTAAACTTCAAAATGATAAAGACCTCCTGGTGGAATGATGGCCTTTCCACGGAGCTGCATTGAATCTTGTGTAGCTAGCTCCTTGCTTTAAAATGCTTCAAAGATGGCACGCTCAAGACGTGCCTACAGCTGGACTGGATCGGGGATTGGCGTCTGCTCCTCGCTCGGCTCTCCTTAGTACGGGAAACATGTTTCAACGAGGGTCAGTACATCGAAACGTACTGGTGAAGGCAAGCTAACCCAACTATACCAATCAACACGTTGTTTAGATAAAGTATGCATATTTAATTATGGTCTTTCTATCTTGCCTTAGTTTATTTTACAAGCAAGCAGTATATGTGAAAACTACTGAAATAAATTTGCCACCATTCGGTGACTTTTATCTGCCCGTCTGAACCACCTGCACAAAACTTATCATGTCCTTCCATGCCATGAAGACACAAGTTAGTTTATAACAGGTTTAAATAAGCATGGGGATCACTGGCATGTTGCCAAGATGGACGGTTCTAGTCTCAGTACGAAATATCGTGCGATGCATAGTTCAGGATGTCACAGGCCATTCCGTCCTATAGCAGACGACTATCAGGAGTTCCGTCCGGATCGGATCGGTGCCAGTGCCCCAGCGATCGTCCGCAGGAACTAAGACCTTGTGCACAAGTTGTCCGTGATCAAACGTAATACACTAAGTTAGCAGTTGAGGCAAATCAGGGCAATATCAGGTACATAACAGTAACAGGGCAAGATATACTTTTGTATAGTCTTCCTGTTCAATTTATTTCATTCAGGATGAGTTCAAAACATAGCACAATTTAAAGAAGAAGTATATATTCTAACTTGTATTTATGCATATGATGAACATTCCAAACGAACAAGCATGCAAATGAGTAACCGTTCACAAGTTTGATTGACAAGCATAATATTCTAAGTCTATTCCATTTTATCTTGACATATTTTAGTTATTACTTGGTATCGTTTGATCGGGGCAAGCAAGAATATAATATTTTAGATGTGAAGACTTGGAAGAAGGGACAACTGAATCGAATATAAGCCACTCACAAGTTTGTTGGAAGGAAGAAGGAAAGAGGTGCTTCAGGAGTCCGTTCGAGCGTTGCCTACTGCTGGTTTACCTACATGATCTGTCACGCCCCAGTCCCAAAAATACGTAGGACTAGGATAAGTAAGCATGCCAGTCGCATGGATATCGTAACTCCAATATATGGAAACCAAATCCATACGTACGCTGTAATATGAATATCAAATTCACGTATGGTATAACATGTATTACAAGTCACAGGGTATAATCTAAATCTCATCCACGAAGATCAAATATAAATAACTAACCAGTATCTATGAAACTAGATTGCAATAAGAAGAATCTAAGGATGATAGTTGGATGGAAACAAATCCACTACCAACTCGAATGGAAAAGTAAATACAATATAAGTACAATACAACAAACACAATATAAGAATACCAGCTATCAATCACGGGCTCGAAGAGAAGACACCCTCGAATCATATATAACCATCCGAACCTGCGCTCCTGCGAATACTCAAGAACAGATACACCTGGAAGGGCCAGGTCCTCAGAGGGACATAACAAGATACATAAAAGTATGCCAATAAAGTAATGAAATAAATATCTAATGGTCGCCTAACCGTCTAAGTGAATGCAGTTAAGAACAATTTTTCCCACAAGTGAGTTATCTAGCTGAAAACTGGGATTTGGCATGGTTCTCTTTTGGAGATCCAGGGGCCTAAAAAGGTACATCGTCTTTCGAACGCCGGAGGCCCGCCTGATAATAATATAATATATAGTGGTCATCACCATCCGTATCTCCAGCGGAGAATTCGGGCGCACAGAAAAAGTGCAAAGGAGCTCAAATGCGGTACTTGTTGTTCTCCCCACCCCATGCTCTAAGCATGTCATATCCATGACACGATAATACCTCTAATAACTGCCAAGTCTACTAGCATGCAAAGTTTCTAACAACAGTTATTCCTAACGCACGGCCCATAAGTACATGAGGCCAGACCTGTCACGCAGTCCGTGATCTATATGAGACTCACACTCGTGTAACGACTGTGTCACGGCCAATGAACCTAATGATGCTACATGATAATGGGTAGTCTCATAAACAAGGTCAATGCGAATACATAAATAAAAACTTATCGCGATGACACCGTCGCGCGCATTTTATATAAAAGTTAAAATATATGAACTAAAGACAAAAAATTAAAGATGCATGCAATCATATGGAATAAGAATAACAGTACAATAGCAAGGTATACTTGCCTGGCAAAAAATATGCGATGTATCAATAACCTGCTCCAGAAGTCACGCAGAATAAATCCAACATCCTGTTTAATAAGGGTTCATGCTAAAATTTGCATGCTCCTTTACTTTACATAAAGAAACTATTGCTCTCTTTTCCTTATTCATGGGGCCCACAACCCTTCTCTTCTATTAAAAGAGAAGCATACTTATCTTCTTCATTTCCAGGAAGGAACAAAAGTTCTTTTTCATCTTTCTTCTTCATCATTAAGAATTTGAAAGAGTGCAGTAACCAACGTGGCTCTCGGCACACCGTTGCTGATGTCGGGTTGAATGAAAAAATATGCCACGGAGTTAAATCAACGAGGAGACACGAAAGAGGTCGAGCGATGGCCACCATGCCGATGTAGCTCTCCCATCTACACATGTCTAGGTGACATACATAGAGATGCTGAACTAAAGAAAGTGGGGAGGCGAGGCCGGTGGACGTGGTGGTCGTCAGTAGAGTAGGACAGAGTCAACGGTCGGGAACGGGAGGCTTCGGCCAGTGCAGCTTCTCGGAGTACATATGGACGGGTAGGTCAACGTGGGGTACTCCAAGATATCCGAACGTACATGGCGAGGACTCGCGGCTACTCGACTTGTGGAAGGGCACCGACATTGCTAGGGATGCCATGGCCATGGCTTTAGAATCGGGAGGAGGAAGAAAAAAATGGGAGGTTAATGGCGAAGGTTCTAGAACCACCTAGCATCATCGATGGTTAGGGATAGATGACGCCGATCCTCCGGCTGTGATGCGGCGGTAGTCGACGGTTAGGATGAGGTGGTTGTCGGATCGTTGACTGGGAGGGATTAAGGTCGGTAGAAAGTGTCAGGGGAGATCTGGAAGATTCGTGATTCTTTCGACTGCATCGGGAACACTCAGGGACATTTGTCGATGATGAGAGATGAAGGTGGTGATCGTCGACAAGGTGGCTCGCTGCTCCGGAGGTCGGGACTCCGGCCAGGAAGGGGGAGGAGGAAGAAGAACAGTAGAGAGGACTTGGGGATGTCGGCTGATGTTTGTGCATTGGGTTTTATTTCGGGGAAAAGAAAATTTAAGGTATATTTATATATGATGAGGTGAACTCTTGAGGTTGACCTACGGTTTGATGTTTGACCTAGGTTTTGAACTTGGTCCACACTCTTTGGCTTGGGCCTGGGCTTGCATGAGGATGTAGGGAGGCTACAATTTGCATTGTTTAAATGCAATTATTGGATTAAAATAAAGAGGCGATGTTGCGCATTTGTATATCCACAAAATTATGATAAAAAATCCTATGAAGGGGAAAAATAGATTTCTTCATGAATTGTCTAATGGTGGGGACACCTCAATACATTTTTGCATAAAATCTCCCCAACAATTGGAAGAATTGTACCAAGGTGGAAATTAGATTTTAATTAATTAAATCGAACGCGCACGATGTTCTAGAATTAATTAGGAGTACCTGGGAATAAAATTAGATGGGACACAAGTGTCAGAGGTGTAGAGGGTACAATACAAAATATTAATAAAATTCGGATTGCACAAAACTGTCAAGATTGTGTCTCCAATTTTGATTGGGACCCCCAAGGGTACAAAATTGGAATTTATTTTGAATTAAGAAATAACGTCCGCGACGTTTATTGTGCGGCTAAAATATAGCACCAGAGAGCAATATTATAAGTTGCACAAGGGTCAGAATAGTAGGCGGACATGTCTAGGATGAGGTTGTGAAATTCGTAGATAGGCGATGGCTAGTGAGGTGCTCCAATTATCGAAGCAACAGTAAGGTGCGCTACGCGATAAAATAATGCATAGCTAAATCAAATGACGTGTTCTAAATCTTGTTGGTTCAAACTATCCCTAGTTTCATTATCTAAGCGAATTAGGCCTAATTTTGGGTGAGGGAGTTTACAATCTACCCAACTTAAAATAATTTCGTCCTCGAAATTAAACTAGGGTAGGGTTTCTCTATCTAACTTCACTTGATTACAGTATAAAGAATTCTCCTTAAGTTAACATTGCAGTTTCTACCCAACTTAGAATTTACCCATCTATCATCTAAGGCTATACATCTAAGAAAGCTATGCCCTAAATTATTTAATCATGCTATTTAATCCTCAAAGTTTTTAACACCAAACATATCATCTATGATATGCCCTTAATCATTTATAAAAGATAGTCACCAACAATGCGATTGGCCTGTGGGGTATATCTAGTACTATCTATATATCGAACTTATACCAAGCAAGGGGTTTCGTCTTTTCGAAATAAGGGAAGACGGAGATCAATAATAAAGAGTTCAAGGGAGAGGTAATAGAATAAAAGTATCAGGATCAAGGCGTTTAAATAATTGAAATGAGAATTGTCAAAGCAGTTGTGGATTAAAATCCTATTTTGGTACTTCTTTGTTCGCATGCTCGTATTAGTACAGTTATGTAACCGATACGATATGTCAAACATGTCTAGGGCAAGTATATTCGTCTACTAATCACTACATATCTCAATCCACATAAAGTAGTATTACGAAGGACGAATCAAGCGTACTAAGGTTAGCTAGACCTTAATACACTGATTCTGAAATATATTAGTGTACGCGTCCAATAATACATATGTCGTGAACAAGCTTGATAAAAGAATGAGCTTGCAAAACTAGGCTGTAACAGCAGCATAAGTCGAGGTAGCACAAAAATATAAGTACGCTAGATGATGATGAAAGTAGGTACAAATTAATGCAAGTTCACAAAAACAAAAACAAAATAAGCAATAATAATAAAAAGACTCTACAATCTTTACAGTTATCATACAACCTCCTTGTCTAAGTCGCTAGTCGACCAAATAGGGGCATGGACCTCTAAATTCTATCGTCTGAATAAACACTGTCGTCTTTTGCTAGCATGCGATTAATATTATTCAGTTACACTTCGAGAATGAGTCAAAAGACTATGTGATACTAGGTTGTGAGGTATACTACCTAACTTATAACAGTTGAACTACTATTGAATTGTCTTAAAGATACCGCAAAACTCCTGTTAAGGTCTACGAGAAGGGGTCTTAGTACCTATTAGGGTATCCTCCTATATTACATAGGTCATGGTCGTCTTAAGTCTTAGTCTTAGTGCTTATAGAGCAAGTGTCAATAGGAAGGATAAAAGAGTTACTAGCCGTCAAGGGGAAAGGGATCTAACTTGTATCGAGGTGGGGGTACAATTTACGTGGCCTAAACTAGGGATAATCATCACAATCTAATTGAACAACTTAACTATCAGGTTCTAACTACAAGGTACACAATTCAAAATTCAAGATGACAACTATAGCTATAGCAACTATATATCCTATCGTAGAATACAATCACTTGGTCTATAATTAGAGGTGTCAAGTGGCACGAGTTGAAAGATGAAGAAAGAAGGAGATAATTTATTCGTCGCACAATTAGCGAACGTTAAGGCCGCAGAGGAATAATATATAAAATTTAATAGAAGGTCTCTAGATAGTATCATGGTTCTCTAAGGGGGTGGTATGCTAGTTGCTATGTTCGAGGTATGATCAAGGAAAAAGTGTTGATTACATTCCTCTAGGCTTCCTAAGGCACTGTCTGCTTATCTCAAGACAAGGATCTAAATTTATAGTTCTCCAATACTTATCTAACTACGAAGGTTAGGTTCAGTCCTAATATTCAATTTTTGGTTTCCTATTGGTTCCTCAATACTAGGGTTAAACAATATGGTCGAATTCTAACTAACTATAGTAGTGTCTATACTACTCTCAAGTATTCGTAATTCATCAAGGGGTAATGGTAAACCAATCTATAGATAAGGAATTTCTAGGATTCACTAGATATTCTAAACTTAGTGGTGTATCTATATTCTCGTTGTATTCTTAATAGGTGTGCTACCCTAATTATCATCCTAATAACAGGGGTTTCTATGTTCTAGGAGGAGGCTATACCCAAAGAACTATTAGGGATGCACATGAATCAAGCATGATGCAATTGTTCAACTAAAATAGATAGGAGGAAGATGAATCATAGTCAATTATGGATGAGATCCTATACTCTAGTCCTAGGTGCAGGCTTGTTCGGTACAGTAACGTAACCGAGACAATATGCTCTCGACCTGCATGGGCCACCACTAAAAAATGTCACGCCCCAGTCCCAAAAATACGTAGGACTAGGACACGTAAGCATGCCAGCCGCATGGATATGGCAACTCCAATATATGAAAACCAAATCCATACGTACGCTGTAATATGAATATTAAATTCACGAGTGGTATACAATGTATTACAAGTCACAGGGTATAATCTAAATCTCATCCACGAAGATCAAATATAAATAACTAACCAGTATCTATGAAACTAGATTGCAATAAGAAGTATCTAAGGATGATAGTTGGATGAAAACAAATCCACTACCAACTCGAATGGAAAAGTAAATACAATATAAGTACAATACAACAAACACAATATAAGAATACCAGCTATCAATCATGGGCTCGAAGAGAAGACACCCTCGAATCATATGTAACCATCCGAACCTGCGCTCCTGCGAATACTCAAGAACAGATACACCTAGAAGGGCCAGGTCCTCAGAGGGACATAACAAGATACATAAAATTATGTCAATAAAGTAATAAAATAAATATCCAATGGTCGCCTAACCGTCTAAGTGAATGCAATTAAGAACAACTTTTTCCACAAGTGAGCTATCTGGCTGAAAACTAGGAATTGACATGGTTCTCTTTTGGAGATCCAGGGGCCTAAAAAGGCACGTCGTCTTTCGAACACCGGAGGCCCGCCTGATAATAATATAATATATAGTGTTCATCACCACCCGTATCTCCAGCGGAGAATCCGGGCGCACAAAAAAGTACAAAGGAGCTCAAATACGGTACTTGTTGTTCTCCCCACCCCATGCTCTAAGCATGTCATATCCATGACACGATAACACCTCTAATAACTGCCAAGTCTACTAGCATGCAAAGTTTCTAACATCAGTTATTCCTAACGCACGGCCCATACGTACAGGAGGCCAGACCTGTCACGCAGTCCGTGATCTATATGAGACTCACACCCGTGTAACGACTGTGTCACGGCCAATGAACCTAATGATGTTACATGATAATGGGTATTCTCATAAACAAGGTCAATGCGAATACATAAATAAAAATATATCGCGATGATATCGTCGCGCGCATTTTATATAACAGTTAAAATATATGAACTAAAGACAGAAAATTAAAGATGCATGCAATCATATGGAATAAGAATAACAGTACAATGGCAAGGTATACTTGTCTGGCAAAAAATCTGTGATGTATCAATAACCTGCTCTAGAAGTCGTGCAGAATAAATCCAACATCCTGTTTAATAAGGGTTCATGCTAAAATTTGCATGCTCCTTTACTTCACGTAAAGAAACTACTGCTCTCTTTTCTTTATTCATGGGGCCCACAACCCTTCTCTTCTATTAAAAGAGAAGCATACTTATCTTCTTCATTTCCAGGAAGGAACAAAAGTTCTTTTTCATCTTTCTTCTTCATCATTAAGAATTTGAAAGAGTGCAGTAACCAACGTGGCTCTCGGGACACCGTTGCTGATGTCGGGTTGAATGAAAAAATATGCCACGGAGTTAAATCAACGAGGAAACACGGAAGAGGTCGAGCGATGGCCACCATGCCGATGTAGCTCTCCCATCTACACATGTCTAGGTGACATACATAGAGATGCTGAACTAAAGAAAGTGGGGAGGCGAGGCCGGTGGACGTGGTGGTCGTCAGTAGAGTAGGACAGAGTCAACGGTCGGGAACGGGAGGCTTCGGCCAGTGCAGCTTCTCGAAGTGCATGTGGACGGGTAGGTCAACGTGGGGTACTCCAAGATATCCGGACGCACATGGCGAGGAGTCGCGGCTACTCGACTTGTGGAAGGGCACCGACATTTTTAGGGATGCCATGGCCATGGCTTCGGAATCGGGAGAAGGAAGAAAAAGATGGGAGGTTAATGGCGAAGGTTGTAGAACCACCTAGCATCATCGATGGTTAGGGATAGACGACGCCGATCCTCCGGCTGTGATGCGGCGATAGTCGACGGTTAGGATGAGGTGGTTGTCGGATCGTTGACTGGGAGGGATTAAGGTCAGTAGGAAGTGTCAGGGAGATCTGGAAGATTCGTGATTCTTCCGACTACATCGGGAACACTCAGGGACATTTGTCGGTGATGAGAGACGAAGGTGGTGATCGTCGACGAGGTGGCTCGCTGCTCCGGAGGTCGGGACTCCGGCCAGGAAGGGGGAGGAGGAAGAAGAACAGTAGAGAGGACTTGGGGATGTCGGTTGATGTTTGTGCATTGGGTTTTGTTTTGGTGAAAAGAAAATTTAAGGTATATTTATATATGATGAGGTGAACTCTTGAGGTTGACCTGGGGTTTGATGTTTGACCTAGGTTTTGAACTTGG
This sequence comes from Iris macrosiphon, assembly GCA_036927795.1. Classification (NCBI taxonomy): domain Eukaryota; kingdom Viridiplantae; phylum Streptophyta; class Magnoliopsida; order Asparagales; family Iridaceae; genus Iris; species Iris macrosiphon. The sequence goes on from JAYESA010000004.1 coordinate 118,643,274, forward strand.
TCCACACTCTTTGGCTTGGGCCTGGGCTTGCATGAGGATGTGGGGAGGCTACAATTTGCATTGTTTAAATACAATGATTGGATTAAAATAAAGAGGCGACGTTGCTCGTTTGCATATCCAGAAAATTATGGGAAAAATTCCTATGAAGGGAAAAAATAGATTTCTTCATAAATTGTCCAATGGTGGGGATACCTCAATGCATTTTTGCATAAAAGCCCCCCAACAATTGGAAGAATTGCACCAAGGCAGAAATTAGATTTTAATTAATTAAATCGAACGCGCATGATGTTCTATAATTAATTAGGAGTACCTAGGAATAAAATTAGATGGCACACAAGTGTCAGAGGCGTAGAGGGTACAATACAGAATATTAATAAAATTCGGATTGCACAAAACTGTCAAGATTGTGTCTCTAATTTCGATTGGGACGCACAAGGGTACAAAATTGGAATTTATTTCGAATTAAGAAATAACGTCCGCGACGTTTAGTGTGCGGCTAAAATATAGCACCAGAGAGCAATATTATAAGTTTCACAAGGGTCAGAATAGTAGGCGGACATGTCTAGGATGAGGTTGTGAACTTCGTAGATAGACGATGGCTAGTGAGGTGCTCCAATTATCGAAGCAACGGTAAGGTGCGCTACGCGATAAAATAATGCACAGCTAAATCAAATAACGTATTCTAAATCTTGTTGGTTCAAACTAGCCCTAGTTTCATTATCTAAGCGAATTAGGCCTAATTTTGGGTGAGGGGGTTTATATGATCAATACCTCTTTCACTTTTTCCAATATCAGAATTGAAGTGCAGTTCAACGAATAAAGACAATGAAATCATCGAAACCGTTCAAGAAAACTCAAGCAAATTCGAAAACCAACTCAAAGCACGAAAGCAACAAGCAACATCGAAAACTAGGCAACAAAAGATGCAGTGGAGAGGTCCCTCCTGACTCTGCCGCTAAGTCGATCCTAGGGGCACGGTCGAATGAATATGGGAATCGTTTCCGAAGAAACAAATCCATAACGAGGATGAGTTCTTAATTTAATCTATCCTGATCAAACGATACTGTCTTGTATTTCTTAGCCGCGCTCCCCGAATAGGGGGAGCGGGCACCACATTTACCTCTAATAAATTTTATATCAAAATCAAATATAGCTAACTATGTTTGCCATCGAGCAAATATTTGTTTAGATACTAAATTTTTAATATTCTTTTCTAAAACTATTTTAGCAGAGCTACAGTCTATTCGTAGCAAGAACTTTTGGTTCAAAAGATCATCTTGAAATTTATGGATACATTGAATAATAGAAAGAATTTTTATTTTAATTGTCGAATAGCTAACTCTCTCTCCATGGTCAGTTATTCCACCTCTAAAATGTTCTAATATTGTAACAATGAGAGTATAAACAACATCTTATTTCTGTTTATTGTTTTTATTTTTAACTGAATTCAATATTTTCGTTCTTTGTGTTATTGTTAAACAGTTATTCCACCAGCCTCTAAGAGTGCCGGAGAAACCACAAGTGATAAAGTCTGCAATATATTTATCAGAATTGCCATTAACTTTAACTATATTAGAATACATCATCATACGATGTAATTGGTCATGAATTTTCTTATCAGAAGCACCATCTATGTTTCATACATAGATATCTCCACCACTATAATGATTTTGAATTATTGAATCATTTTTCTCAAATAAGACATCGACATGAGTCGGTCTTTTATAATAGTATTTTGTTAAGTTTGATTTATTATACTTAATATGCTGTATCATACTCTGGTTATTACCATAATTGGTACCCTTGATCTTTTTAGACCATCATCATGATTCCTAAAATGATCTTTCTATCTTTTCAATTGATATTGGATTGATATCTTCCTTCCCATCTTCAATATGATGAGATAAAGATTCTGACTGAATATCTTCTTCTGGTATTTCAGAAGTAGTGTGAAAGTTATAGCTTTGCTTTCCAAGAACCTGTAATTTAGTTTCTTCACTAAATATCTTCCTAGCATGAGCTATAAGCTCCTTAAGTTGCTGCTCTTCAACATTAATAGTATACAAATTTGTCTTCCTAAACTGAGCAATCATCTAAGTAATATCTTTCTTAGTGACTTCAGGAGCTCTAACTTTGTATCCCTCAACATTAGAATGAGGTTTCAAGGATATATATGTCGTTTCTTTTAACGACGGCATATCAGAAAGATCTAAATTCTCTATTACACTAATCTTATGTAATAAAGTTTTCAAAACTGATTCAATTTGAGTCAGTTATTTAGCCATGATTTGGACAAATATATTAGTAAAGTTATTTTGCTTTACTAACTTTTGGAATTCTAGTATTATTTCTTCTTTACTCTCAACTACTTTGAGAAAAGAATTGGCTTTAATTTGTTCAGCCATATTTTTGACTGCGAATCTTATCGATTCATTCGGAGGATACGCATATTTAATCTTAATACAAATAGATACGGTATTAAGGATCCAAACTTTCTCTTCTAACACATTGATTTGTGTTAGTTACGAAGAAACAAAAAACTCTATAAACCAATCTCTAAATGGTTTAATCGTACCTGTGGTACTAAGATGATTATAGTAATCATCCTTGTGTTTATTTATTTCTTCTTTAGAATAGTTTTCTCAAACCATTTTTTAAATTCACTATCATCATAATATATCTGATCAAGTATGTTTTTGATATCTGTATTTTTAGATAAATCCTCAAAAATGACGAGAACAAAGCACCCTTAAAATTTGACTCAGAAAGATTGGAATCACCCGTATGATATTTCGGATGTACAATTGCATCTTTGTTGAAAGTTATTTTTTAACCTCATTTTCTTCTTTGCCTTTGGTAGAAGAAGAAGAAGCAATATTGGAAGTCTAGTTTTGGAGGAAGATGATCTTCTAGAACTAGATATAGAAGGGGATGGTATAGAAGGTCTTCCTATGGAGGAAGATGATCTTCTAGAACTAGATATTGGAAGTCTAGTTTTGCCTTGTAGAGTAATATCAAGACCAATTTTATATATATATATATATATATATATATATATATATATATATATATATATATATATATATTCAATATGACACCACACAATTCCAATACCAATTTATACTCAAGTATTTGTATCGTGTCCTAGTTCCGTTTCGGTGTTGTGTTGAGACTTATATAAATTTTAATCAAAGGACTATATTTAAAATCAGAATTAAATTTCTAAATTCTAAATCAAACAACATAATATAATTTCTAATTTTAATCAAAATGACATAGGAATAAAAAATAAATTCAATGAAGGTGGGCTTGCCTTGGGGATGAAGGGTTTGAAATTGGGGGTAGGGCTTGAACCTTCTTCTTCTTCTTCTTCTTCTATTTTTTCAAAGAGGGTTTTAACTTTTGGAAACAAAGAAACAAAAAAGATGAGAAGAAGAAGATGAAGATGAAGATGAAGAAGAAGAAGAAGAAAAAGAAGAAGGAGGAGGAGGAGATATGGTGGTGGTGCCTGGGAGAAGGGGGTGGCCGACGACGGAAGCAACTGACTGCGGGAGCGGGCGCAGGTGGCCGAGCACAGGTCCGGAGCGCGGTGGTAAGGGAGAAGTGGAGAGAGAGGGCGTGAGAGAGATGGAGAGAACGAGAGGGAGAGAGATGGGGAGATGATGGAGAGAGAGAGAGAGAGAGATGTATAGGGAAAGAGATGCGTGAAACGTGAGGGGGTATGGGGAGGTGTGAGGAGGCGTGGGGAGTGTCGATAGGGAGAGGAGGCGGTGCCTCTATCCTTAAGTAATAGGGTTTTAATTTTTTATTACTTTTATTATTTTATTATTAATGAAAAAATTTTAACAAAATAATGGTCATTTATGAATAATATTTAATTTTAGTTTTAACCTAATCAAATATTATTCAAACATATATAAAAATTTAACAAAAAAAGTTCGATCAACAAAATGGCAAACACTACATTACTCATGTACCATTTCCTCACATTAAAAATTGTGCATTAGAACTTGCTAGTACCTATTAAATGTTAATAAGAAGGGTTTGTTTTTAAGATTTTTTTTTCTTATATCTCATATTCTTAAAAAATAAAAATTAGGACTCTTAAGTTCAGCCTAGGGTAAACCAAAATCATTGCTCCGCCCTTATATATATATATATATATATATATATATATATATATATATATATTCTTAAAAAAAAATTAGGACTCTTAAGTTCAGCATAGGGTAAACCAAAATCATTGCTCCGCCCTTATATATATATATATATATATATATATATATATATATATATATATATATATATATATATATATATATATATATATATATATCCCATAATGAATTTTGGGCTTAAAAATAATCTTTGTTACTTTTATAACAATATTCTCTCTACGTTGCCGCTGCATGGGATGACATGTTACAAGTAGGTAACTTGTGAAAACTTAAGAGAATTTCATGGTATTAAATTGCCCAAGAATGATACAAAATCCCAAAATTGATGCCTGGCAAATAATAATAATAATAATAAACTAAAGTAAAATGGAATACTGTGGTGCTTAACTAAAGAACGGGTCGATGAAACCTGGAAAAAACATCATTACACTTCCACTTAAAAGTCGACAAAATATGTCTCAATGAAGCATAAAAATGTGTGAGTCCCGAGGCTGATCAAAAGATGGATGAACGATGCTAGGAAAAGAGGTTCACGTAAACCTTTCGATATACCCTCAGTTGGATTCTGAAGTTGTAATCGAGATAAGAGATTAACACAAAAGTTTCTGTCTGATTACCTCGATTCCAACAAAGAACAAATATATATATCTTTCGATTACAACTTGCAGAAAATCATATTACAATGATACGAAAATAAACTTCATTCTTCCTTACAAACGTAGTTGTAATTGAGACAGAATGAACAACAACGTAGAAGAAGAATGTAGAAGAAGAAGTCATGAACAATCTCTTGCTAGGGTGATAAGGATCACCGTTTCACAAAGCAAGATTTTTTCCATACGATCTACTCTAAGGAACCATTAAGTTCTGAAGAGAACTTTGGAACGCTCGCCACCACCTCTGCACCGACTCGCATGAACTCCTGGACTCCTGCAGCACAATACTCTCTCCGTCTCTCAATTTCGAAGTAAGTTTTTAATGGATGCATGAAGAGAGTATTTATAGAGTTGGGATGAAACTCTAACCTTAATTCTGGGCGTCAACTAATTATGAAAAAATAGGAATTAATTAAATTCAAATCTCACAAAAATCTGATTTGAATAATTGACTCAATCTTTCCATAATTGTTTAAATCTCGCAATCAGCCAAATTATGTGCCAACAATGTTATATGTGCATATGTGCGCAGCAACACAGCCGTAGCTGCTCCTACGTGTATAGGCCAGCAACACATCGACTCATGCACGCATATGCACAATAGTACAGCAGCGCATGCGCGCATACGCGTAGACGCGCATAGCTCGTGCATAGCCGTGCATAGCCTCGCATAGCCCGCTCAGTGCTCACACATAAAATGAGTGCACGAGTGCAATAAATGTGCACAAGCACCATGCGGTGATGCTGATGTGCGCCATCAAAGTGTCACTTTGCGCCCGAGTCCGAGTCGCTAAGTCCCTTTGGGACTTAGCTCCTGAGAATTTTTTTCCAAGAGAGTGACAAAAAACATAAATGCTTTCTTGAGGAGGTTAGCCTTAATCATATTAGAAAAATATTCCATATGACACCCACTTGGACCACCACCCCATGTGAATACCACTACTAAAATACACTATTTTAGCGACAAAATTATCCATCGCTAAAATATATTTTTCCGTCGCTATTTGATTTTAGCAACGAATTAGCGACAAAAATGTTTCGTCAGAATAACTAATGTCGCTACGAAAATTATGTCGCTAGTCCTTCGCTCAATCGACGGATTAGCAACGGACTGGGCGACATAAAAACAGCGATGGATCAGCGATGTACTAATTACGTCGCTAAATTTTTTGACTACTTACCGACGGATTAGCGACGGATTATGTGAGCCAAAATTTGTCAAATCTTCTAGAGTATTTTGCACATTCAGGGTTCACAATGTTCGTTGGTAATCCGCCGCTAATCCGTCACTCTTTGTGACGGATTAGTGACGGATTGTAGCGACGGATTCTAATACATGTTTGGCACATTTGTGTGTATCAGACATTTTAGCGACAAAATTTTTCGTCGCTGGGTAGTCGCTATCCTGAGAATTTCTAAATTTTTTGTCGAAAATCCGTCACTGACATGAGAATTTTTAGATTTTTTGTCGCTATTACGTCGTCCGTCTGCCACTAAAACTAATAAAACCTGTTATACATTCATCAATTTCCACACAAATAAATTTCATACAAGCAAATTTTACACAAACTAATAAAATCCACACAAACATGTACAAATATTATATATACGTCGAAGTAATAAAGTAGAGTAATCCAAACATGTATAAATAACTGTTATACAATTCCACAAAATCAAATAAATACAATCAAGTCAAAAAAATACAACCAACTAAAAAAAATTCACAAACTAAAAAAATTAATCAAGTCGACGGTAGAGGCGAAGGCGGCGGCGGCTATCTGCCAACCATGTACTGTGCCACAACCATAGCGATGATATCATATAAATCATCAGGAGAAACAACAGATGGAGCAGTGGCAGGAGTCATCGAAAGATCTGGAGGACCCATCGATGACGTCGGAGGAGCTAAAGCCGTCGGAGTAGTTGGAGGACCCAACGTAGTACCCGTCGGAGGAGCCGTCGTAGTAGCCGTCGGAGGAGCATATACTGCAGCATCACGAGTGTCTATCAACTGTCAGACCAGCCCATATAGCTCTTGCAGATTCGCCGTGAGCTGCTCCAAAGACATCGCACCAGAAGGAACGTTGGAGTCGGGCACTGATGAAGCTGGAGTAACCGTCGGAGGAGCTCTAGAAAGAACTGGCGGCATTGATGCCAACGATCCGGTACCGTACACGCTACCACCTTTCCCTCTCCCGACAGCTTGTACCCACCGATCGTTTCTCTTAGTCGGTATACTTCTTTCAGTGCCCCCTCTAACGTCTCATACGTCTCCTATATTTATTTATATAAATAGGTTTAGAGTGAGGGATTTTAGAGTTATATGTGCTATATTTGATTTTGGTTAGAGTATCATATTAGATACTAGATATCATACTATATGTATATAATTTGAGTTATATTTGCTATATTTGATTTACATGATATCTTAAAATAGGATATTAACCAAGGTTCAAAGTATGAAAATCAGAATCGGTATCGAACCATTCCTATGAGGTTTGAAGTATATTGAATAAAATTATAATTTTAAGTATTTATAGTTGTAGAAGCATGAAAAATCTTTATGTTTATGCGCCCGAATAGCCATGCGCCTAAGGTCCCGATTCAGTAAAAGTCAGGTGGCATACAACGTAGGCGACATCCATGAGGCAGTGATCCTCCATCTCAGGCAATGTTCGACCGAAGATAGTGCTTCCAAGGTCCATGAACCAGGGGCAGTGAACTCTCTATGCGGCACACAACACGTCTTCGGCCATACGACACAAGCAATGATCCTAAAGATATAAGACAAGGATTTTAGACGCCGGCAAGCTGGCCGCAGGGTGTCACTTCCATCAGTCACAACTTTAAGGATTCTGACCACATTAATTACTCCATAAAATGCCTCATATTCGGTAAAGACGGTGCACGTTAGCGCTTACGTCAGAGATTTATGATTGCCTTTGTCTGTATACAACTGTGCAATGCCACGCGTACACACGACAAACCTCCATGCATTAAAAATCTCTAAAATATCAAGCTCTCTATGCTCTCCATGCGACACTATTCCCTCAAGCAGTCACATGCGGCCTGAACAACCAAGTCATAGAGAAGCCACATGAGACATGATCAAACAAGTCATAGAGAAGCCGCATAGTATACTATATGCGGCCTGAACAACCACAGAGCACGGAGGCCGCATAAAACCTCCCTGACACAGATTTTGATGTCTGTCAGAAGCTCTAACATATCATTGATCACTCTAAGATGCTTCAAGACTCGTGAAGGAAACGGCTCAGAAAAAGACAATAAGTCACATCAGTGCATTAATTGTTTCGACAAATATGCCATTCCACGTGTCCCATGTATACGGCACCATGCGGCTTAAATGTCCATTCGACCAAAGCATGACGAGAGCTCCATGCGACATCGTCATAATGCGGCTTAAGTATCTATTTTGACCAAAGCCTGACAAGATCTCGCATGCGGCCACAACACCATGATGCCAAAAGTATCCATTCGACCAAGGCCCAACGAGAGCGCGTATGCGGCTACGACGCTATACGGCCACAGAAAGATACATGCGGCCAAGTTGCTATGCGGCCTCCATCTCACAAGATCTTTCTATTATAACTGCAGAGATCTTCGTACAGTTGGTGCTAACTACGTGTCCAGCTGACCAAGTCACGCACACAACGGGTTAAAAATAATTTCGAGATTTCTTCAGCAGCATATCTCAACCAAGATCTCGTGGCAATCTTTCCATGGCATACAGCTACAGTTGCAACCGTATTCTATTGAAGGAGCCTTATGCGGCCACCAAACAGAAGCATATGCGGCACCCATAGCCCATCAACACAATGCCTATATATAGGAGCAACTTGGACGTCCCGAAGGAAGATTTTTTTTGCTTCAGAGGGAAAGACCATACCCTCCCAAAGAGTTGCGTACGTGCAACCAAGCTCAAGAAAGAGATAGAGAGAAGAGAAGAGAAGAGAAGAGGAGAGAATAGAGCATCCCTCATTCACACGTTGGATCATCAACAGAGTAAAGGAGATGCCATAACACTCATTGTCCATCGTCACGCCCCAGAATCAAAAAAAATGTACTTAGATTGTCTGTCTAGGACCTCTCGGTACTTTCTTCTATTTGTTATTAAAGCAATCAATTTTAATGGCGAACAAGATGGCGACTCTGCTGGAGAATCTTTCTCCTCTGTTGAGAAGGTTGTAATGCAATCCGACGCAGCTAAGCTCGGCTCAACTCAAAGGGTGCTGGTGGCCCGCTTCGGCATCCACCCAGGCTGTCCATGCGACATCCTCGCATGACGCAAAAAATGCTAAGCACCCAAACTCTGTCAAAGGAAAATACTATGATGCTAGATGTTTGGGTGCTGATGCAAGCTTTATGCGGCCAAGGAGGAGGACACACAAGACTCACTATGCAGCATCGGTTGACAACTACAAGCAGATGGCCGCATGCGATTCTAGCAGCAGTCGAACCTCTATTTTTGATCGAATCTTACGCAACGCTAACCCTATGCCCCATGCTGAGAATGGTAAAAATCCAAACTTGGACACTTCATACTATGCGCCTGTGCATGCCAAGTCAAAGAAGTCTGGGGCAGAGTGAGCTCGTTATGCTCAAGAAACTGTCCATTCGGCTGACTATCGGAGGGCACCGCTAACTGTTATACGGGCCCCTGATGGAAATCTATATAAGACCAACCCGTGAGTCCAGCCCTCAGGGGCAAATAGATAAGGTTCGTCTTAAAATTCTTTCGCTGACGACCTGGGAAAAGTTCTTGTACGAATTCTAGATCAGGGAGCAAAAACAATACCCACGCACCCGTGCGCTCTGTCTACCCGTGCTCACAAAAAGGGTGCAAAGGTGAGTCAGCCCTCGCCTGACTTGCCCAATATGATCAATCACAAGCGCAAGACGAGGGAGGCAGCTATAGTATACAAAGTGTTCTTTCCATGACATCACTGTACCAAAATTATCATCAACTGCTGTTGCAACAAGTGTTAGTATCTACAAGCTGGCAGTTAATATTCCAATAACTGTACCCGAAGGCACCTATCTGGCAATAATTCAAAGATCAGGTGCAAACACCAGAGAAGGAGGAGCTGCCATTCGCCTCATATTACTTAGCTCAGAATATCCCTTTCACCATGGGAGGAAGGAAGTCTAGCACCTATAGTCCGTCACTCTCAACCAACGCATTGAGAAGACGACTACTAGGAGAACCAGCAACAGGACCTGCGGTAGGTGGTTTCCAGGGTACCCTCTCGAAGAAGAAGCTATCAGCCACTGGGGGTAGTTCTTCCTCAGAACCCCTGGGGGTTACACAAGCTGGGGGTAGTAATCCCCCGGACCTATGCAATAATCCAGCATTCCGTAAAGACAGTAAATCTTAAGGGACATATGCCGAGTTCTTTGGGGGTAATCACTCTCATAAATAAGACGCAGCTTCCAAAGCTGTGTGTAGCATTTCCTCCGATTCTGAAGAAGAAGTAGCACTTTCGGCTTTCCCTGAGGACAGCGATTCCGAGGAAGCTAACAGCAATATGCCTAGGGTTAATACAACATCTAGGGCTGGGGTAGCAATCCTCCGGAATTGGAAGATGGTGCGATGAAGCCTACCTCCCCTGAAGACTGTAACTCCCAAGGAACAGACAATGACATGCTTGGGGGTAGTCACCCTCGAATAGTCAGAGCATCATCTGAAGCTGGGAGTATCATCTCCTTTGAGTCTGAAGACGATGCAACGATGCCCTTCTTTCTTGAGGATAGTGCGACTCAGGAATCAAAGGCGAAAGGACTTAGCAATCGCCAACGTCTCGATGCTCTGGAGGCAATGATGCATACCATGAGTACCACAATAAAGACTTTGGCCCAATCAATACTGGAGATCAAGGCGAACAAGGTTCTGCCACCCTCAGGGCCCGCAGTAACTCCGCAAGCCGGGAGTAGCAATCTTTCGGTGATCCACACCAACTCATCATGCCGTGAGGACAGTGATTCCCAAGAACCAAACAATAAAATTTTTGGGGGTAGTCTCCCTCGACAAGTCAGAGCAGCATCCAAAGCTGGGGGTAGCATTCTCTCCGAGTCTGAAGACGATACAAAATCATCGGCCTTCCCTGAGGACCATGCGACTAAGGAATCGGAAGCCCCAGAGCCAAATAGGACTTTCTCCTAAGATAACGACAACATCATTAAAATCTTTAATATACTGATAAAAGGAAACAAACTCTGGCTACCCAACATCAGATGCCCTAAAGAGGCTGACAAGGTCGATGACCCAAAATATTGCCTCTTTTATCGGTAAATCTATCATCCAACCAGAGCTGCTCTGTGTTGAAGAGATGTATCCAGCAACTGATCGATGTCAATGAGCTCACCCTCGACTTTAGGGATAAGATGGTCATTACGAACATAGTGTCCCTCCAATTCGGTGACTTTCTAGTGACGAAAGACCTGGCAACCAGGGAGGTCGTCAACCTTCCGCTGGCTCGCAACCAAGTAGCAGGCTTGGCATCACTCACAACCCTAAGAGGTGAGGTCATAGCTCAAAAACTGGCACCGCAAGTAGCACCTTCAACGACCAGGTCAAAGAAAAAGCAATCCAGGCTGGGCCGTATGATCCTTTGGTCAGAAAACATAAATTATAGACTTCGGATGACCATCGCAGCTCAACAAGTCTCCCTGTGCATAAAAGCCAAGTCTCGTATGACTCATCAGCAATGGCACATGATAGGCAGCATTCCTTTGTACGCATCCGAGCAAGTCTTTAGCGCAAGGACGTATCACACTTCATACGCACACGATAATACTTCTTTGCGTAACAAATCCTTATGGACAACAGGCAGAGTTTCCCCTGCACGATATACAAAAACATGCCACAAGTGGTGGTCCTTGACGTGGTAAATAATCATGCACACGCGACAGTGATCCTACTCGCATAACTCAACCAACTCTCTCATGTATATGGCAGTGTTCCTGTGCACAGAGCTTCTTATTCTGCACAAGCTAAGTATTAATAGTATTTAATGAAATAAATGATGAGCTACCATAGTTCCATAATTACAGCCAATAATCATTACATCTCATACAGAAGATAGGCTATGACCTCCAAAAAGCAGAAGGTATAAACTTTGGTAAAGGATGGCGTATTCCTTTATAATTTGACAATTATTACAATAGAACTTGCAGAGGGCTAAGATGTGAAGATGCTAGTACGCGTCTTCACTCCAACAAGACGATAACCTGTAGGGCTAGAGTTCCAATATCATAAACTTTCAGCCATGGTTGACAAGACGAACATCGGGGACAATATTTTCTTGATCCAACCTTCTATCAAAGGCATTAAGGACAGTGTTTCCTCAATTCAACAGTGCATATAGGCTCGCAAAACCTAACAAAGATTTGCTAATCAAGGGCAAAATTCTCCAACAACTGCATAATGTACAGTGCCTATATTTTGTTTAGCCTATCAAGTGTATAAGAACATTATGCACTTCTCCTACACAAATCACCGTAAAAGCCATTATCTGTATTTAGGAGTCCTGGATATGCAACAAATGATGGATCTTCAAAGTCTCTCCAGCGGAGTAGTCCTCAAGTCTACTTGCGCACTCCCGCAGTGACCACTCAAACCAATCTCGTTAGGCGCTAGCCATGTTCATATTTACCTCTGAGCTATCATCCTAATAATCTCCCCAGCGGAGAAATTCTTAGGTCTATCTTCATTTTTGGATAGACCACACCCAGCAAATCACTCCTCAGTGAGTTTCTCGGATATTGGTTCACGTCCATATTACCTCTGAACTACTGTCCTAATATTTCTCCCCGACTAAGTTTTCCATATCCATATTACCTCTGAGAAAACCTTTCGGGTCTTGGTTATCGATTATCACGTCCATATTACCTTTAGTATCGGTTGCCATCCCCACTTATCACCCGTACTCACCAAGGTACACTAGTAATTTGCAACTTGTTAATAATAATCTAGTTTTCTAAAAAGTTGTAGTTTTCTTGTAAACCCCCTGATTTTTTAAGAATTTTTAAATTTAGATTTTTTATAATTTTCTGGAATTTGCTTCCAATGCTGGAGAGGCTGACTTTGGTGCTGGTAACGCTTGTTCAGAAAATCTAATTCTGGAAGTTCCGTTGGGTTTGTATCATCGTTCCTGACCTGTTGACAAAAACTGACACGTTCATATCACCTCTGGCATGGCTTGTCTTAAACCTATTACTTGTACTAACATGCGCAAAAAGTAATAGGTCCAAAAAATCTTTCATATCCATATCACCTCTGGCAGGGCTTGTCTCAAACCTATTACTTGCACTAACATACGCAAAGGTAATGGGTCCACAAAATCTATCACATCCACATTACCTCTGATAGGGATTATTTTTGAATTTATTACTTGCACCCTAGTGCGCAAAAAGTAATAAGTTAACCAAAGATTTCCAGTGGAATTTCCTCAATGGAAGCAAACATCTACGTCCATACTACCTCTGGTGCGCTTCCTTCTCCTTCCACAAAAATACCAGGATCGTACCTAACCTCTCGGTATGGCTATTGATCAGCTCACGTCTATGTCACCTCTGAGTTATCGTCCTCACATCCCCCCCCAAGAGTTTTCAATATCCAAGTGACCTCTGAGCAAACCTCTCCCTACGACTATCACCAGTCGTCATCTCAACTTATCACCTTCCCTTAAATTTAAGTGCGCCAATGGTGTTAAGTCCACCAAACTTGCCACTACCTCTGGCAAGGCCCGTTTCAAACTTATTACTTGTACTAACGTGTGCAAGAAGTAATAAGTCCTCCAAAGATCCCCCAGTGGGATGTCCTAAAAAACTACGATATCTTACCATGTCCACATTACCCCTGAGTAAGATATTTTTAGAATTTTACCATGTCCACATTACCTCTGAGTAACGTTCTGTCCATCAACTTTCTACTATCACGTTCGTATAACCCCTAATAGTGTCAGCCATTTCAACTTGTTATCCGTACCCAGTCTTGGGTATGCCATGGGTAATAAGTTTACTAAAATTTCCCAAGAGAATGGAATGTCCTACCACGTCTACATCACCTCTAGTAGGATATTCCTTCCCATATCAGAGGCTTTTTTCATGCTTCTTTTAAAGTATTTCAAAACTTGTTCAAGTTTTAAAAACTTTGAAGGGGTATTGTAGAAGTATAAAAAATCTTCATGTTTATGCGTCCGAGCAGCCATGCGCGTAAGAGCATAATTCAGGAAAAGTTAGACTGCATACAACGTATGCGACATCCACGAGGCAGTGATCCTCCAGCTCAGGCAATGTTCGACCGAAGACAGTGCTTCGAAGGTCCATGAGTCAGGGGGGTAGTGAACTCTCTATGCGGCATACAACACGTCTTCGTCCATGCGGCACAAGCAATGATCCTAAAGACATGAGGCAAGGATTTTAGACGTAAGCAAGCTAGTCGTAGGGTGTCACTTCCATCAGTCACAACTTTAATGACTCTGAAAACATTAATTACTCTGTAAAATGCCTCGTATTTGATAAAGACGGCGAGCATTAGCACTTACGTCAGGGAGTCATGATTGCCTTTGTCTGTATACAACTGCGCAATGGTACGCGTACACAGGACAAACCTCCATGCATTAAAACTCTCAAAAAGACCAAGCTCTTTTTGCTCTCCATGCGCCACTACTCCCTCAAGCAGCCATATGCGGCCTGAATAACCAAGTCGTAGAGAAGCCACATAGGGCCGGATCAACCAAGTCGCAGAGAAGCCACATGCTGCCAGATCAACCAAGTCGCAGAGAAGCCGCATAGTATAATGTATGCAGCCTGAACGATCACAGAACAGGGAGGCCGCATTAAACTCCCTGACACAGATTTGGATGTCTGTCAGAACACTACCAGAATAAGTCAAATTAGCGACGTAAAGAAATGTCGCTAAATGGCCAAAAAATGTCGCTAAATAATTTTAGCGACGTTTTGTTGAAGTCGCCTTTAACTAGTCGCTGACAGAAAAAATATTGCCAAACGTCGCTATTCTGACATTTTCTAGCGACATATATGCGTCGCTATATTAGCAACGTTTAGCGACACAACTTTGCTAAATTAGCAAAGTGTATTTTTGTCGCTATATGTCACAAAATTAGCGACGTAGATAGCGACGTTTATAGCGACGTAAATAATAACTTTTATAGCGACGTATGTGCGACTCATTTAGCGACGTTATTATGACTAGGCAATACTGCTATGTCAGCAATTTGTGACGAACAACGACTTGTTTAGTGACGTAAGTATCGACGGATTTAGCTACGTATTCAGCGACGTAATTAGCGACATGAGTAGACACCGCTAAATGTCGCAAAACGTCGCTAAAAACGTTGCTAAATATACTGAAAAAGTAAAAAAATAAATACTAAAATATTTCCAAACTATTCTTCTCGTAGTTTATAAATTTATAATTTGTACAAATAGACCCGGAGCAACCCTCCGTTGAATTTGTTGGGTTTGCCGACCCCCTTCGGTTGAACACTCAACACCGATAAATTAACATATATTTAATATGAATAATATAATAAATTTGAAGGAAATAAAATATTGAGATTACAAACCGAATTAGGAGAAAATATCATCGTAAAGAATACAGCAAATATCCACACAACTGAGTATGAAAGCCTCGTCCTAAAGAATACAAAAAATAATGTCTGAATGCCTCAAAAATAAAAAATATTCATAAATGACCAAATATCATAGGTCTGAAACACAAACAATCAATAAACGATCCTAACTTGGACTACTGCGGATCTGTAGGAGGATGACCACAGGCGCACATGAGAGATAAGAACAGATCATACTGCTCCCGTGAAATCGACACCGATGTCGATGGAGAAGGCAGTGACATCGATGGAGTCTGTGTCGATGTAGGCGCACCAGGAGGACGTATCCGCTCCAACTTTGCTAGTCGCTGGTTGTATGAATCCATGGTAGATAATAGCCTCGTACTGCTATGAACCATTGAATCCTGCATCATTGTCAGCCTCTCGCCTATGGACAATTGTGATGCATACAGCTCCGTCATGCTGCACTCTGTTGACGCTCTAAGATCAGCTGTCAAATCCTGGAGCTCCATGATGCTGTGCTCGAGCATATCAAATTATGCGATGAGCGTCACATCGTCCGCCTGCGGCTGGGACAGGGGCTGCTCCTCCATCCTTCGTAGCAACTCATCACGGAGAGACGCAATCTGACGGTCAACGGCATCCTAGACTTGGGCCGACGACTACGAGGGCTGTGGGGAATGCGCACTTGTCGGGGAGGCCCTAGATGACTGCGTCACAACAAGGGCGCCAAAGGATCCCGTACCGTAGTACATACCCCTCTGGAGACCACCAGCGGAGGTCACCCACATCTCGTCCGCCGACGGAGCTATAGAGGGCTGCGAGAAAGTACCAGCCTCTCCCGCTGTAGGTGCACTAGCAGTCGCCCGCTCACGCAGCCTAAGATACTTGGCCTAAAAAAGTTTGGATACTTGATAATTGCCTAAGTTATATTAAAATTAACACAAAGTAAAGTAATACTTACATAGGTCTGCGAGGCCCTCTCATCAATGAGATTTCCGTCCTTTCGATGGGTGGCCAGGAAGACGGTCGCCTTGTTTGCATCCTCACCCTCTGTACCTGTTAAAAATATATTATTTAGTACTAAAATTAAATATTTTTTCCTACTACCATTTTATCGTACTTGCATTAAAATAATATATCTGAAATAAAAAATATGCCAAACGATGAAAATGTTTCATCATCGGAATTGAGCCACCACACCACTTTGCTACCTTTCGCCTAGCCGCCTTGGCCTTCTCAGACCTTTCCTTGTACCTCGGATCGTCGAATCTAGCCATCATCGTAGTCCACTGCTCAGGCGTGATCAAACCTTGGATAGGTTTTCCAACGCGATCACGAGCCTTCTGGTCATCCAGAGCATCACGGATAAGCTTGGCGGCAACGGCAGGAAACATCTGCTCGATCAACTCGGCCCGGTGCAGAGGATAGAAATATGTTTGCTACAATAAATAATTCAGTAAGTTATATAATATGCATAAATTAGAGGATTTATATAATATACTTTTACCTTGAAGTGCGCAAACCAGAACGCCTTCCTCTCCTTCGGAGCTTCAAAGTAGTTGATCCAAGGGCCACCATAGTTTTTCCTCAGAAAGAGGCCCAGGCGTTTCTGTACCGACGAGGGACGATATCTATACAGAGATAATTATTTTGATCAAAAAATTCAATATATGATGAATAAAGAAATACACGATATATATGATGCTAAACCATCTAATTGACTTACTTTATACCGTCGGCCCAAATCTCTGTCCTCGTCTCCTCCGGAGGTGCGCATGGAGGATCTAGCTGATGTTGGGACAATGATGGCTCGACCTCCTCCATATGCTCATCTGTCTCCATGGTTCCGTCAGTAGGAGGAACGCTGGATGAGGGAGCACTATCAGGCCTAGAACTACTCGTCCCAGGAGTGATGCCACGTAACGTCGTCGTAGTCGGAGATGTGACTGATCGATATACTGGAGTACTAGGCGACGAGGATCCAGAAACAACAGTAGGCAGTACTGGAGGAGCACTCCGTCTACCTCGAGACCTGCCGAACCCTCCACGTCGTCCTGTCATACCTGATAACAATATATGATAAATAAAGAAATACACAAATATATAGTACATTCTATAGTCAAAATGTTATGCATATCTCACAACATTCATAGAATTGTACTGTAAATAACTAGTGATGTCACAAGTCTAAATGGATAGTACATTCTACAGTTAAAATATAATACATATCTTCGTCAAAATAGTACATTCTACAGGCAAAATATTTTATTTTCAATTATCTTTAGAAAATTCATCTTGTTTGCCTTCCTCGTCCTCCTCTTCCTCTTCCTCTTCCTCTTCCTCCACATCTTCACTTTCATCTACTTCGTCTTCGTCTTCGTCTTCGTCTTCGTCTTCGTCTTCGTCTTCCTCTTCAGATAATTTTATACCTTCTATATTATTACTCGTGTAATGAGTAACTTCCGTTGAGTCCATATCTACAATATTTGTTACAAGAGGTAGCTCATCCTCCTGATAAGCTATTTCGTCAATGTCAAAGGTATTTCTAGCTTTAGTCTTGCATACTGTCCACCAATCCAACCTCGCTATCCCCCGTCTAGGATAAGTTATGAAGTACACGAGCTGAGCCTGACTTGATAGGACAAATGGTTTGTAGCCTTGATATCTACGCTTATAGTTTATATCCCCAAGGCCATGCTTGTCAAATTTCCAATCTTGATCTTGAATCGGATCGAACCATTCACACTTAAATAGCACGATATTAGCAGGTTCTGTGCCATAATTATATATCAACTCCATAATCTCTCATAAGATGCCAAAGGAATCATTGTCTGGATCGACGTCTTTGTAGTTCGAAGATTTAATACACAAACATCTATTTTTTGTGGAATCAAGATCCAGAATGCTGTCTCTGATGGAGCATTTATTGACTTGAATCTAAACCCATTCACACAGAAACTTGGCTATATTTTGATGGCAGAAATTAGTCCCTTGGCTAGAGTTCTAATAGATTCAGTCTCGAGTGTTATTAGACGATCGATCTAAATACCAAACTAGCGATAGTAAGTTATTTATTGTGCAAGTGCAGAAAGAAAAAGTAATTACCAAGCTCCTTACATATGCGCTCAACAAAGAAGAAAAATGGCATCTTATTTCTTGTTCTACTTCTTCGTCTGTTATGTAGGGTCTAACCGACCTCAACTCATCATTATATGTGCTAAAAATAACGAAGCAACCGTTGATTAGTAGCATAATAGTAGCTTATACTATTACATTAAGATGATGTAAATATGGACGTATTAATTACTTACCCCTCTAGCTTCTCCACTTCATCCTCGTCGCAATTGAGTAATACATACAACTGAGCAGCCCTTAGCTCATCGTCATTCAAATATCTCTTCTTTATTTTTCCCGAAGGCTTTTCGGACGCATTGAATACTTTGAGTATTGCATCATTAGATTCTTGATATCTGTCATCGTTTCTTGGAGCTCGCGTTCTATTAGTAGCAACTAGAGGTTTGAAATATGTCGAGCAAAAGTTTGTAATCTACTCGAGAACATAAGCTTCACAAATAGAGCCCTCAACCCGTGCCTTATTTTTTACCTTTCTCTTTAGGTGATTCAGATGTCGTTCGAAGGGGTACATCCACCGATAATCGACATGACCACCAATACGTGCCTCATAGGAAAGATGAATTGGCAAATGCTCCATAGAGTCGAAGAATCCAGGAGAAAACACCTTCTCGAGCTTACATAGTGTTACCGCAATATCCTTCTCTTGCGTTTCTAGACGATCGACGAGCAACTTAGTAGAACAAAGATCTTTAAAGAATATACTGAGTTCTATCAATGGATCCCAAATGACCTGCGGTAAGAATTCCCAAAATACAATCGGAATTAACCTCTCCATGAATATGTGATAATCATGGCTCTTCATACCCGCCAGTTTGTTCTCCTTGAGGTCGACGCATCTTCTCAAGTTCGACATGTACCCGTCTGGAAATTTTAGACCCTGAATCCACCTACAAAGTCTCCCTTTATCCTCCTTCTCTAGTGAGAAAACTGACTTAGGCTGCTTTAACTTTCCATTCCCCCCTCTATCAAATGCAACACAGGACGTCTACATATTTCTTCTAAGTCCAACCTGGCCTTCAGATTTTCTTTTGTCTTCCCCTTTACCCCCATTACAGTATTAATTATGTTATCAAACATATTCTTCTCGATATGCATGACATTAATACGGCAGATCCCAGAATATACTCTTCTTCGTCCAGTTATGGGTGAGACCAAATCCGTCACACTTGTACCCCTTAGCAGGCTCTTCGATAACTCTTGGTAAATCTTTTACCTCTTTCCATATCGTGTATCCAGGTCACCTTGGCGGTGGATTGGCCTTCTCCACAACACCCGTACGAAAAGCATTCTTGTTCCTCTGGTACGGATGATCCTTCGATAGAAATTGTCGATGACAATCGAAGAAGCACGGTTTGTCTCTGTGTTTCAAACGGAAAGCCTTAGTATGGTCTATGCAATACGGACATGAGAGACGACCATAAGTGCTCCATCCCGATAGCATTTCATATGCCAGAAAGTCATTGATGGTCCACATAAGTGCTACCCTCATCTGCAAATTCTGCTTTCTGGAAACATCATACGTGTTGGCACCTACTTCCCACAGTTGATTCAACTCATCTATTAAAGGCTGTAAATATACATCGATGTTCCTCTTCGGATTGTTCGGACCTGGGATAATAACGGTTAGGAACATATACGGAGTCTTCATGCATATCCAAGGTGGTAGATTATACGGAGTGACGATCACAAGCCAACACGAATACTAGGAGCCTAAAAGTCTGAATGGGGTAAAACCGTCGGAGGAGAGCCCCAATCTGACATTACGCGGATCCGAAGCAAAATATGAATACTCTCGATCAAAGTGCTTCCATGCTTCTCCACCGGATGGATGATCTAATACTCCTTCGATCTGTTTTTGCCTGTGCCAACTCATGTTTTCTGCAGTCTCATTCACCATAAACAATCTCTACAACCGTGGCGTCAAAGGCAAGTAGTGCATCGAATCGGTAGACTTCTTTGCACCGACAAACTTTCCTCTTCCAGTAGCCTTGTAGCGATCAGCACCATAGAATCTGCACGTATCTTCATTCTTGTCGTCTTTGTAGTACAACATGCACCCGTTGTGACATACATCGATTTTCTTATATCCCATCCAGAGCGATCTCACCATCCTCTTATATCGGTAGAAGTCTTTAGGCAACTTTGCATCCTCTGGTAAGATCTCTATAATCAAATCCATCAGTCGGTTATAGCATTCTTGCGACATGTTAAAATCGGACTTGATGCTCAACAATCTTGTAACAACCTCCAACGGTGAATCATCTTCACAACCAAGATATAATGGAGTCCTTGTATTCTCCAGCAACTCCATGAACTTCGCAGCATCGGTATTCAGTGCCTCCTCAGCTGCATCATGATTGTCTAGATTGAAACTAGGCCCCGCCGTATCAAAAACCATGTTCACCCACCCGTCGTCGTAAGCAGCATGGTCGTGGACATCCGTATACGGCTCCACATAAGGCTCCGACTCCGATGCTAAAGACACAAGTTCTCCGTACGCGGTCTACTAATAGTAATTCGGCTGAAACTCTTCGAGTATAAATGATATATGACTTCCACTTCTGGATGATATTTCAAGTTGCGATATCTCACACACGGACACTTAATTTTGGTACCGTCCATGTACTGAGGGAACGCCTTGGCGAACTACAGGAACTGTTGTACACCCTCAATGAATTCATCTCGTACACCACATATGTCATCAGGATGATGGTTGTACATCCATGAATGATAACGCAGATAGTAATTCTTATCCATTTCTAGATACTTCTGCAGCAAAAATGAATATACAATTACCTTTAAGTATATACTCATCGTTAAATACAGTACATGTACTGATACTCCTAGTCCTAGCATATATACTCATCGTTAAATACAGTACATGCACTGATACTCACTGCTACCTTCAAGTATGATTGTTTGAGTGATTGAGTGAGCTTGGGTCACTAGGGAGAGCAGTTTACAATTTTTAGTGTGCATTATTTGGCAGTGATCAACTGAAGGGAGAGTAGTGTATAGCTCTGTGCTAGAACAGCAAGGGGGAGCACAACTTAGCAGTGTGCAGCTCTGTGCTACCACAATACAAGAGGAAGCATACAATAGTTTATAGCAGTAGCAGCTAGCTTTACTGCATAGTGCAGTAGTGAGGAATCAATGTGCAGCAACACTGTGCAGTGCACAGCAGGAAGGATGCACAGCAGCAAGTAAACTCAGCAAGTAGCAGCAGAGCCAGTGCACTACAGAGCCTTCAACAGCAGGTTTAACAGTCTGCAGTAGCCAATGCAACAGCTCGTGCAGCAAGAAGCATTAGCCCAAGTTGGATACGAGTTCTAGAAGAAGCCAATATCGTATATCGTGTCTCGGCTTTGAAGAGTCATTCCCGTGTCCGTGTATACGACTCTCCTTGAGTCGAGATCTATATCGTATTATATATGCTGTAGATACGTAAGGTTGCGTCTAAACTCAGACAGCTAAATATAAGAGAGATAGGGTTAGGGTCTGTGTCTAAAATAATGGAGTGCACCAATAGAGTGCACCCTTAAATATGATAAATAAAGTGAAGGACAAGTCAAAACAGTGATGTCTATCTTTCCTAACTTCCGAGTTTTCCTAGATGCAAATTAGGTGAATAATAATTTATTGCTTCCATATTTTTGGACGAAACCATTGAATGCTGGCGGCTTCCTAGTGGAAGTTGCAGAGTCTCATTTCAGGGTTTTTCTTCCCAAAAAAGCCCTTAGTTAATTACTGCACTTCCCATTATACGCATGCAAGACCATTGACTATTTTAAAATCTTTTCCCCTCCCTCCTTGTACATGTCTCTTCTGCATGTGTGTGTGTGTTCTTGTTCTGGTTTTTAAAATTTTTCTTTCAGGTTAGGTTTAGGTAATTTCTTGAATTATATAGTTTGTTGTTGTTTTTTTCATTATTATTGGCGAGACACTACTAGCTAGCAAGCTACTCTCTCTTCTTCTACACTCAACTTGACTAAGGTTACTTAGCTTGTTGTAGGAGAGATCAGGAGAGAGGAGAACTTATGTCAGCTGTTCACAAGAAAGGCATGAAGCTGGCTGATCATGACAAAAATGATGGTACTCGCAATCGCTTAGAGCTCAAAATATGTGGGCAGGTTCTACTCTTTCTACTTGGTTAAAATATCTGGTAATAAAGTAGAATTTATTCATTTTGGGTCACCCATTAGAAATACCTCTATGACATATGGGCCTAAATGCCATATAGATAAGAGCCTAGTGTATGTGTCTGTGTCGTATCCCATGTCATGTCTATGTCTGTGTCTTGTTTGTGTCTGTGGCATGTCATGTCTTGTCTATGTTTGTGTGTGTCCGTGTATCCATGTCAGTATTAGGGTTAGTCTCTGCATGTGTTAGTGTGTCCGCGTGCGTGTGTGTGTGTATCCGAGTTAAGGTTAGGGTTAGGGTTAGTGTGTGTCATATCGTGTCATGTCGTGTTGTGTTGTGTTGTGTCGTGTTAGAGAGAGAGGGACAGAGAAAGGAGACAGAGAGAGGAGCTCACCGAGTGAGGAGGAGGGGAGCTGGAGAGAGGAGAACGCCGGAGGGAGAAGGAGCCGCCGGAGGGGGGAGGACGCCGGAGGGAGGAGGGGAGCCGGAGGAAGGAGGAGTTGACGGAGGAAGGAGCACCCCGGAGGGGGGGAGGACGCGGCCGGAGGGTGGTCGCCGAAGTGGGGCACCGGGATTGGGGGGTGTTTAAAATTTTTGAGATTTTGAAGGAAATAGGGGAAAGAGAAATTCGTCAAACCCTATATGAAATAAATTAGCGACGTCGGTCTATACGTCGCTAAATATCGCGGATATAATAATATATTGCGACTTAAATACATAAACGTCGCTAAAATTAAAAAGTTAGTGACGTTTAGCGACTATCTAGCGACATATTATATATTTATAATAATTATAGTCGCTAAACGTTGCTCCACGTCGCTATCACCGACGTATTATGACATTTTATATGGACATCGCTAAATACCTATAATTCAGCGACGTTTTATTTGGACGTCGCTAAAAATATCGCTAATCCCGTAATTTTTAGTAGTGGAAGGTCTGACACATCACTCATCACTCTGAGACGCTTTGAGACTCGTTGAGACGATGACTCAGGAAAAGACAATAAGTCACATCAGTACATTAATTTCTTCGACAAACATGCCATGCCACGTGTCCCACGTATGCAGCTACATGACCCATGCGACCTCGTCACCATGCAGCTTAAATGTCCATTCGACCAAAGCCCAATGTGAGCTCGTATGCGACCTCGTCACCATGCGGCTTAAGTGTCAATTTTGACCAAAGCTCAATGAGAGCCCTCATACGGCCACAACGTCTTGTGGCCAAAGTGTCCATTTGACCAAGGCCCAATGAGAGCGCGTATGCAGCTACGATGCCATACCGCCTCAGAAAGATACATGCGACCAAATTGCTATATGACCTCCCGCTCATAATATATTTCTGTTACAACTGCAGAGATCTTCGCAAAGTTGGTGCTAACTAAGTATACAGCTGACCAAGTCACACACACAACGGGTTAAAAATAATCCCAAGATCTCTTCAACAGCATATCTCAACCAAGACCATGTGGCAATCTGCCCATGGCATGCGGCTATATTTGCAACTGTATTCTGTTGAAGAAGCCTTATGCGGACACCAAATAGAAGCATATGCAGCACTCATAGCCCATCTGCACGATGACTATAAATAGGAGCAACTTGGACGTTCCAAAGGAGGAATTTTTTTCTGCTTCACAGGGAGAGACCATACCCTCCTAGAGAGCTTTATACGTGCACCCAAGCTCAAGAGAGAGAGAAGATAAGAGAGCACCCCTACTCATGCATCGGATCATCAATGGAGTAAAGGAGACGCTATAGCACTCATTGTCCATCGTCATGCCCCAGAATCAAAAAATTGTACTTAGATTATCTGTCTAGGACCTCTCTGTACTTTCTTCTGTTTGTTATTAAAGCAATCAATTTTAATGACAAACAATAGTATTTACAGTGTTGTTTCTTAAAATAGAATTTTAAGAAAGGTGCATAATTTTAAGTATTTACAGTGTTGTTTCTTAGTATTTTTGAAATTGAATGGCCTAGAGTTGACCTAATTTGACTGTTTTGACCTAAAAACTTAGAATCTAATTAAATTATAAAAATAATCAAATTAAATTGGCAAAATTTTATAAAGTCAACTTACATATGGTTTAGCAACCCGCTCATCTACGAGCTTCCCATCCTTTTTTCTTTTGTGGGTCCGCTGGAAGATTGCTGGGAAGTCGACAGTCTTGGGGTCTTCTCCGGCTCTGGCTGCCTCATCGCACTGTAAAAAATTAAGCAATTAATAAATAAGAAAAAAAATTTAAATAAAAAAAATTGATCTAGCAATATGTTTTAATCCTAACCATTCGTCGAAAATGTTCGATGGTCGGAATGGATCCACCAGTATGAAGATCACCCTTAGCATGGGCAACCTTTGCCTTCTTTTACTTGGCCTTGTAGGCCGGGGTCTCCATCTTCTTCTTTATCTCCTTTCACTACTCCGCCTTCAACCACTCCTTGCGGTGATCCGGTCCAAGTGATGCCAGTCCCTTCTGGTTCTTGATCATATCTCTCAACCTCTTGCTGGCGACGGTCTTGTAGCACTTCCGGATATCACTATCTCTATGATCCAGCCACCAGTACAACCTCTGCAAATTAGAAAAATAATTTTTATCATTGTAATAAAAAAAATATTATTATAAATAAAATTCATATACATACCCCGAGCTTCTCCAGCCAAGTGAATCGTCGATCTAACGGGATGTCACTGAAGTTGATATAAGAGCCATCAAAGTAGCCCCGCATGATCTCCCCCAGATTATTTCCAGCCTTGATCGGAAAGAATCTAAAATAAGTAGATAATATACACTTAGAATAAAAAATACAAAATAAATGTGTTAATTGACAAACAAATACTTATGTCGCTCCATCAGCCCATAGCTCGGGACGACAGATATTGGCTGGCCGTACTGGTAGAGTAGGGGGTCTGCAAATCCTGGACTGCGGACATATACTCCGTTGTCAACTAGAAGGCTTGTAAATGGATTTGCTCCTATAGGAGCAACTGGTGGAGTAGCCGGTGTAGTAGTGCCGGTAGTGGCTGGAGTAGAAGAAGGGGTAGCAGCTGATGGCAATCCGAGAGATGGGGTTGCTCCTCCAACTGAAGAATGAGTATATAGCGGGGATAAACCATCCGCCGCATCTACGAACTCGTCCTCAGATCGTGTGCGAGAATCTGGGGTAGCAGGCGTAGTGGACGGAGGATGCTGAGAAGATGATCCTCTCTGAACTTGTCATCATCCTCGTCCTCGTCCCGACATACTATAAGTAAATCTGTAGAAAATAAAAAAATGGTGTCATCAAACAGATAATTATAAAGTAATGGTATGGTAAAATAAGTAAATACTAGTGTAATGATGAAATAAATAATCGTGTCATAAAATAATTAAATAAATATCTAAGCTAACGCATTTGTATATACGTACTAATCTTCTTCATCTTTTGAATCATCATCATCTTCCGAATCATCTTCATCTTCTACTTTATTTTTATTTTCACTTACACTATCACTATCACCATTACTATTACCTTCATCTTTCAATTCTTGTTCATCGCTCGATACCTCTATATCAGAGTTCTCCTCTATATAAGGTAAATCTTCTATCTTAATCTCTTCGTCAACTCTATCATCCTCTACTGTAACGTCAACCCCCATACCATCAACACCGGCCAAACTCATATATGCAATTTGAGGCATGACCACCTCATCCTCTTGGTATGCTAGATCCCCAATATTATATGTATTTCTAGCTTTAGTTTTGCATATAGCCCACTAATCTTTATTATTGCATCGTCGACTAGGATAGCTCGTATAATACACTTGAACTGTTTGACAAGCCAACACAAATGGTTCAAAACCTATATATCTTTTTCCATTTGACTAGCTCGTATAAACCCTTCTTGTAGAGATGCTCCCTCACGAAATCTATCTCTTTGAATGGTATATCACGATATTTGACACATGGACACTTGATGAGCCTCCCATCTATGAAATGAGGTTGACTACGGGTGTATTTGAGAAATTGCTCAACGTCCGCTATAAAATCATCTGTAAAACCAATCCTACTCTTATATCGCCGATTGTACATCCATGATCGGTCAACTAAGTATCGTCTCATTAATTCTGCATGTACCATATATATTAATTCAAACAATTTGGATTAACTAGATTCAAGATGAGTTAAGATATCTGAGATTATCTAAGATTTGCTTGCAACAATCAACATTAGATTATTAGACTTTTCACATGACATGGAACCTAAGCTAAGATATTAAAAGTGTCACATCCGATCCCAGATTTAGTATTTCTAAATTTTTAGAATTTAATTTTTCTTGATTATGTATTCCTGCTATATTTTATATGTTGGTTCATGTCATTTTATTATTGTTTTATTGTTCCAGTCGTTGAGAAAGACTATCCTAGACCAGTAGAATACCCATTGTCATTGCCATAGACCCAGTTTAGGACCCGCATGTAAAATGAACCCTTGGTTTGGTTCATTTTGAGTGAACTCATGACTAAAACCTCTTTTCTGCTCTCTTAGTATATATATGGCTTTTCTTTCTCCTTTCTTTCTTATTCTTTATTTTATTTCCCTCCTTCCTCCTCTCCCTTAAGCTCCCCCAAAACCCTAACCCTAAGGGAAGTTGCTGCGACTTGGACCGTGAGAGGTATGGGCTAGGAGCCACCCAAGGCAAGTACATCTTGCTCAATGGTAAAACTTAGATTTTTAGTTTTTATATATGTTGTTGTTTTAAAAATATATTTGATAAAAAAAATTCTCCTTGAGTTGCTGATCATGTTTAGTTCTTGGAGTTTTGGATTTTGATGTATAGATTTTTCTAGATATGAGTTTTAAGTTTAGGATTTGTATGTATTCTATGAGTTTTTCTTGGTTTTGATCTACTAAAATTTAGTGTTTTCGAAAACTAGTGGTTTCTTATGTTAAAGAATTTTATTTCGAGCATTTTGGCTTTTGTTTCACTTAATTTGGAGTTGAAATAGAGTTTTTATGAAGAAAATATTTTTTGAGTTTTTTTGGAGTTTCGGCCATGGCTGAACTTGCTGTTGGAGAAGACGAAGTCTTCATGCGGCCAGCGAGCAATGCGGCCGAGAGTGCCATGCGTTACGAGAGGGTTATGCGGCCTGAACTCTTGTAACATGCTGACAACATGCGTCCATCTTATTGGACGCATGTCTGCCTATTCGTCCATACTCGTTGAATGAATAAAAATTCGATAAGTCCAAAATTAAGTCCATACGACCAGTGGGTGGATACGGCCTGTGAGTTCATGCGGCCAGTAGGTGCATACAGTCAGAGGGTGCATGCAGCCAGTGAGTCCATGCGGCCTGTGAGTCCATACGGCCAATGGGTGCATTCGGCCAGGAATTTTTGTGTGCATTTTTATGTTCCATGTTGATTAGTAATTCCTTTTTAGTGATTATTGTTGTGTGCTTCCTTATATCAATATAAGTTTATGATACCAGACAAGTTTTGCATATGAGTTTACAAGACCACTTTATGTACCAGCTTCCAATCCTCACGACACCGTGGAAATGTTTGTGTATGGAAATCTATTGCTTTTGGCATCGGGCAATCAAGTGTGAGTATTGTCCAATGTATCGCGTGTCACGAATATGATAACTCATAAAAAGCTCGTACTTGCGATTCGTCATCTTAGGGAGTTCTCAAGTGTTCATGACTCGAGAACTTAAAATAATTTAGTAATGATTAGACAAGATAATTTTTACCTATAGCATTTTTGGAGGGAAAAATATTGCGCTACCGGCTACCCCGATCAGCAAGGGCCCCATGCGGCATGGACAACCCTTCTAGGCAAGAGCTCCACGACTGACCAAGTTTACGCGTGTTGTGACACATTACAAGACAAGTTTATTGCTTACAAGAACAATTTATGATTATAAGACAAGTTTATGTTTATAAGACCAGTTTTTGATTCACAAGTTTATATTTAAGCTTATAAGTTCAATTTCTGTTTGTGATAAGTAGCAAGGTATGTTGTTGTATGGTTGAATGTACATTTAATTTACTAGACAAGCGTACCCTTGGCCATCCGGGTTAAATACAATGCTGGTGGTAGCAATATTCTTAGCAATCCATTTCTAGTAATTAGGGCTTGTGATAACCCTAGTTCGTTAATTATAGCAAGTCGTAGGCATGTTTGGCCATAAATTGGATGTTTGTTATTCGTATAGCTTGCTTTTCTAGTTTCATTTTTTTATTTTCTTCCGGCGCGTGGTGAGGGTGCTAAGTTCTGCTCAGGTGAAGGTCTACAACCCCGGTCCTTGTTTGGTTAAGGGTTGTGGTCCCGATCCAGAGTAGTTCCTATGCTATCTTGCCGCTCGTTGCCTTATTTTTATTTTTGCACTTATTATCAGTTCTTCCAGTATTATTCTTGAGACAAGTACATTGGTACCGTACAAGTCTCGATTTATATTTGTTTCTTATATGTCTCTTTTGTTTATGTTGTGATGTATTTGGCCTATCACCTCGAGCTCCTTTGTGGTACTTGTTGCTTGGGATTCTGACCCCACTGGCTTTGTATAGCCAGGTTACCCCGAAGAGAACCAAGATCCTCCGCTCTTCCAGCAAGATGGCTCACACTCTTAGGACTGCGGCCGAAGCTCGCGAGTGGGTATTCTTCTTCCACCCCTCGTCTTGATTACTTTTTTTGTGGTGTTTAGCAAGTGGCAGAGTTAGCTCCTTATATTTTTGAGACTTCGGTCTACATGATGTATATACTAGACCATGGCTGGTATATTTTGATCATGTATTATTAAACTCTGCTAGTGCAATATTTTGTATTCACTAGCTTCATGATCATATATGACATATAATTTGGGACTCCTTTTTACTTCCATCTATGATATACCTTGTACTTGTATTGCTGGACTAAGATAATAGGATTTGTCGGCCTTAGGACTGACGTCATAGCATGCTAGAGTTCACCCATTTCTCTTCCAGATAACCTTAACACATTGCGGCTTACTTCGGTATTCTGCAAGGTGTGGTTGGCCATGTCAGTCCCTGTATTTATCCAGTATTCTGGGAGCGGGACATGACAAGATTTTTGTCACGCCCCAGTCCCAAAATACCGAGGACTAGACACGTGACAATGGCCAGCAGCACACTCCAATAGGTAAACCCAATTTAATGGACCCATTAGGGTGTACTTAAGTTGTAAAACAATAATAAAGGTCTAATCTCATCCACAGAAGATAAACACAATCAATATCAGAATAATCAAGATGAAATAATAATCAACAAGTCTCAATAAATATCTCGGAGAATAACCCGATAATGAGTTTAATACAATAATTCCACGAGACATGAAATAGAGTATAAAAAACAGAAATGACTGAGTAATAAAATACTCAGGGGAAGTCTTCCGGCATCACCTTGTCCTCTAGTAGTGGTACTGCTCCAATGTCTGCTCCTGTCCCATATACCTCAGGGTAGATCTCCTCTGCTATACCTGGGGACATAATCCGGATTCCAGGTCCTCAGGGGACATAACAAGGTACAAGAATAACTCAAGCCAAATAAATATAGTATATAAAATTATATCAATAGGGCAAACTAAGTAACCAGCTAAGTGATATACAAAATGAGAGCATCACTAGAACTCAGGCTGAGACCACTACAAGCTCTATGTCGAGGAGCCGGTAGCAGTAATATCACGTAATGTGCCTAGCTCTGATGTAGAGACTACGGCCTCACAATAATAAATAAATATATATATATATATATATATATATATATAATCAGCCTGTAGCTTGTGTGTCTCTCCCCACCCAATGTAATCACACGTCTCATATCTATGACACGTAAGATCATATCTAATGCAACAAGTCATATGATACCTATGCATATATAAAAAGTCTATGTCACGAATCCTGTAAGCCTATACAGAATCACCATGAATACTCAGAAAAGATTCTGTCTCATTAATAGTGTCAAGTGTCCTATGGTATGATGTACTTTATAATTCACGCACGAAAATATATAGGGTCACGATATCAATCTCTAGGTGACATTACACAACTCCGCGTATGATGTTGACATCCGAATCTTATTCGGACGCTAAGCAACGTCACACGGTCCTAGGTTGAACAGATACATCATATAAATAAATCAAGAGAATAATATAAAGCAAGTACTGCAAGATTGGCAAGGTACACTTGCCTGGGGTTTGGTTTCCAACAGTTGCTCTGTTATTAGCAGGATCTTCAGGTACTCCTCCGGATGCTGAAATAATCATGACCACCATGCTCAGAAGATATAAAATAGCTAGGATTGCCTATCCATAAGTCCAATTTGGACACATGGGCAAAATTGACAGTTTTTGGTCAAAGCGGGGTCCACATGTGGCCTACTTCGTACCGAAAATTGGGCCAGAGACAAAGTCCTCCAAAATTGTCAAACTTAGTGTCTACAAGTCCAGAACAATGATACAAACCCAAGGGAATGTCCAGAACTGGATTTCGATGAACCGATCAAAAAATCGACCGTCAAGTGGAGCCGTGGGGACCACGATACGGGTTTTGTCAACGTTCTCATAATCGAACCAAACTTGGATCATAGGACTAGCAAAATGCTATGAATCCGATGGTGCAAGTTGCGTTTCGAAATAATGCGCACACACAAAGTTACAACGAGTTTTAGAACATGCCCGATACGGGGCGATTTTGACCGATACGAGTTAATTTCGGTGTGCACGCACATCCAAATCAACTTCCGCAAAATTTCATACGTCTGTATTGATGGTGCGCACCTTTTGGTATAATTCGCACATGACAAAGTCGCCTCGTTTAGCGGGACGCACCCAGTTCGAGAAAATTTAGGTTTTAAATAACCAAGTTTTTTGGTCAATTTTACCCTAAAATAAATTACAATCTACAGCACATAAAAATAAACTAATTACAGGGTTTGAAACTCGGTTATATGGTCTAAATAACTGTTCAAACAAATATTAGAAATAGTTAACAGGTTGCACGTAAAACGGTCGTGAACTTGTGAGTTCGGGATAGTTTCTGAAAGTCTAAAATTAAAATATTTTCCTGTTTTTGTGTCGAGATTTACGACCGACACGGGAGACGATATGTCAGTCTAAGGGCACGGGGTTTGAGAGGGTCACACAGCGAACGTGTCATAACAGACTGTTCAGAAAATGACGCAACGAGGAGAGAGAAAAACTTACCAGAATATGGAGTCGGAATCGACTATACGTCGCGAACACGCGAGGTGGCGCGGCGCTACGACTGCAGGGTGGTGGAGCTCGTCGACGGTGGAGTTGTGACTGCTGGGGTCGGCGGCTGCTTAGCCTTCACCGGAGGAGCTCGTCGGCCTGCGGGGTGGCGCCGGAGGATGGCGGAGAGTGTGCTGCTCATCGGGTCACGGCGGAGCTGCTGTGCTCGGTGGCGGGTAGAGGAGACAGCGGGGGCAGGGGAGCTCGGCTGATGGCGGTGGCTGACGTTGGATGTTGGGTGTATCGAGGTGGCCGGGGTCGGGTGATGGAGAGATGGCGAAGGCGGTGGTGAAGTGGCCGAATCGGTGGAAGATGATGGTAGTGGTGGCCGTCAGTGGGGGTTAATATAGGGGCACAGCGGGGACCGGTACGGGGAGGGGAGAGGTCGACGGTTGCGGGAGTTGAGGGGTCTCGGTGGGTGAGGAGGCAAAGGTCCGGCAACGACAGGTGAACGGGCGGCGGGGAGGCGGATCGACGGGTTATAGTTACTGTAGCAGGGGTAATGGGTTCGGGTTCGGTTCGGATCGGGTCGGGTCAGGTTTAGATCCGAATCTGACCCGCTAGGGTTTGGGTTGGGTCGGTTTAATTTATTTAGGTTGGTCCGGTTCGGTTCAGGATGGTTTAAACTATCCAGTCTGGTTTATTTAAAAATATTATTTTTAGGTCTTTAAAAATAGTTTTTGGGTCCAATAAATTCCAAAAAAATTACACTATGTCTAGTTATTTATTTTACACTCAAAAATATTATTTTCAGAATTAATAAAATTATAAAATTATTTAATTCTAGAAAAACATTTATTTTAATTATTTAAAAATCACAGAAAAATCTCGAAAATTTATATTTTAATTTCTGAAAAATTTGGGTGTTTACAATCTACCCTCCTTAAAAGAATTGCTTCCTCGCAATTAAGAAAAATAAAACATAACCAGTCAGAAGAGATGACATGGTTGTAAGACATGTTTGTAGCACGACACAAAGAATAAAGAATCATGATCAAGGAAAAATTGAAAGAAAGTATAAGGGTTAAGCAGAATACGTAGGGAAGGAATAAAAATATTTCCCTAGGCAATGAGAGATAAGTAATTTAAGAGTAAAAAAATCTGGTTAGAGCAAGGAAATCTACAACTTAGGAAAACTTGGGTATCAAGTACTAACAAGTTCAAAATACTAGGCTTAGGCTAGGAAATGGAATTAACAGGCACGTGCTAAGGCATTACTAGGAATAGATAACTATGAAATACTTAAATCTTACACGTATTCGTTACTCCACGAGTCTGTGCGTCCTCTATTATTATCGTAAAAGTTTGTTCGTGTCCTTGTGGTGGTGCCCCATGCTGTTGCTGGACCTGCTGAAAAAGTGCTGCCTGGGTTGCCAAAGGTGGCCTTGGTGCTGGTAAAGCTTGTCGGTTTAACATTAGTGCTCCCTCTCGATGCTCAGGACAATCCTTGGCTAAATGTTGGTTGGATTCGCAAATCAACCATAATCCTAACTTGCGTTTGCACTCCCTCTCAATATGGCCTACCTTGCCACAGTAGTGACAAGTAGGAAGGAATGAGGCTCTTGGTGCTGCTCTCTGTAGTGGATTCCTTTGGGGTCGCTTTGCAGCTCTTTTCTGCTGTACTTGGTCTGGTGCTAATGCATATGGCCGCTTCTGGCTGGACTCTCCTGGT
Organism: Iris macrosiphon; assembly: GCA_036927795.1. Lineage (NCBI taxonomy): Eukaryota > Viridiplantae > Streptophyta > Magnoliopsida > Asparagales > Iridaceae > Iris > Iris macrosiphon. The sequence goes on from JAYESA010000004.1 coordinate 118,676,931, forward strand.
GACGTGCTCCATGCGTCGGGCTGCAGCAAGGACGTCCGTGTCTAAAGTAGTTGCAACGGAACTGATTAACTTCTGTAGCTCAGAGCTAAGTCCATCAAAGAACTTCTCCGCTTGGCTTTGCTGGGCCTCTTGATGAACCTGCTGTTGGGATTGCATCATTGCGTAGAATATTTGGAACATCTGTTATCCGTCCATAGCCTGCCATTGTGGGAATACGGGCATTGGTGGTGTGAACTGTGGCGGAGGTGGAATGTTATCTCGCTAGAATCTTGAGGTATGCTGACCTGCTTGATTGCTTTGTTGTGTTGTTTGACCTCCATCCACTGGTATCATTTCTTCTTCGGGGGTAACCACAATACCTTGTGGTATTCCTGCATGAGTCTCGTCTCTTGCTGGTGAATCCATTACTCTGCATCCAAAATAAACGATACGAGGCGCACAGGAAATCAAGGCAGGATGCAAGTCAAGAAATTCGAATCCGATAGAGATCAAGAACGATTCAATCAAGTGGATAAGATCCTATAACTTATCCTATCCTTGTCGCAGGCTTGCTCAGTTCCTTAGTTGAAATCGAAATAATTTAGTCGTTGACCTGCATGGACCACCAAAAAAACTATGTCACGCTCCAGTCCCAAAATACCGTGGGACTAGACACGTGGCAATGGCCAGCATCATACTCCAATAGGCAAACCTAATTTAATGGACCCATTAGGGTGTACTTAAGCTGTAAAACAACAATAAGGGTCTAATCTCATCCACAGAAGATAAACACAATTAATATCAGAATAATCAAGATGAAATAATAATCAACAAGTCTCAATAAATATCTCGGGGAACAACCCGATAATGAGTTTAATACAATAATTCCACGAGACAGGAAATAGAGTATCAAAAACAGAAATGACTAAGTAATAAAATACCCAGAAGAAGTCTTTCGGCATCACCTCATCCTCTGGTACTGGTACTACTCCAATGTCTGCTCCTGTCCCGTATACCTCGGGGTAGATCTCCTCTGCTATACTTGGGGACATAATCCGGATTCCAGGTCCTCAGGGGACATAGCAACGTACAAGAATAACTCAATCCAAATAAATACAGTATATAAAATTGTATTAATAGGACAAACTAAGTAACCAGCTAAGTGATATGCAAAATGAGAGCATCACTAGAACTCAGGCTGAGACCACTACAAGCTCTGTGTTGGGAAACCGGTAGCAGTAATATCACATAATGTGCCTAGCTCTGATATAGAGACTACGACCTCACAATAATAAATATATATATAAAATTAGCCTGTAGCCTGTGTGTCTCTCCCCATCTAATGTAATCACACATCTTATATCCATGACACGCAAGATCATATCTAATGCAATAAGTCATATGATAGCTATGCATATATATAAAGTCTATGTCACGAATCCTGTAAGCCTATACAGAATCACCATGAATACTCAGGAAAGATTCTGTCTCATGAACAGTGTCAAGTATCCTATGGTATGACGTACTTTATAATGCAAGCACGAAAATGTATAGGGTCACGATATCAATCTCTAGGTGACATTACACAACTCCGCGTACGACGTTGACACCCGAATCTTATTCGGACGCTTAGCAACGTCACACGGTCCTAGGTTGAACAGATACATCATATAAATAAATTGAGAGAATAATATAAAGCAAGTACTGCAAGATTGGCAAGGTACACTTGCCTGGGGTTTGGTTTCCAATAGTTGCTCTGGTATCAGCAGGATCTTCAGGTACTCCTCCGGATGCTCAAATAATCATGACCATCACGCTCAGAAGATATAAAATAGCTATGATTGCCTATCCATGAGTCCAATTTGGACACAGGGGCAAAATTGACAGTTTCTGGTCAAAGCGGGGTCCACTTGTGGCCCACTTCGCACCGAAAAATATGCCAGAGACAAAGTCCTCCAAATTTATTAAACTTAGTGTCTACAAGTCCAGAACAAAGATACAAACCCAACGGAATGTCCAGAACTAGATTCCGACGAGCCGATCATAAAATTGCCCGTCAAGTGGAGCCGTGGGGCCCACGATACGGGATTTTGTCAACGTTCTCAGAATCGAACCGAACTTGGGTCACAGGACCGGCAAAATACTACAAATCCGATGGCGTATGTTGCATTTTGAAACAACGTGCACACATAAAGTTACAATGAGTTTCAGAACATGCCAGATACGGGACGATTTCAACTAATACACATTGATTCCGGTGTGCACGCACATCCAAATCAACTTTCGCAAAATGCCACATGTCCGTATTGACGGTGCACACCTTTCAGTAAAATTTGCATACGACAAAGTTGCCTCATTTAGCTGGACACACTCAGTTCAGGAAAATTTACGTTTTAAATAACCAAGTTTTTTGGTCAATTTTACCCTCGAATAAATTATAATCTACAACACATAAAAATAAACTAATAACAGGGTTTGAAACTCGGTTATATGGTCTAAATAACTATTCAAACAAATATTAGAAATAGTTAACAGGTTGCACGTAAAACGGTCATGAACTTGTGAGTTCGGGTCAGTTTCTGAAAGTCTAAAATTGGGAATATTTTCCTATTTTTGTGTCATAATTTACGACCGACACAGGACACAATATGTCAGTCTAAGTGCACGGGGTTCGAGAGGGTCACACAACGAATGTGTCGTAACAGACCGTTCAGAAAATAAAGAGACGAGGAGAGAGAAAAACTCACCGGAAAGTGGAGTCAGAATCGACTATATGTCGCGTACACGCGAGGTGGCGCGGCGCTGCGACTGCGGGGTGGCGGAGCTCACCGGCGGCGGAGCTGTGACTGCTGGGGTCGGCGACTGCTTGGTCTTCGCTGGAGATCGTCGGAGGAGCTCGTCGGCCTTTTGGGTGGCGCTGGAGGATGGCGGAGAGTGTGCTGCTCGTCGGATCGCGGCGGAGCTGCTGTGCTAGGAGGCGGGTAGAGGAGACAGCAGGGGCAGGGAGCGCGGCAGATGGCGGTGGCTGGCATTAGATTTTGGGGGTGTCGGGGTGGCCGGGGTCGGATGATGGAGAGATGGCGAAGGCGGTGGTGAAGTGGCCGGATCGGTGGTAGATGATGGTAGTGGTGGCCGTTAGTGGGGGTTTATATATGGGCACGGCGGGGACCGGTACAGGAAGGGGAGAGGTCAAAGGTTGCGGGAGGCGAGGGGTCTCGACGGGTGAGGAGGCGAAGGGGCGGCGGCGACAGGTGAACGGGCGGTAGGGGAGGCGGATCGACGGGTTACGGTTACTTTAGTAGGGGTAGTGGGTTCGGGTTCGGGTCGGGTCAGGTTTAGATCCGAATCCGACCCACTAGGGTTTGGGTTGGGTCAGTTTGGTTTATTTAGGTTGGTCCGGTTCGGTTCAGGTTGGTTTAAACCAGTTCAGTCTGGTTTATTTAAAAACGTTGTTTTTAGGTCTTTAAAAATAGTTTTTGGGTCCAATAAATTCCAGAAAATTTATACTATGTCTAATTATTTATTTTACACTCAAAAATATTATTTTTATAATATTATAATATTTAATAAAATCACAAAATTATTTAATTCAAGAAAAATATTTATTTAAATTATTTAAAAATCACAGGAAAATCCCAAAATTTTATATTTTAATTTCTAAAAAAATCGGGTGTTTACAGTTTTATTGGTGGCCCATGCGGGTCTATTTTTCAGACCTATGGGAGGAATCATCTTGTTAGAATCTCAATCCTTTACTAATCTTTGATTGAACTCCACTTGCAACATGCACTTCTTGCTTTTCTTGAACTTCAAACTTGCTTGACATGTTTGTTCCATTCTCTTCCCTTATTGATATCCTTGTATCCTTATCCTTCCGGAACACCCCACCTGCTCCTCTTTCCGAGGGTTTCGTTGTACCGATAACTCCAGCAGATCCAGTAGGCCAGGGCCAGATTCTGATATTTAACCAAGGGCAAGCATCAGTAGCTTTTTATCAGCCGGCTCCGCAAGTCATGCATGCCTGACTAGCACAATCAGCTCTACCAGTCTTGCCGAAATAGTCAGTTCAGCCCGCTCTGTCATTCATACTTGCCCATCCAGCCCAGATAATTCCACCAGTTCTACCAGTACAACCAGGGAAGACATGATCTCAGGCTATGTTAGAAATGATTCAAGCTATGATGATGGTCAACAACAACAACAACAACTCCAGCTTCCACAATAAGTAGTCCAAATCTGCTAGCAGTTTTAGCAAGGACAAGACCAGACCAACATTATTCTTTATCAGGGAGTTAGAGTAGCACGCGAGAATAGTGAGCGTTATACTCACAACTCGGCGACCAATATTAGTCACATGCGCCCAGCCAAGTTCCTCGGCATGGAAGAAATAGTTTTAACAGATTCTTGGCTCCAGGACTTTGAGGCCATCCTGGATGCAACCAAGACCCCAAATGATGAGAAGGTAGCAGTCGTAAAGTTACAATTATCAGATCTTGTCCGAGATTGGTGGACAGCACAAGAAATGGCGCTTTCGAAGCCCATTGAATGGTAGATATTCAAGGAGCTCTTCCAGGAAAAGTATTTCCATACCACCGCTAGGCTCTAGCTTCAGCAGCAGTTTATCAACCTCCGCTAGAATACAAGATTGATCGACCAGTATGCGTCCGAGTTTTGCTGACTCAGCCGGTTTGATCCTCATATGGTAGCTTCCGAGGAAGACCGAGCCAATAGATTTTAACAAGGGTTACATCTAGAGCTCCAATAATTTACGGTGGGTCATAATTATACCACCTATGATGCAATACTCAAGGCAGCTAAGTCACAAGAACTTGTCGGCCAAAGATTAGTAGCAAGGACTGGAAGCCATAAGAGGTCTCACTCATCCCTTAGAAGCGCCAGTATTCAGTCATCACCTCCAGCACCAGCAGTAAGAATACCTCACCCGCCAGCACCTCCAACCTCTACAGTAACCTCATTATAATCTACCAGGCAGTCTGTATCAGTAGGATGCAGCCACTGCGACTAGCCAAGGCATACCAAAGAACAGTGCAGGAGGGTCAATGGCCAGTGTCTCAGATATGGGGCATCCGACCACATGATTGATTCATGTCCAACCCTGTACCCAGAAGCTTCTTCAGTCCGACAGTTACCAACTTAGCCCCGGGCAGCGACTGAAGTCCCGCTAGGACCAGCATTAGCAATTCGACCACCAGCCTAGTGTCCTCTCTTGACGCAGACCCAACAGTTTAAACATTAATGTCCGACGCAGTATGCACAAGTTCATCAAGCCCAACAAGCAAGACAGAACCAGCAGCAAGTCAGAGCCATAGCCCCTGGACAATGGCCTGACAAAATATTTGGCAACCTAGAGCAGTTCTTAGCCGAAGGTGCTACAATTGTGGGTAAGATTTTTGAGCTCTCTTTAGCTTATCTCATTCTTGATTTCTTGTCGAACGATCTCGTGTTCCGACGCATTCGAGATACGATAATTGTTTCGATCCTTTCGTTGAGCAAAATGCGAGTTTATCGCCCCGCACTTCTGCCTTAGTGACTCATGCTACGTGGTGTTTATCATGTATTCCAACTGTGAAGGTATGCCCTGGATTAGAGTCATGTCCTCTGTCATGACCCGCACCCGGTATAGGGGCACGAGTGCGCGGGTACGTCCAGTCTACGCCGCAGCATCGGCCGTAGAACGCTGTCTAGGTCATGATACTAACTAAGCAATCTCAAACGAGCATCTAATCTCCATAAGGAGGCACGGATGACACAAAATAAATGAATAACATACTCAATCACATAACTACAGCACGATAAGAAATCGAAAAAAAAATACAACACAAGTCTAAACTGTAAATAATCTAACTCAACATAATCCAAGTATCAAATAAGATTGCCCGAGACAAATCCGGTACCAAAATAGACAACTGAGAAACTAACTAGATAACTAGTGATTCCGGCTAAACCTCCCGGAATCACGACTGCACTACTAAGTCCAAGACTGCAGCTACTCACCCTGTGGTCCACAAGTGTCGGATACCAGTCCTCTAGGCATAGTCTGGAAAATGTTTTCCAGTCAGGAAGGAGCAAAGTACATTTCTAATAGCAGTTCTATATCAATGATATAAACTATGTAGCAGTATATAGATGGAAATATACAAGATGCATGTATATGTACGAGAAATATACAATAAAGGATATACTGGAAATACTGTAAGTAAATGTAGGAAAGGAAATAATATGTCAATGAGCAAGAATACTATGACTAAGTCTGTGAGTACTAGCTTTAACATGTGATCGGCTTGGGAACTTGATCAGGCTGGTTACATATGATTAGCTATGATTCATGTAAGGTCAGGCTAACCGTTGGTTAGCTATGATGCATTTAGAGGTCAGGCTAATTACACGTAACAGCTATGAAGCTTGTAAATGGTCAGGCCGCACCCGACGTGAGATGTGGGGTGAGCTATGATGCATGTAGAGTTGGGTATGATCACATATCTATACTAAAATACTCCCCACCCCCGACTGGTATAGTAGATCCAACCATGGTACGCTATGGCACGGGATTCCCTAGGGAGGTAGCAAATCTCCCCGGAAATTATTGTCTGTACATGTACAAGATAACAATGAAACAAGACTTGTACAAGCTACACCATGAACAAAGAATAACATCTCATGACGAGATCCGTATATACCAATCCGTGTAACCATCGTGTCAAGCATGGATATTTACACTAGATATAATGAACATAGGGGATATCATAAACAAGAAGCTAATCATAGAATGTACTCGCCTTGGGTCCTTAGATGGTAATACCAATGTCCTATCCGGTAATACCAATGTCCTATCCTAGAGTATCGTCTGGAGGATCCAACAGTCCTATAGACATATAATAAAATAATACAACATTTGCATCAGATGCTACATTAACACAACACAAATACATGAACTCAGGGGCTCTGCCAGGTATGGCACTGGTCAATCTAGGGTCAGTGTGCGTCAAATTGCACGGGCGTCGCATCTGCAATTGCTGGGCAAGACAGACGATCAAAACGGTATGGGGCTTGCCAGTACGTCAGTGTACGTGTGACAGTCTGCTATCAGTTCACAGGATCATAGGTCAGGTGTAGTTACGGGGTGTCCGTATCTACACTCGGGTCATCTAGTAGAGATATATAAATATACATATCTTTAACTAACATATATACTTACAATACATATATATATATATATATATATATATATATATATATATATATATATATATATATATATATATATATATATATATATATATATACACCAAATTAAATACATATACAATATACATATATGTACCATTTAATTACATGTATAATATATATATTAGTTGAACAATATATATATACCATATATACCAATTTAAAAATATACTAAGTGTATATACAAATACATATATACATATACCAATTTATAATTACATACACATACTAAATATATATATATGCATATATACCAATTATATAATACGTACTAAATACGTACATATATATAAATATATTAAATACGTACATATACCAAAACATGTTTATAAGTACACATATATATATCAATACAATTATAGATGTACTATATATATTTACATACCAAATACATACGTATATATATATATATATATATATATATATATATATCAATTATAAATACCAACATATACTATATATATATATAGGTATATATGTATATACCATAATACGAACATATATATGTATATATATATATAAATATATATATATATATATATATATATATATATATATATATATATATATATATATACCAAAAAAATATGTATTAAATATATTACTTAATACATATATATAATAAATATCAAATACCTATATATAACTGGAGAAATACATACACACATTCACCTAAATACGTATTTATACGTATACATATATATATACAAAAATGAAATGAGGGAAGGGAGAGGAGAGGGAGCTCACAGGGGGTAGTGGTGGTGCCCAGCCGCCGGAGGGGAGAGCTGGCCGGCGGGGGATGGCCACACTGGCTTCGGGTGGTGGTGATGATTGATGATGGAGGTGCTCCGGGGAGCAATGGCTGATGGTGGGAGGAGGAAGCTGGCAATGGCGGGCTCGGCGAGGTGGCTGTTGTCGGCTGGCCGCCGGAGAGGTCGAGGTAGGGGCCGGTGTCGAGGTGCAGGCTCGAGGGGGTGATGACTGTGCTGTCGAGGAGGAGGTCGTTCAGTCATCGCCGGAAGGAGGTTCAGGCGAGTGATGTCGGGGGAGGAGATGGGTTGAGGAAGGAGAGCAGCGGGGTCGGCGGCTGATGGAGGGCCGCGACTGACCGGAGCTTGGCCGGGGTTGCTGGATCGGGTGGAGGTTGAAGTGAGATGGTGGTGGTTGTGTTCGTGCCGGAGTTGCGAGCAAGGGGGAGCTCGAGGCTCAACTCGAGGGTGGTGATGCGCACTGGTGGTGGATCCGGTGATGGGGCTCTGGTCGAGTACAGGCGAGTGGTGATGACGACGTCGACGAGGGGGAAGTCGGCAAGGATGGCGGACGGTTCAGGCTCCGACGGGGTTACTGCGTCATCGAGGAGGGAAGCTCGATGGTTGGTGTAGTCGGGTGGATCCGGAATGCTGTGGTCGACGGAGATGCTCGGCTCAGGCGGAAGGTGGATGAGATCCGGCGAGGTCTGACAGCGGGGACGAGTCGAGGCAGAGTCGGGCTGCGTGGCCGGGCTGACGGGGGAGCGGCCGGAGAAGGCAGTGGGTCGAGCTGAACAGACCGGGGTCGTGTGCAGTGAGGGCCGCCGGACCGGAGTCGGCTGCGGTGAACAGTGACCATGGGAAGTTGGTTATTTCCATCTTCTTCTAATATTTAAAAAAACAAAAGAGAAGGGGAAGAAAGGAAGAAGAAGAAGAAAAATAGAAGAAGAAAGGAAAATAGATAAATGGAGAAATAGAGACTAAGGTTGAGTGTGGGGGCTAGTCTAGGTTTTTGGGGGATTAGGGTTTCCTTGGGAAGAGGGGATGATGGGACATTAAATAGGGAGAGGGTGTGTGGGAATGAAGGGTGAGGATGCACCCATCCTAATGGATGATCAAGATTTGACATGGAGGGATTTTTATTCATGTAGGAATGAGGGTTGACTAGTCAAATGTTTGGGGCTCTCCATTTAGTTGGACCAATGGGGTGTTAACACCTAATGTAATAATTGCAAATTAGCCCCCTTAAATTTGGGTATTTGCATAGACGCATAAAATGATAAAAATTTGGTGGGCGATTCGGTGTTTGGCGTTTTGTAGGGTGAGGGGGCATTGTGTGCTTGGTATGGGCTTAATTAATCGGGTACTAGAATTAAATTGGGATTTACAGAATTAGTCAAAATGGTATCCTCAATTTAATTAGAAATAAATGCAAGCTGTGTTCTAAAATTAATTAGGAGTACTTGGGGCCAAAATTAGGTTCGGTCACAATTACCATTAGTGAAGAAGACTCAGAACAGAATATTACCCTAATTTGGGTTGCACGGAAAATGGGTCAAGATTGCCTCCAATTTTGATTGGAACGCACAACAATACAAAATTAGAATTTATTTAGAATTTAAATAAACGTCCGCGACGATTATTGTGCGGCTAAAATGAAGCACAAGAGAGCATAATTATGAGTTACAAAAAATGGCAGAATGGAAGGCGGACACGTCTAGGGCAATGTTGTGAAATTTGTTGGAAGGCAAAAGTTAGGGTAGCGCTCCAAATATCGAAGCAACGGCAGCGCGCAACAATTAAATAAATTACGGTAATTAATTACGACATCCAATAATTAAATCCTAAATAATGTAGTTAAATACACAATCCCCATAATTATGTCAGGTGTTCGTTTAGTGGGCTTCTAGGTCAAGTCTACCAGCTCAAACATTAATGAACACTGTAAATAATAATATATTTAATTACACATCTCACAAAATTATTTAATTTAAATATACCTATTGAGAAATCATTTAATATAAATACCATAATATTAATAATATATAAAAAGTCAAAAATATCCCTGTTTTCAGAATATGGTAGTGACAAGTTTACCCTCCTTAAAAGAATTTCGTCCTCGAAATTTAAAATCCTCATAGTAGTGTTTATTTTATTATATTACTTTCCATCAACGGTTAAATTCACCAACCCATAAAATCCTGAAACAATCCACCTTGTCATTTCACAATTTTCAAAAATTCTGAATTTATTGTATTCCTGAAAAATCCTCGAAATAAAATCAGTCTCCATTTTCCTCACAATTTCCTCCAAATTTTTTTTAAGTTAATTAAATACTCAAAATTTGATATCTACTCCTCAAATTTAATTTCAATCAATGCATATATAAAAATTGAATCTCGTTCCAAAAAGTCTGAGTCCAAACAATAATCCATCAGTGATCTTATTCTTCGGTTTCCTTTTTTTTTCCTCAAAATACTCAATAATGCGACACTTATAGATCCTTCAAATGCAACGTCCACAATATAAAATTTTAAAATTCATAACTTGCGGTCAAAATAAATATAATGACAATCTCCTAAATTTTCTCAAGTTTTTAATGATAGATATATCATAATCAATAATCATCAATCCTACCATATTAAATCCTTAACTTTTTTTTTCTTCCAAAATTTTAGCATCTCGTTTCTCTTGTCAAGTCATAACCTCTTCATAAATCTACTATGGTCAAACCCCAATAATCATGGTCTAAGAAAATTCTACCTACAGCCATGCAATCTAAGAAAATATGTACGATCATGTGTCTTTTGACATGGTATTACAGTCTCTGTCTGGGTGTACTACTAACTATATTCTAACAAGAAAATTATGCATACGAACTACAGTACTAAGGAAATCAGTCAATCAATCAAATAGAAAGGAACAGAAGGAAGGACAGAACATAGTCTTCTAACCCATTACTTGGATATCTTCATCCTCTAATATACACTTAACTCTGGCACATTCACTAACTAATTCCTATCCTTGTACACTGGTACCCATATCAACTAATCATTAGTCCACAAGACATTCATGAATACATCCTCATTGCATACACCTGTCTATTGATACCTAAATCTGATACCAAGAATCTCTAATATAACCATGGTTCAATAATGCATCCAAGTTTGATACCTCTATCTCCTTAGTACCCTAGTTTTTACTACAAGCACACTCACTGCTAGCTCTCTTACCTACTATAATTGTTCATACTAGTTGTTCTTATCACTCAGTGCATACCAAGTGTAACACACCATACTAAGTACTGCTCTCTCAAATACAACTTTAGATGGACACCCAAGTCAGTCTGCGGTGCCATCTCAATCATGCTCAAGTCAACAGATCCTTACACATGTATATCATCTACTCATATACTAATATATATATTTCTCATCTACCATAAAATTAATCCTCAAAATAATCGTCAAGGTTTAATTTCTCGAACAATTTTAAAATAAAATGCATATATTTCCTCAAAAGTCAGATACTCAACATCGAAATAAAATTTTAATCACTTCTAAAATCTTTATAGCTTGACTATGTTTATTGAATCAGATTTGGAATCCTCAAAATTTAATGACATAAATCTCAACTCCGCAATAATTCTCAAAAATTGGAATTTATTTCCACTCTCTAATTTATAAATCCACAAATATACATATAAGTGCTCACGGTCTCTAATACTCGAGGTGCACTCAATACATCTATTGTCTACAACTGTGTACTAAAATTGTACTGCCCAAATCACTTGCACTATTACCTCCAAATGATCAAAGTTATCATCACATGTATTTTCTTCCATGATTTTCCAATCTATATCAACTAGTATATCATCTAATTATTATCACGCAAAGTGCTTACTGTTATTATCATCATTCTCGACTAATCCTCGATATAGAATCATTAGTACCCTTGGTATGATATCACTAGCTTCATTATTGGATCATCTCATCAAACTTATTAGGTATAATGATTATCTGTACCTTCTATAACACTCATGTTTCTTTATTCTCATGGGCAAGTATATGGTTCCTCATCTCGATTGTTGTATAGGTATTTCCCTTTAATCTTTTACAGCCTGTTAAACTAATCTGTGATACGCTTCACCACTTTCATTACCAATTACGATATTTCTCTACTCATGATACCTCATTATAACTCTTCATGCATATATTTCTTTACTTTTAATACACCCGATATCAATCATCAAATTGAACATCATGCTCCATTAATCCTTAACACAATTCTTGGATACTTAATTGTTCACGTAGATCATCCAATTGCATAATCATGATTATCCAGGACGGTTATGTTGGCTCTGATACTAACTCTTGGAACTATCACTGATACTCTATACTCTCCTTTACACTCAGTACTATAATGACATATATCCTAGAACCATTGTTACAAGGTACTATGCTAAGGCTAACTCTAGATTAAGGCCTACTACTCACATGTCCAACTAGGAAACACTTATAACTTACTAGCAACACTCAGTCAATACTAATACTCAAGACACAGACATAATTACAAGTCATTAATTATCATACTTAACAAGGAATCCTCAAGGAATAGGAGCTCAAAAGACTGGATTGAGGACTGAAGGTGTTTCTACTGCTAGCAACAAAAGAACGATGGAATAAAGTCCTGTATTAGCAGAAATAGATAAGTGTTGAGATGATACTTTAAGAACCAATTTTAAGATACAACCTGATAATCATACATGTCTGCATGACGCTTAGAATCCTCGCCACACCAGTAAGCATAGGTGCGATAAACGACAGGTTCTGTAACTAAAGTACGGAACCCTATAGTCATGTCATCTAGAATCTTCGTCACGCCAATCGGTACGGCTGCGATAAACTCTAGGTTCCATAACCAAAGTAGACGTTTCACCTTTCTCACTGTTCTCATCAATATATGTCATAAGATGATATCGTAAAGTTTAGTCCGTAAAATTCATCTCGATGAGAAATAAACTCAACAACGATACCAAGAATTAAATTTAACAACTGGTCAACAAGAATCAAACTCAATATCAACGAGTGAGGACGGACGGAAACAAGGCGAATGATTTAAATTAGAAATTATAATAAGATTCTCAAGGGGTCGTCCCAGGAATCTCTCAAGAATTTTGTGATTGAGTATCCTCTCTCATCCTAGTATCCTATGTCCTATATTCTATAGCAGGCACGCAGTAGTACAACTATGACGTCGCACTACCACGACATCGCACAACTTGCGAAGTCTGACCTGCATGGGCCACCACTAAAAACGTATCATGACCCGCACCCGGTATAGGTGCACGAGTGCGCGGGTACGTCCAGCCTACGCCGCAGCATCAACGGTAGAACGCTGTCTAGGTCATGATACTAACTAAGCAATCTCACACGAGCATCCAATCTCCATAAGGAGGCACGGATGACACAAAATAAATGAATAACATACTCAATCACATAACTACAGCACGGTAAGAAATCGAAGAAAAAATAAAAATACAACACAAGTCTAAACTGTAAATAATCTAACTCAACATAATCCAAGTCTCAAATAAGATTGCCGGAGACAAATCCGGTACCAAAATAGACAACTGAGAAACTAACTAGATAACTAGTGATTCCGGCTAAACCTCCCGGAATCACGACTGCACTACTAAGTCCAAGACTGCAGCTACTCACCCTGTGGTCCACAAGTGTCGGATACCAGTCCTCTAGGCATAGTCTGGAAAATGTTTTCCAGTCAGGAAGGAGCAAAGTATATTTCTAATAGCAGTTCTATATCAATGATATAAACTATGTAGCAGTATATAGATGGAAATATACAAGATGCATGTATATGTACAAGAAATATACAATAAAGGATATACTGGAAATACTGTAAGTAAATGTAGGAAAGAAAACAATATGTCAATGAGCAAGAATACTATGACTAAGTGTGTGAGTACTAGCTTTAACATGTGATCGGCTTGGGAACTTGATCAGGCTGTTTACATATGATTAGCTATGATTCATGTAAGGTCAGGCTAACCGTTGGTTAGCTATGATGCATGTAGAGGTCAGGCTAATCACACGTAGCAGCTATGAAGCATATAAATGGTCAGGCCGCACCCGACGTGAGATGTGGGGTGAGCTATGATGCATGTAGAGTTGGGTATGATCACATATCTATACTAAAATACTCCCCACCCCCGACTGGTATAGTAGATCCAACCATGGTACGCTATGGCACGGGATTCCCTAGGGAGGTAGCAAATCTCCCCGGAAATCAGTGTCTGTACAGGTACAAGATAACAATAAAACAAAATTTGTACAAGCTACACTATGAACAAAGAATAACATCTCATAACGAGATCCGTATATACCAATCCGTGTAACCATCGTGTCAAGAGCATGGATATTTACACTAGATACAATGAACATAGGGGATATCATAAACAAGAAGCTAATCATAGAATGTACTCGCCTTGGGTCCTTAGCTGGTAATACCAATGTCCTATCCTAGAGTATCGTCTGGAGGATCCAACAGTCCTATAGACATATAATAAAACAATACAATATTTGCATCAGATGCTACACTAACACAACACAAATACATGAACTCAGGGGCTCTACCAGGTATGGCACTGGTCAATCTAGGGTCAGTGTCCGTCAAATTGCACGGGCGTCGCGTCTGCGATTGCTGGGCAAGACAGACGATCAAAACGGTACGGGGCTTGCCAGTACGTCAGTGTACGTGTGGCAGTCTGCTATCAGTTCACAGGATCATAGGTCAGGTGTAGTTACGGGGTGTCCGTATCTAACTCGGGTCATCTAGTAGAGATATATAAATATACATATATTTAACTAACAAATATACTTACAATACATATATATATATACACCAAATAAAATACATATACAGTATACATATATGTACCATTTAATTACATGTATAATATAGATATTAGTTGAACAATATATATATATATATACCATATATACCAATTTAAAAATATACTAAGTGTATATACAAATACATATATATATATATACCAATTTATAATTACATACACATACTAAATATATATATATATATGCATATATACCAATTATATAATACGTACTAAATACGTACATATATATCAATTATATTAAATACGTACATATACCAAAACATGTTTATAAGTACACATATATATATATATATATATATATATATATATCAATACAATTATAGATGTACTATATATATTTACATACCAAATACATACGTATATATATATATATATATATATATATATATATATATATATATATATATCAATTATAAATACCAACATATACTATATATATATATATATAGGTATATATATATATATATATATATATATGCCAAAAAAATATGTATTAAATATATTACTTAATACGTATATACAATAAATATCGAATACCTATATATAACTGGAGAAATACATACATACATTCACCTAAATACGTATTTATACGTATACATGTATATATACAAAAATGAAAGGAGGGAAGGGAGAGGAGAGGGAGCTCACAGGGGGTTGTGGTGGTGCCCAGCCGCCGGAGGGGAGAGCTGGCCGGCGGGGGATGGCCGCACTGGCTTCGGGTGGTGGTGGTAGTGATTATGATGGAGGTGCTCTGGGGAGCAATGGCTGATGGTGGGAGGAGGAAGCTGGCAATGGCGGGCTCGGCGAGGTGGCTGTTGTCGGCTGGCCGCCGGAGAGGTCGAGGTAGGGGCCGGTGTCGAGGTGCAGACTCGAAGGAGTGATGACTGTGCTGTCGAGGAGGAGGTCGTTCAGTCGTCGTCGGAAGGAGGTTTAGGCGAGTGATGTCGGGGAAGGAGATGGGTTGAGGAAGGAGAGCAGCGGGGTCAGCGGCTGATGGAGGGCCGCGACTGACCGGAGCTTGGCCGGGGTTGCTGGATCAGGTGGAGGTTGAAGTGAGATGGTGGTGGTTGTGTTCGTGCCGGAGTTGCGAGCAAGGGGGAGCTCGAGGCTCGACTCGAGGGTGGTTATGTGCACTGGTGGTGGATCTGGTGATGGGGCTCTGGTCGAGTACCGGTGAGTGGTGATGACGACGTCGACGAGGGGGAAGTCGACAAGGATGGCAGGCAGTTCAGGCTCCGACGGGGTTACTGCGTCGTCGAGGAGGGAAGCTCGATGGTTGGTGTAGTCGGGTGGATCCGGAAAGTTGTGGTCGACAGAGATGCTCGGCTCAGGCGGAGGGTGGATGATATCCGGCGGGGTCTGGCAGCGGGGACGAGTCAAGGCAGAGTCGGGCTGCGTGGCCGGGCTGACGGGGGAGCGGCCGGAGAAGGCAGTGGGTTGAGCTGAACAGACCGGGGTCGTGTGCAGTGAGTGCCGCCGGACCGGAGTCGGCTGCGGTGAACAGTGACCATGGGAATTTGGTTATTTCCCTCTTCTTCTAATATTTAAAAAACAAAAGAGAAGGGGAAGAAAGGAAGAAGAAGAAGAAGAAGAAAAATAGAAGAATAAAGAAAAATAGATAAATGGAGAAATGGAGGCTACGGTTGAGTGTGGGGGCTAGTCTAGGTTTTTTGGGGATTAGGATTTCCTTGGGAAGAGGGGATGATGGAACATCAAATAGGGAGAGGGTGTGTGGGAATGAAGGGTGAGGATGCACCCATCCTAATGGATGGTCAAGATTTGATATGGAGGGATTTTTATTCATGTAGGAATGAGGGCTGACTAGTCAAATGTTTGGGGCTCTCCATTTAGTTGGACCAATGGGGGTGTTGACACCTAATATATTAATTATAAATTAGCCCCCTTAAAATTGGGTATTTGCACAGACGCATAAAATGATGAAAATTTGGTGGGCGATTCGGTGTTTGGCATTTTGTAGGGTGAGGGAGCATTGTGTGCTTGGTATGGGCTTAATTAATCGGGTACTGGAATTAAATTAGGATTTACGGAATCAGTCAAAATGGTATCCTCAATTTATTTAGAAATAAATGCAAGCTGTGTTCTAAAATTAATTAGGAGTACTTGGGGCCAAAATTAGGTTCGGTCATAATTACCATTAGTGAAGAAGACTCAGAACAGAATATTTCCCTAATTTGGGTTGCACGAAAAATGGGTCAAGATTGCCTCCAATTTCGATTGAAACGCACAACGATACAAAATTGGAATTTATTTAGAATTTAAATAAACGTCCGCGACGATTATTGTGTGGCTAAAATGAAGTACAAGAGAGCATAATTATGAGTTACAAAAAATGGCAGAATGGAAGGCGGGCACGTCTAGGGCAATGTTGTAAAATTTGTTGGAAGGCAAAAGTTAGGGTATCGCTCCAAATATCGAAGCAACGACAGCGCACAACAATTAAATAAATTACGGTAATTAATTACGACATCCAATAATTAAATCCTAAATAATGTAGTTAAATACACAATCCCCATAATTATGTCAGGTGTTCGTCTAGTGGGCTTCTTGGTCAAGTCTACTAGCTCAAACATTAATGAACACTGTAAATAATAATATATTTAATTAAATATCTCACAAAATTATTTAATTTAAATATACCTATTGAGAAATCATTTAATATAAATACCATAATATTAATAATATATAAAAAGTTAAAAATATTCCTGTTTTCAGAATGTGATAGTGACATCCTCGATATAGTCGTTGGTACCGACTTACCTCTAGGCTTGGCTCTTGTCCATTTGTGTGAATCGGCATAGGCAGGCGAGGACGAGTTCCTATTCGACTGACTCAGGAGTATATGTATCCATATGCCTCCAATTCTCTATGTGTTGCTTTTGTGTATTTATTCATTAGTTACTTCTGTAGGTATCTTTTCTATTTTAGTTATTTGCTTAGTATAATCATTTAATTGTGATTTATTTTATTGAGCTTTCTCGTGTGCTCGAGCTCGACAAGCCTGGGTAAAATTTGAGGACAAAATTTTCTAAGGAGGGTAGAGATGTCACATCCGATCCGAGATTTAGTATTTCTTGAATTTCTTGAATTTAATTTTTTTTATTATGTATTCCTGCTGTATTTCATATGTTGGTTCTTTTCATTTTATTATTGTTTTATTATTCCTGTTGTTGAGAGAGACTACCCGAGACTAGTAGAATACTCATTAGCATTGTCATAGACCCAGTTTAGGATCCGCATGTAGAATGAACCCTTGGTTCGGTTCATTTTGGGTGAACCCATGACTAAACCCTCTTTTCTTCTCTCTTAGTATATATATGACTTTTCTCTCTCCTCTCTTTCTTCTTCTTTATTTTATTTCTCTCCTTCCTCCTCACCCTCAAGCTCCCCAAAACCCCCTAATCCTAAGGAAAGTTGCTGCGACTTGGACTATGAGAGGTAGAGGCTAGGAGCCACCCAAAGCAAGTACATCTTGCTCAATGGTAAAATCTTGGATTTTTAAATTTTATATACTTTATTGGTTTAAAAGTGTATTTGATGAAAAATGTTCTCCTTGATTTGTTGATCATGTTTAGTTCTTGGAGTTTTGGATTTTGATGTATAGATTTTTCTCGATCTGAGTTATAAGTTTAGGATTTTTATGTCTTCTATGAGTTTTTCTTTGTTTTGATCTACTAAAACTTAGTATTTTTGGAAACTAGTGGTTCCTTATGTTAGAGCATTTTATTTCGAGCATTTTGGCTTTTGTTTCACTTAATTTGGAGTTAAAATGGAGTTTTTATGAAGAAAATATTTTTTGAATTTTTTTAGAGTTTCGGCCATGGCTGAACTTGTTGTAGGAGAAGACGAAGTCTTCATGCGGCCAGCGAGCCATGTGGCCTAGAGTGCCATACTGCTTGGTTATGCGGCCTGAACTCTTGTCGTATGCTGACAACATGCGTCCATCTTCTTGGACGCATGACTGCCTATTCGTCCGTACCCGTTGAACGAATAAAAATTCACTAAGTCCAAAAGAGAGTCCATGCGGCCAGAGAGCCCATGCGGCCAGTGGGTGCATGCGGACAGTGGTGCATGCGGCCAGAGGGTGCATGTAGCCAGAGAGCCCATGGCGGCCAGTGAGTCCATGCAGCCAATGGGTGCATGCGGCCAAGAATTCTTGTGTGCATTTTTGTGTTCCCTGTTGATTCGTGATTCCTTTTTAGTGATTATTGTTGTATGCTTCCTTATGTCAATGTAAGTTTATGATACCAGACAAGTTTTGTATATGAGTTTACAAGACCACTTTATGTACAAGCACTCAATCCTCACGACAACGTGAAAATATTTGTGTATGGAAATCTATTGCATTTGGCATCGGACAATCAAGTGTGAGCATTGTCCAATGTATCGCGTGTCGCAAATACGATAACTCATGAAAAGTTCGTACTCTCGATTCGTCATCTTAGGGAGTTCTCAAGTGTCCAAGATTCGAGGACTTGAAATAATTTAGTAATGATTAGATAAGATAAGATTTACCTAGAGCATTTTTGGAGGAAAAAATATTGCGCTACCGGCTACCCCGATCCCCAAGGGCCCCATGCGGCATGGACAACCCTGCTAGGCAAGGGCTCCATGACTGACCAAGTTTACGCGTACTGTGGCACATTACAAGAGAAGTTTATTGCTTACAAGAAAAGTTTATGATTAAAAGACAAGTTTATGTTTACAAGACTAGCTTTTGATTCACAAGTTTATGTTTATACTTATAAGGTCAATTTATGTTTGTGATAAGTAGCAAGTTAGGAAGTTGTATGGTTGAATGTGCATTCAATTTACTAGACAAGCGTACCCTTGGCCATCTGGGTTAACTGCAGTGTTGGTAGTAGCAATATTCTTAGCAACGTATTTCTAGTAATTAGGGCTTGTGATAACCCTAATTAGTTAATTATAGCAAGTCGTAGGCATGTTTGGCCATGAATTGGATGTTTGTTATTCGTATAGCTTGCTCTTCTAGTTTTATTTTCTTCTGGCACGTGGTTAGGGTGCTAAGTTCTGCTCGGATGAAGGTCTGCAACCCTCGTCCTTGTTTGGTTAAGGGTTGTCGTCCCGATCCAGAGTAGTTCCTATGCTCTCTTTGCCGCTCGTCGCCTTACTTTTATTTCTTCACTTATTATCAGTTCTTCCAGTATTATTCTTGAGACAAGTACATTGGTACCGTACAAGTCTCGATTTGCATTTGTTTCTTAAATGTCTTTTTTTTACGTTGTGATGTGTTTGGCCTATCACCTCAAGATCCTTTGTGGTAATTGTTGCTTGGGGTTCTAACCTACTAGCTTTGCATGGCCAGGTTACCCCGAAGAAAACCAGGATCCTCCGCGCTTCCAACAAGATGGCTCACACTCGTTGGACTGCGGCCGAAGCTCGCGAGTGGGTTTTCTTCTTTCACCCCTCGTCTTGATTACTTCTTTTTGTGGTATTTAGCAAGAGGCAGAGTTAGCTCCTTATATTTTTGAGACTTCGATCTACATGATGTATATATTAGATCATGGCTGGTATATTTTGATCATGTATTATTAAACTCTTCTAGTGCAGCATTTTTTATTCCCTAGCTTCATGATCATATGTGACATATAATTTAGGATACCTTTTTACTTTCATGTATGATATATTCTTGTACTTGTGTTGCTGGATTGAGATAATAGGATTTGTCGGCCTTATGACTGACGTCATAGCATGCTAGAGTTCACCCATTTGTCTTCTAGATAACCTTAACACATTGCGGCTTACTTTGGTATTCTGCAAGGTGCGGTTGGCCATGTCATTCTCCGTATTTATCATGTATTCTGGGAGCAGGACGTGACATAAAGCTAGTTGTATATTCAAAGTTCTTAGTGTCCACTGTGAAAAGTGAGCAAAATTGTCCACAAAGACGCGATTTATAGTAGAAATTCACTAATTAGACAGCACCAAAATAAAATTAAGAAGAAAATATATTGGTTTGAGCAAATACCATTAACAATAATAAACCAGAAATTGAAGTATGTGTGTATACACACACTATTTTTTATAGTATATAATTCTATCTTATTATAGATTATAGATTATATACTATTTATTATTGTGTGTATATACACACTGTTTTTAATATTGTCGATACTGTCGATGCCAAAAAATTCGATACGAGCCCGATCTAATACCTCTGATACTGCCGATAGTGATACTCATACAAAATGACCGATACCAATACTTTGAACCTTGATTATAACTGCATTATCAATTCTCCTTGATTATAATTTCTAATTATCTTAATGGATTTATTAACATAGCCAATTGACCAAGTGCATTGCTAACCATCAGATATTAATTTTTTACGTACAGTGTATTATAAACTTAGGATGTTTATAAATTAACTATAGATATGAAGAAGTGATACTTTTATGACTTTAAAATTTGAAAATGGCTTTCCATGAAGGCCAATAAACCAGCATATCGTGTCCGTGTCCAGCGTATCGCGCGTGTCTGTACGTGTTCGTGTCCAGTATATCGTGTCCGTATCTAGTGTATCAAAAATACCAAACCATTATTTTTTCTTCGTGTCCGTGTCAAGTGTATCGTGTTTTTACGTGTGTCCAGACCACCATAATCGAAATACAATAATTAACCAAATTGAAATGAGGGTTAGGGTTACCTTAGCTAGAGGAGAAGACGATCTGACGGAGGCGGAGGGGGTCGGGGGTGGAAGATCATGAGGGCTTGGGGATCGGACACCGGAGGAGGAGGAGGAGGGGTCGGGGGGCCGGGGGGTCGGTGGTCGATGAAGGAGGAGGAGAGGGGGTCGGACGGCGGAGAGGGGGTCGGACTCCAGAGGAGGAGGAGGATGAGGAGGAGGAGGAGGAGAGGGCAAGTGAGGGGGAGGGTCTGCCGGAGAGGGGGAGGAGGGGAAGGGGTTGTCGGAGAGGGGGAGGGGGTCGGGGGTGGGGGGTGAGGGGTGAGAAGGGGAAAATAAAACGCGACTGAAAATTTTATGTTTTCGTAGCGACAAATATTTCCGTCGCTAACATTTCGTTGAAATAACAACGACGGATTAACGACGGATTTGTGACAAAAAATAATATATTTTATTTACATAAATAATTTAGTCGTTTTTTTGTCGAATTTTCGTCGCTGAATCAGCGACGGATTATTTTTTGTCGCTGAGTTCCGTCGCTATTTAACAATATTTTTGTTATTTACCTCAACACCAAGCATGATATTATATTAAGATATTAATTTGAAATATTTTTCGATACAAGATATCTTTCTAGTCTTGAGAGAGAAAAACCTCAAATTGAAAGGCCAACACAAAATACTAGATAAAATATATTTTTTGCAGACATATCAACTTTCTAACTGTTTGTTATCTTGATATCTGTCTTTGAGTTGTGGTGGTTGTTTTATTGTATTGTTTGATTTTAGAATATCTTATAATGTTTAAACAATTTGTTTAAAATATTATATTATTTAGAAAAAGATTTGGGTCTTGTCCTAGAATGGCCGTTAGATTTTTTATTTATTTACATTTTTATAATATTTAAAATTTATATTTAGTTTTAGAGTTAGCATAATATTAAAAACTATGTTCTATTTTAAACGGTCAGTCCAATCAATCGTTAGGAGCCGACAAATTCTTTTTTGGACTACATGATTATCGTTAGCATAAATTCTAAATATTCTACCTACCCTAAAACTAAATGTCCATTGGTTTTTTTTGTCTCACATACATTCGATCTGTTCTGAATGAACTTGGATGTTAGATAGTCCTCTCATGGACCCTCGTATCCTAAACTTCAATATTAGATAAAATCATAAAATTTTGTATACAATTTATTTCGTAGTGTTATATTTCCTCTTTAAATTTTGTTTCAAGCCGAAAGTCTGCTAACATATACGAGGCAATTTTTGTTCACCCATAAAAATTTAGGTGATGTTAACGATTTCATTCAGAAGTTGCCACGTATTAACCTAAAAGTATTTTTTATTATTATAAGGTAAGAATAATTAAATTAAAAACAAAAATAAGTTTAGATTGACACGTGACAACCTCTGAATGTAATGAAAAACATCATTCAGATTTTGGTGTGTGAAAAAAAAAAAGTCCATTTGATGAACGCTCATCATTTCACTGAAAGATTGTCATGTGTCATTTCTATCTAACATAAATCATTTTTGAAGTGACTTGATGAACCTCCACACTAATTTTTATTATTAATTTGACATGTAGTCACTTTTAAGTGAAAATAATTTAGTGAAAGAGTGACATCATGTGGGTAAACAATGGACTTGGACCCAAAAAAAAAAACTCGAATATGTTTTTTTTTTTTTTTTTGTTAAAAACAAACTACGAATATATCCAGCTGTAAATCATAGAAATGATGTCCATCTCTTTGCGGATATAGGACAGGATACAAGGTGGGGACTACATATATCCAGGTAGTAGGATAAGAAGAGTTTAATAGAGCCAGGGAATGAGCTATTGTGTTAGCATTTCTGCGGGACGGGTATGACCAAAGGAAAAACAATCATTGTGGATCAATGCAGTACGAGCTTGTCCTATAACGTGACGAACGCGCCAAAGGACATATAGTTCTCTATGCATAATCGAATCAATTAGGGATTTGTAGTCGTCCTCAATACTGATGAAAGCTAGTTCTTTTCTCTTGTAAAGTTTCATGGCCAGACGGAGAGGCCAAGTCCTTCCGCATCTAGAGTAGAGCCGCCTTTTTGGAATGACGCGAAAGATCCCAAAAAAAAACAAAACAAACAAAAAAAACACCATTGCAGTCTCTTGTAATATTTTTTATTTTTTATTTTTTTGATGTGCAAAATACTCGAACATATTCGGCTGCTACCATAACTTCCCATAGCCAAATTCTAACTCTGTTTAATTTGGTCTCTTTAACGTACGCCCATGTGCACTATTGTTTTCCCGCTCGTGTCCTTTTGTCCCCTTCTGTCGGCAACATGCATGGGCGGTCCTCGTACAGCTCACCTAACATGGAAATCCCTCCAACTGGTGCTGAACAGGTCCTCCACCACACATGCAATTGATTCCGCTCCCTCTCTCTCTCTCTCTCTCTCCACCACACATGCAATTGATTCCCCTCCCCCCCCCCCCCTCTCTCTCTCTCTCTCTCTCTCTCTCTCTATATATATATATATATATATATATATATATATATATATATATAAGAGGGAACAGAAGAAGATTAGGCATAGAAAGACAAGCAGCAAGAGAGAGAGCACCCAGTACCGTTCCGTTCCAGCAGCGATGGCCGCCTGCGTCGTTGCTGCAGTGCAGGGATGGACCCAGTCCGGGTTCGACGGGTGCATATCCACCGACACCGAGGTCAGGCGCAGGCCCTACCACCGCAACTGCGGCTGCGCCCTGCACCAGTCCCGCTTCCTCCCCGAGGACGTCCCGTGCGGCACCAACAGGGTGTCCTACCAGGCGCGCAGGTCCTGGGGGGGGATCCGCGTCGACTCCACTTCCGTTTCCAGTCACCTCATCGTCGTCGTGTCGCAGGGATCAGGAGACATGGATGAATAATGAGTATTAATTTGGACAACAGTGGCAAATCTATCTATTCTTTCATTGGATTTGGATATGGATATGTAATTTTTTGGTTGCGCGTGTCTCTGTCTGCCTACTTAATTACTATCTAATTAATTATTTTATGACATAATTTTTCTTCTATTCAGTTTCTCTCCCTCCCTCCTTAATTGTATGGAGATTTTGAAATTGTCAGGATAAATATATATGATTTCATTAATGAAAATTCGATGCTTAACAGTATGAAGAATTATTCTTACAGCTCCTAGCTAATTATCCTTCTCGATCTCGATCAGTTGTAGTTCTGATAAATTCTTTTATTTTCTTCATTTTGGTAAAAGAAAAGAAATAAAGAAGGAAGAAAAAGAAGAAAATACGTACTGGAAAGCACAAATATCCTAAAATTGTAGGCCATATCGTTATAAATATTAAATAAGTAATAATCGATATTTTAAAATATAATTAGAAAACAAAATAAATATTATACTATGTGTTCATATTCTATATGAGTCATCTCTCCAGCTGCACATTGTTGTTGTTGCGATCGAAAATTCAACTCTTCCGCCTTTCGGTTGGGGTTGGGCCAGTCCAGTCTGGCGACTAAATGGACACCTGACTGACCCCCTCTACGAGAGAAATCAAAGACGGAAACAGTGCCTACTGACCCACATTTATTTATTTTTATTTTTTGTTTTTTTGTGCTGGATGCCTCAGTCCCATGCGCTCAACTCCCGCATTCGATCCCTGACCAACCCGGTAGTGTATGTGTGATGTTACCACTACACCACTTCTAAGGTACATTTTTTTTCATGTTCACATGATCTGGTCTTGAGTTCTTGTAATGGACCTGGTTGTCGAGGGAGTATCATGTGATCCACCACAAAGAATCATTAAGTGCACCGGCCACACTTTGAGAAATTATTTAATGCGTCGTCCTCACCATGAATCATGGACTTGGAAAAGAAAATCCTTTTTTTTTTTCTATGTTTGAATGGATGAAAAACAGAAAAGAAAAGGAAAGGTAAATAATTTCCAAAATAAATAAGAATAGGAAGAAAAATGGTTCCTCCCACCCAACCAAAAATTCACTATTCCCAACTAGGATTCACTTTTCCTCTAAATTTTATTGGTATTTTGAAACACCGAAAAAAAAATGTATAGGAAGATATATTTCTCGAAGGAAAGGAAATACCATGGAATTGATTTTCTTTTCTTTCCATTCCGCGAAACAAACGAGGACTACATTATTAAAATTATGTAAATTATTACTTTTGAGTCTCCTTAATATTGGTACACAATGGTACACTCCAAATAAATACTCCAAATAAATACTCCAAATTAATATTTCCTATTTTCTCCCTATTTTCTCTCTTTATTTTCATGTCCTGTTTGGTAAAAATTTTCCTCCATTTTTTTCATCTTTATTTTTTTGTTCCTTGTTAGGAAAGAACGACTACTTTAGGTGGGCCCATGAATTAATGTAGAAGAGTTAGGACCCGTTCCAAATTTATAGTGTCTTTTGGCTTTCTAGCAATTTTTAAGTATTGACAAGTGTCAATGCAGCATTCAAGTACTATAAAATGAGAAAATTTGAGTTACACCCCACTTTCTTTACCATAATTTAAGGTGTACCCAACTGTTTTACCAAAATGTACAATTCCTTCCACTTCCATCAAAAACTAACCGGCTGACCGTTAATTTTTGACTGAAATACTCCTTCCCTCTTCCTAGGCTGAAGAGGGGGACTGGTAATGTCACGCTCCAGTACCGGAATACGGAGACGGACATGGCCAGCTCCCCCGTACAAGGTATAGAACATCGTACGGCGGTCACGGCTGTAACTAGACAAGGGGGTGCATACTACGAACAAGTTATTTAGGGTCACACAACACATCTATTGTCTCAATCAGTCAAGTAAGAACAGTACACATAGAGCATATATGACAAGGAAGTAAGATGTTCCAAACACCCTACCACAATATTCAGGAAACCAGCTGTGCAAAAATAAGAAAGCTGACAGAGTAACAAAAGTACATGACCATGATCAGCTGCAGTCTGATTAATTACAATCATGCAAGAAAACTAAATGTCCAGATTTACGGCTAACAAGTGTCAGTGGCTAAATGCCCAAAATGAGTAAAATGTGCAATAACGAGTAAGAAAGAAGAAACCCACTCATTTTTCTCAGTGGCCATCCGTCTGTTGCGAGTCATGGTTCAGGAAAAAGTACGCTTGATCCTCGGGTGCTGGCTCTAAACCTGGCCAGGCAAAACCAGTGGGGTTAGACCCCAAATAGTAAGTATCACAAAGGAGCACGAATGAAGATATAGAACTAGGTTATGAAATAAATAATATATATATATATATATATATATATATATATATATATATATATATATATATAGTTCTGTCTCGTAGTTTAGGTTCATAGTCTATCGTGACACAATAATCTAATACTACAACCAAACAAGAACAAGGGTTAGACTATCGTACCTTGATAATCCATGTCCCTAGACTATTTGACAGTAGATATAATACACAAACAAGCTCAGTTACATTATCGGCTAATCACTTGTACGGCTTACTATGTGGAGTCTGGGTTATCCCAGAAGTATTATGCATATAATAGGAATCCTCACATCGAACCATGTTCTAGCAGGGGCTAGACCAGCCATGAATCGCCATATAGCACATAGTATATGCACCGATCTCTCGTAAGGCCACCGTGCTAAGATCGCATAGAACACATAGTATATTATGATAGTTGGATATTGTCATCCACTAATGAGAATTTAAACAAAATTCATGTGTAAACACCCTAATTTTTTGGAATTAAATTTTATAATTTTAATTATTAGAATTATGAATTTTTGAGATTAAGGGAGATTTTTCTGTAATTTTTAGCTAATTATAGTAAATGTTCGTTCATGGATTTATAATTATGTCTATTTAATTAATTATTAATATAGTGCAAAAAATATATATTTTGGTGTAAAACTATTAATAGAGTATTGTATAATTTTTTGGAATTTATTGGGGTCCAAAATAATTTTTAGATAGGTAATTACATACATACATAGAGTTATTAATAAACCAACCCACTAAACTAACCCCGACCCGGATCCTAAACCTACCCGAATCCGATAACCCAAAGACCCGCATCCGATAACCCAAAGACCCAAAAACACCCCCCCCCCCCCGTAGGCCGCGACCCCCCGCTTCCCCTCCCCATCAACGGTCGCACCCCCTCCTCTTCCTATTCCTGTAACCTCCCTCCTTCACCCCTATATATAACACCACCACCCTCAGAAAAACCATCATAATCTCCTCTATCACCCCGACCATCCCCGACCGTCAACGACCGCTGAACCGTCGCTGTCGTACACCGCAAGACGCCGCCGTACAGCCCGACCAAATCTCGAGCAACAGCGATCACGAGGTACCCATCTTCTCGTCCATGTATCTTCCTGCACAGTTGACCAATTAACGACCTGTTGAATCTTATGCGAAGACCACATGACCCCCTCGAACCCTGTGTAACTAGTTTAACCTATCGTGTCCTGTGTCGGTCACAATTCGCGACGCAAAACAGGAAAAAAATAACCCAGTTTGTAGTTCAGAAATTGTTCCAGCCATCCATTTTCATGTCTGATTTTCTTCCAACCTAGTTATTATTATTAAATTCTGCTTGAATAGTAATTTAGAAAACATAACCTAGTTCTAATCCCTTTAAACACTTTCTTTTATTTTGATTTATGCTGTAATTTATTTGCTGTTGAATTCTGTCAAAAATTTGATTTCTTAAACCCAAATTTTCTCGAAACGGAGTGCGTTCCGCTAAACAAGGCAACTTCGTCGTATGCAAATTACACCAAAAGGTGCGTACCGTCAACACGGACTTATGGAATTTTAGGAAGGTTGAGTTGGATGATCGTTCACACCGGAATCAATGCGTATCCATCAAAATATCCCGTATCGGCCTGTTTTGACAATCGTCATAATTTCGTGTGTGCTTGTCGTTTAACAACGAAACTTATTCCATCGGATTCACAGCGTTACGCTGGTCATATAACCTAAGTTTGGTTCAATTCTGAGAACGTTGACGAAATACCGTTTTGCAGACCCCACGGTTCCACTTGACGGAAGATTTCGTGACCGGCTCATCGAAATCCAGTTACGGATATTCCGTTGGGTTCGTATCATCGTTCTGGACACATGACACTAAGTTTGACAAATTTGAAAATTTTTGTCTCTAGCTCATTTTTCGGTGCGAAGTGGGCCACATGTGGATCCCGCTTAGACCAGAAACTGTCAATTCTATCCCTGTATCCAAATTGGACTTATGGGTAGTCAATCCTAGCTATTTCAAGTATTATGAGATCAATGGTAATATTTTTTTCAGCATTCAGAGGCGTACCTAGAGATTCCACTTATATCGGAGCAACTGACGGAGCTCAGAACACAGGCAAGTGTACCTTGCCAACTTACAGTAGTTCCTGTTATATTATTTGCTTGAGTTCTTTCTATATATATATACTCTTGAGGTGTACCTGTTCAACCTAGGACCGTGAGACGTTTCTTAGCGTCCGAACAAGATTCGGGTGTCGACGCCGTACGCGGAGTCGTATAACATTACTTAGAAAGTTGATACCACGATCCTATATTTTTACATGCATGCTTTATCAAGTAGTCATACCATAGGACACTTGACACTATTTATGTGACAAAATCTTTCCTGATTTATTCATGGTGATTCTGTATAGGCTTACAGGATTCGTGACATGAGACTTGCATATACATAGATATCATTATGACTCATTGTACTAGTTAGAGGTCATGATCTTGTGTGTTATGGATATAAGACATTATGGATATGAGACATGAGATTACATTGGGTAGGGAGAGACACACAGGCTACAGGCTGATTATATACATATATACTTTATTATTGAGGTGCTTTAGTCTCTATTCCAGAGCTTGGCCCATTACATGATATTCTTGCTGCTACGGACTCCCCGACACAGAGCTTGCAGTAGTTTCAGCCTGAGTACTAGTGATGCTCTCATTTATATTTTACTTAGCTGGTTACATAGCTTGCCCTGAGGATCTATTTTTATATACTGCATTTTATTTGGCTTAAGTGTTTATTGTACCTTGCTATGTCCCCTGAGGACCTGGATCCGGATTATGTCCTCAGGTATAGTAGGAGAGGATTACCCCGAGATATACGGGAGCTGACGCTGGAGCAGTACTAGCACCAGAGGACGAGGTTGTGTCGGAGGATTTCTCCTAAGTATTTCAGTTTCATACTCAGTTATTTATGCTCATTGTTATTTCATATCTGGACTCATGGGCATATGTATTGGTGATATTCTCTTTCTTTTATTGTGTCGGATTGTTCCCCGAGACACTATTTATTTGGATTTGTTGAAGGATTATTTCCTTTATCTATTATCTTGACTGATTTATCATATTGACTTGAGTTTACTTTCTGTGGATGAAATTAGAATTATATTGTGTTAGATGGTGTAGACCTGAAATTATATTTGTTATAGTTTAAGTGCACTCTAATGGGTCCATTAAATTGGGTTTGCCCATTAGAGTTGTGCTGCTGGTCATTGCCACGTGGCTAGTCCCTTGATATTTTGGGACTGGGATGTGACATAGTTTTTATGGTAGCCCATGCAGGTCTACGATTATATTGCTTCAGTTTCAACTAAGGAACCGAGCAAGCCTACAATTAGGATAGGATAAATTATAGGATCTCATCCACTTGTTAATCTATTCTTGACCTCTATATTGACTTCAAAATAATTTTTTGACTTGCATCCTGCATTGATTCCTCTGTGCGTCTCTCATAGTTTACTTTGTATGCAGAGTAATGGATCCACGAGCCAGCGACAAGACTTTCGTGGGGTCACCACAAGGTGCTGTGGTCACTTACGACGATGGGGTGACGCCACTAAGTGGAGATCCCTCCACTCAATAAAGCAATCAAGCAGATCAGCACGCCTCGAGGTTCCGGCGAGATGATATTCCACCACCGCCGTAGTTTAGTCCACCAATGTCCATTTTTCTATCAGGACAGCCTATGGATGGACAATAGATGTTCCAAATGTTTTATACAATGATGCAAGTACAACAACAGGTTCATTAAGAGGCCCAGCAATGCCGGGCGGAGAAGTTCTTTGACGGACTTTGCTTTGAGCTACAGAGATTAATCGGCTCTGTTGCAACTACTTCTTATACGGACGTCCTTGCTGCAGCCCGACGCATGGAGCGCATTATCAGGAGAGAGTCCATCCAGAAGCGGCAGCATACACTAGCACCAGACCGAGCGCAACAGGGAGGAGCCGCAAAGCGACCTCAGATGAATCCACCACAGAGAGCATTTACACCATTGGCACTAGTCCTTCCTACTGGTTACTACTGTGGCAATGTAGGCCATGTTGAGAAGGAATACAAACATAAATGGGGATTATGTTTAGCTTGAGGATCCAGCCAACATTCATCCAGGGATTGCCCTGAGCGTCGAGAGAGAGCACGGATGATTCATCGACCAGTCCTACCAGTACCAGTACCAGCACCAGGACTCCCTTGTCATTATTATGGCAAGGTAGGCCATCTCGCCAAGAAATGCCGACGCAGATTGGGATTGTGCTTGGTTTGCGGATCCAGCCAATATTCAGCCAGAAATTGTATGGAGAATCGAGGAGAAACACCGATGGTTCACCGACGAGCACCGATGGTTGACCGGTTACGTTTTATTTTCTTAATTGCGAGGACGTAGTTCTTTTAAGGTGAGTAGATTGTAAACACCCTAATTTTTTAGAATTAAAATTTATAATTTTAATTATCGAAATTATGAATTTTTGAGATTAAGTGATATTTTTCTGTAATTTTTAGCTAATTATAATAAATGTTCGTTCATGGATTTATAATTATGTGTATTTAATTAAATATTAATATAGTGCAAAAAATATATTTTTGGGTGTAAAACTATTAATAGAGTATTGTATAATTTTTCTGGAATTTATTGGAGTCCAAAACTATTTTTTGATAGCTAATTACATACAAACATAGAGTTATTAATAAACCAACCCAAACCGAACCAACCCACTAAACTAACCCGGACCCGGATCATAAACCTACCCGAATTCGATAACCCACAGACCCGCACCCGATAACCCACAACCCACACCCCCCCCCCCACAGGCCGCAACCCCTCGCTTTTCCTCCTCGTCAACAGCCGCACACCCTCCTCTTCCACTTCCCGTAACCTTCCTCCTTCACCCTTATATATAACACCACCACCCTCAGAGCAACCACCATCCTCTCCTCTACCACCCCGACCATCTTCGACCGCCGACGACCGCTGGACGGTCACCGCCGTACGCCGCAAGACGCCGCCTCACAGCTCGCCTAAATCCCGAGCAACAGCGATCACGAGGTACCCATCTTCTCCCCCTGTATCTCCATGCACAGTAGACCAATTAATGACCTGTTAAATTCTATGCGAAGACAACATGACCCCCTCGAACCCTGTGTAATTAGTTAAACCAATCGTGTCCTGTGTCGGTCGTAATTCGGAACGCAAAATAGGAAAAAAAAACCTAGCTTATAGTTCAGAAACTGTTCCAACCACCCATGTTCATGTCTGAATTTCTTCCAACCTAGTTAATATTTTTAAATTATGCTTGAACAATAATTTAGACAACATAACCTAGTTTTAATCCCTTTAAATACTTTTTTTTATTTTAATTTATGCTGTGATTTATTTGTTGTTGAATTCTGTCAAAAACTTGGTTTCTTAAATCTGATTTTTTCCAAAATGGGGTGCGTTCCGCTAAACGAGGTTACTTCGTCATGTGTGAATTATACCGAAAGGTGAGTATCATCATTACGGACGTATAAAATTTTGTGAAAGTTGATTTGGATGTGCGTACACACCGGAATCAATACGTATCCGTCAAAAAGTTCCGTATCGGCATATTTTGACACTCATCATAATTTTATGTGTGCTTGTCGTTTCACAAAAAAAACTTATTCCATCAGATTCGCAGCGTTACGCTGGTCCTGTGACCCAAGTTTGGTTCGATTCTGAGAATGTTGACGAAACACCATTTTGTGGGCCCCATGGTTCCATTTGACGTGCAATTTTGTGACCGGCTCATCAAAATTCAGTTATGGACATTCCGTTGGGTTCGTATCATCGTTCTGGACTCATAGACACTAAATTTGAGAAATGTGGAGAACTATGTCTTTGGCACATTTTTTGGTGCGAAGTGGGCCACATGTGGACCTCGCTTTGACCAAAAACTGTCAAATCTGCCCTTGTGTCCAAATTGGACTTATGGATAGTAAATCCTAGATATTTTAAGTATTCTGAGAGCAATGGTAATATTTATTTCAGCATCCGGAGGCATACCTGGAGATTTTACTTAAATCGGAGCAACTAACGGAGCTTAGAACACAGGCACGTGTACCTTGCCAACTTACAATAGTTCATGTTATATTATTTGCTTGAGTTCTTTCTCTCTCTCTCTTTCTCTCTCTCTCTTTCTATATATATATATATATATATATATATATATATACTCTTGAGGTGTACCAGTTCAACCTAGGACCGTGAGATGTTGCTTAGCGTCCGAACAAGATTGGGTGTCGACGTTGTACGTACTCGGAGTCGTGTAACGTCACTTAGAGAGTTGATACCACGATCCTATATTTTTACGTGCCTGCTTTATCAAGTACGTCATACCATAGGACACTTGACACTATTCATGTGACAAAATCTTTTCTGAGTTATTTATGGTAATTTTGTATAGGCTTACAGGATTCGTGACACGAGACTTGCATATACATAGATATCATTATGACTCGCTGTACTAGCTAGAGGTCATGATCTTGCGTGTTATGGACATAAGATTTTATGGACATGAGACAAGAGATTATATTGGGTGGGGAGAGACACACAGGCTACAGGCTGATTATATACATATATACTTTATTATTGAGGTGATTTAGTCTCTGTTCCAGAGCTTGGCCCATTACGTGATATTCTTGCTGCTACGGGCTCCCCGACACAGAGCTTGTAGTGGTTGCAGCCTAAGTACTAGTGATGCTCTCATTTGTATTTTACTTAGCTAGTTACATAGCTTGCCCTGAGGATCTATTTTTATATACTGTATTTTATTTGGCTTGAGTGTTTATTGTACCTTGTTATGTCCCCTGAGGACCTGGATCCGGATTATGTCCCCAGGTACAGTAGGAGAGGATTACCCTGAGATATACGGGACATGAGCTGACGTTGGAGCAGTACTAGCACCAGAGGACGAGGTTGTGCCGGAGGATTTCTCCTGAGTATTTCAGTTTCATACTCAGTTATTTATGCTCGTTGTTATTTTATATCTGGACTCATGGACATATGTATTGGTGTTATTCTCTTTCTTCTATTGTGTCGGGTTGTTCCCCGAGACACTATTTATTTGGATTTATTGATGAATTATTTTCTTTATCTATTATCTTGACTGATTTATCATATTGACTTGAGTTTACTTTCTGTGGATGAGATTAGAATTATATTGTGTTAGATGGTGTAGACCTGAATTTATATTTGTTACAGCTTAAGTGCACCCTAATGGGTCCATTAAATTGGATTTGCCCATTGGAGTTGTTCTACTGACCATTGCCACGTGGCTAGTCCCTTGATATTTTGGGACTGGGATGTGACATAGTATTTATGGTAGTCCATGCAGGTCTACGATTATATTGCTTCAGTTTCAACTAAGGAACCGAGCAAGCCTGCAATTAGGATAGGATAAATTATAGGATCTCATCCACTTATTCATCTGTTCTTGAGCTCTATATCGACTTCAAAATAATTTCTTGACTTGCATCCTGCCTTGATTCCTCTGTGCGCCTCTTATAGTTTACTTTGTATGCAGAGTAATGGATCCCCGAGCCAGCGACGAGACTTCCGCAGGATCACCACAAGGTGCTGTGGTCACTTAAGACGATAGGGTGACGCCACTAAGTGGAGATCCCTCCACTAAACAAAGCAATCAAGCAAATCAACACGTCTCGAAGTTCCGGCGAGACGATATTCCACCATCGCCGTAGTTTACTCCACCAATGCCCATTTTTCCACCAGGATAGCCTATGGACGGACACTGTATGTTCCAAATGTTCTACACAATGATGCAAGTACAACAACAGGTTTATCAAGAGGCCAGCAATATTGGGCGAAGAAGTTCTTTGACGGACTTAGCTTTGATCTACAGAGATTAATCGGTTCCGTTGTAACTACTTCTTATACGAACGTTCTTGCTGCAGCCCGACGCATGGAGATCATTATCAGGAGAGAGTCCAGCTAGAAGCGGCCGTATGCACTAGCACTAGACCGAGCACAAGAGGGAGGAGTTGTAAAGCGACCACAGATGAATCCACCACAGAGAGCATTTACACCACTAACACTAGTCCTTCATACTTGTTACTAATGTGGCAAGATAGGCCATGTTGAGAAGGAATGCAGACAAAAATGGAGATTTTGTTTAGCTTGTGGATCCAGCAAGCATTCAGCAAGGGATTGCCATGAGCGTCGAGAGAGAGCACTAATGATTCATCGACCAGCCCTACCAGCACCAACACCAGGGCTCCCTACTTGTCATTATTATGGCAAGTTAGGCCATCTCGCCAAGGAATACCGACGCAATTTGGGATTGTGCTTGGTTTGCGAATCTAGCCAACATTCAGCCAGAAATTGTACGGAGCATCGAGGAGAAAGATCGATGGTTCACCGACGAGCACCGATGGTTAACCGACAAGTTTTACCAGCACCGAGAGGATATCAGCCGGGGCCACCCTTTGCACCACAGGCAACACTCTTCCGACAACCCCAGCAACAACAAAGGGCACCACCACAAGGACGTGGACATGCTTTTGCGATGACAGTGGAGGAGGCACAGACTCGAGGAGTAGCGAATATGAGTAAGATTTGGTTTTATCATAGCTAACTATAATAGCGAATATTCCTAGTAATACTTTAGCATGTGCCTGTTAGTTCCATTCCCTAGCCTATACCTAGTATTATGTTATCATAAACTTGTTAGTCTAGATTAGTAATATGTAAGTGGTACCCAAATTTTCAGAAGCTGTAGTTAATTCTCGCTCTAACAGGCTCCTTTACTCTTGAGTTACTTATCTCTCATTGCCTAGGAAATTTTTTTTATTGCTTTCCTACGTGTTCTGCTTGAACAAAACCCTCACCCTTCCTCTCGATTTTTTCTTGTTCATAGTCCCTTATCCTTTGTGTCGTGCTTCAACAAACATGTCTTACAACCGCGTCATATCTTCTAGAACAAGCCTTTTCTTGACCGGTTATGTTTTATTTTCTTAATTGCGATGACACAATTCTTTTAAGGTGGGTAGATTGTAAATACCCTAATTTTTTAGAATTAAATTTTATAATTTTAATTATTGGAATTATGAATTTTTGATATTAAGGGAGATTTTTCTGTAATTTTTAGCTAATTATAATAAATGTTCATTCATGGATTTATAATTATGTGTATTTAATTAATTATTAATATAGTGCAAAAAATATATTTTTGGGTGTAAAACTATTAATAGAGTAATGTATAATTTTTCTAGAATTGATCAGGGTCCAAAACTATTTTTAGATAGCTAATTACATACATACATATAGTTATTAATAAACCAACCCAAACCAAACCAACACACTAAACTAACCCGGACCCGGATCACAAACCTACCCGAATCCGATAACCCACAGACCCGCACCCGATAACACAAAACCCATAACCCCACCCCCCCCCACAGGTCGCGACCCCACGCTTCCCCTCCCCGTCAACGGCCGCACCCCCTCCTCTTCCTCTTCCCGTAACCTCTCTCCTTCACCCCTATATTTAATACCACCACCCTCAGAGCAACCACCATCCTCTCCTCTACCACCCCGGCCATCCCCGACCGCCGACGAC
Source organism: Iris macrosiphon (assembly GCA_036927795.1). Classification (NCBI taxonomy): domain Eukaryota; kingdom Viridiplantae; phylum Streptophyta; class Magnoliopsida; order Asparagales; family Iridaceae; genus Iris; species Iris macrosiphon. Next base: position 118,713,420 of record JAYESA010000004.1, read on the forward strand.
CGCTGGACCGTCGTCGTCGCACGCCACAAGACGCCATCGCACAGCCCGCCCAAATCCCGAGCAACAGCGATTACGAGGTACCCATCTTCTCGCCCTTGTATCTTCCTGCACAGTAGACCAATTAACGATATCTCGAATCCTATGCGAAGACCACATGACCCCCTCGAACCCTGTGTAATTAGTTTAACCTATCGTGTCCTGTGTCGGTCGCAATTCGCGACGCAAAACAGGAAACAAATGACCCACTTTGTAGTTCAGAAACTGTTCCAACCACCCATATTCATGTCTAATTTTCTTCCAACCTAGTTAATATTTTTAAATTCTTCTTGAACAGTAATTTAGACAACATAACCTAGTTTTAATCCCTTTAAACACTTTCTTTTATTTTGATTTATGCTGTGATTTATTTGCTGTTGAATTCTGTCAAAAAATTGGTTTTAAAACCCAAATTTTCTCAAAATGTGGTACATTCCGCTAAACGAGGTGACTTCATTGTGTGAAAATTGTACTGAAAGGCACGTATCGTCAACGCAGACGTGTGAGATTTTCTGAAAGTTGATTTGGATGTGCGTGCACACCGAAATTAACGCGTATCGGTCGAAAAGCCCCGTATTGACCTATTCTGGCACTCGTTATAATTTTGTGTGTGCTTGTCGTTTCGCAACAAAAATTGTGCCATCAGATTCGTAGTGTTACGCTGGTCCGGTGACCCAAGTTTGGTTTGATTCTGAGAACGTTGATGAAACACCGTTTCGCGGGCCCTACGGTTTCACTTGGCGGGCAATTTCCTGACCGGCTCATCGGAATCTAATTATGGATATTCCGTTGGAATCATATCATCATTTTAGACTCGTAGATACTAAGTTTAACAATTTGGAGAACTTTATCTCTGGCACATTTGTCGGTGCGTAGTGGACCGCTTTGACCAAAAACTGTCAATTCTGCCCCTGTGTTCAAATTGGACTTATGGGTAGTCAATCCTAGATATTCAAGTATTCTGAGAGCAATAGTAATATTTGTTTCAGCATCCGAAGACATACCTGGAGATTCCACTTATATCAGAGCAACTGACGGAGCTCAAAACACAGGCAAGTGTACCTTGCCAACTTGCAGTAGTTCCTGTTATATTATTTGCTTGAGTTCTTTCTTTGTCGAGAGATAGGAGCATTCGGTGGAACCGGTGAACTACACTTGCTTCTTGATAGATGTGTGGGACCTCTCTTCATCTTGTTCCTATTCAAAGCCAGAGAGAACTGTCGAGCTTGTGAGGGCCTCAACCGGTTTTAGGAGGTGGCTAAAGAAGGTGGACAAATTGATATATATATATATATACTCTTGAGGTGTACCTGCTCAATCTAGGACCGTGAGACATTTCTTGACGTCCGAACAAGATTTAGGTGTCGACGCCATACACGGAGTCGTGTAACGTCACTTAGAGAGTTGATACCACGATCCTATATTTTTCGTGCCTGCTTTATCAAGTACGTCATACCATAGGACACTTGACACTATTCTTGTGACAGAATCTTTTCTGAGTTATTCATGGTGATTCTGTATAGGCTTATAGGATTCGTGACACGAGACTTGTCACTACCACATTATAAAATAGGGGTATTTTTGTCTTTTTAATTATTATAAGTATTGTGTATATTATATTGCATGTTATATTTATATTATATATAGTGTTAATTAATGCATGGGTTAGTGGACTAGACCTAGAAGCCCACTAGATGAACCCCTGACTAAAATATAGGATTATGGATTTTAATTAGCATTTTTGGGATTAAATATTAGGATTATAATTTATTACTATAATTTTTATTCATTGTTGTATCTTTCCGTTGCTTCGATATTTGGAGTGCTACACTAGCTTTTGCCTTCCAACAAATTTTACATCCTTGTCCTAAACGTGCCAGTCTTCCATTCTGATCTTTATGTAACTTATAAATATGCCCTTCTATGCTTCATTTTAGTCGCACAATAGTCGTCGCAGACGTTATTTTTAAATTCCAAATAAATCCAACTTTTTATCTTTGTGCGTTCCAATCGAAATTGGAGACACAATATTGACCCTTTTTGTGTAACCCAATTTGTGATAAAATTCTATTCTGAGTCTTCTACGTCCATGACACTTGTGTCCCACCTAATTTTAACCCTATGCACTTCCAATTAATTTAAGAACACTCTTTACATTAATTTTAATTAAATTAGTGTAAGGACCCAACTTAACCCAAAACTAGACCCAACACCAAGCCAAACCCCCATTCACACCCTCAAGGTTCATACTAAATACTACACACCCTTTTTAACCACTACATCACACCAAATATGATATTTTTCCTCATTCAATCCCAAATCCCACTTTTTGTGCAATTTTCCAAATGTTGGGGACTTTTATGCAAAAGTGCAGTAAGGTGTCCACCTCCCATTGGACCCAACACATGAAGAAATACCTCCCCTCTTCTTTGATCGGTCACATGCATTTTTTCCATATTTTTGGAGTGTGCAACACTCAAACTTTACCTCCCTCACAATCTTGGCCCTCCATTCAAACCCATTCAATCCTAGCCTTTAAATTTCTTACATGTAAAAGCCAACCCCAAACCCTAAGAGGCATGGCCGGACCTAATCCCTAGGCTAGCATCACAATCTTCTCTCTCCTCATGCAAAACTCTTCCTCCATTATTTTTCTACATCATCATCACCATCCCTCTTCAACTACAAACCTAACCCTAAATCATAACCTCCCATCATCATCTTCCTCCGGCCACTTTCTCGCCGGAGCCGCCTGAGCCTCCCACTTGAGCCTTCATCCCCGATCCACCCCGTCGGATCTACATCTCCCTATCACCATTAACATCATCGACTCCCCTCTGCCGGAGCCAACAGCCGGCCTCTACCGCTGAGTAGCGACCCCGACTCCCCCACGGCCATCAGCCCCGGCCACACGACCCCGACCTTATCTTGCATCGGCCACCGATCATCCCGATCAACCCCCGTCGACCCCGCCGAGCAACCGCCTCCAATCCGACTTCACGACACCGCTCCCTGAGCAGCAACCGACTTCCCCACTCCCAACCGCCGACTGCACAGCCATCTCCAGCCACCCCCGTTCTCCTTCACATCTCCCTCGACTTCTCCATCATCGTCAACATCGTCGTCATCATCATCATCATCTATACCACCGCCACTATTAACACCATCACCACCATCACCACCATCGTCAACACCTCGACACCTCTCTTCCGACTTCATACCGCCATACCCCAGATGACCTCACCGGACTTCCTCTCTGCCGGAGCCCGACAACAGCCTTCTTCTCCCCTTCGACCTCGTCGAAGACAATCCACAGCAGCCTCCCTCGACCCCGTGTACGCACAGGTTCAAACTTGCCTTTCCTTCATGTTGTGTGTATGTGAGAAAGGTAATTAGGGTTAGCATGTTATTCATGGGAGTTTGTTAGATGTGATTGCATGACACTATGTAAGTAAACTTAATAACTAGTATGCGTGTGCGTGCGTGTGTGTATAATAATTAGGTTTTTATATATATATATATATATATATATATATATATATATATATATATTTCATGGGAAACTGGTTGCTAGTACTATATATGACAGTATTATATATGTGTATGGCCATAAGTGTTACTAGTGAGAATCCCGTATTTATATATGACCCTGAGAATTAGTGAACTGTTTGCCTTGTGTACACTAACGTGCTGGCTTAGACATGTGTTGGTGTTACACAGGAATTAGAGTTTTAGACATGTGTTAGTGCCAGTTACTGCCTTGTTATGTGTAGTATTTGAGGACATGATACATGTGCATTTAGACGCACACTTGACCCTACTAATTGACCAGTTATCACCCCTAGCGTAGTTCTGAGTTCAGTGTAATTATGTTTGTGTGTGTGCTAGTATAACGACTGATGCTATATTATTATTATATTATGAATATAGGATCGTTGGATTGTTCAGACGAGACTTCGAAAACAGGATACTGGTTTTGCCAGCTCAGGACCACAGGCGAGTACATTCTCTAACATTTTGATCATTATGTTGACCATCTCTATGATTCTAGTTGTAAAGCGTACTTGATTCTGACACTATGGATACACGGGTTAACATCATCGATACCTGTCACAAGGAGTCATTATTGGGATCCATCGTGCTAGCTGGGGACGGAGAGAGATTAGTAGATTATGTGATCATACCCCACTTTACATGCATCATAGCTCGTCCCACACATCACATTGGGTGTAGCATAACCACTTTACATGTCTCATAGCCAGTTATATATGATTAGTGTAAACACCCAGAATTTTTCAGAATTTTTAAAAATTAATTTTTGGGATTTTCTATAATTTTTTAACGAATTAAAATAAATAATTTCTGGTATTAAATTAATTTTGTGATTTTATTAAATATTAAAATATTATAAAAATAATATGTTTAAGTGTAAAATAAATAATTAGATTTACTGTAATTTTTTTGGAATTTATTGGACCCCACAACTATTTTTAAAGACCTAAAAACATAGTTTCTAAATAAACCAAATTGAACCGGATTAAACCGGAATAAACCAACTTGAACCAAACTGGTTTAAGCTTACATAAACCGAATCGAATTGAACCCTTATCGGGTCGAATTTGAACCCGACCCGTTAACTAAGACCCGACCCGAGCCGCTATAACCTATACACAGTAACCCAAACCCAACGGACGCCTCTCCGTTTCCTCTCCCCGGCCATTTCTCGGTGGCCGATCCGCCTTCCCTCCTCCGGCGGTTAAGCCTCCCCTGCTCCCGCGGCCGATCCGTCTCCCCGCGCCGCTTTACCTCCCTGCCAACCGTCGTCGGCCATCCCCTATAAAACCCTCATCTCCACCGTTGCCACCACCACTCCATCAACGCCATCACCGACCATCCTCCACCGCGAGCTCCCCTCCGCCACCTTCTCCCTCTGGCGACGACCCTCCGTCGTGAACCCCGCCTCTCCAGCCCCCGACGAACCCCGATGTCACCGCCTCCACTTCCCAGAGCTTCCCCGGCGCCTCCATCACCTCTCCAGCCGACGATGACTCCGCCCGACCTCCGACGACGAGCCTCACCGGCGACGCCAAGCTCCAGTGACCGCACCGAGCAACTCAGCAACCCCGCAGTCGCCGTGCCCGCCGCGCCGCCCTGACACGAGAAAGTCAACGAGGTATCCCCCTTCTAACCTGCGTTTCTTTCTGTACATCGATCCATTTTTCGTTCTGTCGAATCGTGCGCGTACCCTGTGTGACCCTCTCGAATCCCGTATAACTCGTTCGGGGTATCGTGCCCTGTGTCGATCGCAAACTGTGACGCAAAATCAGAAAAATAAACCCCCAATTTCTGAAAATCAAAAATTGTCCCGAACTCCCCAGTCCACGACCGTTTTGCGACCAACCTTATTAATGTTTTCAAAATTGGCTTGAACAGTTATTTAGACCACTTAACCAAGTTTTAAACCTTGTTTTTAGTTTAATTTATTGAGATATAGATTATATTTAATTCGAGGGTAAAAATGACCAAAATATTGGTTTCTTAAAATCCTAATTTTCCTAAAACTGGGTGCGCTCTGCTCAACAAGGCGACTTGGTCATGTGCGAACTTCACCGAAGGTGCGTGCCATTAATATGGACGTATAGGATTTTGCGGTAGTTGATTTAGATGTGCGTGCATACCGGAATTAATTTGTATCCGTCGACAACACCCCGTATCGGTCCTATTCTGAAACTCGTTGAAACTTCGTGTACGCTCGTCGTTTTTAAACAAAACTTGCGCCATCGGACTCATAGCAATACGCTGGTCTTGTGACCCAAGTTTGGTTTGATTCTCAGAACGTTGATAAAATCTCGTATCGTGGGCCCCACGGCTCCACTTGACGGGCAATTTTGTGATCGACTCATCGGAATCCAGTTCTGGATATTATGTTGGGTTCGTATCATCGTTCTGGACTTATAGACACTAAGTTTGACGATTTTGGAGAATATTGTATCTGGCACATTTTTTGGTACGAAGTAGGCCACATGTGGACCCCGCTTTGACCAAAAAGGTCAATCTAGCCCCTGTGTCCAAATTGGACTTATGGATAGGCAATTCTAGCTATTTGATATCTTCTGAACATGATAGTAATGATTATTTTAGCAATCGGAGGAGTACCTGCAGATCCTGCGAATACTGGAGCAACAGTTGGAAACCAAATCCCACTCAAGTGTACCTTGCCAATTTTGTAGTACTTGCTACATAATATTCTATTGATTTATTTATATGATGTATTTGTTCAACCTAGGACCGTGTGACATTACTTAACGTCCAAATAATATTCGGGTGTCAACGCCGTACGCGGAGTTGTGTAACGTCACCTAGAGATTTATATCGCGACCCTATATACCTTCGTGCTTGCTTTATCAAGTACAACATACCATAGGACACTTGACACTGTTCATGAGACAGAATCTTTCTGAGATATTCATGGTAATTCTGTATAGGTTATAGGATTCGTGACATAGATATTACATATGCTTAGCTATCATTATGACTCACTGCATCAGTTGGAGGTCATGATCTTGCGTGTCATGGACATGAGACGTGTGATTACATTGGGTGGGGAGAGTATTACCATATTAAAGGCTGATTATATTATATATTTATAGTTTTATGGAGGTGCCTTAGACTCTGACACAGAAAATTGGCACAAGTTCTGGCCCTTCGAGATAAATGCTGCTATGGGTTTCTCCGACACAGAGACTATGGTAGTTTCAGCCTGACTATGATTAATGCTCTCATTTGCATATCACTTAGTTGGTTACTTAGTTTGCCCTATTGATACATTTTATTTATATACTGCATTTATTTGGCTTGAGTTATTATTGTACCTTGCTATGTCCCCTGAGGACCTGGAATCCGGATTATGTCCCCAGGTTTAGTAGAGGAGATCTTTCCCGAGGTATACGGGACAGGAGCAGGCACTAGAGCAGTACCAGAACTAGAATATAAGGTAATCGCCGAGGATTTCTCCTGAGTATCTGCTTATTCTATACTCAGTCTTTGTTGTTGTTATACTCTTTATTTCTTGTCTAATAACTGCTGTATAAGACTTATTATCGAGTTGTTCTCCGAGATTTATTTATTGAGACTTGATGTTGCTTTATATTTCATACTGATTGTATTATTTCTGTGGATGAGATTAGTACCTCAGACCCTTATTTTTGTTTACAGCTTAAGTACACCCTGATGGGTCCATTAAATTGGGTTTGCCCATCGGTGTGTGCTGTTGGCCATTGCCACGTGTCTAGTCCCTCGATATTTTGGGACTGGGGCATGACATAGTTTTTTATGGTGGCCCATGCAGGTCGAGAGACTAAATTGTTTCGGTTTCAACTTAGGAACTGAGCAAGCCTGCGAAAAGGATAGGATAAGTTATAGGATCTCATCCACTTGATTAAATCGTTCTTGATCTTTATATCGGATTCGAATTAATTACTTGACTTGCATCCTGTCTTGATTTCTCTGTGCGCCTCTTATAGTTTATTTTGGATACAGAGTAATGGATCCACCAGCAAGCGACGAAACGCCTGCAAGAACACCACAAGGTGCTGTAGCCACCTACGAAGAAGATAGAGTGACGCCATTAAGTGGAGATCCCTCCACTCACTGAAGCAGTCAAGCAAATCAGCATGCTTCTAGATTTCGACGAGATGACATTCCACCTCCGCCACAGTTAACTCCACCAATGCCCATAATCCCACAAGGGCAAGCTATAGACGGGCAACAGATGTTTCAAATATTTTATGCAATGATGTAAGCCCAATAGCAGGTTCAACAAGAGGCTCTGCATCACGAGGTAGAGAACTTGAGGAATAGCCTAGTAATCGTACTGGAGCAGGCGAATCTACCAGCACGACGACTATTGATGGCCTCTATCACCGATTTTTGCCAGCTGAAACCCCGCATCTTTTCTGGCAAGGAGCAGCCTACTGAAGTTCATGAGTGGCACACAAACACTCAACATCAATTAGAAGCAGCTGAACTTCCAAGGGAATGTTGGATGACTGATGTCCTGATGCAGTTGACAGGCAATGCACATCACTGGTGGCTATCTGAGGAGAGACGGCTCGGACCAGATCGAGTCACTTAGGAAGAGTTCTCTAGAATTTTTCAGGAGATGTATATTTTATCTATTGCTCGATCAGAACTTCGGGATAAGTTTAATTGCCTCACTCAAGACAATATAACAGTGGAAGAGTACAATATGGAGTTTATTCGTCTGAGTCGCTTTGCCCCTTCCATGATCCCGACAGAAGAGGAGAAGGCTAAGAAGTTCTTCGACGGACTAAACTTTGAGCTACAGAGAATGATCGGATCCGTTGTACCTACTTCATACTCGGATGTTCTTGCTGCAGCTCAACGCATGGAGCGCATCACCAGGAGGGAGTCCAACCTAAAATGGCCGTTCATATCCGCACCAACCAGAGCATCACAAGAGGAGTCTGCAAAGCGACAATAGATGAATCCACAACAGAGAGCATCTATATTGCTAGTAATAGTCCTTCCTACTTGTCACTACTGTGGCAAAGCAGGACATCTCACCAAGGAATGCCGACATAGATTGGGATTGTGTTTAGTATGCGGATTCCGTCAACATTCGATAAGGGATTGCCATGAGCGTCGAGAAGGAGCACCAATGGGAATCTGACAAGCTCTACCAGCACCAGGAGGATATCAACCGAGGCCACCCTTGGCACCACGAGCAGCACCCTTCCAGCAAGCCCAGCAACAGTAGAGGGCACCACCACAAGGACGCGGACAAGCTTTTGCGATGACAATGGAGGACGCACAGACTCGTGGGGTAGCGAATATGCGTAAGATTTAAGTTATTCATAGATGTCTATTCCTAGCATTGCTTTAGCACGTGCCTGTTAGTTCATGACCTTAGCCTTAAACATAGTGTTTTGAACTTGTTAATAATTGATAACATAGTTTTCCTAAGCTGTAGTTTTCCTTGCTCTATCCAGATTTCTTTACTCTTGAATTACCTAACTTATATTTTCTAGGGAAATACACTATTTCTTCTCTATGTATTTTGCTTAACCCTCATCCTTCGATTTCTCCTTCAGCAAGATTCTTTCTTTGTGTCATGCTTTCAAACATATTTTGCAACCGTGTCATCTCTTCTGGCCGGATATGTTTCGTTATTCTTTAATTGCGAGGACGCAATCCTCTTAAGAGGGTAGATTGTAAACACCCAGAATTTTTTAGAATTTTTAAAAATTAATTTTCGGGATTTTCTGTGATTTTTTAACTAATTAAAATAAATGATTTTTGGTATTAAATTAATTTTGTGATTTTATTAAATATTAAAATATTATGAAAATAACATTCTTTGTGTAAAATAAATACTAGACTTACTGTAATTTTTCTGGAATTTATTGGACCCCAGAACTATTTTTAAAGAACTAAAAATATAGTTTCTAAATAAATCAAATTGAACCGGATTAAACCGGAATAAACCAACTTGAACCAAACCGGTTTAAACTTAATTAAACCGAACCGAATTGAACCCTCATCGGGTCGGATTTGAACCCGACCCGTTAACTAAGACCCGACCTGACCCGCTATAACCTATGCACAGTAACCCAAACCCAACCGACGCCTCTCCGTTTCCTCTCCCCGGCCATTTCCCGGCGGCCGATCCGCCTCCCCACCGCCGGCGGTTACGCCTCCCCCGCTCCCGCGGTCGATCCGCCTCCCCGCGGCGCTTCACCTCCCTACCAACCGCCGTCGGCCATCCCCTATAAAACCCCCATCTCCACCGTTGCCACCACCACTCCATCACCGCCATCACCGACCATCCTTTACCGCGAGCTCCCCTCCGCCACCTTCTCCCTCCTGAGACGACCCTCCGCCGTCAACCCCGCCTCTCCAGTCCCCGACGAACCCCGCTGTCACCGTCTCCACTTCCCAGAGCTTCCCCGGCGACTCCATCACCTCTCCAGCCGACGAAAACTCCACCCGACCTCCGACGATGAGCCTCCCCGGCGACGCCAAGCTCCGGCGAATGCACCGAGCAACTCAGCAACCCCGCAGTCGCCGTGCCCGCCTCGCCGCCATAACACGAGAAAGTCAGCTAGGTATCCCCCTTCTAACCTGCGTTTCTCTCTATACATCAATCCATTTTTCGTTCTGTCGAATTGTGCACGTACCCTGTGTGACCCTCTCGAACCCCGTGTAACTCGTTCGGGTTATTGTGTCCTGCGTCGATCGCAAACTGCAACACAAAATCAGGAAAATAAACCCCCAATTTCTGAAAATTAGAAATTATCCCAAACTCCCTAGTCCACGGCCGTTTTGCGACCAACCTGATTAATGTTTTCCAAATTTGCTTGAACAGTTATTTAAACCACTTAACCAAGTTTTAAATCCTATTTTTAGTTCAATTTATTGAGACGTAGATTGTATTTAATTTGAGGATAAAAATGACCAAAATATTGGTTATTTAGAATCCTGATTTTCCCAAAACTGGGTGCGCTCTGCTAAACGAGGCAATTTGGTCGTATGCGAACTTTTCCAAAAGGTGTGCGCCGTCAATCCGGACGTATAGGATTTTGCGGAAGTTAATTTAGATGTGCGTGCACACCGAAATCAATGCATATCCGTCGACAACACCCCGTATCGGCCATATTCTGAAACTCGATGAAACTTCGTATACGCTCGTCGTTTTTAAGCGAAACTTATGCCATCAGACTGGTAGCAATACGCTGGTCCTGTGACCCAAGTTTGGTTTGATTCTGAGAACGTTGACAAAATCGCGTATAGTGGGCCCTACGGCTCCACTTGACGGGCGATTTTGTGATTGTCTCATCGGAATTCAGTTCTGGATATTTCGTTGGGTTGTATCATCCTTCTAGACTTATAGACACTAAATTTGACAAATTTGGAGAATATTATCTTTGGCACATTTTTTAGTACGAAGTGGGCCACATGTGGACCCCGCTTTGACAAAAAATGGTCAATCTTGCCCCTGTGTCCAAATTGGACATATGGACAGGTAATTCTAGCTATTTGATATCTTCTGAGCATGATTGTAATGATTATTTCAGCAATCGGAGGAGTACCTGCAGATCTCGCGGATATTGGAGCAACAGTTGGAAACCAAACCCCAAGCAAGTGTACCTTGCCAATTTTGCAGTACTTGCTACATAATATTCTATTGATTTATTTATATGATGTATCTGTTCAACCTAGGATAGTGTGACATTACTTAACATTCGAATAATATTCGGGTGTCAACGCCGTACGCGGAGTTGTGTAACGTCACCTAGAGATTTATATGCGACCCTATATATCTTCGTGCTTGCATTATCAAGTACATCATACCATAGGACACTTGACACTGTTCATGAGACAAAATCTTTCTGAGATATTTATGGTGATTCTATATAGGTTACATGATTCGTGACATAGATATTACATATGCTTAGCTATCATTATGACTCACTACATCAGTTAGAGGTCATGATCTTGCGTGTCATGGACATGAGACGTATGATTACATTAGGTGGGGAGAGTATTACCATATTAAAGGCTGATTATATTATATATTTGTAGTTTTATGGAGGTGCTTTAGACTCTGACACAGAGCTTTGGCACAAGTTCTGGCCCTTCAAGATAAATGCTGCTATGGGTTTCTCCGACACAGAGCCTATGGTAGTTTCAGCCTGACTATGATTAATGCTCTCATTGCATATCACTTAGTTGGTTACTTAGTTTGCCCTATTGATACATTTTATTTATATACTATATTTATTTGGCTTGAGTTATTATTGTACCTTGCTATGTCCCCTGAGGACCTGGAATCCGGATTATGTCCCCAGGTTTAGTAGAGGAGATCTACCCCGAGGTATACGGGACAGCAGCAGGAACTGAAGCAGTACCAGAACCAGAAGACGAGGTGATCGCCGAGGATTTCTCCTGAGTATCTGCTTATTCTATACTCATTCTTTGTTGTTGTTATACTCTTTATTTCTTGTCTAATGACTGTTGTATCAGACTTATTATCGGGTTATTCCCCGAGATTTATTTATGAGACTTGATGTTGCTTTATATTTTATACTGATTATATTATTTCTGTGGATGAGATTAGTACCTCAGACTCTTATTGTTGTTTACAGCTTAAGTACACCCTGATGGGTCCATTAAATTGGGTTTGTCCATCGGTGTGTGCTGTTGGCCATTGCCACGTGTCTAGTCCCTCGATATTTTGGGACTGGGATATGACAATTAGCCTGACTATTACTCGCATCATAGCTAACCAGATGGTTAGCCTGACCTCACATGAATCATAGCCAATCATATATAGCAAGCCTGATCTTGTCCCAAGCCGATCACATGATAGACTGATGTTTTACATACTTAGATAGATATTCTATTTCTGTATTTCCAGTTCATTGTTCTAGCATTCACTTATATTTCTATTCATTGCTAGTTGTACTTTTGCTGACTGTTTATTCTCCAGTATTACATTATCTCTAGTATTTTATTATCTCCAGTATTCCTTATTTCCAGTATTTATCTCCATCTTGTATTTTTTATACTGTATTAAAGTTTTTGTTAATATAAATGGAACTGTTGTTAGTGCTTGTACTTCGCTCTAATCCTGACTGGATAACATTTTTCCAGAGGATCTTGAGGACTTCTGTCCTTCACACTATGGACCAGGTGTAGAGGGAGACTACATACCAGAGATATTAGAGGAGTCCCTTCCCTTAGAGGAGACACTACCTGCAGCTATTTAGACAGTTATATTTTATGCATCTTTGAGACTTATGTTGAGACTTATGTTGAGATTATGTTAAGACTTATGTTGAGACTATTTATGTTTGACAGCTAGACTTTAGTTTTATCTCTGTTTTATGTTATTGTGCTTGACTTATGTTAGTACTTCTTATCTCTCATCGTGCCATTTACTTCCTATAGTTATTGTGATTGAGTATATATTATAAATTATTGATCAATGTATTATTCATTGTCCTCCATATGGAGTTAATATCATTGACAGGTTGTGAGTTATGTTTAGTAGTATTGAGACCTAGACAGCATTCTACCGCTGATGCTGCGGCGTAGGCTGGACGTACCCACGACTCATGCCCAAATTCTGGGTGTGGGTCGTGACACATTTTTAGTGGCAGCCCATGCAGGTCAGGCTTCGCAAGTAGTACGATATCGTGGTAGTGCGATATCTTAGTTGTACTACTGTGATCCTGTGATAGGATATAGGACATAGGATACTAGGATGAGAGCGAATACTCAATCACAACTAGGAACACTTCCAATCTTTTGCTATTGCTATACCTTCTGAGCATTACTTCCCTTGAATATTCTGTCCTTCCTTGATGATATCGTATTCTTGTGCCTTAATGACTTCTTCTGGTTTTGATCTGTCTTCAGGATACCGTCGAAGACAAGATCGCAGGATCAGCAGCAGCCTCCGAGGCAGACCCAACAGGCTTGTCATTTCTGTTAGAAGCCAGGTCACCTTTGGAAGAGCTGTAAGGTGAGGCTAGGACTTTGTTTGTACTGTGGCACTGTGGGACATCGAGTGAAGGATTGTCTTCGAGCTCCTTATCTTCCCGGCCCGCGCGTTGCTCCAAATCAAAGAGGTCCAGTTAGGCCACCTGTAGAACCACAGATTGCTCAACACCCGCTAAGGGAGCCACCCCAGCAGGGCGGGGCATTTGTGATGACGGTCAAGGAGACTGATACTGCAGGTGATGGGATAAAAGGTTCATCTGTTATCACTTGTTGTTATTGAATTTGATTCTTGTTGATCAATTGTTAAATTTAATTCTTGGTGTCGTTGTTGAGTTTGATTTTATATCGAGATAAATTTTATGGACTAAATTACGGTATCATTTGATGACATATGTTGATGAGGACAATGAGAAAGGTAAAATGTCTGCTTTGGTTATGGAGCCTAGAGTTTATCACAGCCACATTAGCTGTTGTGAAAGAAACGTAGGAACCTGACTTGGGATGTACATATCTTAGTTATGAAATTTGGAGTTTCTCGCAGCCATAACTGGTTGGCATGGTAAGGATTCTAGATGACATGATTATAGAGTTGCATACCTTAGTTATAGAATCTATCATTTGTTGCAGCTATGCTTACTAGCGTGGCGTTGATTCTGAGTGTCATAATTTCGAATAGACGTGTATGATTATCAGGTTGTATCTTAAATTGGTTCTTAAAGTATCATCTTAATACTTATCCACTTCTGTTATTATAAGACCTTGTTCCATCATTTTCTCTGCTAGCAGTAGAGATACCTTCAGTCCTTAGTCCAGTTCCTTATAGAGCTTCGTTCCATTAGGATTCCTTGTTAGTGTGATAATTGGTAACTTACAATTAGGTCTGTGTCTTGAGTATCAGTGTTGACTGTTGGGAGTGTGGCTTGTGAGTCTGTAAGTGTTTCTTGGTTGGACATGTGAGCAATAGGCATCAATCTTGAGATAACCCATAGCGTAGTACCTTGTAGCAATAGTTCTATGATATGTGTCATTATAGTTAGTATTGATACTATAGGTAGAGGGAGGAGTAAAGAGTATCAGTGAGGGTTCCAGGAGTTAGTATCAGAGTCAGTATGCCAGTCCTGGATAGTCATGAATTCATGTAGTTGGGTGATCCATGTAAAAAATTAAGTATCAAGAAAATTATGTGGAAAATTAATGGAGCATGATGTTCAATTTGGTGGTTGATACTTGGGTATGTCAAGAGTAAAGAAATATATATGCATAAAGGGTATTAATGAGTGTGCCATAGTATGAGGGTACCCATAAGTGGATAGGAGAGTGTGAGAGAATAAGAATACATTGTGCTAAGTAGTAAGACTTGTGTTACAGATAAAAGTAGGGCCTTGATGTGATTAGATATGAGTGTACCGGTATATGACTAATGATGGATGTATCACCTGATATTGAGGCCAGTGATGGATTGGAAGCAATAGATGGAAGAGTGTCTAGAAATTATGTGCAGGATGCACAGTGGGTGATGAGTATTAGTGTGGGAGTTCATGAAAGTGGAAGCATGAGTATTAGAAAATTCTAATAGTGTGTTATGGGTTGAAAAATATCAAGATTGGTCATGGAAGGTATAAAGTGTATCATTGATTAGTGTATCAGTCTGTAAAAGATTAAAGGGGAGATACTTATACATCAATAGAGATATGGAACCATATGTCTGCCTTTGGAAGTGAAGTGAAACATATGTATTATAGAAGTTAATAACTAGTGCAATTGATCATGAGTTCTAGTGAGTGTGATGAGATAATCTAATGATGAAGCTAGTATTACTATACCAAGAGTGCTAGTATTTATATATCAAGTATTAGTTGAGCAATGTGCTAGTAACAGTAAGTACTTCGTGTAATAATATTAGATTGGTGTATCAGTTAATATGGATAGAAAATTATTGAAAGTAATAGTGCAAGTAATCTAGGCAGTACAAATTTTCTTGTTAGAATTAGTGTATTTGTGTGTACCTTGAGTGTTAGAGACTGTGAGTATATATATGTATACTTAGATAGATGTGGGTTAGAAATGTGTATTAGTATATGAGTAGATGATGTGCATGTGTAAGGATCTGTTGGCTTGAGCATGTTTGAGATGGCACTGCAAACTGACTTGGGTGTCCATCTAGAGTTATATTAGAGGGAGAAGTACTTAGTGTGTTGTGTTGCACTTGGCTTGCACTTGAGTGAAAAGAACAACTAGTATAAACAATTGCAGTAGGTAAGAGAGCTGGCAGTGGTTGTACTTGTAGTAGAAACAGTGGTACAAAGGGATAGGGATATCAAACTTTGGATGCATTATTAAACCTATAGTTGTGTTAGCAGGTTCTGTTCTGTTCTTTCCTTCTATTCATTTTTATCTATTTGATTGATTGATTGACTCCTTAGTACCGTAGCTTGTATCAGTAATTTTCTTGTTAGAATGTAGTTAGTAGTACACCCTGACAGAGACTATAATACCATGCATGATTGATTGATTGACTATTGCTCACATCATAGCTAACCAGATGGTTAGCCTGACCTCACATGAATCATAGCCAATCATATATAACAAGCCTGATCTTGTCCCAAGCTGATCATATGATAGACTGATATTTCACATACTTAGATAGATATTCTATTTCTGTATTTCCAGTTCATTGTTCTAGCATTCACTTATATTTCTGTTCATTGCTAGCTGTACTTTTGCTGACTGTTTATTCTCCATTATTACATTATATCTAGTATTTCATTATCTCCAGTATTCCTTATTTCCAGTATTTATCTCCATCTTGTATTTCTTTACACTGTATTATAGTTTTTGTCAATATAAATGGAACTGTTTTTAGTGCTTGTACTTCGCTCCAATCCTGACTGGATAACATTTTTCCAGAGAATCTTGAGGACTTATGTCATTCACACTATGGACCAGGTGTAGAGGGAGACTACATACCAAAGATATTAGGGGAGTCCCTTCTCTTAGAGGAGACACTACCTGCAGCTATTTAGACAATTATATTTTATACATCTTTGAGACTTATGTTGAGAATTATGTTGAGATTATGTTGAGACTTAGGTTGAGACTTTGTTGAGACTATTTATATTGGACAGCTAGACTTTAGTTTTATCTCTGTTTTGAGTTGTTGTGATTGACTTATGTCAGTACTTCTTATCTCTCATCGTGCCATTTATTTCCTATAGTTATTATGATTGAGTATATATTATGAATTATTGATCAATGTATTATTCATTGTCCTCCCTATGGAGTTGATATCATTGACAGGTTGTGAGTTATGTTTAGTAGTATTAAGACCTAGACAGTGTTCTACCGCCGATGCTGCGGCGTAGGCTGGACGTACCCATGACTCATATCCAAATTTCAGGTGCAGGTCATGACAAGACTTGGATATACATAGATATCATTATGACTCGCTGTACTAGCTAGAGGTCATGATCTTGCATGTTATGGACATGAGACGTGAGATTATATTGGGTGGAGAGAGACACACAGGCTACAGGCTGATTATATACATATATACTTTATTATTGAGGTACTTTAGCCTCTGTTCCAGAGCTTAGCCCATTACGTGATATTCTTGCTGCTACGGGCTCCCCGACACAGAGCTTGTAGTGGTTTCAGCCTGAGTACTAGTGATGCTCTCATTTGTATTTCACTTAGCTGGTTACATAGCTTGCCCTGAGGATCTATTTTTATATACTATATTTCATTTGGCTTGAGTGTGTATTGTACCTTGCTATGTCTCCTGGGGACCTGGATCCGGATTATGTCCCCAGGTACAGTAGAAGAGGATTACCCCGAGATATACGGGACATAAGCTGACGTTGGAGCAGTACTAGCACCAGAGGGCGAGGTTCTGCCGGAGGATTTTTTCTGAGTATTTCAGTTTCATACTAAGTTATTTATACTCATTGTTATTTCATATCTGGACTCATAGACATATGTATTGGTGATATTCTTTTTCTTTTATTGTGTTGGGTTGTTCCCCAAGACACTATTTATTTGGATTTGTTGATGGATTATTTTCTTTATCTATTATCTTGACTGATTTATCATATTAACTTGAGTTTACTTTCTGTGGATGAGATCAGAATTATATTTTGTTAGATGGTGTAGACCTAAAATTATATTTGTTACAGCTTAAGTGCACTCTAATGGGTCCATTAAATTGGGTTTGTCCATTGGAGTTATGCTGCTGGCCATTGCCACATGGCTAGTCCCTTGATATTTTGGGACTGGGACGTGACACCAAGGGGGCTAGCCTTCACTTCCCATATAATAATTGTGGGTGGCTAGTTAAGCACGATCTCGGAAATTTGTCCCTCCCAATGCCCTACATATTTTAGTTGCCTAGTTAATCCTACAATTAGCTGGAATCACACGGCATGGTCAGATATTACTCCCCTTACATGTCGTACCATAGTACAGGCACGCTAGATACGAATCCACTTTATTATTTTGTAGTTCAATTTGGATTCACCCCAGCGTGATGCAACAGTCAAACAAATCCTAGCCACGCTTAGTTATTGACCTAATTTTATGTCCATGCTGGAGGAATTTATTACATCACATGTCACTTAGCAAGTAGGCACATCTCGGTGTGAAACATGTAACATAATCACGTAATAACACTTAGCACGTAGGAACACATAGCACGTAGTATGTGTATCAGCACGGATACCAATAGTCGAGTCAAGTTACCAATTATTGGTAAATCACATGGGTTCTAGCACATAGTCAGGTCTAACACGTGGTCACGTAGCTCACATATATTAGAAATTATTAAAATCACAAATGGAGTCACATAAATTCCACAAAGCATTAAAACCAAGCAAATCAATAAAACGTGCACATAGGCCGCATGAGGATCATGGCCGCATAGAGTCAGTACTGCATAGGACATGTGTCGCATAGGAAGTCGATCACATATAGGTCGGTATCGCATGGGCTTACTGCCGCATGGGAAGTCTCGACCGTATATGGGTCAATGCCGCATGGGATAGGGAAAATTCTACTCCTTGGGACAAGTGTTGAGTGACGTGCAAATATGTATCAGAGAAGTAATTGAAGTGATGGATGTGATAAGCCATAAAGTGCCAAAGAGAGACAAAAATCATAAAAATTTGTGCCTATGGTTCAGAGTCATGCGTCCAAGGAATGGTGGCCGCATACTCTTCATGCCGCATAGGATACACAGCTGCATATGCTCTTTTGGACTTAGCAAATTTCTTATTCGTCCAACGAGTGAAACACAAGGAGTTCACGGATTAGCTCCAGAATACTTGTGTAATGGCAGTCATGCATCCAACAAAATGGACGCATGCTGGTCAGTATGCGGCAACGAGCTCAGGCTGCATAGCACTTAGGCCGCATAGCACTCTCGGCCGCATAACTCGATGGCCGCATGAAGACTTCGTCTTCTCTAAATAGCAGGTTCGGCCATAGCGAAAACTCCAAAATTTTAAAAATTATTTTCTTTATAAAAATTTCATTTTAATCCCGAATCGAGTGAACCAAAAGCCAAAATACTCAAAATAAAGTGCTCCATCAACCCCGAAAATCTATTTTATAAAATACTATATTTTAATATATCAAAACCACCAAAAATTCAAGGAACCCATGAAAAATCTAAACTTTAAATGTAGATCTACTCAATTTTACCTATTAAAATCGAAAACTCTAAGTACTAAAAGTGTTTAGAATCATAATATACACATATTAGACTAATAAATGCAAGAAAAGAGCAAGAATCTAAAATCAAGAGATTTTTCCTGTAGTGCAAGATGTACTTGCCTAATGAAGGAAGGAAAAATGAGAGAATGAGGGAAGAGAGAGAAAGAAGTTAACTTATATATGCTAGGGTTAAGGTTTAGACCATGGGTTCACTCATGAACAAACTAACCCAACAATTAAAGCATGAGTCTAATTAAACCAAAGAATAGGTCTAGTCTCCATGACATGCAACCTAATTAACATGCAAGCAACAAAAAATATAAGAAGGAAAACTAATATGTTATAAATACGTATATCGAGAACGGGAAGTGACATATCTACCCACCTTATAAAATTTCGCCCTCGGAATTCAAACCCAAGGCTAGCTAAAGAAATTAAAACAAGAACTACGCTAACTACAAGCTCATATACACATGCAATCAAATTCAAGCATAAATAAAGAAAAGTAGTATCACATAGCATGGGTAAACGAATCACGAGATTCGAGATACGAAAGCATAAGAACGAATATACCTTTCGAGTCGAATAGGTATGGATACCAAGATCGGATATCATCCTAGCACTCCCACGTTGACTCTCCCAAAGGGTGATGACCCCAAGCAACTGAGACAAGATGAATAGTCCGATTCTGGAGCACCTTCTCCTTTCGGTCCAAAATGGATACGGGTTATTCCTCGTAAGATAAGTCGGTACCAACGACCAGCTCAGAATGGTCGAGGATATGACTCAGATTTGGGATATACCTACGCAATTGTGACACATGAAATACATCGTGTACCTCACGTAGTAAAGGCAGAAGGGCAAGATGATAAGCAATATCGCCCATCCGCTCAAGAATATCAAACGGACAGACATATCACGGACTAAGCTTCCCGTGAACCCCAAATCTAATGACTCCATGGGTTGGAGAAATCTGCAAGAACATGTGGTTGCCGACATAAAACTCTAAAGGCCTACGATGCTGATCCACCCAAAGCTGATGCCTATCTTGCGCAACTCGAAGTCGCTCTCTGATATGCTTGACAACTCATACTGTCTGTGTGAGCATCTCTGGGCCTAACATCTTTCACTATCCTATATCATCCCATGCCAATGGTGATCTACAGTTTCTCCCATATAATGCTTCGAAGGGTGCCATCTGAATACTTGCTTGATAACTGTTGTTGTATGAGAACTCAACGAGATGAAGGTAATCTTTCCAAGACCATCCAAAATCCAAAGTACAAGATTACAACATATCTTCCAAGGTCTAGATGATTCTCTCTGATTGCCTGTCCGTTTGAGGTTGGTAGGCAGTACTGAATCTCAACTTGGTGTCCAAACTCTAGTGTAAGCTCTTCTAAAAATTTAAAGTGAATCGGGTGTCTCGATCTGATACGATACTCACTAGAACGTCGTGATGTCTTACTATCTGTCGTATGTACATCTCTGCTAACTTCTCTATAGATTGCCCTACTCGAAAAGAAAGAAAGTGAGCTACTTTTGTGCTACGATCTACTATTACCGAAACTGCATCACGACCAGTCGGGGATCTAGGTAAACCGGTCACAAAGTCCATCGTGATATATTCCTACTTCCACTCTGAAAGAGGAAACGACTACAATAATCCTGTTGCTTTGGTTCTTAGTCTGATTTTATTAGTAGCCATGACATTCCTTAAGTCCCATAGGTTTGTTGATCATCTTTGCTGGTCGACCTTCACTTGTTGACATACCAAACAACAAAAAATGAATCGTGCTATCTCCCTCTTCATCCCGTTCCACCAAAAATGTTGCTTGATGTCTTGATACATCTTGGTACCTCCTAGATGAATTGAATACTTGAAACTGTGCACCTCAGTTATTACTTCTTGCAGATATCTCCACTTTGTATACAGAGACGGTTTTCAAACCTAAGAGTTTCATCTTTATCAATCGTCAACTCTTTCTTGAGACCAGACTCACATTCCGTCCGAAGCTTCTGAACTTTCGGATCCTCCGCTTGAGCTGCCTTAATTCTCTCAACCAAGGTAGACTGAATCTGTAACTAGTCAATACTCCAACATCCTGTGGAAGTGCTATATCTATACCCATCTCTCGAAGATCTTCTAAGATATGCCGCTGCGATGTCAACAAAAATATACTAACTCTCCTGCTAAGGGCATCTGCTACCATATTTGTCTTGCCTGGATGGTACTGAAGTTCCACATCATAGTTCTTTATTAATTATAGCCACCTCCTCTGCCTCATATTCAAGTCCTTCTGGGTGAATACATAATTTAATCTCTTGTGATCCGTAAATATTTCTACCGGATCACAATACAAGTAATGCCTCTATAGCTTTAGTGCAAATACTACCGCCGCCAACTCCAAATCGTGAGTCGGATAATTCTTATCGTGATCTCGAAGCTACCGCGATGCATAAGCTATCACTCTTCTATATTGCATCAATACACACCCCAGTCATTTGCCTAAATATATTATAAACCCTCCAGAACCCACTAGAAGCGTAAGAATCGGAGCTGAAATCAATCACTTCTTAATGATGTCTGGCACTCTGTTGACCAATCAAACTTAGCTTCCTTGCACGTCTATCGAGTTAGTGGTGCTAAAATTCTTGCAAAGTCTTCCACGAACCTTCTGTAGTATCCTGCCAATCCCAGGAAACTACGCACTTCAGCTACTATCTTAGGAACTGGCCAACTCTCTACGGCCTCAACCTTCTTTGGATCTACTGCTACTCCTGCTCCAGAGATGATGTGACCTAAGAATGACACGTGATCTAAGCAAAACTCATACTTGCTGAGTTTTTCATACAACTGATGTTCCCTCAAAATTTGTAAGACCTTCCGAAGATGTTCCTCATGTTCCTCCTTGCAACTGGAATAAACAAGAATGTCGTCTATGAATACTACCACGAACTGATCTAGGTATGGCATAAAAATGTGGTTCGTCAAATCCATAAATATCGCTGGAGCATTAGTCAGTCCAAATGGCATAACTAAGAATTCGTAATGTCCATATCGTGACCTAAATGATGTCTTGGGTATGTCTTGCTCCCGAACTCTTACTTGATGATACCCTGATCGAAGATCAATCTTGGAGAAAACCTAGGCCTTGCTCAATTGATCAAATAAATTATCGATTCTTGGTAATGGGTACTTATTCTTCAGGGTTACTGCATTCAATTGTTTGTAATCAATAAATAACCGTGATGACCCAGTGGCGCTCCCCAAGGTGATCCACTGGTTCGGATGAACTTCTTTTCCTTCAGCTCTTCTACGTGTTGCTATAACTTGTCAAATTCCGATGGTGCCATTTGGTAAACTTTGCAAGATATTGGCCCTGCTCCAGGGATCAACTCTATACAAAACTCAATATCTCTTACTGGGGGTAACCCTGGTAGTTTTTCTGGAAAGACGTCTAAGAACTCCTTGACTATCTCGGAAAGTTGTTCTTCTGCTATCACTGTCGCTGCGATCCTCTCTTCATGCTGGTCTTCCACAAATAGGTCAAAGGAGAAAACTTCCGTGCCCAGGATACTAAATAATACTCTACCCTTATGACAATCTATCGTAGCATGACTGTCTCTCAGCCAGTCCATGCCTAAGATAACGTCAAAGTTACCCATAGGGAACTCGATCAATCGTGCTGGTAGTGAACGCCCGTACACTATGACCAGACACACTATACTTACTCTACTAACTCCTACGAGCCCATTACCAGTGAGTATATTCAACCACACTGGCATCATCTCAAACTCCAATCCAATACGTGTGGCGAATCATGCAGATACAAATGAACGAGATGCACCTGAATCAAATAATTCTACCGCAGGATAAGATGCGACAGAGATATTACCTACCACCATGTCGCCAGATGCCAAGGCCTCCTCCAAAGATAAAGTGATTGCTTTCCCTTGGTCTTATTGGGCTCCTTGTTGTTGCCTCCCTTGGACACGTTGTTGTAGCCTCTGCTGGCCCTGCTGCTGGTCCTACTGTTAATTCTGCTATTGTTGGTATATCTGAGCTTGCGTCGATAGCGGACGCTGAGCTAATGGCCTTACTGCTATTGCTGGACTGCCCCTGGCGCTGGGACTGCTGGTAACTATTGGACTGGCCCTCCTGGCCACTTCATCATCGGATAATTGGTAATCCGGTGATTTGGACTGCCATACCGCATACACAACCCATTGGCTTCCCTACACACATACACACATATCTAGTGTGGCCTTCCTTGCCAAAGTAAGTGCAACCCACCAGTGCTTCCTGTCATTATTGCTGTTGTTGCTGTCTCGGCTGCTGTCGAGCCGGTACTATCACTGTCAAAATTGTCGCCCTCTTTGGCACTGAATCATAGATGCGAACGCCAGGTAATGGTGCTGATATTCGAGGTACTCCTCCACCTCCTCCTCCGCTCTGAGCATGAGACCTCTTCTGGCCTCATGTCCTTGCCGATAACCTCTGTATGGTAAGCTCGTGCCTTCGAGCTACTATCAGTACTTCATAAGTCTGGTAGTCGTGCCCCTCTACCAGTTGTAAAATCTCCAGATGAAGTCCTTGCGAGAATCTTATTGCTCTATCCGACTCTGTAGCTACTATAGTCAGAGCGAACCTAATCAGCCTGCAAAACTCGGTTGCATATCCATCCACAGTCTTACCAGCCTGCTTGAGACCGATAAACCTCTACTAGAGCTCATACTGTGCGACGATTCCAAAGTACTTAGCATGGAATCGAGCCCTAAAACTGTCCCAGGAGATAGGATGCCTCAAGCCAACCTCTACTGATACCCACCCGTCATGGCAAGGTCTTGAAGCTGCAATCAAACTTGATCAACTTGTTCACCTGTTGGAACCTTTGCTGCTGCCAGAATAACCATAATATCTTGTAACCATGCATATACTGTGATGTCATCCTCCGTACCATCGAAGTACCTTGGGTTAGTCGGCAAAATCTAACCGACGCACCCGAATTAGTCCTCCCGCCTCTTTCCAGAGTCGTCTGTAAACCTTGACTCAATAAGACATTCTGCTCTTGTATTTGAAACTGTTGATATTGTTGTACCGCCATCTGGTGTTGCTACGTAGCCATCATTCCCCAGAGGATCTCCAGCAATGCCGGGGTGTCAAGTACCGCTGGTACTGCTGGTACCACTAGGGTAGGGGATATCGGGGGTGGGTTGCTCAATATGTCCAACTTCTGGTTCCACTGTGCCAGCTTGTTCAACTACTGGCTCTATTCGAATTTGACTCTGAATAGGTGCTACCTCCTGTTGTTGCCAGGAAAACCCTGTCCTGCCATGCCTGCTGCTCCAGCAACTGAAGAAGCCCTAAAAAAGGACAAGAAACATCAAGAACATAAAGGGAAGGATTAAGGAGGCAAGCAGTTTTAATAGTTCAAGCATTGGTACCGAAAAATATGAACAAGATATCAAAGGGGACATATTTGATTGAGACACCTATGACCATAACACCCCACAAGTCTAAAAATTCAGACCTGCATGGGCCACAACTAAAACCTTGTCATGTTTCAGTACCAGAATACTGAGACGGACATGGCTAGCTCCCCCGTATAAGGTATAGAACATCGTACGACGGTCACGACTGTAACTAGACAAGGGGTTGCATACTACGAGCAAGTCACTTAGGGTCACACAACACATCTATTGTCTCAATAAGTCAAGTAAGAATAGTAAACATAGAAAATATATGACATAGAAGTAAGACGTCCCAAATGCCCTGCCACAATATTCAAAAAACCAGCTATGCAAAAATAAGAAAGCTGACAGAGTAACAAAAGTACATGACCATGATCAGCTGCAGTCTGATTAATTATAATCATGTAAGAAAACTAAATATCCAGATTTAAGGCTAACAAGTGATGATGGCTAAACGCCCAAAATGAGTAAAATCTGCAATAACAAGCAGGGAAGAAGAAACCCACTCGTTTTCCTCAGTGGCCATCCGTCTGGTGTGCACCATGGTTCATAGGAAAGTATACTTGATCCTCGGGTGCTGGATCTAAATCTAGATATGCAAAACCAGTGGGGTTAGACCCCAAATAGCAAGTACCACAAGGGAGCACGAATGAAGAAATAGAACCAGGTTATGAAATAGATACATATATATATATATAGTTCTATCTCATAGTTTTGGTTCATAGCCTATCATGACACAATAATCTAACCCTATAACTAAACAAGGACAAGGGTTAGACCATCGTACCATGATAATTCATGTCCCTGGACTATTTGATAGCAGATGCAATACACAAACAAGCTCAGTTACATAATTGGCCAATCACTTGTACGGTTTACTATATATGTAGATTCTGGGTTATCCAAGAAGTATTATGCATATAATAGGAATCCTCATATCGAACCATGTTCTAGAAGGGGCTAGCTGAGCCATGAATTGCCGTATAGCACATAGTAGTATGCACCGGTCCCTCGTAAGGCTACTGTGCTAAGATCGCATAGAACACATAGTATAATATGATAGTCGAATATTGTCATTCATTAATAATAATTTAAATAATATCCATAGGGGCTAGCTTTCACTCCCCATTTAATGATTGGGGGTGGCTAGTATAATATGATAATCAGATTTTGTCCCTCCCAATGTTCTACATGTTTTAGTTGCCTAATTAACCCTATGGTCAGCTGAAATCATATGGCTTGGTCACATGTTACTCCCCTTACATGTCGTACCGTAGTACGGGCATGCTAGATACAAATTTACTTTATTACTTTGTCATTTTGTAGTTCAATTTGGATTCACCCTAGCGTGATGCAACAGTCAAACAAATCCTAACCACGCTTGGTTATTGACCAACTATCATGTTCATGCTAGAGGAATTTATTACATCACATGTTGCTTAGCACGTAGGCACACCTCGGCGTGAAACATGTAACATAATCACGTATAAACACTTAGCACGTAGGAACACATAACATGTAGTAAGTATATCAGCACGGATACCAATAGTCGAGTCAAGTTACCAATCATTGGTAAATTACATAGGTTCTAGCACATAGTCAGGCCTAACACGTGGTCACGTAGCTCACATACATTAGCAATCATTAAAATCACACATGGAGTAACAAAAATTCCATAAAGCATTAAAACTAAGCAAATCAATAAAATATGCACATAGGCTGCATGAGGATCAGTGACGCATAGAATCAGTGCCGCAAAGGACAGGTGCCGCATAGGAAGTCGGTCGCATACGGGTCGGCGCCGCATGGGCTCAATGCTGCATGGAAAGTCTCAACCGCATATGGGTCGATGCCACATGGGACAGGACAAAGTCCACTCCTTGGGACAAAGTCCACTCCTTGTGTCAGAGAAGTGATTGAAGTGATGAATGTGATAATCCATAAAGTTCCAGAGAAAAAGACAAAAATCATAGAAATTTGTGCCTATGTTTCAAATTCATGCGGCCAAGGAATGGTAGTCGCATACTATCCATGCTGCATAGGACACACATCTGCATATGCTCTTTTGGACTTAGCGAATTTCGTATTCGTTCAGCGAGTGAAACAAAAGGATTTTATTGATTAGCTCTAGAACACTTGTGCAATGGCAGTCATGCATCGAACAAGATGGACGCATGCTGGTCAGTATGCGACAACGAGTTCAGGCCACATAGCACTCAGGCCGCATAGTACTCTCGGTCGCATAACTCGCTGACCGCATGAAGACTTCGTCTTCTCCAAATAGTAGGTTCGGCCATGGCGGCCATGGTATAAACACCAAAAATCCTGAAAATTATTTTCTTCATAAAAATCTTATTTTAATCCTGAATCGAGTGAACCAAAAGCCAAAATGCTCGAAATGAAGTGCTCCATCAACCCCAAAAATTGGTTTTCTAAAATACCATATTTTAATAGATCAAAATCACTAAAAACTCAAGAAACCCATGAAAACTCTAAACTTTAAATGTAGATCTACTCAATTTTACCCTTTAAAACCGAAAACTCTAAGTACTAAAAGTGTTTAGAATCGTAATGTACACATATTAAACTAATAAAATGCAAGAAAAGAGCAAGAATCTAAAATCAAAAGATTTCTCCATGTAGTGGAAGGTGTCCTTGCCTAAATGAAGGAATGAGGAAAGAGAGAGAAAGAAGTTAACTTATATATGCGAGGGTTGAGGTTTAGACTATGGGTTCACTCATGAATAACCCAACCCAATAATTAAACCATGAGCCTAAGTAAACCAAAGAATGGGTCTAGTCTCAATGACATGCAACCTAATTAATATGCAAGCAACAAATAATATAAGCAGGAAAACTAATATACTCCGAATACGTATATCGGAGACAGGGCGTGACAGGTAATAATGGTAATTTATTAGGGGTATTTCGATCAAAAATTAATGGTCAGTGTGGGGTGTTATACATTATGGTAAAGCAATGGGGTGCACCTTGAGTTATGGTAAGTGGGGTGCAACTCAAATTTGACTAAAGACAAAATGTAGCACTTGAAACCTCTCTCATTGTAGATGCTCTAATAACAATAGTAAAACTTGTTATTCTCCAATAATAACATGATACACTACTAACTTTGAAGGACACATCACTCGTTCAAAAAAATTTTAAGTAAAACTTTTTTTTTATGCAGAACTTCTTGTTGTAGTCAAGGGAAAACAAAAACAATAAAAAAGATTTTTTGTGGTGAACTGTTTTATGTAATCTCCATAATTATCATTATTTAAAATAGAATAAGATAAGAGTCAATTTACAAGATAACGACGAATTATGATCGAAACATAGATAAAGCAAACACCAACTAGTTATATTTTTCTAGTTGACACAATCATATAACTATAACAATCTACCTTGAGTGTGTATACAAGAAGTAATCTACATCATTCTTCAGATAATTGGTGAAGTCATGATGATAGACGCTTGATAAGAATGAGAATTCATAGGGATATACAACAATATTTTGAATCACAAAGGCTTTGACTTTGAAAACCTAGTAGAAAAAATTGTAATCGAAAGAAAAAAGTTAATCGATGTTGATACGTCTCCAGGACAAAAAAAATCTAGAGGTATGACCATCCTAGTGTGGATGACTCCTTAAGATCTTCTTAAGAAGCACAAAATCCAATGGAAAAATGATTCCAAGTTAAGGTAAAAATAGTACATTAAAATAAAGTGAATATACTTCGAGATATTTCTCCTGATTTAAACATTTTAATCCCAAAATAATACAAGTATTGTAAATCAAACAATTTATGCAAACCAATACCTTGAACAAGCTACTGATTGGTGGATTCAATAAGGTTACCTTGGGATATGATCGATATGTTTGACTTCAATATTTTAATCTTCTTGCTGTAGATGAGAGAAAAAGAACGTTGGCGCAATATGCTTGATGTTATCTCCGTTGATGTAGCATTTCTTTATCTGGTCAATACAAGAGATATTGCCTTCATAGATCATTGTCGGAACATCCCTTATGGGAGAAAATCCACTCATAGTTTAAATCAATAATGGCTCACAACCATATAATTTCCTGAGTAACATCTTGTAGGTCGATGAGTAAAGGATACTCTAGAGGAGGGGTAAATAGAGTCTAAGCAACAATTACTCTAATAATACCCAATAATCCACTTACTAATTACTATCAAAATATTCAGCAAGAATAAAGAGATAAGTAAAGGGTAAGAAGTCAAAAATGCTAACACCATGATGTATACTGGTGTCCCTCGTAGAGGAATAATCCAGTCCCAAATACTCTTGTCCGGTGTTTATCCACTATTGAACCAATATCGTACAACACAAGATTTGATCTGAAGAGCTTGTCGACTTCTTACAACCACAAGCTTTGATCCAAAGAGATTGCTGACTTCAAACAAAATAAAAATCAAGCTTTACAACTCCAAAAGACTTCTAATCAGGATCACCCTTGGTACTGGAAGGCTGAAAGTTGATCTTGGAATATGAAGATTGTAAGGCTCAGAATGGAATAGATTTTCAAATGAATTGCTTGAATGAGTTGATTGAAAATGAGTGAAACTCATAGATCTTGTCGTGGTCCTTATGCATCAAAAAGACCCTAAGACCCCATCGCTGTGAGGCTCAACCCTTATGCGGTTGAGTCCCTACGCGACCCTGTGCGACTAAATCTTTCTGAGGAGATTCTCTACAACAAAGTGTGAGCCACGTGTCAAGATGACCAAGTCACGCAACGAGAACAAACTAGATCTTTAGCAATAGCAGATCCCAACAAGACTCCATGTTACAGCTTAGCAGTGACATGCGTTTACGGCTACAACCGTTCTATTAAGAATGGACATGGCAGCCCCAGAATCCATGCGCGTATGGCACATGCGTGTGTATAGACCAGATAATGATAGCTATAAATAATAGTATTGCATACCCATGACACAGATAGACAGACAAACAGACGGACATGAGAGAGAAAGGTGAAGAAAGTATTCTCATTCCCTCGTCGGACCGTCAACGTAGTAAAGGAGTCAGTTGCAGTACTCGACCTCCATCGCCACACTCCCCAGAATCAAAATTATTGTACTTAGATTTTCTGTTTAGGATCTCTCTGTACTTTTTATGTTTGTTATACAACAAAGTTTGTTCAATTTTTACCTCTGGCAAACAAGTAGCGACTCTGCTGGGGACCTCCTTTTTCACTAATGAAAAGATATTACTACAAACCGACATGGCTAAGCTGGGTCAAACCAGACGTTGCTGGTTGTACGCTTCGACTAGTAAGCTTTTGAGAAGATGCTCTCTGAGGGCAGCGCGAGTCCCTAGCCAAGACTAGCAAAGCCTAAGAAGATCCACAGGACATAGGTCGCTAAGGCCAATATGGATCACCCAACTACGTAGCATGCGCTCCCCATCTCTCTACATGTTGCTCAAGATGCACATTATGCGTCTGTGCAAGCTGTCCCTATTCATGCGGCAGCCACGTCTGCGGAGAAGAGTTCTCTGCACCTAAGATATGGCAAACAAAAATACTATGATATCAAAAGATTGGGGGTTGATGCACAGTCCATGCGCCCACAACGAGGGGCACAGAAGAAGAAATATGCAACACTGAACTCCTGGCACAGGAAAATAGTTGTATGTGCCCCAGACAACAACAAAGGTTTTGTCTTCGACATAATCTCCTATAGCGTCGATTTTATGCGCCACCCTAATGAAGGGACCAGTTTGGACTCTTCGTACTACGCACCAGTGCGTGCTAGGATATCACGTCCCAGTCCCAAAATACGTAAGACTAGGAGGACGTAACATGCCAACTACGCATTCGACCAGACTCTGGTCCGACTCGAATACGTATAAGCTGAACTATAATGGGCACTAAATAATCTAGTAAATATAAATATCTATGTCTCAAACCACAATGAACCAAAATACACAAGAATAAGCTACATGTGCTACAGTCGGCTGCCCCATAAACACACAAACTCGAATAGACTCGAGAAGAAATATGAGTCTATAAAAACTAGGCTACAACAGCAGATGAATATACAATAGGAATAAAGTAACCATACTCCGGTAGAAATGATATAAGTACCTGGCACCAATGTCTGTAAGCCAAACAATGCCATCAGCAACTCCAAAGATTCCATAATCGTCTATGCTGCAAAACTGGCAGGAGACCAGGTCCTCAAAGGGACGTAATAAGGTACAAAAATACAGAATGCCATAGTATAACAGAAAGAAACAAGTACAACGCCGGTGTAATCTAGCATAACCACCTAAGTGAGACACGAATTTTGAAGACAATGTTCGACGCATGGGCTATCCAAAATAAAATTGTAGCTCCGAACACAGAGACACACGGGGCAGACCGTAGCTCCGAGCACAGAGTCACACGGGTGATGCTACTACTCCGGATGCAGGAACACTACATCAATAGGACATATACATATATAAAGCACGTGCAGAGGAGCCCAAACGTCTAGTAACTATCTTTCCCTTCCCAAACGGTCAACGAGTGTGTGCTGAACCTGAACCTCTGTCTAGCAGTCTCATCATACTAAAATAACTATCGACGATCACAACCCTAAAGTCATCCCAATTTCCAGTCACACTGACAGTATCAGGATACAGTAAATCTGGCACGATGATGGTGTCTGAATGTGTCTTAAGGTTATGATGTAACCAAGTGAGTACATCAAGGTATTGCAAACATCTATCAATCGTTACCAGACGTTACCGACGAACGTCTGCACCCGGTTATGAATCGGACGCGAAGTAACGATTCTAATCCGACCATGCACAATGCATATAATAAATAAATATAATATCTGGTAACTAAAATATAGGGTGGCAATGTACACTTGCTTGGATCCGGATGCTGAAGATGGGTCTCCGGTACAACGTCCAAGTTCGCGGGTCTCGCAGTACCTAGAGACGAGATACAAGCTCAATCAATAAACTATCATGAGGCTAAAATAAGAGGTGACACACGTCTAGCATATGTTTCAATCTTAGTTACAAGCTCACATAGACACTAAGCTAGAGGGTTGACCATGGTTGACTAGAGGTACATTACATCTAATACGATTAATCACCTGTATAATATCATGAGACAAATCCTCAATCCTACTATTCATCATGGTGTTTATCAATATTTCGAGCCATGACCAGTCCTCAGATTCCCCCTGGTATTCACAAACATTATCATGCACGTTGACATATATCATCCTCAATTATTTATTAACCCTCATAAATATTATTTTATTATTAAAATACCCTCTGACATATACATAGCTCACATATACATATATAATCCTCAATCGATTTTGTCATTTGTAACCAAATCCTCAACCAATGAATAACCTAATGATATCCCAATACCATCCCATAATAAATAACCTGCTCCTCGATACCCATCACAAAGCATAACATAAAACCCTAAATATCATATATCATATATCATTCACAACTATCAATTGCATATAATAAAATATAATAAACCCTAAAATCTTAATGCATTCAAAATCCTAAAACTCAATGTATATACAACCCTAAAACTAACTAAGCTATATAACAATATATATTATTACACTAAACAGGGAGATGGGGGAGAGGTTACCTCGGAGGCAGTGTGGTGGCACGTCGGGGTAGTTGCTGGCCGGAGGGGTTGGCCGGAGAAGGTGGTCGATGTGGAGATGGGTGACGTAGCAGGGACTCGGATGGAGCTGCTATGGTTTCTCACCGGGATGAAGAATGTGGTGGTGGGGTGGTGCTGGCTAGATGGCCGAGGGTGGGACGGTGCTGGTGATGATGATGAAGATGATGACCGTAGGGGAAAGTGATAGAGGAGGTTTGTCGAGTAGGTGGTGGAGATGGCGGTGGTGATCTTGCCGGTGTTGGCTCAAGTGAACGTCGGCTGCGAGTGTTGGATGTCTGAGGGGGAGGAAGTGATGGAGGAGGTGAGCGAGGGTGGCCGGCTCATGGAGGTACGGGTGGCGGGGTGGTGATGGTGGTGATAGCAGCACGGATGGAGGCCGATCGGTTCATGCAGTCTGGAAGATGACGAGATGGAGGAGGCTCGGTGGAGTTGTCTGGAGGACGGCAGCAGTATCATGCCGGAGAAGAAGGTGGCAGCAGGTCGGGTTGGAGCTGCCGTGAAGAAGAGGTGAAGAGGAAGAAGAAGAAGAGAAAGGCAGGGGTGGCTGTGAAATAAAATAGGAAGAGGAAGGAGAGAGAGAGAGAGGAGGGTGGTTTTCAATGTCCCTAGGGATTAGGAAAGGCCTTGGAAAAGGGGAGTGAAGGAGGGATTAAATAGGAGAGTGTGTGGTGAGTGTGTGGTGAGGATGAGTTCCAATTTTTTGAATGGAGGGGTCAGATTTTACATGTAGAATTGTACATCCCAAAGAGAGAGAGAGTGGGTGATATGACCGGTCAAGAGTTGAGGGAGAGAGTTTCTTCATTGGCTTGGACCAATGAGGTGAGGACACTTATTACCATATTTGCAAATAAGTCCCATAACTTTTGGGTATTTGCACAAACATATAAAATGGTAGGGATTTGGTGTGGGAAGTGCTGTTTAGTGTTATGTAGGGTGAGGGGGTGTTGTGTGTTTTGTATGGGCTTAATGAATGAGGTATTGGGTTAAATTGGGGTTAAGTTTGATTAGTCAAAGTCGGTATCCCCAATTTAATTAAAATAAAAATGTCATGTGCTCTTAAATTAAATAGAGGCACATGGGATCTCAATTAGGAGTGACATAAAGGTCATGAATGGTATAGGCTTGGTGTCAATCTTGGACCCTTTAATTGGTCCGGCTAAATGGGTTGAGTTTGTGTCTCAAAATTGATGGCAACGACAAAGGTACGCGACACAGGATTAAATAACGGATTTCGGGACCGAGAAGTTGTGCATTTTAATTTAGAGCACAAGGGATTACGTTTGTGAGTGACGGAAAAGTCCAACGCCTAGGTTGGCTTGTCAAGTCAAGAGTGCAATAATTAGTTAGAAATTATGGGCTATTGTTGGGCTCTGAATATTGCAACAACGGTAGGGTGCACCAAGGGTTAAAATAAAGAACCAGACAATTGTAACACAAATTCTAAACCTCAAACACCTTATGCTAAACTAAAATTTCTAACCCAAAATAAGTCTATCTATAAAAATAAATGAGGGGGTTTACATCCTTCCCAACTTAGAAAATTTGTGTCCCCGAAATTAAAAGTAAAGCACAATTAATAGCTACAAAAATTTAAAAGTAAACTGGTAATCGAATGCGGTATGTAAATTCGTACCTTGGCCCTCAAATAAATAAGAGAAATACTGCCGAATGGAATCCTCGCGCTCCCAACTAGACTCGCCTGGCGAATGATGCTTCAATGCAACCCTGACCAGTCGAATAGTCTGACCCCTCTAGGTCTTCTCACTGCGATCGAGTATTCCCACTGGCTACTCTGCATAAGATAAACTGTGTCCGACTATAATCTTCGAATGATTAAGCACATGGCTAGGGTCTGCCACATATCTTCTCAACTGTGATACGTGAAATACGTCGTGCACTCCTTCTAATGATGGAGGCAATGCAAGACGATAAGCCACTTCGCCAATTTATTCCAAGATGGCAAAAGGTTTGATGTACCTCGGACTCAGCTTGTCTCTGCCTCCGAATCTGATGGTACCACAAGTGGGCGATATCTTCAAAAATATATGGTCATCCTTGTTGAACTCCAAAGGTCTGCGGTGTGCATCTGCCCAATGCTTCTGTCTGTCCTGTGCTGCATGCAGGTGGCTCTGAATCTGCTTTACTTTCTCTACTGTCTGTGTCACCAACTCTAGACCAAGTATCTGACGCTCTCCCACGTTACTCTAACATACTGGTGACCTATACTTCCTGCTATACAGTGCCTCATAAGGTGCCATCAACTGTTATTGTAGGAGAATTCCATCAAGTGTAGATGGTCCTCCCAAGATCCTCTAAAGTCGATCATGCACGCTCTCAATATAACCTCTAGTATCTGAATCATACGCTCTGACTGTCCATCCATCTGTGGATGATATGCAGTGCTGAACTTGAGACAGGTTCCTAGACTCTCCTGCATACTCCGCCAAAAATGTGACATGAATCTGGAATCACGATCCGATACAATGCTGACAGGCACTCCATGTAGTCGTACTATCTTCCTTATATACATGTCAGCTAATATCTCCATGGACTGCCCAACTCTGAAGGGCAAGAAATGTGCAGACTTGGTGAGTCGGTCTACGACAACCCAGACTTCATCCTTCCCGCTAGGGTTCCTCGAGAATCCTGTAACGAAGTCCATAGTAATATGTTTCCACTTTCACTCGGGAATGGGAAGCGGCTGTAATAGTCCTGCAGTCCTCTGATGTTTAGCCTTGACTTACTGACAGACCAAATATCTCACCACAAATCTCGCAATCTCCTCCTTTATTCCATGCCACCAGTAGTATTGTCTCAAATTTTGGTACATCTTCGTACCCCCGGGATGAATAGAATAAATTGAGCTATGAGCCTCGGTCATCAACTCTTGGCGTAGCTTGCCACTCAAAACATATAAGTGGTCTCCATACCTCAATGTTCCATCTTCATGAATTCTGAGTTTCGTCTGCATGCCGGCCTCTGTCCTCTCTCGCAGTCGTCAGAATCTCGTATTTGTAGGCAGGGCTGCCTTGATCCTCTCAATTAATGTAGACTGAACCTCGAGACTGGCCATCTGTCCATCCATACCTGGCAGTACAATCTCTATCCTGAGATCCTGAAGATCCTCTAACAATTATCACTAAGTTGTCAAAAAATATGCCATGGGCTTCCTGCTTAAGGCATCTGCTACTACATTCGCCTTGCCAGGGTGGTACTGCAACTCTATATCATAGTATGTCATCAACTCTAGCCATCGCCTCTATCTAATGTTGAGCTCCTTCTGAGTGTAGACATACTTCAGACTTTTGTGATCTGTGTAAATCTCAACACGCTCTCCATAAAGGTAGTGCCGCTATAGCTTTAGTGCAAATATCACTGCAGCTAGCTCTAGATCGTGCATTGGATCGTTCTTCTCATGAACTCTCAGCTGTCAAGATGCGTAGACTATCATCTTATCGTGTTGCATCAGTACACATCCTAATCCGCTCCCAGACGCATCACTATACACTATAAATCCTTCCGATCCTGAAAGAAGTGTCAAAATTGGTGCTGATATCAGACGCTTCTTCAGCTCATCGAAAGCCATCTGACACTCCTCAGTCCAGATAAACACCTCGCCTTTATGCGTCAGTCACATCATAGGCGCAGCGATCCTCGAGAAGTTTTCCACGAACCTCCGATAATATCCGGCAAGTCTGAGAAATTCCTAATCTCTGTAACTGATATAGGGGTAGGCCACGTCTCAACTGCAGCGATCTTCTTCGGGTCAACTGATAGTCCATCTTCGATGATTATGTGTCTCATGAATGGTACTCTATCCAAGCAGAACTCACATTTGCTGAGCTTGACATACAGCCTCTCCTGCCTCAGCATCTCCAACACGATCCTGAGATGTCTCACGTGCTCCTCCTAGCTCTTGGAATATACCAAGATGTCGTCGATAAATACCGCCACAAACTTATCTAAGTACTGGTGGAAAACATTGTTCATCAGAATCATAAATACTGCTGGCGCATTGGTTAAACCAAACGGCATGACTAAAAACTCATAGTGCCCGTACTTCGTCCGAAAAGCCGTCATCGGAATGTCCTCTCTCCATACCTTAATCTGATGATAGCCGGATCTAAGATCGATCTTCGAGAATACACATGCACCACTAAGCTGATCAAATGAATATTGATGCACAGCAGTGGGTACTTGTTCTTTATCGTTACAACATTTAACGTCCTGTAATCGATACACAAACGTACCGTCCCGTCCTTCTTCGGCACAAATAAGATGGGTGCTCCCCATGGAGAAACACTAGTCCGAATGAAATCCTTATCTAAGAGATCATCTACTTGGACTTTTAATTCAACCAACTCCTTCTGTGCTAGTCTGTAGACGGGAGAAGTAACTGGCTCGACTCCGGGAGTCAACTCTATAACAAACTCTATCTCTCTGTCAGGTGGCAGGCCTGGAAGATCCTCTGGAAATATATCCTCAAATCCTGATATAATCCGGGGGTACACCGATTCACCTTCTGTAATGTATGCCTCTAAGGTAGATAGGCACCATGCTCCCGGGCTCCCCAAAGAAACTCAAACTCAGGATAATCTGGTGGTCTAAATATAGTGCAACCACGTCGATAATCTAGCGTCACGTAGTATTGGCTCAACCAACTCATGCCTAGGACAATGTCGTAGTCTAGACTTAACCTCATAATAAATCCTTCCATTCTATTTACAATACTAATCCTCCAAAAAAAATTCCTTCTCTAATGTATAATTACTCTTTCCCTCAAAATTCCTTCCTAAAATTTTATTCCTCGATTTTCTTCTTCCTGTTATTTATTACTCTGAGTCACCATAGTGTAATTATAATAATGGTATCATCCAAGCACATGCTAGAATTACTGGTATCAAATCATTATCTTCCAGATGAGGGCCTAAAATTTCATCTTCTTTAGTTCATAATATCGTTCTTGGTATCTCTATCATATGCTATAACTAATTCCTAGGATCTGACTATGCATTTCCATAAATTATTCTAGAGGGTTAGGAGCAATGATCTTTCTAGCTCCCAGTACTTCCCAAATAATTGCTATCTCAAGTAAGGGTAGGGTTTTACCAGTTCTAGGAACATACATCTAGGTCCAATTCTCTTGCTAACATTCTACACTAGTTCTAAAATCCAAAAAGAATCTATCCACCTACCCTACTGTGGGTAACAATCTTCTCAGAGAATATTACATAATTTATGTCTTCTGTCGTCTGGACTACGATCTTCTTCTGGAGGGAACCATCAGGCACTCGCATTCGTCTTTCTAAAATAAAAGGAGATGAGAAACATTGATAACGATATTGATGAAAACTGAACGAATATAATTTGGAAGTCCAAGGGCGATAATTACATACAAAAGGGAGTTTTAAAATTGATTATGGATTGAGATCCTATTCAACAATAACTTCTAAACTGCAGGCTCGTTTGGTACAGTAACGTAACCAAAATGATATGCTCTTAAACCTGCATGGGCTACCAAAAAAATATGTCATGCCCCAGTCCCAAAATACGTAGGACTAGGAGGACATAACATGCCAGCTACACATTCGACCAGAATCTGGTCCGACTCGAATACGTATAAGATAAACTATAATGGGCACTAAATAATCCAGTAAATATAAATATATATGTCTCAATCCACAATGAACCGAAATACACAAGAATGAGCTACATGTGCTACAGTCGGCCGCCCCGTAAACAAACAAACTCGAATAGACTCGAGAAAAAAAATATGAGTCTAAAAAAACTAGGCTACAATAGCAGATGAATATACAATAGGAATAAAGTAACCATACTCCGGTAGAAATGATATAAGTACCTGGCACCAATGCCTGCAAGCCAAGCAATGCCATCAGCAACTCCAAAGATTCCGTAATCGTCTATGCTGCAAAACTGGTAGGGGACCAGGTCCTCAGAGGGATGTAACAAGGTACAAAAATATAACATGCCATAGTATAACAGAAAGAAACAAGTACAACGCTGGTGTAATCTAGCATAACCACCTAAGTGAGACACAAATTTTAAAGACAATGTTCGACGCGTGGGTTGTCCAAAATAAAACCGTACTCCGAACACAGAGACACACGGGGCGTACCGTAGCTCCGAACACAGAGACACACGGGACGTACAGTAGTTCCGAGCACAGAGTCACACGGGTGATGCAACTACTCCGGATGCAGGAATACTACATCAATAGGACATATACATATATAAAGCGCGTGTAGAGGAGCCCAAACGTCTAGTAACTGTCTTCTTCTTCCCAAGCGGTCAACGAGTGTGCGCTAAACCTGAACCTCTATCTAGCAGTCTCGTCATACTGAAATAACTATCAACGATCACGACCCTAAAGTCGTCCCAGTTTCCAGTTACGCTGACAGTATCAGGATACAGGAAATCTAGCATGATGATGGTATCTGAATGTGTCCTAGGGTTATAATATAACCAAGTGTGTACATCAAGATGTTGCAAATATCTATCAATCATCACCAGACGTTACCGACGAACGTCTGCACCTGGTTATGACCCGGACGCGAAGTAACAATTCTAATTCAACCGGGCACAATGTATAATAAATAAATAAAATATTTGGTAACTGAAATACAGGATGGCAAGGTATACTTGCCTGGATTCGGATGATGAAGATGGGTCTCCGGTACAACGTCCAAGTTCGCGGGTCCCGCAGTACCTAGAGACGAGATACAAGCTTAATCAATAAACTATCACGAGACTAAAATAAGAGGTGACACACGTCTAGCATATGTTTCAATCTTAGTTACAAGCTCACATAGACACTAAGCTAGAGGGTTGACCACTGTTGACTAGAGGTACGTTACATCTAATACGATTAATCGCCTATATGATATCATCAGACAAATCCTCTATCCTACTATTCATCACGGTATTTATCAGTATTTTGAGCCATGATCAGTCCTCAGTTTCCCCCTAGTATTCATAGACATTATCATGCACGTTGACCTATATCATCCTCAAATAAATTAATTATTATTTATTAACCCTCATAAATGTCATTTTATTTTTCAAATACCCTCTCATATATACATAGCTCACATATACAAATATAATCCTCAATCGATTCCATCATTAGTAACCAAATCCTCAACCAATGAATAACCTAATGATATCCCAATACCATCTCATAATAAATAACCTGCTCCTCAATACCCATCACAAAGCATAACATAAAACCCTAAATATCATATATCATTCACAACCATCAATTGTATATAATAAAATGTAATAAACCTTAAAATCTTACTGCATTCAAAACCCTAAAACTCAATGTATATACAACTCTAAAACTAACTAAGCTATATAACAATATACATTATTACACTAGACAGGGAGATGGGGGAGAGGTTACCTCGGAGGCGGCGTGGTGGCACGTCGGGGTGGTTGCTGGCCGGAGGGGTTGGCCGGAGAAGGTGGTCGACGTGGAGATGGATGACGTAGCAGGGACTCGGGTGGAGCTGCTATGGTTTCTCGCCGGGATAGAGAATATGATGGTGGGTGGTACTGGCCAGATATCCGAGGGTGGGATGGTGCTGGTGATGATGATGAAGATAATGACCGGAGGGGGAAGTGATGGACGAGGTTGGTCGAGTAGGTGGTGGAGATGGCGGTGGTGATCCTGCCGGTGTTGGTCGGGTGAACATCGGTTGCGGTTGTTGGATGTCCGAGGGAGAGGAAGTAATAGAGGAGGTGAGTGGGGGTGGCCGGCTCGTGGAGGTGCGGGTGGCCGGGTGGTGATGGTGGTAATGGCAGCACGGATGGAGGTCGGTCGGTTTGTGCAGTCGGGAAGATGACGGGATGGAGGAGGCTCGGTGGAGTTGTCCGGGGGCAGCGGCAGTATCACACCGGAGAATAAGGTGGTAGCTGGTCGGGTTGGAGCTGCCGTGAAGAAGAGGTGAAAAAGAAGAAGAAAGAAGAAGAAGAGAAAGGGAGGGGTGGCTGTGAAGTGAAATAGGAAGAGGGAGGAGAGAGAGAGGAGGGTGGTTTTCAATGTCCCTAGGAATTAGGGCCGACCTTGGGAAAGGAGAGTGAAGGAGGGATTAAATAGGAGAGTGTGTGGTGAGGATGAGTTCCAATTTTTTGAATGGAGGGCTCAGATTTTACATGTAGAATTATACATCCCAAAGAAAGAGAGAGAGTGGGTGATATGACCGATCAAGAGTTGAGGGAGAGGGTTTCTTCATGGGCTTGGACCAATGAGGTGAGGACACATATTACCACATTCACAAATAAGCCCCATAACTTTTGGATATTTGCACAAACATGTAAAATGGTAGGGATTTGGTATGGGAAGTGGTGTTTGGTGTTATATAGGGTGAGGGAGTATTGTGTTTTGCATGGGCTTAATGAATGAGGTATTGGATTAAATTGGGGTTAAGTTGGAATTAGTCAAAGTTGGTATCCCCAATTTAATTAAAATAAAAATATCATGTACTCTTAAATTAAATGGGGGCACATGGGGTCTTAATTAGGAGTGACACAAAGGTCATGAACGGTGTAGGCTTGGTGTCAGTCTTGGACCCTTTAATTGGTCCGGCTAAATGGGTTGAGTTTATGTCTCAAAATTGATGGCAACGACATAGGTACGCGACACAGGATTAAATAACGGATTTTGGGACTAGAAAGTTATGCATTTTAAATTAGAGCACAAGGGATTACGTTTGTGAGTGACGGAAAGTATAGCGCCTAGGTTGGCTTGTCAAGTCAAGAGTGCAACAATTAGTTGAAAATTATGGGCTATTATTGGGCTCCAAATATTACAACGGTAGGGTGCACCAAGGGTTAAAATAAAGAACCAGACAATTGTAACACAAATTCTAAACCTTAAACACCTGATGCTAAACTAAAATTTCTAACCCAAAACTATTCTATCTATAAA
Organism: Iris macrosiphon; assembly: GCA_036927795.1. Taxonomy (NCBI): domain Eukaryota; kingdom Viridiplantae; phylum Streptophyta; class Magnoliopsida; order Asparagales; family Iridaceae; genus Iris; species Iris macrosiphon. The sequence continues at coordinate 118,754,795 of JAYESA010000004.1, forward strand.
AATAATGAGGGGGTTTACATAGGACAAAAAATTCTAGGGTTGTGCGAGCTTGCCAAGCTCAAGCAACTACTCAGTTGGCTGACCGTCAGTATGCTCCGCTAACTGTTATGCATGCCCCTAATAAAAAGATGTACAAGACCGACCAATGCCTTGCCCGTAGTGGCACGGGGACAGGGTCAGTCTTAAAAGTCTTCCATAAATGACTTAGGAAAAGTTCTTGTATGAACTCCAGGTCAGGGAGCTAAAATATTACCTACACACCCATGTGCTCAGTTTACCCGTGCTCATAAGAAGGGTGTAAAGGTGAATCATCCTTCGCCCGATTTGCGCGATATGATCAGTCACAAACGCAAAGCGAGGAAAACATCTACAACATGTTAGACGTCCCCTCCCGGACATTACTGTGCAAACATCGTCATCAACTGCTATTGTGCTAAAGTAGCGGTACTTGCAAACAGGAAGTCAGCATTTCAGTGACTATAACCAAAAGCACTTGTCTGGCAGGATCACGTAGAACAGGTATAAATGCCTGAGGAAGAGGAGTTGCCCTTTGCCTCATATTGTTCTACTTGGAGATCTCCCTCTACGAAGGGATGTCGAAAGTCTAGCACCTCCATCCCTCCACTCTCGGCCAGCTTATCGAGAAGGTGGAGGCAAGCAATGGTACCTACAGAAGGAGTTTTCCTGGGCACCCGCTTGAAGGTAAAACTGTCAATAACTGGGGGTGGTATTTCCCCGAGGCCCAAGATAACTCCGCAAGCTGGGGGTAGCAATCATCCAGAACTCTACAATAATCCATCGTTCCGAGAAGGTAGTAATTCTCAAGGGACAAACGCTGAGATTCTTGGGGGTAGTCACCCTCATCAAAGTAAAGTACCATCCGAGTCTGGGGGTAGTGTTCCCTTCGAATTCGAAGAAGATGTAGTGCTGCCAAATTTTCCTGAGGACAATTTGATGCAAGAATCCGAGGCAAAAAGTGAGAGATCCACCGTCCCTTCCGTCTCTCTCCATTTAAGGATAGTATACATGGCTGGGGAGGACAATGAAGGCACCAGTGATCGACAATTCCTTGATACCCTCAAGGCTATGATGCATACCATGAGTGCCTCGATGCAGTCTCTGACCTAGATGATATTGGAACTCAGGGCAAGCCTGGTCGCATAAACTCGAACGCAAACTCTTCTTTCGCTGATGGCAATTACAGTCTGCCAGGATCATCTACTTCTTCCGTAGTAGATGAGGCCCAGGAAGCAATACGAGAAATACGAGAACTTCGAGGCCGCCTGGACTCAATGGGCAATCGAGACACACTGTACGATCTCAGAATACGACAGCCATATCCTCTCGAGTGGAAAAATGTGTCGTACATGCCTAAGTACAAGTCCTTCTCCATGACTCCATTTGACGGGAAGACATCTCCTCGTCAATACATGAGCTATTTTGAGACGGCGATGAGCATCTACCTCGCAACGACGCTCTTCTCACCAAGCTCTTCGTCAGGGCATTATCCCCGGTAGCCTTCGACTGATTTTATAGTCTCCAAGACAATTATATTTTTTTTATTTAAAGATCTTAAAGTTCTCTTCCTCGTCCGATTCTATGGCAGAAAAAATGACATAACAATGTCCTATCTGATGGATATCACTCAGAGAGAAAAAGAGCCGATATGGGAATACATAGAACGATACAGACAAGCTATATTAAAACTACCTCTGACAATTATGAGTCTATGCTAATGGACACATTATGCAGAAATCTAATTCCAGCAAAAAGACTTGACGGGCGCCACTCCATTCAAAGAATGGACGTCATTTACCATAAGTGATGTCGCCACTGAGAAGAATATAAAAGATGCCCGATTGCTGGGAATATAGATCCCCGTGACTAATGACAGGGGAAAGCTCCCTTACAATAACAATAATAAAAGTGGCCGTGACAAAAAGGAAAGGAGGCACTTACCGTCAATGTGTCAAAAAAAAACCTCCATGACGAATAAGAAGCCAGCAGAAGCTCCAAAGTCGAGAGAGACTTACTCTTTCGACGATGATGACGTAATGGCAATCTTCAATGTCCTGATAAAGGGAAACAAACTCTAGGTTCCCGACATCAAACGCCCTGATAAGATGGACAAGATTAATGACCCCAAGTACTGTCACTACCACCGGTATGTCCACCATCCAACGTGGGATTGCTACGTGTTAAAAGGATACATCCAACGTCTGTTCAACTCCAAAGCCCTCACGTTAGACTTTTAAGATAAGATAATCATGACCAACATGGTATTTTAGAAGCATGAACAACATCTCACAAGCCCCTATGCGCCTTCCTCATGCGTTGAAGAAACTAACGTACAAGGGTCAAAACTCAAGTGGCGCATGGCTAGTTAGGCGCATAATGTCACCTCAGTCAACTAAGAGAATTTATCACTCTGACAATAATGATGCTCTGAACAACTTGATTCTAATACTGACAGTTGGTGTCAGGGCCCACACCACCGTCATGATTACTTTTGTCCATATATAATAGTATATCGCCACGTGTATGTAAGATAAAGCTCTCTATGCGTCTCTGGACTTATGAGTTCCAGACTCTATGTGTTATATGCGTCTTTGGACTTATGTATCCCAGATTCCATGTGTTCCATGCGTCTCTGGTCATATGCATTCCAGACTCCATGTGTCCCCTGCGTCTCTGGCCCTATGTGTTCTAGACTTTATGCGTTCAAAATGGCGGTGCTCTTCGAGCCAAAATATTTCTGTTAAAACTGAGAAGATTCTCTACAACTAAACATGGGTCTCGTGTCAAGCTGACCAAGTCAGGTACGCCAAAGACGAGAACCGACCAAATTTTTAGCAACAACAGATCCCAACAGAGACTCCATGTGTCAACTTGGCCGTGACATGCGTCCACGGTTGCAACTATATCCAATTAAGGATGGACATATAATATCTCTAATATCCCTGTGTACATAGCATATGCACGCATGGGCTCATCAGCATGACGGCTATAAATAGTAGGTTTGCATACCCACTACGGGGGGCACAGGGAGACATATATACAAACAGGTATAAGAGAGAGAGAAAGAGAGAAGTAAAAAGTATTCTCATTCTCTCGTAGGACCGCCAACGGAGTAAAGGAGTCACTACAGTACTCGATCTCCATCATCATATTCTCTAAAATTAAAAATATTGTACTTAGATTTTCTGCCTAGGATTACTTTGTACTTTTTATTTGTTAAACAACAAAGTTGATTCAACTTTACATCAATGGCAAAAAAGGTGGCGACACTTCTGGGGACATCCTTCTTATCTGATGAGAAGTTCGTGATGTAGTCCGATGCGGCAAAGCTGGGTTCCATCCAGAAGATGCTGGTTGTACGCTTCGACCCGCAAGCTTTCAAAAAAATGGTCTCTGAGAGCAGTGCGAGTCCTTAGCAAGGCTAGCAAAGCCTAAGAAGAATCGTAGGACATGGGTAGCAAAGGCCGTTGTGCCTCACCCAACAGGGGAGCATGCGCTCCCTGTCTTTCTTTCTATTGCTGAAGATGTACATCATGCGTCCATTCAGGCTGTCCCTATATATGTGACAGCATCATGTAAGAAGGAAAGTGCTCACCACCAAAACTCTAGCAGAGAAAAATACTACGATACCAAAAGTTTAGGGGTTGACGCACAGTCCATACGCTCACAGAGTAAGGTACAGATAGTCTTCGACATAATCTCATACAGCACTGACTTCATGCGCCATGCTAAAAAAGGGGAAAACCCGAACTTGGAATCCTCGTACTATACATCCGTACGTGCTAAGATGAGAAAGTCTAGGGCAGTGTGAGCTTGCCAAGCTCAGACGAATGCTCATCTGGCTGACCATCAGCAGGCACCGCTAACTGTTGTACGTGCCCCTAATAGAAAGTTATATAAGACTGACATATGCACCCAGCCCACAGTTGCACAGGGACAGGGTCAGTCTCGAAAGTCTTTCACTAGCGACTTGGGGAAGTTCTTGTACGAATCTAGGTCAGAAAGAAAAAGCAACACCTTCACACCCATGCACTAGGTCTATCCGTGCTCATAAGAAGGGTATAAAGGTGAATTATTCCTGGCCTGACTTGCTTGACATGATCAATCATAAGCGCAAAGCAAGGAAAATAATTACGATATGTGAGATGTACCCTCTGGGGCACCACTGTGCCAATATTGTCATCAACTGTTGTCGTGCTAAAGTAACGATACCTGCAAACAGGCAGTCGATATTTAAACAACTACAACCAAGAGGACCTATCCAGCAGCATCCCAAAAAATAGGTGCAAGTACCAGAGGAGGAGGAGCTACCCTTCGCCTCATGTTGTTCTGTATGGAAATCTCCCTCCACAAGGGAGGTCAAAAGTCCAGCACCTCCAATCCTCCACTCTTAGCCAGCACAGTGAGGAGGCAAAAGCAAGTAGCGGTACCTACAGAAGGAGTTTTTTTAGGTACCCGCTCGAAGGAAAACTATCAAAAACTGGGGGTAGTACGTCCTCGAGACCCAAGATGACTTTGCCTGTTGGGGGTAGCAATCCTTCAGAACTCTACATCGAACTGGCATTCCGATGAGACAGTGATTCTCAAGGAACAGATGTTGAGATTCCTAGGTGTAGTCACCTCCATTAAAGTAAAACGCCTTCCGACGCGGGGGGGTAGTGTTCCCTTCGAGTCGGAAGAAGATACAATGCTACCCACTTTCCCTGAGGACTATTATACGCAAGAGTCTGAGGTAGAAAGTAAGATATCTACCATTCCATCTGTCTCCCCCCATGTAAGAATAGTATACATGGCTGGGGAGGACATAGAGGGCACCAACGATCGCCAATGCCTCTACGCTTTGGAAGCAATAATGCACACCATGAGCACCTCGATGCAGGCCTTGACCCAGTCAATGTTAGAGATCAAGTCAAGCGTGGTCTCACAACCGCCGAGGACCTCTACGCAAGCAATCCAGACCCCTGGGACCAACGGGGACTCGAACGCAACCGCCCCACTCTCTGACGATAATCATACTCTGACAGGATCATCTGCTCCGTCGGCAGAAGATGAGGCCCGGGAGGCCATGAGGGAAATACAAGAACTTCGAGCCCGCTTGGACTCAATAGGAAATTAGGACATACTGCGCAAGGTGGGGGTATGACAACCATATCCTCTAGAGTGGAAAGATGTCCCGTATCCGCCAAAGTACAAACCCTTCTCCATGACTCCATTTGATCGAAAGTCATCCCCCCGTCAATATATGAGTTATTTTAAGAAGGCAACAAGGCATTTACCTCGCAGTGATGCCCTTCTCACCAAGCTCTTCGTCAGGGCATTATTCGGGGTAGCTTTCGATTGGTTCTGCATTCTTCAAGAAAATTATATCTCCTTCTTCGAAGACCTTAAGAACTTTTTCCTGGCCCGATTCAATGATGGGGAAAATGACATGACGATGTCCTCTCTGATGGAAATCTCTCAGAGAGAAAAAGAGCCGGTGCGAGAATACATAGAACGATTCAGGCAAGCTACGCTCAGACTAACCCGAGGAATTTTGGAGTCCATACTGATGTACACATATCGAAAGAATTTGCTCCGAGCAGTAAGGCTTTGGACGAGCGCCGATCAGTTCAAAGACTGGACGACAATTACCATAAGTGTTATCGTCGCTGAGAAGAATGTGAAGGACACTGGACTGCTGGGAATATTGATCCCCGTCATTGATGATAGGGAAAAGCGTCCTTACAATAATAACAACAGCAATAACCAGGGCAACTGTACTCGTGACGGCGAAGGAAAGTAGGCCCTTACTATCAACCTATCCAAACCATCCTCTTCTCCAAATTTGAATCCTACTGGGTCCCCCAACCCCAAAGAGACTTACTCTTTTGACGACGATAATTTGATGGCAATCTTTGATGTGCTGATGAAGAAAAACAAGCTCTGGCTCCCCAACATCAAATGCACCGATAAGACGGACCAGGTTGATAATCCCAGATACTGCCACTACCACCGGTTCATCAACCACCCAATACGGGATCAATATGTGTTGAAACAATACATCCAGCATCTTCTTGATCAACTCCAAAGCTCTCACTTTGGACTTTGAGGACAAGACGGTGGCCGCCAAAATAATATCTCTTCAGTTTGGGAAATTCTCGGTAACGGAGGCCCAAGATGGCGTTATCCCAATCCCGAGGGCAATAATGGAGGTTGTTAATCGCCCTCCAGCTCACAACCAAGCAGCCGGACTGGTACCTCTTAGCACACCTCGGGGTGAGGTTATGTGGGTTCACCTAGATATTTTCCAGGACTTAATATAGGAAGCAGTTCCCTCTGCCACTAAGCCCAGAGTAAAGAAGTCTAAAGCTTGCCATATGGTTTCTTCTTCCGCTGAAAAAGATGTGGCAAAAGAGACAAGGGCAGGACTCGCCTACCAGTGTGACTATGATGCTCTCGAAGACATTATACTGCCAACCACCGCACCTAGTGCGTCGGATCCTGGCCCGTCTTAGCCTTCTGCAACATACAAACAAAAGAAGGCTCTCTTTGACAAGCCTTTATGGAAGGATACAGCACAGGGGCTGGGGAAGCCTTACAACTTTGAAATATTGGCCCAAATTGCCAATACTCCATCTAAAATATCACTATTTGAGCTCCTCCATCTCTCCAAAGACACCCGGGATGCTCTAAGTGAGGCATTACAGAACGTTGATACTTACCTGGCCCAGGTCAAACTACCAGTCAAGGACCCCACTGCATGTCCCCACAGCAACAATGTGATGGAGGCAATACTCAATATCACGTTCTTGCAACAGGACATGTTGCTGTAGAACAATAGGCACGATTGCCCTCTGTACTATACTGGGTACATCAGGATATTAAAGTGGACCGGATGCACATTAACCCTGGTTAACCATCATCATCATTCCACGCAGTCTACTTCAGACCCCAAAAATCCCAATGCACCAGTTGGCAGCCACCAATACCACCATTAGCGGCTTCAATTCCGGAAGGAGCTACCCTTTGGAAAAAATTTGCCAGAAATGTCAGATCAGCTACTTACGAACATAGGTCACCTTCTAAATCATAGACGTAGATGTGTCCTACACTATCTTTTTAGGACATCCATAGATACATGAGTACATGATTGTACCAACTACTCTGCACCAATGTCTGAAGTATGTGGACGATCACGACATCGTCAGAACAGAGTTCGCCGATGTTGATCTATTCAAAGGAGTCGAGGCATATTACTCTGACTTAATCCTGTATAAGCAAGTCCACCAAGACGAGGGTGGTAACAATGCCAATAATAAAGTAGAAGCGAGTACCACACCAGACGAACCTTTGATGGTCTGTCTCAAAGGGCGGCTCCAAACATGGCTCCTCCCCTTGTGGTGAAACTCTATAAGAAAGTGCCGGAAGCCCTTACTCCTCCGAAACCTCTGGTGGTAAAACATCACAAGAAGGCACCAGAACCTCTGGTTTTTCGTCTAATGAGGCCAAATCGACCACCTAAAGAAGATCGTGTACCCGTTTCTGCTTTAGAACCACTGGTGGTAAAACTTTGCAGGAGATCTCTAAAGCCGTCATTCACATTGGAGACGGACCCAAAAAAGACAAATAGGAGGAATATACGGCTGCTCATGCTGATGTCCCTTCTCTTTATGATGTAATCTCCATAGAAAAGATACCTTACTTCATTAATAAAGGGTTATCTTTGAACTATTCTGATGTTACACATTTAAGTATAATGTATTCCTTAGAGCACAGTCTAGGCCTGTAACTGCATACACAGGTGACTACCACCTATGCAGTAAACTGAATCCTCCCTAGCCAAAACTCCTACTTTGTAGTTCCAGTAAGGAGGAGGGGTGACAAACTCATCATCTTTGGCAGGGTAGAATATCCATAGTCCTTTATTTCGGATAAGCAAGAGCTAGAACCTTAAGGTGGTAAAAGCAGCTATACCGTTACACTCCACAAGCCAAGCGCATCATCCAGATCATGGGCTATGACTTGAAGAGCGACAAAGGTCTGAATTATGGCAAAGACTGGTGTATGCCCCTGCGTATCCTCGTTCCTGCAGAAAAATTTGAGGATTACTACCACAAGACTCGGCATAGTCTGGGGTACGATACATATTCATCAACTCCCTAAGATTCTGAGGAGGTAGGCGAAGTATATTTTAACTCTTCAAAATCCTCCGTTTGGGACTCTGATACTTGCATCAAATAAATGCTCAAGAAGATATTATATGTCAACATGGAATCCACTCACCCACAAGAAGACAATGAGGACCCACTTGAACCCTTCGAGGTCGAGCCATAGGCCTAAATTTTAGACGCACAGTGGGATCTACAGTTCGAGCAACGAGAGCCTCCCACTGAGGACGAAGTCATACAAGTCGATCTGGGCGATAAATTTGCCCCTAAGCCTATCTTCATCAGAAAAAGTCTGATAGGTTAAGATCGTGAATCCCTACTGCAGATCGTAAGGGAGTATGCCAGGATTGGATCCCCAGATAGTAGTCCACAAACTCAACATCTTACAAAATGCTAAGCCCGTAAAGCAGCAGCAGCGACAGTTCCGTCCAGATATCATGAACGCCATCGAAGCTGAAGTAAACAAGCTGATAGCATGTGGCTTTATCCCAGAAGAACAACATCCGGATTGGGTGGCCAACGTTGTGTCCGTCATCAAGAAGAACAGAAAGATCAGAATCTGCATCGACTTTCGTGATCTAAATATGGCATGCCCAAAGGACGAGTTTTCTCTCCCAATTACTGATATAATAATTGATAACACATGTGGCTTCGAACGTATGTCCTTTATGGATGGGTTTTCGGGCTATAACCAGATTAAGATATCTCCAGACAATGAGAAGCATATGTTATTTCGAACACCAATAAGAGTATATTGCTATACAGTCATGCCCTTTGGTCTAAAGAATGCAGGTGCTACATACCAGCGAGCTATGAGCACCATCTTCTGCGAATATTTATGTAAGACAGTTGAGTGTTATGTCGATGATATCACTGTCAAAAGTCGCTTCCAAAGTGACCACCTCCAAGACCTGAGGACGATGTTCGATCTAATACGGGCGCACCAGCTAAAAATGAATCCTACAACATCTTTCTTCGGAGTCTCTAGTGGCAAGTTCCTGGATTTTATTATAAATTCCAAGAGCATTCATATAGACCCTGAGAAGACCAACGCAATCCTTGAAATGCATCCACCGAAGAATCTCAAAGAGCTCCGCGGTCTTCAAGGGAGATAGGCATTCATCAGGAGGTTCATATAAAACCTCTCTGGACATTGCCAGTCATTCACTCAGCTCGTGAAGAAGGGAGTCTCCTTCTTCTGGACTGAAGAATGTCAGCAAGCATTCGATGACATCATGAGGTATCTTACAAGTCCCCCAGTCTTGGTGGCCCCCGTTATGGGAATACCCTTCATGCTATATGTATGTGCAATAGATTACTCCCTCGGTGCTCTACTAGCCCAGAAGAGTGATGCGGACAGGCCATCTACTATCTCAGCAGAATGATGGTCGGTACAGAGCATATATACAGCCCCGTTGAGAAGGAGTGTCTAGCTCTAGTCTTTACAATTCAGAAAACCAGGCATTATGTGTCGGGACAGACCATTCATGTAGTTTTGTGAGTCAACCCCCTTAGGGTTCTCATGACCAAACAAGGGGCACTCAATTCTCGCTTGGCTACATGGGCAATACTCTTGTCACCATACGACATGGTATTCGCTCAGCAGAAGGCCGTCAAGGGCCAAGCATTGGCTAATTTTTTTCTGCCCATCCAGTACAGAAACATCAAAACTCTACGACGAGATTCCAAAAGAGGTGGCAGACTCCAACATGACAAGCGTAGAGGCCGTTTGGCAAATGTTCTTCGACGATACTTTAAGAACAGGGCCCAAAGGAGATATCGTCGCTGGAGTTAGAATTGTGCTAATCTTCCAGACTATCTAGTCATCAACCGCACTTACTCCCTCATAGAGTTATGCTCCAACAATGTGGCAGCGTATAATGCTCTCGTTATGGGGCTCTAACTCGCTAAACAAGTGGGAGTGGACTACTTAGAGGCCTACGGAGACTCCAAGCTGATAGTCAGTCAGGTCTAGGATGAATATGAAGTCCGGCATGAAGATCTAATTCCTTACCACCAAGCCGTGCTCAATATAAACTCCACATTCAAAGGGTTCTTCGTAGAACACGTGCCCCAACTACAGAATATTGAGTTAGATGCTATGTCCGGCCTCACGGTCTCCTTGTATGTCCCATTCAATACTAATCAACTCATCACTGTGGTCGTACAAGAGCTGGTCTACCCATAAAATAGCCTCAGCACGTATTTAATTTATTCGGTCGAGACAGAAGCCAACACCTAGGACTGGAGACTCTCATTCTTAGACTACGCAGTCTATGAAATTCTCTTCGAGAACCCAAAAGAAGCTACTTTCGTCAGGATATGTTCCCTCCAGTTCTATTACGATACAGCTACTAAGATATTGTATCGCCGTTCCTATAATGGACATCTGCTATGATGCTTATCTATTATAGAGGCAAAGCAAGTACTTCGTGAAGCTCACGATGGTGTTTGCGACGCACGTCAACCCGGTCCGAAGCTACAGGATCGTCTTCGGAGGATGGGTTATTATTGGTCGAAAATGGTAGCGGATGCCGTCGACTATGCGATAAAAAATAAAATGTGTCAAATCCACGCAAACTTTATCCACCACCCCTTAGAATTCCTACACCCAACGGTAGCATCTCGGCCTTTTGAAGCATAGGAAATGGACATCATTGGACCAATTAGTCCACCTTCGTCTAAGGGCATCGGTTCATCTTGGCCATCACCGACTACTTCTCCAAATGGGCGAAAACCGTACCACTTACTGAAGTAAAGACGTCAAACGTGATCATCTTTGTCAAGCATCATGTCATATATCACTTTGGCTTGCCACGAAGGATCATCCATGACAATGGTCTACAGTTCGTAAGTCACATCTTCTACCTGTTTTGCCATAAGAACTGAATCCAAAATGTAGCTTCAACCGCCTACAATCCAACATCCAATGGTTTGGCAGAAGCATTCAATAAAATAATCATCAAGCTCTTCAAGAAGTTTGTGTTATCCAACAAGCGCGACTGGAATGAGAACCTGGGTGAATATCTTTGGGCCTATCGCACAACAGTCCGGACATCGACTGGTAGCACACCATTTACCTTGGTCTATAGGAGCGAAGCAGTCCTCCCCCTAGAAGTCTAGATTCCCTCACTCTGAGTGGCTCTCTCCAACCAGTTGACCTTTGACGACAACCACCATCGATGACTACATGCGTTGGAAGCACTCGACGAGAAATGCCTTCTAGCTCAACTGTATATTGAGTTATATCAGGCATGCCTCTTGGGAGGCTTCAACAAATATGTCAGGGAAAGGACGTTCCATGTCGGTGAACTGAGATGTACAATATTTATATTCCCCATTGTTCATCTCCAGTAAGCATATAAGTACATTATGCAAGCCATTATCTGTATTCAGTAGTCCTGAATAGGCAACAAATAATGGATCCTCAAAACTCTCTAGTGGAGAAGCCTATAGAAAACCACTCCATATTTAAGTTCCTTCGAGGCACTAGTTCACGTCCACATCACCTCTGAACTAAGGTCCTAACATCTTTTCTCAGTAAGAGTTTTGCCATGTCCACACTTACCTCTAAGCAAACCTTCATGTTTGACTATTGACTCTCACGTCCATAATACCTCTGATATTGGTCATCATCCAAGCTTATCACCGGTACTTAAGGTTAAGTACACTAGCAATAATAAGTCCATAAAATCTATCATGTCCATATCACCTTTGATAGGATTCTATTTTGAACTTATTACTTGCAATCAAGTACGCATTAAGTAATAGTTTCACCAAAAATCCCCCAATAGAAAGTCCTTAACAAACTACTATATCGTACTACATCCATATTTTCTCTAGTACAATATCCAAAGATCACAACATATAATATGACAAATACAAGAAGAAATTCTGGAAAAAGAGAGGCTTTTTTCATTATATTCAAGATCATGAGTACATATGATGAAAATATATTTTTTAAGGGTTTCCATGAATTCTCACTGATAAGAACCTTTTTCCATTAAAGGCGCCCCTCTGTGTTGTTTCTGCTACTGACACAAGTGAGCCGACATCAGGACTCAACACACTCTGGGTTATCCCTCTACAATGCAAACCTCAGTATATAGAAAAGAATCCATACTGATGAATAGCAAGAGAGGGGAGGGATCAGGCACACTTTGGCCATACGAGAATACCGAAAACATAAATGACAATTAATCCAAATCTTGTTATCGATACCGCAGGCACCCACTCTTTGACAGGCCGCATAAGGGGGAGGAACGCAGTTAGCACGCTGCATAAACGGGGACAACTCCGTGCATGACGCATGATGATCATCCTCGCCTCTTGGATAAGTTCTTGACTAACTGTCATATAAGGTTGGCATGCTCTTCGAACAACGGGCATTATGATATCCTTTCATGCTCTATCATAGACAGCACAAGCAAGGACAAAACTTGGAAAAAAAGAATGTACATCATCATCATACAAAAATATTGTGCCTGGTCGAGATGACTTGTACTGCGACAGAGTAATGTTATGAGCTCACGCATAATTCTTGATGATCCTTCATCCATGCCGCAAAACTTTGTGAAAAGTCAGTGCATGTTTTAGAAGAATATTCATCCGTGCGGCAGAGCTCAGAGAAATGGTCGTGTATGTCTCTTCATCCATGCGACAAGCCGTGTCATGTCCCTGTGTCCTAGACATCACAAAATAGATGGCGAAATACCCTTATACCTCCTGTTGGGAAGATAGCATCAGGCGGCCACGGGTCCTCCTGATTTTTGTCAGACTTTTTAGCTAAAGAGAGAACCTTAAACATTTCCTTAAAGACAGAAGGAGCGAAAGAAATGACCCCCTCTCTCTCCTCCCTGGGCAGCCTATTTATAGGCTCCTTAACTGCGTGGGGGGATTGAGGCAATGAACCAAGAAGTTATGGGAATGAATCTGACACCTTGATTTGCGTAATCTACTTTCAACTCCTTGAAAACCGATACCTCAAATCCTGCGTCAAACGGCGGCTCAGAATCTTAAAAGTCTGTTCAAATATCGAGCCAAATCTTCGCATTTAATATAGATTTGACCACCTGGCAGAGGTTCCCATGCGTCAGCAAAAGATGCGTAAAACAAGCTCGAAGGATCTTCATGCGACAAACAACCATGCGTCCAAAAGTCCTCTTTTCCATGCTTGTTATTCAAAGTATTCCAAACTTGTCTGTTTGAAAACTTTGAAATGGCTCTTTTAGAAGCTTGAAATATCTCACAAGCCCCTATGCGCCTTCCTCATGCGTTAAAGAAACTAATGTGCATGCGTCAAAACTCAAGTGGCGCATGGCTAGTTAGGCACATAATATTACGTTAGTCAAGTCAGAGCATTTATGACTCTGACAGCAATGATGCTCTGAATGCCTCAATTCTGAGGCTGATAGTTTGTGTCAATGCCAACGTCACCGTCATGATTATGTTTGTGTCAAGTACAGGCCATGTGTATGTAAGACAAAGCTCTCTATGCATCTCTGGACTTATGCATTTTAGACTCCATGTGTTTCATCCATCTCTGGACTTATGCATCCTAGACTCCATGTGTTTTATTCTTCTCTGACCGTATGCATTCCAGACTCTATGTGCCCCCTGCATCTCTGGCCCTATGCGTTTTAGACTTCATGCGTTAAAAATGGCGGTGCTCTTCGAGCCAAAATCTTTCTGTTAAAATTGAGGAGATTCTCTACAACTAAACACGGGCCGCGTGTCAAGCTGACCAAGTCAAGCACACCAAAGATGAGAACTGAAAAGATTTTCAGCAATAGAAGATCCCAACAGAGACTCCATGCGACAACTTGGCCGTGACATGCGTCCACGGTTGTAACTGTATTCGATTAAGGATGGACACGTGGGAGCTCCAACATCCATGAGCGCATGGGTCCATCAACATGACGACTATAAATAGTAGGGTTCCATAGCCGCTATGGGAGGGGCACAGGGATACATATATACAGACAGGTACAAAAGAGAGCAGTAAAAAGCATTCTCATTCACTCATCCAACCGTCAACGGAGTAAACGAGTCACTACAGTACTCGATCTCCATCGTCACATTCCCCGGAATCATAAATATTGTACTTAGATTTCCTGCCTAAGATTTCTTTGTACTCTTTTGTTTGTTAAACAATAAAGTTGTTCCAACTTTATATCAATAGCAAACAGGTTTTTCTCCAGTTTGGTGACTTTCCAGTAGCGGAGGCCCAAGACGGTGTTGTCTTAATCCCGAGGGTAACAATAGAGGTTGTTAACTTTCCTCCAGCTTGCGACCAAGCAACCAGGCTGGTACCACTTAGCACACCATGATGCGAGGTCATGTGTGTTCACCCAGATCTTGCTCCAGACTTGATGCATCAAGTAACGCCTTCCGCCGTCAAGTTCAAAGAAAAGAAATCCAGAGCCTGCCATATGGTTTATCCCTCTACCGAGGAAGCCATAGCAGGGGCAACGAGGTCAGGCCTAGCCTATCAATACGACTATAATGCTTCCGATAACTGTACACCTCCAACCGCTCTACCTGTTGCATCGGATCCAGGTCCATCCCAGCCTCCGGCAACAGACAAACAAAAGCAGAAGGAGACGCGCTTTGATAAACCTTTACAGAAGGAAATAACTAGGGCTGAAGAGGCCCTATAAATTTGACATATTGGCACAACTTGCCAATACTCCAGCCTAGATGTTGCTCTTCGCTGGAGTATTGGCAAGTTGTGCCAATATGTCAAATTTGTAGGGCCTCTCCAGCCCTTGAGTGCAAGTAACGCCTCCGTCTCTCCAAGGATATGGCGCTCTAAGTGAGGCATTACAGAGTGCCAACACCTACCTGGCCCAGGATAAGCCGTCGGCCGAGGATCCCGCTGCATGCCCCTACTGCAATAATGTGATGGAGGCAATACCAAACTTCATATTCTCGCAACATGATATTTTGCTAAAGAATAACAGACACGATCGCCCTTCATACTATACAGGGTATATTGGAGCCGTCAAAGTAGTTTGGATGTACACCGACCCTGGTTTATCTCTCAGCATCATCCTATAGAGTCTACTACAAAAATTGGGAATCCTAATGCACCGGCTAGCGACAACCAATACTAGCATTAGTGGCTTCAATAATGGAAGGAGCTACCCTCTGGGTAAGATTTGCCTGAAGTGTCAGATCGACGACTTGCGAACGGAGGTCACTTGCTACGTCATAGATGTAGACGTATCTTATAACATCTTGGTGGGGTGACCGTGGATACACAAGTACATGATTATGCCATCTACTAGGCACCAATGCCTGAAGTATGTTGACGATCATGACATCATCAAGACAGAGTTTGCGGATGTGGATCTGTGAGGCTCGTCTCACAGTATTCGTATTTTATGCGGATATATATTTTGTGCTAGTTATTACATTTTATTGGATCTCGAGGAAGCTCAAAAATTCTTAAAATTAAAACTTTACTACTTGACCAGTATACCGATGGTATACTGTCCAGCAGATATTTTTTTTACTTTCATGATATTTTTGAGATATTTTTAAAATATTTTCTCTATAAATAGTACTCGAGATATTTTCTTCTTTCTCTTTCTTTTTCTCTTTCTCTCTCCTCTCTTCTTTATTTTCTCTCAAGCTTGGAAGCGTGGTCTTGAGACCTGGAGTGTGGTTTCTGAACTCCTTCTTGGTAGTGGACTAGAATATTAGGCTAGGAGCTCACATTAGGCAAGTACATCTTACCAATTTTGTGAACTTCTTTTATTTTCTATCATTTTACTTTCCTGGAGCTTGGTTGTTGTTATTTTGCTTAGACTTGTTTTACTATTAGTATTCATAACTTGATTTCTAGTCTAGTGACCATCTCGGTTTTGATTTCTGGTAGAATTCCGTTCCGTAATGGTACCGGAGTTGTGACCGTTATATTTAGTCCATATTATGATATAACACTTATCCTAGACTTGACTTTCTGTAAGACTTGGTTCTGGTAAATTTTTGGGCTTTGATTTGGGTCCCGAAAATCAGACTTGATTTAACCATATTTTTTTTTGGAAACCGACATACCGACGGTATACTATTCGTCAGCACTTCTGGAGGAATGGTATAAAGAAGAAGATTGCTCAGTTCATTTCTCAGTGTTTAGTCTGTCAATAGGTCAAGGCTGAGAATCAAAGATCGGTCGGACTACTTCAGCCTTTACCAATTTTGGAGTGGAAGTGGGACCATATTACTTTGGACTTTGTGACCAGTCTTCCTAGATCCTCGTATGGCAGAGATGCTATATGGGTTATACTGGATCGACTCACGAAGGTTACTCACTTTCTTCCTTTTAGAGTGGGTCAGCCTACATAACAGCTAGCTGAGATATACATGAGATAGATAGTCAGATTGCATGGTGTACCAGTCAATATAGTCTCAGATAGAGATTCTTGGTTCACGTCTCACTTTTGGCATAGCCTATAACAGAGTTTGGGTACTAGGTTGAAGTTTAGTTCAGCCTACCATCCGCAGACAGACGGACAGTCGGAGCATACTATTCAGACTTTGGAGGATATACTTCGAGCTTGTATACATGACTTTGGTAGGTCTTGAGAGGATCACATGCATTTAGTAGAGTTCTTCTATAATAATAGATTCTAGACGAGCATTCAGATGGCACCCTTCGAGGCTTTATATGGTAGGAGATGCAGATCACCATTAGCTTAAGATGACATTATCGAGAGGCAGATGCTTGGTCCAAAGATGATTGCTCAGTTGGTTGGAGTAATCAGAAAGATAAGAGAGCATCTCAGAGTGGCTCAGAATTGCCAACGTCATTGGACAGATCAGTACCGTCGACATCTTGAGTTCTCTGTCGGCGACCATGTATTTCTGAGGATTTTGCCTACCCGTGGAGTTATCTGATTTGGAGTACAGGAAAAGCTTAGTCCCAAATATATAGGCCCATTGGATATTCTCGAGTGAGTTGGAGACGTATCATATCTTTTAGCTCTTCTACCATCGCTTCATGAGGTACAAGACGTCTTTTACGTATCTCAGTTGTGCTAGTATATTTCAGACCGGAGCCATATCCTGGATTATTCTGAGCTTATCGTTGGTACCGACCTATCATATGAGGAGAGGCCTATGTCTATTTTGGACCAGAGAGAGAAGGTTCTCAAGAACCGGACTATTAGGTTAGTTCATATTTCTTGGGGGCATCACTCACTGGGCGAGTCGACATGGGAGCGCGAGGACAATATGCGTACTCATTATCCATTTTTCTTTGACTTAGGAGATATACTTATTCGTATACCCGTGTCCTATCTTAGCTTATGCATGTGATTGATTATTAGTTTATCTATTATGTCTGTTATTTTACTTTCTGATTTCTTGTTGTTGCTCAGAAAATTTTATGCTCACATGAGTTTCTTGTTTATTTTCAATTTTGAGCTGGTTTTCTTGGATTTTCTTGTTAGTGATTTTAGATCCTTACAAAAATTTCGAGGATAGAATTTTTCTAAGGAGGAAAGAGTTGTGAGACTCGTCTCACAGTATTCGTATTTTATGCGGATACTTATTTTAAGCGAGTTATTGCATTTTATTGGATCTTGATGAAGCTCAAAAATTCTTAAAATTGAAAATTTACTATTTGATCGGTATACCAACGGTATACTACAGTAAACCAACGGTATACTGTCCGGCAGATATTTGTTTCACTTTCGAGATATTTTCTCTATAAATAGTACTCGAGTTATTTTATTTTCTTTTTTCTCTTTCTCTCTCCTCTATTCTTCATTTTCTCTTGATCTTGGAAGCATGTGCTTGATACTTGGAGTATTGTTTTTGAACCCTTTCGTGGTGGTGGAATAGAAGATTAGGCTGGGAGCTAGAGTTAAGCAAGTACATCTTGTCGATTTCGTGAAGTTCTTTTACTTCTTGTCATTTTACTTTGTTGAAGCTTGGTTGTTGTTATTTTTCTTAGACTTACTTTACTATTAGTATTCATATCGTGATTTCTAGCCTAGTGACCATCTCAGTTTAATTTATGGTAGAATCTCGTTACGTTCATTTTTGCTAACTCGGTAACGAAAATGGTACCGAAGTTGTGACCGTGAGATTTAGTCCATATGGTGATATGAGACTTACCCTAGACATGACTTCCTGTTAGACTTAGTTTTGGTAAATTTTTGGAATTTGATTTGGGTCCAGAAAATCAGACTTGATTTAACCATGTTTATTCTTGGAAACCAACATAACGACGGTATATCGACGGTATACCGACGGTATTACCAATTTTGATCGACTTGATTTTTTGATATTTTTTGTGAACCCTATTGGCATATCGACGATGTACTACAGTATACCGATGGTATACCGGCCATGCCAACATTGGTTTAGCGACTTAAGGATATTTGTCCAGGCCGGTATACCGACGGTGTACTGGGCTGTGCCGACGGTATACCGATTTGTGGAACTTTTTTTAAGTAACTTTTTGCCTACTTGGAATGACATACCGACGGTATACTACAATGTACCAATGGTATACTGATTTATTGGAATCCAGAACTTGTTGTCTTTTCTATCTCTGGACTAGTGTACCGACAGTGTATTGGGTTGTACCGCCGGTATACCGATCGTGTACTTTCTTTAGGAATTCTTGGTTTTTCTTGATTTAATGTTGAAACTTATGGCTTTTGCTTGGACACGGGATAACTTGACCTAATTTTGGACATGAACTTACATGGCTTCAGATGACTTGACTTGGCTTTACTCGATTTCATCTGGCTTTACCCGGCTACACGTGATGACAGGATTGACTGGACTTGACTTGGCATGAGTTTACATGGCTTCATCGGATATGGCTTGACTTGGTTTCACATGGTTTCATCTGGTTGTACATGGCTTTACCTGGATTGATATGGCTTCACTTGGCTTTACCCGGCTTTACTTGGTTTCACGTGGCTTGATTGTTGTCGTAGCATACATGAGTCCGGTTGTGCAATGTATATTAAATCTATTTATATTACTATTAGAACTTGATTTGTCAGTATCATATCTAGGATGGATTCTGCGAAATGCCACACCCGGATTCATACAAGAAACTGCTAGGGGTTAAGTAACTAGAGATTTACTTATTACATGGCTAAGAATTTTACTAGATTGCATGCAGTCATGGTTATTTATACTATTATCTTGAGGAGTATCCAGTGGTTTATATTATGGCGTATCTTAAGGAATATCTAGTTGATTGTGTGTATGGATATCCCGGACGGACTGTAGGTGCATGCGATCAGAAGGAACTCTAGTATCGTATTGCATTATAAATTTAGTAACTTAAGGATTGTGATATCCCTAGTTAGTTAAGGTATCAAGCCGTACTTATATGATTTGTCATGATTGATGGTTGATGGATAGTCTAGGCTTTACATGATCACTTTTACTTTCAGTGCTTGTTATTTTCTTATTGATATCATATCCGGATATGTCTCATTGTAGGTTTTATAGTATTTATTATCCTGAGATCTTTTATATTCAGTCTTTACTTTTCAGTATTTGTATTACTTGTGTTATTGGTTTAAGTTCCTAGATTGGCTTCTTTTGTGATACTTACTATTTGGGGGACTGACCCCACTGGTTTTGTATCAGCATCGGAGGATCTTTCGTGCCTTCCTGAGGATGGTGGCCACCAGGAGCACCAGACCGCTTGAGTGGATTTTCTTACTTTTCTATATTGATGTACATTCTATTTTTGGGCATTTAGCCACCGAGCACGTATTTAGATCGTATTTTGGTTTGATCAGTTATCCTATAGACATTAGCATGATTGACATATCATAGGGTTGATCATGTATGACTCAGATTCTGGCTAGTTTATTCATTATGTGTTTACTAGCATCATGATAATCTGTATATTATAGTTTGGGATGCTGTACTATTATATTTTAGCTGATCTTATATCGTATTATACTGGAAAAGAGGTCCTTTATTATTATTAGAAACCGCACTCCTTGTTGCATTTATATCACACGGCTGCTTGTTGCGCCGAAGGTTGATGATTAAGGGCGGAGGCTGCTGTCTCAGAGTGATCACCAGAGGATCACCCCCTTTCCCTGACCTGGTCTTGTTCAGGTGGATAGCCATAGGCTCTGTGGCTTTTGGATGGGTAGTCCGTCCTTTTACCTTGATTGACAGAGGTTGCTTGGCAGAAGGTTCTTCAGGCTCCCGGTAGGATTCCTTCTCTACTTGGGCCGACACCTCTTCTGTGTAGTCTTGAGAGTATAACACGGCATCAGAGTAGTAGGATTCTACTCCTTTAAACGGGTTTAGGTCGGCAACCTCCGTTTGTACTGTCCCTTGGGCATCTACATATTTAAAGTATTGATGTAGAGTCGAAGGAATGATGTTGTGGTCGTGGATCCATGGTCTTCCCAGCAGGATGTTGTAGGACACCTCTGAATCGATGACGTAGCATGTAGCCACCGATCTGAGGTTGCCAATCTGGATCCTCAGGCAAATTTTTTCCAACGGCTTACTTCTTTCGGCATTGAAACCCACAATAGTAGTGGTGGTATAAGCCAGTTCGCTGGTAGGAATCCTCAGCGGTCTGAGCAGACTATGAGGAATGATGCTGATTGAGGATCCTGGATCTATGTGAATCCGATCGACCTCCATGGAACCGACGTACCCGGTGTGGTAGAGGGGTCTGTCATGCCTGTTATGTTTTAACAGCATATCGTCTTGAGTGAAAGTGATGTTTGGGACCACCTCCATCACACTGTGGCATCGGGGACACACCGCGGTTTCTTCATCAGACCCATTATTTGTTGCGCATGAGAGTAAAAATAATAGGTTTGGTACAAGCCCTACTCAGAGGTAATATGGACATGGCAGTCTTTATGGACCTAACACCACTGGCGTACTTAGAGTTAAGTACGGGAGCTAAGTTGAGATGACAACCGATGTGATAATCGATAGCCAAAACTCGGAGAGTTTGTTCAGAGGTAATATGAACATGACAAACTTTTGATTGTGACTCCATTGGGGGTGGAGGTACACGTCTGCTCAGAGGTAATATGGACATGGCAGTTTTTGTGGACTTAACACTCTGGTGTACTTATGGCTAAGCACGGATGTTAAGTGTAGATGACAACCGATATCAGAGGTAATATGATAGTCGATAGCCGAAAGTTTATTCAGAGGTAATATGAACATGACAAACTTTTGATTGTGACTCCATTAGGGGATGGAGGTACACGTCTGCTCAGAGGTAATATGGACATGGCAGTTTTTGTGGAATTAACACTCTGGTGTACTTATGGCTAAGCACGGATGTTAAGTGTAGATGACAACCGACATCAGAGGTAATATGATAGTCGATAGCCGAAAGTTTATTCAGAGGTAATATGAACATGACAAACTTTTTGTCCGAAAAAATTACTATAGAGTGATTTTTCTTCTGAAGGATCCACTGGAAAAACTTTTATGGGACTCATCATCCGGTATTTTTCTGTAGTGATTGTCCCCTTGTTTAATAGATACAAGGTGATGACCTTGGCATCGATCAACTCTTGTATTCTTCTTTTCAGCACATAGCAGGCCCTTGTAGGGTGATGAGTGTACCGATGGAAGAGACAATAATCTGGGTCATCGACTTTGCCGGCCCTTTCAGGGTATCTGATGTTGGGTAGCTGAAGCTTGCGTTCCTTTCTCAATATATTGAAGATTTTAATGATGTCATCTTCTTTGAAGGAGAAAGTCCCTTTTGGTCGTAGGGCTTCTGGTGCCTGAGTTTTATAATTTTCCGGGAAGATTGTCGTCGTTGCATCATCTTCGAATCTTGAGGAAATTCTACCCCCGGCCTCGGAAGCTGCCTTGTTTTGTCGAGGTAAGTTACCCCCAGACATGCCGTAGCCTCCGGCCACAGAAGCTGATTTAGCAGGAGCTGCCTCTGGTTGTACAGGATTAAATTTTAAAGTTTTGGGTCTTGTAAGAGATGCAGTATATCCTAACCCGAAACGAGCTTGTTGATGGTGAGAATTACCACGCATTGGTGTTCGTCTACCTTTTCCATAGTTGAGGGCTTGTTTCAGCTTCAAATAATAACCCATGCTTTGCATAATATTTAATGTTTGCGGGCTATATCTGTGGGTTTGTATCCTGCCAGTTTCAGACTCGCAAAATTCTTCCTGTATGATCGGGGTGTTCCGTCTGCGACCAAAGATTATTGGATGATGATCGTCGCAAGTTGGTAGAATAATAAAGATGGAATCTTCGTGTGGTCCACCTGTCATGATGACATTAGACGTTGATGTATCTTCCCATAAGATCTTCCCGTGTTTGACCGTTAGGGGAACTTGAAGTCGGTTTATGACTTTTGTCTTTGCGTTTCTGGATCAGATAATCTCGCAGGTCCGGAGGAGTTGCAGAAGAAGAAGATGTTGGCCTGTTCGTTCTGTTCCCATTGGTGGGCATGCGGATGATGGGAACCATAGTCTTCCCTGTGCCACCCGTATACAACAGGTTGGCCATCTGGGTGGCGGATAATCCCCAAAGAGGGTGTCTTTTCGCAACTGGAGCCTTCTTTATACCTAGGGACTTCGCCTGGCGTAATTTAGAGCTTTGCTCTGGTTGGCGTAAAGCTGAGGATGTCCTCAGTCGGCCATCAGCGTCTCGCGTAATTCAGAGGGCGTGCAGATTGTTCCCTTGCTGGCGTAAAGGCCGAGAAGTTGAGTAATCCGCCGCTCGCTTTCCCTTGCGGAGATCACAGAGATCATCTGGTTCTCCGTAGAGGTCAGATATTGTTTTACGCGCGGAGCGTGTCTTGTACTTCTGATTTGACGCTGAGGCTTTATCAGAAGTTTTGTCTATTCCGCCAGGGACGGAAGACTGAACTTCACGCGCAGAGCGCGGAGTAGACTTCTGGGCTAGCGCTGAGGCATTGCCAGAAGTTTTATCGGCCCTGCCAGAGACAGGCGACTGAATTTTTTGCGCAAGGCGCGGAGGGAGCAATGCTACAACCTCATTGGTCGGAGAGATCGGAGAGTCCATAGGAATGGTAGAGGATGTCTTGGGCATCCAGACCTTACGCAGCTTCCTGTTGTTTTGGACACAGAGAGAGTGAGAGCTGCCCTTTGTTCGAAGCATATCTTCGTAGGCAGACTGGTCGAACTGGACGACCAGTGTCTTCTTCACGGATCCCACGGATACCGTATCGTGTTGAGCAATAGCTTCCTCATCAGAAGAGAAAGATGTCTCCAGCAGAGTCGCCATCTTGTTTTGGATAATATAAACGAGAAAAGATTTAATGAATGCAAAAAATGAGGTCTTGTACTAAGACCCACCCTTCTTTTATGTTTACAAACAAGATTGTACAAATTTGATCCTATACGAGGATGTCTAAGTACAATTTATTTAATCTGGGTGAATATTGCTATAGGTGTCTGATCTGCAGTCGATCACTTTAGCCCTTGGACCACACGATGTTGAAGAAGTGTCGTGGAAGATAGGTAGCAGCTTCGAGGGTTGCTAAAGAGGGTGGATGCCCGATGCCAAAGTTGTCGATCCCTTCTCTTTGCCTGAGCTCCGGATTCTCCTCTCTCTCTCTCTCTCTCTCTCTCTCTCTCTCGGCCGTTGGATCTGGTACTGGATCTCTTGATCAATTTTCCAACCAATTTCTTCCACCTTGTCCTCTGTTGATAGAGGTCTCTATTTATAGAGTTTTAGTGACAGTGACCACTCAATCGGTGTAAAAACCAAGTAGTGGAAAGTACAGCACCCTTTTACACAACGGTTAAAATAACCAATGCCTGCGTATAGATGATCCTTTGAATGAGCGTGTGATGCGGGTCCAACTAAGGGACAAAATGCGTATAATCACTACGAAGATTACGGCATAGAAGCTACGTAGGTAGGTATCCATCGTGTAGAACAGGTTGGCATAGAAGCCAATGTCTGTCACCATGGCATAGAAGCCAAATAGTTATCAAACCGGCATAGAAACCGAATAGGCGTAGAAGCCGAGTGGTCATAAAGGCCGAGTAGGCGTAGAAGCTGAGTGGTCATAGAGGCCGAGTAGGCGTAGAAGCCGAGTAGGCACCGAAGCTGAATGGGCACAGAAGGCCGAATGGACGGAGAAGTCGAGCAGGCACCGAAACTGAATGGGCGTAGAAGCCGAGCAGGCACCGAAGCTGAATAGGCGTAGAAGCCGCTGCGTAACGTGCCAGAGTGATGATGTGGATGTTTTAGCCAGAATTATGGCTCTTGGAGATAATCAGATCTCTTGCATTAAATGCAGAGATCTGCCCCCATCTTGTGCATTAAATGCAGATGCTTGTCTTTAAGATTTGCCATCATTCTGCGTATTAAATGCAGATACGCACCTTGAACCTTGTGCGAAGAGTAACCGTTGTCGTGGCAGTCTGTTCATCTTCTGCGGAGCGTAAGGGGCTCATGTTTGCCTGTGTAAAACTAGGCAGCATATTCCCTTGTATGCGTAGGAGCAGCTCTCGCAAAGGGGATGTCACTAAACGACGGTTCGGTGACATTTAATCAAATCTCCTGCATTAAATGTGGAGATCTGCCATCATCCTGCGCATTAAATGCAGAGGCATGTTTTGAAGGTCTGCCACCCTTCTGTGCATCAAGCGCAGAGACGTGCCTCAGGCATCTGTCAGTATTCGACACATTAATTGCAGAGACGTGCCTTAAGGGCCTGTCACCACCCTGTACATTAAATACAGAGACACGCCTCGAGTCCCGTACGGAGTGTAGCTTTTGACGTGGCAGACGGTTTGTCTTCCGCGGAGCGTAAGGAGCTCTCATCTGCCTGTGTAAAACTAGGCAGCGTATTCCTCTGTGTACGTAAAAGCGGTTTTACGCAAGGGAAATGGCAGTAAATGACAGCCTGGGTTGTAGTATCGCGCCATCATTATAGCCGTCGCCTGGGTAGTCGAGCAGTATCCCTTTGTCAGAAGTCGAGACGTCAGGTTCATTGCAGGTTTTGACAGGTTCTTTGCAGAGAATATGAAGCGTCCCTCGTACACTTCAATGCTGCATTGAAAGCGGATGAGTTTTACGCCATAAAGGCGATGAAGCAACCTGTTTACGCTGAAGCGGTCTGGACATACTGCCCTACGCGGATGGTCCTTGAGCCTATATTTTATGCTGTGCTTGGCGGAGAAGCTCTGATTGCACGTTGAAGGCTCTGAAGTCCTCTTTTTATGCTGCTTTGCATCAATATGCTGCGTAGAGCTATCCAGCGTATTTTTTATGCTTCTACAGTACTCGACCTCCATCGTCACATTTCCATATTCAAAAATATTGTACTTAGATTTTCTATTTAGGATCTCTCTGTACTTCTTTCGTTTGTTAGACAATAAAGTTTGTTCAACTTTCACCTATGGCAAACAGTACTCTTCCTACCTCAACATGCCACAGGTCTTAAAATATGTAAATAACGACACTCAGTTCATCGGTCTTTATGTTGTAGATAGTTCATCAGTACATGCCTCTTTCTCTTCTCTTCTTATATATCATCTGCATATAATAGATAGATAGATAGATAGATAGATAGATAGATAGATAGATAGATAGATAGATAGATAGATAGATCATTAATTAATTATCTAAAAAAATATAAATAAAAATTATTAAAAATATTGTTGTTCCTTGAAATTGAACTCAAGCAACCAAAAAAAATACCTCCCACCTTAACCTCTTAGTTAGAATTCTTTAGTTGTAAATAAATAATATTAGATAGTTAAATAATTAGTTTTGGTTTAAAAAATAGCTATTTGAGAATTTATATTCGTTTCAGACGGCTCAATTTTGAACCGTTTCCAAATCTCATTATAAGAACTAGTACCGTACATGTGCATTGCACGTAGGTAAATAAATTATTAAAATAATTAAATATAAATTATTATAAATACTGTCATTCCTGAGAATCAAACTCAAGCAACCAAGAAATATACCTCCCACCTTAACCACTTGAGTTAGAATTCTTTAATTATAAATAAATAATATTAGGTAGTTAATTAATTAATTATTTTTTAAAATAATAGTTAGTAGCGTATTTACAAACGGCTTAGACAGTTCAATTTTGAGATGTTCTTAAGCCTTATTATAAGAGTAGATAAATAGAGATAGAGATGATATGTATATTACTTGTTTGTATTTTTGGTTGATAATGAAACTATTGAACTATTATGAACCTATTATAAATTTTCAACAAAATTAAACTCGATCCTCTCTATGAATATTAGGATTGGGATCTTTTGACCAAGCTTACTGTTAGTCAACTGTTTGCTAAATGATTGGGTAGAGTTTCAAATTCTTTGAAATTGCTGATTGGCGCGTTCCTTCAGCTATAATTTTGCTTTCAATCCCAGCATTCGGTCAAGGGAGAATGGGGCTATCTGGAAACCTAAGGGTCCGTTTGGATAGTCTTTTTAAAATTTTGTTCTAAAAATAATTTTCAGAAAGTAAGTTATAAAGTTGTTTTATGAGTATAGAGATTATGATTTTACGTTTGGTTACTTTCATCTGAAAATTGGTTTTAAAACACAAAAGTTAAAAATTGTATTTGGTTAAAAAAATTTAGAAAATGAATTTTTAACTGTCCATTCGTGTCCATCTATGTCCCTCTCAAACGTGTCCATATTTATGTCCTGAGTCCATCATATCCATCTTTGTGTCCTAAGTCCCATCAACGTGTCCTTGAAAAATACTGAAACCATCTATGTGTCCATTTTACTGAGTCCTAAAAAATATTGAGTCCACCGTGTCCACCGTCGTCCCCAGCCCCGTCTCCAAAGGCGTCGCCACCATCTCCAAAGTCCTCGAGTTTCCTCCGGTCGAGTCATCGTCGTGTCGAGGTCGTTGTCGAGTTCGGCCATCTCAAAGAGGGAGAGGTCACGGTTTCGTCATTGTTTTCTCGTGGTGTCATCATCGTGGAGGTCATTTTTGAGCTTATAGCGGCCATATGTGAGGAGAACTGTCACTACCCCATTTCCAGAGCCGGGTATTTTTTTATTTTTAATTTAGTTAATTATGCATTATTTATAATTAATTATATTTATATTTAATTAATGATTGTATTATATTTTTATTGATTATTTTAGGATTTTGGCTAGCTTGGACCCATGTCAGACCCTAGTGGACCCATGTTCGACCCAGCCCACACCGTTGTGAGACCTGTTTTTGGATCTAAAATATTTATTATATTTTTAGAAGGTTAGTGGGAGAGATTTGGAGCTAGTTTGAGTGCTTTTGGAACCCGAAACCCGAAACTAAGTGAGTAGGGGTATTTTGGGAATTTGGAACTTGTAAACCCCTTTATTTCTACATGGCCGGCCTCTACCTACCCCCCCAACCCGTGGAACACAGCAGCCCTCTCCCCCCTTGGTTCTTCTTTTTCATTCCACTCTTCTTCTTCACTTCTTCTTCTTCTCCACTTCTTCTTTCTTCTTCCTTCTTCTTCAAAGTGAGTTTTTCTCCATTTTTCTTCCTTCCCTCTTCCATTTCTTCTACTTACTTGAACCCTAACCTTGCATTTTTCTCTAACCTAGGTGGGTAGAGCTTAGATTTGGTGTTGGAGCTAGATTTGGGAGCTTGGAAGCTTGGTTTGGAGGATTTGGAGCATTTTGGAGACTTTGGCTTGGGATTCTAATTTCCAAGAGATAAACCCTAATTTTCTCCCTTGTAATTATTTTTATATAGTGTAATTAATAGTTTAGAACCATCCTAGACCCTTAGGCTACCCGTGGGAGGAAGTTGGAACTAGTTTGGTAGTGTTTGGAGACTTTAACACTAGGTTTTGTGTCAATTTCGGGTGGAATCCGAATTTGGCCCAATTTTGGGTGATGTCCTAGGTTAGACAGACCTAGGTAGACGTTGTCGGGTGTCTTGAGGGTGAGTGCGTGTCTCCGTTCAGACACGGGAAGCCGCGTCGCGGAGAAACGGGCATTTCGGGCATTTTCGGGGTTTTTGTCGTCGCCGATTCTAAGTGCGTGTGCGTTTCCGCCACGGACCTAGAATCGACACGTTAGCATTTTTTTAGGATCTAGGTATCGTTTAGAGCGCGTGGATAAATTTTGGGCCGATTCCGAGTTCGTTTGGTGTGCGTTTCAGGAGGTTTTCCGAACCGCGCACCACGTGTTCGTCGAAATGACCGAACGGCCATTTCGACTTGGTTTTCTAGTTTTGGGCTTGTGCGCACGTTGGGTTAGTATCGGGGAGTGTGTGCTAGAATTCTCGGACTATATTTTATATATTTATGGGTGTTTGTCGTGTCGGGGTCGTTGGACGCGCGTTGGTGGGGCGTTGTGAGCGTTGTGCGTTGTGGTGTGTTGTGTTTATATATGTGTATATATATGTTTGTGTGTATTTCTATATATATATATATATATATATATATATTTTTTTTTATTTATATGTGTGTTTTTATGTGTTTGTGAGTGTGTTAGTGAGTGCTAGTGTATGTGTGTAGGTGAGTGCTTGTGTGAGTGTGTTGGTGCTAGTGTATGTGTGTAGGTGAGTGCTTGTGTGAGTGTGTTGGTGCTAGTGTATGTGTGTAGGTGAGTGTGTGTGAGTGTGAGTGAGTGTTTAGATATATATATATATATAGGTATATGAGTTTGAGTTTATGTATATATGTATATATATTTATATATATATGTATGAGTGTGTGTGTGTGGTTGTGTGTTTGTGAGAGTGTGTGTGAGAGTGTGTGTGTGAGGGTGTGTGAGTGTGAGAGTGTGTGAGGATATATATATATATATGTATGTGTGTGAGTGTGTATATGTATATATAGATATATGTGTGTATATATATATAGATGTGTGTTTATGTATATATATAGATATATGTATATAATAATATGTGTGTGTGTGTGTGTGTGTGTGTGTCTGTGTATGTGTGATTGTGTGTGTGGTCGTGTGTGTGTGTGTGTGTGTGTGTGCTTGTGTCTGGGTGCAGCAGAGCGAGGCAGCGGACTGCACACAGCCACTGCAGCAGCCAGCAGAGCGAGGCAGCGCTGCGGCAGCAGCTCGCTCGAGCGAGGCAGCGCCGCGGCAGCAGCAGAAGCATCAGCAGCAGGCTGCAGCAGAGCGCGCGGGCGCAGCGGCAGTGCGCCGCGGCAGCAGCTCGCTGCAGCGCGGCCTGCAGCAGCAGCAGCAGTTCCAGCGCGCAGCAGCGCCGAGGCAGCTCCGCGGCAGCAGCTCGCTCGAGCGAGGCAGCGCTACGGCGCAGCGCAGCAAGCACGGCAGCAGCAGCAGCAGCCTCCTGCAGCAGCAGGAACAGCAGCGAGCGCAGCTTCGTGGCGAGCGCAGCACCGCGTGGCGAGGCCTAGCACGGTAGCGTAGCGAGGGATCTATAGATAGATTCATAAATGGATAGATAATAGATATATACATAGATAGATCCATTGATAGATGTGTATATATCAATAGATAGATAGCTAGATCTATAGTTAGATAGATATAGATTGTTAGATAGATAGATAACTAGGTAGATAGATAAGTTGATAGATAGATAGATAGATAGATAGATAGATAGGTTCATAGATAATTAGATACATAGATAGATAGAAATATCTATGGATAGATAGATAGCTATTAGATCTATGGATAAATAGGTAGTTAGTTAGATACCTAGATAGATGCATAAGATAGATAGATAGATATATAGTTATATAGCTAGCTAGATAGATAGATTCATAGATAGGTAGATTAATAGATAGATAATTAGATAGATAGTTAGATAGGTAAATACTAGATATAGATAACTAGTTAGATAGTTAGATAGATAACTAGATAGGTAGATGGATAGGTAGAGGGGTAGCTAGATATATAGATCTATATGTATAGGTATATACATATAGTTAGGTAGATAGTTTAGATATCTAGATATAGATATACATATATATTTATGAGGAGGTTAAGGTAAGGTAAGGTAAGGTATTGGGTATAGATATATAGGTATATGCCTATATATATTAGATATCTATATTTTAGCCTAGAATATAGGTAGATATATATGTTTATGCATAGTTAGTTAGCTAGAGGGGTAGTCGGGTTGAGTTTAGAGCGGTATCTCAATACCTTGAGATATCCAAGGTATTGAGTTTCGAGCGGGATTTTTGAGCATCAGCCTAGGAATAGTATTGGAGTAATTTTTATATGCTTATGTGTATATATTTACGCGTGCTAGCATAGGTTTTAGCGGGTATAGGCGGGATATATAGCGTAGGTTGAGGTATCGGATACCGAGGGTATCCCGGTATCTCAAGGAGGCGAGTTTGTGAGTTTTCTAGCCTAATGACCTCGGTTTGACCTAGAATTTCAGGAGCACCCTAGTTTGACCTAGACTTGACCGTCGTTGACTCGGTTGACCGCCAAAGTCAACTTTTGACCTAGTTTTGACCCAGAGTTGACTTTTTGGACCTAGAGTTGACTTTTTGACCCAGATTTTACCGGTTTGACCCGTTTGACCTAGAACGACCCTAGAAGCCTATTTTTAGTTATTTTATATCTGTTTAACTCATTAGAACCCTGTTTAATCTTGCTTTTCATATTAGGTCCTTGCGACACCGGTTCGGATCGCCAGTTGCTCAGGACGTCAGGCGAGTACATTCTCTGATAGTTTTCATTATCTGATGATTATTATGATTCAGCTTCTAGTATAGTATCATATGATTATTCTGTCACAACACGGGACACTGACTGGTATTTCTGAATTCATTTACTTGTGACACGTACATTTTATGTTTCTGGCCTCTATTCTGGAATCACTACTGGCATCACCTACAGGCATCACTACAGGCATCATTCATGTTCAGGCTGGACTCATCTTGATTTGCGTGTCGGGTCTTGGATCCACTTGTATTAGTCGGGCGGGGAAATACTCGAGTAGACATGTAAACATTCCTATCTGGCATCATCAGGAATCACTCCCTCTGGTCTAATCTGGAATGATAGCAGCCGCGCATCCAGTGCGCGGTGAGTCGT
This sequence comes from Iris macrosiphon, assembly GCA_036927795.1. Taxonomy (NCBI): domain Eukaryota; kingdom Viridiplantae; phylum Streptophyta; class Magnoliopsida; order Asparagales; family Iridaceae; genus Iris; species Iris macrosiphon. The sequence continues at coordinate 118,785,945 of JAYESA010000004.1, forward strand.
ACTTACCCCTAGCCGTTTATATGTCGAAACAAGTATTTCAAAGACACTGAGTTCATTCTTTATAGTCTGGACTCACTTGCATTCTTGTTGGTCTCACTTACATATTTCTGGACTTGACTCACTACATGTATTTCATGCTGGACTCACTACACGTTCATGTGCACGAACTTGATCTTAGCTTAGATTTCCTGTATCTTGCAGTTATTACTATCTTGCTCTGATATCCATGCTTCTTTACCTTTATGCACCAGTTATTTATATATTTCTTGTCTCATACTACTTGCTTCATTCTTCTTGCTACTTGCTATAACTGTTTTATAGTTTTTATCATTTAAATGGAACTACTGTTAGAGATGTACTTGCTCCAGTCCTGACTGGACATATTTTTCAGAGTATCCGGAGGAGTGGTGTCCGACGTTTTATGGACCTGAGCCTGTCGATGGTGCAGACAGGGACCCTCTAGTTTAGGAGTGATTTCTGGGTTGGTAGCCGGGATCACTGAGACCTTGTTATTGTTTTTATTAGCTTTAGCACCGGATTTGTCTCCGATTTTGGATTAAGACCTTGTATTGTATATTATTTTGGATATTGTTGTATTATTATTTGATGTTGTGATTGTTGTAGTAGTTGTTGGTTAGACTTTATGGTTATCAGTCTTCTTTGTCATCTTATCGTGCTTAGATTCGTGATTGAGTATATTGTGATTATCTTTATGATATTTGCTCCTCCGTTTGGAGTTGAGATCTTGACAGGTTTATATATTGTTTGTGTGGTTGCCCTCCTTTTGGAGAGGTCATGGCCGATTTTTGTGTGAGATTATTATCTAGATAGTTGACCTAGACAGCGTTCTACCGCCGATGCTGCGGCCACGACTCATGCCCGATTTTCTGGGTGTGGGTCGTGACAAGAACACCCGAGATCGTAGCGGCCATCGGCAGGGAGGAACTCGAGCTCGGAGGCGGTCGGGCTCATAGCGTCCGTCAGCGGGGAAGCCACAAACCCACGGCTTTACTCTTAAGCTTTGACGACGGTTTGAAGCCCCTCCTCTCGTCGTCGAGGAGCCGGGTAGTGGAGGGCCGAGGATATCGACGATGTCGGAGTGGAGGGCCGAACAGCTTGTAGATGACGGCATCGGTTAAGGAGAATAAGGCCCTACCGGTGGAAGAGGAGGAGGGTTTTCTTTGGAGAAAAAAAAGGATGACCTCCCCAGCGCCGACGTAGGAGGTGGTGGGCTATGGGTGCATTGGAAGAGGTGGGGAATGGGTTTTCTTTGGAGAAAAGAAAGGAAAAGGAGAGAGAATATTTGTGTGAGGGAAGTGTCTGGAGGAGAGAGAAATTTTTTTGGGGAGAAAGGACCCTGTTGTTGTGAGTGGAGGAGTGTGAGAAAATTATTTTGGAAAAACAAGTTTTTCCTGCTCCCTAAAAGTTACGTGTAAAAGTAATTTTTTTGGAAAAAAATTTAGAAGAAAAATTATAGTGATGGAAGCCAAACATTATCTTTGACTATTTTTGCGTTTAAACTCAAAACAGCATGAAAAAAACGACGATCCAAACAGAGCCTAAGCATCCAAGTTCAAATCAAATTCTAAATTATTATATTTACTTGTTTATTTTATTTTTACTTATATTTTAGCATATTTTAAGATATATATAGTTATTATAATTATGTCTTATTAGATCTTAAATTTTATTATAATGCACTCAAATTTGAAATTCTGGATCCGTCCGGTTATATATTATTCAACTTCAATCAATCAAAGCTGATAGCTTTGGTTAGGATGTCAGTGGCTAATAGAAAATTACTGATTTCATAAAATGCAGTATATATTACGTCATATTTTTTTTTGAACTCCGGCATAACTGTCACGACCCGTATCCGGAAATTTGGGCACGAGTGCGTGGGTACGTCCAGCCTACGCCGCAGAGTCGGCGGTAGTACGCTGTCTAGGTCAAATCCATATTTACTAAACTAGCTCATTCACAATTAACATAGGCAAGAAAATAATGAGAACAGAAACTTAAGATTTGCAATTGAAATAAATGTGACAACAGATTCAAATGTTTAGTACAGAAAATCAGAATGAAATCGGGGACAAACCCGATTAATAGGATAAGAATATAAATGAAAGATAGCTACTACTAGCTACTCTGCAGCAGGGGTCTCCTGGGTGGGAGCTGGCTCCTCATAGGTATCATCAGTACCCTCAAAGGGACCATAATAAGTAGGGGCAAGATCCTCATCATCGCCTAAATCAACAGATCCAGTCAGGAAAGGAGCAAAGTACACAGTGCACAACAAGGTTAAACTAAATATTTATGACAATTAAATATTAAATATCATGTTAAGAAACTGCATAACAGAACATCATTATCTCAGAGTTAAAGTTGTAAACAGGGATATGAGAAAGCAGAAATAAATGAGACAGGAAAATGAAACTACAACAGTCAGCAAGATATATGTAACAAGACCAGAAACTATCTGTGTGAACTTGTGTTTGTTTTAGAATACATAGTTGGCATATAGGGGTTTATAAGGCTAATTCGGCCATCATAAACGACTATTAAACAGGGGAAATCGAGATCCAGCTGAGGTACAGTCGTGTACCAACAGCTATTAAACATGACAAGAGGAAGGGTAAACTACATGCCTTCTAGGTATTCTCCCACCCGACATGAAAAACAAGACAGGAACTCCAATATTCAAGACATGAAATCCAGCATTTCTAACACTAGGTGTAATCATCAAGGGTACATGTAAGGCAGGGAATTAATTATCACAATATATAAAGATTAACTTGAAGTGCAGGTACTTACATGTTGTTTGGATCTGATTAATATTGGCTCTTAGGGAAAAATTCCAGAGATGAGTCCAAAAGCTGAAATAGACATTACCATCACGCTCAGAAGATGTCAAATAGTTAGAAACGCATGTCCTTGGGTCCAATTTGGAGACAAGGGCAAAAACGACAGTTTCGGGTCAAAACGGGGTCCGCCGGTGGGCCCGCTTTGCACCGAAAAATGTGTCCGGGTCAAAGGTCTCCAAATTCACCAAACTTAGTGTCAACAGGTCAGGAACGCTGATACGAACCCAACGGAACTTCCAGATTTGGATTCCGATGAGCCGAACACAAAATCGCCCGTCGAGCGGGGCCTGTGGGGCCCACGACACGCGATTTCGTCAACGTTCTCAGAATCGAACCAAACTTGACCCACAGGACCAGCGTATCGCTACGAATCCGATGGCACAAGTTTCGTCTCGATCTGACGAGTGTACAAGAAGTTAGGGCAAATTGCAAAAAAATCGGATACGGGACGATGTCCGCGGATACGCGTTAATTTCGGTGTGCACGCACACCCGAATCAGCTTCCACAAAATCTCACACGTCCGTATCGACGACGCGCACGTATCTGTGAAGACCGCACGCGACCAAGTCGTCCCGTTTGGCGGGGCGCACTCAGTTCCGGGGTGAAAATAGGGTCTGGTTTTTCCTGTTCTTGGATCGCGGTGTGCGATCACCACAGGACGCGATGCCCCGAACAGTTTATCCGGACACCGAGAGGGTCACACAGGCTTCGCGTAGAAATTTACAAAATCAAAAACGGAGATACAGGGTGCAAGATACGAGTACCTGAACCTGCTCTAAAAATCCAGAAAATTTCGTGTCCGTGTCGTGTCCGACACGACACGAAGAACAGGGAAAGCTAGGGTTAGGGTTCTGCGGGTTTCCTGGCCGTGGACGGCGGGGACCGGCCGGAGATGCGCCGGCGAGGGCGGGGGACGGTTCGCCGGGGCGAGGCGGAGCTGCTGGCGGTCGGTCGACGCCGGATTCCTGCGGAGGAGGCTGCCAAAGCTGCTGCTGCTGCAGTGTCGGGCGCCGGAGGGAGGTCGACGGCGAGCTGGGCACGGCGAGGGAAGGGGGAGAAGGAGGAGACGGAGCCGGGAAGGTGGGCAGCGGTGCTGGCCGGGGGACTGCGGGCTCAGGCGGGCGGCGCGGTGCGGTGGCTGGGCGAGCGGAGGCGAGTGGATCGAGGGGGCGGCCGGGGGCGGCTTTAAATAGGGGGTAGGTCGGAGCCGTTGGGCGGAGGAGGCGGAGAAAAATGGGGGGTCGTGGAGAGCTAGGCGCTGCGGGGCGCCGCGTGGCCGGCCGGAGCGGCTGAAAACGCGGCAGCGCGTCGGGGACGAGGGGGCGTGGGGGACCGGGTCTCCGGGTCGGAGGCGGGTCGGGTCCGGGCAGACCCGACCCGACCCGATAGGGGAACGGGCTGGGTATAGCACTGGGCTGGGCCGGATCAGTCCCAACGGGCCGGATCAAAAATAAAATATTAATAATAATAATAATAATAATAATAATAATAATAAATAAATAGTTAATTAATTAATAAAATTGTTTTTAGGCATTTAAAAATAGTTCTGAGGTCCAAAAAAATCCAGAAAAATTACCCTAAGTCCAGTTTTCCATTTTACACCCAAAAATATTATTTCCATGATATTTTAATATTATTTATTGCCAACTAAAAATCATTTATTAATTAAAAACCTTGATTTTAATTTCAGAAAATTCCCAGAAAATTAGGAAAAATCCAAGATTTAATAATTTTGGAAATTCAGGAGGTTTACAACCTACCCAACTTACAAAAAATTTGTCCTCGAAATTTAAGAATAACAAGGCACGAAATGAAAGGCCGAGAAATGAAATATACCTCAGGGTTCAAAAAGATAAGGGTAGCGCTCTCTAATCTCGTCTTCTCGCTCCCAGGTGGATTCGCCGGGAGAATGGTGCTTCCAAGCTACGCGAACCAGAGAAATGACCTGGTTCCGTAGAACTTTCTCCGATCGATCCAGTATCTCCACGGGTTGCTCTTGGTAAGTCAGACTTGGGCCTACTTCGAGCTCTGAGTGATCCAAAATGTGGCTGGGGTCTGACACGTACTTTCTCAGCTACGACACGTGGAAGACGTTATGGACTCCATCCAGAGAGGATGGCAATGCCAGTCGGTATGCCACTTCTCCGATTTTCTTCTGTATGCCAAAAGGTCCAATAAATCTCGGGCTGAGTTTTCCACTCCTTCCGAACCTAATGGTGCCACGTGTCAGGGAAATCTTCAAGAATACCAGTTCTCCAACCTTTAACAAAGCCATAATCAAATCTTAGTTCCATAATCAAAATATTTAAATTGACTTGAATTTCATAAATTTAATTACCTCAAATTCCAAGGGCCTTCGGTGGCTATTTGCCCAATGTCGTTGCCTGTCTTGAGCCACTCGAAGTCTGTCCCTTATTTGCTTTACCTTTTCAGCTGAATCGATCACCATCTCTAGTCCCAGCAGGGCTCTTTCTCCAACGTCGTCCCATGATAGCGGGGTACGACATCTTCGTCCATACAGAGCTTCAAATGGAGTCATCTCAATACTTGCTTGGTAACTGTTATTATAAGAGAACTCCACAAGATGGAGGTAGTCTTCCCAGGATCCTCCAAAATCCAGAACACAGGTACGGAGCATATCTTCGAGTGTCTGGATTGTACGTTCCGATTGTCCATCGGTTTGGGGATGATAAGCTGTGCTAAATTTGAGTTGAGTCCCCAAGCTGGCTTGTAAGCTCTTCCAGAAGTGAGAGGTGAATCTTGAATCTCGGTCGGAGACAATACTTACTGGAACTCCATGCAGCCTAACAATATGTCTGATATATAAATCTGCCAGCTTTTCTGTAGATAGTCCTACTTTGAAGGGTAGAAAATATGCAGACTTGGTCAGTCTATCTACTATCACCCAAATTGCATCATTTTCACTAGGTGTCCTTGGAAGTCCGAAAACAAAATCCATTGTGATATGTTCCCACTTCCACTCCGGAATGGGCAGTGGTTGAAGCAATCCTCCAGGTCTTTATCTTTCTGCCTTAACTTGCTGGCACACTAAACAACGAGATACGAACCTGGCTACTTCTTTTTTCATGCCATGCCACCAAACATGCGTCCTCAGGTTCTTGTACATCTTGTTGGCTCCTGGATGTATAGAGTATTGCGATCTGTGCGCCTCTTGCATAACTTCTTCTCTTATGTCTCCTTGAGGTACACATAATCTATCGCCATGCCTCAGTGATCCATCCTCATGAATTCTGAAATCTTCCACTAATCCAGCTAGCACTTGACCTCGAAGGCTTCGCAGGCCTTCGTCTTGAAACTGAATCTCCTTGATCTTGTCTATTAAAGTAGACTGAATCTGCAAGTTCATCATTTGGCCTTCTTTTCCTGGGATGATTACTTCAATACCTAAACTTTCCAAGTCCTCTAGCAGGTGTCTGTCCATAGTCAAGTACATCGCCATAGGATACCTGCTTAGAGCATCAGCAACTACATTGGCCTTCCCAGGATGATATTGAAGGGTGATATCAAAGTCTTTCATTAGTTCCAGCCACCTTCTTTGCCTCATGTTCAGCTCTTTCTGAGTGAAGATATATTTTAGACTTTTATGGTCTGTAAATATTTCTACCCTTTCTTCATAAAGATAATGCTTCCATAGTTTAAGAGCAAAAATGACAGCTGCCAATTCTAAATCATGAGTTGGATAGTTCTTTTCATGAGGTCGGAGCTGTCTAGAGGCATATGCTATTACCTTCTTGTTCTGCTCCAAAACACAACCTAAACCTTTTCCAGAAGCATCACTGTAAACAGCGAAACCCCCGGTTCCAGAAGGTAAGGTCAGGATAGGGGCAGTAGTCAGCCTTTTCTTCAATTCCTCGAAGGCATGCTGACATTCATCAGTCCAGGTGAACTCTTCATCCTTCCTTGTTAATTTTGTCATGGGCTCAGCAATTCTTGCAAAGTCCTTCACAAACTTTCGATAGTAGCCAGCTAGTCCCAGGAAGCTTCTAATCTCTGCTACAGAGTCTGGAGTGGGCCAGGACTCTACTGCCGCTATCTTCTTAGGATCTACTGCTATTCCATCTTCAGTCACAATATGTCCCAAGAATTCTACTTTGTCTAGGAAGAAAGCACATTTAGATAATTTTCCATAAAGTTTTTCCTTCCTCAAAGTCTCCAATGCTAACCTCAAATGTTCTTCATGTTCTTCGGGGGTCTTGGAGTAGATCAAAATATCATCAATGAAGACCACTACAAATTTTTCTAGATATTTCTGAAATACTTTGTTCATCAAGTTCATAAAAACTGCTGGTGCATTCGTTAACCCGAACGGCATTACTAAGAATTCGTAGTGTCCGTTCCGGATTTTGAAAGCAGTTTTAGAGATGTCTTCCTTTCTCACCCTTACTTGGTGGTAACCGGACCTTAAATCAATCTTTGAAAATACCCGGGCTCCACTCAACTGATCAAATAGGTCATCTATCCTGGGCAGGGGATACTTATTCTTAATTGTTAAGGCATTCAATGCCCTATAGTCAATACACATTCGGAATGTTCCATCCTTCTTGGGCACAAATAATACTGGAGCTCCCCAGGGTGAGACACTAGATCTAATGAAGCATTTGTCTTCTAGTTCTTTGATTTGCTCATTTAGTTCTATTATCTCCTTCTTGTTGATTCTGTAGAGATTTTGAGATACTGGTGCTGCTCCTGGCACTAAGTCAATGGAGAATTCAACTTCTCGGTCTGGGGGTAAGCCTGGGAGATCCTCAGGGAAGACATCAAGGTATTCAGAGATGATAGGTAGTGGCACTCCTTCTGCTATTAGGGCTCCACAAATTTTGTTATTACTCATTTCTCTAGAACCTCTAGCAAATTCAAATTCTGGTTTGTCAGGGGGCCTGAAGATTACACTACCTCTGTGGCAGTCAATAGTGGCATGATGTTGACTTAACCAATCCATACCCAGTATAATGTCAAAACTGGGCACTGGCATTACAAGTAGCCTAGCATACAGTTCTCTTTCACATAAAGTAATAGGACAATTGTTACAGGCATCACTAACTGGGATAATTCCTCCACCGGTAATGATCTTATAACAATTCCTAAGGGGTTTAGTGATTAAGCTATGCTTCATAAGGAAATCTACTGACATGAATGAATGTGAAGCTCCAGAGTCAAATAAAGTAATAGTTGGTATTGAATTTATAAGCACAGAACCTGTGATCACGTCTGCTGTGGCCTCAGCTTCTTCCAGAGTCATTGCATAAGCACGGCCTTGCTGCGGTGCACCCCTCTGTTGCTGCTGGTGCTGAGCAAAGCGTTGTTGTTGTGTGGGAAGTGGGAGTCCCCTCTGTTGTACTGCTGGGGCCCTGGCCTGGGCTGGAGCCTTTGGTGCAGCGGTGCATCCTTGGGCAGCTGGACAGTCCCTCATTTGGTGCACTGCTGAGCCGCAGTAGAGGCAGGCACCTAGCCTCTTCCTGCAGACTTGCCAAGTATGACCTAGTTTTTGGCAAAAGTTACAAGCAGCAGCTTGTTGGTTCTGTCCTTGAGCCTGGTGTTGGGGTGCTGGAGCTCGAGGGAGAGGACGCTGAGTTTGCTGCGGGGCCCTCTGCTGTTGTTGTTGTTGTTGTTGAAAAGGGCATTTGTTGGGTCCCGCATTTTTGGTATCTCTCTCCCGTTTCAGTTTATGCCCCATATCTCTCTCAACGCCTTGTGCCACGCTCAGGATTTCTTTATAGGTGCGAGCTCGGCTGGTGGTGACAGCAAGGCGAATATCCGGAGACAGCCCCTTCTTGAATCTACGGGCTCTGTCCTCCGGGGTACGAACCATGTACTCCGCAAAGTGGCTTAACTGCTAAATTCAGCAGTATATTCATCAACAGACAGGTTACCTTGTTCCAGTCTCTCGAATTGGCTTTCGAGAGCTTCCCGAGCCACTTTGGGGTAGAATTTCTTCTTGAATAGCCTCTTGAAGTCCTCCCAGGTGAGGTCAGGAGCAGATAGTTGGGGTTCATCTCTGAACCAGGTCCGAGCTATGTCGAACAGTTGCAGGCTTGCGGACTCCACTTTGAGATCATCAGGAACCCGAGCAGTCTTCAGGAGTCTCTCTATGTTCTCTATCCATTCATCGGCATAGAGAATGCCTTCAGTTCCGTAAAATTCCAGGGGTCTAAGGTTTTTGAAGTCTTTGGCACTTCCTGGCCTCTTTTGTAGTGAATTCTGGGTCCGAAGAGCTTCTGAAAGGCTGGTCCGTAGCAGGGCAGTTTGTTCCTTCTGGGATTCCACTAGTCCCTGGAACACTCCAAGTAGCTGTGCCCCATCTAGAGTAACTGCCGGAACAGATGGAGGCGGCGGGAGTGCAAGAGTCTCGGGCACATTTTGCTCAGCTGGTTCTGAGGGGCCTCATACTGTGTTCCTCGTCTGGACCATTCTGAAAGATTAAGGGATAGGAAGATCAGAGTAGATTACTTGGAAATTAAAGGCGATAGGAAAATTAAGCAGAAATGATATCAAGAATTGAAATAAGGACCCTATACTGTGAATGAGCTTTTCCTAGAGTCCTCAATCTTATTCCATACCCTGTCCTAGGGTATTACCCTATTTAAGGATATAACCTGCATGGGCCACCATAAAAATGTGTCATGATCCGTATCCGAAAATTCGGGCACGAGTGCGTGGGTACGTCCAGCCTACGCCGCAGAGTCGGCGGTAGTACGCTGTCTAGGTCAAATCCATATTTACTAAACTAGCTCATTCACAATTAACATAGGCAAGAAAATAATGAGAACAGAAACTTAAGATTTGCAATTGAAATAAATATGACAACAGATTGAAATGTTTAGTACAGAAAATCAGAATGAAATCGGGGACAAACTCGATTAATAGGATAAGAATATAAATGAAAGATAGCTACTACTAGCTACTCTGTAGCAGGGGTCTCCTGGGTGGGAGCTGGCTCCTTATAGGTATCATCAGTACCCTCAAAGGGACCATAATAAGTAGGGGCAAGATCCTCATCATCGCCTAAATCAACAGATCCAGTCAGGAAAGGAGCAAAGTACACAGTGCACAACAAGGTTAAACTAAATATTTATGACAATTAAATATTGAATATCATGTTAAGAAACTGCATAACAGAACATCATTATCTCAGAGTTAAAGTTGTAAACAGGGATATGAGAAAGCAAAAATAAATGAGACAGGAAAATGAAACTACAACAGTTAGCAAGATATATGTAACAAGACCAGAAACTATCTGTGTGAACTTGTGTTTGTTTTAGAATACATAGTTGGCATGTAGGGGTTTATAAGGCTAATTCGGCCGTCATAAACAGCTATTAAACAGGGAAAATCGAGATCCGGCTGAGGTACAGTCGTGTACCAACAGCTATTAAACATGACAAGGGGAAGGGTAAACTACATGCCTTCTAGGTATTCTCCCACCCGACATGAAAAATAAGACAGGAACTCCAATATTCAAGACATGAAATTCAGCATTTCTAACACTAGGTATAATCATCAAAGGTACATGTAAGGCAGGGAATTAATTATCATAATATATAAAGATTAACTTGAAGTGCAGGTACTTGCCTGTTGTTTGGATCTGATTAATATTGGCTCTTGGGGAAAAATTCCAGAGATGAGTCCAAAAGCTGAAATAGACATTACCATCATGCTCAGAAGATGTCAAATAGCTAAAAATGCCTGTCCTTGGGTCCAATTTGGAGACAAGGGCAAAAACGGCAGTTTCGGGTCAAAATGTGTCCGGGTCAAAGGTCTCCAAATTCACCAAACTTAGTGTCAACAGGTCAGGAACGCTGATACGAACCCAACGGAACTTCCAGATTTGGATTCCGATGAGCCGAACACAAAATCGCCCGTCGAGCGGGGCCTGTGGGGCCCACGACACGCGATTTCGTTAACGTTCTCAGAATCGAACCAAACTTGACCCACAGGACCAGCGTATCGCTACGAGTCTGATGGAGCAAGTTTCGTCTCGATCTGACGAGTGTACAAGAAGTTAGGACGAATTGCAGAAAAGTCGGATACGGGGCGATGTCCGCGGATACGCGTTAATTTCGGTGTGCATGCACACCCGAATCAGCTTCCACAAAATCTCACACGTCCGTATCGACGACGCGCACGTATCTGTGAAGACCGCACGCGACCAAGTCGTCCCGTTTGGCGGGGCGCACTCAGTTCCGGGGTAAAAACAGGGTCTGATTTTTCCTGTTCTTGGATCGCGGTGTGCGATCACCACAGGACGCGATGCCCCGAACTGTTTGTCCGGACACCGAGAGGGTCACACAGGCTTCGCGTAGAAATTTACAGAATCGAAAACGGAGATACAGGGTGCAAGATACGAGTACCTGAACCTGCTCTGAAAATCCGGAAAATTCCGTGTCCGTGTCGTGTCCGACACGACACGAAGAACAGGGAAAGCTAGGGTTAGGGTTCTGCGGGTTTCCTGGCCGTGGACGGCGGGGACCGGCCGGAGATGCGCCGGCGAGGGCGGGGGACGGTTCGCCGGGGCGAGGCGGAGCTGCTGGCGGTCGGTCGGCGCCGGATTCCGGCGGAGGCGGCTGCCAAAGCTGCTGCTGCTGCAGTGTCGGGCGCCGGAGGGAGGTCGACGGCGAGCTGGGCACGGCAGGGAAGGGGGAGAAGGAGGAGACGGAACCGGGGAGGAGGGCGGCGGCGCTGGCCGGGGGACTGCGAGCTCAGGCGGGCGGCGCGGTGCGGTGGCTGGGCGAGCGGAGGCGAGTGGATCGAGGGGGCGGCCGGGGGCGGCTTTAAATAGGGGGTAGGGCGGAGCCGTTGGGCGGAGGAGGGGGAGAAAAATGGGGGGTCATGGAGAGCTAGGCGCTGCGGGGCGCCGCGTGGCCGGCCGGAGCGGCTGAAAACGCGGCAGCACGTCGGGGACGAGGGGGCGTGGGGGACCGGGTCGGAGGCGGGTCGGGTCCGGGCAGACCCGACCCGACCCGGTAGGGGAACGGGCTGGATATAGCACTGGGCTGGGCCGGATCAGGCCCAACGGGCCGGATCAAAAATAAAATATTAATAATAATAATAATAATAATAATAATAATAATAAATAAATAGTTAGTTAATTAATAAAATTATTTTTAGGCATTTAAAAATAGTTCTGAGGCCCAGAAAAATCCAGAAAAATTATCCTAAGTCCAGTTTTCCATTTTACACCCAAAAATATTATTTCCATGATATTTTAATATTATTTATTGCCAACTAAAAATTATTTATTAATTAAAAACCTTGATTTTAATTTCAAAAAATTCCCAGAAAATTCCAGAAAATTAGAAAAAATCCAAGATTTAATAATTTTGGAAATTCAGGGGGTTTACAATAACGCTCGGGGCCCGGCAAAATGCTCGGGGCCCGACGAAATGCTTGGGACTTTGTGCATATTGTATTGCATACCTTTGGGCCTACTGCCCTCCAATTCCTACCATTTATAAATGAAAGAAATAATATGCCCCCGTGGTTTGATCCACTAATCTTCTTCCAATATACACCAGAGTATTATAATTATATAGTACCAAACATTTAAGTTGATCTATATGCAATCTTTTATAATGATCAAGATAAGTACGTCAAATTAGACTTAATCATGTCAATGTCATAATTTGAACAATGGGTTCTTACAGACCACGGGTGGAGGGGCCGATCGACGTGTGAACCAACGTCACGTGTCGTTCTCCCTTTGGTTGGGACCGTTTACTGACGTTAGTATGTTTGGTCCAGTCTGGATTTGGTAACGGCAAATTTTGGAGATATGGCTATGATTTGATTTGATGCAAATTAAAAATCCACATTGATTTGATTAAATTTATAAATCTGTATTAAATATTTAATTTGACCATATTTGAACGTCCATAATTGGTACTTGCTATTTTAGGTAATAGTTTTCCTATTTAGAAAGTCCAATACCCAAAATAGGGTTTCTCAACTATGTATATATGGGTTGTGGGTGGAGGCACAAAGTAGAGCACAAGGTGGAGATTCAGGGTGCTTATCCACAGAAAATCTAAGAAAAAGTCTACACTTTGCTCTTAGACCTCGCCATCGATCCAAGATAGAAGGAAGAGAAGATCTGATCCGAGGAGCCATCGCCTTTGTTCAGGGAGATCGCTATGTGTATGGTGAGTGATTTTATTGTAATCTTTGTCTTTTCTTTTTGAGTGTGGTGAGGGGGTTGAACCTATTAGTTTTTGTCAATCTTATAATTCTACTTGAGTTGTATAAATTAGGATTTGTCTAGGTGTCACGTTCATTCCGAGATTTCGTATTTATGGATTTTTGGTATTTAAATTTTTTTCTGAAAATAAAAATTATATTGTGTTTTGTATTTTCTTGTATCATGTTTTTGTATTTTTGTGATATATATTTTTGTTTTGATATATGAGACTATCTTAGACCAGTAGAATACCCATTGCCATTGCCATAGACTCGTGCTAGGACCCATGCATAGAATGAAAATTTTAAGTTTTTCTGAAAAGGGCATTTAGCAGTCAGACCGGATTATCCGACGGCATTCTGCGTAACACCACCAAATTTTTTGACTAGCTGCTATAGACTTATCCTATTGGTTAGTTTTAACCAAGATACCCTTTAGACCATTGGTTTCTTAGTTTTGTTTGGATGGATAAGATTACTTAAGGGAGGCATAGATCAATGAGGTAGAATGTAATGTCCCACAACTGCACAGTGCATTACACTGAGTCAGATTGAAATGAGACAAAGGTTTTGTTATATTTTGATTTGTTGAATTTGGGAATAAGTATTGATTCGAGTTAGTTTTCAAGTGCAGATCCCGTATGAAGTTCAGTGGAATCAGTATGTTCGTTCGGAGCAAGTGCAGAGATAGCGGATTAAAGCAATAATGTTGTATTCCTTAGTCTAATTGGGTCAAATAATTTGGAGAACACGGCCTACTCGCATGGTCATACCAATAGAGTAGATCATGCTTCGCATCGGACTACGGATTCAAGGAATCAATCGTATTGACAAGGCAGAGTGCTTAGCAGATTCAGACTTGGTGAGTGAACTTTGTCCCTTCTCCTCTACTTCTTCATGCCTAATAAATGGAACACACGTAATATCTTGATCACTTGGAATGGAACATGGAAAATACTGCACTGTGGCATGCGTAGAGTGTGTGTTATTTGGATAAATTTAACTGTGGCTTTTTGAGTTGGAACTATGGTTGGAGCAGCGGAATACTTCGTCGAGCGAGCGAGCGAGCGAGCGAACGAGCGAGCGTGCACCCGTGGACGAGAATCAAGTTGGAACGATTTGTCAAGCAAAGTGTGTTGTTGTGGTTCGAAACCGAGCAACTACATCGAAGAGGGCATTGTGCTACTATTGGGATATTGTGCCACGGAGCATTTAGAGCGAGAGGTGTTGCACCTAATCGGAGTCTTGTGTCGATAAGCAGCATGGTGCCTAATGAAGATAATTTGAGAATGGTGCCTTGCGCTATAATTTGAGAACGGAGATGGTGGATCAGATAGAATGGGACGAGTATAGTTTGGTGGGGCGAGAAAGCATGATTCTCTTATCATACCTACCTTTTATCGTTGCATGGTCACGAACAACCTGTTGCGCATAGGGTTTGGTTTTCTCAAACGGGTTGTACCGGGGCACCAAGACCGTTCGGCCATGGAGGAAATATTGGTAACATCTTTTTGAAGCACGGGTACTGGTAGATCGAGACCACCAGGCAGACTAGCTACTCAGAACTAGATCGGATCAAAATACCACGAATTAGTCTTTTATGGCTTGGACAGTGACTTTCATATATATAGGATCTTTTGAGATTTTTGCATTTAAGTAGACGTCGGGCGGCCACCTTACCTCGGACAAGAGTGTACGCATTATTGGATTCGAGACTTGGATGGATTTTAGGATTAGTAAGACTTGGAGAGCGATGTGGTTCGATAGGCTCATGCATAACTTACGGGTTTTGAGTAGAACGAGTTGCATGCTTAGTTTCTTTCAGATTAAGAACTGCTAGTATATTTCTTGAATTAAATGCTTGCATGTTAAACTGCTTTACAGCTTTTCTTAACATGTTATACTACTACTATGAAATGAATCTAGGTTCAAGTAGAAAGATCACCATTTAAATGCTTGCATTCACTATTTTACTTAGTGTCGATTTAGATGAGTGGGTTACCCTACTCACCAATATGGCTGTATACTGACCCACGTTTGTGGGCATATCTTTCAGGACGCAGGCGTAATGGCTCAGCTTAGATATACGGGGCATAATGTATGGAACGGTAAGTACCTTTACGGGAAAATAAGAGCAAGAGTATTATAAGCCATTATGGCATTCTCCTTTGTGGCATATTCATTTGAACCCTTCGAAATCTTCGCTGCGTATACTCTGATGTATGCTTGGTACACAATACTTGACTTTCGCTGTAACTTGGTTGTTTCGATGGTAACCATGACGTTTAATGTCATCGCCTTGTGCGAGCGAAACTCTAGGCTCGTACGACACACGCTTTGATGATAACGATGGTCCTGTGGGAGCGCTGCAACATGGTAACTAATGTTCAGCGGGGACGATCAAACTTACGGTAGATTGGGGCGTGATAATTTGGTATCAGAGCGTCCGGTTCATTTTCTCGTACTTTTCCTTTGGTTCATCACAAACTCTAAATAGCTTCTGCGTATCTTTTAGCTCTTGGCTCTACTCTGTGCCACATTGGATGTTCCATGCAATAAGTCTATACATTTGTTTATTGTGTGTGAATGCATGTTCTTCGTTGTGTCCCTTCTCATAGAATTTGATATAATCGTGTATCATCGTTTGGCGTTGTTGCATTCGTGCAACAAGTTGAGAGGTGTCGCTACATTTGTTTGGCTAGTCGTTCAGGAAGATTTTGGTTGCATCAGTTGAGCAGTTGATTTGGCAGACGAGATAGGTATGTTGGCATATTGTGAGTGGAGACATTGTAAAGATACAAATGTGTTGAGCCGATTTGAGTAATGGCTTGGAATATCAGTAGAGAGCTCATTGCACGAGTTGCTTGTGTGGTGAATGTATTAAACATATTTGAGGAATAGTTGGGAGTATTAGAAAAGGGACGTTGTATGAGTCGCTTATGCAGCGTATGTGTCGAACATCTTAAAAAATGGAGGAGAGTATCAGGAACGGAATATCACGTGAGTTGCAACGAGCGAGATCAATAGAAGGGTAAGATGGTTCATGCATTGGCTGAGTTTTGGGGCAGACTTTGAGTAAATGTTAAATTATGGTCGACAGTGTCACCCTAGAATGGATAGTTCGAACGGATGCGAGATCGATGAGGAGTAAGTATAGTGCTAGAAGTGACTTGATTCTGAGTGGTATATGGTATACCCCATAGCGATCGTGGCGTTGGAATATTTTGAATAGACATTAATGGATTTGTCGCGACGGACGTGGATAACAAAAATATACGTTGATTGATGCGCATTGGCTAAGATATATTTTTGAACAGGGAGCAAGCTAATATTGAGTTATGATCGACAAGATCGCCACAGAATAGTGGGTTCAAAATTTATGTTCGTCGACGCAAAGTAAATCTTGTGGGAGAGAGACTATATTTCTAAGTGGTATATGCGTGCCACGGAGTGGTGTGTACATTGGAAATGTTTGGAACAGATAAATGATAGGTTTTCTCATAACTGGTAAACAAGATTCGGTCGAGAATTGGTGCAATCGAGTTTGACTCGAGTATTCTTTGATGCGTCAGGTTTGAGTGATCAGGAATGGACTCGCATATATAGAAGTTTTATTGGACGAGAACGAAGAAAGCAATGGAACGAGTGTTTAGAATTTAAAGGAGTGATGCAGACCAAGTATTCAAGATAGGATAAGATCGATCAGATTGAAAGTTGAATATCAGAGTTTCACTTGTGCGATTTGGGAGTTCGGTGGAGTATTCATTGTTACGAAAAGAATTGAGCATATGGAACAATCAGTTGGTGCATGCATACATATGCGACGGATGTGTCGAAGTGTAACGAGCACGAACTACTAATTTTTGGTAATACAAAGGAGCAGTTGGTCGATGTAGAGGAACACGTTCTATTTTCAAGGAGCAATGAAATTGAGTCTCACAAACTTAAAGGATATAGATATTAGCCTCAAGAAGTTTGACTCAGAGTTTAGCAGACACAGAGTTGGCAAAATAGTGCAACGAAGGTGGACGAGTTATCCGAAAGACGTGAACGAGAATGAGACAATTCTAGTTGATATTAAGTCTGATTGGAAGTTAATAATTCTAATATGGAGACGGACGTGACGCAACAAGATTGATTTAAGTTGAAGTGATAGTGCATCTGAGATTAGCATACGAGTTATGGAGAACATGTGGACATAGCGGAATACAAAAAAATTATGATGGTGCTAAGGAATGAAACAAGAACAAGGATCATGATGGATAGACCTTTGAAGATAGTAGAATAAGAAGATGATATTAAAGCAAATCATTGTGTCGCTCGAGCGAGTTGGACGTACGGCATTGAAGCATGGCATACGGATAAGAATCGGAACGAGTCTGGTGCGAGAAGTCGAATATGGTGGTTCAGAATTTTTGATGGATTCAAGGCAGAATGGCGGAGTATTGGAAGACGGTTTCAACGCACGTTGTTTCTCGATTAGTGAATTGGATAGATAGTCAGACTCTATGTGGTTAGGCAGTGTTCAGTTAGTAGATACGTCAGCGGTAGTGCATGAAGTGCTCGGATTCAGAAGTGTGTTCGGATTGGATTGTTGGATTTTTGATATAGCATGGTTCGTAGTAATTGTCCATCATGATGACTTACAATTATCGAGCGTAGCTTTGGGATAGCTGGCCCTAGCGACTTGACCGCCAAATCAAAATAAATATTATAGAATATAGAATAAACCTTGCGGTAGCGCATTTGGGAATGCGTCGAGGGTGGATATTGAGTGGTATACGTTGAAGATAAGCCTAGGTGTCTGAGTATGGGTTTGAGAGATCCTTGGGATAGCCTTCAGCTGAAGATGCAGCCAGAAGATCGAAGCGATAATGAAAATAGCCTAAGTCAACTGATGAGATTCAGAGTCGCAGATTTATTTTTGAAGATGGCATCGCCTCTGACTTATTATGCCCCGAAGGGAATAGCATTCATATGAATTGACGATTGGGTAACTAGCTACGAGAAGTTAAATCCACGGCTCACTTCAACTCGGATTATTGCACTTTCGGAAGAAACATATGTGCCTCAGATCTATAAGATAAAATTGGACTTGGTTTGCGGTACATGCTCATGCAGAGGGCGAAGGTGATATCCAGGTGCTTTGAGGTAGTAGAAGCAGGGTAAGAAGAACTATTCCATGCGCGACTTAGAAAGTTTAGTGATTGTGTCCATGTTGAAATTATGGCGACACTATCTATGACATGGCAGCAAAATCTTCGTGGATCACATGAACCTCAATATAGGTATTCACCCAGGGAGAAATTGAGATTGAGACAGAGGTGTTGGGCCGAACTGATCTTGGAGTATAGTACAATTTTTGGGTAAGTCGCTTAGCTGGTGTAGTATTAGATGTGATAATCGTTCGAAACATGAATGTGATGTTTTGAGATGGTGTGTGCAGAACATGGTATGATTAAAGTCGAGTTAGCATTTGGTTGTTTGATCTCGGATGATGCAAGCAAAAATTCAGAAATAGTTGGATGATAGGGCCTTGCAGAAGACTTGTTGCGCTTGGACACGCAAGGACTTGAAGCGTGAGTGGTTTGGCCTATCGTTAGAGAATGGATTTGAGTCAGAACATGAACTAAATTGGGTCAGGTAGAGAGATCGTCAGTGGAGGATCACCGCTTTTTAGAATAGCGCATGCGGATGAGTTGTGAGATGAACGTCAATATCGGTTCAATCGAGAGTGAAGAGATGAATGTCTCAAAAATAAAGATACCCTTATAACTTGTCCAAATTTGCTATCGCTAAGATCGACTGAAATGCATGTATTTTGGGGACGTCTTAAATATGTGTATGATCCAAACTAAGTGATATGTTAAATTCTAATTGAGTTAAAAGGAGGAGATGGGAATATAAAATTTGTGTGAGTGTTCAGTACGAAGCAAGATGATGAATCTGGATCAATAAAGTATGAATTACTTGGAGCAGGGTTTATTAAATGTGCAAGAGGCATACAAGAAAGGGATGAGTACTGGTTTGGTTCGAGGACGAACCTTATTCTAAGTGGTATATTATGTAATATCTTACAATCGTACGGTGTATTACGCTGAGTCAGATTAAAACGAGACAGGTTTTGTTATATTTTGATTTGTTTAATTTGGGAACAAGTATTGATTCGAGTTAGTTTCTATGTGCAGATCACGTGAGGAGTTCAGTGGAATCAGTGTGTTCGATTGGAGCAATTGCAGAGATAGCGGATTGGAGCGACAATGCCGTCTTCTTTAGTCTGATCGGGTCAAATAATTTGGAGAGCACGGCATGCTTGTATTTTTATACCAATTGATTTGATCGTGCTTTGCATCAGACCACGGATTCAAGGAATCGACTGTATCAACAAGGTAGAGTGCTTAGCGGATTCAGACATGGTGAGTAGCCTATGTCCCTTCTCCTATACTCATTTATGCCTAATAAATGGAACACACATAATAGCTTGAACACTTGGTATGGAATATTGGAAACATTGTACTATAGCGTGCACAGAGTGTGCGCCATTTGGATGAATTTAATTGTGGCTTTGAGTTGGAACTTTGGTTGGAGCAGCAAAATACTTCATCGAGCGAGCAAGCGAGCGTGCACCAGTGCACGAGTATCAAGTTGGAATGCTTTGTCAAGCAAAGCCTGTAGTTATGGTTCAAAATCGAGTAACTGCATCGGAGAGGGCATTGTGCCACTGTTAGGGCATTTTGCCACGGAGTATTTGGAACGAGGGGTGTTGCACATAATCGGAGCATTGTGTCGAGAAGCGACATGGTACCTAATGGAGATAATTTGATAATAGTGTCTTGGGCTATAATTTAAGAATAGAGATGGTGAATTAGATAGAATGGGGCGAGTATAGTTTGGTGGGGCGAGAAAGCTCGATTCTCTCGTCATACCTATATTTTATCATTGCATGGTCACGGACAACCTGTTGCGTGCAGGGTTTGGTTTCCTCGAACGAGTTACACTGGGGAACCGGGACCGTTCGGCTATGTAAGAAACATTGGTAACGTGTTTTCGAAGCACGGGTACTGGCAGTTCGAGACCACCAGACGGGCTAGCTACGCAGCGCTGGATTGAGTCAAAATGCCTCGGATTAGTCCTTTTTGGCTTGGATAATGACTTTCATATAGATAGGATCTCTTGAGATTGTTGCGTTTAAGTAGACGACGGGCGGCCACCTTGCCTCAGGCAAGAGTGTGCGCATTATTGGATTCGAGACTTGGATGGATTTTTGGATTAGTAAGACTTAGAGTGCGATATGGTTCGATAGGCTCATCCGTAAATTATGGGTTTTGAGTAGAACGAGTTGCATGCTTAGTTCCTTTGAGATTGATAACTACTAGTGTATTTCTTAAGTTAAATGCTTGCATGCTTAAACTGCTTTACAGCTTTCCTTAATATGTTATGCCAGTGCCATAAAATGAATCTAGGTTCAAGTAGAAAGATCACCATATAACTGCTTGCATTGACTATTTTATTTAGTATCAGTTTAAACAAGTGGGTTTCCCCGCTCACCAATAAAGTTGTATATTGACCCACGGTTATGGGAATATCTTTTAGGACGCAGGCGTAGTGACTCATCTTGGATATACGGGACATGATGTATGGAATGGTAAGTACCTTTGTGTGCAAGTGAGAGCAAAAGTGTTGTAAGCCATTGCGGCATTCTTCTTTGTGGCATATTCATTTGGATCCTTTGAGAGTTTTACTGCGTATACTCTGATGTGCGCTTGGTGCACAATACTTGACTTTTGCTCGCATGACACATGCCCCGATGAGAACGATGGTCCTATGGGAGCGCTGTAACATGGTTATTTACGTTCAACGGGGACGATCGAACTTACGGAAGATTGGAGCATGACATGGCAAATCCAATGACCCTCATTCATTTTCTTTTTCATATATTAACCTCTCCATTTTATCTCTCTCTCTCTCTCTCTTCCATTTCTCTCTCTCTCTTCATTTCTCTCCCTCTTCTTCCTTACTTGGGTGAAGCTTGGAGGCTTGCGCTTGGAGCTTGGAGTTTTGCTATACCCTAGAAGGAGCTTAGGTTTGTGGCGTGGAAGCTACTCGAGGCAAGTACATCTTGCTCAAAGTGAATGTAAACCTTAATTTTTCTTTGAATTCAAATTTCTTGGAATGTTAAATATTTTTAGTCAATAATGTAGATATTTAGATTGTCTTCGTATTTAGTATATGATATTTTTTATTTTAACCAATAATTTTGAGTAGATATAAGTCCCTAAGTAGTATTTTTGGGGTATTTTATGGAATTAATCTTTCAAAACTCAAAATTTGTGAAAAAAATGCTCCCAAGTTGTAGGGTATTCAATTTTATTTAATTTTGAATTTTGAAAATCTGAATTTCGAGTTAAAATGAGATTTTTATGCCCAAAACAAATTTTGAGATTTTTTTTTTATTTCGACTATTGTGACCATTCAAAAATTCGTCGATAATGAACGAAAATCTTTTGAAAATTTTGAATTGTGGTCCAAACTTGATGTTTAGTGATGGATAATCTGTCGGTAATCCACAAAAATCTGTCGATAATCCGAATTTGGCTGAATTTAGCTGTTTTGAGCTATTTTTGTCCATTTTTCTCCTTTCTTCCAATGTTTTGATTCCTTGGCATAATATTATGATTTTGTATAGTTTTGGAAAATTATTTTTCTCATATGCTTGATACGAGCCCAAGTTCTTCTCGACACCCTAGAATTTTTTTGTGTGTTTAATCTATTAGACAATCTAGTGTGAGTATTTCCCAATGTATCACGTGTTATAAGTTATAAGAACATCCGCCAATGATGTCTCACAAATTACTCGTCTCTATAGCTCATCATTCTAGGACGATTCTCGAGTGTCCACGACTTGAGAATTGAAAATAAATCTGATAAGATAATTAACTAGTAAACTAATATAGATCATTGGGAGGGAAGACATTCGCACTATAGGCTATCCCAATCTCCAAAGGCCCCATGAGGCATGGCTCAACCGTGCTCGGCAAGGGCTTCATGACCTACCAAGTGGCAGTGTTGCAGCACTACTAGACAAGACAAGTATGGATTTTTTAAACAAGATAAGTTGATTTTTTTGACAAGACAAGTGTTATTGTTAAGCTGCGGTTCACTTTATTATATGTTAAATGTTGCACTGCGGTGCTTATTAGTATATGTTTCTGCCATATGCTTATGTTTATATTTTCTACCTTTTTAGCTGTAATTGTCTTTATTGTACTCAATAATTTTACTAGACAAGCGTACCCTTGGTCATCCGAGCTGTCTGCAGTGCTGGTAGTAGTGAAGTTTCTCAACTTGTATTTTAGTAATTAAGACTTATGATAATCCTAGCTAGTTAATTTATAGCAAGCCATAGAAAATATTTGTCTATGCTCTTTTGGTTGCGCGTTACTTATATGATTGTGCTTTGTTCTATGTATCAGTGAGTGGCCAAAGGCTAAGTTCTGCTCGGAAAAAGATATGCAACCCCGGTCCTTGTTTCGTTTAAGGGTTGTGGCTCCAATTTCGAGTAGTTCCTAAGATCCCTTTCTGAGCATTAGCTTATCTTTCTTTATAGCTATTTATTCAGTTTTTATTGTCTTCCTTATTTTTGAGATACGTTCATTGGTACCGCCCAAGCCTCGATCCACATTTATTTACTTTTGTCTTATTGTTATTGTGTGTGGTATTTTGGCTTTCACCTTAGGCTCCTTTGTAGTACTTGCTATTTGGGGTCATGACCCCACTGGTTTTGTTTGGCCATATTTACCCGTGGAGCTGAAGGATCTTCCTTACCTTTCGCTGGATGGCCCACACTCGTAGATCCGCAGTCCTGGCATACGAGTGGGTTTTCTATTTTGTGCCCCACGTTATTTATTTTATTTTTGTGGTATTTAGCTAGGACCAGTGTTAGCCCTTTTTTATTCTGGAACATGTTCCATCTGACCTTGGTCAGCATGATTTTACATATTAGGCCTAGGCTGGTATTTGTGATCATGAATATTTGTACTTTGCTAGTATAGCTTTAGTATTTACTAGCTTCATGATAATATATGATATGTATTCTGGGATACCTTTTTACTTTTATGTATGATATACTCTTGATATTTGTTGTTGTTGGATTGAGATACTAGGATTTGTCGACCTTAGGACTGATGTCATAGCATGTCAAAGTCCCTAACTTGTCTTCTAAATAGCCGTGATCACCGTACGATGTTTTCATACCTTAGACGAAGTAGTTGGTCATGTCCATCCCCGTATTTACCTAGTGTTTTGGGAGCGGAAGCATGGCAAGGTTTTAGTAGTGGCCCATAGAGGTCTATTTTCCAAACTTGTGAGGGATTCATCTTGTTAGATATCTTAATCCCTATTTTCCTTCCACTTGATCTCATATTGCTTATTGCTCTTTCTTCTTTCCTTGAACTATGAACATGCTTGATATATTCTTGCTCTGTTCCTGTCCATTATTAATATTCGGTGTCCTTATCTTTCAAGGACACACCGGCTGCTTCTTCTTTTGCAGCTTCCATTGCTCCGTTGCCTCATGTAGTTCAAGTTATGGGCCAGTATCGGACTCCGTCGCTGCAGAGTCAAGAGCCAGTAATGTCTCTATATCAGTCTAAAGTATCTTTTGTTCCTGATCAGCCAGCTCAGTCAGTTCCTTAAGTGCAGCCAATACCGGTATAACAGCAGGCTCTATTAGAGATGATCAGGGGAATGCTATAGATGACACAGCTATAATACCAGCAGTTCCAGGTCCAACAGAAGATGACCCAGTTGTACAAACAATTTTAGTTGGATCAGGAACAAACCAACACTACCCTCTACCAGGAAATCAGATCAGCTTTAGAAACGGGTGGACATTTTGTCCCCAACTTAGCGACAAACTTCAGTCGTTTGCACCTGACTCTATTTTTGGCACCGAGGATGCAGTTTCAATAGATACATGGATTCAAGACACCGAGGTCATTCTGGAGGCAGCCAATATTTTGGCAGAGGAGAATGTAGCAGTCTTGAAGCTTCAGTTATCAAACATTGCTCGAGATTGGTAGATGGAAAAAGAGATGGATGTTCCCAAGCCTAGAGATTATAAGACCTTTCGGGAGCGCTTCTAGGAGAATTTCTTCCAAACCACAACCAAGTTCCAGCTTTAGTAGCAGTTCATCAACCTTCGTCAGCAGACAAGAACTGCGGACCAGTATACGACAGAGTTCTTTCATCTCAGCAGATTTGTGCCCCATATGGTAGTTACCGAGGAGAACCGAGAACGTAGGTTTGATCAAGGCCTACACTTGGATCTTCAATAATTCATGGTGGGCCATGATTATCCTACCTTTAATACAGTTCTCAGATCGACCAGGTCCTTAGAGCTTGTTGGCCAGAGGATAACAGAGAGTATCAGAGGACAAAAGAGGTCCCACTCGACCATGAGGAAAATTACTATTTAATCCTCAGTACCAACCAAGTAGTCAGAGCTCCAGATCATCGAGCTCCTCGTCAAGCAGTATCGTCAACTCTAACAGTGGGATCAATGCAGCAGTCCAGGAAATCAATATAGTCAAGGTATTCCCATTGTGGGAAGCTAGGACATGTATTAGCTCGGTGCAAGAGGACCAATGGTCAGTGTCTCAGGTGTGGAGCATCTGATCATATGATTGAATTGTGTCCACATTTGTACCCAAAGGCTTCGTAAGTTACCCATGTGCCTTTGGTGATTGAGGCTCAGAAGGGACCAGCAATGGCAGTCTGACCCTAATTTAGCGTCCTCTTCCAATGCAGTCTCAGTATTTCTAGCATTAGCGTCCATTACAGTATACCAAAGCTCAGTAAGTTGGACAGAACCAGCAATAGGCCAGAGCAACAGTCTCAAGGCCTGTGCATAGAGAGTTTGGCATTTTAGAGCAGATGTTGGCCAAGGGCGGTTAGATTGTAGGTAATATCCTGAGCCTTTCCTTCAGTCTTATTATTTCCTTGGGTTTCGCATACTCGACGAGTGAAGGCAAGTTTCTCATCCTACTCTTCCACCTCCGTATACTGTGATATGTGATATCTATCTTGTGTCATGATTGTGAAGGTACTTCCTGGGCAGAGTTATCTTCTCGATTAAGTCATTGGTACTGAATTACCTTGAGACTTGACCCTTGTCCATTTTGTGAGTCAGCGTAGTCCAGCGAGGACGATCCCTACCCAGCTGACTCAGGAGACATATTTATTCAAATGCCTCCATCCCTCATATTTTTGGCTATGTTTATTGCTTACGTATTTATTTATAGGTGATGTTGTTTTAATTATCTATCTATATGCCCTGTTTGGTTTTGATATTGAGCTAGCTACATTTTCTTAAGTTTGTTCTAGTATTGGTGTCCAATTCGACTAGCTTTAGTGAAATTCTGAGGAAAAAAATTTCTAAGGAGGGTTGAGTTGTCAGGTTCGTTCCTGGATTTCGTATTCATGGTTTTTTGGTATTTAAATTTTTTTCTGAAAATTAAATTTATACTGTGTTTTGTATTTTCGTGTAACATGCATTTGTATTTTTGTGATATGTATTTTTGTTTTGATATGTTAGACTACCCTAGACTAGTAGAACACCCATTGGCATTGCCATAGACCCGTGCTAGGACCAGTGCATAGAATAAAAATTCAGAGTTTTTTTGAAAAGGGGTTTTAGCAGTCAAACCAGATTATTCGACGGTATTCCGCGGAACATCGCCGAATTTTTCGATCGACAGCTATTAACTTATCCCAATGGTTTTTTTAACGAAGACACCCTTTAGACCATTGGTTTCTTGATTTTGTTGGGATGGATGATATTACATGAGGGAGACATGGATCAAAGAGGTGGTACATCCAAAGGCCCTCATTCATTTCTTTTTCCATATATTAACCTCTCCATTTTCTCTCTCTTCCTCTTTTCTCTC
Source organism: Iris macrosiphon (assembly GCA_036927795.1). Lineage (NCBI taxonomy): Eukaryota > Viridiplantae > Streptophyta > Magnoliopsida > Asparagales > Iridaceae > Iris > Iris macrosiphon. The sequence goes on from JAYESA010000004.1 coordinate 118,811,948, forward strand.
TTTCATTTTTCTCCCTATTATTTCTTGCTTGAGTAGAGCTTGGAGGCTTGCCCTTGGAGCTTGGAGTTGTGCTAACCCCTAGTAGGAGCTTAAGTTTATAGCTTGGAAGTTACTCAAAGCAAGTGCATCTTGCTCAAAGTGAATGTAAATCTTGATTTTTTTTTAATTCAGTTTTTCTTTGAATCTTAAATATTTTTAGTCAATAATTTAGATATTTAGATTTTTCATCTTTAGTATATGGCAATTTTTATTTTAACCAATAATTTTGAGTAGATCTAAGTCTCTAAGTAGTATTTTTAGGATATTTTATGAAATTAATCTTTTAAAACTCAAATTTTGTGCAAAATAATGCTCCCATGTTGTAGGAAATTCAATTTTATTTAATTTTGACCTATGCAAATATGAATTTAGAGTTAAAATGAGATTTTTATGGCCGAAATAAGTTGTAAGATTTTTTCGAGTTTCTGCTGATGTGACCATTCGAAAATCTGTCAGTAATCTGCGAAAATTCGTCAAAAAATTTGACTTGTGGTCCAAAACTTGCTTTTTGTGACGGATAATCTGCAAAAATTTGTCGGTAATCCAAATTAGGTTGAATTAGGCTGTTTTGAGCTTGTTTTGTCCGTTTTTGCCCATTTTTTGCTCATTTTTTCCAATGTTTTGATTACTTAGCATAATATTATGATTTTATATAGTTTTGGAAAATTATTTTCCCTATTTTCTTAACACGAGCCTAAGTTCTTCTCAACACCGTAAAATATTTTTGTGTGTTTAATCTATTGCATCTTGGCATTGGATAATCGAGTGTGAGTATTGCCCAATGTATCACGTATTATGAATTATAAGAACATTCGCCAGTGATATCTCACTAATTACTCATGCCCATAGATCATCATTCTAGGATGATTCTCGAGTGTCCACAACTTGAGAGTCAAAAATAAATCTTATAAGATAATTGACTAGTAAACTAATATAGATCATTGGTATGGGAGGACATTCACACTACCGGCTACCCCAATTCCCAAGGGCCCCATAAGGCATGGCTCAACCCTGCTAGGCAAGTGCTCCATGACCTACCAAGTAGTTGTTGGCCCATCTAGTCATGGTCAACCTGATTTTGATGATTAACTAAACTATGGTTCGATACACTGCAATGTGATTCAACTAAAGACTGCTGCTACGTCACTACGACAACGTCAAAGCTGCTACTTCACAAGAAGATTGCTACCATCATGTCTGGTTATATTTTATATTTTGTTCTATATTTTAAACTTTATGTTGAGTCTAGGATATGTAAATCGGATCACATTTTGGCAACTAGATGCACCCTAATCCAAAGTCCAAAGTCCACTCAAATTGAACCTACCCAAACCCAGACCTAACCTACATTCGAATCCAACCAACTAACTAGATCAAACCCTGTCAAAACAAGCCCGAAACAAACCAAAAATATTCTAAAAATAGAGTAACCGAACTCAGATTGAGTTCACCCCGAACTCTTGTCAAACTCGGTTAGGTTAAACCAAAAAACCCTAGTCAGACTCCTCTTCTGGATGACCAAGCTTCTAACGTTCAAATTTATGAACGTTTGAGTACATGACCGAACTCGGTCTCAGAAAACCCTATAAATAGAGATAAGTTTTGACTATTTCAATCATCAACTCATTCACTCAATCCTTTCCCATCTACTCTTGAGTAATATTCTGAGCCTAAACTTGCATATTCCCAAGATAACCCTCCAGTCTTCTAGTGCCTAGTGCGATCTCGGTTAGAATCATGTCTCGAGTTATAACAAACTTGAAAATTCAAGTTTGTTTTTACAAAGTCTGAAGTACGTGTCCTTCGGATCAAAGCACGTGGTTGTAAGAAGTCGACAAGCCTTCGGATCAAAGCTTATGGTGTATTCGCTATTTGTTACAATAGTGAATTTATCTCCGGACTGGACTAGTCCTCCACGAAAAAAACCAGTATAAAATCTCGGTATTTGTGTTTGCTTTTCTGAACTATATTTACATTTTCATATACTTTCTATATTGATCCTATATCTTAGTTGGTGCCTTAGCCTTTAAACTTTTGTTAGGTTATTATTTTCTGATGCACTATATTCACCCCCCCCCCCCTTCCACCTCTAGAGTTTCCATATCGATCCCTCAATTGGTGTCAGAGTTTAGTTCTTTTGATATAGGCTTAACTACCTAGAGCATTACTTATGGCAACAATGAAACCCATTTACACCAACAATGGTGAAGGCCGGTCCACAAATAGGCCACCCATATTTGATGGGACCAACTACACGTATTGAAGAACACATATGAGCTTCTATCTCAAGTCACTAGATTTTGACCTATGGTCAATTATTATTAATGGCTACAAAAAAATGGCTAGAATTGTTGTTGATGGTAACATTATATAAAAGGCTAATGATAAATATACTGATCTAGAAAAAAAATAAGCCAGTCTTAATGCATTATTTTGTGTTGTAGACATGACTGAATTTAATATAGTATCTACTTGCAACACTTCATACGAGGTCTGGAATTTTCTTGAGGTAACTCATGAAGAAACTTCACAAGTGAAGAAATCCAAGATCAGTATGCTTACACAAGAATATGAGAGATTCAAAATGAAGCCTAATGAGACTATCATAAAAATGTTTACTTATTCTCTTGATATTGTTGATCCTCTTTTCTATTAGTAAGGATTACAATAATCATGAGAAGATACGCAAGCTGCTTATGGGACTCACCAAGAAATGGAACCCCAAGGGGTACTACAATCATTGAAGGAAATGACCTCACTATCATGACTCTTGAGACACTTATGGGCAAGCTTATGACACATGAGCTGGATCTAAAAAATTTTGAAGAATCAACGCCAAAGGGGAAGACCATAGCCTTCAAAGCACATCACAAGAAGGTCTCTAATGATAAAAGTGAGGAGGACAGTTCAGATGATGAACCAATGGACCTAGTTTCTAGGAACTTCATAAAACTCTTGAATTTAAAAAGATCATACTGAGAGAAGGAATACAAAGATGCCAATGATGAAGAACCTTTGTGTTACAACTACAAGAAGTCAGGCCATATAAAGAAGGAATGTCCTACAACCAAGAAGGGGAATCACTACGAACGCTCAAGCAAAAGAGGATCATCTTCACACAAATATGCTAACACAAGAATATGGAGCTAGCGACTCATAGGAAGAAGAAAATCCTTGTAATGCTACAAACATATATCTAATGGCATTCGATCAGGTATCGACTAACCCCCTCTATGAAGATTTCACCTTTGATGAATTATATGATATTTTTTATGACTTATTAGAAGATCATAGAAATGTGAGGAATAAGAACAAACAAGTTAGGAAGGATTATCAATAAATACAGGCTTAGTATGAGAAACAATCTATTTTACTAAGTGAGATTAGAGAGACACCTTCCACTAGTGACACGGAAGAACTATCTACACTTAAGTTGAGTTTGCACGATGCTCAAGAATGTATTGAGAAAAAGACATAAGAATATGCAAAGCTCAATGAAGCGTATGAGATAGAAAAAAAGAAGTATAATATAGCTACACTTAGAATTAATGCTTTTACTGCAAAATATGATAAAATGTATGCCATCTCTAAAAACTTAGAGATTAGATTGGAAAAATAGGTCAAACAACCTACTACTCAGTCTAACAGGGGACACATAGCTAAACACAAGAGCACTCACAACAAAACACCGGCAAGCAAAATAAATGCTTCACACAATCACGCATTCTATTATAAGTTTCCAAGAAAGACATAATATACTACTTCATATACTTATATCTATACTGCTACACCAAGCACTAACACTACTGCTACTTGTCATTATTATAGTCAGAAAGGACACATCTTACAATAATGTAGAGTTAAAAAATTGGTAGATATGAATATATATGTTTGGGTTCCAAAAGCTAACATATGAGGACCCTCAAAGAAATGGATACCAAAGGTTACATCTTCAACTTGTGTTGTAGGTGGACCAACCATCGCATGCTAGAAGCAAATGGATTCTCGATAGTGGTTGCTCACGATATATGACCGGTGATGCTATCCTATTTGCAACACTATCGATGAAGAAAGAATGGTACGTCTCCTTCAGTAATAATATTAGAAGTTATATCATAGGTAATGGTAACATTGGTATTCCTTCTTATCCTGTAATAAAATATATATATTTAGTAACAGAATTAAAACTTAACCTACTCAGTATCAGTCACCTGGTTGACCATGGTTATGGCATTAATTTTGTGAAAGGCAAATGTTCTATAATTGATGGATCAACTGTAAAGTTATTTTTAAAGGTATTAGGAAAGATAATATATATTTTTTCTATCTTTAAGAGAATACTAACAATGCAGGAAGATACCTTTATGCTTACAAGGATGAAAGTTAGATATGGCATATGTATCTAGGACACATGAACACAATTGCAAGACTATCCTCAAAAAAACTAGTAAGAGATATGTCGGATATCACTTTTAAGAAAGATATGGTATGTGTTGATTGTGAAAAGAACAAGGCAACCAGATCCTCTTTTAAATCAATAAATATTGTAAATACCTCTAGACCACTTCAACTATTACATATGAATTTTTTTTGGACATAGCAGAGTCGCCCGTCTTAGCAGTAAGTTCTATGATTTTATAATTGTTGAAGACTTTTCTAGATTTACTTGGGTTTATTTTCTTGCAAATAAAAATGAAGTTTTTTCTGCAATTATAGCATTTTACAAAAAGGTTCAAAACGAAAAAAGCTTTATGATTACTCTAATCAGAAGTGATCATGGAGGCGAATTCAAAAATACTAATTTAAAAAACGTGTGTGATTCTAATAGTTTTTTACATGAATTTTCTTATCATAGAACTCCTCAACAGAATGGTGTTGTGGAGCGAAAGAATAGAACTCTTGGCGATATGGCTAGAGTCATGTTTAATCAATTCAATCTTCTAAAATATTTTTGCGTTGAAGCTATAAATATAGCATGCCATATTTTGTATAGGGTTCTAATTTGACCTATATCGAAGAAAACTCTCTCTATGAGAATTATACATTAGAAGAATCTTTTTGGTCTTCCAATATCAATAGGTTGATTGTTTCGCTCATGTAGATTTGGTTTGGTAGAACTCCAACTATTTGTCACTTTAAAGTTTTTTGATGTAGATGTTTCATTTTAAACACCAAGGATAACTTGGAAATTTTTGATTCAAAAGCTGATAAAGGTATTTTTATTGGCATGCTACAAAGAGTAAAGGTTTTAGAGTTTTCAATAAGCAATCATTGATTGTTGAAGAATCGATTAACGTTACTTTTGATAAGCTTAACAGTCAAGTACCCAGTGACAGTGATGATGAAGATGTCAGAATAACGTCCAGCAAAGCACCTGAAGATACAACAACTGGTACAAGCTATCTAAAAATTTGCCAAAGAGAATGTGATTCATGGCCGATCATCCAGAAGACTTGGTAATAGGTGATGTATCAAAAGGAGTAAGAACGCGTTCTTCAAATAAAGATATTATTGCAAATATAGCTTTTATTTCACAAATCGAACCTAAAAATATTGAAGAAGCTTTCACTAATGAGTTTTGGATTTCTGTTATGTAAGAGGAATTGAACCAATTTGAGAGAAATCAAGTTTGGGAACTTGTTTCTAGACCTAGTGATTACTCTGTAATTGGCACCAAGTGTGTATTTCAAAAAAAGCAGTGAGGATGGACAAGTCACGTAACAAAGCACGTCTCGTAGCTTAAGGCTATAATAAAAAAGAAGGCATTGACTATGACGAGACGTAAGCTTCTGTTCTGAGACTTGAGTCCATTTGCATGCTTTTTGTTTTTGATAGTTTTCACAACTTCAAATTATTTCAAATGGATGCCAAAAGTGCTTTTCTAAATGGTTTTATTAATGAAGAAGTTTTCGTAGAGCAACCCCCTGGTTTTGAAGATTTTAAATTTCTAATTCACATTTTTAAGTTACGAAAGGCTCTATTTGGACTCAAACAAGCCCCTCGTGCCTGGTATGAGCGTTTTAGCTTCTTTCTACTTTAAAATAGTTTTTCAAAAAAGAAAGTTGACACGATAATTTTTTATTAAAGCACAAGATGATAATCTCTTATTAGTGTAAATATATGTAGATGATATCATATTCGGTTCAACTAATGAGATACTTTGTGAAGAATTTGCTAAGTGTATGCAGAGTGAATTCAAAATAAGCATCATGGGAGACAACTCAACTTCTTCCTCGGATTACAAATCAAGCAAAATTCACAGAGAACTTTCATTAATCAAGCCAAGTACACGAAGGATTTGCTAAAGAAGTTTGACATGGACAACACAAAACCTATCGGCACTCCAAATGTGACATCTACTAAGCTTTACCTTGATAAAAATGGCAAACCGGTCGACACATGTAAGTATCGAGGTATTACTGATAGTTTACTTTATTTAACTGTTAGTCGTGCTGATATAATATTTAGTGTCTGCCTATGTGCTAGATATTAGGCTAACACTAAGGAATCATATTTGTGCACATTTAAGTGTATATCTCGATACCTTAAAGGCACTTTGATATTCGGCTAATGGTATCCTAATACTACGTCCTTTAACCTTATAGGTTATTCGAATGCTAATTTTACCGGATGCAAAGTTGATAGTAAAAGTACCAACAATACTTGTTATTTCCTAGGCAAGGCATTAGTCTCTTGGTTCAGTAAGAAAAAAATTATGTCGCATTATAAACTACTAGAGCTGAGTATATAGTTGTAGGACGTTGTTGTGCACAAATTTTGTAGATGAAACAAACCCTAGAAAACTACAACATATGTTATAAGAATATTCTTATTTACTGTGACAACACTAGCACTATTAATCTCACAAAGAACCCAATATGTTATTCACGGTCTAAACACATAGAAATAAGATGCCACTTTCTAAGAGATCATCAGTTACACGGAGATATATTCTTATAATTTGTTGGCACAGAACATAAACTTGCATACATCTTTACTAAACTCCTAGCCAAATGTCGTTTTAACTTTATTCATCGCGAATTAGGGATTTTGGATTCGACTGCGATAGAATTTGTACATATTTCTTATTAATCTAAGTTCTTTAAATGTAACGATTATTTTGGGTACACATTGAAAGGGTTCATTTATGAAAGAGATATAAATATCCTTAAGCGACACGGTATTTAAGCGTCTTCAGACCACCTCTAGCTGGCCCTACGGCTAATCCAAGATGTTCAATACTTTATAGAATAAAGATTGATTAAGCTATATTTAAAAACTATTTTCAGTAAATTCAAGCTCCATTCTATGACTTAAAAAGTTTGAACTACAAATTCATATATAAAGAATAGATGTTTCATACAAAATGAATCATGGTTCAAATGAACCGACTTCGGGCAGAGTTCGGGCCAAACTTGGTTGCCTCTATTCCAAAATTCAAATTGTGTGCGTCCCACTTCTTATATGTGGCTACAAGTATCTAATCTACCCTATTTTCGGGATCAAACGACAGTAGCCACCCTCTTATTCATCTTCAACCCCCAAAACCCTAGGTTTTAGAAACCCTAGTTCTTGGATCTCTCTCCTCAGGTGGGTTCAATTCTTCGAAGTTGAGATATGTGCTTATTTTGCCATTCTATACTATTTTTTGAGGTATAATTTATATTCTCTTCCAATTTTTACAATGGCTCCAAAATTGTTTATGAAAAAAAGAAAGGTTGGTGAAGCCTCTTCATCCAATCCTCCTCAAGAGGAGAAATCTCATTCATTGTTTAGTCCATCCATGCCCGATGAGGGTAATTTTGATGGACATATCTTGAGTCTTCCATTGAAAGGTTCGACGATTTTCGTGAAATGAACGTCTACACTTGAAATCCTTTGAACTTTACTGTGTTTTTGACCTATCTACCCAATTTTAGGGATCTTGGATTAGAAGAAATTGTTGTTACATGACACCGCATTTATTTAAATATTATTTGCATATTTTATTACAATTTGTCATGTGCACATGAGACTATACGATTACGAGTTGGTGGTATTGATATTCAATTTGATGATGATGACTTGGGGGAGAAACTTAGCATTCCTAATGAAGGTGAACCCCTAGTTAAAATCACCAAATTTAATTTTCAAAATGACTTGACTCTTGACTCGTTTAGAGACTCGATGTGTAATCCCAATCCTCATCCATCCGAATGTCTTTGTCCTAAGCATTTGAACAACTGATTTTATGAGTTGCATCGTATGGTATTTTTTGTCATCATCCCCAAATACTCTCCAACTGATGAAATTGCTATATTGGATATGACTTCACTTTACCATTTGCATTTTGGTATTTTATTCAGTCTTCCTAAGACTGTTATTGAGGCTATGGTTCAATATCGTAAAAACAAGCACAATCTACTTTATCATATGTACTTGCCTATTATCTTTTATCATTTCCAAATTGTACTCTTCTTCCAACTTTTTTTGATCCTGCTGAAGGTGACTCATCTGGTCATCCTGATGCTCCTCCTGCTCCTCACCTGCTGCACCAGCTACTCCTCTTTCCACACTAGACTCCATCTGGGCTATGCTCCAGGATCATTTCTGATTGGAAGATGATCGTTACCCCTCATTGGACTATCGTACCACTCTCCGGCCCAGGCTATATCCAACACATTGACGGATATTCTGTTTGGTTTATCTCAGCATCCAGTCGGACCATTTCCAGCAGCTCGTGATCCTACTCGATCTAGTTATCGTATTGATGACCCCTTCGTTCAGCGATACTTTGACCTAGTCGCAGCCTGCTATGATCCCAACCGTTAAGAAGATACCGGTGATGATCAGTAGTCGTTGTAGAGCTTCTGATGCTTGGATATTAGTGAAATAGATCTTGATGATGTTCTTCTTAAGTATTAGTTTGGTCTACTATGTTCTAGTTTGATTTACTATGTTTGGCACATTATGTTTAGTTTTTACTATGTTTTAGTTTGGCTATGCCATGAACTACTATGCTTTCATTATTTTAGTTGTGACAAGACTATGGTTTGATTATCTAGTTTTGATTCTGGATTCTACTTAAATGCAATAATATCTACTACTTAGTTCATTCTATATTTTAATTTTAAACTGTTATATTTTATATTATGTGTTTCTACTTCATTTTTGTGTTTTTATTGTCGATATTGCTTCATATTTTACGGGAGAGTAATACATTTCGATGAAGTGACAACGTGGGAGACACACTGATACTTCAAATTGCCACTGATGAACAAGGACGATAGACGATAGTTCTAGTTTCTACAAATGTCTTCACGCTCTCATTGCGGGGGAGTAACACTATTTGAAGTTATCGCTACCAATTTTATATTGTCGTATCAGTCACAATTTGTCAATTATCGAAATAGGTGAGATTATTGGCCCATCTGGTCATGGTCTGTCATGACCCATCCCCGAATAAGCGTGCATGGGTCGTAGGTACGTCCAGCCTATGCCACAGCATTGACGGTAGAATGATATATTGGTATACATCTATCAATATTGATCATCAACATATAATGGCATCTCAATGAATATAAATACTCAATCAAAGAATCTATAAGGAATAACAACACATGAATATGATATAAAAAGGACATAATAAGAGTCAATATATCTCACAAGACTAATAATATTCAAATGAGTCTCCAAAAGTATATAAGAAACTAATATCAAATTTGGAGACAAATCCAGTACAATAATCTGTCTATCTACTGAACTATAGCAATGTGTCATCGGCCTCAACTGGGATGAGTTCCTCCTGAGCCACAGTCTCTAGCTCTAGGCCTACTATGTCCTGAGGCCCGTAGTGAGTGGGATACCACTCCTCAGTGTCATCTGGAAAAAAAATATTCAGTCAAGATTGGAGCGAAGTACACCTCTAACAGCAGTTCCAATAAATGATAAAGACTATATAGCAGTAAATAGAGGAAATATATAAGATAAATAGAGCATGGCAAAAAATATACAGGAATAAGGAATGCAGAAAATACATAAAAGAGATATGAGCATCATATATATGAGTCAGGAAATACAACTAACTAAGTGAGTGAGTACTAGCTTCAACATGTTATCGGCTTTGGAACTTTTGTTCAGGAATCATGGCATGATTAATCATACGCGTGGTGTATGATTAACATTATGCAGAAAAACATGAACTGCGGGGGTATGATTACATATCTACACTAACACCCCCGCCCCCAACTGGTACAGTAGATCCAACCATGGCACGCTACGACACGGGATTCTCTGAGACGGTAGCTAGTCTTCCGAGGAATCAGTGTCCATATAAGTACAAGAATAACAAGGTTTACATAGGATACGCCAAGAACCAACAGGAATAACATCTCATGACGGGATCCAAAAATACCAATCGGAGTAACTATGTCAAGAAGTCAAGGATATCTACACTAGATACGAGAAACATAGAAGATATCATAAACGAAAAATTATCAGAGAATATACTCATCTGGAATCCGGTATGAAATATCAATGGTATCTGTAACAGTGCCTCAAAATCCTAAATATAGAATATCATATCAATACAGTATTTTAAAATAATAAAAAAGTTAAACTAGTCAAATTTTAGGTCTTTAGGACATCTCTAAGTCAAACTAGGCCAAAATAGTCAAACTATGTCAACTCTAGGTTAAACTACTCAAACTTGATCAAACTAGTCATTTCTAGGTTGTATTAGCCTATATCTAAGTTATTGGGTCCATACACTGCTTATCTAGGCTATATTAGCTATCTTTAGCTAACACTAACTTAGTATCGATTACCTTGGCTTTGAACCATCTTGGTATCGATATCTAACTACCCTCTTGATACCCAATACCAACATCTAAAGATATGACCAATACCTATATTACCTTGGTGTTATCTCCAAGTAACTCTAAACTAGTATCAATCCTAATATTAACCAATACTTTATATATACACTAACTAGTATATGACTAACTAAACTAACTGATATCATATTAATATCATATACAAACCCATCTAATAACAATAACTTATACTACTATTAACGAACACGTACTAACTTAGAATTGATACTAACTTAACACTAACTTTCTAGTACCCTAACTGATACCTACTTATTAACATATATACTCATTCAACCCATATACTAACTTACCTTATATATACTAACTAATTTACTCACATAACTGATATTACAACATACCTACAATACACTACTAACTATTAACTCTAACTTATCTAACTTAACTCATCTACTATACTCCGTACTAACTAACAACCCAACTGTGGCTACTCTACATATACGACTGATACAACCCCTTCCTAATGCAACTAATCAGTTGCAATTGCACAGAAACCCAACTCCCTAACCATTATCTGCTGCTGCCTCCCCATCTCTTATCACCTACATACTGCTCTGGACAGCAGCCACTGCAGTGAATATGGCCACAGATGCTACTCTCACAGCTATACCCAATAGTCCATTTGGGACAGACCTTTCCCGACCCCTAACCTGAGTACTGTTGCTGCCTACAACCTCTTATGCACTACACAAGGATCTCATCTACTGTCTAGCTGCCCACTACTCAAAGAACCCACAACACACACAAGTACATGACAGTCCTCCTCATGACTGAACACAAGATTTTAACATATAATTAACTAAACACTAATATATATATATATATATAGATATAATTTTTTTGGCTCCTAAATCAACCCATCTACATTACCGCAAGAGCACCCAGCCGAGTGCCATGCCCCGCTGCCCCCATGCACCGTGGTGTTTCCAATGCACCAAGACCCCAAGTGCATATGTATATATATATATATATATATATATATATATATATATATATATATATATATATATATATATATATATATATATATCAATGAACACATAGATATATATATATCTACTATAACTAATTAAAGAGCAAAAATACCAATTAGAATCTTAAATACACTCATAAGCAATATATCGAACACAAGGAGTGCATCACACCCGTATCACACTAGATCTATGATACGCTTGTGATATGCCATTGATACTCTCCCAAATCAACACCCAATGCACCACAATCGATGTGAATAAGCCTAAAATCATAATTAAGAGCAATATAAAGTGCTAGCTACCCATCTATGTGCTCATGGTAAAATATGACATATGTAGACTCTCGTGTCAAATAAAACCCCCAAATTAATATGTGTCACAAAATATCATGACACGGCCTACTCGTATCCAATTGTGGATACGACACTAGTCTCATACAATCAAACTAATGTCAATTTGGTCCACTTGACCTATTGACAAACACATGGTGCAATAATCTTGAATTTTCTCCAAATTGGGCACAAATCATATTATAACAATCACAATAGGGGTCCCTAGAGGTCAACTATTCTTCCTATAGGTAGCCCTAGTTCATAGGTGGGTTCCTAATGATTCAACTAGGGAATTTGAGTCTAAATAGAAGGAAAAAACTGAATTATACTTATTGGAAGATGGATTCCCAATGCAATTCTCCAATTAGACTCAAAGGGGCCTCAACTTGTGCAATCTCCTCCTTCTTGAAAATCCTTCCCTCCTCCTTGCTTCTAGAGCTCCTAATGGTGAAGTAGGGATGAAATTGGAAGGGATTTGGTAAGAATTTGGTGTAGGAATAAAAAAAATTTGGAGAAAACACAAAGTGGAAGAAAAATAAAATAAAATGGAATGGGGGAGAGAGAATCTCTCCTCTCTTAAGGGGCCGACCACTACTTGGCCTCCAAGTAATTGTGTAATGACATAATTACCCCCATGGGCTTGTCATGATAGATTTTAATTAAGGAGGAAACTTCTACTCCTAATGGATGTTTAATTAAAATACTAACTAATCCAAAGGGGTGACTAATTATTGGGCCCAAATGAGTCTAACTTAAATGTTGGTCAATGGTTCATAACAAGTCTAGATAGGTCTACTAACACAAGTCCAATAAATAGTATAGCCTTCTAAAAATAATTAAATAATATAATAATTAAATGTATAACAAGCACATTAAATAAAAACTAATAAAATAACCAAAATATCCCTAGTCTGAAAATATGGTACTGACAAGTCTACCCTCCTTTAAAATAATTTTGTCCTCGAATTTAAAAAATGAAACTATCACTAGAAAAGCAAAACAGAACAAGAAAGAATAATACCTCAAGGCTCAAACAGATAAGGGTACCGCTCGCGCATTTCATCCTCCCTCTCCCAGGTAGACTCACCCGGAGAGTGATGCCTCAATGTGATATGCACCAAAGGAATGGTCTGGTTCCTCAGCACCTTCTCTCTACGATCCAGAATCTCAACTGGCTACTCTAGATAGCTGAGAGTCGGGCCCACCTCGATCTCTGAGTGATCCAATACGTGACTAGGATCAGCCACGTACCATCTCATCTACGACACGTGAAACACGTTATGAACTCCCTCCAATGCAGGCGACAATTCTAGTCGGTAGGCCACTGCACCGACCCTTTCAAGAATACCGAAGGGTCCGATGTACCGCGGACTAAGCTTCCCGCATCCACCAAAGCGAATCGTGCCTCGTGTCGGAGAAATTCTCAGAAATACCATATCTCCAACCGAGGAAAAAATAAAGCCTTAAGAACTTAATCTATAACAAACAACCAAAAGCAAACACAAACACAAAATCTAAACAATACCTCAAACTCCAAGGGTTTCCGGTGGCTATCGGCCTAATACCGCTGTCTATTCTACTCCACCCGAAGTCTATCTCTAATTATCTTGACCTTCTCTGCTACATCCATAACCATCTCAAGCCCTAGCAAATCTCTCTCTCTCTCTCTCTCTGATATCGTCCTAAGACAAGGGAGTGTGACACCTCCGACCGTACAGAGCCTCGAATGGTGACATCTCTATATTGGCCTGGTAGTTGTTTTTCTAAGCAAACTCTACCAAATTGAGATAGTCCTTCCAAGATCCTCTAAAATCTAGAACACAGGTGAGTAGCATATCCTCGAGAGTCTGAATAGTCTTCTCCGACTGCCCATCCGTCTGAGGGTGATATGCAGTACTGAACTTGAGCTGGGTGCCCAAGCTAGCCTATAGACTCCTCCAGAAGTAAGAAGTGAAACTACTATCCCGATCTGAGACTGCTAACGGAAACTCCATGTAGCCTAACGATCTTTCTCATATACATCTCTGCTAGTTTCTCCATAGACAAACCCACCTTGAAAGGAAAAAAGTGGGCCGATTTGGTCAACCTGTCAACGATGACCCAAACCGTATTTTTTTCTCCTAGAGATCGTGAAAGTCTGAACACAAAATCTATATTAATGTGCTCCCACTTCCACTCTAGAATGCGTAATGGCTGAAAAAAATACATCGGGTCTCTGTCTCTCTGCTTTCACATGCTGGCACACTAAGCATCTGGATACAAATGGTGCCACCTCCTGCTTCATGCCATACCACCACACAGTCTCTCGCATATCCTGATACATCTTGTTGGCACCTGGATGCATAGAATATTAAAGTGATGTGCTTCCTACAATACCTCCTCTTGCAACTCTCTACTAGGCACACACAATCTAGTATCGTACCGCAATGAACAATCCTCAGCAATGGTAAAAGCATCCGTCAATCCTGCTCGAACCTGTTCTCTGATGATCCTCAGAAACACATCCTCATACTGGGATGACTTGATCCTATCCATCAATTCTAAATGTATCTGCAAACCCCATATATGTATCTCAATACCAGGAATCACATATGTATCTCAATACCAGGAATCACTACCTCAATATCTAGGCTCTCCAAATCTGTCAACAGGTGTCTATCCGTCGTCAAGCACATAGCTACCGGATACCTGCTCAAGGCATTGGCAGCTACGTTGGCCTTCCCTGGGTGATACTGTAATAAAATTTTGAAGTCCTTCATCAAATTCAACTACCGTATCTGCCTCATGTTCAGCTCTTTCTAGGTAAACATGTACTTTAAGCTATTATGGTCGGTAAAGATCTCCATACGCTCTCTATACAAATAGTGTTTCTATAGCTTCAGATCAAAAATGACCGTTGCCAACTCCAAATCATGGGTAGGATAGTTCTTCTAATGCGAAAGAAATTGCATGGATGCATAGGCAATCACCTTTCCATTCTGCTGAAGAACACAACCCAAACCTTTTTTTGAAGCATCACTATAGATAGGAAATCCTCCTGACCCTGATGGCAACATCAAAATAGGAGCTGACGTCAACCTCTTCTTCAGCTCATCAAAAGTAGTCTGGCACTCCTCGGTCCAGACAAACTCCACGTCCTTCCTGGTATGTCTGCTCATTGGCCCAGCAATCCTGAAAAAATCTTGCACAAACTTTATGTAGTAGCCTGCCAGATCCAAGAAACTCCTAATCTCTGCCACTGAACTTGGAGTAGTCCAAGACTCCACTGTTGTGATCTTCTTTAGATCCACCGAGATCCCATCACCAGTCACAACATGCCCCAAGAACTCCACCTTGTCCAGGAAGAACTCATACTTCGATAGCTTTCCATACAGCTTCTTCTTCCTGAGAGTCTCCAATACAATCCTCATGTGCTCCTCATGCTCCTCTTGCATCTTCGAGTAGATGAGAATGTCATCGATGAACACCACCATGAACTTGTCAAGGTACTGGTGGAACACCTTGTTCATCAAATTTATAAATATCGTTGGGACATTAGTCAACCTAAACTGCATCACAAGGAACTCGTACTGGCCATACCGAGTCCAAAAAGCAGTCTTCGAAATGTCACCCTTCTTCACTTTCACCTGGTGGTAGCCTGACCTCAGATCTATCTTCAAAAATACCTTTGTGCCGCTCAACCGATCGAAGAGATCATCAATCCTCTTTAATCGATGCACATACGCACCAATCTATCCTTCTTCGATACAAACAATATTGGGGCTCCCCACGGTGAAGAGATAGATCTGATAAACCTTTTATCTTATAGCTTCTCCACTTACTTCTTTAACTCGTCTATCTCGCTGTTGTTGATTCTATAGACATGCTGTAAAATTGGCTCTGCACCTGGCACCAAGTCTATAGAAAACTCAATATCTCGATCTGGCGGTAATCTTGACAACTTCTCTGAAAACATATCCAAGAATTCTGCTATCAAAGGATAAGGCAACTCCTTATCTTCCACCATTTCTCCACAGATAATGCCTTCACTCTACTCTGAAGCTCCTCTGGCAAACTCGAACTCTGGCTCTCCTGGCGGACTGGACAAAACTCTACTTCCTTTGCAATCTATACTAGCATGGTGTGCCTACTCAACCAATCCATCTCGAGTACAATATCGTAGCTCAGAAGTAGCATTACGAGTAGACACACACTCAGCTCCCGGCCTCCTAAGGTAACTCTCTGATCCTTGCAAACATCATTAAACAGGATAATGCCTCCCCCGGTCATGATCTTGTAAGTCCTACTTAAAGACTCAGCTACAAAATGATGCTTGAGAGCAAAAGCAGCAGACACAAAGCTATGAGATGCACCACTATCAAACAATGCTAAAGCTGGAATAGAATCAAGAAGAACAGAACTTGCAATGACATCTCTGGTGGGCTCGATCTCCTCGACCATCATGGCGAACGGTCAACCCTGAGATGCACTCTTATGATGCTGGTGTTGGGTGAAATGCTGCAGCTGGGTGGAAAGTGGTCCCCTCAGCTGTACTACAGGTGGCCTCGCCGGGGCTCTCTGAGTTGGAGCTGCTCCCTGAGCTGTACAACGTGGAGAATTGGGACAATCTCTCATCTAATTTTCCTCAGTGCCATAATACAAACAAACTCCCAACCTTCTCCTACAAACCTCCCAGATATGGTCGGACTTCTTACAGTAGTGGCAGGGAGCCTGAGGTATATGTCTCTGCTGGGGTGCCTGATGAACCGGTGCCCTAGCTGGAGACTGGAACTGCTGTGGCTCTGAAAAGTTCTCTGTTGGAGCTGGAGACGCTTGGCAGGTCCCGTACTGCTACTAGCTCCACCCAAGATATCGTGATTCCTCTTGGGCCTCAAGCTCAGATCCCTCTCGACTTTGCGTGCCTCCGCAAGAATTGTTGAATAAATCTCATGAATAGATGAGATGAGGACCTTTACCTCCTATTTTAGGCCCTCCCGAAAAAGACTCGCTCTTATATCCAGGTCTCGCACCATATGCTCCGTGTAGCGGCTTAGCCTGCCGAATTTTGTGGTATACTCCTCTACTGACATACTTCCTTGCTGGAGGTTCTGAAACTAACGTGCGAAGTCCAATCTATCAGTAGGGGTGGAGAACTTCTTCTTGAAAAGGTCTTTGAAACTCTCCCAAGCCTGCTCAGGATCAGCAAGAAGCAGTTCATTCCTGAACCAAGTGCAAGTTATGTCTGTCATCTAGAGCCCAACTGCTTCAATCTTTAGGTCCTCTGTAAGATGAGACAGCCGCATGATACGCTCGATGTCCTTAAGCCAATCATCTGCATAGACGACGCCTTCCATCCCTCTGAAACCCTGAGGTCCCAACTTCTTAAAGTCATGTATGTTACCCGACTTGGGCTGGGTATCCTGCTGCTGGGCTGGAGTACCTCTCTCGACTGCTACTAAGGCAACCTGGTGAGCCCTCTCGATGCCCTCCCGTATCATGTCCATTTGCCTCTACTAAAACTCAGTCTGGGCTCTCTGAGCCTCTATCATATCCCTGAATAACGCAAATATCTGAGTCGCGTCAGTCGGTACTGGAGGTGGCGGAGGAAGATCCTCTGAACAGGAGGAGGACTCCCGAAAACAGCCAACACTCCAACAACTGGAAAAGTGACAGGAGCAGACTCTTTGACAGGTGGATGGTCAAAATTATCAACTACTCTCTCAACGACAGGCCGGGAGGTAGTGGATCTCTCGAAAGCTGTAGCTACTCCCGAACGGTAGAATCTAATCTTCGAGGACATCCTGAAGATAGATTAAAACAAGAAATAAGTCAATATGGCACAAGATTGAATATTATCAAGGGAGGATAGTTATAGTTCAAAGAATCAATATCAAAAAAGAATAGTTGTATTGAGACAATAGATTAGAAGTTTTCCTAATTGTGATTAAGTATCTCTCAGCCTATAGCCTATCTCCTATATCCTATAGCAGACTCGTAATTGCACTCTAAGTCTGAGCACGACTACGATATCGCACTACTTGCGACATCGGATACCTGCATGGGCCACTAATAAAAATGTGTCACGACCCGTCCCTGAATAATCGGGCATGGACAGTGGGTACGTCCAGCTTCCGCCGCAGCAGCGACGGTAGAACATTGTATTGGTATACTAAACTATCTATCAATATTGATCATCAATATATAATGACATCTCAATGAATATGAATATTCAATCACAGAATCTATAAAAAAGAACGCACGAATATGATATTAAGATGACAGAATAAGAGTCAATACATCTCACACGACTAATAATATCCAAATGAGTCTCTAAAAGTATATAAGAAACTAATGTCAAAGTTGGAGACAAATCCAGTACAATAATCTGAATATCTACTGAACTATAGACAATGTGTCATCGGCCTCAACTGGGATGAGTCCCTCCTGAGCCACAGTCTCTAGCTGTAGGCCTAATACGTCCTGAGGCCCGTAGTGAGTGGGATACCACTCCTCGGTGTCATTTGGGAAAAATATATCCAGTCAGGATTGGAGCAAAGTACACCTCTAACAACAGTTCCAATAAATGATAAAGACTATATAGCAGTAAATAGAGAGAATATACAAGATAAATAGAGCATCACTACTAGAAAAAGTCAAATTAGCGACGTCCAAAAATATCGCTAAATGACAAAAAAACGTCGTTAATCTCGTTTAGCGACGTAATTAGTGACGTTTTACAGAAGTCGAAAATCAGCACGTCGCTGAAAGAAAAAATATCGCTAAACGTCGCTATACCGACGTTTTTTAGCGACTTAAATGTGTCGCTAAATTAGCGACGTTTAGCGACGTAACATCACTAATTAGCGACATAAACGAACGTCGCTAAACGTCGCTAATTAGCGACTTATATAGCGACGTGACAGCGACGTCTTTAATGACCTGGCAGTACTGCCATGTCAACAATTTACGATGTACATCAACGTATTTAGCGACATGTTTAGCGACGTCATTAGCGACGTCTATTAACGTCGCTAATTAGCGACGTATTTAGCAACGTCTATAAATGTCGCTAAATACGTCGCTAATTTTACAAAAAAAAAGAATAATGAATTATTTTTAAACTATTATTCCTGTAATTTATGAATTTCTAATTAAAAATAGACTCGAAGCAACCCTCCGTTGAATTCTCTGGGTTCGCCGACCCCTTCGGTGGAACACTCAACACCGGTAAATTAACATCATTTAATATGAATAAAAAGTATCACAGTCATACAATACACACAAATATTATAGACAGACCTGGAGTAACCCTCCATTGAATTTTTTGCGTACGAAATAACACAAAAAGTATATAAAATATCACATTCACACAATACACACAAAATAAAAGTATCACAGTCACACAAAATGCATAATATATAAGTATCACAGTCACACAATGGGCATAATATATAAGTATCACAATCACACAATAACCACAATAAAATTTAATTAAACATCACAGTATCAATCTCGAGGATATCCAATACGCTGGGGCACATACCAGTCCCTCAGATACTGCGCATAAACAGCGTCTATGTAATCAATCTCCGCTATAGGTGCTGGGTGACTAGAACTCCCCGTCTGAGATACAGCCGCTATAGGTGCTGGGTGCCTGGAACTCCCCGTTTGAGATACAGCAGGTGGTATCTCTTCCTCCTTAACAGTAGGAGGCATCACTTCCTCCTTAACAGTAGGACGCGTCCCTTCCTCCTTAACAGTAGGAGGTATCTCTCTCATGGGTGCCATCTGGTAAGATAGATGAAAATAAAGAATATAATTGATAACAGATATTACTTAAGACATACCCTTAATAATGCGGAATGGAAGAATTAGATGACTCACAAAGTCGATCCCAAAAAATTAAAATAAAACTCTGTTTTTGTTGTTGCAACAACCTTACACGGAGCTCGTACCCTTTCCAAAATTCTGTGTTATGATATTCAACCTCACCGTGTATCAATCCAAATTGATGTCATGCAAATTTTGTTTATCCAAATTCAACCTACATAGACTTGTGTTATGATATTCAACCTCACCGTGTATCAATCCATAATGTTCCAATTTTTAATCTCTGATTACAAAAAAATTGTACTGATTTACATAGCAAAAATTCTCATATTGATAATTTTTATCTTGATTTGTAGTAACATGTTAGCTCATTCTTTATCTTATACTCTCTTTTTTCGGTTAGTTTAGTCAGCTAGTTTTTTCTTACCGTAATCCTGCTTGGTCAAAACTTTAATTCTTACCGTTTCTTAGTGTTTTTTGAGATATCTCTAATTTCTTTGTATAATTTGGTATATTTTGATCTATATTGTTATCAATGCAAATAAATGATTTAACTCTAAAGACATAAAATATGATCACGGATACCTATGTCCTCTCTATAAACGCTCATCTTGGGTAATAATTTTCGTATTTATTCCCAACAATAAGGCTGCTGCACATGGATGATAAGTCTGATGGCATATCCTTTAATTTATGCAGTAGTCTGGGAGGATAACTTGCAACAGATAAAACACTAAAAATAACTTTGAGAAACAAGCGTGTGCCATAATGCAGTAGTAGTGTAAAGTATGTTGGTACCAATTATTTTAAAATAACAGAACATATTGGCAGAAGCAGACATCAAGTGCTTATAGGATATAGCTTGCACAAAATACAAATATAGAGGTATCTACACTAAAACCATAATCATTAGTCTCATCACCATTCAAGCCTTTTTCAAGCAGTATGAGGCTGGCTCAACATTGGAAATTTTTAATAAAGAGCTTAGTTTTCACCATCAGCTGTCAACCTGCAATATACCATTTGTAGGTTGGCACCACATTCTAGTCATGGCAACAAACAAGATGGTTTCATCAAAAATCTTATAAGCCTAGTATGTAGTTGAACCTACACTTGCAGTTATGTAATTTAGCTCATGGTATGATATATGTTCAATGATAATCAATATTACTTAGTATCTCACTATCCTAAACCTATGTGGATCAAGAATTAAAAAAGTTTAGTAGGTCCACCCTTTGCCGTAAGTTAAAATTGACAATTACTAGACGCCCTTTATTGGATAAAGGCGATAATCAGGAAAGTACTATGTGTACTCAAGATCACTACAGGGTGTACATAGATCTTCATAGTACTCATTTATACCAAACTAAAGAAAAAAATATGCTTCAAATTATGATATCACTTTTTGCAAATAAGTATTATCAATCTTCCGACTGCAAGATAAACTATTAACATGACTATCAGCATTCCACAAGACAACGTCGTGCTATCCATTTTTGTATGAAGCAGCATACCTTGTAAGTCACAGCTTCTTCAAGTTTACTGTAAAAGAATGTGTTGAATATGTAGTACTCCTCTCTTCTCTTATCAGAAGGAGAGAGAGATCTTTGAAGAAATCTGCAAAACAAGGACAACAACAAATATTATAACATAATTTACTGAAAATATTCTATATATATATGGCATAGGAATATCATCAAGAATTCTGATGCACAAACAATAAGTATTTCATTTAAGACGTCACCAGAGCCTACTTCAGTATACACCTGTAGGCGTAAGCTTTTTTCTTGAAAGACATGATAATGACTTAATAAGTTACAACTATAGCAACATGTACTACATATATGGAATCAACATTTACATACACAAGCATAGCAACTACGCCTCTTAAGTTCACTAGATAGATGGCTCACAGATATGGAATCAACATTTCGCTGCATAATCAATCTTTCTTCAGGATGAAGAGATTTGAGAAGGATGCTATTCATATAAATCAGCAAGTTGTAGAACCCAGTCTGTAGCTGAGTTGATACTTGAAAGATACGAATTATAGGTGCATTTTTATTTTTATTTTGTATTCTTTTTTACCGAACAAATTAATGCAAAGAATTCTTAATTTATGAAACTAGGGAGTGGCCCTGGCCCACCGTCTACGTAGTGTGTGTGTGTTGGGATTGGGGGTGGATGGGTGGGGTGGGGGTGGGGAGCCGCTCCGCTGAGCTTTCTATTTCCTACTATATAGATATATGTATTATATTATATATTTAATGTTTTATGAGAAATTCATAACTAATTTGTAGTCGATTAGTAAGTGAACATGGTTTTAAACAAGCGGTCTCAAGCTCACTCCTCAATGTCCCCTTAAGTTTTAATTTACACCCCCCCCCCACACCCACCCCCTCCCACCCCAAACTTATAATATACTAATGCATGTTTCAACCTTTTGAAAAGGCACATATGTCCTAAGCTTTGCTAAAATTGCTACTGTCCCATGTTTGATTCATACCTTCGCATAACCAAGACTGTTTTGGTAACATAGATTGCACATAAATTAAAAACGAAATAAAATATTGTAATTGAGGATTGCCTTAAGTTATGCAGCCATTGAATATTTACCAAAATCACATGTTTCCCAATCATGTCAATACAATAATGTATGCCCAAACATGTAATATATCATAAAAGTTCTTCATTTCAAAAAATTCTGAAGTAGACTGTTGATTTCTGGGTATATTTTATTCTACAATGTCAAATACGGTTAGATATATTTCAGATTTAGGTCATCCATATTTGGGAACGTATCAAATGGTATCAGAGTAGCATATAGATCCAATCATGGAGGCAGCCGAAGATCCAAGCATGAGCTGCCATGGATCTCTCCATAAATCTCCACCGATTCGAGTTCCAATCCATGGCGAAGCTCCGGTACAAACTTTGAAAGAGTACACAAAGGATCCGAGAAGGAGATGCAAGAGATTTCCTCATGGATCACCACCAAAACTTTCGATCATCAATGGCGAACCCATGGATCCAGTGAAAGAGGAATCTGTGTCACGTGTGTGTGTTGACATGACTGGGAAATAATGGCGAACCCTTTTCGATCATCAATGGCGAACCCTAACCCTAACCCTAACCTTAACCCTAGGTCACGTGTATGTGTGTCGTATCAGTGTGTGTGTCTGTCTGTGTCAGTATCTGTAATGTGTGTGTCGTGTCAGTGTCAGTGCTATGTGTGTCATGTGAGAGAGAGGGAGAGAGAGAGAGTTAGGGTTTACCTAGAGGAGGAGGAGGAGGGGGGAGGACGCGGCCGGAGGGGGGAGGACACGGCTGGAGGGGGGTCGCCGGGAGGGAGGAGGGGGCGCCGGAGGGAGGAGGGGAGCCGAAAGGGGAGGACGCGGCCGAGGGGGGTCACCGGAGGGAGGAAGGAGGAGCCGGAGCGGGAGAGATCGAGAGAGGGTTTAAATTTTGGGAGAGGGAGAGGGAGAGATCGAAAGAAATGGGGGGAATCAACCCTAAGTAAAAAAATTAGCGACGTTTTAGCGACGCCAATAATGACGTCGCTAATTTAGAATTTAGCGACGAATTTAGCGACGCCAATAATAACGTCGTTAATTTAGAATTTAGCGACGTTTTAGCGACGCCAATAATGACGTCGCTAATTTAGCGACGTCTTAAACGTCGCTAATGACGTCGCTAAAATGTCCAAAAATATACGTCGCTAAAAATGTCGCTAAACGTCGCTAAATAAAACATATTAGCGACGTTTAGCGACCTAAATTGAACTTATAGTGACTAATCTTTTAAAAACTGAATAGAAGTCGCTAAATGTCGCCAATTAGCGACGTCTAGCGACTTTTTTACATTGAGTCGCTAAAAAACGTCGCTAATCCCGCTTATTCTAGTAGTGCATGGCATAAAATATACAGGAATAATGAATGTAGAAAATACATACAAGAGAGATGAGCATCATATATATGAGTCAGAAAATACAACTAACTAAGTGAGTGAGTACTAGCTTCAACATGTTATCGGCTTGGGAACTTTTGTTCAGGAATCATGGCCTAGTTAATCATACGTGTGGTGTATGACTAACACTATAAAGAAAAATAGAAACTGCGGGGGTATGATCACATATCTACACTAACACTCCCCGCCCCCGACTAGTATAGTGGATCCAACCATGGCACGCTACGACACGGGATTCTCTGAGAAGGTAGCTAGTCGTCCCAGGAATCAGTGTTTATACAAGTACAAGAACAACAAAAATTGCACAGGATACGCCAAGAACCACCAGAAATAATATCTTATGACGGGATCAAGAAATACAAATACGTGTAACTATGTGTCAAGAAGCCAAGGATATCTACACTAGATACGAGAAACATAGAAGATATCATAAACGAAAAACTATCAGAGAATGTACTTGTCTAGAATCTGGTGTTAAGTATCAACGGTAACCATAACAGTGCCTCGAAGACCTAAATATGGAATATCATATCAATACAGTATTTTGAAATGATAAATAAGTTAAACTAGTCAAATTTTAGGTCTTTAGGACATCTCTAAGTCAAACTAGGCCAAAATAATCAAACTAGGTCAAACTAGTCAAACTTGATCCAACTAGTCATTTCTAGGTTGTATTTGCCTATATCTAAGCTATTGGGTCCATATACTGCTTATCTAGGCTATACTAGCTATCTTTAGCTAACACTAACTTAGTATCGATTACACTGGCTTTGAACCATCTTGGTATCGATATCTAACTACCCTCTTGATACCCAATACCAACATCTAAAGATATGACCAATACCTATATTACCTTGGTGTTATCTCCAGGTAACTCTAAACTAGTATCAATCCTAATATTAACCAATACTTCATATATACACTAACTAGATATTACTAACTAAACTAACTGATATCATATACTAACTCATCTAATAACCACTTATACTACTATTAAGTAACATGTACTAACTTAGAATTGATACTAACATAACCTAACTTAACACTAACTTTCTAGTACCCTAATTGATACATACTTATTAACATATATACTCATTCAACCTATATACTAACTTGCCTTATATATACTAACTAATTTACTCACATAACTTATATCACAACATACCTACAATACACTACTAACTATTACCTCTAACTTATCTAACTTAACTCATCTACTATACTCCGTACTAACTAACAACCCAACTGTGGCTACTCTACATACCCGACTGATACAGCCCCTTCCCAATGCAACTCATCAGTTGCAATTGCACAGAAATTCAACTCCCCAACCATCATCTATTGTTGCCTCCCTACCTCCTATCACCTGCATACTGCTCTGGACAGAGGCCACTGTAGTGAATATGTCCACAGATGCTGCTCTCACTGCTATACCCGACAGTCCATTTGGGACAGACCAAACCCGACCCCTAACCTGAATATTGTTGTTGCGTACAACCTCTTGTGCACTACACGAGGATCCTGTCTACTGTCTAGCTGCCCACTACCCAAAGAACCCACAACACACACAAGTACATGACAGTCCTCCTCATGACTGAACACAAGATTTTAACATATAACTAACTAACTAACTATATATATATATATATATATATATAGTTAGTTAGTTAGTTAGTTAGTTAGTTATATGTTAACTAACTATATATATATATATATATATATATATATATATATATATATATATATATATATATATATATATATAGTTAGTTAGTTAGTTATATATATATATATATATATATATATATATATATATATATATATATATATAGTTAGTTAGTTAGTTATATATATATATATATATATATATATATATATATATATATATATATATATATATAGCAATGAACACATAGATATACATACATCTACTATAACTAATTAAACAAGAGCAGCAATACCAATTAGAATCTTAAATACACTCATAAGCAATATAACGAACACAAGGAGTGCATAACACCCGTATCATACTCGATCTATGATACGCTTTTGATATGCCCTTGATACTCTCCCAAATCAACACCCAATGTACCACAATTGATGTGAACAAGCCTAAAATTATAATTAAGAGAAATATAAAGTGCTAGCTACCCATCTATATTCTGATGGCAAAATATGACATGTGTAGACCCCCGTGTTTAAGAGAAAAATGCCAAATCCACCCGTGTCACAAAATATCATGACACAGCCTACTTGTATCCAATTGTGGACACGTTACTAGTCTCACACAACCAAACTACAATTTGGTTCACATGGTGCACAAATCTCGGATTTCCCCTAAATTGGGCACAAATCACATTATAACATTCACAATAGGGGTCCCTAGAGGTCAACTCTTCTTCCTATAGGTAGCCCTAGTCCATAGGTGGGTTCCTAATCATTTAATTATAGAATTTGAGTCTAAATAGAAAGAAAAAACTGAATTATACCTATTGGTAGATGGATTCCCAATACAAGTGCAATCTTCTCCTCCTTAAAGATCCTTGCCTCCTCCTTGCTTCTAGAGCTCTTAATAGTGAAGTAGGGATGAAATTGGAAGGAATTTGGTAAGGATTTGGTGTAGGGATGAAAGAAACTTGGGGAAGAATACCAAGTGGAAGCAAAATAAAATGAAATGGAAGAGAGGAGAGGAGAGGAGAGTGAATCTCTCCTCTCTTAAGGGGTCGGCCACTACTACCCCCATGGTCTAGTCATGATGGATTTTAATTAAGGAGAAAGCTTCTACTCCTAATGGATGTTTAATTAAAATACTAACTAATAAAGGGTGACTAATTATTGGGCCCAAATGAGTCTAACTTAAATGTTGGTCCAAGGTTCATAACAAGTCTAGTTAGGTCCACTAACACAAATCCAATAAATAGTATAGCCTTCTAAAAATAATTAAATAATATAATAATTAAATATAACAAGCACATTAAATAAATACTTATGAAATGACCAAAATACCCCTAGTCTGAAAATATGGTAGTGACATGGTCAACCTGATTTCGATGATTAACTAAACTACAGGTCGATACACTACAATGTGATTCAATTAAAGATTGTTGCTACGTCACTACGACAACGTGAAAGCTACTATTTCACAAGAAGAATGCTACCATCACGTCTGAGTATATTTTATATTTTGTTCTATATAATTTATGCTTTATTTTGAGTCTAGTACTTATGTAAATCGGATCATATTTTGGCAACTAGATACACCCTAATCCAAAGTTCAAAGTCTACTCAAATTGAACCTACCCAAATCCAGACCTAACCCACATTCGAATTCTTCCAAGTACTAGCTCAAACCAAGTCAAAATAAACCTGAAACAAACCAGAAACATTTAGGAAATGAAGTAACCAAACTCGGACCGAGTTCACCCCGAACTATGGCCGAACTCGGTTAAGGTAAAACAGAAACCATAGTCAGACTCCTCTTCTGTATGACCAGGCTTCTAACATTCGAATTTATGAAGATCTGAGGACCAAACTATGCCCGAACCCGGTCACAAAAAACCATACAAATAGAGATGATTTTTTACCATTCCAATCATCAACTCATTCACTCAATCCTTTCCTAGCTACTCTTGAGTAGTATTCTGAGCCTAAACTTTCCTATCCCAAGACAACTCTCCAGCCTTCTAGTGCCAAGCGCGATCTCGGCTAGAAGTCTGTCTCAAGTTATAACAAGCTTGGAAATTCAAGTTTGTTTTTACAAAATCTGAAGTCGGCGTGCCCTTCGGATCAAAGCACGTGGTTGTAAGAAGTCGACAAGCTTTCGGATCAAAGCTTGTGGTGTATTCGCTATTTGTTACAATAATATATTTAACTCTAAGCAAGAGTTCTTGGGACTAGACTAGTCCTCCACGATGGAAACTAGTATAAAATCTCGTTGTTTGCTTTTCTGAACTCTATTTACATTTACATAAACTTGTTATATTGCAGTTATATCTTAGTTGGTGCCTTAGCCTTTAATTTTTTGTTGGGTTATTATTTTTCGCTGCACTCTATTCACCCCCCTCTAGAGTTTCTATATCGATCCCTCAGTGGCGTGTGTTGCGGCACTACTAGACAAGACAAGTGTTGATTCTTTTTAGACAAGACAAATGTTGATTTTTTTTTGACAAGAAAAGTGTTATTGTTGAGCTGCGATTTACTTCATTATATGTTTTATGTTGCACTGCGGTGCTTATCAGTATATGTTTTTGCCATATGTTTATGTTTTCCACCTCTTTAGCTGTAATTGTCTTCGTTGTGCTCCATAATTACTAGACAAACGTACCATTGGCCATCTGGATTGTCTGCAGTGCTGGTAGTAATGAAGTTCCTCGACTTGCATTTATTTTATTAAGACTTGTGATAATCCTAGCTAATTAATTTATAGCAAGCTGTAGGAAATGCTTGGTCGTGCTCTTTTGGTTGTGTTACTTATATGCTCGCGTTTTGTTCTATGTGACCAGACGCTAAGTTCATCTCGTAAAAAGATCTACAACTCCGGTCCTTATTTGGTTTAAGGGTTGTGGCTCCAATTTTGAGTATTTCTAAGCTCCTTTGTCGCTCAACAGCTTATCTTTCTTTATAGCTATTTGTTCAATTTTTATTCAGTCTTTCTTATTTTTGAGATACGTGCATTGGTACCGCACAAGTCTCGATCCGTATTATTTACTTATGTCTTATTGTTATTGTGTTGTGGTGTTTTGGCTTTCACATTGGGCTCCTTTATGGTACTTGCTATTTGGGGTCCTGATCCCACTGGTTTTATTTGGCCAAATTTACCTTAGAGACGGAGGATCTTCCTTACCTTTTGTTGGATGGCCCGCACTCGTAGATCTGCGGTCCCAGCACACGAGTGGGTTTTCTATTTTGTGCCCCTCATTTTCTATTTTATTTTGGTGGTATTTAGCTAGGGCCAGTGTTAGCCATTTTTATTCTGAAACATGTTCCATCTGACCTCGGTCAGCGTGATTGTATATACTAGGCCTAAGCTAGTATTTGTCATCATGTATATTTGTACTTTGCTACTATAGCATTTTGTATTGACTAGCTTCATGATCATATATGATATGTACTCTGGGATGTCTCTTTACTTTCATGTATGATATACTCTTGATATTTGTATATGTTGGATTGAGATAATAGGATTTGTTGACCTTAGGACTGACGTTATAGCATGTCAGAGTCTCCCACTTTTCTTCTAGACAGTCATGGTCGCCGTACGACGTTTTCATAACTTGGACGGAGTAACTGGCCATGTTTGTCCCCATATTTATCCAGTATTCTAGGAGCGGGATGTAACAAGGTTTTAGTAGTAGCCCACACAGGTCTATTTTTCAGACTTGTGAGGGATTCATCTTGTTAAATATCTCAATCCCTATTTTCCTTCCAATTGATCTCCTCTTGCTTATTGCTCTTTTTGCTTTCCTTAAACTATGAACATGAATAATATATCCTTGCTCTGTTCCTGCTGTCTATTATTGATATCTCGTGTCCTTATCCTTCAGGGATGTACACCACCTGCTTCTTCTTCCGCAACATTCATTGCTCTGTTGCCTCCCGTAGTTCAAGTTGTGGGCCAGTATCGGACTCCACCGCCACAAAGTCGGGAGCCAGTGGTGTCTCTGCATCAATCTGCAGCGCCTTTTGTTCCCGTTCAGCCAACTCAGTCCGTTCCTCAAGTGCAGCCAGTGCCGGTAGACCAGCAGGCTCTGTTAGAGATGATCAGGGGCATGCTACAAATGCAGCAACAACAACATCAGCAGCAGTTCCAAGTCTAGCAGCAGATGATCATGTTGTACCTACAATTTCAGCAGGGTGAGGAGCACACCAAGACTACCCTCTATCAGGAAGTCATAGCAGCTTTAGAGACGGGTGGCCGCTAATTATGTCCCCAACTCAACGGCAAACTTATTACCTTTTGGCGACACATGTCGCCATTTATTTTTATTTATTTTTTTAAAAACAAATACCCCTCATCTGGAAACCTAGCTAACCCTCTCTAGTTTCCAGGAAACTATCCATGTGTGTGGTGCCTTATGCGTGCACAATACGATCGAGCCTAGACACAGCGTAAGCCTCTAATTGAAGAATTAGGAAGCGGTAGTTCACCAAATAGTGTCAAGCTGCACTCGTTTTTTCCTTCTTCTTTCTTTCTTTCTTTCTTTTTAGTGTCCGACACTACTTGTGCTCTTCCTACCTAACCTCCACGTCATGGAATGGCGGCCTTAAAATATGCAAATAACGACACAGTTCATCGGTCTTTATGTTGCTATGTTGCTGATAGTCCATTTGTACTCTCTCTCTCTCTCTCTCTCTCTCTCTCTCTCTCTCTCTCTGCATATATATAGGCTAATAGAGTAGAAAGAGTAGCTGAGACAGCAAACCAAAGAGCAGCAGAAACAATAGAAGTTTAAGCAAATGGCCAGCAGCAGTACTGGTTGGATTCAATGTCTCTTGGAAGGGTGCATTGGTTCTTTTGATATAGAGATGAGGCGTCGACCATATCATCGCAACTGCAGCTGCGCAATGCACCATTCTCGACAACTCCCCACGGATTTGCCATGTAACAGCAGCCATATTGTATCGTACCCCATCCGACGTTCATTGGGTGATCAAGCTTCCATCAGCTGCAGATCTTCCTCATCGTTGACGACTTCCCACAAGAGTTCAAGGGATGGGAAGAGCACTCTAGGCATGAATGAGTAGTCACCACTAACCATGCATGCATGGTGCAGCTCTTTCTCATGTAATTGCTAGCTACTTGTTACTTTCTCTTACAGTCTTGTTCTATTATTATTGTATTCTTTCTCTCTTAGTCTTCTTCTTTCTTTCTTTGAGGAGTTAAAAATATGTTATGACATTCATATTCTTTGAAAAATTGTACACTATTGAAAACAATTATTGATTCTGCTATCTGTCTTGGAGGCTCCTGTTAACAATTATTCGGGAATCATGTTTTCACTAATCATAAAACTTAATGCGAAAACATAAAAGTGTACATGTGTTCTCCATTTCGAATATAAACTTTATGCGAGATGTTCGATCTCCGGAAATAGTTTCTCTTTCACCAACTCTTTAATTTGGAAAGGAGACAAATATGAACTTGATAATTTCTTTAGAAGAACAAGACTCGTCTTATACACATCTAAATGGTGTGTCTAATGATTCATTATGTCCCTTCAAAAGATTGCAACTCTTCCCAAAAGGTTCTAGACAACAAATGGGTGTCTATTCGTAGAGGTGCGAGAGAGGACTCTTTCCTATATTCCAATAATGTATTTATTTTCTCCCATAAAGAAAATACAATTAATTAACCAACATATCAATTTGTATTAACATGTGGGACATAAATTCTTACAGCTTCGACTAATGTAAAATCTAGGGAGGGTCATAAATCAGTTTACAGGCGTAGCCTTATTTCAATATAAGAGGAGGGGGGGGGGGGGAAGGGGGATTGGTCGAAAAAAAACTTTACAAAAATAGACTTAAGAAAAAAAATTGAGAAATTTGGAAGTCAGACAAGTTCAGATTCCGCCAGATTGTCTACTGAAAATCAAGAGATCCCTAACCCTTCATCCAACCATTGTCATCCAACCACCACAACCCAAAATTAAATGTCGCTTGAATTCAACCAGGCAGTCTAGCAAAATCTGTTCATGTACAGATTATGTCAGTCTGACTGACGGAATGTATTAGGATTTAAATTTGTGGGAACTTCTTTCCCTTTCTCCTATTTCTCTAAACTTTCTTTTGTCGAATAAAATTTTTTGTTCAATATATATGGTACAGACGTAATACAATATCTCACTAGTTTTTTTGCTTTCAATTTAATATACTATCGACTGCTTCCAATTTGTATATTCCAACTTAGAATTCTTGTTAAGCCTATAGGAACCATACTGTTTTATTGCTTCTAACCATGTTTCGTATGTTAACATGACTCGGATATGATATATCTAGCATTAGATTTTGGATTTTGAGACAATCAAGAACCATTAAACTATTATTATGAATATTCGACAAACTTAACTCCTTTGCAATGAAAAATGGGATGCAGATATTTTGACCAAGCTTGCAGTTACTAAAAGTTTGCTAAATAATTGGATAGTGTCAACCTCTTTTGACCCTGCTAATTAACATGTTTCTTCAGCTCAAGCTTTCCTTTTTTATATAGGTTATATGTTATTCAACTTTAGACAATCAAAGCTGATGGCTTTGATTAGAAGATTACTGACTAATTATGATAGATACAAATATTATATGCAATTGAACTTGCATTATGCGCCAGGATATTATTATATAATATCAAACATTAAGACTCCCAAATCAGGCTTAATCATGTCAAGATCACAATTTTGAATATTGCAGTAAAAAACAATTGTCCTACTGATATCAAGAGAAATGGAACCTTTGACATTGCCAGTGACCACACTTCCAAGTGACCCAACCTTCACATATCCTTTATATTTTTTTTTAGGGCTATTTTTTTTAGGACTATTTGATATTAACCCCCTCGTATATTGATATTATCTTTTTGTTAAATTAAAAGTTAAAAATACTCTCATAAAAGTGTCGTTAAAAATTTGAAAGTATCATTAATGAGTTTTGAAAGTATCGCTAAAGAGTTTTTAACGACACTTTCAGAAAGGTATTCTCAACTTTTAATCTAACAGGAAGGTAATATCAATATACATAATCTAAAAGAGGAGTAATATCAAATAGCCCTATTTTTTATTACCAAAAGTCATCAAAATATCCATCAAGCCCCAGTTCACAAATGATAGCTTTGACCGTGAAAACCACAAACTAAGAGAGAGCTTTCCTCAACAGGAAAATTAAGGCGTATGAAGAGTAAAAACTCATTGCCAAAAGTAATTTCAAACCGCATTTCATTGCTATATCCAAATGCCAGGATTAATTATACAAATAAATGAATGCATTCATGCAATGCCCACACATGCTTTATAATACATTTGTTTTCATAACAATGCACGCGCAGTATGTGTTATTGCAGCTACATGAATAACAGACCACAGCTCTATCAATTTGTAGATGGTTACTACATTTAGAAATTTTGCCAAATCAAGCAACCTCCTAAATAACATGAAATCATCTCAGAAAACAAACCCCATTATACACTTGAGCTCATATGCACCATGATAAGCAACCAACTATGTTTACTCAAGTTTGATATACTTCTCCCACTTTCTCATCGCACAATGTACAGTTAAAAATTCCACCCCAAGAATTCCCAGCATCTCCCAAAAACATCAAACTTTGTGTTGCCCAAGTCTACTTAATAATCAAAACCGCATGGAGTTCCAGGACAGTCCTAGTGCCTAAACCAATCGGTTGAACACCGCCATCAAAACTACACCCCCACTGCTCAGAAAGCTCACTCAAGTAGGAGAAAAGAAGCCACAAATAGAAGATTACTTACACTTACTATAAATAACCAACAAATTACATAAGTGTATATGCATTGACATTTTGATTACTTCTAAATGTATCAACTAGACACTGGAGGACCAATCTCTTTTTTTACATAAGTGCAAACCCACAGTACATACGGGGACTGTCTGGACCTATTTATCTCCTGTTAAAATACTGATATAATGCCTAGGATTTTGGATGCTAGCTCTCTAAGCTTGGATCCGAGTCCGATTGCTTTTGTGTACTACTAACTCCATTGTTCATTCTAGCACGAGCCTCCGCAAACATCCTCTGTTGCTCTGCCAGTGCTGCTTCCTCCGTCATCTCTATTCCACTAAACTTTCCACCCTTGGGAGAGTCCTGCAGATTGCCAACAAATTCATTATTAAGCCTATTGTTTGTTGATCCATTATTCTATAAATATTGTAAGCATTTCCTCAATGAAGTAGGGAGAGTCGTGGTTGAGATTCTCCAAAGCTTTATAGGTTATTAGAGATACCAAGAATCTGGTACTTTACAGGTTTTTCCGGATAGTCTCAACCCTTACAAACACCTCACAGGCAGCCATGGAATTTCAACTTTTCATAGAAAGAAAGAAGAAGACAATTTATAACGGTGAGATTTTTTAAAAATCAATACGAACCAGAGTATCAAGCTTGTGTTGTTCATATGCAGCATAAACATCTTCAATATACTCCCCAAAACCGAGAACCTGGTGGCAACAGAAGTCATATTATAATGTTAGGTAGTGAGAATCTGATGATCAATCCTATCATTTAGACAGATAGGTGTTAAAAGTATTATGTATGGAGAAAATCAGATGAATGGAGTAGTGTGTATAAAAAAAAGGTCTTCTATTTAACTAAGGAACAGCTGACTATTGCTCAGACTATACACAAGCAAATATTCATTTGATGCTAAGAGGAGGATATATATTACATAACTGCTACTATACATTGCAATCAGTTTGCAACTCAACATGGTTTAGATTATTTAAATAACACAAGGAGTATAATTGTGCACACGAAATTCGGGGCAAGTTGAGAAACTCCAATGTCAGGTGTAAGCCTTGCAAATGCCAAGAAGATAGAGAATTACAGATCCTCGTAATATGGCACCTACCATTATGTTGGTGAGACCCATTCAGATCAATGAATGAACATGTAACACAACTAGATCGCTAGCGGAGAAATGTTGGTGAAAGTATGAAAGGTGATCAGCCACAGAAACTTCGCCTTGAATTCTTGCCTCAAAATCTGCCAATGGGAGTCAGAAGAATATATAATAACCTTCTATTCCCACCTTCAATCATTCATGACCACAAGAACAAATCTAAAATTCTTAAAACCCGTTGTTGTTTTGAAAGACTGAGAGCAGGGAAGAGGCTCACACATACTGTCAGACCTAAATTTTTCTTTTTTCCTTCCTGAGGCCATTGGTTAGTAGCAGCTGAAGCTGTCTAGGTCAGGGCATCTGAAAATTCAAAAGAGAAGTCTTGCAGAAGTGAAAGGAAAGGACATATTAAATCCTAAAATCAATGTATCCAGAAAGCTTATGTCAACAAACAAAAGGGAGGTCCCTATTCTAAAAGAGGAAGAAGCTTTCTAATTTGTCCTTACAGGAATGGAATTTTACTGTGCAAGAGAATAATACCTGATGTAGCACATCTTCTTTAGATAGATCTAGGTAGGTATTTTGTCAATTTAGATAAGCCTAAATTAGTTAGGTTAATCCTTTAAATAACCCTATCTAGTTAAATTGTTTATTTAGATGTCTAAATTAGTTAGGTTAATCCTTTAGATAAGGCTATCTAATTAATTTTTCTTATTTAGATGTGATTAAATAAGTCAGGCTAATCCTGACACTTTTTTTGCTTTTAACCTACAATCAATTTCTTCTTTTATTTTAAGGCATGGATGCCTCTATTGGAACTTCTAATCAATAAATCATCTCTCTTTGAGACTTTCCTGGTGGACTCCTGCAATGTTCGTGCACTCAAACGAATGAAAAGAGCTCCAATCATCTGGCTACGACAACGATGTAGTTCTAGTTATTCAAACCTTCCATCGTTGACTACGGCGACAATGCGGTTTCCAATCCTCATTTCTGCAATTCTTTATAAGGGGCAGTTCAATACTGATACACATATTTCATATACGCCTTCTACTAAAATGGCCGATGCACAAAACAATTGACCAAGTTTCTATGACCGACTACTAACCTGGTGCAAACCCTCCTTGAGTTGTTGCCAAATTAAGATTGGGCAAAGTATGAGCAAGATAGGTTTGTCATAAAACAACCTTAATGGCCAGCTGGATAGGTGTACAAATACCCATTCTGGTCACAGAATTTAAGTTCATTCAACCAAGGAGAGAGCCTATATATTTCTAAAGACTAGTTGAAGATGTAACAATGTAAGACTGCAATGTCATTCACTCCAAGGCGGAGTAGGAGCCCAAGAGTCAAAAAGAATCACATCCTCAAGAAATAAATGGAATTGTAACAGAACACCAGTAGGAACAAAGCCTTTTAACCCAATTTTCGGGGTCAACTACATAACTCAGTTTCTTCCATTCAGATCTGCACGGAGCCATCTCAGACTGCCTGTCAAATAATTTAAGGTAGAATACATTTGATCATTCTTAGAACTTAAAATCCCAACTCTAATCATTTAATACTGTTGCACTTAAGCCAAAAAATTAGCATTACCAACCTAGCATTTAATGCTCTAAGTAACTTATCACACACCGGGACCATGATTTCCGGTTCGGATAAAAGAAAACTAGTACT
This sequence comes from Iris macrosiphon, assembly GCA_036927795.1. NCBI lineage: Eukaryota > Viridiplantae > Streptophyta > Magnoliopsida > Asparagales > Iridaceae > Iris > Iris macrosiphon. The sequence continues at coordinate 118,848,200 of JAYESA010000004.1, forward strand.
ACCATAACCCTCAGATTCAGAATAATGGTGTCAAAAGGTAGACGATCAGGAGTGCTAAGTTGTAAACAACTACAAATATTTGATCAAATAATTATAATTGTAGAATAGGAATGATAGATTGATTCATTAAGAGGAGAGGGGAGAAGATTATAACCCCTCTCCCTATTAGTCTATCCGATGTGGGACTAAACTCAACTTAATACATAACTCAACACCCTCCCTCAAGCTGGAGCATAATAGATTTCAATCATGCACAGCTTGTTACAGAAAAATTGAACCCGAGGACCTAGAAAAAATTTTGTAAATATATCAGCTATCTGATCGCCGGTCCTCACATGGTAAAACTTTATCATCCCTTTCTGATACTCATCACGGACAAAGTGAATGTCGATTTCAATGTACTTTGTCATTTCATGAAATACAGGATTAGTAGCAATATGAATAGCAGACTGGTTATCACACCACATATCTGCTGTTTTATATCCTGCTTCTTCTCCCAGTTCCTGTAGAAGATGTTGCAGATATAGTACATCTGTTGTACCATAAGCAATTGTCCGATATTTCGCTTCCGAGCTTGATCGTGCGATCACACTCTGCTTCTTGCTCTTCCATGATGCCAAGTTCCTGCCAATGAAGACCGAGTAGTCAGATGTAGACCGTCTATCCGTAAGACTGGCACCCCAGTCAGCATCAGTAAAGCACTCAACATAAGTATGTCCCTTATTCTCCATCCGAATTTCTTTTCCCGGATTCTGAACTAGATAGCACATAATTTTGAGAACTACCTCTCAATGTGGAGCTCGTGGTGAAGACATGAATCTACTTGCAACACTGACGGCAAAAGAAATTTTTTGACGAGTCATAACGGCCAAGTAGTTGAGTTTACCAACTACTCGACGATATTGATCTGGATCGGTCATTAGTGTCCCCTCGTCGGGAAGTAACTTTATCCCTGGGTCCATGGGCAAGGTTGCTCCCTTAGCTTGCATCATTCCTGCATCATTTAAGATGTCGAGCACATTTTCTTTGAGACATTACAATGTCTCGCTTACCCCGTGTGACTTCTACGTCCAAAACATAGCTCAACGATCCAAAATCCTTGGTTTAAAATTGTTCTCCTAGAAACTTCTTTAGTTCTGCAATGTCCTGACTGTCGTCTCCTGTAATCATAATATCGTCCACATAGACACCGAGTAGTATCCTCCCAGCTAATGTCTGACGGTAAAATACTGAATGGTCCTTCTTTGATTGGCACATGCCAAACTGAGTAACCACATTTGTGAAACGACCAAACCATGCACGAGAAAATTGTTTGAGATCATAAAGGGCCTTCCGCAGATGACACACTTTACCCTCCCTTGCAACAAACCCGGGAGGTTGCACCACATATACTTCTTCGTCAAGATCTCCATGAAAAAATGCATTCTTGATATCCAGCTGTAGCAACGGCCAGTCATAGCGAACAGCTAAGGCCAAGAGGATGCGCACAAAGGTCATTCGAGCAACTAAGGAGAATGTCTCAAAATAATCTTCACCATAGGTCTGAGAATAACATTTTGCCACCAGACGAGCCTTCAGGCTATCAAGAGTGCTATCCGGTTTTACCTTAATATTGAACACATATTTGCAACCTACTACTTTCTTACCAAGAGGTAAATCAACCAAGTTCCATGTATAGTTCTTCCGAAGTGCTTTCATTTTCTCTTCCATAGCAGCACGTCAGCCGGAATGTTTAAGACCCTGCTCTGCATAATTGGAAATTTGAATCCCATCAATAGTCGCCACTAATGATTGTGTGTGGCTCACAAGCCCTTTGTAATTGTGAACGTACAATGGATGATCACGACATGTACGACGAGGTCGAGCTGGCCGATCGGGCAGAAGCAAATCAGTGGAGCTAGAGGAGGATGAAGGTGCTGTGTCCACAGACCATTGGCGAAACTCGTTCCGGCAATGCTGGTACCGACGGAGCCGGTGTGTGTGGACCATCGGACCGGGAGACTGGCTCGGTAGAGGAGGGCACCCTTACGGGGAGTTGTTGTGTTTGAACAGGAAACAACAAAAAATCCTCTTCTGGGTAAACTTGTGGAGCCGGATCAGTAGTTTGTGGAAGTGGAGAAAACTCAGTTTCAACAAATGTAACATCCCGAGAAAAAAAATACCGCTTCAAGACTGGAAAAAAATACCGATACCCTTTCTTATCCTTAGGATACCCAAGAAAAATACATTGGATAGCCTTTGGATCAAGTTTAGAAAGAGTTGGTCGGATATCCCTAACATAATACAAGCAACCAAAGATTCGGAGAGAGAAAGAAAACGGCTCTCGTTTGGGATATAACCGAGAGAAGGGAGTATCGCCAGATGACGGCATGCGATTAATTAGATAGCAAGCCATGAGAACGGCATCCGACCAAAATCTTTTTGGAGTACGTGATTGGAACATAAGAGCCCGCGTTGTTTCTAAGAGATGACGATTCTTGCGTTCAGCCACACCATTCTGTTGTTGTATGTAAGGACATGAAGTTTGGTGGATGATGTCATTCCGAGACAGATGTGAAACAAACTCACGAGACATACGACCATTGTCACTACGAACGCATTTAATTGGAACACCAAATTGTGTTTTGATTTCCGCATAAAAATTGTACCAAATGTTAAATAATTCGGAGCGGTTTTTCATGAGATAAACAAAAGTGACACGCGAGTAGTCATCAACAAAGGTAATAAAGTACTTGAATCCCATACAAATTCAACCGGACAAGATCCTCATATATCGGAATGTACCAACTCGAAATGAGCGGAAGCAACTTTATTTTGACTGACCGAATAGGAAATCCGGTGATGCTTAGCCAAACTACATGACTCACAGTGAAAAGAACATGAAGCATCTAAAGATGGGTACATTTTCTGGAGTACTTGGACAGAAGGATGTCCTAACCGACAGTGTAACTCAAAAGGATCAAGTTGTATACCAGCACAGACAACAAAGGAAGGTTCATCAAACAGGTACAAGCCTCCAGCCACATGCCCCTTACCGATAGTCTTTCCAATCTTTAGGTCCTGAAAAACGCAACCATCAGAAAAGAATGTTACCGAGCAATGCATATCACGAGTAATCACTAATTGAGAGCAAGGTTCAAAGTATCGGTATCGGAATCGGTATCGGACCATTCCTATGAGTATCGGGATCGCGGTATCGGTAGTATCGGCAGTTTCGGATCGGAGTATCGGATTTTTTGGTATCGGAAAGCAAACAACTATTAGTAAATTATTAACATTTTAGAGAATATATTTTATATATTTATGCATAATTTAAAGTATTTTCAGTATTGTTTCTTAGTATTTTTGATATTGAATGAAATAGTAGTCATCCTTGTCGATTGATTTATATGCGATAGATAAGTTTTCTCTTTTATATGTTTTTACAACCTTACTATGCTTTTACATCCTTTCTAATTGGTCTTTTTAATTCAAATTTTTTTGCCGAATTGACTGGAAAAGAGACCTCTAATGTCGATATCAGTCAGTATTGGGTATCGGTCGGTATCGGATCGGGACATGCCAAACTGTATCGGTATCGGCCGTATCGGATCGGTATCGGCCGATACTTTAAACTATGATTAAGAGTAAGCTGAATGGGTTTCCAGGTGTATGTAATACAGAATGTAGTAACAGTCCCGAAGAAAGACAAATCATTTTCTACGGACTGTCAGCGAACCACCGTTAGCACATGTAATATTAGACATACGACCAACCGATATATAATTTTGTATCATACCTGCATCGCCTGTCAAGTGAGCAGACGCACCAGAATCAAGAACCTACCGCTTCGACTGTACCACACATGCCGCTGAGTACCCTGCGGTGGACCCAGAAGTAGAAGCTTCACCTCGACGTTGAGCTTGAAACTCAACAAAGTCTGCAATTGCTTCATCAGTCATTTGTACGAATCGGACCCCAAGATCAAGAATATCTGAGGTGACATTAGCGGCAGAAATTTTAGTACACTGCCACTGTAAATGACCCTGTAGACCACAGTTAAAGCAGGTGCGCAATCGACCTCCATCACGACCGCCAATGCCTCGTCCACCATCACGGCCAACATTCCGGCCACCACGTCGTCCACCATGACCACAACGAATTCCAGTACGAGTGCCTCCCAGAGCAGATCGATCAGCGGAAGCATCACTTGGAGAGATCTCGACGACCTTTGTTGCCTGTAGGATAAGAAAATGAGCTTCCATTAGAGATGGAACCTAAAAAACATAGATCATTCAATAGTGCTAACTAATCCTCAAAATCTTAACACAAAACCTATCACATGTGATATGCCCTTACCCTTAATTACAAAAGATAGTCACAAAGTAATGCGATTGGCCTATAGGTTATATATAGTAATATCCGTGTCAAACTTGTATCAAGTACGAGCGTTCGTCTTTCCGAAAAAGGAAAGACGAAAAACAACAATAAAGAGTTCAAGGAGGAGGTGATAGAATACAAGTACGGGGTTCAAGGGCAAATAAAGAATTCAAAAAAGAGTTGTCAAGGCAGTTGTGGATTGAAATCTTATTTTTGATAAATTCCTATTCGCATGCTCATATCAGTACAATTATGTAACTGATACAATATGCTCTGACATGTCTAGAGGGCAAGTATATTTGTGTAACAAGCTAAGTCAACTATATCTCAATCCATGTAAAGTAGTCATACGAAGAGCGAACCAAGCGCACTAAGGTTAGCTAGACAATAATATACTGATTCTGATTAGACAATGTATTAGTGTGACGTCCCAATAATACATGTCATGAACAAGATTGATAAAGAATAAGCTTGCAAAACTAGACTGTAATAGCAACATGAGTCAAGATAGTCCAAATAATATAAGTATGTGAGTTTATGATGAATAAAAGTACAATAGTTCAAGTTCATCAAGAATCTAAGACTCGACCGGTGTTTGTGCCTCTACAGTTGCCATGCTAACTTCTCGTCTAAGTCTCTAGTCGACCAAATGGGGGTATGGCTTCTAAAGCTCTACAGTCTGAATAAACACTATCTTCTCATGCTAGCATATAGTTAGTGTCATTCAATTACACTTCATTAATGGATCAAAAGGACTATGGGATACTAGGTTGTGAGGCATGCTACTCAACTTACGAGAATCAACTAATACTGTAGCTGCCTTAAGGGGATTCTACAAAATAACCTTGTTTTTTGTAAATAAAGTAGAAACTCTTGTTGGGGTATACGAGAAAAAGATCTTGGTACTTATTAGGATATCCTATTGCATTATAAAACTCCATAGGTAATGGTTATCTTAAGTTTTAATCATAGTACTTATAGAACAAAAGTTTTGATATTAAGAATGGAGAAGTTATTGACTTTCAAGTGAAAGAGGATATAACTTGTATTGAGATATGTGGAACAGATTATTTGATTTGAAACTAAAGGATAATCATAAAATCATAATCTAAATGAACTTAAACTATCAAGTTCTAACTACTAAGCATAAAAAATTTAAAAAAAATCAAGATTAACAAACTACAATCATACCAAACTATATATCCTAAAATAAAAGAAATCACTAGACCTACCATTAGAAGGGTAAGGTGGCACGATTTTAAAGATGAAAAAATTTTGGTCATCGCACAAATAGCGAGCGTTAAGGTTTCCGAGAACCAAGATATGAAAGTAAATAGATAGACTCTTGGTAATATCATGATTTCCTAAGGGTAGGTGGTATGCTAGTCTTTTTGTTTGAGGTATGATCAAGGGAAAGGTTCTAATCATTCAATAGGTTTTAATTGGTAAAGAACTATACAATTGATCTATGATGGAGGGAGAGATTAAGATTGGAAAGTATATAGATAGTTGAATGAGATGGCACGGTCGGTGACTCATGGAGACTCAAGTATGACTCAACGATGATCATAGATTCTAGGGGATCTACTAAGCTGAAGTTAGGGTACCCTTGCTCTTACTAAGGTATTGGTTCATTCCTCTTGATTTTCTAATATACTGCTCTGCTAATATCAAGACAAGAATCTAAATTTATAGTCCTATTATATTATCTCATCATGGAGGTTAGGTTTAGTCCTAATATTCAACCTTGGATTTCTATTGGTTCTTCAATACTAGGGTCAAATAATATGGTCAAAGTTCTAACTAACCCTAGTAGTGTCTATACTACTCTTAAGTCATTCCTAAATATATCAAGGGATCTCAAGTCATTCCTAAATATATCAAGGGATAATGGTCAATCAATTTACAGGTGTTGGATGATAGGGTTAATTAGTTACGCTAAATTTTTGTGAGCTGACAATATTCTAATTTATTTTTCTTAGTAGGTATGCTATCATAAGTATCTTCTAACAACAAGGATTCCTATATTATGGCAGGAGGCTATACTCAAGGAACTATTAGGAAAGTACATTAAATATGAAGAGGTGAGGAAACAAGGATACCGATGTCAAGAGAATTAAGCGAGTACAATTTTGAAGGTCAAGAAAGGTAGATGAGTTCAAGAATTCGGAACAGAAATAAAGAGGAAAGTTAAATATGTGGGTGAGATTCTATACTCTAATCCTATTTGCAGGCTTGCTCGGTACAGTAACGTAATCGAGACAATATACTCTCGACCTGCATAGACAAATTCATCTCTGCAAGAGATGGACGAAAGACTAGGAGAAGTACATGAATCAACCAGGATGCAATCATTTAAATAGAACGAGTTGGAAGGAAGGTGAGTCATAGTCAAATTTGGATGAGACCTAAAACTCTAAATCCTAGGTGCAAGCCCGCTCGGTACAGTTACGTAACCGAAACGGCTAACTGAACCTGCATGGGCCACCAATAAAAACATGTCACGTCCCAGTCCCAAAATACGTAGGACTAGGAATACGTGAGCATGCAAGTCGTATGTACATGGCAACTCCAATATATGGAGTCCATACACATACGTACGTTGTTTTATGAATAATAATTCACAAGTGGTATATAACTTCACAAGTCACAGGCAATACTAATCCCATCCACAAAACTAAATAGAAATATATAACCCAATATGGCAATGTACCAAGTAGAAAAATAGTCGAGAAGAACTAGTAGTTGGGTGAAAACAAATCCACTACCAACTAGGATATGAAAGACAACAAAATAAATACATCATCTAGTGATCAAGAAGCTTTAAGGGAAGACCTCCTCGAAAGAGAAAGAAGTAGCGAGTCATGGATCTGTGCTCCTGTAAATAATCATGATCTACTACACCTGGAAAGGGTGCCAGGTCCACAGAGGGACATAAAAAGTACACAAGAAATCGACGTGCATGAAAGTAAAGCAGTAAACAATAAATAGGATAACTAAACCATCTAAGTGATATGCACTCGAGACATCTCTAATGGCGCATGAAGGGGAAGAAATAGAAGAACAGTCGTCCGACCAGGCGTTCCATAAAACTCGGAGGGTTACACAGTTGCACCATTTTCACAGTACAGTAAGAAACAGAAATCTCATACGCTTACACTAGTAGATTCTTCCCTCCCAATGAACTATCCGAACCGTATACGCGGTGCAGACAGAATGCAACGACGTCAAATAATATCTAGAAAACTAAACCAATACCAACTACTAACACAAGACTCGAACTCTCGTACCGATGATCAGTCGACACGCTAGTCCATGCACTCACTCACTCAGACAGTGATCGTGTTTGAAATAGTGTCAGGTCAGAAGATATCACGTATCTTTACAACATACCAGGTAAGTCAACTACTTCTAAGACGCGTGCACACATCTAGCAAAATAAAAACTAGGCATAATAAAACGGAACAATACAATCAAGCAAGGTGTACTTGCCTGGCAATAGTCTGGTGCTGAAACAACACAAGGTAACAGGTACAACGCTCTCAGTAAATATGGAAGCAGAACAAACGCCTCCAGATGCTGCAACAGACATCACCAACATTTCCAAAATATAAAAAATAGCTAGGATTGACTACCCATAAGTCCAATTTGAACACGAGCTAAAACGATAATTTTGGACCAAAGCGGGGTCTACCGGTAGCCCACTTAGTACCGAAAAGCGTACCAAAGGTAAAAGTCTCTAAATGGGACAAATTATAGGTCAAACAAACCATAAACGACAATACGAACTTAACGGTATATCCAGTTTTGGATTCCTGTGAGCCGATCACAAAATCGCTCGTCAAGTCGAATCTGGGGCCTGCGAAACGACATTCCGTCGACTGACTCGGAATCGAGCGAAACTCGGGTCACAAGACAAGTCAAACGTTGCGAGTCCAATGGCGCAAGTTTCGTGGCGATCCAACGAGCGCACACAAACTAATTAAAAAAGTTGCAAAACACTGATACGAAAAAAAAATTACGGATAAGAGTTGATTCCGGCGTGCACATGTACAAATCAACTTTCGCGAAAGTCCACACGTCCGGATATACCATATGCACCTTTCGGTGCAATTGGTACGCGGCGAGGAGGTCCCGTTTGGTGGAGTACACTCCGTATCACAAAATTTTAGTTTTGAAAAACATAATTTTTGGTCGTTTTGGAAATAGAATAATTTAATCCACAATGCAAACTAATAAAAACTAAAAAAACAATAATAATCTTGGTCATATTGTGAAGAAGTCATATCAATTAGATTTTGAAAATAATAAACGAGTTGGTAGAAAACTGGACATGAACAAGAGTGGTTGGATTGAATTTCTGAACTGTTTTCGAATAATTTTTCGGCCATTTTTCGGCCGATTTTTCGATCAATCCGGGACACGAAAACTCGTCCCGCTTGGAGGAAATCCTAGAGGGTCATGTTGTGATCGCGTATGAAGAATCGGAACAAAAATTGATGCGAAGACGAGTTACGTACCCGCGAAGTTGGGCCCGTGTGGAGGTTGCGGTTGTGCGCGGCGCGCACGTGAGCAGTCGGCACTGCTCCGGCGGCTCAGGGCGGCGCGGCGAGGCCGGGGCAATCGCATATGAGTTGGGGGAGGAGGTTTGTGAAGATTTAGGGTTAGGAATAAGATCATGTATACATATATATATAGAGAGAGAGAGTCGGTTGTAAGGGGGTTGGCGTTACACGGTGTTGGGGTCAGCTGCGGGTTTTGGCTCTGTGAGCAGGGGAAGGGTTTTGTTAGAATTAGATTAGGATTAGTTTAAGGTTTCTTTTTCTTTTCTTTTCTTTGTAAATAGCTATATATATATATATATATATTTATATACATATGTACAGGTGAGTTGCTAAAATACAAAAAAAAAAATTTGTATATGAATTAAATTCTAGGAAATTATATTACTAATAAATAAATATATATATATATATATATATATATATATATATATATATATATATTTATACGCATATATATATATTAAGAGTATAAAAAATTCGAGAAAATTTATATTTGCACAATAAATAAATTCTAGAAAATTTATCATATTTAAATAAAATATTTCAAATAATAAAAATAGTTTTATGAAATAAATTTACAATAATTATTTTTATAAATAATTATTTCTTAGTTAACCGAGAAAATAATCCAACAATTATATAAAAAAATCCAAATATTAAATACAAGAAAACTATGGTTGGTACACTAATGCCACACTAATGTTGAATGATCGAAATTCGTGGCACGCGAAGATCCTACGAGTAGTGTCTCTAGTGTAGGCTACTTCCTATGAAGCACGATGGTGGTTTTGGGGTCATTCTATATCATTAATGTCCAAACTACGGTAAGGTGTCCTAATGCAGCAATTGAATTTTAATTGATTTTAAATAATCTAAAATAAATACAATAAATAAATAAATAATACACACAAAATACCTATTTTGGGTAAGGGGGTTTACAATCTACCCATCTTACAAGAATTTTGTCCCCGAAATTAAAAATAAGGCATGATTTGTTAAATCCTCCTAATTCGTATCTAGGTCAAGTCAACCGCAATCTCTTCAAAATTAAAATAACCACTGATTAAATAAAAATTCACATATCGTAATCTCTTCCCAAATTTTAATAATCAAGATTTAAATTTTAGTCAAATCTATATGACATCTACAAATTTAAATAACCCACATCAAATTTTAAATCATGATTCCAACTATCATAATCTCCTCTAAATAATAACAGCTCTAATAAAATCTTAGTCCTAGTGTCAAACTTAAGAATTTGTACTCATCAAATTTTAAATTCAATTTTCGTCCTCAACGTTTCAAATAGATGATCCAACAGTCAAAATTTAACTCTTAATTCAAATCATCAAATTGTATCATTTTAAATCCAATCCATCTATGTTCAATTTTTAAAATTCTATATTTATCCTCAAAATTTAAATTTATGATTCAACCTCCAATATTCAAAATTTAAATCATACGGTCCAATTATAAATATTTGGTCCAATATATCAAATTTTAAAATTTATTCCATAAGGCATTCTTATCTTTAAAGTTAATCCTCATCATCATAATTATCTAAAAAAAATCTCGAAATTAAATGACTTAAATCCCTCCATCTTATCTTACTTGATCACGATCTAAGATTTTCACCTTCATATAACATTCGGCTCAAGTTGACAATGCAACTTCACTTCTACCCAACTTAGAATTTACCAATCTTTCATAAATACAAGACTACAAAAAAAAAATCCTCTCATTCAATAGTGCTTACTAATCCTCAAAATCTTAACACAAAACCTATCACATGTGATATGCCCTTAATTACAAAAGATGGTCACAAAGTAATACGATTGGCCTATGGGGTATATATAGTACTATCCGTGTGTCAAACTTATATCAAGCACGAGCGTTCGTCTTTCCAAAAGAGGGAAAGACGGAAAACAACAATAAAGAGTTCAAGGAGGAGGTGAAAGAATACAAGTACGGGATTCAAGGGCGATTAAAGAATTCAAAAGAGAGTTGTCAAGGCAGTTGTGGATTGAAATCTTATTTTTGGTAAATTCCTATTTGAATGCTCATATCAGTACAATTATATAACTGATACAATATGCTCTGACCTGTCTAGAGGACAAGTATATTTGTCTAACAAGCTAAGTCAACTATATCTCAATCCATGTAAAGTAGTCATGCGAAGAGCGAACCAAGCGCACTAAGGTTAGCTAGACAATAATACACTGGTTCTGACTAGACAATGTATTAGTGTGACGCCACAATAATACATATATCATGAACAAGCTCGATAAAGAATAAGCTGTAATAGCAGCATGAGTCAAGATAGTCCAAATAATATAAGTATGTGAGTTTATGATGAATAAAAGTACAATAGTTCAAGTTCATCAAGAATCTAAGACTCGACCGATGTTTGTGCCTCTACAGTTGCCATGCTAACTTCTCGTCTAAGTCTCTGGTCGAACAAATGGGGGTATGGCCTCTAAAGCTCTACAGTATGGATAAACACTATCTTCTTATGCTAGCATATAGTTAGTGTCATTCAATTACACTTCATTAATGGATCAAAAGGACTATGGGATACTAGGTTGTGAGGCATGCTACCTAACTTACGAGAATCAACTAATATTGTAGCTGCCTTAAGGGGATTCTACAAAATAACCTTGTTTTTTGTAAATAAAGTAGAAACTCTTGTTGGTATATACGAGGGAAAGATCTTGGTACTTATTAAGGTATCCTATTGCATTATAAAACTCCATAGGTAATGGTCATCTTAAGTTTTAATCATAGTGCTTATAGAACAAAAGTGTTGATATTAAGAATGGAGAAGTTACTAGCTCTCAAGTGAAAGAGGATATAACTTGTATTGAGATATGTGAAACAGATTATTTGATTTGAAACTAAAGGATAATCATAAAATCATAATCTAAAAGGATTATTTGATATGTGAAAGATGAAAAAAATTTGGTCATTGCACAAATAGCGAACGTTAAGGTTTCGAAGAACAAAGATATGAAAGTAAATAGATAGACTCTTGGTAATATCATGATTTTCTAAGGGTAGGCGGTATGCTAGTCTTTGTGTTTGAGGTATGATTAAGGGAAAGGTTCTAATCATTCAATAGGTTTTAATTGGTAAAGAGCTATACAATTGATCTATGATGGAGGGAGGGATTAAGATGGGAAAGTATATAGATAGTTGGATGAGATGGCACGGTCGGTGACTCATGGAGACTTAAGTATGACTCAACGATGATCATAGATTCTAGGGGATCTACTAAGCTAAAGATAGGATACCCTTGCTCTTACTAAGGTATTGGTTCATTCATCTTGGTTTCCTAAGGTACTGCTCTGCTAATATCAAGACAAGAATCTAAATTTATAGTCCTCTTATATTATCTCCAAGGAGGTTAGGTTTAGTCTTAATATTCAACCTTGGATTTCTATTAGTTCCTCGATACTAGGGTCAAACAATATGCTCAAATTTCTAACTAACCCTAGTAGTGTCTAAACTACTCTCAAGTCATTCCTAAATATATCAAGGGATAATGGTCAATCTGATAGGGTTAATCAGTTACGCTAAACTTTTGGGAGCTGACAATATTTTAATTTATTTTTCTTAGTAGGTATGCTATCATAATTATCTTCTAACAACAAGGATTCTTATATTCTGGCAGAAGGCTATACTCAAGGAACTATTAGGAAATTACATTAAATATGAAGAGGTGAGGAAACAAGGATACCGATGTCAAGAGAATTAAGCGAGTACAATTTCGAAGGTCAAGAAAGGTAGGTGAGTTCAAGAATTCGGAACAGAAATAAAAAGGAAAGTTAAATATGTGGATGAGATCATATACTCTAATCATATTTGCAGGCTTGCTCGGTACAGTAACGTAACCGAGACTATATACTCTCGACCTGCATGGACAAATTCATCTCTCTGCAAGAGATGGACGAAAGACTAGGAGAAGTACATGAATCAACCAGGATGCAATCATTTAAATAGAACGGGTAATGTGGATGAGACCTAAAACTCTAATCCTAGGTGCAAGCCTGCTCGGTACAGTTACGTAACCGAAACGGCTAACTGGACCTGCATGGGCCACCACTAAAAACATGTCACGCCCGTGTCCCAAAATACGTAGGACTAGGACTACGTGAGCATGTCAGCCGAATGTACATGGCAACTCCAATATATGAAAACCATACACATACGTATGTTTTATGAATAATAATCCACAAGTGGTATATAACTTCACAAGTCACAGGTAATACTAATCTCATCCACAAAACGAAATAAAAATATATAACCCAATAGTACCAAGTAGAAAAATAGTCGAGAATAACTAGTAGTCGGGTGGAGACAAATCCACTACCAACTAGAATATCAAAGACAACAAAATAAGTACATCATCTAGTGATCAAGAAGCTTTAAGGGAAAAACCTCTTCGAAATAGAAAGTAGCCAGTCCTGAATCTGTGCTCCGGCAAATAATCATGATCTTTTATACCTGGAAAGGGTGCCAGGTCCTCAGAGGGACATAACAAGTACACAAGAAATCGACATACATGAAAGTAAAACAGTAAACAATAAATAAGGTAACTAAACCATCTATTTGATATGCACTCGAGACATCTCTAATGGCGCATGAGAGGGGGAAAATAGAAGAACAGTCGTCCCACCAGACGTTCCGTAGAACTTGGGGGTTACACAGTTGCCCCATTTTCACAGTACAGTAAGAAATAGAAATCCCACACGCTCATTAGCAGATTCTTCCCTCCCAATGAACTATCTGAACCGTATACGCGGTGTAGACAGAATGCAACGACGTCAAATAATATCTAGAAAACTAAATCAATACCAACTACTAACACAAGACTCAAACTCTCGTACCGATGATCAGTCGACACACTAGTCCATACACTCACTCACCCAAAGAGTGATCGTGTTTGAAACAGTGTCAGGTCAGAAGATGTCACGTATCTTTACAACATACCAGGTAAGTCAACTACTTCTAAAACGCGTGTACACATCTAGCAAAATAAAAACTAGGCATAATGTAAACTGAACAATACAATCAAGCAAGGTGTACTTGCCTGACAATAGTCTGGTGCTAAAACAACACAAGGTAACAGGTACAACGCTCTCAGTAAATATGGAAGTAGAACAAACACCTCCAGATGCTGTAACAGACATCACCAACATTTTCAAAATATAAGAAATAGCTAGGATTGATTACCCACAAGTCCAATTTGGACACAAGGGTTAAAATGGTAATTTCGGACCAAAGCGGGGTCTACCGGTAGCCCACTTTGTACCGAAAAGCGTGCCAAAGGTAAAAGTATCTGAATGGGACAAATTATAGGTCAAATAAATCATAAACGACAATATGAACTTAACGGTATGTCCAGTTTTGGATTTCTGTGGGCCGATCACAAAATCGTTCGTCAAGTCAAATCGTGGGGCCTGCGAAACGGCGTTCCTTCGACTGACTCGGAATCAAGCGAAACTCGGGTCACAGGACAAGTCAAACGTTGCGAGTCCAATGGCGCAAGTTTCTTGGCGATCCGAAGAGCGCACACAAACTAATTGGGAATGTTGTAAAACACTTATACGGGAGACTTTACGGATACGGGTTGATTCCGACGCGCACATACGTCCGAATCAACTTCCGCGAAAATTTACACGTCCGGATATAGCATACGTACCTTTCAGTGCAATTGGTACACGGCGAGGTGGTCCCGTTTGGCGGGGCGCACTCCGTATCACAAAATTTTAGTTTTGAAAAACATTTTTTTTGTCGTTTTGGAAATAGAATAATTTAATTTAAGATCATGTATATATATAGGGGGAGAGAGTCGGTTGTAAGGGGGTTGGCGTTACACGGAGTTGGGATCAACTGCGGGTTTTGGCTCCGTGAGCGGGGGAAGGGTTTTGTTAGAATTAGATTAGGATTAGTTTAAGGTTTATTTTTCTTTTCTTTTCTTCTCTTTTCTTTGTAAATAGCTATATATATATTTATATACATATGTATAGGCGAGTTGCTAAAATACGAAAAATATATTTTTGTACATGAATTAAATTCTAGAAAATTATATTATTAATAAATAAATATATATATTTATACACACATATATAGAGTATAAAAATTTGAAAAAAATGCACAATACATAAATTCTAGAAAATTTATAATATTTAAATAAAAGAATTCAAACAACAACAATAGTTTTATGAAATTAATTTACAATAATTATTTTATAAATAAATACAAAGAATTTATTTCTTAGTTAACCGAGAAAATAATCCAACAATTATATAAAAAAAACTCCAAATATTAAATACAAGAAAACTATAACTGGTACACTAATGCCACACTAATGTTGAATGATCGAAATTCGTGGCACGCGAAGATCCTACGAGTAGTGTCTCTAGTGTAGGCTACTTCCTACGAAGTGTCTCTAGTGTAGGCTACTTCTTACGAAGGACGATATTGGTTTTGGGGTCATTCTATATCATTAATGTCCAAACTACAATAAGGTGTCCTAATGCAACAATTGGATTTTAATTAATTTTAAATAATCCAAAATAAATACAATAAATAAATAAATAATACACACAAAATACCTATTTTGGGTGGAGATTTACATGTCCTCCACCGATGGTTCCATTAAGTTCATCAACTGTGTAAACAGTCGACTATCATCTGTCTCCCACTGCTCAAATGTGGGATTAGTCGTCTCCGGAGGGTTGTCAGTCAGATGCTTGGACAACCGCATTTCCCGAAGTATTTTCTCAACCTTCTTCCGCCATGTTGAGTAGCCATCTGGTCCGTCCAACCGCCGATCGACGAGTCGAATTGAAGAAATCATCGTGCCAGCGCCCGTTGGTCCCGCCAATGCGTTCCCGACACCGGTAGTAATAGCATTGCTAGTTGTATCAGTGTTAGTCATCCTGCACTTGATTCGAATGTCGCTGAATCTTTCCAACCCCAATAATCAAATCAACTTTACCGATGCGCTATTAACGTGGCCAGAACCGACGCGCATGAAAAGTAGAGATCATATGGGGATCACACAAGCCAGGTCACAGATGTAACTCAGGTCACTCTATGTGTAGATCCTGATGTGGATATCGGGATAGGACGGAAACAAAGATCCACGTAAACAAGCATCTTGTCTACTCTTTGTTAACTCCTGAAGTCGTAATCTAGGAACAGAGGTTGTGCAAACAAATCATTGTCTACCCTCTGGCTTCGAAATACGCGCCTGAAGTCATAATCTAGGAACAGGGGTTGTGCAAACATTGTTTACCCTTTGGCTTCGATATACCTTCTTTTTTGGAAATTAGGGTTCAGAGAAGGAGAGGCAGCGGCTGAGGGTTAGGGTTTAGAATTTTTAGGCCCCATAGTGGGATGGGCAGCGGAGGGGGGGCTGACGGCCGGGGGGGCTGGCGGCCTGCAGGTGGGGAACAGCGGGCAGGAGAGGGGGCTGGCAGGGAGGTTGGGGGGGCTGACGGCAGGGAGGCAGGGGGAGCGCCAAGGAAGCGGGCGGGGGGGTGGGTGGCAGGAGGCGGGGGGCTGAAGGGGGGATGGGGTTGGCGGCTAGGGTTTAGGGTAGAGTTTTTTTTTTTTGTGAGAGAGAGAGAGATGGATGGGTCATGGCTCTGATACCATGTAGAATAGGAATGATAGATTGATTCATTAAGAGAAGAGAAGAGTACATTATATAGGAGAGGTTAGTCTACCCGATGTGGGACTAAACTCAACTTAATACATAGCTCAACAATAATAACCTAAGCATGGACATGCAAAAATTGGTGGCATGTCCATGTCAGACCCAATATAGGACATGTCAGAATAGTCATTGAGGAGTCGGCGGAACCATGTCTATATTGTGCAATATCATATTTGTGTTCCCTTATATGGTTATATACCAAAGGCTTCAATCAGTTAGTTGCTCTATCTTATCTTTGGTAACGTAAACAAACTTATTCATTTTAAAATATCAGTAATAAAAATTGTGAATAGCATAAAAAGTTCGCAAAAAGTAGTAATAACATTAATTAAACAACATGCTATAAATATTAATAACATGATAGTGATAATAATAGCATGATATCGATAATAGCATGTTATTGATAATAACACTATTCATAGCACAATATTGATATCAATAACACTAGTGATAATAAAAGCATTCTGCCGATACTAACACAATATCAATGTCAATAACATGATAATCGATAATAATAACATGATACTGATACTATCAACATTATATCAAAATTCATATTGATATTAAAAAAAAAAAGATAAATGATTGAAGATACTGTACAATTATAGTACAACAGTAATAAAAAGATAAAAGGTACACTAAGTATGGTTGAATTCATGTCATTTGTATTACATTTATACGACATTATTTTACTATATGTTTATCTTTTTTATTAATATCGATACTAATATTGACTTCACGTTGTTAATATCGATGTAATTTTGTTATGCATATCGTGTTATGATATCAATATTGTCTTATTAATATCCATAGTGTGCTAATAAGTAATAATACCAATATCCGGTTGTTAATATCGTTATCGTGGTATTATTTTTGCGTCATGTTATAAAATATCAATATCGTGCTATCAATATCAATACTGTGTTGTTCTAATTAATGTTGTATACTTTGTACAGTTTTATAAATGATATTTTAAAATTCATAATTTAGTTTACATTACGAAATGTCGGGCAACTAACTAGTTTAGGCCTTTGGTATAGGGAACAGACAGGTCCTGAGTTCAAATTCCAGTTTATTAGTTTATTTAGAAACTAATATTAACAAATAATACATACTTACAGACTTAGAGACATACAGAATAGATCAATTTAAATTTCAAATTAAAAGCATTGTATTATTGGAAGAGAGTTGAGACGCTAGATGGGGAGAGAGAAATAGGGAGTTGCCAGAAAAAGGAAGAGAGAGACACACACAGAGGGGAGAGAAACCAGAGATAAGGGCCTCTTAAAATAAAGGCTAATTTTTTGCTAGAATGAGATAATTTTATTATGGGTCAAGGCCTTACAATATATAAAGCTTACAAAAGACAAAAATGGCTAGCTGGTAAGCTTGGCCATGAAGAAACTAAGTAAAAAAAAAACTAAGTAAAAAAAGACAAAAGTGGCTTAGCTAGTAAGCTTGATCTTCAAGAAACTAAGTAATAAAGACAAAAGTGTCTAGCTAGTGAGCTTAGCCATCAAAAACT
The DNA here is from genome assembly GCA_036927795.1 of Iris macrosiphon. NCBI lineage: Eukaryota > Viridiplantae > Streptophyta > Magnoliopsida > Asparagales > Iridaceae > Iris > Iris macrosiphon. The sequence continues at coordinate 118,866,375 of JAYESA010000004.1, forward strand.
AAATTAACCTATTTTATTTTCTACATTCACCCGCAAGCTAGAACTTGGTGAAAGCAAATCCAGTTTGGAGAAAGTAAAAAAGAGACTGAAAATCGTCTTAAATAGATGTCAGGACGTCGAAAACAAATGAATCCTGAAAATAGTCAAAAGAGAGTCGAGCTTCATATCAGAAGAAATTCTGAAAGAAACATCAAAGAGAACACGAAAAAGTCTGAGTTGCAGCCATCTAGGACGCACAAATGAGAGTTGTCAGCATAAATGCTCTACAAGAGCCGACGCACGAAGACGCTCAACCAAAAGAGTTGTCAGCATATGGGTGCTCCACAAGATCGACGTATGAAGACATTCGACCGAAAGAGTTGTCGTCACATAGGTGCTCGACAAGAGCCAGTGTATGAAGACGCTCGACCAAGAGAGTTGTCGGGACGCTAATGCCCTCAACAAAAGCCGACATATGAAGACGTTGAACCAAAAAAGATGTACTAAGTAGCGATGCAGAGAGACATGGTGGGGGGGGGGGGGGGGGGTAAAGTCTAATACTCCACCCTCAAGTTTGACATGTAATGAATATCACAACTTGGAAGCACGTGGTCAAAAGAAGTGATATCAAAGAGAGCAAGAATTGCGTCCATACAGAGTTATCAGCAATGCCCCTCACCGTTGAGCAGGCTGGGGCTCGGGTTTTTTTTTACATGTCACTCTTTAGGCCATAAGAAGCCAGACATACAAACCTAACTACTGACATGGAACAACCCCATCATTGATGTTTTTGGCATGGAACAACCCTAACCCATATCTTGATTTGAAAGAGCACACATGCCACTAAGATCCTGCCAAGGTAGGATCTGGGGAGGGTCATAACGTTGCAGCCTTAACCCATATGTGAAGAATGTTTACGGGACTTGAATCCACATCCTCCAGGATGTATGCACCAAGCTTCACAGTTTCGCTGAATATCAATCTCTGCTGAGCCTTTGAACTGAATACATAAAAATAAAAAAAAATAAAATAAAATCCACTATATCCTGGCCGTCTAACTCAATATATACTCTGTTATTTAATACTACAGCTACAAGAAAAACAACAAAACCTTCATTTAATACTTCACTGAAAGTTCAAAATATTCCAGCAAAGTATCATCCACAAACCATTGACACATTTAAAACTCATATAGGCTATGAAATCTGCTTCCAAGAATCAACTTCAAAATTAACTTTGCAGTTGAACCAAAGATTGATAAGCACTCTGTTAGAGTTAACCTAAATATAAAGTTAATTAATTAATTTTGTTATGTATGTTTTGTTCTTGTGTTGTGGAGCTCATACAATAGCAATGATGCCCGAATATTAATACAAATTATGCATATATGTTATCATATGACACTTGTTGATATTTGTATCTTGAATTTACTATATTATCAATAATATATAGTATCTTAGTATATATCATACTGCTAATTAAGTTTTCATGCATGCAATCGATAGAAAAGTTAGAAACTCAACCACAAATAAAAGACATTAATAAATCAAACATTGTTAAACAATAGGTAACCAAAAATACGAAAAATTGGTTAAGCGCTTTAGTTACCTCGATGTGAAAAATTGGTTGTTCAAAATAAAGTTTAAAAAAAGGTTATTAAATACTAGGACTACCCATTTATTATTCACCTTCATAAGAAAGAAATATGTAATGCATCTCCATGGTACTTATATTATGGAGTATCATAAGCTAGCTGGTTGTTCTTACCAAGCTCTTCATATGCTCTGTTTTAAATTTTCACCGATTATTGCAACAAAATGTATCTTATATTCTTTCGTATTATTATTATTAACTGCATCTTTTAGGCCGCGCAGGGTTTTCGTCGAAACTGGGATTTGAAATCCAAATGCAAGTCCTCACAATATATAATGCAACTCAGGATTTTTAGGATTATTTGTTTGGTTTTTTTTAGGATGCAATTGTTTGAATAAATACATGTTCACCAAAAAAAAATTGAGATTTTTTAGGTTTCAAGAGTAACTGAGTGGCAAACTTAAGTTTAAATATATAAAATTTTGCTACCATGATGCCCTTTAAAAAAATCACCATCATCAACCATGCCTTTCTCCTATAAGAATGGGGTTAGCTATGGAGCAAGAGAGATCCATTAAAGAATTGACAAAGTTTTATTACCTGTCGTTAACCCATTGTGTTGGAGCAAAATTGCTAGCAAAGGTAGTAGCTATGAGAAAGAGAGACTTGCCACAAAATCTGTAAGGACAGTTGGCAGGTATGGAGACCCACCTTCTAGTCATACAGTTTAAGCTCGTGCAACTAAGGAATACCCTCTACCTTCTCCTAGACTAGAAAAGAGTGCAGACGAAGACTGAAAGAGGTAAGATGATGCATTTTGCTAGAAAATTGCATTCATCTCCATGGCACATTAAGCCAAAGAGCAAAAAGGAATGGATTCCAAAAAGCAACTTAAAAACTAAGACCAAAAAACATTCTAATATGCTTTAAGCAAACACAAAACAACTAAAGAAAGGTGAGAGAATATTAAAAACATTGAATTTTTACCTTTGTAATCAGCGTCTATTTTTTCCATAATATTCATTGAAAAACAAGAAATACACTCTCAAAAAATAGGACAAGACAAGGAAGCATGTTTTGCTAGGTTGATTGGTCAGGTTGTTCATTTGAGAAACATTGAACTCCCAAAATCATGTTTAGACACCATATTCTCTCAAATGGTTGGAATTACAACTGTTAGTATTAACATGTGATAGAATAAGTTGTATGACTAGATACGTTCAAGTATATCAGTAGATGTTTGTTTTAAAGATGCATAATACAAATATATCTTTTCTCACAAATAACACACACCATATGATGAAATATGTGCTGAAATATGTGTTGCATATTGCAAGATATTGACAACAAAGATTTGGATTTGAATGGCATTCAATAAAAATATAACAGGTATGTTGTTCTTCTTTCTACAAAGTTTTCTAACTCAATATAATTTTCATAGTACAGACTTCAACAAACTCATTCATTGTGAGAATATTGATTACTATGAGAATATAAGTGATTTAACCCATCATATCTCAGACTACTTCAACCACAATCCTTTGAGGCTACCTACTGAAAACTTAAAGAGAAAGAACATTATAAAAACTAGATGAGAAATATGTAAATGCCACACACACACACACACACATATATATATAGAGAGAGAGAGATGGGCATAGCATGGTTATGAAGCCAGTGTTGTCAGAACTATCTAGAAATATATCATTGCATCATAATACATATCAACCAAACAAATTTTAAGGACCAACCCAAGGTCTATCCCGGTATCCTTGAGCAATTTCTAACTGTGAGAACACAAGAAAGAATTAAATAGTCACTTTGTATAAAGTTGGTATTTAAGTATACATTCTAGTTCTTGCTAGGTTAAAAACATGGACTAAATCTAACATGTCAATTATACACTAATTATCAAAGACCAATTTTCATTAAAATTTTGAAAAATAAAGAAACATAAACGATTCAGAATTAGAAAGAAAAAAGAAACAGAATTGTAGAAATGAGACAACAAAAATAATTCAGAATTAAAAAAAATAAAGAAATACAGATATTAAAAAAGGAGAGAGTTTTGTGCGGGTTCAACGAGGCACACCCCGGGGTGTGCCTCGCACCATGCCTAGCGCCTGCGACATGTGTCTCATTCCGCCCGTGATAACACTTTGTGAAGCCTTAGAGAAGAAACGGTAACTGTGGAATTTCACTATATTTGCAAAATTAAAGCAAGAGCATGTTGGTAATAAACATTGATTCCCAATCAAGCTAGTCAATTCAAATATAAAGTCGACGTGCAGGCTCCACTTGGATCAACCTTTAAGTTTAGTTAGATAAATAATCAGAAGGAAATTTAATTCTAACATTTTAGAAGTCAATTTCTTCTGATTGGAGTTACCAAGTTCATATCTCACTCTCAGCCTTAAGCTCCATCTATTTCCATGTAAGCAAGTAAAACAATCTAGTTGTCTAAATATTTTAAAAACTTGAAATGAAAAACGTCAAGCTCTATTTTTGCAAATGGATATATCTCAAGCCAAACTTGAATAAGACATTGTATCTTGTCTCTGAACCAAAGAAGATTCATCATTCGGAATCGGAATATCAAGTACTAAATACCATCCAATATTGTGTTTCAGTTTAGTCCAGAATCAAAATAAAATTTACAGTCAGTTTTTGTTTAAGAAAATTTGGGAATGTCATTCATTTTCACTATTTGGCTCCAAGTGTCATAAAGAGTGGAAGTCCTTATAGCAAATTATATGATGTTACCGCCTATGGATAGGTACTGATACACGTACCCACTACGGTCCGTACCTGGTACATAGACGGCAATTTCTAAAAGTCAAAGGTACGGGCACGATATATATATATATGAGTAATTTCTTTTCACTATAGTCATCAAGTGGATTTTAGTCCGAAAACTCTGTAGTAAGTTTGAAAATAATGATAGTTTGATTTTTAGAACAAAAGTATCGAAGCTATATTTTAGAAGAAAATGTCATATTCAATAACTTGCACAAGGAAGTATCCACAAAGTACCAAAGAAGTACCCACAAAGTACTCAAAATTAAAATTTGAAAACACAAATAAATAACTTTTGTGTACTTATGCGTTATGTACCCAAAAGTACCCAAGAAGTACCAATACGCAGTACGGGTACTCCTCCCTAGATAGAGTCCCGTGCTTCATAGATCTTACCACTTCATGTAAACTCTTATAGTCTAGGAAAACTTGGAGTGCGCTCATTGGTAGCATGAGCTTAAAATGAACAATAATGCTAAGTTTACAAGCGAAGCTTGACAACCTCTCTCTCCCCCTCCTTACATATGGGTCCCACCCAATCCCCCCCCCCCCCCTTCCCCCCCCCCCCCCCCCTAATGGAAGTCGGCCACGTGGCCGGTTGTAAGAAGGTTGTAAGCATTTGGTTGTAACTGTAGCACTGCCGTAAAATGAATAGCCAATAGGTAGGTCTTCCTACTTGTCAATTTGCCGAATAGCTTATGTGGCATGAGTCGCTCATGTTCATAGCTACCATGGCTATGAATTTGGCACCAACATAAAGGGTTTATATTGAGTCAACAATCCCTCAAAGAAACCATGTCAACTCGTTATGGAGCTTTTTTATGCTCCAAAGTTGACCCCATTCCGACGTGAGAAGGATATGATGATGATGATGACGACGACGATGATTACTTTTTTTATTCAGAATCAAGTTATATCCAAATTTCAGTTGAGAATCAATTTTGATGGCTAAACCACTACCTTCAATAGCTGGATGGAAGAGGAGCTACTTGGAGGTTTCTACAAGAATAGAGTTGGTGTGCCATATATCCATTACCCTTTCCTTTTCACTTTGTGAAATGAATATCTACCTTTATAAGTACCTGCAAGCAGTGCATAACAAAACGGAACTCCATCTACTACACTCCAAAAAACACTAAGCTTATAAGGTAACATTTTGGCTTCTCAATGTGCATTACGTATACATGAAGCATTACGTGATTCTACACCCTTATTTTCGATCTACAACATTACTTCTAATCTCTGAAAATTGAATTAAAACAAAGGTTTACGTTTTTTTATATTGCCTACAAAGCTTAGCCATTAAGAAATCAATTCTACTTAAAATCAAATAAAACCAATTAAAACTACAATATATAACTAATCCTAGAAAAATAAGCATGTGCACCCATGTGCATAAGTAATTGAAGCAAAAACATTCAAATCAATGCATCTAGAGTAAAACAAATGTCCTCATTATCAAATCCCAAAACTTGACCCATGTGTTGATTGTTCATCCATAACGAAGTAAAGGCTCATTTCGTTTTCAACCCAAATAGTGAAATTAACGGTAACTAGAAGGAACAATTATTACTATTTTTATTTTAAAGAAGTTATCAAACTAATTAATATGGACCATAATTACATTATTTTAATAGAAACATGTCATCGAATTGTTGTAGTTTCCTTATTCTAATTTCTACCAAACAAACAACTTTTTTTTAGTTCGGAAACTACTTACTCTGGTTTCTATAAACTTGGAAAAAACTTTCCAACTTTATAATAGGTTTTGGTTGCCAACATGCGCTTAGAGAAAGATCAACTCAATAGCAATATGGATTCACTAGAGCTGAAATGCTGATGATATACATTACACATTACAGTTTGGCCTACCTTTCGTGACAACAAAAGAATCACCAACTCCACAATGAGACATAATTGTCCAACCAAGTACCTATGCCAACACCATTATTTGTCACACAAAATGACAGGAGACTTTTGAGACTTTTGTAGGAACAAATCACAACTGATACTGATTTAATAGGACAAGGCATTAGAAAGACTACCACAAGCTTCCAGATTTTGCATGATATTGGATAGGACGTGAAGAAGGAAAGGACTTGCATTCATGTATTATGTATAAGCTTTTTCAACAACATGCATTCTCGATCAGTTTTTCTACATGGGAATGCTTATACATGAGTCAGTGCAATAAATGTAAGCTAGTATTTCAGTGTATTTGTAGGAGGTTTGAGGTAGCTCCATTTGATGACAAGGCTAAAGAAATTTGATTGAGATAATCTCAAAATGTGTACAGAACAGATTGATCCACTGATTAGGATTGGTAGGATAGTGACTGAAGGAACTGCTAGGAGTACAATCAGACTAAAACCAAACCTACACTGGGGCAGAAAAAGGAAAGATGATAATGTGTAATGCAAAACAGAAAACCTTACTAGAACTACATTGGAAACAAAAAAGATGCATGCCCTACCCTGACTTGTTATGCATTGCTGTTTCTGTCTTACGCAGTTCCTATGAAAATCAACAGTACATTACTTATATGACATAGTTATAATCATTTTGTCAAAATAGAATGTTGCACAAGCCTGCATGGAAAAGGTGAAGAAAAATAATCATTTCCACCAATTATAGCATCATAGATTCATGTCTGTTTTGATAATAAACATAAAATATATTTGTCCTGTTCCGGTAACACGTTCAGAAAAGTATGAATATGTTCTATACAATTTTTACAGGTGATGCTAGGTTTTCTGAGGTGACATTGACATCACTAATGCATATCATTACAACTATATAAGCTTTCATACTTATTAATGGAAAGTAGAAATGGTATCTTACATGTAGCCAATCATGCAGAAACCACCAAAGAAATGCAAATAAGCAAAATTGTACTTGGGCACCCTTGCAGATATGCATTCAGATAAAGATATATATTATATCCACACAATAACATAAGACTCATCGATCATGAATGGAAGCATACACAAATAAGCGTATATGCATACATAAACAAGTGTATATGCAGACAGAGACAAATAAACACCTTTGATATGTAGGATAAGTCTCCCTACTATGTTGCACGGACACGGGAAACTGGTGTCTGTATCCATATCTGTACCCATGTTTATATCTGTGCAATATAGGTAACTGTACTGAAAATGTCCGTATCACGTAGCCGTGTCGTGTCCTTATCGGTGTCTGTATTTGTGCAACATAAGTCTCCCTACCAAAATCGTAAACATCTATGTCCTACACCACGTGTGTCCATCTGCTTTGGATACCTGCTTAAAGACATAAGAACGTGTTCACTCTTCACACTTTTGAATTGTACAATATTCACAAGATGAAGACTTGAAGAATATTATGTCCTTATTAGTAAATGCAATAAGATAACAATGTATTTGAAGTCTTTTTTTCTTATTATTTCCCTTAATATGCAAACATAAAATCACAAAAAAAAAACTCATGTTGAGTATACTTATAGTAAGAAATATATATGTATCATGTTCTTGTGACTGGATTTTGGAGAGTTGTCGTGTCAAACATCCCATATCAATGTCAAAGTGGGTATTTGTCTCCATGTCCATAAGTCATAGAGGGGGGATTTTGTGATAACATAAAAGAAGTCCTTCATGGATTACCTACACAACACTCAACAAGAAGGTCCTGAGTATCCCTGGCTACACGAACATCGGGTGGCAGCATCTCCTTGATAATCTTAAACATGGTTGCTGTAAAATAATGAAACATTGCATCAGTGCCCAGCAGTGCCAATTTAGACAAAAAATAGAAGTAATCCTCATTCTATGAAAAGGGTACAAATTTAAATGGTATGCATCAACTACGCAACTTATAGACTCATCAGACTAAAATGCAATAATACATTCTACATGTATAACATTGCATTCTATCTGTCAAATAAAATGTCCTGTGTCAAGAATAAGATTCAAGAAGCACTATATTATCACGTAGGGTATGTTTATTCGCAACTCGCAAGAAATTGGAATTCTCGAAAAAAAAAACTAGAACTCTTGAATTGAAAAATCAGGAACTTCAATTCCAATTTTGGAAATTTTGGTTGGATAGTTTGTAATTTCAGTGGGTAGTTGTATGGAATTGTTAACATAATCAGATTCTTCCAGAAGAAGGTAATAAATAGATTTCGATGTGATGACAAATAGGTCAGAAGAATTGATTCTCATGCAGTTTTGAGAGAATTCTGATTCCCAACTTTTCAGCAGAAAAGTTGCAGTAGGAATTCTCAGGAGAATCGCAATCTCTAATTCAACCAAACTTACCAAACAATTGAATTACGATTCCTAGAATTGAGATTCGTATAATTCCAATTCCTTTAAACAGGCCCTTATATATGAATAAGCTACAGCTTAATTTCACATGTATACTGTAAGGAATTAATGAGCAGACTGACAAGCCCAGCATTGTAACTAGGTTTCTTCACCATTGTATAAAACTATAAGTCAGACAATAGAACATTACTAGGGCAAGATCCATTGGTTTAGACTATTATAAATACATTGAGTACAGTAGATCAAACAATATTAGGTGTACTATTGTAAATAGAATAGCTAGTAAAAGTAGAAAGGATCAGGACCTTTTCTTTTGCTTGACAAAATCAACTGTAGTAAACCAATAATCAGGAATTCTTTTTATTGTTAATGTTCCCTCAACATATGAAGCTAGCATGAAATGATCAACTTCAAAGGAAACGAAGACCATGATACTCAGATAAAGATTGCAGCTCAGGCATATAGATTCGATCAGGTTGCTAACCAATCCCCTCAAAACCCTAAACATAAGTCCAACCTACATGCCTCTGGTTCAAGAACTCTTGACCAAACGGACTTCAGGATAGGTTGCAACTAAGTTGGTCAAATACGGTTGAGTTCATCAGGTTTGATAGTGTCAACTTTGAAGTACACTGTGGTTCCCAGTATGCGTACAAGGTAAACCATTCCATCCCCACTCTGATGGTTCTTAGATTTGCATAGGTTGAGTTGACAGGTATGCAAAAGTATATATCCTAAGACTTCTAACAAAATTAAAAGTCTTATATTCATTGGTAGAAAAGGTTGAAATTAAGTTCTTAAGTTATTCCTAAGGGTAAGAGGCAAAAATTAAAACAACGAGCCTTATGGAAACTTAGTAGTTTGTCTCAAAACTTTGGAGGGAAAAAAGAGAGAAGCCCAAGTCGTCTTTAAGTGTCATCTTGAAGATGGTGACCTCTCTTTGTGTGTACTATTCCAGATGGTGACCTTTTTGTTATCCACCAACAATTAAGCCAATGGAGAAACAAAAACAAGTTCCTTTTCCATATCCCAATCTTTAAATAGCATGCCTATGTCAATCCCCCATATACAAGTTGATACCTGGTAAACTAACTCGTAGGTCCATGGTTAACCATCAGCTCTGCAATGGGAAATTTAATGTCTTCCTCCAATCAAACCCTCAATATCATTCAACAGAAGAAAACTTAAATATAGGATAAGGTTAGCAAAACAATTTACCTACCACCTCGTGAACTTTCCTCTGGTCAATGAGCCAGTACATCCACAATGTAAAAAAACAAGATTTCATGCCATCTAAAAACTACAATAACGTGTGGACACTTGTGTGGACATCCAATAATAAGCATGTCTTGACACAAAATAACACAAAAAGGTAAATTGAATCCATTGGCAAGCCTTCACGCCTCTACTTGGAAGCAAAAATAGCTCAAGCTCGAGTTTGGGTCCCCATGTATGACGTAGAGCCAACTCGACATGTACTCCCCACACCGCCATGCCAAAGTAAATGTGGATTCGGCAAGCAAAATAAATACAAACAAGCCATAATCTATGCCAACTTTGTGGCAATGTCCATAAAGTTTTGTACCTTGTAGTCTCATGTCTTCTTGCAAAAAAAGGCCCACCATTAGAGAAAGATTGACCATTGGGAGAGAATAAAGAAGGAGAAGGTTTGCAAATTAAAAAAACTCCTACTTGAACAATGTGATAGCAGGAGTTTAAGGTCCACAAATAAACATTCTGGAATTTGTTCGGTACAAAGGGTAAATGTTACGGGTAAGCTCTTACATTACATGTTACAATTACGGAAATGTTATATTGAGAATCAAGTTCTTTTCTTCCTTTCCAATTCCTTAGATTTGATACTATAAGATTTACAAAAAGCAAGAAACATGTGCAAAACTTGATATCAAGTCCATGTACAACACTATCCAAGCCAACGTGAAACTAGTACAAACACAAGCAAATCTACTCATCTCCATGTCCATATATCGCCGTGTCTCCTGGTGTCTTCACTTACGGGTTACTTGAAGGCGCAAGACATGAAAATAAAATTTTGATACAATTATGAATATAGTTGCATCAAAAATAAGTTTTTTTTTTTCAGCAGGCTAATAATAGATCATGATATTCAAAATTACTCTGAATAAAACACTGAAATTCGACACAGAGATGGCGGTAACAAACCCTAATGGATTTCTATGTAAAAAAAACTAATTGCTCCGCATTTAAAAAAAAAACTAATTGCCATAAACAGACTCGACAACAAAATCATTAAACTCTTACGTAAAGATCGCACCTTTAGGAAGAGAAACATCCTCCTTCGACTTCCCGATGATATCCATCGGCTCCATGACTAAAATGGAAGAACTGAGGGATTTTTGGGGACGATTTGGATGGTTAGGGTTTGTATTAACGACAAAATCGACCGAAATTGGAAACGAATCAGGCAAATATGGTCTATGCTTTGAAGGACACGACACGACTTAAGGAGAGAGAGAGAGAGAGAGAGAGAGTTTGTTTTGTACCCGATAACCCGACAAACTGGAGCCTGGATGGGATAGTGGATCCGTCATCCGTGTATTGGATTAGTTTATGCTTGACCGATAGCCAAACTAAATATATATAATAATAACGTGCACTACGTACTTAAAAATTTATTAAAAAATTAAATATAAAATTATTATAAATATTATCTTTTTTAGGAATCGAACTAAACCAACTAAGAAAAATATCTTCCACCTTCACCACTTGGATTAAAATTGTTTAGTTATAAATAAATAATATTAGATAGTTAAATAATTAGTTATTTAAAAAAATAGTTAGTGAAGTATTTACATACGGCTTAGACGGCTCAATTTTGAGACGTTTCCAAGTCTCATTATAAGAGTAGAGATATAGTAAAAAGTTAACCCAAACTTATATAGATTATCGGTTACGTTGGTTGTTGCACAGGTATTTGTCTATTCAGTTATGGATTTTTCAATAAGATTTGTATGTAATAATAGGCTTATTTTTATTTAAATATTACGAACTATCATATTTTTTAAAATTTAACCCAATGTATTATTTTTTTAGTCAAGCTAATATCATGAATTTTTTTAAAGTTCTTCAAGTTACACTTTTCGTTCTACTTAACATAATCGTTTGGGCCTCTTATGAAGAATTTTCTCATCTGTTTTTTACTTAAAAATTATATTTTTCATAAAAAAATATTTTTTTTATTTTTCTAGTTAATATTTTTCAAAAAAGGTCACTCTCCCAACCAACTCTAACCCTAGCCCTAAACTTCAACCCATTCCGGTTGTGAATTACCGCTCTCGGAATACAGGTGATCAAACACATGTCACTAACCAGCAATGCACCACGTAGACATTGGCCCAATACAATATGTATAAGTTGTAGTACTATATGGGTGTATCGTGCATATATAAGTCCTATGATCAAACCAATAATCTATATCTCAATCCACAAGAAGCATGACATAAAGATAGACATAATAAGATAAGTTTGCAACCTCATAATTATTTTCTATTAGAAATGAGAAAATACTAAAATTACAAAGAAATGCTCTTGAAAGAGATTCTAATACACCATCTATAAAGAATGTTCTAGAAGTGTTGATGGAAAACTAGTTAACGCATGACCACTTTATTCCATTAATGGTCTGAAGACGAGACGCGTGACGTATTCTATCTTGCTTGCAAGATTACAACCGATGGGTTCCATTTGAATGCTTTGGTATTTTTGTGGTTGAAAGAATCTCTATCATAATCTCCAAAAAGACTATTAAGGTGTTCAAACATTATTTAGTCTACGGACTTTGTTCTCCAAAGATAGAATTAGTAGCTTGCATGAGTTAACACGTTAAAAAATAAGAGAAGCGTGATCTCTTGCTAGATTTCTCATATGGAAGCAAGGGGAGGGAGATCTCTCTCATCTATTCTCCAATAATTTTCCTATTAACCAACCCACCACTATGTATCCCCTCTAGGGGGTATATATGGAGCTTCTAGGGGTGTAATATTGTCACGACCCGTACCCGAAAATTGGGTATGAGTCATGGGTACGTCCAGCCTACGCCGCAGCATCGGCGGTAGAACGCTGTCTAGGTCTCAAACATAACTCATCCTGTCAATGGTCTCAACTCCATAAGGAGGACAATGATAATACATGAATCCACAGTTTATAATATACTCAATCACAAGGCTATTTGAAAGTAAATGGCACGATGAGAAATAAGGATAAAGAGTTCTGACATAAGTCAACACAAATATAAATACAAGTCTAGAGTCTATATGTCCTCAAAAGTCACAACAATAATACAACCCAGATCTCAGTTTAGAACAATAATACATAAAATAGGACAATCTAAGTGCCTGTAGGTGGAATCTCCTCTAAGATGGGTAACTCCTTTGGGATTTCTGGTATAAAATCTCTCTCTGCTCCCGGGCCGTAGTGGGTAGGGCAGAAATCCCCCAAGTCCTCTAAAAATGTTATCCAATCAGGATTGGAGCGAAGCACAAAAACTAAACAACAGTTTCATTTATGTTGACAAAAACTATGAACAATATAAGGAATACAAGATGAAATAATACTGGAAATATAGGGTACTAGAGAATATGAAATAAGCAATGGAACATCTAGCAATGAATAAATATATAAGTGGATGCTAGAACAAGTGAACTGGAGTAAAAGTAAATAAATATCTGGCTATGTGTTTGAAATATCAGTTTATTATGTGATCGGCTTGGGACGAGATCATGCTTGATATATATGATTAACTATGATACATGTGAGGTCAGGCTAACCATCTGGTTAGCTATGATGCGAGCAATAGTCAGGCTAATCATATATATCAGGCTATGAGGCATGTAAATGGTCAGGCTACACCCGACGTGATGTATGGGGTGAGCTATGATGCATGTAAGGTGGGGTATGATCACATAATCTGCTAATATTTCCCCATCCCCAGCTAGCACGATGGACTCCAATCATGACTCCTCATGACAGGTATCTAGGGTTCTAACCCGTGTATCCACAGTGTCAGAGTCAAGTATAGTATACAACTGGAATTATAGAATTAATCAACAAAAACGAAAAATGTCAGAGAATGTACTAGTCTGTGGTCCCGAGGAAGGTGCGAGGATCAATGTCCAAGGCAATATCACAATGACCTAATTATGGAATATCAATATCAAAATACTGAATTAAAGGGATAAACATGTTTAACTAATTAAATGCGAGGCCTCTAGGTTAATTCTGAGGTTTACTGGTCAATACTAGGTTAACTAGTTAATACCTTGCCAAACTCAACACTTCTAGTACCCATCTACTACTACCTCACTATTATGCACTAACCATACCTTGGTGGCACTAGGCCTATAATACTAGGTATCTTAAAACTCATTAGATGTGTAAATACTGGTTAATGTAGGTACCAGATAGACACAACTCTTAAACCTAGTTATTTAGTTCTAACCTTGATATCTAAGTTATACTAAATACTATCCATACTCATAACCCATATATGTATACATATGATACGACTCCTAGCTAATAGTCTAACTTAGGGTATATACGTATCTACTATTTAGGAAAGAAGTAACTTTATACCTAAGAATCTAACTACTTGCTGACTGTTCATTCATAGATACACTAGGCTTAGCTAATTGGAACATGTATACATATAGAAACTATCACAAGCAAAAAATGGAATTCCTGATACCCCAAACAGAGGCAAAGATACTAACTGTCAGCAACTCATTTCTCAACTGGAACGAGATGCTACTACTAGTTCTTATCTAATGCTACCTGATACCCACAGCTACACACTGCTGGACTAATACATGGTTTACCAGTATCAGAGCTCAGGGGTAGCCAAGTAACCAAGCTCAGTTTGAATAAAAATGGATACTCACTACACCCCCCCCTCACTGAGGCACAGTTCAATGATTACACCTAACACTTAACTGATGCATCGATCCAAGATAACTGATTCAATGAACTATTCACAGTTTCACAGTCTAGAATTGTTCAGACTTCAACATCTGGCTTAACTAAGACAAGTATGACTACTGGCAGGATCAATAGGTAGGTCTGAACAATTGTTCATTCTTACACATACATGGCCTAATTCTTGAGACAAGCTAAAGACTACTGGCAGGATCAACCAGGCAGTATGAGCTGGTTCAACTTACACAGATAAGGCCAACTAGCTACTGATACATGCATGGCCTAACCTCTGAGACATCATATGGCTATTTGCAGAATCCACAGTGTCAGTCTAAAATTGTCCACTGATACTCATGCATAGCCAAATCCCTATTTACTGATACACACAGTATCTAATCTCTGGGATAAGCATATAGCTACTGACAGGATATATAGCCTAATCTCTTAACAAGCCTAGGGTTTACACAGGCATAGCTAAGCCCTGATACAAAACGCAGCTAACCACAGTTCGATTTTGAACTGTACTATGTACAGATACTCACTGCACAGATCTCCCTCTCCCCTATACTTCACTATACTGAACTAAAATTACCACTCACAGGCACACTGATATAGTATCAGCTCACTGATACACACACACACACACACATGCCTCACTGAACTGTGATACAGAGAACTCACAACTCACACCCTCTCACTGAGACTGATGCTCAGTAGAACACCCTAGCATGCTACCCACAGTGGAACCACAGTGCCAGTGCTAGACACTCTGATACACACTGTGGCTTCCTACTCTACTACTGAACTGAATTCAGTGCTCAGCCTGATGCACTGATGCAAGAGCACAGTAGCAGATGCTCACTGATACAGTATCTAACCTGACACATCCTCTAGCTGAACTGACAAGGCACACAGACACACTGATACAGTCTCCCCTCCCCACACTGACACTGATACACTGTCATACTAACACGAATGCTGAAACACACTACCACAGATAATTCCCTGTATTGAACATGATTACTATTTTTCCCAATGTCTGATACACAAAACACACTCACTAGAAAACCCTGATACTGGCTCACTGAACTCGACAACCTCAATGAGTAACCTGATTAAACCTTACCTCTAGTTACAGATACATTAACCACTGCTCACCCAAAACTAATACACAGAACCAAAATGTCAGTGTCATCGAGACACTCAGACTCCCACAGACACGACATAACCCGACCCTACACTCTGAACTTTCCCACAGTGCCAAAACACAAGTCCCTCACCTCCACATACACTGATACACAGAACACAGTGAGATGATACAAACTGCTCAACACTGGATGCATAGTTCACACAGTGAACTCGAGGTCATGCACAGTCATAGGGAAAACCCGACTATACAGTAACCTCCCCAATTCATTTGACTGTACAGTACTCTCCAAATCAAACAACATATCTATATATATATATATATATATATATATATATATATATATATATATATATATATATATATATATATATATATATGTATCATACATCAAAAATAGCTGATATTGAATAGATTAGATAGGTATTCATCCTTCTTGGCACAACAACAAACACCTAGTGTGTGGAAATCGGATTCCACCTCAAGAACTCCAAAATACCCAAATCCAAACCCTAAATTGAGATCATTACCATAAGTAGGAGATGTAATCATATAGGAATGCACATTCCCATAACTAGGGTTCACGAAATTGGGGGAAACCAACGTTGGGACACCTAAACCCTAGATTCACCTAGGTATTCATGGAAAAACCCCAAAAACGAAATCTAAAATAAATGGTGGGCTCCTAATGGCCAAACAACAATGAAAAATAGAATTAAAAGGGGTTAAATTCGGATTCTCACCTATTGGGAGATGGTTTCCCAATGTAGGTCCTCTTTCTTCAAGCCTTCTTGGTCCAAGCTCCTAGATTTCTCTTGATGGAGGAGAAAATTGATTTCTAGGGTTTATAATTTCTGAAATTTATGGGGAAGGAAGGATTTTTCTAATGGAGGCTAGGTTTAGGGCTTTCTTCATGAATGAAGAAGCTTGAGGGAGGCTTCCCCTCATTATATAGGACTAGGGTTTGGGTTTCAAATGCTAAGGTTTAATTAGCCCTCCATGATTAGTCATGAAGAACAAGAATTAATTAGGGTTTAGTCATTCACCTAGGGTTTAAATCTAAAACTAAAAAATGCCAATTAGGGTTTGGTCACAAGGGTTAAACCTAATGGATTTTTAGGTCAACCTAAAACCTATGCATTAAGAACACCTTATAATTTATTTAATAAACCCATCACACATATTTATTTACATAATAAATTAAATATGGCAATTTATAATAATGTCCTAATCTGAAAATATGGTAGTGACAAGTCTACCCTCCTAAAAAAAATTTTATCCTCGAAATTGGATTGAACTAGAACAAGAACGAAATCAGATAAGGAATTATACCTCAAGTCTCAAAGAGATACGGGTATTGCTCGCGCATTTCGTCCTCTCTCTCCCAGGTCGACTCCCCTGGAGAGTGATGTCTCCATGCAACACGAACTAAAGGAATAGTCTGGTTCCGCAATACCTTCTCTCTGCGATCCAAGATCTCTACGGGCTGCTCAGGGTAGCTGAGAGTCGGACCAACCTTGATCTCCGAGTAATCTAGTACGTGACTAGGGTCTGCCACGTACCGCCTCAGCTGCGACACGTAGAACACGTCATGCACTCCCTCTAGTGCAGGTGGCAAGTCTAGTCTATACGCTACTGCACCGACCCTTGCAAGAATACCGAAGGGTCCGATGTAGTGTGGACTAAGTTTCCTGCCTCCACCAAAATGAATCGTGCCCCGCATCAGAGAAATCCGTAGGAACACTAGATTGCCAACCTAGAACAAAACAGTCTCAACACACAGTCCAAAATAAAACAATCACAAGCCAGAAAAATAACAATCTATACCTGAAACTCAAGGGGTCTATGGTGGCTGTCGGCCCAATACCGTTGTCTGTCCTGCGCCACTCGCAGTCTGTCTCTGATGAGTTTCACTTTTTCTGCTGCATCCACGACCATTTTTGGTCCTAGCAAGGCTCTCTTTCCCCGACGTCATCCCAAGATAACGGTGTACGACACCTTCGTCCATAAAAAGCCTCGAATGGCGACATCTCGATGCTGGCCTGGTAGCTGTTGTTGTAAGCAAACTCTACCAGGTGTAGATGATCCTTCCAAGAACGTCCAAGATCTAGAACGCAAGTACGTAGCATATCCTCGAGAGTCTGAATAGTCCTTTCAGACTGCCCGTCTGTCTGGGGGTGGTATGCGGTACTAAACTTGAGCTGAGTGCCCAAGCTAGCCTGCAGACTCCTCCAGAAGTGGGAAGTGAAACGACAATCCTGATCCGAGACGTTGCTTACAGGAACTCCATGAAGTCTGATAATATGTCGTACATACATCTCTGCTAGCCTCTCCGTCGACGTGCCCACCTTGAAAGGTAAAAAGTGGGCTGATTTGGACAACCTATCCACGATGACCCAAATTGCGTCCTTCCCTCCTGGAGAACGCCGAAGCCCTGAAACGAAATTCATGGTCACGTGCTCCCACTTCCACTCTGGGATAGGTAAAGGTTGAAGCAATCCACCTGGCCTCTGCCGATCTGCCTTTACCTGCTGGCACACTAGACACCGGGATACGAAGCGTGCTACCTCGCGCTTCATTCCATACCACCATACGTGCTCCCTCAAGTCTCGATACATCTTGTTGGCACCGGGATGCATCGAGTACTGAGAGCGGTGTGCCTCCTGTAAAACCTCCTCGTGCAGCTCCCCGCTCGGCACACACATCCTCGTGCCGTGCCGTAAAGACCCATCATCCGCAATAGTAAAGTCGTCTGACAATCCTGTCCGAACCTGTGCCCTGATACTCCTCAGAGCCTCACCATCATACTGCATAGCTCTGATTCTGTCCATCAGCTCGGACTGTATCTACAATCCCCACATCTGAATCTCAATACCGGAAACTAGCACCTCAATTCTCAAGCTTTCTAGATTAGCCAACAAATGTCTATCCATCGTCAAGTACATAGCCATCGGATACCTGCTCAAGGCATCGGCGACTACGTTGGCCTTCCCTGGGTGGTACTGTAATGAGATATCGAAGTCCTTTATCAACTCCAACTACCTCCTCTGCCTCATATTCAGCTCCTTCTGTGTGAACACGTACTTCAAGCTCTTATGGTCCGTGAAGATCTCCACACGCTCTCCGTACAGGTAATATTTCCACAACTTTAGAGCAAAGATAACCTCTGCCAACTCCAAGTCGTGGGTGGGATAGTTCTTTTTATGAGGGCGTAACTGCCTGGAAGCATAGGCAATTACCTTCCCGTGCTGCTGAAGAACGCAACCCAGACCCTTCCCTGAAGCATCACTGTAGATAGTGAATCCACCTGTCCCCGCTGGCAACGTCAAAACTGGAGCTATCGTCGATCTCTTCTTCATCTCATCAAATGCGGCCTGGCAATCCTCCGTCCAGACAAAATCCACATCTTTCCTGGTCAGCCTGGTCATCGGCGCTGCAATCCTGGAGAAGTCTTGTACAAACCTCCTGTAGTATCCTGCTAGCCCGAGAAAACTCCTGATTCAGCTACTGAATTGGGAGTAGCCCACAACTCCACTGCCTCGATCTTCTTCGGGTTAACCGAGATTCCATCACCCGTCACCACATACCCAAGAAATTCAACCTTATCAAGGAAGAATTCGCACTTTGAGAGTTTCCTGTACAGCTCCTCCTTCCTGAGAGTCTCTAAGACCAACCTTAAGTGCTCTTCGTGCTCCTCCGGGGTCTTGGAATACACAAGAATATCGTCGATGAACACCACCATGAACGTATCAAGGTACTGGTGGAACACCTTGTTCATTAAGTTCATGAATACTGCCGGTGCATTGGTTAAACCAAATGGCATTACCATAAACTCAAACTGGCCATATCTGGTCCGAAAGGCTGTCTTTGGCGTGTCTTCTCTCTTCACCTTTACCTGGTGATAGCCTGACCTCAAATCTATCTTCGAAAATACCTTCGCCCCGCTCAACTAATCGAAAAGATAATCTATCCTCGACAACGAGTATTTGTTCTTGATAGTGAGGTTGTTCAAAGCTCTATAATCGATGCACATACGTACCGTGCCGTCCTTCTTCGGCACGAACAAAACCGGAGCTCCCCATGGTGATGAACTGGATTTGATGAAGCCTTTGTCCTGCAGCTCCTCCACTTGCTTCTTCAGTTCTGCCAGCTCACTATTGTTGACTCTATAGACATGTTGTGAAATGGGCTCCGCTCCTGGCACCAAGTCTATAGAGAATTTAACATCTCTGTCTGGCGACAAGCCTGGCAACTCCTTTGAAAATACATCCAGGAACTCCGCTATCAGAGGATGTGGCAACTCCTCTTCTTCCATCCTGGCTCCGCAAAATGTGCTCCTGCTCGGCTCCGCTGCTCCTCTGGCGACCTCGAACTTCGGCTCTCCTGGTGGTCAAAATAACACTCTGCCTCCATGATAATCTATAGTAGCATGGTGCCTACTCAACCAGTCCATTCTGAGTACAATATCGTATCCCGGAAGTGGCATGACGAGTAAGCACACGCTCAACTCTCGACCTCCCAATAATACTCTTTGGTCCTTACAATAATCACGGACTAGGATAATACCTCCGCCAGTCGTGATCTTGCAAGTCCTAGCTATCTAAATGATGTTGAAGAGCATAAGATACAGACACGAAACTATGGGAAGCGCCAGAGTCAAATAATGTAAATGCTGGAATGCAACCGAGAAGAACTGAACCTGTAATCAAGTCTTCTGCTGGCTCGACCTCCTCGACCGCCATGGCGTATGCTCGTCCTTGGGGTGCACCTCTCTGCTGATGGTGCTGAGCAAACCTCTGCTGCTGCGGTAGAAGTGGTCCCCTCTGTTGGCCTCCTGGTACGGTAGGTACCCTGGCTGGTCCCCTCTGGGCGGCTGCTCCACCCTGGCCTAGACGAGTCTGTATGGTAGGGCAATCCCTCAGCTGATGTGTTGTCGATCCGCAAGACAAATATGTGCCCAACCTCTTCCTGCAGATCTCTTTAGTGTGTCCTGCCTTCCCGCAGTACGCACACTGGATGGTGGGCTGAGTCTGTCTCTGCTGCTGGTGCTGGGCCTGTCCTCGGGCTGGTGCCTGGTACTGCTGATGCTGTTGCTGGTATGGCCTCTGTTGCTGTTGGAAGTGCGGACGCTTGTCCGGTCCCACACCACTGTTTGCTCCTCCTGAAGTATCGCATCCCCTCTTGGGCCTGAGGTCTAAGTCATCCTCAGTTATCTAGGCATCCATCAAAATGCCCTCGAAGATAGCAGTAGGACGTCCCGACGTGCGAGACTTGATCTCTCTTGCCAGCCCCTTTCTGAACTTTTGGGCCCTGTCTCCTGGGTCTCTAATCATCGATGGCGCAAAATGGCTCATGCGGCAAAACTCCGCGGCGTACTCATCAACGAACATGCTCCCTTGGACCAAGTCATGGAACTGACTCTCCAAGGCTCCCAGGGCAACATCAGGAAAGAACTTCTCCTTGAAGAGCTCCCTGAAGGCCTCCTAAGTGAGTCCCCCGACAATGAGTCTTGGCTCAGTGCGAAACCACATCAACGCAATGTCAAACATCTGGCTGCCGGCGGCCTCGATCTGAAGAGTCTCCGGAAGCTGCGCCAAGCGCAAGTTTCTCTCTATATCCTCTAGCCAATCATCGGTATAGAGTATCCCCTCAGTACCCTTGAACTCCCGAGGCATCATCCTCTTGAAGTCCACGATAGTGCCCGACCTCTGGTGGTGCTGGCCAGGATGCTGTTGCTGCGCAACTCTCTCCACAGCCTGGAGAGCCACCTGATGAGCATTCTCCATGCTCACCCTCATCATCTCGGTCTGGGCCTGGTGCGCCTCTGCCTGCATCCTCTGAGCCTCCGCTGACATCCTCTGGGCATCAACTATGCCCTGGATCAGCGCAAATATATGTGCCCCATCAACGGGCACACCTCCTGGGAATGGAGTCGGTGGTGGTGGAAGAGTGGTGGAAGAGGCTCTGTCACAACTACGGGAACACTCTGAACAGGTGGGGGAGGACCCCCAAAAAGTGCAGACACTCCCACATGCACAGGGGATGTAGGAGGCACTGCGGATGTCTGTCCAACAGGGCGAGAGGTGGCAGACCTCTCTGAAGCTGCTACTTCAAGTCTCAAGGACCTGGTCTTCGGCGGCATCCTAAAGACAGATTGAAAGAATCAATTAAGGTAATAGACACGATATCATCAAGGAAGGACAGTAAAATTCTAAAGAAAATAATCATTAAGAATAGCATTATAAGGATCACAAATTTTCTAATTGTGATTGAGCATATTCTCGGCCTAATCCTATTTCCTAAAACAGGCTCGTAGCAATACTCTAAGCGAGCACCACTACGATATCGCTCTAAATACAAATCTAGACCTGCATGGGCCACCACTAAAAATGTGTCATAACCCGCACCCAAAAATTGGGCATGAGCCGTGGGTACGTCCAGCCTACGCTGCAGCATCGACGATAGAACGCTGTCTAGGTCTCAAACATAACTCATCCTGTCAATGGTCTCAACTCCATAAGGAGGACAATGATAATACATGAATCCACAGTTTATAATATACTCAATCACAAGGCTATTTGAAAGTAAATGGCACGATGAGAAATAAGGATAAAGAGTTCTGACATAAGTCAACACAAATATAAATACAAGTCTAGAGTCTAGATGTCCTCAAAAGTCACAACAATAATACAACCCAGATCTCAGTCTAGAACAATAATACATAAAATATGACAATCTAAGTGCCTGTAGGTGGAATCTCCTCTAAGATGGGTAACTCCTCTGGAATTTCTGGTATAAAATCTTCCTCTGCTCCCGGGCCGTAGTGAGTAGGGCAGAAATCCTCCAAGTCCTCTGAAAATGTTATCCAATCAGGATTGGAGCGAAGCACAAACACTAAATAACAGTTTCATTTATGTTGACAAAAACTATGAACAATATAAGGAATACAAGATGAAATAAATACTGGAAATATAGGGTACTAGAGAATATAAAATAAGCAATGGAATATCTAGCAATAAATAAATATATAAGTGGATGCTAGAACAAGTGAACTGGAGTAAAAGTAAATAAATATCTGGCTATGTGTTTGAAATATCAGTTTATTATGTGATCGGCTTGGGACGAGATCATGCTTGATATATATGATTGGCTATGATACATGTGAGGTCAGGCTAACCATCTGGTTAGCTATGATGCAAGCAATAGTCAGGCTAATCATATATATCAGGCTATGAGGCATGTAAATGGTCAGGCTACACCCGACGTAATGTGTGGGGTGAGCTATGATGCATGTAAGGTGGGGTATGATCACATAATCTGCTAATATTTCCCTATCCCCAGCTAGCACGATGGATTCCAATCACGACTCCACGTGACAGGTATCTAGGGTGCTAACCCGTGTATCCACAGTGTCAGAGTCCAGTATAGTATACAACTAAAATTATAGAATTAATCAACAAAAATGAAAACTGTCAGAGAATGTACTCGCCTGTGGTCCCGAGGAAGGTGCGTGGATCAATGTCCAAGGCGAGATCATAATGACCTAATTATGGAATATCAATGTCAAAATACTGAATTAAAGGGATAAACATATTTAACTAATTAAATGCGAGGCCTCTAGGTCAATTCTGAGGTTTACTGGTCAATACTAGGTTAACTAGTTAATACCTTGCCAAACTCAACACTTCTAGTACCCATCTACTACTACCTCACTATTATGCACTAACCATACCTTGGTGGCACTAGGCCTATAATATTAGGTATCTTAAAACTCATTAGATGTGTAAATACTGGTTCCTGTAGGTACCATATAGACACAACACTTAAACCTAGTTATTTAGTTCTAACCTTGATATCTAAGCTATACTAAATACTACCCATACTCATAACCCATATATGTATACATATGATACTACTCCTAGCTAATAGTCTAACTTAGGGTATATACGTATCTACTATTTAGGAAACAAGTAACTTTATACCTAAGAATCTAACTACTTGCTGACTGTTCATTCATAGGTATACTAGGCTTAGCTAACTGGAACATGTATACATATAGAAACTATCACAAGGAAAAAATGGAATTCCTGATACCCCAAACAGAGGCAAAGATACTAACTGTCAGCAACTCATTTCTCAACTGGAATGAGATGCTACTACTAGTTCTTATCTAATGCTACCTGATACCCACAGCTACACACTGCTGGACTGATACATGGTTCACCAGTATCAGAGCTCAGGGGTAGCCAAGTAACCAAGCTCAGTTTGAATAAAAACTGATACTCACTACACCCCCCTCACTGAGGCACAGTTCAATGATTACACCTAACACTTAACTGATGCATCGATCCAAGATAACTGATTCAATGAACCATTCACAGTTTCACAGTCTAGAATTGTTCAGACTTCAATATCTGGCTTAACTAAGACAAGTATGACTACTGGCAGGATCAATAGGTAGGTTTGAACAATTGTTCATTCTTACACATGCATGGCCTAATCCTTGAGACAAGCTTAAGACTACTGGCAGGATCAACCAGGCAGTGTGAGCTGGTTCAACTTACACAGACAAGGCCAACTAGCTACTGATACATGCATGGCCTAACCTCTGAGACATCATATGGCTATTTGCAGAATCCACAGTGTCAGTCTGAAATTGTCCACTGATACTCATGCATAGCCAAATCCCTATTTACTGATACACACAGTGTCTAATCTCTAGGACAAGCATATAGCTACTGATATGATACATAGCCTAATCTCTTAACAAGCCTAGGGTTTACACAGGCATAGCTAAGCCCTGATACACAATGCAGCTAACCATAGTTCAATTTTGAACTGTACTGTGTACAGATACTCACTACACAGATCTCCCTCTTCCCTACACTTCACTATACTGAACTAAAATTACCACTCACAAGCACACTGATACAGTATCAGCTCACTGACACACACACACACACATGCCTCACTGAACTAATACAGAGAACTCACAACTCACACCCTCTCACTGAGACTGATGCTCAGTAGAACACCCTAGCATGCTACCCATAGTGGAACCACAGTGCCAGTGCTAGACACTCTGATACACACTGTGGCTTCCTACTCTACTACTGAACTGAATTCAGTGCTCAGCCTGATGCACTGATACAAGAGCACAGTAGCAGATGCTCACTGATACAGTATCTAACCCGACACATCCTCTAGTTGAACAGACAAGGCACACAGACACACTGATACAGTCTTCCCTCCCCACACTGACACTGATACACTGTCATACTAACACGAATGCTGAAACACACTACCACAGATAATTCCCTGTATTGAACATGATTACCATTTTCCCCAATGTCTGATACACAAAACACACTCACTAGAAAACCCTGATACTGGCTCACTGAACTCGACAACCTCAGTGAGTAACCTGATTAAACCTTACCTCCAGTTACAGATACATTAACCACTGCTCACCCAAAACTAATACACAGAACCAAAATGTCAGTGTCATCGAGACACTCAGACTCCCACAGACACGACACAACCTGACCCTACACTCTGAACTTTCCTACAGTGCCAAAACACAAGTCCCTCACCTCCACATACACTGATACACAGAACACAGTGAGATGATACAAACTGCTCAACACTGGATGCATAGTTCACACAGTGAACTCGAGGTCATGCACAGTCATAGGGAAAACCCGACTATACAGTAACCTCCCCAATGCATTCGACTGTACAGTACTCTCCAAATCAAACAACACATCTATATACGTATGCATAATATATATATATATATATATATATATATATATATATATATATATATGTATCATACATCAAAAATAGGTGATATTGAATAGATTAGATAGGTATTCATCCTTCTTGGCACAATAACAAACACCTAGTATATGGATATCAGATTCCACCTCAAGAACTCCAAAATACCCAAATCCAAACCCTAAATTGAGATCATTACCATAGGTAGGAGATGTAATCATGTACAAATGCACATTCCCATAACTAGGGTTCACGAAATTGGGGAAAAACCAAAGTTGGGATACCTAAACCCTAGATTCACCTAGGTATTCATGGGAAAACCCCAAAAACAAAATCTAAAACAAATGGTGGGCTCCTAATGGCCAAACAACAATGAAAAACAGAATTAAAAGGGGTTAAATTCGGATTCTCACCTATTGGGAGATGGTTTCCCAATGTAGGTCCTCTTTCTTCAAGCCTTCTTAGATTTCTCTTGATGGAGGAGGAAATGGATTTCTATGGTTTATAATTTCTAAAATTTATGGGGAAGGAAGGGTTTTTCTAATGGAGGCTAGGTTTAGGGCTTTCTTCATGAATGAAGAAGCTTGAGGGAGGCTTCCCCTCATTATATAGGACTAGGGTTAGGGTTTCAAATGCCAAGGTTTAATTAGCCCTCCATGATTAGTCATGAAGAACAAGAATTAATTAGGGTTTAGTCATTCACCTAGGGTTTAAATCTAAAACTAAAAAATTCCAATTAGGGTTTGGTCACAAGGGTTAAACCTAATGGGTTTTTAAGTCAACCTAAAACCTATGCATTAAGAACACCTTATAATTTATTTAGTAAACCCATCACACATATTTATTTACATAATAAATTAAACATGGCAATTTACAATAATATCCTAATCTGAAAATGTGGTAGTGACAAATATCCCCTGTAACCGCCTATTTGAAGTGGTTAGGAGCCTACGGAGAGGCTACGAGTCTTTGTCGAGGGATAAATTATTATATTGCAAGTCTAAATAAAGGTTGCTTACCTTTAGGGATAACTATCCCTTCATTAACCCATTAAAGTCATGATGTATGAGTATAACGACCTATTAATCAAAAAAGTAACATCCCCATAAAATAGGGGGATTGTTAGCCATAAAATCTCGTTTGTGGGTGAATAGGTAAAATGACCTACAACCGTCGCTTTTTCAGCGGAGTTAATGTCTGGCGACACTAGATAGCCATATGGCGAGGCTAGCCTTCCTTGCTAAAAACTCGCATGTGAGGTGGAGCTAGCATTCTAGGATTATCAAACTTTGCTCATATGGCAAAGTTAGCTTATGTTATGCATGTTTGACCCAACTTGAGCTTAGATTGGTCCATTGGGTCCAAATGACCATTCTATCCCTTGGGAACTTGCAGGAGCTTGATGATGTATGAACCGGTTGACAGGTTATATGAGAGTTGTCTTTTTTTAAGTCTCAACATAACCCCCCTAAAGTTTTCGAAGATCAGCATGAGTTGGTTCAGATTTTGAAATACTTTGAATTACTTCGGGTGTACTGACCTTTTAAAGTAGCCCTTGGGCTTGTAGGTTGTAGCGCAAGTGGTTTGACTTGTTGGGGCTAATTATAATATTGCATGTCCCCAATACCTTTGAAAGCTTGATTTGTTATTTCAAGCGATCTACTGAGCGCTTTGAATAGAAAGCGAATAGGGGCTGGAGAGGCCACGAGTCATGTTGCCGACAAAGCCGTTGGGACATATATGAATATGGTGCTCCAGAGAATGGGCTCATAAGGGAGATATATGTATGGATATGGTACTCCGTTAAATGATCCTTTGTTAGGAGAGTAATCGTGGCTTGGTCCACTTATGCTCGGGATTCGTTTAAAGTCACTAATAATGACGTGGCGCTCCAGAGAATGAGCTCGTGTATATATATATATATATATATATATATATATATATATATATATATATATATATATATATATATATATATATATACTCTTAAAATAGATATATGCATGGAGATGGTGCTCCATTAGCTCTTGAGAGAGCTAGATGCATGGAGATGGTGCTCCAAAAAGGTCACTCAGAGGTATGCTCAAAAGTTTCATGTTGGAGGGATCTCTCCCATAGGAAGCCAATCTCCCACGAGAAATACGGTTCCAATACCAATTTTTAAGCCTAAAGTCCTCGGTGAAGGATCGTTTGGGCTTTGGTTTACGAGAGCATATTCATCAAAAGCGCAAAGCTTTGTGCACACAAGATGTTGTAGTAGCTCCAACTGTGGGGGAGGCTATTTGTTGTCATCAAATCACCATCTAATGCTGATGTGCAAAGAAAGATGAAACACTTGCTAAACCATCGATATTTAGCAGACTTCAAGTTAGTATACCTAAGAGACATCAATCTCAATGGCGAAGGCAACAACAATAATATGACGGTGATCTTCCTTATGCTTCTGTCAATATAGTGGGGCATCAACCTGAGAAGAAGAAGCAAAGGAAGCTGGGTTAGTCAATCAACCCCTTGTTCTATATTCAAATGCATATGATTCTGAATATGAACCTAGAGCTTACTTGTAGTTAATTCATGTTGAGGGTTCATATTAAGGTAGCCAGATCAAGGAGCATCTCATTATAGTTGATTTTACTGTTCCAATTGGGGGTAGTCTTCCTCGAGGGTTGGAGTGTAAAATCCCTAATTTTATAAACCATATTAATTATTTAATTAATTTTTTAGAATTTATTAGCTCATTAGAAGAAATAGAATTTATGAGATTTTTATTTTTAGGTGTTTGTGCAATAGGGGATTTATGGAGCAATTATAAAATTTTCTTAATTATTTTCATGTAGGAGACCTTGTGGCATTTATACCTTAATTGTATGCTCTAAAATAGAATTTCTAGAATTTTTTATGTATATATATATATATATATATATATATATATATATATATATATATATATATATATATACATATATATATATTTATATATATTTATATATATAGTTTATTCTAAAAGAAATTAAAAATATAAATGAAAAGGATTAAGAATAAAAGAAAAAAAAAAGGAAAAAGAAATTAAAATGGATCTAAACCCAAACCCTAATGAACCCTACCCGCCACCTAAAAACCTACCTATTAAGAAAACTAATAGCAGCAACAGCGGCTAAAATCCCCACCCACGCGGAAGCAAAACCCCGCGACCCCCGGCTATATATTTCTACCCTCTTGAAACCCTAACCCTAAAACTCTATCATCCCTTCAACCCATTTCGACCAGAGCCGCCGCGCCGCCCAGCCAACACCGCCGGAGCTATCCCGCGAGTAGCCGTCTGCCGTTCGAACCCGCGTGATCGCGCACCGTGATAGAATTTGATCAGCAGCGAACCTCTATTCACGCTTTATTTTTCGCGCCCTCGCTCGACCAAACTCGATCCCGTCTTTACCGGTATATTCACGACCTATCCCCGTTTCATCTTTGTGTGTTAGTTTACTTCGAACAGCGCGTAACCCTAGGCGAAAATAGCGACCAAGTTGGCAAAAAATGATAACTTTTGGATCTCAGAAAACTGCGATAACTATCCATGTTCACGGACTCATATCTCCCACCACAGAGATCTGAATCTAGTTTTTCTTTTTGGTATACGAAGACCACCTAACCTAGATTATTTTCTGTCAAATATAATATTTTATTTATTGCTGTATGTAGAATTAAATTAGATAGAAAATCCCAAAAATATACTTTTTTCAACTTTCAGAATTTGCGATACGGAGCGTGCCCCGCCAAACGGGACTGCCCGTCGTGTACCAAGTGCACCGAAAGGCGCGCACGGTATACCCAGACGTTTGGGCTTTCACAGAAACTGATTTGGACGCGTGTGTGCGTCGAAATCAGCCCGTATTCGCAAAAATTCTCTGTCACGCCCCAGTCCCAAAATATGCGGGACCAGGCCACGTGGCATTGTCCAGCTGACACATCTCTGAGGGATTACCCAATTTAATGGACCCAATGAGACGTGCTACGCTGTCCTAAAATACTAGCAGGTTTAATACTAGAAGATAACAGGTAATGTCTAATCTCATCCCTAATATAATAAGGAATACTGAAATAAGTGCTGGAATATAAGTGCTGAGTCTGAAATATCATAGTACAAATCAGATATGTTTGGTGGAAACAAACCCACTACAAAAGATAAAGATAAAAAGTGCTAAAATATAATATGACTGGAGCGTCGTCTATCTAGATAAAGAGGCTCCAGCTCTAGATGGTGGGTCTACCAAAGATCAGGGGGACTCTGATGGCAACACCTCTAGCTCCTCCTCAGTTGCGTACCTCGTCTCCTGTCTGGGTCCGTACACGGTGGGATAGTATGCCTCGTCTAGATCTGGAAATGAACCAGGTCCTCAGTGGGACGTAACAAGATACATAAAAGTATGCCATATATAAATACTGAATAAAATAAATAAAGGGTATGCTAACCATCTAAGTGAATACAATGTGAAGACAACCTTGGTACGTATGGGTAGGCGTAGGCATAACGTCTATTCTCCGAAGAGCATGGTATCTGATCATATAACATCCATCATTCTGAAGAATGAGGTATCTGCAAATATATATACGTCCGTATCGCTCCGAAGAACGCGGTATCTGAATAAAGGAAGTCATTGGATCCGTGGCTCCTCTGGATACTACGGAGTCCAATGTGTGTATCTCATACGCCTACTAGTTGTCTTCCCCACCCAATGCGGATACACAAGTCGAATACATGACGTGTATACCATGTGGCTATATGCCAAGTCATAACTTTTCTGAATAGTCCTGATTTCGTGCTAAGCCGTGATGCACGTCACACGCACCGGTAGCTAATCGAGTACGCAAACCCGCATCCCAAAATAAATTGCAATCGTGTTGTATGTACAAGTGTCAGGGTCTAGAAGGATATCAGAATATCCTCGCAATTGTAGGTGGTCTGCTAGAGTCTAAGTCAGTTACACTACATATCGACGTATTCGTCGATGGCACCCGAGTCAATCTCGGATGAACACAATTATATGTAATTTCAATAAGATAACATACAACAGTTTAATATTTAAACAATAAAAATTTGGCAAGGTATACTTGCCTACGTCCTCAAGCTGTGAGTACCAATAACCTGTTCCCGCAGTTGCGTCTGTATGGCCCTGTGACCTTGGATCACTAACTGCATCGTAGGTGCACGCTGTTTAAGACGTATATGTGTCGTGAAAAAGTAGTTTTATTTATGTATGCATGTATACATGTACATATAGTACTTTATATATATAGTATATATTATACATAATTATATATATAACCATTTCATTATATGTAAAACATATAAAGTACATATATAGAATATTTACATACATAATATATATAAAATACATATATACATACTTATATACATTATATATATATATATATATATATATATATATATATATATATATATACATATTTACGATACTAATAATAATACTTATATAATACATATATAGTATATATATACTTAATATATGTAAGATATAATATAGATACATATATATATATATATAATTATATAAAGTATATATAAATATACATATATATGATACATATAGATACTAATATATATATATATAATACATATAGTATATACATATACTAAATATATATAAAGTATATGTATATGCATAATATAATTATATATATGTATAAATATTATATAAAGTATATATAGATATAATATAAATATATATATATATGTATATACATAATTATATATAGAATTCTGCTCACAACAAAATCTGTTGAAATAGAGCACTTCTATCAGAAGACAAATGATGTCAGAAGTGACATAAATTATAGCAAAATAATTATACGTCATATAATTACTCCTCAATCATGGGGACTACACCCTAATCGAACTAAATTATTAGTTCATAAAGAGAAAATATCAATATGCCTTACTCCTACTGGGATTATATTGAGGCATTTACCAAAGTGTTTATATATATGTAATAGTATTTATATACATATATTATATATAGTACATATATAATAATAAATATATATATATATATAATACATATATATTATATATACTTAATTATATATGAGGTATATATATATTTATACATAATATAATATATATATATATATACATAAATATAGTATTACATAATAATACATATATATATATATATATATATATATATATATATATATATATATATATATATATTATAGGTATACATAGTATATAGTTATATATATATATATATATATATATATATATATATATATATTTAATAGAATATATATATATATATGTATTTGTACCTGTGTCGTGTCAGAGGGGGAGGGGGGGCGTGTCCGGACTAGGTCGTCGTCGCCGGCGGAGGAGGGTGGAGCTCCGACGGGGGGGTCGGTGTTCAGCCGCAGCAACAGCAGCAGTAGTAGCAGTAGCAGTAGCAGCAGTAGCTGCGGCAGCTGCAGCAGCGGCTGCGGGGGCCGGGGGTGGCGACGGCTAAGGCGGCAGGGAGGTGGTAGAGGTGATGGGGGTGGCGGCCCAGGGGGTGGCGGGGGCTCGTGGTGGTGGTGGTGAGGGAAGTCGGGGGGGTCGACTGCTGCTGATGATGGTGGTGCGGGTGGTGCTGTGGTGAGGGGTGGCGGCGACTGCGGCGACCAAGGGGGGGTGGCGATGGTGGTTCGGCGGAGGAGAGGGTGACGGTAGTGGTAGTGGTGGTGGTGGTGGTCTGTGGTGGCGGTGGTGAGGGTGAGGGGGAGTCGGATGGGTTGGTGGTGGTGGTGAGGATGTTTGGTGATGGTGGTGTGGGTGATGCTGGCGGTGGGTGGCGGTGGTCCGGTGGCCGGGGGGGGAGCTAAGGGAAGGTCGGAGCAGGGGGGAAGTGGTGGCCGGAGGTGGATGTTGGTTGAGGAAGTATTTGGTAGAGGGGGGGGGGGTTATATAGAGTTTGGAAAGGGTTAGGGTTTTGGGATTTTATGTGTGAACACACTATATGGGTTGTAGGCCACATTAATGCATGATAATGCATTGAATTTGGACCTAATTTGGAATAGAGGGTGGAGAATCATCCATGTGTCCCCTCCAATGGGAGGTGGACACCTCACCTATCCAATTTTGCATATAAAACCCTACAATTTCATAATTTGCATTAAAGCCCTATTAAATTAAAAAATTGCACAATTACCAAATTGTTTGAGAAAAATATCTCATTCCTGAGGGCGATGTAATATACTAAAATGTGGGGTGGTGATTAGTAAGGTTCTTGAGGGTGTGAGGGCGAGTCTGGGTAGGAGCTGGGTCTAGTTTTGGGCGATGCTGGTCATCGTATTAATTTAATTAGAAATTAATGCGCAAGGTATTTTCTAATTAATTAAAAATATACAGGGTCAGAATTTAGTGAAGTGCAAGTATACTAGATGTAATATACTTAAAATAGAATAATAACGTAATTTGGTTTGGACAAAACGGGTTCCTGTTGGGTCTCTAATTTCGATTGGAATGGACAAGGGTACAGATTTGGAAATTAATTGGATTTTAGCACGGACGTTTGTAACGATATTTAAATATATATGAGGTATATATATATATATATTCATAATAATAAAAGAATATAAAAGCATATAATTTTATATAAGTATATATATACAACATAAATATATATATGTATATACATAATTATATATGTAATAGTATTTATAAAAAAAAATGCATATTATATATATACTTAACATATATATCATATGTATATACATATAATAAATACATAGTATGTATACATATTATAATAATATATACATATACATATACATATATATATATATATATATATATATATATATATATATATATATATATATATATATATATATATAATATACATAATAGTATAAATAATATAATATATTATATATATATACTTAATATATACATCATATACATATAATACATATACATACATAATAATACTTATATATATATATATATATATATATATATATATATATATATATATATATATATATATATATATAATAGTATAAATAATAATAATATAAAATACTTATATATATATAATAGTATATATACATAATATAATATAATATATATATTTACCTTTGGAATTGTCCATTTGTTTAATTCCTCTAATTCAGAGGGATACTCAACATTTTGAGTATTTTTAACAGTTTTACCCCTAGTAAGGGTTTTCTTATTAGACCCAATTGCTAACTCTTTGTTCATTAGAGTGATGAGGTTCTACTTCCTTCACTTACATGTACTTATGGCTAATTACTATACTTAAGTTACTAATCTGTTAAGGGAATTATTATGAAAATTCTATTGTTGATAGTAGTAAAATATTACAGAGGTACACTCAAAACACACTGAGCAAAAGAGCAGAGTAACAACACACTAGAATTCAAAACATCCATAACAAAAAGGTCTTGGCCTCTATTTATAGTACATAAATGTCGGCATAGGCAGACTTGACTCCTGGCAGGTGCGAGTAGGAAAATCGGCAGCTGCAGGTAAGAGATTCCTCCTTATCAGCCACGTGAGTGCCCATTGTTGTCACCTTTTAGCTTTATTCGCCTTTTTCAAAAGTTCTGCGCCGAAAGTAAGACGCACCAAAGGAAGTATAAATATGGAAAACCGAATTTGATGAAATATTACTATCAAAGACCTACTCCCACTGATGTTCTATTTGAGGAGAATGATACCATCATTCAAAATCATTATAGTGGGAGAGAGATCTATGAATGGAACATAGATGGTCTTACGGATAAACAAATTATAACTTGTGGTTCCACCGGAATCTCTTACCTGCAGCTGCCGGTTTTCCTACTCGCACCTGTCAGGAGTCAAGTCTGCCTATGCCGACATTTATGTACTATAAATAGAGGCCAAGACCTCTTTGTTATGTATGTTTTGAATTCTAGTGTGTTGTTACTCTGCTCTTTTGCTCAGTGTGTTTTGAGTGTACCTCTGTAATATTTTACTACTATCAATAAAATTTCTTTCAAGCGTTTAGCTTCCCATCCTTATTATGTATATACATATAATACATATACATACATAATAATACTTATATATATATATATATATATATATATATATATATATATATATATATAATAGTATGTATATACATAATAATATAATATATTATATATATACTTAATATGTATACATAATACGTATATATATAATATATATATTATATATATACTTATTATATAAATACATACTATATATACATATATATATACATATAATATAATAATATATATACATACATACATACATATATATATATATAATAATAATATAAATAATAACAATATAAAATACTTATATATATATATATATATATATATATATATATATATAATAGTATATATACATAATATAATATATATATATATATATATATATATATATATATATATATATATATAAATACATAATATATATACATATATACATACATATAATTATATAATATATAACATATATACATATATAAATATATATATGATATATATATATATATATATACCTATACATATATATGTATATATACGTATAGGTATAGTACCTGACGTGTCAGAGGGGGGGCGTGTCCGTGTTGTCTTCGCCGGTGGAGGAAGGCGGAGCTCCGGCGGGAGGTGGTGGAGGTCAGCCGCCGCAGCAACAGCAGTAGCAGTAGCAGCTACGGCAGCTGCAGCGGCGGCTGCGGGGGCTGGGGTGGCGGTGGCGGCGGCTTAAGGCGACAGGGTGGTGGTGGAGATGATGGGGGTGGCGGTCCCAGTGGTGGCGGTGGCTTGTGGCAGTGGTGGTGAGGGTGAGGGAAGTGTAAACCCCCTGAATTTTCAAAATTTTAAAAACTGGATTTTCATAATTTTCTGGAATTTTCTGTAATTTAAAAACTGGGTTTTAATTATTCAATGATTTTTAATTGATATTAAACAGTATTAAAATATTATGAAAATAATATTTTTGGATGTAAAATGAAAAACTGGACTTAGGGCAATTTTTCTGGAATTTATTGGGCCCCGGACCTATTTTTAAATGCCTAAAAAGTATTTACTTATTTAATTAATTATTAATTATTTAATTATTGATTTTATTATTATTATTATTATTATTATTATTATTATTAATATTTATTATTTTAACCCGGCCCAGCCCGTTGGGCCCAACCGGCCCGGCCCATTCCCCCGAACCCAGCCCAGCCTTAGCGGGTCGGGTCGGATCCGCCCGCCCGAACCCGACCCGACCCGTCCCCCTCTCTCTCCCCCACGAACCCAGCTTCCCCCCCGCGTCCTCCGGTGGTGCCCGAGTCCGGCGCCGCTCCGCCCGGGCCGCCGCGCCACGTCGGCCACGTCCCCACCCCGCTCGGCCTTCCCTCCCCCTCGCTCCACCCTATTTAACCCCCTTCCCCGTTCACCTCTCCGACCACCCACCACCACGACGAGCCGCCGCCACCGTCGACGCCCCACGCCGTCGATGCCCCACGCCGCCACTCCCAGCGCCGTCTCTCCCCGGCTCCTCCCTCCTCTCTCCTCCCTCCTCCCCTCGACGACGACAGCGAGCCCCTCGCCTCCGGCAGCCCCGCACAGCGTCGCCGTGCCCTCGCCTAGCTCCGGCCGGCTCCGCCCTCGCCCTGGCCGGCCGCCCTCCGCCGCAGAGCCGACCGTCTCCGCCGGATCCTAAACCCTAAACCTAACCCTAATTACTATTCTGTGTCGGACACGGACACGGGACACAGTGTCCGTGTCGAGTCGGACACGACGAA
Organism: Iris macrosiphon; assembly: GCA_036927795.1. Taxonomy (NCBI): domain Eukaryota; kingdom Viridiplantae; phylum Streptophyta; class Magnoliopsida; order Asparagales; family Iridaceae; genus Iris; species Iris macrosiphon. Next base: position 118,902,743 of record JAYESA010000004.1, read on the forward strand.
TTCCCGATTTTTCAGCCCGGTTCAGGTATGCGTAACTTTTTGCTCGTAGCTCCGTTTTTGTTTCCGCAAATTGCGTTGCGAAGCCTGTATGACCCTCTCGGTGTCCGGATAAACTGTTCGGGGCATCGCATCCTGTGGTGATCGCACACCATGATCCAAAAACAGGAAAAAACCAGACCCTGTTTTACCCCGGAACTGAGTACGCCCCGCCAAACGGGATGACTTGGTCGCGCGCGGTCTTCACAGATACGTGCGCATCATCGATACGGACGTGTGGGATTTCGCGGAAGCTGATTCGGGTGTGCGTGCACACCGGAATCAACGCGTATCCGCGGATATCGCCCTGTATCTGTACTTTCTGGAACGTGCCCTAACTTTGTGTACACACGTCGGATCGAGACGAAACTTGCGCCATCGGACTCGTAGCGATACGCTGGTCCTGTGGGTCAAGTTTGGTTCGATTATGAGAATGTTGACGAAATCGCGTGTCGTGGGCCCCACAGGCCCCGCTCGACGGGCGATTTTGTGATCGGCTCATCGGAATTCAATTCTGAAAGTTCCTTTGGGTTCGTATCAGCGTTTCTGACCTGTTGACACTGAGTTTGGTGAATTTGGAGACCTCTGACCCTGACGTATTTTTCGGTGCAAAATGGGCCCACTTGGGGACCCCGTTTTGACCCGAAACTGTCATTTTTGCCCTTGTCTCCAAATTGGACCCAAGGACAGGCATTTCTAGCTCATTGATATTTTCTGGATCTGATGGTGATGTTTGTTTCAGTAACCAGAGTACCGCCTGCAAATCCAACTGAAGTCAGAGCTGCAATCAGAGCCGGAACCACAGGCAAGTGTACCTCGCCAAAACTTGCAGTCTTTGCTAAATATTCCTTGGCTTAGTTATATATCAGAGGGCAAGTATACCTTGCCAACTTTACAGTCTTGTTGCATATTTCCTTGTTTTAATTATAACTTGTTTTAACTGCTTAACCTAGGAACGTGTGACGTACCTAGTGTCCGATCATAGTCGGGTGCCAACACCGTACGCGGTATTGGGTACGTCATTTAGATATGGATATTCGATACCCTTACTCTTGGTACTTGTCCTATCAAGTACAACAAAACCCAGGACACTAGATACTATTCATGAGACAGAATCCTCTTGAGATATTCACGATGATTCTGTATAGGATACAGGTTATGACATGGACAGTTTATTCCTAGACATTATATGACCGCTGCATTAGTTATGATCTTGCGTGTCATGGACATGAGATGTGTGGTTACATTGGGTGGGGAGAGACACACAGGCTACAGGCTGTTTTCATTTATATATACTATTAGTGTGAGATCGTAGACTCTCCAACAGAGCTAGACCCTTTACGTGTTATTACTGCTACCGGCTCCCCGACACAGAGCTTGTAGCGGTCTCAGCCTGAGTTCTAGTGATGCTCTCAACTTGCATTTATCACTTAGCTGGTTATATAGTTTACCCTGCTGTTTCATTTAATTCTGCTGCACTGCTTATATTTTGGCTTGTATTATTTGTACCTTGTTATGTCCCCTGAGGACCTGGAATGGACTATGTCCCCAGGTATAGCTGAAGAGATCCATCCAGAGATACCCCGTACCAGAGCACTTCCAGGAGCTGTACCAGGACCTGAAGACGAGCTCGCACCAGAGGACTTCTCCTGAGCATTGGCCGTATGTAGTCATTTATTTCTATTTCCAGTTATTTATTTCCTGTCCATTTGCATCTGTTGTACCAGACATATTCTCGGATTGTTTTCCGAGATATTTATTGAGAATTGCTTATTTATTCTATTGCTTTATTTTTGGCAGTTACTCTGTGTTTATCTGTTGTGGATGAGATTAGATTAGTCTGTGACCTGTAACATTGGATCTATTTCCTGCTAGACTACAGCTTAAGCATGCCCTGATGGATCCATTAAATTGGGTTGTCCATCGGTGCGTGCTGCTGGCCATTGCCCACGTGCTCAGTCCCTCGTCATTTTGGGACTGGGGCATGACAGGAAGTCGGGGGAGGGGTCGGCTGCTGCTGTTGATGGTGGTGCGGGTGGTGCTGTGGTGAGGGGTGGCAGCGACTGCGGCGACTGCGGCGACCAAGGGGTAGGGGTGGAGATGGTGGTTCGGTGGAGGAGAGCGTGACGGTGGTGGTAGTGGTGGTGGTGGTGGTCTGTGTTGGCAGTGGTGAGGATGAGGGAGAGTCGGGTGGGTTGGTGGTGATGGTGAAGATGTTGGCGATGGTGGTGTGGGTGGTGCTGGCGGTGGGTGGTGGTGGCTATGGCGGTGGTCCGATGGCCGAGGGGGAGCTGAGGGGAGGTCGAAGCAGGGGTGGTGGTGGCCGGAGGTGGTTGTGGGTTGTGGGAGTTATTCGGGTGAGGGGGGTTTATATAGGGTTGGGGATGGTTTAGGGGTTTGGGTTTTTTGTGTGTGAACACACTATAAAGATGGTAGGCTACATTAATGCATGGAGATGCATTGAATTTAGACTTAATTTGGAATAAAGAGTGGAAAATGTTCCATGTGTCCCCTCTAATGGGAGGTGGACACCTCACCTATCCAATTTTGCATATAAAACCCTGCAATTTCATAATTTGCACTAAAGCCCTATTAAATTAGAAAATTGCGCAATTACGAAATTGTTTGAGAAAAATACCTCATTTTTGGGGGCGATGTAATGTACTAAAATGAGGGGTGGTATTTAGTAAGGGTTTTGAGGGTGTAAGGGTGAGTCTGGGTAGGAGTTGGGTCTAGTTTTGGGTGATGCTGGTCATCGTATTAATTTAATTAGAAATTAATGCGCACGGTGTTTTCTAATTAATTAAAAATATACAGGGTCAAAATTTATTAAAGTACAAGTATACTAGACATAATATACTTAAAATAGAATAATAATGTAATTTGGTTTGGACAAAATGAGTTCCTGTTGGGTCTCTAATTTCGATTGGAATGGACAAGGGTACAGGTTTGAAAATTAATTGGATTTTAGCACGGACGTTTGTAACGATATTTGTGCGACTAAAACGAGGCTCATGACAGAGTATTTGTGAGTTACACAAAGTTTAGAATAATAGCCTGGTAAGTCTAGGAGAAGTTTGTGAACTTTGTTTGAGGATAACAATCAGTGTAGTGCTCTAAATATTGATGTAATGGTAAGGTGCACTAAACAATATAAGATATTGCATAAATAATCTAAAATACTGTAATTAATTCTTAATTTGTTAAAATAATCCTAATTTCTCTATCTAAGCTAAAATCTGGTCGAGGGAGTTTACAATCTACCCTCTTTAGAGCATTTCGTCCTCGAAATTAAAACAGACATATAGTAAAAACTATTGATTGATTTGAAATATTAGGACATACCCAGGCCTTCGAATAGATGGGGGAAACGTTATCGAATACCCTCCTCTCGTTCCCAAGTTGACTCGCCTGGGGCATGATACCTCCATGCAATACGAACTAGAGGGATAGTCTGACCTCGCAACACCTTCTCGCTTCTGTCTAGGATCTCTACAGTCTCCTCCTGGTATGACAAACTCGGGCCGACAGTGATCTCCGAGTGGTCAAGCACATGACTCGGATCTGGAATGTACCTCCTTAGTTGAGATACGTGGAAGACGTCATGCACTCCTTCTAATGTTTGTGGTAAGGCTAGTTTGTAAGCAACTTCTCCGATGCATTCCAACACATCGAATGGTCCGATGTACCTCGGACTCAGTTTTCCTCTGCCTCCAAATCTGATAGTCCCTCGGGTAGGCGAGATCTTTAAAAACACATGCTCTCCAACTTGGAATTCTAGAGGTCATTGATGTACGTTTGTCCAGTACTTTTGTCTGTCCTGCGCTGCTCGCAGGTGCCCTTGGATCTTCTTTACCTTCTCCACCGTACGAACGACCAATTCTGGTCCTAGAATCTGTCTTTCGCCTACATCGCTCCAACATACTGGGGAACGATATTTCCTACCATACAATGCTTCATAGGGATCCATCTGAATGCTCGCTTGATAGCTATTGTTGTAGGAAAACTCAACCAAATGCAAATGGTCTTCCCATGATCCACTGAAATCAAGCATGCATGCTCTCAACATATCTTCCAGTGTCTGAATGGTGTGCTCGGACTGGCCATCTGTCTGCGGGTGATACGATGTGCTAAACTTTAGGCGGGTACCAAGACTCTCTTGCATACTTTGCCAAAAGTAAGATGTAAACCTCGTATCCCTGTCAGACACTATACTGACTGGCACTCCATGCAATCGTACGATCTCTCTCATATACATATCTGCTAAGACTTTTGTAGATTGCCCAACTCTGAAGGGTAAAAAATGGGCAGCCTTGGTGAGTCGATCTACGATCACCCATACGGCATTACGACCACTATGACTCCTTGAAAAGCCCGTAACGAAGTCCATAGTGATGTGCTCCCATTTTCACTCAGGTATTGGGAGTGGTTAAAGTAGACCTGCAGACCTCTGATGTTCAGCCTTGACTTGCTAACACACCAGGCATTTTGCCACAAAGCGGGCTATCTTCCTCTTTATTCCATGTCACCAATAGTATTGCCTCAGATCTCTGTACATCTTTGTGCCACCTGGATGGATAGAGTATGTTGAGCTGTGCGCTTCTGACATCAGCTCTTCATGAAGTTCTCCATTCGGGACATAAAGACGTTTTCCACATCTTAAAGTCCCATCTTCGTGTATGTGCAATCTTGTCTATATTTCGTCCTCGGTCCTTTGTCGAAGTCTCTGGAACCTGGCATCTGTTGGCAGGGCAGCCTTGATTCTCTCGACTAATGTTGATTGCAACTGGTAATTTGATAATTGGCCGTCAACTCCTGGCATAATGACCTTTATACCCAACTGGTCTATATCTCTCAATAGATCTTGTTGGGTGATCAAAAAGAAATGCCATGGGTCTCCTGCTCAAAGCGTCAGCTACTACATTGGCCTTTCCTGGATGGCACTGTAGCTCGATCTCGAAGTCTGTCATCACCTCGAGCCAGCATCTTTGTCTCAGGTTCAGGTCCTTCTGAGTGTAGACGTACTTCAGGCTCTTATGGTCAGTGAATATCTCCACTCGTTCTTCGTATAGATAGTGTCTCCAAAGCTTCAAGGCAAAGATGACTGCGGCAAGCTCCAGGTCATGAGTGGGGTAGTTCTTCTCATGGGTCCTCAGTTGTCTAGAGGCATAGGCTACAACCTTCCCATGTTGCATCAAGACGCAACCTAATCCTTTTCCGGATGCATCGCTATATATTACGAATCCTCCGGATCCAGAAGGTATGATCAAGATAGGAGCCGTAGTCAGATGCTTTTTTAGCTCGTCGAACACTACCTGACACTCCTCTGACCAGATGAACTCCTACTCCTTACGGGTAAAGCGGGTCATCGGCTCTGCGATCCTTGCAAAGTTCTCTACGAACCTCCGGTAATATCCGGCAAGTCCTAGAAAACTTCTCACCTCTGAGACGTTGGTAGAGGTCGGCCACGTCTCTACTGACAAAATCTTCGCTGGGTCTACCGAAATACCATCTCCTGTGATAACGTGTCCCAGGAAAGCGATACGATATAGGAAAACCTTGCACTTGCTCAGCTTTGCATAAAGACTCTCATGCCTTAGCGTCTCTAACACCAGTCTCAAGTGTTCTCCGTGCTCCTAGTGGCTCTTTGAATACACCAAGATGTCGTCGATGAAGACTACCACGAACTGGTTAAGATACTGGTGGAAGACTCTGTTCATCAGGTTCATAAATACGGCAGGTGCATTTGTCAGTCCAAAAGGCATCACCAAGAACTCGTAGTGATCATAACGAGTCATGAATGCTATCTTTGGAATATCTTCTTCCACACTTTTATCTGATGATAACCTGATCTCAAATCTATCTTAGAGAACACCACCACTCCTGTCAGTTGGTCGAACAGATCATCAATCCGCGGCAGGGGGTACTTGTTTTTTTATTGTCAAAGCATTAAGGGCTCTGTAATCAATGTACATACGGAATGTTTCGTCCTTCTTTGGTACAAACAACACTGGAGCTCCCCAGGGTGATGCACTAGGACGAACAAACCCCTTGATCTGTAATTCTTCTAGCTGTAGCTTCAGCTTGTCTAGCTCCTTCTTCGCCAACCGGTACACATTTGAAGATACTGGTGCAGCTCCGGGCACTAACTTAATAGTGAACTCCACCTCTCTATCAGGCGGTAGGCCTGGCAATTCCTCCAGAAATACATCCTCGAATTCTGCAACAATTACTGGGGGAGTTATCTCCATAGCCATGTAAGCTCCTGATGTCTGACCTACTCCTTGCTCGATGGTGCCCCGCATGTACTCGAACTCCGGATGTCCTGATGGTCTAAAAATGACACTATCCTTCCGGCAGTCTAGTATAGCATTGTACTGGCTTAACCAAACCATGCCTAAAACAACGTCGAAGTTTGGCATTGGGATCACCAAAAATCGTGCTCTCATCTCCCTACTACACACGACTACTGAGCACGTTCTAATATTATTGGTAACCAGTACGATGCCTCTTCCGGTAAGAATTTTCCAACTCTTAGGCAATGGGGAAGTAGCTATTTTATGCATGGCTATGAAACTACTAGATATGAAAGATAGTGTGGCGCCAGAATCAAATAATGCAGTTGCAGGTAATGACGCAACTAAAATGGTACCTGTAATAGTTTCCCCTTCTGGTTCTTCCGCAACTGCTGCTAGTGCAAAGGCCTGCCCGTGCCTCTGCCCTCCAGCCTGCTGTCTGGCTTGGTTGAACTGAGCCTCCTGTGTTGCCAAGGGTGGTCCCCTCTGAAATCCTCCAGATGCTGGGGGACGCTGACCTCCAGTTGAGGGTAGCATCCTCTGGGCTGGTGCTGCTGGTCTTTGCCCGTTCTAGGGTGCTGCCTCTCTGCGTTGTGGGCAGTCTCTGGCGATGAGTTGACTTGCTCCACATATCATGCATAGTCCAAGCTTCTTCCGGCAGTCTCTGACATAATGTCCCTTCTTGCCACAATGGTGACAAGTCGGAAGCTCCTTGTGTTGATATGGCACCGTCTTTTGTTGTGTCTGCATTCCCGGACGACGGATTGGTCCTCCTGCTTCGGGGCTGGGTTCTGGCCGGTATGGTTGTGTTAGAGCGCCTTGCTCCTCGGCCAATGGCTTCCTGAATCCTTGCCTCTGAAAGAACCTCCTTATAGGAGATCCTTGACTGTGTGGTGGTATACCTCTGTAGCTCGAAGGTAAGGCCGTGATGGAATCTCCTGGCCTTCTCCAGCTCGTTAGGTATCAGAACATATACCTATACTTAATAATAGTATTTATATACATATATAGTATAAATATATATATAATACATATATATTTAAGTATATGCACTATATATATTATATTATTATTTATATGTATCATATATACATATACTATGTCCTTTAAATTTATTGTTATGTATATATATGCATATTATTACTATGTATGTATTATATATATAATAATTATTATTGCTTGTATCATATATAAATAAGTATTATATAAATATATATATATATATATATATATATATATATATATATATATATATATATTGTATATAAGTATGAATATATGTATTATATATATATATATATATATTATTATACTATGTATATATCCTATACTATATGTACTTATGAATACTTGCATATTAAAATATTAAATTATAAATTCACGACGCGTGTACGTCTTAACAGCGTGCACCTACGACGCAGTTAGTGATCCAAGGTCACAGGGCCATACAGACGCAACTGCGGGAACATGTTATTGGTACTCACAGCTTGAGGACGTAGGCAAGTATACCTTGCCAAATTTTTACTGTTTAAATATTAAAATGCTGTATGTTATCTTATTAAAATTATATATAACTATGTGCGTCCGAGATTGACTCGGGTGCCGTCGACGAATACGTCGATATGTAGTGTAACTGACTTAGTCTCTAGCAGACCACCTACAGTTGCGAGGGTATTCTGATATCCTCCTAGACCCTGACACTTGTACATGCAGCACGATTATAATTCATATTGGGATACGAGTTCGCGTACTCGACTAGCTACCGGTGCGTGTGACATGCATAACGGTTTAGCACGTAATCAGGATTAATTAGACAAGTTATGACTTGGCATATAGCCACGTGGTATACATGTCGTATATTTGACTTGTGTATCCGCATTGGGCGGGGAAGACAACTAGTAGGCGTATGTGATACACACATTGGACTCCGTAGTATCCAGAAGAGCCACGGATCCAATGACTTCCTTTATTCAGATACCGCGTTCTTCGGAGTGATACGGACGTATATATATTTGCAGATACCTCATTCTTCGGAATGATGGACGTTACATGATCAGATACCATGCTCTTCGGAGAATGAACGTTATGCCTACGCCTACCCATACGTACCAAGGTTGTCTTCACATTGCATTCACTTAGATGGTTAGCACACCCTTTATTTATTTTATTCAGTATTTATATATGGCATGCTTTTATGTATCTTGTTATGTCCCACTGAGGATCTGGTTCCCTTACAGATCTAGACGAGGCATACTATCCCATAATGTACGGACCCGGACAGAAGACGAGGTACGCATCTGAGGAGGAGCTAGAGGTACTGCCATCAGAGTCCCCCTGATCTTCGGTAGACTCACTATCTGGAGCTGGAGCCTCTTTACCTAGATAGACGATGCTCTAGCCTTACTATATTTCAGCACTTTTACTTTATCTTTTGTAGTGGGTTTGTTCCCACCAGGCATATCTGATTTGTACTATGATATTTCAAACTCAGCACTTATATTCCCGAACTTATTTCAGTATTCCTTGTTATTTTGTGGATGAGATTAGACATTACATGTTATCTTCTAGTAGTAAACCTGTTAGTATTTTAGGATACCGTAGCACGTCTCATTGGGTCCATTAAATTAGGTAATCCCTCAGAGACGTGACAGCTGACCAATGCCACGTGGCTTGGTCCAGCATATTTTGGGACTGGGGCGTGACATGGTGTTAGTTATATATATATATATATATATATATATATATATATATATATATATATGTATATGTATATATATTATTATATTATATGTATATATATGTATATATAGTATGTATTTATATAATAAGTATATATATAATATATATATATTATATTATATATATATATAAAATAGTATATATATACATAATATAATATAATATATATATATATACTTATTATATAAATACATAATATATATATATATATATATATATATATATATATCATATATATATTTATATATGTTATATATTATATAATTATATGTATATATATATGTATATATATTATGTATTTATATAATAAGTATATATATATATATTATATTATATTATATTATGTATATACTATTATATATATATGTTTTTATGTATCTTGTTACGTCCCACTGAGGACTTGGTTCCTTTCCAGATCTAGACGAGGCATACTATCCCACGGTGTACGGACCCGGACAGGAGACGAGGTACGCAACTGAGGAGGAGCTAGAGGTGCTGCCATCAGAGTCCCCCTGATCTTTGGTAGACCCACCATCTAGAGCTGGAGCATCTTTATCTAGATAGACGATGCTCCAGTCATATTATATTTCAGCACTTTTTATCTTTATCTTTTATAGTGGGTTTGTTCCCACCAGACATATCTGATTTGTACTATGACATTTCAGACTCAACAATTATATTCCAGCACTTATTTCAGTATTCCTTATTATATTATGGATGAGATTAGACATTACCTGTTATCTTCTAGTATTAAACCTGTTAGTATTTTAGGACAGCGTAGCACGTCTCATTGGGTCCATTAAATTGGGTAATCCCTCAGAGACGTGTCAGCTGGCCAATGCCACGTGGCCTGGTCCCGCATATTTTGGGACTGGGGCGTGACATGGTTTTAGTGGTGGTCCATGTAGGTCAAGTTAATCGCTAGTGGTATGATAACATGCCCAGCGAGCCTGCATTAGGATAGGAATTACTAGGTCTCATCCACTTTGATTTCATCCTTGAATCTCTTTCGTAAATGACTGTTAAATAAATACATCCTGCTTGATTATTTCTTCGTGCTTTTCTAAATTATTCTATTTTCTTCAGAAATATGGACGTACCCAGTGGACACGCGACTGATGGGGTTGACCAAGCAACAGACCCCTCGCAAGATATCAATAGGACCTCGACTATCCCAAGAGACCAGTCCCCGAGACGGATACTGGTTTATCCATCAATACCATACCTCCACAATTGTCCTTCACAAGAAGTTGCACTAGCTCAGCAAGAAGGACAGACCTTCCAGGCACCAACACAATAGGCGGATACACCTTTGCCTCCACCTCTACCCCTTCCAGTCTTGATGCCACAACTAGAGGGACAACCACAAATGTTCCAATTCTTCTAAGCCATGATGCAGGCGCAATGGCATCAGACTGAAACCTTGAGGCAGAGCTTGATGACAGCTCTGGAGAGGACATATACTCCAGCACCTGCACCTGTCCAACCAGCTGGTACTGTCCGAGGTTTCTGCCAGATGGGCCCGGGAACCTTTTCGGGCAGCGAAACTCTGGAGGAAATCTCCGATTGGGTCTCCAACATGGAGATGCTGCTGGAGGGTTCACAGCTACACCCAGACCTTTGGATGACCGCGGTGAGGGCTCAACTCAAAGGCAACGTCCATCACTGGTGGGACTCCATAGAACGTGACGTTGGCAAGACCCAAACGTGGGAGCAATTCTTAGAATACTTCAATGCGAAGTATTTCCCGGCCATGGTCAAAAATGCTCTATACTCCCAGTTCCTGCACCTGGAACAAGAAAGTATGACCGTGGATGCCTATAACGCAGAATTTAGTCGACTTAGTCGATTTGGTGTCGTTCTGATACCTGACGAGCTGGAGAAGGCCAGGAGGTTCCATCACGGCCTTACCTTCGAGCTACAGAGGTATACCACCACATAGTCAAGGATCTCCTATGAGGAGGTTCTTTTAGAGGCAAGGATTCAGGAAGCCATTGGCCGAGGAGCAAGGCACTCTAACACAACCATACCGGCCAGAACCCAGCCCGGAGCAGAAGGACCAATCCGTCGTCCGGGAATGCAGACACAACAAAAGACGGTGCCATATCAGCACAAGGAGCTTCCGACTTGTCACCATTGTGGCAAGAAGGGACATTTTGTCAGAGACTGCCGAAAGAAGCTTGGACTATGCATGATATATGGAGCAAGTCAACACATGGCCAGAGACTTTCCATAACGCAGAGAGGCAGCACCCCAGAACAAGCAAAGGCCAGCAGCACCAGCCCAGAGGATGCTACCCTCAATTGGAGGTCGGCGTCCACAGCACCTGGAGGATTTCAAAAGGGAACACCCTTGGCCACACAGGAGGCTCAGTTCAACCAAGCCAAACAGCAGGCTGGAGGGCAGAGGTACGGGCAGGCCTTTGCACTAGCAGCAGTTACGAAAGAACCAGAAGGGAAAACTATTACAGGTACCATTTTAGTTACGTCATTACCTGCAACTACATTATTTGATTCTGGGGCCACACTATCTTTCATATCTAGTAGTTTCATAGCCATGCATAAAATAACTACTTCTCCATTACCTAAGAGTTGGAAGATTCTTACCGGAGGAGACATCGTACCGGTTACCAGCACTATTAGAACGTGCTCAGTAGTCGTGTGTAGTAGAGAGATGAGAGCACGATTTTTGGTGCTCCCAATGCCAAACCTCGACATTGTCTTAGGCATGGACTGGTTAAGCCAGTACAATGCTATACTAGACTGCCAGAAGGGTAGCATCATTTTTAGACCACCAGGTCACCCGGAGTTCGAGTATATGCGGGGAACCATCGAGCAAGGAGTACGTCAGACACCTGAAGCTTACATGGCTATGGAGACAGCTCCCCCAGCAATTGTTGCAGAATTCGAGGATGTATTTCCGGAGGAGTTGCCAGGCCTACCGCTTGATAGAGAGGTAGAGTTCACTATTGAGTTAGTGCCCGGAGCTGCACCGGTATCTTCAAATGTGTACCGGTTGGCGAAGAAGGAGCTAGACGAGCTGAAGCTACAGCTAGAAGAATTATAGATCAAGGGGTTTGTTCATCCTAGTACATTACCCTGGGGAGCACCAGTGTTGTTTGTACCAAAGAAGGATGGAATATTCCGTATGTGCATTGATTACAGAGCCCTTAATGCTTTGACAATAAAAAACAAGTACCCCCTGCCACGAATTGATGATCTGTTCGACCAACTGACAGGAGCGGTGGTATTCTCAAAGCTAGATTTGAGATCAGGTTATCATCAGATAAAAGTACGAAGAGAAGACATTCCAAAGACAGCATTCAGGACTCGTTATGGTCACTACGAGTTCTTGGTGATGCCTTTTGGACTGACAAATGCACCTGCCGTATTTATGAACCTGATGAACAGAGTCTTCCACCAGTATCTGGACCAGTTCGTGGTAGTCTTCATTGACGACATCTTGGTGTATTCGAAGAGCCATGAGAAGCACGGAGAACACTTGAGACTGGTGTTAGAGACGCTAAGGCGTGAGAGTCTTTATGCAAAGCTGAGCTAGTGCAAATTTTTCCTAGATCGTGTCGCTTTCCTTGGGCACATTATCATAGGAGATGGTATTTCGGTAGACCCAGCGAAGATTTTGTCAGTAGAGATATGGCCGACCCCTACCAATGTCTCAGAGATGAGAAGTTTTCTAGGACTTGTCGGATATTACCGGAGGTTCGTAGAGAACTTTGCAAGGATCGCAGAGCCGATGACTCACTTGACCCACAAGGAGCAGGAGTTCATTTAGTCAGAGGAGTGTCAGAAAGCGTTCGATGAGCTGAAAAAGCGTCTGACTACGGCTCCTATCTTGACCATACCTTCCGGATCCAGAGGATTCATAATATATAGTGATGCATCCGGAAAAAGATTAGGTTGTGTCTTGATGCAACATAGGAAGGTTGTAGCCTATGCCTCTAGACAACTGAGGACCCATGAGAAGAACTACCCCACTCTCGACCTGGAGCTTGCCGCAGTCATCTTTGCCTTGAAGCTTTGGAGACACTATCTATACAGAGAACGAGTGGAGATATTCACTGACCACAAGAGCCTGAAGTACGTCTACACTCAAAAGGACCTGAACTTGAGACAAATACGCTGGCTCGAGGTGATGACAGACTTCGAGATCGATCTGCAGTACCATCCGGGAAAGACCAATGTAGTAGCTGATTCTCTAAGCAGGAGACCCATGGCTTTCTTTCTGATCACCCAACAAGATCTATTGAGATATCTAGAGCAGTTGGGTATAAAGGTCATTATACTAGGAGCTGACGGCCAATTGTCAAATTTCCAGTTGCAATCAATATTGGTCGAGAGAATCAAGGCTGCCCTGCCAACAGATGCCAGGTTCCAGAGACTTCGACAAAGGACCGAGGTCGGAATACAGACATGATTGCACATACACGAAGATGGGACTTTAAGATGTGGAGAATGCTTTATGTCCCAAATGTTAAAAATTCGTAAAGAGCTGATGTCAGAAGCGCATAACTCAACATACTCTATCCATCTAGGTGGCACAAAGATGTACAGAGATCTGAGGCTATACTATTGGTGGCATGGAATGAAGAGAGAGATAGCCCACTTTGTGGCAAAATACCTGGTGTGTCAGCAAGTCAAGGCTGAACATCAGAGGTCCGTAGGTCTACTTCAACCACTCCCAATACCTGAGTGGAAATGGGAGCACATTACTATGGACTTCGTTACGGGCTTTCCGAGGAGTCCTAGTGGTCGTAATACCGTATGGGTGATCGTAGATCGACTCACCAAGGCTGCCCACTTTTTACCCTTCAGAGTTGGGCAATCTACAGAAGTCTTAGCAGATATGTATATGAGAGAGATCGTGCGACTGCATGGAGTACCAGTCAGTATAGTGTCTGACAGGGATACGAGGTTTACATCTTACTTTTGGCGAAATATGCAAGAGAGTCTTGGTACACGCCTAAAGTTCAGCACATCGTATCACCCGCAGACAGATGGACAGTCCGAGCGCACTATTCAAACACTAGAAGATATGTTAAGGGTATGCATGCTTGATTTCAGTGGATCATGGAAAGACCATTTGCATTTGGTTGAGTTTTCCTATAACAATAGCTATCAAGCGAGCATTCAGATGGCTCCCTATGAAGCATTGTATGGTAGGAAATATCGTTCTCCAGTATGTTGGAGCGATGTAGGCAAAAGGCAGATCCTAGGACCAGTATTGGTCGTTCGTACGGTGGAGAAGGTAAAGAATATCCAAGGGCACCTGCGAGCAGCGCAGGACAGACAAAAGCACTAGGCAAACGTACATCGACGACCTCTAGAATTCCAAGTTGGAGAGCATGTGTTTCTAAAGATCTCGTCTACCCGAGGGACTATCAGGTTTGGAGGCAGAGGAAAACTGAGTCCGAGGTACATCGGACCATTCGATGTGTTGGAACGCATCGGAGAAGTTGCTTACAAACTAGCCTTACCACAAACATTAGAAGGAGTGCATGACGTCTTCCACGTATCTCAACTGAGGAGGTACATTCCAGATCCGAGTCATGTGCTTGACCACTCGGAGATCACTGTCGGCCCGAGTTTGTCGTACCAGGAGGAGCCTGTAGAGATCCTAGACAGAAGCGAGAAGGTGTTACGAGGTCAGACTATCCCTCTAGTTCGTATTGTATGGAGGCATCATGCCCCAGGTGAGTCAACTTGGGAACGGGAGGAGGATATTCGACAACGTTTCCCCCATCTATTCGAAGGCCTGGGTATGTCCTAATATTTCAAATCAATCAATAGTTTTCACTATATGTCTGTTTTAATTTCGAGGACGAAATACTCTAAGGAGGGTAGATTGTAAACTCTCTCGACCAGATTTTAGCTTAGATAGAGAAATTAGGATTATTTTTACAAATTAGAAATTAATTACAGTATTTTAAATTATTTATGCAATATCTTATATTGCTTAGTGGAACTTACCATTACATCAATATTTAGAGCACTACACTGATTGTTATCCTCAAACAAAGTTCACATATTTCTCCTAGACATGCCAGGCTACTATTCTAAACTTTGTGTAACTCACAAATACTCTATCATGAGCCTCGTTTTAGTCGCACAAATATCGTTACAAACGTTCGTGCTAAAATCCAATTAATTTCCAAACCTGTACCCTTGTCAATTCTAATCGAAATTAGAGACCCAACAGGAATCCGTTTTGTCCAAACTAAATTACGTTATTATTCTATTTTAAGTATATTACGTCTAGTATACTTACACTTCACTAAATTCTGATCCTGTATATTTTTAATTAATTAGAAAACACCTTGCGTATTAATTTCTAATTTGTTAAAATAATCCTAATTTCTCTATCTAAGCTGAAATCTGGTAGAGGGAGTTTACATTCTCCGTATCACGACTTTTGCAAAACCCTGTGCCATTTAGTGTACGTTCGTCAAAATGTGACGAAACTTACGCTACTGGACTCGTGGTATCGCGCTGGTCCTGTGACCCAATTTTCACGCAAATATGAGATAGTTGACTAAGTCGCCTATTTACGGGCCCCACAGTTGACTTTTTGGGGAAATTGTGTTCGGCTCACTGGAATCCAAAATTGGACATACCGTTGAGTTCGTCTTGACATTTAGAGTTTGTTTGACCTATAATTTGTCCCGTTTAGAGATCTTTACCCCTGGCACGCTTTTCGGTGCATAGTGGACCACATGTGGACCCCACTTTGACCCAAAATTACCGTTTTGCCCCTGTGTCCAAATTGGACGAAAGGACAGTATTTTTTAGCTATCTCGCTGATCCCGGAAATGTTGGCAATGTCTATTTCAGCATCCAGAGACGTTTGTTCGGAGGCCTTAGTTCCTGATCCCGTGTCCTTGACATTTGGACGCTTACACTATACAGATTTTTTGCCAGGCAAGTATACCTTGCCATTGTACTTTGTTTACATTCCATATGATTCATGCATATTTTATTTCTGCTTATTTTAGTTCATTTATTTTAAATGTTATATAAACTGCGCGTCCAAGAAAACTTGGGTGCAACGACGGTGTCGTCGTATTCTGTTTTTATTATGTATATGCATTGGACCTACTTTATAAGACCACCCTATTATCATGAGGCATTTTGTGTTTCATTGGCCATGACACTATTCTTACACGAGTGTGAGTCACATGTAGGACACGGACTTGCGTACTAGGCTGGCCACTGGTACGTATAGGTCGTACGACAGATAGGGATAACTGTCGATAGAAACTTTGCATGCTAGTAGACCTGTCAGTTATTTAGAGATTTCATCGTGTCATAGATGTGACATACTTAGAGCATGGGGTGGGAAGAACAACAAGTAAGGCATTTGGGCTCCGTTGCACTTTCCTTGTGTAACCCGTACGCTCCGCCGGAGATGCGCGATCATGATGACCATAATATATTATATATTATCAGGCGGCCTCTGAGGTTCAAAAGACGTCATGCTTTTTAGGCCCCTGGATCTCCAAGAGAACCATGCCAATCCCATTTTAGCCAGATAGCCCACTTGGTGGAAAGTTGTTCTCAAACTGCATTCACATAGACGGTTAGGCGACCCCATTGGATGTTTACTTTTCAGTACTTTATTGGCATATTTATATGTATCTTATTATGTGCCTCTGAGGACCTGGTACCTTTCCAGATATAGACGGACAGGAGTATCCACAGGAGTACAGACCTGGACCTGACGCTTCTTATCAGACTGAGGAGGTCTTACCTTCGGAGTATCTTTGATCCATTGCAACTATTAGAGATTTAATTGCTATTTCTTTCATAGACATTTATCTTATATTGGAGTTGATTCTCTTCTCTCTTTTAGTAGTTTTGGTATAGTCGATTTGCAGTGGATTTGTTTCCATCCGACTATCATACTTTGATACTCATCTTTGATATTCAGTTATTTATTCCCGTTTATTTATTTATTTGTGCTGTGGATGAGATATAGATTTGCGTGTGTCTTGTTAAGATAGTATATTACCACTGGTGGATTGGATATTCATGTATAGCATACGTGTGTATATGGTTTCCATATATTGGAGTTCGTATACATACGGCTGGCATGTTACGTATTCCTAGTCCTACGTATTTTGAGACTGGGGCGTGACATATTTTTGTGGTGGCCCATGCAGGTCAGAATATAATGTCTCGGTTACGTTACTGTACCGAACAAGCCTGCGTATAGGAATGGAGTATAAGGATCTCATCCACGCTTGACTGAAACTCATCCTCCCTTTCAACTATCCTATTTAAATGCTTACATCCTGTTTGATTCTTGTATTTTTTCTAATTGTTTCGTACACCACCTGCAGAGAGATGGATATGCATAATGGATGTACTGCCACCGATGGCGACACACCTTCAGGAGTCAATGGTCAGACTCAAGGAGGGACCTCATCGATTCCTAGACTTCCGGGGCCTGATGGACAGACTCACAATCCACTTCCATCTAATCTTTCGGTTTTACCTAATGGGAACCTTCCAGCTTTATCAGCACCGCAGGATGGCCAGACACAGCTATTCCAATTCTTCCAGATAATAATGCAGGAACAGAGACAACAGGCAGTCATACTAGCTGCAGAGCAGAGGCAGCAAGCAGCAGAGCAGAGGCAAGAATTTCTGGCAGCACTTGAGAGAATGGCTGCATAGACTACTGTACCAGCTCAAGCACTAGTTCCAGTACCTTGAGCTAGAGTTAGTTCAGTCAAGGACTTTATTCAGATGGGTCCCATGCCATACAAAGGCACTGAGAGCCCAGATGAGACTACCAACTGGATTACTCACACTCAGAAGTTATTAGAGGCATCGCAGCTACCTACAGAGCTATGGATGACAGGCGTAAGGATGCTACTAGATGGTAATGCCCATCACTGGTGGGAATCAATGGAGCGCCAGTTGGGTACGTATCAGACTTGGGAGCAATTCTTGGAGTGCTTTGAGAGGAAGTACTTTTCGGACACCGTAAGAGATGTATTGTACGATCAGTTTCTTCACCTAGAGCAGGGGAACAGAACAGTTGACGAGTATGATGCCGAGTTTAGTCGCCTCAGTAAATATGGCGCTGCCCTAATAGCAAATGACTTGTTGAAGGCTAAGAGATTTTACCACGGGCTGACTCAGGAGCTCCAACACTACACTAGCTCACAGTCCCGGATCTCTTATGCCTAATTACTGACAGAAGCTAGATTGCAAGAGACCATCAGCAGAGGAAAAGGAGGTAAATTGAGGACACAACAAGGACCAGCAAAGACCAGCAAGGACACAATAAGGAGGCCTATCAGACGTCCTTTGGCACAGCAACAGCAGTACCAGCACAGAGTAGGACCATACCAGAATTCGGAGAAGCCCCACTGCAGTTATTGTGGGAAACGCGAACACATCTCGAGAGATTGTCGGACTCGCTTGGGATAATGTATGCGATGTGGTTCCAGATAGCATCTGGTGAGAGACTGTCCAATGCAGCAGACATTGACACTTCCACCGCCAGTACAGAGACTAGAGCTTCCAGCACCGAAGCCAGCTCAGCAGATGACTAGACCAGGAGCACCTCGACCTCCAGTAGCAGGAGGATTTCAGCGAGGACCACCGTTACCTACTCAGGAGGATCAGTACATGAGGGCCAATCATGGACAACCACAGAGGAACGGACAAGCTTTTGCATTAGAAGTGGAGGACTTGGACAAGGAGGTTGATGTCATAGCAGGTATTACTCTTGCTTTTACTTTTCCTGCTGTGACATTGTTTGATACGGGAGCCACCCACTCATTCATATCTTCTAGTTTTATTGCCAAACACAATATTGCCACTACACCTTTACCTAGTTGTGTTAGAATTCTCACCGGCGGAGGAGTTGTACCTGTTAGTCAAATTTGTAGATCGTGTCCTGTAGTAATCCGTGGCAGAGAGATGAGTGCCCGACTCTTAGTCCTTCCTATGCCAACTTTTGATATTGTGCTTGGAATGGACTGGCTAAGCAAGTACCACGCTTTCTTCGATTTTTTTGGAGGAAGCATTCTTTTTACGGTACTAGGCCAGCCAGAATTTGAGTTTGCACGAGGATCCACAGAAGCCATTGATGGTGTACAACTTGCGATGGACGATGTTGTTTATCACCCTATTATTTCAGAGTTTCAATACGTCTTTCCAGAGGAATTGCCAGGACTACCCCCAGACAGAGACATAGAGTTTTTAATTGAATTAGCACCAGAAGCAGCACCCATAGCATCGCATGTTTATAAATTGGCGAAGAAGGAGATGGATGAGCTGAAGGCACAGTTGAAAGAACTAGAAGAGAAATGTTTCATTCGACCGAGTACATCACCCTGGGGAGCACCAATATTGTTTGTACCAAAGAAGGATGGGTCAGTGCGTATGTGCATTAACTACAGAGCCTTGAATGCAGTGATCATGAAGAATAAATACCCATTGCCATGCATTGATGAATTATTTGATCAGCTTAGTGGAGCTAAGGTGTTCTCGAAGATAGACTTGAGATCGGGATATCACCAGGTGAAGGTACGAAAGTAGGACATCCCGAAGACCGCATCAAAATAAGATATGGACACTACGAGTTTCTGGTCATGCCATTTGGGTTGACCAATGCTCCAGCTATCTTTATGGACTTAATAAATTGAGTCTTCCATCAGTATTTGGACCGTTCGTGGTCGTCTTCATAGATAATATACTTGTCTATTCGAAGAGCCACGAGGAGCACGAGAAGCACCGGCAGATTATTCTAGAGATACTGAGGAGAGAGCAGTTATATGCGAAGCTCAGTAAATATGAGTTCTTCTTGGACAGAGTTTCATTTCTTGGACATGTCGTTACGGGAGATGGTATTTCTGTCGATCTAGAAAAGATCTCGGCAGTTGAGACATGGCCTGTTCCAAAATTAGCATCGGAGGTGAGGAGTTTCCTTGGACTTGCGGGATATTACCGACGGTTCGTGGAGAACTTCTCAAGGACAACAGCACCTATGACTCGGTTGACTTGCAAGGATCAAGAGTTCGTATGGATCGACGAGTGTCAAGCCGCTTTTGAGGAGTTGAAGAAGCGACTGTCCACAACACCAGTATTGACTATTCCATCAGGATCATGAGGCTATGTGATTTACAGTGACGCATTAGGGAAAGGCTTGGGATGCATATTGATGCAGCATGGCAAGGTGATTGCATATACATATAGGCAGTTACGAGTACATGAGAAGAATTATCTGACTCATGACTTGGAACTTGCAGCCATTGTATTTGCTCTGAAGCTATGGAGATATTATTTATATGGGAAACGAGTGGAGATCTATACAGACCACAAAAGCCTTAAGTAAGTCTTCATGCAGAAGGAGTTAAATATGAGGCAACGTCGATGGCTTGAGTTGATAAAAGATTTTGAGATAGAGCTACATTATCATCCAGGCAAGGCTAACATTATAGCAGACGTGTTAAGCCGGAAACCAGCAGCTTACTTCTTGACGACGCAGAGGGAATTATTGGAGGACTTGCAAGAGCTTGGCATTGAAGTGATATTACCCGGAGCAGATGGGACATTAGCCAACTTGCAAGTACAGTCGTCACTAGTAGAGAGGATCAAGGCAGCTTTGCCTACAAATGCCAGATTCAGGAGATTAAAAGAAAGGACAGAGGCCGGAGAGCAGACGGGAGTGCGCATTCATGAGGACAGGATATTACGATATGGTGATCGTCTATATGTTCCCAATGGAGAGATTCGACAGGAGATGATGACAGAAGCTCATAGTTAGATATATTATATTCATCCTAGAGGCACCAAGATGTATCGTGACTTACGACAGCACTTTTGGTGGCATGGGATAAAAAGAGAGATAGCTCACTTTGTAGCTAAATGTCTAGTATATCAACAAGTAAAGGCAAAGCATCAGAGAATAGCAGGATTATTGCAACCACTTCCGATTCCAGAGTAGAAGTGGGAGCACATCACTATGGACTTCATCACAGGATTTTCCAAGAGTCCAAGCGGAAGAGATGCAGTATGGGTAATAGTGGACTGACTCACCAAGTCAGCCCATTTCTTGCCTTTTAGAGTTAGCCAGTCTACAAAAGCTCTGACTGACTTATATATGAGGCAGATCATGAGATTGTACGGCATACCAGTCAGCATTGTGTCAGACAGGGATTCGTATTTTATATCACACTTTTGGAGGAGCATGCAAGAGAGTCTTGGAACTCGTCTGAAGTTCAGTACATCTTATTACCCGTAGACAGATGGGCAGTCAGAGCGTACTATTCAGACATTGGAGGATATGTTGAGGGCTTATATGTTAGACTTTGGAGGATCATGGGAGGACCACCTACATCTTATGGAGTTTTCTTACAACAATAGCTATCAAGCGAGTATCCAGATGGCTCCGTTTGAAGCATTATATGGAAGAAAGTATAGGTCTCCTGTGTGTTGAAGTGACGTGAGAGAACGTCAGATTTTGGGACCAGAGTTGGTGGTCAACACCGTTGAGACAGTTAAGAAGATACAAGGGCACTTGCGAGCAGCGCAAGACAGACAGAAGCAGTGGGCAGACCTTCATCGTCGTCCCTTGGAGTTCAAAGAGGGCGATCATGTCTTCTTGAGGATATCACCTACCAAAGGCACCATTCGATTCGGAGGGCGTGACAAGTTGAGTCCAAGGTATATTGGACCATTTGACGTGCTAGAGAGAGTGGGAGAAGTGGCATATCGACTTGCGCTACCACCTTCACTCGAGGGAGTACATGATGTATTCCATGTGTCACAGCTTAGGCGATATGTGGCAGACATCAGTCATGTTCTCGACCATTCGGAGATCACCATTGGGCCGAGCTTGTCATACCAAGAGCAACCCGTGGGAATTCTTGATCGTCGAGAGAAAGTGTTGAGGAACCAGTCTATTCCCTTGGTCCGTGCAGCATGAAAGCATGACGCGCCAGGAGAATCAACTTGGGAGCACGAGGACGACATACGCAAACATTTTCCGAACCTATTCGTAAACCAAGGTATGAATTTATTTTGTTCATTTATGTAACGCCCCGCTCCGCGCCGGCGTTATGTATCAAGGTGAGTGGGCAGAACTTCGTTCTCTGATTCTTGCACGCCTTAATAATAACCTGAGTTTTTGCTTGCAATGTTTTCTTAAGAGAATGATAGAACCTGCCTTGCATGTTAATGAACGAACTCACCTAGCTTGTCTTTGAAACAATGCCTGCTTAACGAGAATCCTGAATCGCCTGCTTAGAGTGCATGAATATGTTCACTATCGTCTATGCTTCGAGAGAACCATACTGTGCCTGAACGTGTTCAAGTGATAAGTCGGATTGCCCCGCAACAATAAGTGTATTCTGATGGTTCGTCTCGTCTGCATACTAGAGTTTATTTGATAGTGTTCCATGCATTCGCACGCGGTCGGACAATGGCTATTGGTGGAGAGCTGAACTGCATGTGTCACGGCTGCTACCATGATAGTGCAAAGCAACCATGAGTCACAGCTGCCTCTAGCATCAGATAAAGAGTCATTGGTATGCTGTTCCACCAGCTGCCGATCCTGAGATACTCGGGGACCGTCCTGCATATAGCTAAGTCATTGTGTTGGCTTGGATAGTGACTGCCCCTAAGAATGTGCATTGTGTGTCTAGCTTTGCATCAGACCCTCGAGTCGCACGAAACATGCTGCGCACACCCTGAAACATGAACGGTTTGCTTGCTTGCATATTCAATATGAAACTCTGTTTCCAAACATGTTTCTAAATAAGTAAATCGACTCTGCTAGAACTGCATGAAACGAACCTAGGTAAAACTAGAAAGATCACTAGTAATGTAATATTTTATAACATGATTACTTAGTGCCTGTTTGAGTGAATGCTTGTTTCTGTTTAGTTGATTTATCTCACCAGTACTTGTATAAAGTGCTGACCCACCAACAGTTTACTTGTTCGTAGGTACTGGATCGTCCGAGGGAGCGATAGGCGTGCCACAGTCCCGAAGACCCGGAATCCTGGTTTCGATTGTTGCCTCGACTATCGTATAAGGGGACATAATGTATGGAACGAACATGTGCCTTTGCTAAAGGAAACCCAAGTTGCCTCAATTGTCCCGAAGCATTGCAACAAGTCCCTTTCTGCTGCTTACTCGATTGATGCGATGATAGCCAACTATCAACTTAAACGATTGGCCTTGCACGGGCGCAACCCCAGGCCCGTGCGGCATCACGTCCCCCGAAAGCTCGAACGGGACATTCGCTTGGCTCCCTTCCTCCCTCGCACCCGCGGGACGGGCGCGGTGATTCACGTCCGGTGCGCCGAGGCACGGTGATACATGTCCGGTTCGTTAATTCCCGGCCGCACGGGGTGGGGCAGGGCGGAGCGGCGGCCCGGGCGGGACCGGGGCGTGACAGAATGGTATCAGAGCGGAATCGATTCTCTGGCCCAAACCATTGCTATGACTCTGAGATATTATCGATATAGTTTTGCAAAGAGCGTTCCATACAATAAGCTTGATTGTTTCGATTGAGTACGGCGAGGGACGACACTATCGCTACTCAGGATATCGAGAAGTTTATCCTTGAAGTTTCGAGGACGAAACTTTTTGTTGGTTGGTAAGTATGTAACGCCCCGCTCCGCGCCGGCGTTATGTATCAAGGTGAGTGGGCAGAACTTCGTTCTCTGATTCTTGTATGCCTTAATAATAACCTGAGTTTTTGCTTGTAATGTTTTCTTAAGAGAATGATAGAACCTGCCTTGCATGTTAATGAACGAACTCACCTAGCTTGTCTTTGAAACAATGCCTGCTTAACGAGAATCCTGAATCGCCTGCTTAGAGTGCATGAATATGTTCACTATCGTCTATGCTTCGAGAGAACCATACTGTGCCTGAACGTGTTCAAATGATAAGTCGGATTGCCCCGCAACAATGAGTGTATTCTGATGGTTCGTCTCGTCTGCATACTAGAGTTTATTTGATAGTGTTCCATGCATTCGCACGCGGTCGGACAATGGCTATTGGTGGAGAGCTGAACTGCATGTGTCACGGCTGCTACCATGATAGTGCAAAGCAACCATGAGTCACAGCTGCCTCTAGCATCAGATAAAGAGTCATTGGTATGCTGTTCCACCAGCTGCCGATCCTGAGATACTCGGGGACCGTCCTGCATATAGCTAAGTCATTGTGTTGGCTTGGATAGTGACTACCCCTAAGAATGTGCATTGTGTGTCTAGCTTTGCATCAGACCCTCGAGTCGTACGAGACACGCTGCGCACACCCTGAAACATGAACAATTTGCTTGCTTGCATATTCAATATGAAACTCTGTTTCCAAACATGTTTCTAAACAAGTAAATCGACTCTGCTAGAACTGCATGAAACGAACCTAGGTAAAACTAGAAAGATTACTAGTAATGTAATGTTTTATAACATGATTACTTAGTGCCTGTTTGAGTGAATGCTTGTTTCTGTTCAGTTGATTTATCTCACCAGTACTTGTATAAAGTGCTGACCCACCAACAGTTTACTTATTCGCAGGTACTGGATCGTCCGAGGGAGCGATAGGCGTGCCACAGTCCCGAAGACTCGGAATCCTGGTTTCGATTGTTGCCCCGACTATCGTATAAAGGGGCATAATGTATGGAACGAACGTGTGCCTTTGCTAAAGGAAACCCAAGTTGCCTCGATTGTCCCGAACCATTGCAACAAGTCCCTTTCCGCTGCTTACTCGATTAATGCGATGATAGCCAACTATCAACTTAAACGATTGGCCTTGCACGGGCGCAACCCCAGGCCCGTGCGGCATCACGTCCCCCGAAAGCTCGAACGGGCCATTCGCTTGGCTCCCTTCCTCCCTCGCACCCGCGGGACGGGCGCGGTGATTGGCGTCCTGCGCACCGAGGTACGGTGATACGTGTCCGGTTCGTTAATTCCCGGCCGCACGGGGCGGGGCAGGGCGGAGCGGCGGCCCGGGCGGGACCGGGGCGTGACAATTTATACCTTATACCATCCTTGACTTTCTATCATGGCTTAATTTTAATTTCGAGGACGAAATTTTTATAAGTTGGATAGAATATAAAACCCCTAATTTTATAAACCATATTAATTATTTAATAAATTAATTAATTTTTAGTATTTATTAGCTCATTAGAAGAAATAGAATTTATGGAATTTTTATTTTTAGGCATTTGTGCAATAGGAGATTTATAGAGCAATTATAAATTTTCTTTAATTATTTTTATGTAGGAGACCTTGTGGCATTTATAGCTTAATTATATGCTCTAAAATAGAATTTCTAGAATTTTTATGTATATATATATATATATATATATATATATATATAGTTTATTCTAAAAGAAATTAGAAATAAAAATAAAAAGGATTAAGAATAAAAGAAAAAGAAAAGAAAAAGGAAAAAGAAATTAAAATGGATCTAAACCCAAACCCTAATGAACCCTACCCGCTACCTAAATACCTACCCATTAAGAAAACTAATAGCAGCAACAACGGCTGAAATCCCCACCCGCGCGGAAGCAAAACCCCGCGACCCCCGGCTATATATATCTACCCTCTTGAAACCCTAACCCTAAAACTCTATCATCCCTTCAACCCATCTCAACAAGAGCTGCCGCGCTGCCCAGCCAACACCACCGGAGCCACCCCGCGAGCAGCCGTCCGCCGTTCGAACCCGCGCGATCGCGCACCGCGATAGAATTTGATCAGCAGCGAACCTCTGTTCAGGCTTCGTTTTCTGCGCCCTCGCTCGACCAAACTCGACCCCGTCTTCACCGGTATATTCAAGACCTATCCTCGTTCCATCTTTGTGTGTTAGTTTACTTCGAACAGCGCGTAACCCTAGACGAAAACAGCGACCAAGTTGGCAAAAAATAATAACTTTTGGATCGCAGAAAACTGCGGTAACTATCCATGTTCACGGACTCGTATCTCCCACCACAGAGATTCGAATTTACTTTTTCTTTTTGGTATGTAAAGGCCACCTAACCTAGATTATTTTCTGTCAAATACAATATTTTATTTATTGCTGTATGTAGAATTAAATTAGATAGAAAATTTTGAAACATACTTTTTCCAACTTTCAGAATTTGTGATACGGAGCTCGCCCCGCCAAACGGGACCGCCCTGTGGTCTACCAAGTGCACCGAAAGGCGTGCATGGTATACCCAGACGTGTGGGCTTTCGCAAAAACTGATTTGGACGCGTGTGCGCGTCGGAATCAGCCCGTATCCGCAAAAATTCCCCATATCGCGACTTTTGCAAAACCCGCGCCATTTAGTGTACGTTCGTCAGAATACGACGAAACTTGCGCCACTAGACTCGTGGTATCGCGCTGGTCCTGTGACCCAATTTTCACGCAAATCTGAGATAGTTGACCAAGTCGCATATTTGTGGGCCCTACGGTTGACTTTTTGGGCGAAATTGTGTTCGACTCACCGGAATCCAAAATTGGACATACCGTTGAGTTTGTACTGACATATAGAGTTTGTTTGACCTATAATTTGTCCCGTTTAGAGACCTTTATCCCTGGCACACTTTTCGGTGTAAAGTGGGCCACACGTGGACCCCACTTTGACCCAAAATTACCGTTTTGCCCCTGTGTCCAAATTGGACGAAAGGGTAGTGATTTCTAGCTATCTCGCTGATCCCGAAAATATTGGTAATGTCTATTTCAGCATCCGGAGATGTTTGTTCGGAGGCCTTAGTTCCTGATCCCGTGTCCTTGACATTTGTACGCTCACATTATACATATTTTTTTGCCAGGAAAGTATACCTTGCCATTGTACTTTGTTTACATTCCATATGATGCATGCATATTTTATTTCTGCTTATTTTAGTTCATTTATTTTAACTGTTATATAAACTGCGCGTCCAAGAAAACTTGGGTGCAACGACGATGTCGTCGTATTCTATTTTTATTATGTATATGTATTGGACCTACTTTATGAGACCACCCCATTATCATGAGATATTTTATGTTTCATTGGCCACGACACTATTCTTACACGAGTGTGAGTCACATGTAGGACACAGACTTGCGTACTCGGCTGGCCATTGGTACGTATAGGTCGTGCGACGGAAAGGGATAACTACCGATAGAAACTTTGTATGCTAGTAGACTTGGCAGTTATTTAGAGGTTTCATCGTGTCATTGTCACGCCCCAGTCCCAAAATATCGAGGGACTAGCCACGTGGTAATGGCCAGCAGCACACACCGATGGACAAACCCAATTTAATGGATCCATCAGGGCGTACTTAAGCTATAGTACAACAATAATGGTCCAATGATACAAGTCACAGTCTATTCTAATCTCATCCACAACAGATAATCACAGATCAAATGCCAGAATAATGCAAATAAAATAAACTGACATATCTCAATAAAAGTATCTCGGAGAATAATTCGAGAATAAGTCTGATACATCAATGCAATAGACTGGAAATAAAATAACTAAAAACAGAAATAAATGAGTATCTCAAGCCAATACTCAGGAGAAGTCCTCTGGTATGATCTCGTCCTCAGATCCTGGTTCTGCTCTAATGTAGGCACCTGCTTCTGCTCCTGCTAATGCTCCTGTACTGTATAACTCTGGGTGGATCTCCTCTACTAATCCTGGGGACATAATCCGGATCCAGGTCCTCAGGGGACATAGCAAGGTATAAAATAACTCAAGCCAACATGAATGCAGTGAAATAGTAAATGGAATAAACATGGTAAATATATAACCATCTAAGTGAAATGCAAGTGAGAGCATCACTAGTACTCAGGCTGAGCCACTACAAGCTCTGTGTCGGGGAGCCGGTAGCAGTAATAATGAGTAATGGGCCAAGCTCGGGTTTAGAGTCTTGAGCCTCACAATAATAGGGGTTATATATATATGATTAGCCT
Source organism: Iris macrosiphon (assembly GCA_036927795.1). Classification (NCBI taxonomy): domain Eukaryota; kingdom Viridiplantae; phylum Streptophyta; class Magnoliopsida; order Asparagales; family Iridaceae; genus Iris; species Iris macrosiphon. Next base: position 118,930,740 of record JAYESA010000004.1, read on the forward strand.
GTAGCCTGTGTGTCTTTCGCCACCCAATGTAATCATACGTCTCATGTCCATGAGGCCCCATGTCCATGTCACGTAAGATCATATCTAATGCAGCAAGTCATATAATGTCTAGGAATATAATGTCTATGTCATAAAACCTGTATCCTATACAGAATCACCATGAATATCTCAGGAAGATTCTGTCTCATGAATAGTGTCAAGTGTCCTGGGTTATGATGTACTTGATAAGACAAGTACGAGAAATATAGGATCTCGGTATCCATGTCTAGATGACAATACACAACGTCGCGTACGGTGTTGGCACCCGACTATTAATCGGACGCTAAGTAAAGTCACACGGTCCTAGGTAAAGTATGTACCACAATATATATATATATATATATATATATATATATATATATATATATATATATATATATATATATAAGCCAAGGAAATAAGTAACAAGAACTGCAAGTTTTGGCAAGGTACACTTGCCTGGGGTTCTGACTCCAACTGTAGCTCAGGTCTCAGTGTGATCTGTAGGTACTACTCCGGTTGCTGAAATAAATATCACCATCAGTCTCAGAAAATATCAAATAGCTAGAAACGCCTGTCCTTAAGTCCAATTTGGACACAGGGCAAAAATTACAGTTTCTGGTTAAAGTAGGGTCCACTTGTGGACCGCTTTGCACCGATAAACGTGTCAGGGTCAAAGGTCTCCAAATTCGTCAAACTTAGTATCAACAAGTCAGGAACGATGATACGAACCCAACGGAACTTCCAGAACTGGATTCCGATGAGCCGATCACAAAATCGTCCGTCTAGTAGAGCCGCGGGGCCCACGATACGCGATTTTGTCAACGTTCTCAGAATCGAACCAACCTTGGGTCACAGGACCAGCGTATTACTACGAGTCCGATGGCGCAAGTTTCGTTTCGATCCGACGTGTGTATACAAAGTTACGACGTGTTCCAGAATAGGCAGATACGGGGCGTTGTCGGCGGATACGCGTTGATTTCTGTGTGCACGTACATCCAAATCAACTTCTGTGAAATCTCGCAAGTCCGTATCAACGACGCGCACGGTTCGGTAAAGACCGCGCGCGACCAAGTCGTCCCGTTTGGCGGGGCACACTCAGTTCTGGAGTAAAACATGGCATTGGTTTTCCGGTTTTTGGATCGCGGTTTGCGATCGCCACATGACGCGACGCACCGAACGGGTTGCACGGGCATCGAGGGGGTCACACAGTCTATGCATCACAACTGACAGAATGGAAAATAGGGCAACGAGGAGAGAGGAAACACTTCTTGAACAGGGCTCCGTGAAATCTGAATTTCGTGTTCGTGTGTCTCCTCGACACGAGCTGTGTCCTGTGTCCGGTCTACCGTGTCCGGCTAGAGTTAGGGTTCTGCTGCGGCCAGCGGCTAGGGCTTATTCGGGGCTGGCCGGAGGAGGGCAGAGCGGACTCTGGCGGATCGTCGACGGCTAGGGCATCGAGGCGCAGGGGCTCTGGTTCGTCGGCAAGGCGGAGGCGTCGCGGGGATGCTGTCGAGCAAGGTGGAGCGGGGAGCGGAGGCTCTTGGGGTTCTACGGGAGTGGCGTTGGGGTGCTACGGGGCTGAGGGCGGCAGAGAGCTCGTCGGGTGTCACGCCCCAGTCCCAAAATACCAAGGGACTAGACACGTGACAATGGCCAGCAGCACGCACCGATGGACAACCTAATTTAATGGATCCGTCGGGACATACTTAAGCTGTAATATAGGTCTACAATAACAAGTCAGAACTAATCTCATCCACACACAAAATAATAAGATCAACAGCAAATAAGAAAAGTACATCAATGTCCAGTCTCAACAAAGTATGTCGGGGAATAACCCGATAAAAGTCTAAAATACTGGTTCATCAGACCAGGACAAAGGAGTCCAAAATAAACTGTCTAATGAGTACAAATAACATAAACTCAAGAAAAGTCTTCAGCCATCACCTCTGCTTCTAAGTTTGGTTCAGCTTCAGCAACAGATTCTGGTACAGCTTCAGCTCCTGTCCCGTAAACCTCGGGATAATGTTCTTCTGCTAAACATGGGAAAATCATCCGGATCTAGGTCCTCAGAGGACATAGCAAGGTACAAATAATACAAGCCAAATAAATGCAGTGAAATAGTAAATGAAATAAGCAGGGTAACTGCATAACCATCTATGTAAAAATACAACTGAGAGCATCACTAGTACTCAGGCTGAGACCGCTACAAGCTCTGTGTCGGGGAGCCGGTAGCAGTAATAACAAGTAATGGGTCTAGCTCTGCTCGAGAGTCTACAACCTCACAATAATAGTAGATATATATAGAATAGCCTGTAGCCTGTGTGTCTCTCCCCACCCAATGTAACCACACGTCTTATGTCCATAACGTCTCATGTCCATGTCACGTGAGATCATAGCTAATGCAACAAGTCATAATCTAAGAATATAATGTCTATGCCCATCCTGTATCCTACACAGAATCACCTTGAATATCTTAAGAAGATTTTGTCATATGTATGGTGTCAAGTGTCCTGGGTTTATAATGTACTTGATAAAACAAGTACGAGAATGTAAAGGGTCACGCATGTCCATCTCTAAATGACGTACCCAACTCCGAGTACGGTGTTGGCACCCAACTATTAATTGGACGCTAAGTATGTCACACGATCCTAGGTTTAAGCATGTTCAACAATGTAAATAAGCAAGGAAATAAAACAACAATACTACACAATTTGGCAAGGTACACTTGCCTGGGGTTGGAATACCAGTAGCGGTCCCTGTATCCGTGGGTTCCGTAAATACTCCTCCAAAAACTAAAATGAACATTACCAACAGTCTCAGAAAATATGAAATAGCTAGAAATGCCTGTCCTTAAGTCCAGTTTGGACACAAGGGCAAAAATAATATTTTCTGGTCAAAGCGGGGTCCATATATGGGCCGCTTTGCACCAAAAACCGGGTCAGGGTCAAAGGTCTCCAATTTCATCCAACTTAGTGTCAAAAAGTCAGGAACGATGATGCGAACCCAACGGAACTTCCAGAATTGGATTCTGATGAGTCGTTCTCAAAATCGCCCGTCAAGTGGAGCCTGTGGGGCCCACGATACGCGATTTTGTCAACGATCACAGAATCGAACCAAACTTGGCTCACTGGACCAGCGTATTACTACGAGTCCGATGGCACAAGTTTCGTCTCGATCCGATGTGTGTACACTAAGTTACAGCGACATACAGAAAAGTCGAATACGGGACGTTGTCCGCAGATACGCACTGATTCCGGTGTGCACGCACATCCGAATCAGCTTCTGCGAAATCCCGCACGTCCGTATCAACGACGCGCACGTATTGGTGAAGACCGCACGTGACCAAGTCGTCCCGTTTGGCGGAGCGTACTCAGTTCCGGGGTGAAACAGGGCGTTGGTTTTCCTGTTTTTGGATCGCGGTTCGCGAATACCACAGGTCGCGATGCACCGAGCGGTTTGCACGGGCACTGAGGGGGTCATGCAGGCTACGTGATACAACTGACGGAATAGGAATCGGAGCAGCGAAGAGAAAGTTATGAGTACCTGAACAGGGCTCAAAAATCTAATTCATACGTGTCCGAATCGTGTATTCTGCGTCCTGGACGTGTCCGGTCGTGTCCTAGCTAGGGGATGGTTTTGTGTCGTGTCTAAGTCACCGGAGGCTTGCTGGACAGCCGAGGGGTTGCCAGAGTCAGTCTGGGTTGCGGGTGGAGTCGGCGCCGGAGCTGTCGGTGCCGGCCGGAGTCGTCTGGGACAGGAAAGGCGCCGACAGCGGGTTCTGTTGTTTGAGGAGTCGGCCGGGGTGCTGGACATGGGGCGTCAGGGTTCTGGAGGTGCGGCGGAGGCGGCACCAGATCCTGCTGGAGGTGGGCGGCTGGAGCTGACTGGGACGGAGGGTGTCACCGGAGAAGAGAGGTTATGAAGGGGATTTTCCGGTGGAAACTCTGGTTTAATTAGGGGGTCGAGGGGAGAGGGACCGCCGGAGGTTATGGCCGGGATAGGCAGGGGAACAGGTGGGGGATCCATGGGAGGTGAACTGGGGGGTCCGTCGGCAGCCACGGCGGCGGAAACGGCCGCCGGCAGCGGTAACGTCAGGTCGTTCTGCATTTGGGGGTTAGGGATTCATCTGGGTCGGATCGGGTATTGGTGGGTCGGGTCTGACCCGGATCCGACCCGTTAATAGGTTGGGCTGGTTCGGGCAGACCGGCCGGTCCGGTTCGGTTTTATTTTAGGCTCGGTTTAGTTAATATTGGTTTAATTAATTAGTTTAAATAAATCAACAGTTTTTAATGCTTTAAAAATCCATCTGGGATCCAATAAATTTCCAAAAAATTATCCTATGTCCGGTTTTCAATTTTACACTAGAAAATATAATTTTCATCACATTAGTATTATTTAATATCTTTTTAAAAATTCATTTTAAATCAGATTACCTTAATTTATTTGTTTAAAAATTACAAAAAAATGCTAATTAAATACAGAAAATTAAATTTTAAAATTCTAAAATTTTCAGGTGATTACAATCTACCCCCTTAAGAAAATTGCGTCCTCGCAATTAAAGATTAAGCTACTAAAGAACAACACTATGGGATTTACAAAAATTACTTAGGATATACCTGCATCCTCGAATAAATGGGGATATCGCTGGCGCATGATATCCTCCCTCTCCCAGGTAGATTCACCAGGTGAGTGTTGCTTCCAAGCCACACAAACCAGTTTAATTGTCTATCCTCGCAGTATCTTCTCACTGGTGCCGAGTATACCCACTGGTTGTTCTTCATATCTCAGGCTTGGGCCTACTGCGATCTCAGAATGATCAACTACGTGACTTGGGTCAGTCACGTACCTTCTTAGCTGTGAGACATAGAATACATCATGCACTCCCTCTAAAGATGGAGATAACGCAAGACGATAGGCCACCTCACCAATGCGCTCCAGAATATCAAAGGGCCCAATGTACCTTGGACTCAACTTGCCTCTGCTCCCAAAGCGAATGGTACCTTGAGTAGGTGAAATCCTCAAGAATACGTGTTCTCCTTCCTTGAACTCCAGGGGACGTCGGTGTGTATTAGCCCAATGCTTCTGTCTGTCCTGAGCTGCACGAAGATGATTCTGGATTTGTTTTACCTTCTCCACTGTTTGCATTACCAACTCTGGACCCAATATTTGACGCTCTCCAACGTCACTCCAGCATATCGACGATCTGCACTTCCTACCGTACAATGCCTCGAAAGGTGCCATTTTGATGCTTGCCTGATAACTGTTGTTGTTTGAGAACTCTACCAAATGCAAATGATCTTCCCAAGACCCTCCAAAGTCTAACATACATGATCGCAGCATATCCTCCAAGATCTGGATTGTACGTTCTGATTGACCATCTGTCTGTGGATGATAGGCAGTGCTGAATTTGAGTCTGGTGCCAAGACTCTCTTGCATGCTTTGCCAGAAATGAGATGTAAATCTTGAGTCTCGATCTGATACAATACTAATCGGCACTCCATGCAATCTTACGATTTGTCGCATATACATATCGGCTAGTACCTCTGTGGACTGTCCAACTCTAAACGACAAGAAATGTGCCGATTTAGTGAGTCGATCCACGATAACCCATACCGCATCTCTTCCGCTGGGGCTTCTTGGGAATCCTGTGACGAAATCCATGGTGATATGTTCCCACTTCCATTCTGGTATGGGAAGCGGCTGCAACATTCCTGCAGTCCTCTGATGCTCGGCTTTTACTTATTGGCAGACTAAACATTTAGCCACAAATCTTGCAATCTCCCTCTTCATTCCATGCCACCAATAATACTGCCTTAGATCTCGATACATCTTTGTTCCTTCTGGATGAACAGAGTACATGGAGCTATGTGATTCAGTCATTAACTCATGTCTCAATTCTCCATTTGGAACATATAGGCGATCTTCGCACCTTAATGTTCCATCCTCATGTATGCGAAGTCCCATCTGCATGCCTGCTTCTGTCTTCTCTTTGAGTCTTCGAAATCTAGCATCAGTAGGCAAAGCTTCTTTAATCCTTTCCACAAGCGATGACTTCACTTCCAGATTAGCCAGCAAGCCACTCTGTCTTGGTAAAATAACCTCTATCTGGAGCTCCTGTAGATCTTTCAATAGCTCAGGCTGCATTGTCAAGAAATAAGCCGTAGGCTTCCTGCTGAGTGCGTCTGCTACTACATTCGCCTTCCCTGGGTGGTACTGCAGATCTATATCAAAGTCTACCATCAACTCAAGCCAGCGTCTTTGCCTCATGTTAAGCTCCTTCTGAGTATATACATACTTCAAACTTTTGTGATCATTGAAGATTTTCACCTTCTCTCCATAAAGATAGTGCCTCCAAATCTTCAGTGCGAATATTACTGCAGCTAGCTCCAGATCATGCGTTGGGTAGTTCTTCTCATGGACCTTCAACTGTCTCGATGCATAAGCAATAACTTTGCCATGTTGCATCAAAACACATCCTAGGCCACTACCTGACGCATCGCTATAAACAACAAAACCTCCTGACCCTGAAGGAAGAGTCAAGACTGGTGCTGTTGTTAGACACCTCTTCAATTCTTCAAAGGCCTTCTGACATTCTTCTGTCCATGCAAACTCCTGATCTTTACGTGTCAACTTCATCATCGGCTCCGTAATCCTTGAGAAATTTTCTACGAACCTTCTGTAATATCCAACAAGTCCTAGAAAACTTCTCACCTCAGCAACTGATATTGGTGTAGGCAAAGTCTCAATGGCAGCAACCTTTTCTGGATCAACTGACAGTCCTTCTCCTGAGATAATATGTCCTAAGAAAGGCACCTTATCCATACAAAACTCATATTTACTAAGCTTAGCATATAGCTTCTCCTGCCTCAACGTCTCTAGCACGATTTTGAGAAGCTCCTCGTGCTCTTCGTGGCTTTTGGAATATACCTGAATATTATCAATAAATACAACCACAAATTTATCCAAGTACTGATGGAAAACTCTATTCATCAAGCTCATGAACACAGCAGGTGCGTTGGTTAAACCAAACGGCATTACTAAGAACTCATAGTGTCCATACTTGGTCCTGAAGGCTGTCTTCGGTATATCTTCCTTCCTCACTCTAATATGGTGATAACCGGATCTAAGGTCAATCTTCGAGAATACCCTAGCTCCACTCAACTGATCGAATAAGTCATCAATGCGTGGCAAGGGATACCGGTTCTTAATGGTCACAGCGTTTAACGCCCTGTAATCAATACACAGGCGAACTGTTCTATCCTTCTTAGGTACAAAAAGTATGGGTGCTCCCCAAGGTGAAACACTGGGCCGGATGAAACCCTTCTCCAGAAGATCATCAACTTGATTCTTCAACTCTACTAACTCCTTAGGTGCTAGCCGATATACCGATGAAGTGATAGGCTCTGCTCCTGGAGTTAAGTCTTTTATGAATTCTATTTCCCGATCAGGTGGTAAACCTGGAAGATCATCAGAAAATACATCCACAAACTCTGATATGACTCTTGGGTAACCTGACTCCCCTTCTACAGATAATACCCTAAGAGTTGGCTGAACACCTTTCTCTACAGCTCCCCGAAGAAACTCAAACTCTGAATGTCCAGGTGGTCTAAATATAATCTTTCCAAGCCGACAATCAAGAGTCGCATGATACTGACTTAACCAGTCCATACCAAGTATGACTTCATAATCAGGCATAAAAAAGATCAGAAATTGGGCTCGCATCTCTCTTCCACAGACTACTACCGAACATGATCTACAGATATCACTAACCGGTATAATTCTACCTCCCGTAAGAATTCTCTTAGTCTTCGGAAGGGGTGCAGTAGCTACTCTATGGGTGGCTACGAAGCTAGCAGCTATGAATGAATACGATGCTCCAGAATCAAATAAAGCTACAACAGGTAATAAAGCTACTAAAATAGTACCTGCTATAACTTCTCCAGTAGTAGCTTCTTCCTGAACAGCCAATACAAATACCTGACCTCGTCCCTGAGCTGGACCCCTCTGCTGACGAGCCTGCTGGAATAGTGCTGCCTGTGGTGGCAATGGTGGTCTCTGCTGATATCCTCCGGGAGCTGGTGGTCTGACTCCTCCAACTCTCGTCTGCTGTGCTCCCACTGCTGGAAAATCTGGCCTTGGTGCAGGCAAAGCTAGTCTTGGTGCTCCCTCTCTGCGTTCAGAGCAGTCCCTGGATAGATGCTGTTTGGATCCGCAAACCAGGCATAGTCCCAACTTGCGTTTGCACTCCTTTTCAATGTGACCTAACTTGCCGCAGAAATGACAAGTAAGTAGCATTTTTGGTGCTGCTCTGAGGTAGGTTCTTCTAGAGTCGCTTTGCAGAATCCTCCTGTGATGCCCTGGATGGTACTGAGATAAATGGCCGCTTCAGACTTGACTCCCTCCTGGTGACGCGCTCCATGCGTCGTGCTACAGCAAGGACGTCGGTGTACGATATAGGTGCAACAGATCCAATCAACCTATGAAGCTCGAACCTGAGTCCGTCAAAGAACTTCTCCGCCTTCTCTTCTTCGGTAGAAATTAGAGAAGGGACGAAGCGACTCAGGCAAATGAATTCGGCATTGTACTCCTCCACCGACATATTGCCTTGGATAAGGCGGTTAAACTTGTCTCGGAGTTCTGACCGAGCAACAGCTAGGATATACATCTCTTGGAAGAGTCTGGAGAACTCCTCCCAAGTGACTCGGTCATGTCCGAGCCTCCTCTCTTCGGCTAGCCACCAATGATGCGTATTTTCCGTCAGTTGCATCCTGAGAGCAGTCATCCATCTCTCCCGCGGAAGTTCAGCTGCTTCTAACTGATGTTGTGTATTTGTGAGCCACTCGTGCACTTCAGTTGATCCTTCCTTGCCTGAAATGGTACGGGACTTGAGTTGACGGAAATCAGTGATAGATCCCGTTGCTGGTCGCCTAGCTTACGGGTTCGCCTGCTCCAATGCGTTTACTAGGCTGATTCTTAGGATCTCTGCCTCATGACGCTGCGCCTCCTGCTGAACTTGTTGTTGGGCTTGCATCATGGTGTAAAACATCTGGAACATCTGCTGCCCGTCTATTGCTTGCCCTGGGGGAAAGACAGGCATCTGTGGAGTGAACTGTGGCGGAGGTGGGATGTCGTCGCGCCTGAACCTTGAGTTATGATGTTCAGCTTGACCACTTTGAGAGGATTGCCCTCTGTTCTCTGGTGTAACTCTATCTCCATAGGTAACCACAGCGTCTTGTGGTGTACTCAAAGGAATTTTATCTCCAATTCTTGGATCCATTTTTCTGCATCCAAAATAAACTTTATGAGAACTTTCAGTAGAATCAAAGCAGGATGCAAATCAAGTACTTAATTCGAATTCAATATAGAGTTTAAAAATGATTCAACAAATGGATGAGATCCTATAACCTATCCTATCCTTTTACAGGCTTGTTCGGTCTCTAAGTTGAAACCAAACAATTTTATCATAGACCTGCATGGGCCACCACAAAAACCATGTCACGCTCCAGTCCTAAAATACCAAGGGACTAGACACGTGACAATGGCCAGCAGCACGCACCAATGGACAACCCAATTTAATGGATCCGTCGGGACATACTTAAGCTATAATATAGGTCTACAACAACAAGTCAGAACTAATCTCATCCACACACAAAATAATAAGATCAACAGTAAATAAGGAAAGTACATCAATTTCCAGTCTCAGCAAAGTATGTCGGGGAATAACCCGATAAAAGTCTAAAACACTGGTTCATCAGACCAGAACAAAGGAGTCCAAAATAAACTGTCTGATGAGTACAAATAACATAAACTCAAGAAAAGTCTTCAGCCATCACCTCTGCTTCTAAGTTTGGTTCAGCTTCAGCAACAGCTTCTGGTACAGCTTCAACTCCTGTCCCGTAAACCTCGGGATAATGTTCTCCTGCTAAACCTGGGAAAATCATCCGGATCCAGATCCTCAGGGGACATAGCAAGGTACAAATAATACAAGCCAAATAAATGCAGTAAAATAGTAAATAAAATAAGCAGGGTAACTACATAACCATCTATGTGAAAATGTAACTGAGAGCATCACTAGTACTCAGGCTGAGACCGCTACAAGCTCTGTGTCGGGGAGCCGGGTAGCAGTAATAACAAGTAATGGGTCTAGCTCTGCTCTAGAGTCTACAACCTCACAATAATAGTAGATATATATAGAACAGCCTGTAGCCTGTGTGTCTCTCCCCACCCAATGTAACCACACGTCTTATATCCATAACGTCTCATGTCCATGTCATGTGAGATCATAGCTAATGCAACAAGTCATAATCTAAGAATATAATGTCTATGTCCATCCTGTATCCTACACAGAATCACCTTGAATATCTTAAGAAGATTTTGTCATATGTATGGTGTCAAGTATCCTGGGTTTATAATGTACTTGATAAAACAAGTACGAGAATATAAAGGGTCACGCATGTCCATCTCTAAATGACGTACCCAACTCCGCGTACGGTATTGGCACCCGACTATTAATTGGACGCTAAGTATGTCATACGGTCCTAGGTTTAAGCATGTTCAACAATGTAAATAAGCAAGAAAATAAAACAACAATACTACACAATTTGGCAAGGTACACTTGCCTGGGGTTGGAATACCAGTAGCGGTCCCTGTATCCGTGGGTTCCGTAAATACTCCTCCAAAAGCTGAAATGAATATTACCAACAGTCTCAGAAAATATGAAATAGCTAGAAACGCCTGTCCTTAAGTCCAGTTTGGACACAAGGGCAAAAATGATATTTCCTGGTCAAAGCGGGGTCCATATATGGGCCGCTTTGCACCGAAAACTGGGTCAGGGTCAAATATCTCCAATTTTATCTAACTTAGTGTCAACAAGTCAGGAACGATGATACGAACCCAACAAAACTTCCAGAATTGGATTCCGATGAGCCGTTCTCAAAATCGCCTGTCAAGTGGAGCCTGTGGGGCCTACGATATGCAATTTTGTCAACGTTCACAGAATCGAACCAAACTTGGCTCACAGGACCAGCGTATTGCTATGAGTCCGATGGCGTAAGTTTTGTCTCGATCCGACGTGTGTACACTAAGTTACAGCGACATACAGAAAAGTCAGATACGGGGCGTTGTTCGCGGATACGCACTGATTTCAGTGTGCATGCACATCCGAATCAGCTTCTGCAAAATCCCGTACGTCCGTATCAACGACGCGCACGTATCGGTGAAGACCGCACGTGACCAAGTCGTCCCGTTTGGCTGGGCGTACTCAGTTTCGGGGTGAAACAGGGCGTTGGTTTTCCTGTTTTTGGATCGCGGTTCGCGAACACCACAGGTCGCGATGCACCGAGCGGTTTATACGGGCACCGAGGGGGTCATGCAGGCTACGCGATACAATTGACGGAATAGGAATCGGAGCAGCGAGGAGAAAGTTATGAGTACCTAAACAGGGCTCAAAAATCTAATTCACACGTGTCCGAATCGTGTATTCTGCGTCCTGGACGTGTCCGGCCGTATCCTAGCTAGGGCACGGTTCTGTTTCATGTCCGAGTCGCCGGAGGCTTGCTGGATAGCCGAGGGGTTGCCGGAGTCGGTCTGGGTTACGGGTGGAGTCGGCGCCGGAGCTGTCGGTGTCGGCCGGAGTCGTTGGTGACAGGAAAGGGGCCGGCAGCGGGTTCTGTTGTTTGAGGAGTCGGCCGGGGTGCTGGACATGGGGCGTCAGGGTTCTGGAGGTGCGGCGGAGGCGGCGCCGGATCCTGCTGGAGGTGGGCGGCTGGAGCTGACTGGGACGGAGGGTGTCACCGGAGAAGAGAGGTTATGAAGGGGATTTTCCGGTGGAAACTCGGGTTTAAATAGGGGGTCTAGGGGAGAGGGACCGCCGGAGGTTATGGTCGGGATAGGTAGGGGAACAGGCGGGGGTTCCATGGGAGGTGAACTGGGGGGTCCGCCGGCGGCCACGGCGGCGAAAACGGCCGCCGACAGCGGTAACGTCGGGTCGTTCTGCATTTGGGGGTTAGGGATTCATCTAGGTCGGATCGGGTACTGGCGGGTCGAGTCTGACCCGGATTCGACCCGTTAATAGGTTGGGCCGGTTCGGGCAGACCGGCTGGTCCGGTTCGGTTTTATTTTAGGTTCGGTTTAGTTAATATTGGTTTAATTAATTAGTTTAAATAAATCAACAGTTTTTAATGCTTTAAAAATCCATCCGGGATCCAATAAATTTTCGGAAAATTATCCTATGTCCGGTTTTCAATTTTACACTAGAAAATATAATTTTTTATTATATTTTAATATTATTTAATATCTTTTTAAAAATTTATTTTAAATCAGATTACCTTAATTTATTTGTTTAAAAATTACAGAAAAATGCTAATTAAATACAGAAAATTAAATTTTAAAATTCTAAAATTTTCAGGTGATTACATCAGGGAAGACGGAGATTCGGGGCGCTGGGATGGTCAGGCGGCGGAGGGGATTCGACGAGGAGCTGCGGGGTGGCTAGGGCGTCGGCGGGGAAGAGAACGGAGGCGGGTCGAGTGGGGCCGACTGCTAGGTGGTGGAGGTTCGAGGTCGGTGGAGAGATTAGGGTTTCGGCGTCGAGGGGATTTTATAGTCGGAATAGTGAATCCGACTTGGGGCTAACGGGTTTGGGTTGGGTCGGGTTCAATATGAATCCGGCCCGATCCGTTAATGTTTAAGTATGGGTTCGGGTAGGCGGGTTTCGGGTCGGGTTTAGATCCGACCCGACCCGATATGGTTGGGTTCTGTTCAGTTGAACCGGGTCTGGGTTGGTTTGGTTTATTTTGGAAATAAACCTGATTTATTTCAGGGTTTATTTTGGTTTAAATTTTAATTTATTTTTAGGGCTTTAAAAATATTTTCGGAGTCCAATAAATTCACAGAAAATTACCCTATGTCCGATTTTCTATTTTATACCATAAAATATTATTTTTATAATATTTTAATATTAATTAACATCATTTAAAAATTATTTAATATCAAAATACCTAGGTTTTAATTACAGAAAAATCCCAGAAAATTATAGAAAATTATGAAAAATCCAAATTAAAAATTCTTGAAAAATCAGGGAGATTACAATCTACCCCCCTTAAGAGGATTGCATCCTCGCAATCAAAGAATAGTCGGTCAACAGAGATGACATGGTTGCAAACATTGTTCGAAGCACAACACGATCAAGGAAAATCAAGGTTGAGGGTGTAAGAATAATACAAAGGAAAATCATTTCCCTAAGCATTAGAAGTTATGCAATTTCTCGTATGAAGGAAATCTAGAAATCTACAGTTTATTACTTGTAAAAACATATTAGGTTATCAATTATAAAAATATTCTGGGTTATTGGCAAGTTCAACATTACTAGGTTAAGGTTGAGGTCATGAACCAACAGGCACGAGCTAAAACAATACTAGAAACGATAGCTATAAAAACTTACGCGCATTAGCTACTCCATGAATCTGCGCGTTCTCCAAGGTCATCGTCAGGGCTTGTCCACGTCCTTGTAATCGATTCCTCTGCTGCTGCTGGGCCTGCTGGAAGAGTGCTACTTATGGTATCAAAGGTGGCCTCGGCTGATACCCTCCTGGAGCTAGTGGTAGGACTCCTTCAACTTTCGTTTGTGGTGCTCCCAATGCTGGATAGGTTGGCCTCGGTACTGGTAACGCTTGTTGGTTAACCATTGATGCTCTTTCTCGACGCTCAGGGCATTCCCTCAATGAATGCTAACTGGATCCGCAAGCTAAACATACTTTTCTTTTTCGTCTACACTCGTCCTCAATATGGCCTCGCTTGTGACAATATTGACAGATAGGTAGTGCCTGTGGAGATGCTCCTGGTGGCTGGTGCATGTGGGGTCTCTTTGTAGCTTCTTCCTGTGGTGCTTCGGCTGGTGCTGGTGTGGATGATCGCTTCAGACTGGTCTCTCTCCTGATGACGTGCTCCATGCATCGGGCTGCAGCGAGGACGTCCGGGTAAGATGTAGGTACAACGGATCCAATTAGTTTTTGTAGCTCAATGTTTAGTCCGTCGAAGAACTTTTCAGCCTTCTCTTCTTCTGTCGGGATCAGGGTTAGGGCAAAATGACTCAAACGAATAAATTTTGCGTTGTACTCTTCTACTGTCATACTGTATTGAGTGAGGCGATTAAACTTGTTGCGAAGTTCTGATCGAGCGATGGCTGGTATGTATATCTCCTGAAAGAGTCTGGAAAACTCTTCCCAAGTGACTCGGTCCGGTCCGAGCCATGTCTTCTCAAATAACCACCAGTGATGTGCATTATCCGTTAACTGCATTCTGACAGCAGTCATCCAATGTTCCCTTGGAAGCTCAGCTGCTTCTAATTGATATTGTGTGTTGGTGAGCCACTCATGAACTTCTGTGGGCTCCTCTTTGCCTGAGAAGGTACGGGGCTTCAACTGGCGGAAATCGAAAATAGAGCCCGTCGTTGGCCGTCGTGCTGGTAGATTCGACTGCTCTAGTGCGGTTACTAGGCTGTGCCTCAAAGCCTCTTGTTGAGCTTGCATTATTGCATAGATCATTTGAAACATCTGTTGTCCGTCCATGGCCTACCCTTGTGGAATTGTAGGCATCGGTGGAGCAAACTGCATCGATGGTGGAACATCATCTTGCTGAATTCTTGAGGCATGCTGACTTGCTTGACTACGTTGTTGAGCGAATTAACCTTCGTCAACTGGTGTCACTTCATCTTCGTGGGTAACCACAACACCTTGTGGTATTCCTGGATGATTCTCATCGCCGGCTTGTGGACCCATAATTCTGCAACCAAAATAAACAATAAGAGGTGCTTAGGAATCAAGGCAGGATGCAAGTCAAGAATTAATTCGAATCCGATATAGATATCAAGAATATTTCAAGCAAGTGGAAAAGATCCTAAAAACTTATCCTATTCTTACTGCAGGCTTGCTCGGTCCCTAAATTGAAACCGAATAATTTAGTCGTTGACCTGCATGGGCCACCATAAAAATCATGTCACGCCCCAGTCCCAAAATATCGAGGGACTAGCCACGTGGCAATGGCCAACAGCACACACCGATGGACAAACCCAATTTAATGGATCCATCAGGGCGTACTTAAGCTGTAGTACAACAATAATGGTCCAATGATACAAGTCACAGTCTATTCTAATCTCATCCGCAACAGATAATCACAGATTAAATGCCAGAATAATGCAAATAAAATAAACTGACATATCTCAATAAAAGTATCTCGGAGAACAATCCGAGAATAAGTCTGATACATCAATACAATAGACTGGAAATAAAATAACTAAAAACAGAAATAAATGAGTATCTCAAGCCAATACTCAGGAGAAGTCCTCTGGTATGATCTCGTCCTCGGATCCTGGTTCTGCTCCAATGTAGGCACCTGCTTCTGCTCCTACTAATGCTCCTGTACTGTATAACTCTGGGTGGATCTCCTCTGCTAATCCTGGGGACATAATCCGGATCCAGGTCTTCAGGGGACATAGCAAGGTACAAAATAACTCAAGCCAACATGAATGCAGTAAAATAGTAAATAGAATAAATAGGGTAAATATGTAACCATCTAAGTGAAATACAAGTGAGAGCATCACTAGTACTCAGGCTGAGCCACTACAAGCTCTGTGTCGGGGAGCCGGGTAGCAGTAATAATGAGTAATGGGCCAAGCTCGGGTTTAGAGTCTTGAGCCTCACAATAATAGGGGTTTTATATATATGATCAGCCTGTAGCCTGTGTGTCTCTCCCCATCCAATGTAATCATACGTCTCATGTCCATGAGGCCCCATGTCCATGTCACGTAAGATCGTATCTAATGCAACAAGTCATATAATGTCTAGGAATATAATGTCTATGTCATAAAACCTGTATCCTATACAGAATCACCATGAATATCTCAGGAAGATTCTGTCTCATGAATAGTGTCAAGTGTTCTGGGTTATGATGTACTTGATAAGACAAGTACGAGAAATATAGGATCTCGGTATCCATGTCTAGATGACAATACACAACGCCGCGTACGGTGTTGGCACCCGACTATTAATCAGACGCTAAGTAAAGTCACACGGTCCTAGGTCAAGTATGTACCACAATATATATATATATATATATATATATATATATATATATATATATATATATATATATATATATAAGCCAAGGAAATAAGTATCAAGAACTGCAAGTTTTTGCAAGGTACACTTGCCTGGGGTTCTGGCTCCAACTGTAGCTCTGGTCTCAGTGTGATCTATAGGTACTACTCCGGTTGTTGAAATAAATATCACCATCAGTCTCAGAAAATATCAAATAGCTAGAAATGCCTGTCCTTAAGTCCAATTTGGACACAGGACAAAAATCACAGTTTCTGGTCAAAGCGGGGTCCACTTGTAGGCCGCTTTGCACCGATAAACGTGTCAGGGTCAAAGGTCTCCAAATTCATCAAACTTAGTGTCAACAAGTCAGGAACGATGATACAAACCCAACAGAACTTCCAGAACTGGATTCCGATGAGCCGATCACAAAATCGTCCGTCAAGTAGAGCCGCGGGGCCCACGATATGCGATTTTGTCAACGTTCTCAGAATCGAACCAACCTTGGGTCACAGGACCAGCGTATTGCTATGAGTTCGATGGTGCAAGTTTCATTTTGATCTGACGTGTGTACACAAAGTTACGACGTATTCCAGAATAGGCCGATACGGGGCGTTGTAGGCGGATACACGTTGATTCCGGTGTTCACGCACATCCAAATTAACTTCTGCGAAATCCCACACGTCCGTATCAACGGCACGCACGGTTCGGTAAAGACCACGTACGACCAAGTCATCCCGTTTGGCAGGGCGCACTCAGTTCCGGGGTGAAACAGGGTATTGGTTTTCCTGTTTTTGGATCGCGGTTTACGATCGCCACAGGACGCGACGCACCGAGCGGGTTGGGCATCGAGGGGGTCACACAGTCTACGCGTCACAACTGACGTAATAGAAAACGGGGCAACGAGGAGAGAGAAAACGCTACCTGAACAGGGCTCCGTGAAATCTGAATTTCGTGTCGTGTGTCTCCTCGACACTAGCTGTGTCCTGTGTCCGGTCTACCGTGTCCGGCTAGGGTTAGGGTTCTGCTGCGGCCAGCGGCTAGGGCTTCGCCGGGGCTGGCTGAAGGAGGGCGGAGCGGACTCTGGCGGATCGTCGACGGCTAGGGCATCGAGGCGGAGGGGCTCTGGTTCGTCGGCAAGGCGGAGGCATCGCGGGGATGCTATCGAGCAAGGCGGAGCGGGGAGCGGAGGCTCTCGGGGTTCTGCGGGAGTGGCGTTGGGGTACTGCGGGGCTGAGGGCGGCGGAGAGCTCGTCGAGGAAGATGGAGATGCGGGGCGCTGGGATGGTCAGGCGGCGGAGGGGATTCGACGAGGAGCTGCGGGGTGGCAAGGGCGTCGGTGGGGAAGAGAACAGAGGCGAGTCGAGTGGCGCTAACTGCTGGGTGGTGGAGGTTCGAGGTGATTAGGGTTTCGGCGTCGAGGGGATTTTATAGTCGGAACAGTGAATCCGATTGGGAATCCAACTTGGGGCTAACGGGTTTGGGTCGGGTCGGGTTCAATATGAATCCGGCCCGATCCGCTAATGTTTAAGTATGGGTTCGGGTAGGCGGATTTCGGGTTGGGTTTAGATTCGACCCGACCCAATATGGTTGGGTTCGGTTCAGTTGAACCGGGTCTGGGTTGGTTTGGTTTATTTTGGAAATAAACCCGGTTTATTTTAGGGTTTATTTTGGTTTAAATTTTAATTAGTTTTTAAGGCTTTAAAAATGTTTCCGGAGTCCAATAAATTCACAAAAAATTATCCTATGTCCAGTTTTCCATTTTACACCATAAAATATTATTTTTATAATATTTTAATATTAATTAAAATCATTTAAAAATCATTTAATGTCAAAATACCTAGGTTTTAATTAAAAAAAATCCCAGAAAATTACAGAAAATTATGAAAAATCTAAATTAAAAATTCTTGAAAAATCAGGGGATTACAGTCATGGATGTGACATGCTTAGAGCATGGGATGGGGAGAACAATAAGTAAGGCATTTGGACTCCGTTGTACTTTTCTTGTGTAACCCGTACGCTCCGCCAGAGATGCGCGGTCATGATGACAACTATATATTATATATTATCAGGCGGCCTCTGAGGTTCAAAAGACGTTATACTTTTTAGGCCCCTGGAACTCCAAGAGAACCATACCAATCCTATTTTAGCCAGATAGCCCACTTGGTGGAAAGTTGTTCTCAAACTGCATTCACATAGATGGTTAGACGACCCCATTGGATGTTTACTTTTTAGTACTTTATTGGCATATTTATATGTATCTTATTATGTCCCTCTGAGGACCTGGTACCTTTCCAGATATAGACGGCCATAAGTATCCACAGGAGTACGGACCTGGACCCGACGCTTCTTATCAGACTGAGGAGGTCTTACATTCGGAGTATCTTTGATCCATTGCAGCTATTAGAGATTTAGTTGCTATTTCATTCATAGAAATTTATCTTATATTAGAGTTGATTCTCTTCTTTCTTTTAGTAGTTTTAGTATAGTCGATTTGTAATGGATTTGTTTCCATCCGACTATCATACTTTGATACTCATTTTTGATATTCAGTTATTTATTCCCGTTCATTTATTTATTTGTGCTATGGATGAGATATAGATTTGCGTGTGTCTTGTTGAGATAGTATATTACCACTGGTGGATTGGATATTCATGTACAACGTACGTGTGTATATGGTTTCCATATATTGGAGTTCGTATACATACGGCTGGCGTGTTACGTATTCCTAGTCCTAAGTATTTTGGGACTGGGGCGTGACATGGAGTCTGAAGTTGAGAGCATCAACTCGACTTATGCATCTCACCAACTATCGAGTCAACTAAAAAATGAGTATTGTTCTCTTATATGGCAGGAAATAAAAGTACTAGTAGTGACATCAATCGATGCTTCCAAGACATAGAGGCAAAATTTGACGAGCTATAAGTTTGATGATACAAATGATGGCATAGCAAGGCTCCACTTAAGTCAATCCACCACCCCAACCTATAGTACAAGCAAAGAATCAAGTTGATGCATCCACTACCCTTGAACTAGAAGATATTGGGGTAGATTTGAACCAGATGCGGTCTAGAATCTGAAAGCCAAAGTTTGAATCCCTCATTTATAAGGAAAACTTGCAGGAGGCATGAGTGAATCGCTCATATCCTGTTGAATGGGATAATATTACTTGTCCCATTAACTATATAGTATCAGCATTCCTGCCATATAATGGTTTAACGTCGTCGAGGTGACACATTTGCCACTTTAAGTCTCTGGCAACGAATGTTTCCACGAACCATGCATTGATGGTAATGATGTTCATTGGAACACTTAGATGTCCTGCTTTTGAGTGGTTCTGTAGTCTACCTCTCTGCTCTATCAAAAGCTGGAATGATCTGGATACTTCCTTCATGTTTCGGTCCTATGAAAAAGATACATGGTTCAGTATAACTACCCTTATCAACACAATTCATAAAATAGGTGAACCAATTTTAGAGTATATCAAAAGATTCAGAAGATTTGCCATGAATTATCCTCAAGGAATCCCGATTGTAATGATTCTCGACACATGTCGGTATGATCTTAGAGATGATATCTCCTTCTGTCTTGGCGTGACAAAAGTTAAACCTTGGTAGACATTCATCAAAGTAGTAGATCTTGCAGAGAAAGTTATTGTCAACCTTAATACATTGGGCATCTGAAAGCCAATTCTGAAGGTATCAGACACCTTTAAAATGCTAACAATTCCTAAGGCAAAGGAAAAGAATATATGGCAGTAGAGATTCCAACAAATAATCCACCAAAGCAAAGGTCCATGAGGCCGCCATGCAACTATACCTTTAACGGAGGTTATACAATATCAATCTTCTATCTGATGATGGAAGGGAATAAGCTACAAATTCTTGACATTAGGCATCCTAACAAGGTCAGACTCGTCAACGACCCAAATATTGCTTGTACCATCAAGGTACACCATCCGACGGCTTAATGCTATGTGTTGAAGGATAAAATGCATAATATGATCGATACGAAGGCTGTTACACTTTGTAATGATCAAAAGAAAGTTGTCACCAATAGGATATCTCTACAGTTTGGCAATTTCCCCCAAGTGCAAGTACATTATGACATTGTGCCTATACAGCAACAAAAATAAAGGTCATCAATCTACCTCCCATGAATCAATAAAGAAGTGGTTTAGTACCTTTAACCAATGAAAGGGCAGAGATTATGTGGGTGCTTCATGATATTCTTCATGATCTTCAAGGTAAAAATAAATAAATATACCAAGCTGAAGTTAAAAAGCAAGAAGACAAATTCTTGCAATGCCATCCTTTTGGCTAAAGAGGACCATCTTCCAGTCAATGAAATGATCGATACAAAGATGAAGCAAATTATAGAGCAACAGATAAAGATACATCTCCTAGAATACCAGATCGGGTAAAACTTACCTTCGATCTTATGAGCAAGCACTTAATGAAGATTGCCACGACTTGCATCCGGATGATCGGGATACTAGTACGTTGGTACGTCCAGCCTATGCCGCAGTGTCGGTGGTAGAATGCTGTCTGGACCTCAATAATCAATACAAGTCCAATAGTTATCAATATGTACTCAAATTACAATATTTTAAAGGAAGATATGAATAGGAAAAGATAAATCTAATAAACTATCAAGAAATTATCTAACGTCACGTCTAGAATTCAAATTATTTATACAAGCCATATATTATTCCAGAGACAAATCTGGTCAATAACTAAAGAAAATGAAACTAGTGAAAGGTACCAAATAGAAAAAATACTAAATCTAGACTCCTCTAGAGATGTCCAAGGTGCAATAGCAGTCTCAACTATAACATCATCCAAAGGTCCAAGAGTGTGTGGCATAGCATTCATAATATTTTTAACATACCAAGTTAGGATTGGAGCAAGTACTGTTACAGCTACGAAAGTATACAATGCATGTATAAATCTATCATGATGAGTATTATACAAGAAGTAAACTAGACTAGCAGGTAATGACATTATGTAATAAAAACAAGTAGAAACATGTAGAGACATAAAATTGACAACATGAACACTGGCAATATATAGCAAGTAGTAAGATGAACTGGCAACATGTAAACAAGTAAACTAGAACACGAATATCAAGATCTGACAAGAATAGTCATACCATGTGACCTAGAATACAATGTCCGACAAGTGGGGGCTAGGCTAATCTAGCACATCGTACGTAAAGTGTATGACTATTATCTATCGAATCGAATAGAAAAATAGGTTTGTCCACATGTCTACTAATGTATTCTCTTACCTGAATCTCTCTCTTTCTCTCTCATATTGGTCACGAAACATGTAATCACGAATCACAAAAATTTATAATCATGACTCACGAAGAACGGATAATCACGAATCACGATACGAATAAACACATGTCATAAAATACGAATGCTCACGAATCACAACACAGATGCTCATGAATCACGATACGATAAATACGCATCACAACTCGGACTCACGCATCAAAACTCGGATGATCATGATGTCACAACACGTATGTAACTCAATTATGAATCACGATAAGTCGTCCATGTGCACGAATCATAGTGTCAAAATAACTAGCAAGAAATAAAATGAAACATATATGATAGCGTTTATAATATAAAGGTAAATCCATAGTTGTAATATACTTGTTTCAGTTTAGTTGAAGTCGATGTGCACGACACGAACGTATCGACACGAAAATGTACAAATACCACACTACTTTAGATGATCCCAAATGATGTAACGATCAATCCCAATGAGTCCAAAGCAGTCCAAATAGCTAGGAACGATATAAAGAAATCCATAATTGGAGTTCGACACAAATTTTGAGATGAAGATATCGGGTCCGTAATGGCCCGTAAAAAGAAGAAAATATACATAAATTAGCTAAGTTCAATAATAACCAATTTTTTTGCTTAATAGAAGGGGTTGCTTTAGTTATTAAGCTAAACTCCGTATTTCTAAGCCTGAAATAAACTTAAATAAATTCTAATTAAAATTTTCTAATATTGTTAGTAATTAAACCATTATTTAAAATTCATTTAGAAGGTATAAGTAATACTTTTTTT
The DNA here is from genome assembly GCA_036927795.1 of Iris macrosiphon. Classification (NCBI taxonomy): domain Eukaryota; kingdom Viridiplantae; phylum Streptophyta; class Magnoliopsida; order Asparagales; family Iridaceae; genus Iris; species Iris macrosiphon. The sequence continues at coordinate 118,952,940 of JAYESA010000004.1, forward strand.
ATTTTTCCAAAATTAATTTAGAAATATCTATACTAATTTAAAGCCCAATTTATCCTCAAATTAAAAACCCAAAACCATATTCAAACGAAAGTTATAGATTATATACTTTCATAAGTTGGTACAAATTTCTAAATTAATTGGTTTATATGGACTACAAGCCCAACCGTTGTTTGTTAAGACCAAATGAAGAAGCCCAAATTATATTTGCATATAGTCCAATTACTAAGTTTACTTCAATAATCCATATTGATTATACTTAAGATATATAGAGCTCTTTAAGAATGTATAATTTAAAACCCATACCAAAAGGCCCAAACTATAAATATTTATAAAACAGTAAATAATAAAGGCTAATTTAATCCTTTATTTATAACCTTGCCAAATTCAGAAGAACTGATATAATCAATAAGCAAACCCTAATATTCATATGATTCCACTTAGCCCAAAACTTAAATTATTAGGTTAATGTATTGCTTAACTTAAACTAATTAAGTTAATATAGTTAATAATACCCCAAATTTCCCTCTGCGACTAAGGAGAGAGAATAAAAGAAACCTAAAAACGAAAGAAGGTAAAAGGAAGGAAGAGGGGAAGAAGAAGCTCAACGTGCTTGGGGGAAAAAATCCCTCAAGCGCTGATATGCAGCGTGGACACGATGCAATAGAGATTTAGGAGAAATATCGGCTTCTGGCTGAGATCCCCGCTCGATGTTATAACGACTCGCTCCGCATCAATGCGGATAGCCGATTCAAACGGTGCAAGTGCGATGACCTGACCCGTATTGCTCAGCGAGAAGACTTGCTTGAGACAAAGGATTTCAGACTTGGCCCTTCAGGAATTCAGACTTAGACATTCATAGGCGCGCTCGGAGTATCGATCGAACAAGGTAAATCATCGCTAAGGTGGGTGGCTACGATGAACCTGTCTTTGCTTAGACTGCACACTTAAAATATATGGACGATACATGCTAGTCGCTAGACGAATCACCCCTTGCATGCTAATAAAGAATACAACACACCTAGTGTCACGACCCGCATCCGGATATTCGGGCACGGGTACGTGGGTACGCCCAGCCTACGCCATAGCATCGGCGGTAGAACGCTATTTAGGTTAATTCTAACTAACTAAACATCTCAACAATATATATATATATATGGTACATGTCAATCATCTCAACTCAAAACGGAGGAACAATATGGTATCTCATAAATGTAACTATACTCAATCACAATGTAAACTAAGGAAGATAGAGCACGTATGAAATAACAAAGAAAAGAATGAAGATATAATCCACAAGTCTGAAATAATATACATGTCATAAATCTCAAAGAATATCTAATACAAGTCCATCAAAATATAAACTAAATCTCCTCAGGCTCTGTAACTAAGTCCTCATAGTTTATAGGAGTATCCTCTAAAGGCACACCGTCCTGCGGCCCGTAGAATGTAGGACACTGATCTATTAGCCAATCATCTAAAAAAATATATCCAGTCAAGATTGGAGCAAAGTACATACCTTTGAAAGCAGTTTCAAATACATAATCGAGCATATAAAATAGATAATAGAAAAGAATACAAGATAACTAAACATATGAATAAAATAAACTAGAGTGAACAGGTAATGTACTGGAATGAAGAACAACAATATGAATATCTGCAAAAATAAGGAATAACTGAAATCTAACTAATGTGCCTCAGAATACAAGTTCATTATGTGATCAATTTATATTGAACACGAACAATAAGGTAGCTCGAATACAAGTGTGGTATGTAATCGACATGTACACGGATATAATAGGGCTTTGATTACATAATCAACTCCTACTCCCCCATCCCCAACTAATACCAATGGATCCAATCACGATACGTTATGAACAAGAATATGGGAACACTGAACACGAGCAGTGTGTGTACACGAATAAGCACACTGAACACGAGCAGTTTGTGAACACAAAATATAATAATCAATATCTAATACACACGATGAAATACATATGCAGGAGTACCCGCTGAACACGGTAGAGGATAACATCTTCTGACAGGATCTATGTAGTACCAGTCCGTGAAACCACTGTGTCAGAATCAAGTATACAGTTCTAGAACATGAGATATATACACTATTATGAAATAAAATCTAATAGAGAAATATACTCGCCTGAGGTTCCGACAAGGTGTCTCTCTGTAAGCACCCTAATTTTTAGAATTAAAATTTTAATTTATTAATATTGGTATTCTGAAATCTTTATGATTAAGAAAAAAAATCATTTATTTTTAGCTAATTATAATATATAGTATACATGGATTTATAATTATGTGTATTTAATTAATTATTAATATTGTACAAAAAATATATTTTTGGGTGTACAACTATTATTAGTGTATTGTATAATTTTTCTGGAATTTATTGAGGTCTAAAACTATTTTTAGTGGCCATATATATATATATATATATATATATATATATATATAAACATCAAAATCCTAACCCATCACCCAGTCGCAGTCCCGCCGCCGGTGACTACCTGCCGTCGCCCACCGCCTCCGGCCGACCCCTGACCACCCTGCAGCGCCGCCCGTACGCGGCAATGGCAGTAGCAGTCGGCCGCAGCAGCAACAACAGCAACATTTCTGGCCCCTCCTTCGCCACAGCTCCCACCCTCCTCGCTCGTCCGATTTGTGTCCCGTCTTTGCTGGTATGTTCACAACCTAACCCTCTAGGATTCTCTTCAAGTGGAACAAATTTAGGCACCCCGGTTTGATCAAAACATCGACCGAAAGTTGGCCGAAAAACTGTTCGGAAACAGTTCAGAATTTTGATCCAAACCCCCATATTCATGTCCAATTTGCCACCAACTCGTTAATTATTTTTAAAATATAATTGAAAGGACTTCTTCACAATATAATCAAGATTTTTACTGTTCTTTTAGTTTTTATTAGTTTGCTTTAATGGTAAAATTATTCTTGTTCCAAAACGACCAAAAACTTATTTTTAAAACACCCAAAATCTCGCAATACGGGGTATGTCCCATCAAATGAGGCGACTTCGTCGTGTGCAAGTTGCATCAAAAGATGTGTATCATCAACGTAGACATATATGCTATCAAAAAAATTGATTTGGATGTGTGTGCACACCGGAATCAATGCGTATCCGCCAAAAAATACCGTATCGGCCTGTTCTGACACTCGCCGTAACTTCGTGTATGCTTGTCGTTTCGTAACGAAACTTATACCATTGGATTTACAGTATTACGCTGGTCCTGTGTCCCAAGTTTGGTTCAATTCTGAGAACGTTAACAAAATATCATTTTGTGGGCCCTACGGTTCCACATAACGGGCGATTTCGTGATCGGCTTATCGGAATCCAATTCTGAACGTTCCGTTGGGTTCGTATCATCATTCTGGACTCGTAGATACTAAGTTTGACAAATTTGGAGAACTTTGTCTTTGCTATATTTTTCGGTGCGAAGTAGGCCATATGTGGACCCCACTTTGACCAAAAATTGTCAATTTTGCCCTTGTGTCTAAATTGGACTTATGGGTAGTTAATCCTAGCTAATTTTAGTATTTTAAGAATAATGGTGATGTTTGTTTTAGCATCCAGAGGTGTACGTGCATATTCTACTTTCCCAGGAGTAGTTGACGGAGTTCAGAACCCAAGCAAGTGTACCTTGATGTATCACAGTTCCTTGCCTTTATTATATTATTTAGTTATTATAGTTATTTTATATGGTTGATGTGTGTGTTTACACTAGGACCGTGAGACGTTGCTTAGCATCCGAACAAGATTCGGGTGTCGACGCCGTACGCGGAGTCGTGTAACGTCACTTAGAGGGTTGATTCCACGATCCTATTTTTACGTGCTTGCTTTACCAAGTACGTTTTACCCTAGGACACTTGATACTATTTTATATGACATAATCTTTCTTGAGTTATTCATGGTAATTCTGTATAGGCTTACAAGATTCGTGACATGAGACTTGCATATTATATTATATTATTATGACTCGTTGCACTAGCTAGAGGTCATGATCTTGCGTGTTATGAACATGAGATATTGTGGACATGAGACGTGAGATTACATTAGGTGGGGAGAGATACACCATACTACAGGCTGATTATTGATATATATACTATACTACTGGAGGTGCTGAGGCACATACGCCGGAGTCGCAATACCCTAGAGGTGCCTTAGACTCTATCTCAGATCTTTGGCACCTATACTGAGTCTTGATACTACTTACTACTATAGGCTCCCCGATACAGAGCCTGTAGTGGTTTCAGCCTGAGTACGAGTGATGCTCTCACGTGCATATCACATAGATGGTTACAGTAGTTTACCCTTGAGTATGTGGCATTATACTATTTTACTTTTGGCATATTGTTCTTGTACCTTGTTAAGTCCCTCTGAGGACCTGATCCCCTTCCAGTTTTTGCAGCATAGACGGTAATGGAGCCTTTGGAGTTGCTGATGGAGTTGCTTGTCATGCAGGCATTGGTACTAGGTACTTTTATTATTTCTACCGGAGTTATAGTTATTTATTTATATTGTTTATTCATCTGCTAATGTAGCATAGTTTTATAGACTCATATTTCTTTCTCGAGTCTATTCGAGTTTGTGTGTTACTAGGCGACCGACTTTAGCACTTGTAGCTAATTCTTGTGTATTCTGTTCATTGTGGATTGAGGCATAGACATTTATATTTACTTGATTATTTATATAGTGACCATTATAATACAGCTTATACATATTCGAGTCGGACCAGAGTCTGGTCGATTGCGTAGCTGGCATGTTACGTATTACTAGTCCTACGTATTTTGGGACTGGGGTATTACATATTTTTATGGTGGCCCATGCAGGTCCTGATTAAATCATTTCGTTACTTTTCGGTATCGAGCGAGCCTGTAATCAAGATTAGCAGTATTAATATCTCAATCCACAACTGATTTAAAAATTTCTTAGCAATTGATTATTGCCCTTGGACTTCATAATTGTACTCATTTATTCTCCTCGACATCCTTATTATTGTTTATCATCTCTCTCTATTTTAAAGAGATGGACGTTCATGCGCGGTGTTTCCTCCAAAAGCAGATCCTTGTCAAGACGAAAGAAGATATGCTGGATATAAAGTTTTGAGAAGATGGTTACCCTTAGTAGGGTAGATAGATAGGTTATTCCTATATGCTAGAGCTAGTGTAGATTGTTAGCATAAGAATTCAATATGGTATTGTGTTTAAGGATTAGTTGTATTACCCCCTCGATTGCATCCCTATCCTTTCTATCAAATTCTTATCTTGTGTTGCATATATGGCCACGTGCTTTTGCAACAACGATCTTTCTAATTATAATAATGAGTAGATCATTCCTCTTTTCCTAGTTGTGCCTTAATTACAAATTCAATCCCTTAATTGGTACCACTCCTTGTGTTAATATCTATATTACCATAGGTATCAGTTCCTTTTTACTCTAATCCCCTTGATCTAGTCACTATAACTCGATTCTCCAAATACATGCCTAATCGTGCCTTATTCAAGCATGTAGACTTATCAGAAATTCTTCTTATCGTGGCCTGAATTTTGGTCTCTTCGTTATCAATGTTAATCAATGATCGAAGCCTCTCTACCACCTTGTCTTAGTTAGATCTAACTCAGTCATTTCTTCTGCCTTGTAGAAGCTTGACCTATACAAGAGAAGTAATGGATGTGTAGTAATTTCTCTTATAAAGTTGTTGATCAATAGTACCCTGATAGTTTCTAGGTTCCTTTAGAAAATTCTTGATTACGGCCAGTAAATCCTAGAATTCTTGTAACCTTATTTAGAAAATAGGCCATTCCAGAAATCTTGTTAGCAAGACCATGACCTTAGTTTTGGATACCAACTTAATTTTTATAAGTTGGGTAGATCGTAGCCCCTGGTTTTAGTGTAGGGTTATTTCTAGAAATTCAAGGTAAATTTGAATTTATTTTGGTGTTAATTAGGTTAATCTCAAACAGATTAAATTACCTATTTAATTTATGTATCCTTGATACCCTTTGTTGTGGCTCAGATATTTGGAGCACAATACTATCCTTTCCTTTTCAACAACTTCCCCCTTATGACCTAGACTAGTCACTCTACACCTATGACATGACTATCACTCACAAACTGGCATTCCCATGTTTTGTTTTACTCGCAAGACATTCGCGATGCAATTGTACACACAAATGACACATAAATATCATTTTTCTGTTGCTGTCGATTTTAATACTCAACACCGACTCAATTCTTCCGGCAACCTTGACACTCATGAGCCTAACTAAAACCTACTCACTGATGACACAACTGTTACCTCCAAATATACACACCCATGCTCCATATAGACCCCCCAACATTCGTGGCATACTTTCTTCTAAACCCTATATCCAACTCCGTTGTAATTGAATTAAATTATACATAGGCAACCCAAATATCCCAACCACTAATATATCCGTATCCCATTCATGCCAACCTATGTCTATGACACTTGTGTTGCATTAAATTAAACCCATTGTACTCTTTATATAATACAAAATACCTTGATGAGTTATATCACCTTTTGACGCTTATTCCTGAACCATTCATCGGTATCTATGATATGCAATGAACAATTTCTCGGTACCATCTCACCCTAGTTGTATTTGGCTATGGTAATTCTTATTATCTTATAGACTCGTGACCTAATTAGAAGCAAGGAGAACTGGTAAAACTTTTTTTATAGAGTTATTGACTCATTAACGCCATGTTAGTACATAGATTTTCCTTAATAGGCTGTGACAACGGTCACAAAATTCTTACTATCTCAAATCCCTCCTTGAAGTTAGACTTTCTAAAAATTCTTAGAAATATGATCATGACTATAGTCCTGCGGCCAACTTCATTCTTATAAGTTTCTGTAGAGCATTGATTAAGTGTACCCTTATTCTTCGAATGCGATGTCAAACTAGGACTCAATTTAGTAACTATGTCCCCAACTTTAGTGCAACCTTCTTAACTAAAATCTTTTCTACTATTTTTATTTTTAATTACGAGGATAAAAATTTTATAACTTGGGTAGATTGTAAGTACCCTAATTTTTAGAATTAAAATTTTAAATATTGGTATTCTAAAATCATTGTGATTAAGGAAATTTATTTATTTATTTTATCTAATTATAATATATAGTATACATGGATTTATAATTATGTGTATTTAATTAATTATTAATATTGTGCAAAAAATATATTTTTGGGTGTACAACTTTTATTAGTGTATTGTATAATTTTTCTGGAATTTATTGAGGTCTAAAACTATTTTTAGTGGTCATATATATATATATATATATATATATATATATAGATTAAATAAATAGAAATTAAAACCATAAAACCTAAACCCTACCCAAACCCAATAACCTACCCTACCCATTAACTAAACCCATTAACCTAACAATTCTCCCCCCGCGTACAGCAAACCACTCCATCCCTCCTCCTCCTCTCTCTCTCTCTCTCTCTCTCTCTCTATATATATATATATATATATATATATATATATATATATATATATATATATATATATATATATATATATATATATATATATATATATATATTTATTTATATATATATATATATAAATATATATAAATAAATAAATAAATAAATAAATAAATAAATAAATAAATAAATAAATAAATAAATAAATAAATAAATAAATATATATATATATATATATATATATATATATATATATATATATATATATATATATATATATATATAACATCAAAAACCTAACCCATCACCCAGTCGTAGTGTCACGCCCCGATCTCCCGCAGGCAATCGGCCGTTCCCGCTAGGCGGGAATCACCCTCGCCAGCGCTCCCGCGGAACGATCCCTTAACCCATCCGGGCGTGATGCCGCACGAGCGTGAGCCACGCCCGTGCAAGGCCATGGTTCATTGGCTGGCGGTTAGAGTTCTAAGCCACAGAGTCGCACAGATTGTCCGAGTGCAGCGGAGTTTAGGAACGCATAACGATCGGTAACAGGTTCACTGAGTCGACAAATATAGCGTAAGCATTGAAACAAGTAAAGTAATCTCTTTATTGATATGAAACATGTATTACAGGCGGCGTATAGCCGAGATTACAAGTCGCTCAAGCCTCTCTCTCTGAAACAGTAAAGCGTGCCAAGTGGCTACAATTTGGAATGATTGTACAGGCGATGGTCAGGCGATGTTCACAACTTATGTCTTGTATATGTGCTTCAGTCCTGGACGCACCGTTGCAAGGCATCAGAGGGAACTCCTGGCCTTAGCACGCACGAAGGAGGCGTCCGTACCGCACGAGAGTCTTCCGCACCCTGCATATCAAACTGGTGGATTATCAGTACATTGAATGCACTGGTGGGGAAGCTACTCGCCCGTTCGACAAATCCAAACACGTAATACAGGTTCTGTGCACAACTATTAAGTTGTCTTTCTAGTTGCCTTAGGATCAGTTTCATGCAAGCATTGAATAGCTTAACGTGTCGGGCAGTGTGCCGTGCGATGTTTGAGGGAACACGGCGAGACTTACCAACTTACCATTTATCCTTCCCTGTCCAAGGCAAACATGATTAATTCAAGCACGGGCATGTATAAGCATTCAGGAGGCAAGCATATGCAAACAGGAGGGTCATTTTAACATGATCGTTCAGGTGTTTAGTTGTTCTTGATGCGATGTAGTGACTCGCACGCGGATAGCCGCTAAGCGAGGATGACTTATCTATATGAACACGGTCGCTGGCAAAGCCATCATGGACACTAGTCTTAAACGAAGATAGTTTGCAGCCAATGTACAGTGGTGCCACAAGCCATCTCGTCCAGTACAGTAGACTATACAGTAAGTTCAGCCATGGAGCGGATGGTGTGTAGCGAAAGAACGGTGGGCGCTGCATACTATCTCGTCCATGTACAGTTGGCTGAAACAGTGGAGTTCCATCCGGATCGGAGCGGCCCCAGTGCCCCAGAGACCGTCCGTGGAACTATACCTCGTTTTCGAGTTGTCCGCGACATGCAGGTCAGGGTCAGGGTCAGTTTCCCCTTCACTAGATACTCGAATACTGTAGAACATGAGTACAGTGGTACAGTGGTACAGTAGAACAGTATAACAGTAGTACAGTAGTGTACGATTACAGGAGGTGCTTGAATCATGATTCTGTACAGTGATTAACTTGTCTTGATGCATTCCCCTGGTTCGGGGCTGCCTGGTGACCTAACGGTCCCGGATACTTGCAGGAACATTCAGGCACGGAACGACTACGTAGTAGTCTCCCGGGGTTTGGATGAAAACACGGTAACAATCAAGCAGACAAGCATGCGTTCTAAGGAACATAAGTAGGCACGTTGCTCGGGCCCGAAGGTAGTCCGCGAGATGAAACCGTTAAGGGACTTAGCATGCGAGGGTCTGAGTATAAGCAGTATTTCATTTCCATGTTCTAGCAAGCAATACGAGTTGGGATTATTCCCTTAGCTAGGTGCGTTGGATTTATTAGCATGCAGGGGGTGATTCACCTAGCGACTAGCATAAACATTCCAGATTTTATGTGTGCTGGCTAAGCAAAGACAAGTTCACCGTAGCCACCCACCTTAGCGATGATTCGCCTCGGTAGAGCGATACGTCTGAGCGAGCCTCTGAAAGTCCAAGCCGGATCCTTTAGGGACAAGTCTGGATATCCTTTGCTTCTTGATCGAGGCAAAGCAGGTCGGGACAGCTGCACGATTGTCGATTGAGACGGCAGTCCGCTTGAGCGGAACAGGGTGTTACATCCTACCCAACTTAGGAAAAGTCTCATCCTCGAGACTTACTAAGGACAAGCAGTAATCTAGGGTTGAGGCAATCCTAGACAAGTCGTTTGTACTTGTTCATTTGGATCTTCACTTGCACAAGCTTTGAAATAAGCATATCGCTTAGACTGGATCATGCGCACCTTCAACATGCATTTCTAGTGTGAACATGTCAACCAGCTCAGTGATAGCGAAGTCTTAGCACTCGAGTTTCACCTTTTCCTAAGTCTTGGATGGTGCACTAGTTCAAGGCGTCCCTCGAATAGATGCATTCAACCAAACTTAGAGTTAGTGAAAATCGGACAAGCTACTAGCGATACTCTCGAAGGGTTCGCACAGGTTGGCTCAAAGGCCACTCGCAACATACAACCAGACAAGCAAGCATATCATTCAAAACACATTTTGAAAGTATTTAGACTTATTGTTGGAATATCCCATCGAGGCATTGAGAGAGAGCGTGCACATAACCCACGAACGAGCTTTCGAAACAGAGATATCGAATTGAAGTCCAAAGGCGTAGAAGCCAGGCTCTGATACCAACATGTCACGCCCCGACTCCCGCAGGCAATCGGCCGTTCCCGCTAGGCGGGAATCACCCTCGCCAGCGCTCCCGCGGAACGATCCCTTAACCCATCCGGGCGTGATGCCGCACGAGCGTGAGCCACGCCCATGCAAGGCCATGGTTTATTGGCTGGCGGTTAGAGTTCTAAGCCACAGAGTCGCATAGATTGTCCGAGTGCAGCGGAGTTTAGGAACGCATAGCGATCGGTAACAGGTTCACTGAGTCGACAAATATAGCGGAAGCATTGAAACAAGTAAAGTAATCTCTTTATTGATATGAAACATGTATTACAGGCGACGTATAGCCGAGATTACAAGTCGCTCAAGCCTCTCTCTCTGAAACAGTAAAGCGTGCCAAGTGGCTACAATTTGGAATGATTGTACAGGCGATGGTCAGGCGATGTTCACAACTTATGTCTTGTATATGTGCTTCAGTCCTGGACGCACCGTTGCAAGGCTTCAGAGGAAACTCCTGGCCTTAGCACGCACGAAGGAGGCGTCCGCACCGCACGAGGGTCTCCCGCACCCTGCATATCAAACTGGTGGATTATCAGTACATTGAATGCACTGGTGGGGAAGCTACTCGCCCGTTCGACAAATCCAAACACGTAATACAGGTTCTGTGCACAACTATTAAGTTATCTTTCTAGTTGCCTTATGATCAGTTTCATGCAAGTATTGAATAGCTTAACGTGTCGGGCAGTGCGCCGTGCGATGTTTGAAGGAACACGGCGAGACTTACCAACTTACCATTTATCCTTCCCTGTCCAAGGCAAACATGATTAATTCAAGCACGGACATGTATAAGCATTCAGGAGGCAAGCATATGCAAACAGGAGGGTCATTTTAACATGATCGTTCAGGTGTTTAGTTATTCTTGATGCGATGCAGTGACTCGCACGCGGATAACCGCTAAGCGAGGATGACTTATCTATATGAACACGGTCGCTGGCAAAGCCATCGTGGACACTAGTCTTAAACGAAGATGGTTTGCAGCCAATGTACAGTGGTGCCACAAGCCATCTCGTCCAGTACAGTAGACTATACAGTAAGTTCAGCCATGGAGCGGATGGTGTGTAGCGAAAGAACGGTGGGCGCTGCATACTATCTCGTCCATGTACAGTTGGCTGAAACAGTGGAGTTCCATCCGGATCGGAGCGGCCCCAGTGCCCCGGAGACCGTCCGTGGAACTATACCTCGTTTCCGAGTTGTCCGCTACATGCAGGTCAGGGTCAGGGTCAGTTTCCCCTTCACTAGATACTCGAATACTGTAGAACAGGAGTACAGTGGTACAGTGGTACAGTAGAACAGTATAACAGTAGTAGAGTAGTGCACGATTACAGGAGGTGCTTGAATCATGATTCTGTACAGTGATTAACTTGTCTTGATGCATTCCCCTGGTTCGGGGCTGCCTGGTGACCTAACGGTCCCGGATACTTGTAGGAACATTCAGGCACGGAATGACTACGTAGTAGTCTCCCGGGGTTTGGATGAAAACACGGTAACAATCAAGCAGACAAGCATGCGTTCTAAGGAACATAAGCAGGCACGTTGCTCGGGCCCGAAGGTAGTCCGAGAGATGAAACCGTTAAGGGACTTAGCATACGAGGGTCTGAGTATAAGCAGTATTTCATTTCCATGTTCTAGCAAGCAATACGAGTTGGGATTATTCCCTTAGCTAGGTGCGTTGGATTTATTAGCATGCAGGGAGTGATTCACCTAGCGACTAGCATAAACATTCCAGATTTTATGTGTGCTGGCTAAGCAAAGACAAGTTCACCGTAGCCACCCACCTTAGCGATGATTCGCCTCGGTAGAGCGATACGTCTGAGCGAGCCTCTGAAAGTCCAAGCCGGATCCTTTAGGGACAAGTCTGGATATCCTTTGCTTCTTGATCGAGGCAAAGCAGGTCGGGACAGCTGCACGATTGCCGATTGAGACGGCAGTCCGCTTGAGCGGAACAGGCTGTTACACGTAGCCCCGCCGCCGGCGACCGCCCGTCACTGTGCCGCCGTCGCCCGCCGCCTCCGGCCGACCCCTGACCACCCAGCAGCGCCGCCCGCACGCGGCAGCAGCAGCCGGCCGTAGCAGCATCTCCGGCACCTCCTTCGTGCAGCTCCCGCCCTCCTCCCTCGTCCAATTTACGTTCAGTTTTCGCTGGTATGTTCACAACCTAACCCTCTAGGATTACCTTCAAGTGGAATGAATTTAGGCACCCCGGTTTGATCGAAAAATCGACCGGAAGTTGGCCGAAAAACTATTCGAAAACAGTTCAGAATTTTGATCCAAACCCCCATGTTCATGTCCAATTTGCCACAAACTCGTTAATTATTTTCAAAATATAATTGAAAAGACTTCTTGACAATATAACCAAGATTTTTACTGTTTTTTTTGTTTTTATTTGTTTGCTTTAATGGTAAAATTATTCTTGTTCCAAAATGACCAAAAACTTATTTTTAAAACACCCAAAATCTCACGATACGGGGTACATCCCGCCAAACGAGGCAACTTTATCGTATGCAAGTTGCATCGAAAGGCGCATATCATCAACGCGGATGTGTGGGCTTTCGCAGAACTTGATTTGGATGTGCGTGCACACCGGAATCAACGCGTATCCGCCAAAAAGTATCGTATCGGCATGTTCTGACACTCGTCGTACCTTCGTATATGCTTTTCGTTTCGTAACAAAACTTGTGCCATTAGATTCGCAACATTACGCTGGTTCTGTGACCCAAGTTTGGTTCAATTCTGAGAATGTTGACAAAATATCGTTTTGTAGGCCCCACGGTTTCACATAACGGGCAATTTCGTGATCAGCTTATCGGAATCCAGTTTTGGATGTTCCGTTGAGTTTGTTTCATCATTCTGGACTCGTAGACCCTAAGTTTGATAAATTTGGAGAAGTTTATCTTCGACACATTTTTTGGTGCAAAGTGGGCCACATGTGGACCCCACTTTAACCCAAAACTGTCAATTTTGCCCCTGTGTCCAAATTGGACTTATGGGTAGTCAATCATAGCTATTTCTAGTATTCTGAGAATAATGGTGATGTTTGTTTCCGTATCCAGTGGTGTACGTGCAGATTCCACTTTCCCAGGAGCAGTTGATGGAGTTCAGAACCCATGCAAGTGTACATTGCCATGATGTATCACAGTTCCTTGCCTTTATTATATTATTTAGTTATTATAGTTATTTTATATGGTTGATGTGTGTGTTTACCCTAGGACCATGAGACGTTGCTTAGCGTCCGAACAAGATTTGGGTGTCGACGCCGTACGTGGAGTCGTGTAACGTCACATAGAGAGTTGATTCCACGATCCTATTTTTATGTGCTTGCTTACCAAGTACGCTATAACCCTAGGATACTTGACACTATTTTATCTGACAGAATCTTTCTTGAGTTATTCATGGTGATTTTTTATAGGCTTACATGATTCGTGATATGAGACTTGCATATTATATAATATTATTATGACTCGTTGCACTAGCTAGAGGTCATGATCTTACGTGTTATGGACATGAGATATTATGGACATGAGATGTGAGGTTACATTGGGTGGGGAGAGACACACCATACTACAGGCTGATTATTGATATATATATATATTATACTACTGGAGGTACTGAGGCACATACGCCGGAGTCACAATACCCTAGAGGTGCCTTGGACTCTGACTCAGATCTTTGGCACCTATACTGAGTCTTGATACTACTTGCTGCTATGGGCTCTCCGACACAGAGCCTGTAGTGGTTTCAGCCTGAGTATGAGTGATGCTCTCACGTGAATTTCACATAGATGGTTACAGTAGTTTACCCTTGAGTATGTGGCATTATACTGTTTTACTTTTGGCATGCTATTTTTGTACCTTGTTACGTCCCTCTGAGGACCTGGTCCCCTTCCAGTTTTTGTAGCATAGATGGTTATGGAGCCTTTGGAGTTGCTGATGGAGTTGCTTGTCTTGTAGGCATTGGTACCAGGTACTTTTATCATTTCTACTGGAGTTATGGTTATTTATTCATCTGCTGATGTAGCCTAGTTTTATAGACTCATATTTTTTTCTCGAGTCTATTCAAGTTTGTGTGCTACTGGGCGGCCGAGTTTAGCACTTGTAGCTTATTCTTGTGTATTATGTTCATTGTGGATTGAGGCATAGACATTTATATTTACTTGATTATTTAGATAGTGACCATTATAATACAGCTTATACGTATTCAAGTCGGACCAGAGTCTGGTCGAATGCATACCTGGCATGTTACGTATTCCTAGTCCAACATATTTTGGGACTGGGGCGTTACACTCTCTATGCCCAAGCTGGTGTCACACAGACCTATATATGGTATGTTGCATCAATACAAGGTTCTGGAATGAATATAAGTTAAAATATTTCAATGCTAGGTCATAAAGCCATTTCTAAGTCAAAATAGTCAAACTAGGTCAAACCAGTCAAACTTGGTCACACTAGCTATTTCTAGGTTGCATGAGTCAAACTCTAGGATATTAGGTCCATACACTATGAAACTAGGCCACAAAATATCGTATCACAGAATACACAAGTTTTTGATATAAAAAACTAATTTTTAGCTATATATATATATATATATATATATATATATATATATATTTATACACAAGACAATACATATAGTATCTAAGCTAACTAATGCCAAGTGGATATCTTGGCTTTGAACCAATGCGTATCTCACTATCTATACATCCATCTCGATACTCAAGCCCAATACCTTGAGTATCGACCAATTACCTTGACATTACCTTAGTATCACAAGATAAATGAAATCCTAATACATATAGCTCACTATCAATACACTAATTATAACTACATTAACTAAACTATTAAATACTACTAACTACCTAACATACAATACATATCAATTACTACAATACTATCAATTACTTATATACAATACCTATATATATACATATATACATATAACTACTAATCTAATCAAGTATGTATATGTATATAATCTATTACCTAACAATGTATCTATATATATAACTATTATACTAACTTACCAATAATCAAAACTAACAAAACTACTAATACTACTAGCTAACCTTACATAACTAGCTGAACCCTTACATTAACTAACTGAACCCTCATACCTGCTGTGCCTTTGCTGTGTTACTGTTGGTTGCTGCTGGGGTTGCTGAACCATGCCCCCTGTGCTATGCATTGCTGCATAGAGTTGCTTTTCAGCTAAAGGCTCAAGCTGCAGTGATGCTTCCACTTGCTATTTGCTTCTACACTTGCTGCAGTTGGCTGCTGGTTCCCTGCTGATGCACTGCTGCATGCTTGTAGCAGGAAATATTTCTGCCACTGCCTGTGAATGGCTACACACTGCTGCAGCATCATGCTGAGGTAGCTGCTGCAGGCTCTTCCATGGCTGCCACTGCTCGATGCATGCTGAAACTTCCCTGCTGTTGAAGCTGCTACTTCACTGGCTGCTCAATATTATGCTTCTGTATATGCTGGCAGTTGCAAGTATACTGCTACTGCTCTTCAGTAGGTGGTTGCACTGATATCTGCTCTACCTGACCCTCTCACTCACACTGCTCACTCACTCACTCACTCACATCCACACATACATACATATATATATATATATATATATATATATATATATATATATACACTTATATATATATCATTATATCTATACATATAGCCACTTATATATATCTATACAATATAATATAGATACATACACATATACATAGATATATCATATCTAATATATCACATCTAATAGATATCAATAAGTCAAATAAATTTAGGTTCAATAAACAAACACGTGGAGTGTACCGCACCCGTATCACACTCATTCTATGATACGTTTGTGATACGGCTCCACCACACAACCAAACGTATCCCGAAGAACACAAGCAAGTCTAGAATACTTATTATGAACAATACGAAGAATTAAATATACAACTACGTGTCAGTATCAAGATGTGACATGCACAAATCTTCGTGTCAGAAAAAACCTCCCAAATCAACCCGTATTGTCAAATTATTGGGATACGGCCTACAAGTACCCAATTATGGACACGACACTAGTCACACACAAGCAAACACATGTCAATTTGGTCTAATTGATCAATTGAAAAAAAAAGATGTGCCAATCTTGGAATTCCCCCAAAATTGACACAAAATACCACATAACTTTCTCCATAGGTCTCCTATGAACCTAATTCCAATTCCTATGGGTAGCCTTACCATATGGGGTGGTTCCTTATGGTTAAATTACAGATTTAGAACCTAATCAAAGAGAAAAACTGAATTATACCTATTGGAAGATGGATTCCCAATAAAAAACCCAAATTGAGTAAAATAGCCTCAAACTTATAGATCCTTGCTTCCTTCTTGTAGATCCTTGTTGTAGTAACCTCTAATGAAGAATAAAGAAGGAATTGGGAAGAAATTTGAGTATGAATTGGTGTGAGAATAGAGAATTTGGAAGAGAGAAAATTCTTGATCTAGATTGAAATGACAAATGAGAGGAGAGAAGAGTCTCTCCTCCCTATAGGTGGCCGACCCTTGTCCCTCTTGCAAGCTACTATGAAATATCCAAAACACCCCTTGGAGCCTCTCATGAAGAATTTAATTAAGGGGAAAATGTTCTAGTCTAATTGGTTTCACTAATTAATTTATCCTCCTAATGAATGGGCCTACTATTGGGCTCAATTTAAACTAAAATTAAATATTGGGTCCATGGATCTAAACTAACTAGTTAGATCCACTAACATAAGTCCAAAATAATCTAACATATAACAATAAATAATTAATACAATAATTAATATTTACAACATGCACAATATTTAATATTATAATCCTAAAATAAAAATACTCATGCCAAATTATCAAACTACCCTTAGTTGAAAAGTGAGGGTGACACCTAGCTAAGGGAATAATCCTATCTTATGTCTCTTTGTATAAAATCTGGAAGTAGATCGGTTGAACGGAGTAGTATGCTCGTTTTACATTTCTTATAACCCTACCCTCGTAGCATTACTTTTGTTCCTTATATGTTCCTTCAAGTATATTGCTTCATATGTCTTGAAATGCTCGTCACATACATATTGCCTCGATATAGAAGCACAACACAGATCATGGTTCACTTACCTGTGGTAGGAAGACTATCAAAATAGTCATTCCAAGCAAAATGATAGAAACATGGAAAGTCTTCGGGACCGTTGGGTCGCCAAGGCAACTCCCAAAATAGGAGCTGCAATAAGTAGTAAAACATCAACATAAACTGTGCATTGAAGGGAACACACTCGATCATGAGATCTCTGAACGAGTTAATGCATTCGCACTATGTCAAATAGTTATGTTCATTCAAGGTCCTAAAATATTGTATATAATAAAATCTTAGTGTTGATCGTCAATGTTCATGGACTGCCTGTGCACAGGTTTATGGTTCCTGCGGACGGTACGCTGGGGCACCGAGGCCGATCCGATCCGGATAGGAATGTCTTATAGTCAGCTAGCAATATCAGCATGGGAGAGACGGGGCCTTGTGGCAGGGATCTCTATATGCACTACAACGACCATCGTCCACTCGGACTATAGTCTATGATGGCTCGTCAAGTAATATGAATGTGTTGTTAAAAAGTATCATTAAAGTCTCATTAAAGTATCATCAAGTATCTTTAAAAGAATCATGTGGCAACCCACGTATGGCCTCGTATGGACTTGAGGCAAGTTACGGATGCACAGTGCACTTTGCTTGCATATCGTTAATTGAACCAAAAAATCTAAACCTGTGAAACACACTTGAATAGTCTGAGAAATTTGAACGATCTGAATATAATGTATTTGAACAACCTGAGTCGTAAAATAATATGAGTATCACAAATTTGTATATGTCGTTCACCTGAGTCAGAAATACGTTAGTAATGCTTGTATTTTCTTATGTGATTCTTGGTTTTCTTATACATATTCATGCTTGGTTAACTTGGTTGTATCATTTGGACAGGGAAAGAACAATGGTAAGTTGGTAAGTTTTTTCGTATTTCTCTTATATCGTACGATACACTACCACACGAGTTAGGCTTTACATCCTTGCTATAAAACTGATCCCAAGATAAGATTAGAAAGATAACTTAATAGATGGTGCACAGAACCTACATAACGTGTTTGGATTTGTCGAGCAGGCAAGAAGCCTTCCCACTAGTGCATTCATGTACTGATAACCCACCAGATTGCCTACAAGGTACGGAAGAAACTTGTTTAGTGCAGAGTATCCCCTCATGCACGCTAAGACGTAGAGTTCGCTCTGAAACGTTAGAGTGCTGCATCCGGAGCTGAAGCACATATACAAGACATAATATTGGAACATCGCCTATGTATCATCCCAAGCTATAAACTGCTTGGCATGCCTTTATTGCTTGAGAGAGAGAGAGAGAGAGAGAGAGAGAGAGAGCAACTTGTAATCTTGGCCTAGCGTCACTTGTAACCTTATTTATTATCAATAAAGAGATTGTTTATGTATCATACTTGTGTTTATTATATTCTTTCGCTATATCGACTTGGTGAACTAGTTATCAAAATGGCCGTTTACTCATGTTGTTCAAATTTTTGCTGCATTGGAGACCATCTGTGTGATTCTGTGGCTTAGCTATTTCTTCGCCTGTTCGGATCATGGCCTTGCGCGGGTGCAGCTTGTGCTCGTGCGATATCACGTCATGATGGGAACGATCGTCCTGCGAGAGCCCTGGCGCGGTGATTTGCACCTAGCGAGGATGGCCAATCCTGGGGGAAATTGGGGCATAACATATTGGTATCAGAGCACGGCTTTACGTCCTTGGACTTCTTATCGATTCTCTCAGTTTTGAAAGCTCGTTCGTGGGTTATGTTACAGACGCTCTCTCTCAATGTTCTAATGGGATCTTCTATACATTTAATCTAAATATTTTCAAAAGTATATATGAATGATATGATTGCTTGTATAAAATTGTGATGCGAAGGCCTTTATGCCAACCTGTGTCAGACTTTGTGGGAATAGACTCGTGTTAGAATCTATAAGTTATATATGAACCCGAATACCTATATGTGAACATCAAGCGGGTTAGTGTGAGAGATAGAATATCGTTCAGACAGTTAACTATGCACACAGCCTTTCGGCTAAGTTGTGTTGAGTATCACACGATAAGACCCTTGGGTGCGAGAAAATTTTACGAACAAAATTGGGATATCGTTCTGGTAAGGATAAGTCAGACTTATAATGGCTATCGATAGAAACATTATCGGACTATCGCTAAGGTGAATCTAGGGAGTCGTGCCTGGGTTTTGATATATAGTTTAGACAGTTATTCGTATCGATAAGTTATGACTCAAATATAGTTTGTATGGAGGACTATCAATAGAGGTGTATAAGATATTAAGATTATTGAGGCGACACATAGGGATTGCACAGGAGTTCTAAGGAACGAGTTAGATGGATTGGTGCGAACACGATTAAGAATTTAGTTAGGTGACTCGATTCTTGAGTGGTATATGCGATAACCCAGGAACGAATAAGCAATTTGATAATTCGTAGAGTATGGCTTGAATCCTGAGTGGTGTATTGATCGTCTTAGAAATGTTCGAGCGAATCGAGGATTTTGGAATAGCAAACGAGTCTAGCAGTACGCGACGTAATTGTGCGAAGCCTTAATATAAATACCGCCTAATAAGTAAGCAAATTCGATGGAATCGTGTGAGATTTTATTCAAACGAGTTAGAATGTGTTGAACAAGTGATAAGTCTTATATCGAATAGGGATTCAAGGTAATGGAAATTAATACATTGGTCAAAAAAACTTAGTAAATCATACGAGCGATTTTGAATTTAATCAAATAAATTAAAACTTAAGTTTGAGATGGAATAATCTAGGATACGATCGGAGTATAGCGCGATGGAAGATAGCATGCATCAAAAATATGGATTGAGTAGGATATCGTATGATAAAATTTTAGCCTGAGTATGAATGTTATGGTTTCAAATTTGGAAGACTTGATACGATATCGATAAGTTGAAAGATAGCATGGATTGGTGCAAGTTAGAAAATTTTGGTTCAATGATTGAGGTAGGTAATAACAGATTTAATCTTGACTTGGACAAACGATCTAAAATCCAGTTCAAAAGGTAACACTCGACATTGGGCCTAAATGAGAACGATTATCCCGCAGGAGCGCTGACGTGGTAATTTTACTTCCGACGGGGATGATCGAACTCGCGGGAACATATTTGAAGATTATACAAATAAACTCGATGAAATAGAATATAACAAAGTTGGATAGACTTTGGCTTGAGGATTTAAACTTAGTTGTTTGAGGAATACTAAAAGTAAACTATGGATTGATCGAACGGTAATATTGAAGCTAGAAGATTTGGCTAGACGAATTATGATCATGACATGAACGGTTATTAGATGAACATAACTTAAGAGATTAGTATACAACTTGGATAAAATAAAGTATAACGATAAGGTGTCTATTCGATGATAAACATAACATTTGACGTTCTTGTCTTGTAGGAGTGCAACTCCATGCTCGTACATGCGTCACGCCTGGATTAGGACGGTTATCCCGCGGGAGCGTTATCGTGGTAATTTTACGTCCAATAAGGATGATTGAACTTGTGGGAGACCGGAGCGTGATAATTAAAGGATCGTCTTGACTTGTGGTTCGATACGATAAGACGAGTTTCAGGATAAAAATGAATCAAAGTATTTTGGGGAGGAGTTACACTAGAACATGAAGTAAGATATGCTTGATGGTTTCATGAACGAATATGTAGATCATGTTGGACGACTTGGAGTTTATGATTGAGATCGAAGATTTTGAATAGGATCGTGACTTGGTGGCCTAGACTTAGAAAAGAATGG
Organism: Iris macrosiphon; assembly: GCA_036927795.1. NCBI lineage: Eukaryota > Viridiplantae > Streptophyta > Magnoliopsida > Asparagales > Iridaceae > Iris > Iris macrosiphon. The sequence continues at coordinate 118,974,212 of JAYESA010000004.1, forward strand.
ATAGGTAAATTCTATCAAACGTAATGGAGAAGATAGACTATGCAAATTGATGGATTTGGCCTGCGACATAGATATATCGTGGATTTGATTGAAAGAACGTGTCTTAGGAATGGTTTTGCTAAACGGACCTGAATCCTGTGCAAATGAATATGTTGATATGGATAGAATGATCTATGCTCAATGTTTAGAAATTTGAGTAAAACGAGCTTGGGTAGAATGTCCCGTACAAAAGAAAAATGGTTTGACCTTAGGAATTATGGCGAGTATCGTGTAATGAATCTGCACGATGAGAACCGTGAACTTGAAATATACTTATGACCTTGTGGGCCGACCTAGCGGTTAGGCAGACGACCCTATGTCGAGTGAAAGAACTTATGTGACCGACTTTAGAGTATTGCTTGAACAAGCCATAGAACTGGAGCTGAAGACTTAGAGTTAGGCTTGGGTCAATAAGTATACACTGTGTTTAACATGAACGGAATAGATAATAAGACTTGGATGCTAGTCAGTTGATCAGATAGATCGTGCTTAACGGTAGTGCAATACTTGGTTTGAGTATGATTAAATATGACTTGAATTTTGATTGACCCCATTAGAGGTATTATTGTGATTCATAAGATGAGAACCCTTAAGATTTTTGCGAGTAGCTTGTTCGAATTCACTATCTCTAAGTTTGGTTGAATACATATATTTGAGGGATACCTTGAATGTGTGCACAATCCAAAATTCAGTGATATGTTAAACTCACGTGCAAAGACTTCACTATTGCTAAGTTGGTTGACATGCATATGTTTGAGGGATGCCTTAAATATGTGTATGATCTAGACTCGCGATATGCTGATCTCGAATGCTAGTGCAAGTGAATATGTTAGATTCACATGAATGAGTATAACGAATTAGATAAGTTTGCCTCAGCCCTAGATCATTATTTGAGATAGTTATAATATACCTCGCGTTAAGCGATATATGTTCTGCACTAAGGCGCAGTAGAGACCAAGTCAGATCTTGGATTGAATGATAGAGTCGTTCAATGAGACAGACCTAGCATACACACGATACAGAATAAGGAACGTGTAGAAAGTTGTGTTTGAACGGATCTAATGATATGGATTGATATGCTTGAGATAGATTCGATAGATACGATAGAACAATTTGCGCTCAGAAATTTTGAGGATGAGACTTGTTTTGAGTGGTATATAATGTAATAACCCGCTCCACATCAATACAGATAGCCGATTCAAACGGCACAAGTGCGATGACCCGACCCGCCTTACTCAGCGAGAAGACTTGCTTGAGGCAAAGAATTTTAGACTTAGCCCTTCAGGAGTTCAGATTTAGACTTTCAAGGCGCGCTCGGAGTATCGCTCGACCGAGGCGAATCATCGCTAAGGTGGATGGCTACGATGAACCTATCTTTGCTTAGCCTGCACACTTAAAATATATGGATGATACATGCTAGTCGCTAGATGAATCACCCCTTGCATGCTAATAAAGAATATAACACACCTAGCTAAGGGAATAATCCCATCTTATGTCTCTTTGCATATAACATGGAAGTAGATCGGTTGAACGGAGTAGTATGCTCGTTTTACAGTTCTTATAACCTCACCCTCGTAGCATTACTTTTATTCCTTATATGTTCCTTCAAGTATATTGTTTCATATGTCTTGAAATGCTCGTCACATACATATTACCTCGATATAGAAGCATAATATAGATCATGGTTCACTTACCTGTGGCATGAAGACTATTAAAATAGTCATTCCAAGCCAAATGATAGAATAATATAAAGTCTTCAGGACCGTTGGGTCGCCAAGGCAACTCCCAAAATGGGAGCTGTAATAAGTAGTAAAATATCAGCATAAACTGTGCATTGAAGGGAACACACCCGATCATGAGATCTATGAACGAGTAAATTCATTCGCACTATGTCAAGTAGTTATGTTCATTCAAGGTCCTAAAATATTGCATATAATAAAATCTTAGTGTTGATCGTCAATGGTCATGGACTGCCTATGCACAGGTTTATAGTTCCTGCTGACGGTACGCTGGGGTACCAGGGCAGATCCGATACGGACAAGACTGTCTTATAGTCAACTAGCAACATCAGCATGAGGGAGATAGGGCCTTGTAACGGGGCTCGCTACCTGCGCTGCAACGACCTCGTCCGCCCGGACTGTAGTCCATGATGGCTCGTCAAGTAATGTGAATGTGTTATTAAAAAGTATCATTAAAGTCTCATTAAAGTATCATTAAGTATCATTAAAAGTGTCACTACCATATTTTCAAGGATATGGTATTTTAGAAATTTCATGATTAAATAATTATTATGCATATTGTATAATTATTTATTGTGTTATTTATTTATTGTTAGATGTTAGTTTATTATTTTGGACTTATGTTAGTGGACCTAACTAGTTTAGATTAGATCCATGGACCAATATTTATTATTAGTTAGAATTGAGCCCAATTAGAAGTCCATTCATTAGGAGGATGATTAATTTAATTAAACCATTAGACTAGAACATTCCCTCCTTAATTATTTCTTCATGAGAGGCCTCAAGGGGTATAATGGACATTACGTAGTAGTTTGAGGGAGGGGCCAAGGGGGGTCGGCCATATAAAAAAAAAGGGGAAAGTTTCTCTCTGCTCTTTTCATTTCAAATCTAGATCTAGAATTTTCCTCAACCAAAATTCTTCATTCCCACATCAATTCTCTACCAAATTTCTTTCCAATTCCTTCCCAAATCACTATTGGAGGATAGTAGAGCTAGGATCTAGAAGGAGGAAGCAAGGATCTATAAAGAGGAGCAAGGATCTACAAGTTGAAGGCCAATTTTATCAAATTTGGAGGTTACATTGGGAATCCATCTCTCAATAGGTACAATTTAGTTTTTCTCCTTTATTTAGGTTATAAATCTGATATTTAACCATTAAAAACTATCCCATATGCATAGGTTACCGATAGAAATTGGAATTAAGTTCATAGGAGGCCTATGGAAGAAGTTATGGTGCTTTTTGTACCAATTTTGGAGAAATTCCGAGATTGACACTTGTTGTATTTGTCAATTGGTCATATAAACCAAATTGACATGTGTTTGTTTGTTTGTGGCTAGTATCGTGTCTATAATTGGATACGTGTAGGTCGTATCCTAACAATTTAGTGATACGTGTTGATTTGGGGTTTTTTCTCCGACACGGGACTTTGTGCATATCACATTTTGACACAGACACGTAGTTGTGCAATTTACTCTTTGTATTGTTCATAAATAGTAATTTAGACTTTCCCGTGTCCTTCGGGGTACGTTTGATTGTGGGGTGGACTCGTATCGCAAGCGTATCATAGATCTAGTGTGATACGGGTGCGATGCACTCCACGTGTTTGTTGTATTGCATTTCTAGATTCAATTCCTATTGTTCTTAGCCATTTGTAATATATATATATATATATATATATATATATATATATATATATATATATATATATATATATATATATATATATGTATATTGTTATGTATACATATAGTTATATGTACTAGTGTATCAAATATCTATATACATATGTGTTTATATATATGTAGAAATACATCTATATATATATAGCTATTTGAATAGATATGTTATATGTATACATGTATGTTATATAGATGTACTTATGTGTGTGATGCTACTATATCTATATGTATATGTGAGAGGGAGTGATATATCTACCTATGTGTTTGTGTGTATCTATATGCATAATGCAAGTGTGTATGTTGGATATATATATGTATATACGAAGGGGTAATATATCTACATATTTATGTATGTTTGTATATCTATACATATATATAGATGAGAGGAGTGTTATATATAGATTGATACATTAGGAGAATTGATATATGTATATAGGTGTTATGTATGTATATATATATATATATATATATATATATATATATATATATATATATATATATATGAGGTTGTGTGTATGAGTTTGTAGTAAGGAGGGGGAGGGCTCGGACAGCAGCAACTTGGCAGCAAGGATCCAGTAGCAACAGTAAGGTTGCATTGATGTAATGCAGCAGAACGACTCGGGCACAAAGGGAGAGCAGCAGTTCAGCAAGGGGGCATGGCACCAGCGCTGTGCAACTCTGTGTGCTCCGCAGAGGCTTCGAGCAGCAGTTCAGCGAGGGGAGCGTACAAAGTCATCGACAGCAACAACAAGCAGTAGACATCAATATTGGCAGCAGCTAGCAGCAAGGCCTGCTGTGCCAACTGCAGCAGCAGCTTCACCAGCAGCAGCAGCTTGAACATGCTTCACGAGCAGCAACAGCCATTGCGAGCAACAACAGTGCACAGACAACACAGTATCAGCAACTGGAGGATGTCAGCAGCAACAGGGAGTTCAGTCAGTTGACTGGTTGGTGAGTAGTTCATTGGTTAGTAGCTAGTATGTAGTTAGTAGTATCTAGTTTAGATTAGCATCTATTGGTATATATCTCTTATGTATCTCTAATTATCTATATATGTAGATATGTATACATGTATATATGTATTAATAGTTGGGGATTATTTGGATAGTTAGTTAGTATATACTAGTAGTTGGTAATTAGTATAGTAGGTGATATTGTATTGATATATACCTATTAGTATATAGTTAGATTGGGTAGCTAATATATACTAAGATCACATTTACCTTGAGATACTAAGGTAAATGTCAAGGTATTGGCCGAGATTCAAGGTATTGGGTTCGAGTATCAATATAGGTGATTAGTGGTGCGATACCGCGTTGGTTCAAAGCCAAGGTATCCACTTAGCATTTGTAATTAGGATTTGTATATTTAATATTGATTGGATATGCATATATGATATTTCTATATCTAATTGGTTGTGTATCCTGAGATACGATATCTTAGTGTATTTTTAGTATCCTAGTTTAGCTAGTGTGGCCTAGATTCTTAGTGTATGGACCCAATATCTTAGAGATAGACTCATACAACCTAGAAATTGGTAGTTTGATCAAGTTTGACCAGTAAGACTTAGAGTTGACCTAGTTTGACTATTTTGACTTAGAAATGACTCTTTGACCTAGATGTTGACTAGTTTAACTTATTTTTATTCCAAAACCTTGTATTGATATTATATTCCCTATCTAGGTCTTTGAGACACCGTACCGGACATCTGTGATACCGTTCATCGAATTTCAGGCGAGTACATTCTCTGATAGTTTCTCATTTATGATATCCTCTATGTTCATTGTATCTAGTGTAGATATCCTTGATTTCTTAACATGATGGTTACACGGATTGGTATATCCGGATCTTGTCATGAGATATTATTCCTTGGTATATATGGTGTATCTTGTGCAAGCCTTGTTTCATTATTTCTTGTACATGTACAAACACTGATTCTCGAAGAGTTTTGCTACCTTCCTAGAGAATCCCGTGCCATAGCGTACCATGGTTTGATCTACTATACCAGTCAAGGTGGAGAGTATTTTAGTGTATATATGTTATCATATCCTCATTGTGCATGTCTTGTTCCTTGTGAGTGTTGGTCATACACCACACGTATGACTAGCCAGACCCTTATTCTTGTGCAAGTTTCCAAGTCGATCACATGTTAAAGCTAGTACTCACTCACTTAGTCATTATTATTCTTGTTCATTGCCATATTATTCATTCTTGTATTTATTTCAGTATTTTCTTTGTTGTATATCTCTTGTATCTATTATTGCATCTTGTATATTCACATCTATTTACTGTTATATAGTTTATATCATTGATTAGAACTGCTGTTAGAGATATACTCTGCTCCTTTCCTAACTGGATATTTTTTTTTCCAGATGACACTGAGCAGTGGTACCCTACTCATTACGAGCCTCAGGATATTGTGGGCTTAGAGCCAGAGACCCTGGCTCAGGAGGGACTCATCCCGACTAAGACAGAGGACCCGGGACTTATAATATCTTAGTTATTCTTTTATGCTGGATTTGTCTCCATCATATTGTTTAGTATTTCTCTGACCCATCGATGTTATTATTTTGACTCATGAGTTGTATTATGACTATTCTATTCTTTTATCATATTCGTGCTATTCTCCATCTTAGATCTTTGATTGAGTATATTGATATTGTTGGTGGCTTATTATATTGCTAGATAGATTACCTAAATAGCATTCTACCATCGATTCTGTAGCGTAGGCTAGGCGTTGTTCCCGACTTGCATCCCTACACCGGGTGCGGGTCGTGACACATTTTTAGTGGTGGCCCATGTAGGTCTTCGAGATCGTAATTAGTGCGATTCGTAGTGGTGCTCTAAATTGAGTGCTATTACGAGCCTGTTTCAGGATATAGGATATAGGCTATAGGCTGAGAATACTCAATCACATCTAGGAAAAACTCTTTTGATTCATTCAACTGTTCTTTCTTGATATTGATGATTGATCTTTAAACTGTCCTTTCTTTGAGTGTCTTTCATCATGTGCCATATTGATTCTTTTCTTTTGCTTTGTCTCAGGATGTCGCCTAAGACTCGATCACTGCAGGGGAGAGCAGCTTCTGAGAGGTCTGTGACTTCCCGAGGGCCTGTACCAGTCACTTCTTCGGTGATTGGAGTGTCAGCTGCTTTTGGAGGTCCACCTCCTACTCAGAGGACTATGCCGGCTGTATCTGAGGGACTCCCACCTCCACCTTCCGTGCCAGCAGATGCGACACATATGTTCATACTGTTTCACGAGATGTTGGAGGCACATAGGGCTCGGTCTGAGGCATACCAGAGACAGACCGACGTCTTACGGTAGGACATCGAGAGTGCTCATCATCCTGCTCGTGCCGTAGTAGAGAGAAAAGTTTCTGTCCAGCAGCAGGTTGCTCCTCAGGTTGCTCAACTTTGGCCAGGCATCATCCTGACTTCAAGAAGCTGAAGCTTAGGGTCTTCAAGGGGACGAAGGGCATCGTCTATGCAGATGATTGGCTCGAGGACATTGAGCATCTCATGAGGGTGTCCTGTCTTTCTGAGGATCAGAAGATTGAGGTGATAGGACTTCAACTGTTCGACGTCGCCCGTACTTGGTTCAGGAATGAGCCAATGTTTGCTGACGTAGGACAGTCTTGGAAGGTGGTTAAGGACCTCTTCAAGAAGAAGTTATTTGCTCGGGCAGACAGGTTAGACTTGGTGCGGCAGTTTGAGAGCCTTATTTAGGGGAGCATGTTTGTGGAGGAATACGTTGCAGAGTTTGACAGGTTGAGCCGATTTATGGAGTATTTGGTGAGAGAGCCAGAGGTTTGAGCTATTCATTTTTGCGAGGGTCTAAACTGGAAAGTGAAGATCCTCATTCCATCTTTTTATGAGACCTACTCGGAGATACTTGCGGAGGCACGTAAGGTTGAGCGGGAGTTAGGTTTGAAGCCCAAGAGAGATCGTAATTCTTTTCTGGGGGCAAATAGCAGTACGGTATCTGTCAAACTTCCTCATTTCTAGTCTAGGCCTTTTCAGCAGCCGCAGCAGCACCAGGCTCCAACTAGGGCACCGTTTTACCAGGCACCACAACAGCAAAGACAGTTACAGCAAGCTCCTTGCTACTACTACAAGAAGCCCGACCATATCTGAGAAGTTTGCAGGAAGAGGTTAGAAGTTTGTTTGTATTGTGGTACCGAAGGGCATCAGCTGAGAGAGTGTCCTTCAAACCCTCGTCGTGCAGTTCAGGGAGCAGCTCCAGCTTCGAGGACACAGGCGAGACCACTTGCAGTACAGCCGAGGGGACCGCCACTTCCGACCCAGCAGCAGCGTTATGCCCAGCACCAACATCAAGAAGGTGCACATTAGGGACGAGCTCTCACTATGACAATCGAGGAGGTCGAGCCCACCGGAGATGTCATCACAGATTCTGTTCTTCTTGATTCATTCTAGCTTTATCTTTGTTTGATAGTGGTGCTTTCTATAGTTTTATATCTATTTTTTTGCTCTGAAGCATGGTTTGGTAGCTGAGTCTTTGCTTAGGACTTGCAAGATCATGATCGGGGGAGGCATTATCCTGGTTAATGATATTTATAAGGATCAGAGAGTTACTGTGGGAGGCCGGAAGCTGAGTGCGTGTCTAATTGTAATGCCACTTTTGAGCTACGATATTATACTCGGGATAGATTGGTTGAGTAGGCATCATGCTAGTATAGATTATAGAGGAGGTAGAGTTTTGTTTGGTACGCCATGAGAGCCAGAGTTTGAGTTTGCTAGAGGAGCTGTAGAGCAGGAAGAAGACATTATTTATGGAGATATGGTGGAAGACAAGGAGTTGTCGCATTCGTTGATAGCAGAGTTCTTGGATGTATTTCCTGAGGAATTGCTAGGATTGCCGCCAGATCGAGATGTTGAATTCTCTATAGAGTTGGTGCCAGGTGCAGAACCAATTTCACAACATGTTTATATGTAAAACCCCTAATCCTAAAAACTGTATTAACCTTTTAAATTAATTATTTAATTAAATTATAGTAATTATGAGCTATATAGAGGAAATAGATTTTATTTAATTTTTATTTTAGGTGTTTGTGCATTTAGGGGATTTATGGAGCAATTATAAATTTTTTCTAATTTATTCCATGTAGGAGACCCTGTGGACAGTTGATAGCCTTAGTATGCACAAATATAATTTCTAGAATTTTCTATATATATATATATACATATATATATATATATGATTTATTAAATGGAATAAAGAAAGAAAAAGAAATAAAAAATCAAATGGATTTAAATAACTAGTGGACCTTAACCCTACCCGTCCTAATTATCTACCCGCAACCCATTAGCACAGCCCGCAACCCACATCACATAAAGAGCAACAGTAGCCGCTGCAACACAATCCTGCGGGTCTGCTTCCCCCGCCCCCGTTTCTCCATCTCCATATATATATATATATATATATATATATATATATCGACGTTTTCCTAAACCCTAACGCCAAAACCTAACTTTCCATCTAAACCCTAGCGACCGCCGTCCAGCCTGGACGTCCGCCGCAGACACCCCGCCGAGCCTCAGCCACCCACGCCGCCGTGACCGTGATCAACTGCGACCCCGCGCGCGAAAGTTTTGAACAACAGTGTACCTGTGTTCATGTGCTATTTTCCGTGCCCTCGCTCGACCAAACTCGACCCTGTCTTCACCGGTATGTTCATGACTTAACCCCCTTCAATATCTGTCATGCCCCGGTCCCAAAATACGTAGGACCAGGAATACGTGGCACGCCAGCTACGTATTCGACCAGACTCTGGTCTGACTCGAATACGTATAAGCTGTAATATAAAAGGACACTATCTAGAATTTTTCATAAATATAAACCTCTATGTCTCAATCCATAATGTACAACAGTATACAAGAAAGAGTTAAATGTGATAAGGTCGGCCGTCCAATAGCACACTAACTCGAATAGACTCGAGAAGAAGTATGAGTCTACAAAACTAGGCTACAACAGCAGGTGAATAATCAATGTAAATAACCATAATGCCGGTAGATATAATTTGAGTACCTGGTACCATGCTCGCAAGATAAGCCACTCCTTCAGTATCTCCAAGCGCTTCGTAATCGCCTATGCTGCATAACTGGCAGGGAACCAGGTCCTCAGAGGGACGTAACAAGGTACAGAAATATAACATGCCAAGTAAACAGAAAGTACAAGTGCACGACAGGGTACTCTATCATAACCAACTAGTGTGACACAGTTTAAAAACAACGTTCGACGCGTGGGCCGTCCAAAGTAAAACCGTAGCTCCTTACACGAAAACACACGGTATGTACCGCAGCTCCGGGCAAAGAGTCACACGGGTAAAACAGTTACACTAGATACAGGTATCACTAGAAAATACTACATATATATAAGCACGTGCAGAGTAGCCCAAGCGTCTAGTAACTGTCTTCCCCTTCCCAAGCGGTCAACGATTGTGCGTTGAACCTGAACCTCTAACTACAGTCTCAACACAAGGAAAAATAACTCAACAGACGCGACCCTAAGGTCGTCCCAGTCTCTGGTCATGATGTCAGTATCAGGATACAGGAATCTGGCACAATCACAGTGTATGAGTGTGTCATGGGGTGTCGATAAACTCAGGTACGCATATCGAGATACTACGAATCATCCGACAATCTTTCTAGGATGCTACGACGTACGTCTTTACCCGGTTGTGAACCGGACGCGAAGTACCGAACGTCAATATAACTATGTGCACAATGTACATACGAAACAATAAATATCTGTAAACTGAAATACAGGGTGGCAAGGTACACTTGTCTGCGTGCGGCTACTGATGAGGGGGATCTGGTACTGCGTCCAAGTCCTCAGGTCCCGCAATACCTAGAGATGAATTACAAACTAGAATCAATAATCTATTTTACAACAGACAGGTATGCTACACATATCTACACCTAGACGCAATCTCAGCTACGACTAACAGAGACTAGACACTAGGGGGTTGACTACAGTTGACTATCGGTACGATAGTCAAAATCAACTAGTCATCAATAAGCTCTCCTCAATTTAATTCTCCATAATTCAATTAATAATTTCTATCATGAACCATATATCCCGATTATTTATTTAAATGTCACAAACTCACTTTACCTCAAATTCATAATTTAATTTAATTTGTTATATTTCAAGTCGAAGACAACCTCTAATCCACAGTCTCACTTTACAAAATACGAGATACATGCTCACTATAAATATTTAAACTTATATCAACCTCATTAAACCCATCCTCAAGTCATTCTAATTTTCATATGCATTCACCTAAAATCTTATTTGAAATAACCAAAGTATATCTTAACACATAGTGCAACGTAACCTACACTAACCATTTATATATATTCAAGAATCCTTCTTTCAAATTGTAATTAATCCACATGTAATTTATTTATCATTTCCTTCACCCATGCATATATCCATGACACTTATTCATGTTCAAAAATACACTAAACTAATCCACACAATATACACTCTAACAATATATAAACATCTCCATAATTAAACATCATTCCATTATATAAACTTCCTATTTAACACAATTAATATTCTGGAATTTAATACATGAGAGGTGGAGGAATGAACCTCAATGAGGCTCGTCGGAGTTGATGGTGCTCGTGGTGGTCGTGGGGCTGGATGGTGGTGGTGGAGTGACTGGATGGGGGTGGTGAAGGGGCTGGTTGGTGGTGGTGAAGTTGGATGGTGGTGGTGATGAAGAATGAAGTGGAGGTGGTGATGAAGAATAAAGTGGTGAGGGAAGGAGGCTGTGCACAGTGTCCACGGTGAGGGTGGGCTGTGCACGTGGCCGTGGGGGTGGTGAAGGGGCTGAGGTGGTGGTGGAATGGCTGGTATGGGTGTTAGTGAGGTGGTGAAGTGGGTGGTGAAGTAGGAGGGAAGAAGAAGAAGAAGAAGAAGAAGAAGAAGAAGAAAAGAGAAGGAAAAGGGAAGGGGAGTGGTCGGCCGAATGGGGAGAGGGAGGAGAGAGAGTGAGGGAGGGGGGTTTCCAAGGCTCCTAGAAATTAGGGCCGGCCTAGGGATAGGTGTTGTGAAGGGGGAATTAAATAGGAGAGAGTGTGTGAATGTGTGGCTAGAAATGAATAGAATTATTAGAATGGATGGTCTAGATTCAATATGATGGATGAATGCTTCCATGAGAGAGAGGGGGTGGGTTGTGACCGGTCAAAAGAGGGAAGAGGCTTTCTTCATTAGCCCAAACCAATGAGAAAGTGACACCTATTTGCTACATTTGCACATTAGCCCCTTAAGTTCGGGAACTTGCATAAACACATGAAATAACGCAAAAATTGTGCCGAAAATTGCGTTTATTAAATTGTATGACGAGGGGGTAATGTGGGTGAGGAACGGGTTTAATTAAATGGGCATTAGGATTAATTTAGGATTTAAATGGGATTTACCAAGTTGGTAATCCCGATTTAATTAGAAATAAGCGTCCCGCGAATTTAATTTAATTTGGGGGCACTTGGGGTCAAAATCCAGAAATGGCGCAAAAGCCAAAAATGGTGGGGGCTCGGAGTCAGTCTTGGACCCTTTTGTTGGTCCAGCTCAACGGGTCAAGTTGGTATCCCAAAATTTAGAGTAACGACAAAGGAGTCCGACACCGAATTAAATATGGATTTTGGATTCGAAAAATTGTGCAATTAATTTAGAGCACAACGGAATCTGACTTTTTGTGACGGAAAAGTCCAGTGCCTAATTTGGTGAGTTGAGTCGAGTGTACAATATTTGTACGGAATTTATGGGCTAAAAATGGGCTCCGAAAAAATTAGACAATGATAGCGCGCGCCAAGGGTTTTAATTAATTGGATTAAAATTCCAGATAATTATACTCTACTCTAAACCTTAATATTTTCTATAAAAATTTTCCTGGTCCACTCTAACTATCTAGAAAATAAAATTGAGGGGGTTTACAATATCTGTATGTTAGTTGACCTCGAATAATGCGTAAATCTAGGCGAAAACAGCGACCAAGTTGGCAAAAAATGATAACTTTTGGGTATCGTAGAAAACTACTGTAACTACCTATGTTCACGGATTCGTATCTCCCACCACAAAGATTCGAATTTGATTTTTCTTTTTGGTATGCGAAGACCACTTGATCTAGTTTTATTTCTATTATTTATATTAATTTATTAATTGATGTGTGTAGAATTAAATCAGATAGAAAAACCCAAAAATATACTTTTTGGCAATTTCCAGAAATTGTAATACGAAGCGCGCTCCGCCAAACGGCACCGCCCCATCGTGTACCAAGTGTACCAAAAGGTGCGCACAGTATACCCGAACATATGGGCTTTCGCGAAAACTGATTTGGACGCGTGTGCGCATCGGAATCAGCCCGTATCCGCAGAAAATCTCCCGTGTCGCAACTTTTGTAAAAGCCCTGCGCATTTAGTGCACGCTCGTCAGAATGCGACAAAACTTGCCCCGCTGGACTCGTGATATGGCGCTGGTCCTGTGACCTAATTTTTACGCAATTCTGAGACAGTTGACCATGTCGCCTATTGGCGGGCCCTACGGTTGACTTTTTGGGCGAAATTGTGTTCGGCTCACCAGAATCCACATTTGGATATACCGTTGAGTTTATAATGACATTTAGAGTTTGTTTGACCTATAATTTGTCCCATTTAGAGACCATTACCCCTAGCACGCTTTTCGGTACAAAGTGGCCCACCTATGGAGTCCGTTTTGACCCAAAATTACCGTTTTGCCCCTGTGTCCAAATTGGACGAAAGGGTAGTATTTTTTAGCTATTTTGCTTATTTTGGGAATGTTGGTGATATTTATTTCAGCATCCGGAGACGTTCATTTTGAGACCATAGTTTCTGACTCTTGGTGTTTGACATCTGGACGTTACATTTTGCAGCTCTCTTGCCAGGCAAGTATACCTTGCTAATATTCTGTATTTACATTCCATATGATGCATGCATATTTTATTTCTATTTATTTTAGTTCATATATTTTAACTTCTGTATAAATTATGCATCCAAGGAAACTTGGGTGCAACGACGGTGTCGTCGTGATTGTTTTTATTATGTATATGCATTGACCTTATTTATGAGATCGCCCTATTATCATAAAGCATCATTAGATTTTATTTGACTGTGACACAGCTGTTACACGAGTGTGAGTCTCATATAGATCATGGACTTACGTATTGACTGATCATCGGTACGTGTGGGACGTGCGTAGGGATAACTGCCGATAGAAACTTTGCATGCTAGTAGACCTGGCAGTTATTAGAGGTATTATCGTGTCATGGATGTGACATGCTTAGAGCATGGGGTAGGGAGAACAACAAGTAAGGCATTTGGGCTCCTTTGCACTTTTTCCCTTGTGCGCCCGGATTCTCCGCCGGAGAAACGGGTGGTGATGACCACTATATATTATATATTATCAGGCGGCCTCTGGCGTTCAAAAGACGACATGCTTTGTAGGCCCCTGGATCTCCAAGAGAACCATGCCAATCCCATTTTTAGCCAGATAGCCCAGTTGGTGGAAAGTTGTTCTCAAACTGCATTCACTTAGACGGTTAGGCGACCCACTGGATATTTATTTCAGTACTTTATTGGCATATTTTTATGTATCTTGTTATGTCCCTCTGAGGACCTGGCCCTTCCAGGTGTAACTGTTCTTGAGTATTCGTAGGAGCGCAGATCCGGACTGGTTGCTGATATTTGAGGAGGTCTTCCCTTCGAGTCTCGTGATTATTGGTGATGTGCTTATGTTATGTTTGCTTTTATATTCTAGTTTGGCAGTGTATTTGTTTCCATCCGACTGTCTTCTTTAGATACTTTATATTGAGATCTACTTTCATAGATATTGGTTGATTATTTATATATGATTATGTGGATGAGATTTAGATTATACCCTGTGACTTGTGATACATTTATACCACTTGTGGATTTAATATTCATATTACAGCGTACGTATAGGTTTTGGTTTCCATATATTGGAGTGCCATAACCATGCAGCTGGCATGCTTACGTGTTCCTAGTCCTACATATTCTTGGGACTGGGGCGTAACACTATAGAGTAAACAACAGCGAGCTGGTCGAGCTGAAGAAGCAGGTGGACAAATTATAGGATAATGGGTTTATCAGATCGAGTTCTTCATCATGGGGAGCCCCGGTATTGTTTGTACCGAAAAAGTATGGATCAGTGCGCATGTGTATTGATTACAGGGCATTGAATAATCTCACTATCAAGAATAAATACCCTTTGCCACGGATTGATGACTTGTTCGATCAGTTGAGTGGTGCCAAGATATTTTCTAAGATAGACTTGAGATCAGGCTACCACCAGGTAAAAATAAAGCCGGAGGACATACCGAAGATTGCTTTTAGGACTCAGTATGGTCAGTATGAGTTTATGGTGATTCCATTTGGGTTGGCTAATGCCCCGACGGTATTTATGAATTTGATGAACAAGGTGTTCCATCAGTACCTTGACAAGTTCAGAGTGGTATTCATCGATGACATACTCATATATTCAAAGACACCGGAGGAGCACGAGGAGCATTTACGGATTGTCTTGGATGTGCTGAGGAGGGAGAAGCTATATGGAAAGCTGTCTAAGTATGAGTTCTTTCTGGACAAGGTAGAGTTCTTGGGATATGTTGTGACTGGTGATGGAATTTTAGTGGATCCGAAGAAGATCACAGCAGTGGAGTCTTGGAAGACCCCGAGTTCAGTAGCAGAGATCAGGAGTTTCTTGGGATTGGCAGGCTACTACAGAAAGTTTGTGCAAGATTTTTTGAGGATTGCCGAGCCAATGACCAGACTCACCAGGAAGGATGTAGAGTTTGTTTGGATGGAGGACTACCAGGTTGCTTTTGAGGAATTAAAGAAAAGGTTGACGTCTGCTCCTATTTTGATGTTGCCATCCGGGTCTGGAGGTTTTACTATTTATAGTGATGCATCGGAGAAAGGTTTGGGTTGTGTTCTTCAGCAGAATAGGAAAGTGATTGCCTATACATCCAAACAATTGCGTCCTAATGAAAAGAACTATCCTACCCCTGATTTGGAGTTGGCAATAGTCATCTTTGCCCTGAAGTTATGGAAATACTATTTGTACGGAGAGCGTGTGGAGATCTTCACAGACCATAAGAGCTTGAAGTATGTTTTTACGCAGAAGGATTTGAACATGAGGCAGTGTCAATGGTTAGAACTGATGAAGGATTTTGATATATCTTTGCAGTGTTATCCTGGGAAATCCAATATAGTTATCGATGCCTTGAGCAGGTATCCGGTAGCTATGTTCTTGACGCAGGATCAATATTTGTTGGAGGACTTGGAGAGCTTGGGCATTGAGATGATAGTTCCTAGTTTGGCTATGCAGATGTGGGGGTTGCAGATACACTCAGAGTTGATAGACATGATCAAGACAACCCAGTATAAGGATATATCTCTGAGGACTATCAGAGCTCATATGAGAGCAGGATTGGAGGATGATTTCACCATTGCTGAGGATGGTTCTTTGCGGCATGGTGCTAGATTGTGTATGCCTAGTGAGGAGCTGCTTGAGAAGGTATTGCTGGAAGCGCATCGCTCTCAGTATTCCATACATCCAGGTTCCAACAAGATGTATCAGGATATGCAAGAGAGTGTGTGGTGGTATGGCATGAAGAGGAAAGTGGCACAGTTTGTATTCAGATGCTTAGTGTGCCAGCAGGTGAAAGCCGAGAGGCAGAGACCAGGCGGTTTACTTCAGCCATTACCCATTCCAGAGTGGAATTAGGAGCACATTACTATAAATTTTGTGTCCGAACTTTCACGATCTCCAGGAGGAAAAGACACGATTTGGGTCATCGTTGACAGGTTGACCAAGTTGGCCCACTTTTTGCCTTTCAAGGTGGGTTTGTCTACAGAGAAGCTGGCAGAGGTATATGTAAGGTAGATCGTCAGGATACATGGAGTTTCTGCCAGCATAGTCTCGGATCGGGATAGTCGTTTCATTTCTCATTTCTAGATGAGTTTGCAGGCGAGTTTGGGCACCCAGTTCAAGTTCAGTACTGCATATCACCCTCAGACAGATGGGCAGTCAGAGAGGACTATTCAGACTCTCGAGGATATGCTGCACACTTGTGTACTAGATTTTGGGGGTTCTTGGAAGGACCATCTCTATTTGGTAGAGTTTGCTTACAACAACAGCTACCAGGCTAGTATAGAGATGTCACCATTTGAGGCTCTGTACAGTCGGAGATGTCGTACTCCTTTGTCATAGGACGATATTGGAGAGAGAGTTTGGCTGGGGCCAGAGATAGTTGTGGATGCAGCGAAGAAGGTTAAGCTGATCAGAGTCAGACTTCGAGTGACGCAGGACAGACAGCGGCATTGGGCCGATAAACACCGAAAACCTTTGGAGTTTGAGGTATAGTTTTAGATTTTTGTTTTGTGCTTGATATTGGGTGTTTATTATAGATTAAGTTCTTAAGGTTGTGTTTTATTCTAAGTTGGTGGTTTGGTATTTTATTCTAAGTTGGTAGTTTGGTGTTTCTGAGGATTTCTCCGACACGAGGCACGATTCGCTTCGGTGGAGGCGAGAAGCTTAGTCCGCGATTCATCGGACCTTTCACTATTTTTGAGAGGGTCGGTGCAGTTGCTTATAGACTAGACTTGCCACCTGCATTAGAGGGAGTGCATAACGTATTTCACGTGTCACAGTTGAGACGGTACATGACAGATCCTAGTCATGTGTTGGATCACTCAGAGATAGAGGTGGGCCCTACTCTTAGCTATCCAGAGCAGCCAGTTGAGATTCTAGATCGGAGAGAGAAGGTGTAATACCCCGTTCCGTTCTAGCGGACTGCCGACTCAAACGGCAAAAGTGCAACTATCCCGACCCGCTTTGCCTCAAACGAGAAGCAAAGGATATCCAGACTTGTCCCTACAGGAATCTGGCTTAGGCTTTCAGAGGCTCGCTTAACGTATCGCTCTATCGAGGCGAATCATCGCTAAGATGGGTGGCTACGGTAAACTTGTCTTTGCTAAGCCAGCACACATAAAATCTGGAATGATACATGCTAGTCGCTAGGTGAATCACCCCTGCATGCTAATAAGAATCCAACGCACCTAGCTAAGGGAATAATCCCAACTTGTATTGCTTATGCTAGAACATGAAAATGAAATATTGCTTATATACATGTTCAGACCCTTTGCATGCTACCTTGCGCACTGTTCACTCTGCACGACCTTAGAACGTGCCGCTCGGGAAGTCCTTAACGGTTTTACCTCTCGGCTTACCTTCGGGCCCGAGCCAACGTGATTGCTTATGTTTGTATAAATGCATGCTTGCCTGTTCATACGTTGCCTCAACTCAATGCTTGTAGCATAAGCCATGCCAACACCCTGTTATACAGGATATTGTTCAGAAAGACTATGAGAATGGAAATCAGGCAATGCCTCTTGTCTTGTACTATTATTGCCTCATCAGCAATGCCTCTTGTCTTGTACTCTTGTTGCCCCAACCATGTAAATTAATAACTTAACCAAGATGCCGTTCGATCACGGATAACCAGTGCACAGGTTCACGGTCTCGCGGACGGTGCTGGGGCACTGACATCAATCCGGTCCGGGCGAGACCTATTGTTTTAGTCTCTTGTTCGGCGGAATGACTTGTAGCGCCTCTTGTACTTTCGTTGCATACCATTCTCGTCTAAGACTGTACCGTCTATTATGGCATACGCCAGTGATCGCCTTGTATTTAAACCTGTTGCATGCTTGCTGGTAAAATGAAAGATAATAAGTCATCCTCGCTTAGCGACTATCTGCATGTGAGTCATTGCATCGCATCAACTGAACACCTGAACGATCATAATACAACATTGCTCGTGTTTGCATATGCTATGCCTACTGAATGTTTATACATGCCCGTGCTTGAATTAACAATGTTTGCCTTGGACAGGGAAGGTAAAATGGTAAGTTGGTAAGTCTCGTCGTGTTTTCTCTCATATCGCACGGCGCACTGCCACACGAGTTAGGCTATTCAAATCTTGCATGAAACTGATCCTAAGGCAACTAGAAAGACAACTTAATAGTTGGTGCACAAAACTTATATTACATGTTTGGATTTGTCGAGCGGGCGAGTAGCTTCCCCACCAGCGCATTGAATGTACTAATAATCCACCAGTTTGTATGCAGGGTGCGGGAGAACCTCATACGGTGCGGATGCTCCTTCGTGCGTGCTAAGGCGTGAAGATCACTCCGAAGCAGTGGTGCGTCCGGAACTGAAGCACATATACAAGACATAATATTGTGAACATCGTCTGATCATCGCCTGTACAAATATTCCATAATTGTAGCCACTTGGCACGCTTTTACTGTTTCAGAGAGAGAGGCTTGAGCGACTTGTAATCTCGGCTATACGCCACCTGTAACACTTGTTTATATCAATAAAGAGTTGCTTTACTTCAACTTATGTTATACAATGCTTTCGCTATATTGTCGACTCAGTGAACCTGTTACCAAATTGCCTATGCGTTTATGATTTCGCTGCACTCAAACAATCTGTGCGACTCTGTGGCTTAGAACTCTTACCACCAGCCAATGAACCACGGCTTTGCACGTGCGTGGCTCACGCTCGTGCAGCATCACGCCCGGATGGGTCAAAGCGATCGTTCCGCGGGAGCGCTGGTGTGGTGATTCTAGCCTAGCGGGAACGGCCGATTTAGCCTGCGGGAGATCGTGGCATGACAGAAGGTGCTGAGGAACCAAACTATTCCTTTGGTACGTGTCGCATGGAGGCATCACTCTCTGGGAGAGTCTACCTGGGAGAGAGAGGATAAAATGCGAGAGCGTTACCCATATTTGTTTGTGCCTTGAGGTATGTTCTTTCCTAGTTATATTCTGTACTTTTGCTCTATTCTGTTATTTTCTGGGGGTAGTTTTTGTCTTTGAATTTTGAGGACAAAATTATTTTAAGGTGGGTAGACTTGTCACTACCACATTTTCTAGGAGAGGGTAGTTTGGTAATTTCATAATTAATTAATTATTATGCATATTGTATAACTATTTAATGGGTTATTTATTTATTATTAGATGTTAGTTTATTATTTTGGACTTATGTTAGTGGACCTAACTAGTTTAGATTAGATCCATGGACCAATATTTTTTATTAGTTAGAATTGAGCCCAATTAGAAGCCCATTCATTATGAGGATGATTAATTTAATTAAACCATTACACTAGAACCTTTCCTCCTTAATTATTTCTTCATGAGAGGCCCCAAGGGGTATAATGGAAATTAAATAGTAGCTTGAGGGAGGGGCCAAGGGGGGTCGGCCATATAAAAAAGAGGGGGAAAAGTTTCTCTCTCCTCTTTTTATTTCAAATCTAGATCTAGAATTTTCCTCAACCAAATTTCTTCATTCCCACATCAATTTTCTACCAAATTTCTTCCCAATTCCTTCCTAAATCACTATTAAAGGCTAGTAGAGTAAGGATCTAGAAGGAGGAAGCAAGGATCTACAAAGAGGATCAATGATCTACAAGTTGAAGGCCAATTTCATCAAATTTGGAGGTTGTATTGGGAATCTATCTCCAAATAAGTATAATTCAGTTTTTCTCCTTTATTTAGGTTCTAAATATGAGATTTAACCATGAGAAAAAACCCCATACATATGCTACCCATAGAAATTAGAATTAGGTTCATAGGAGGCCTATGGAGGAAGTTATGGTGCTTTTGGTGTCAATTTTGGGAGAATTACGAGATTGACACTTGATGTGTTTGTCAATTGGTCATAACCAAATTGACATATGTTTGTTTGTTTGTGGCTAGTATCGTGTCCACAATTGAATACGTGTAGGTCGTATTCTAACAATTTGGTGATACGTGTTGATTTGGGGGATTTTTCTCGGACACGGGGCTTTGTGCATGTCACATTTTGACACGGACACGTAGCTGTGTAATTTACCCTTTGTATTATTCATAAATAGTAATTTAGACTTGCTCGTGTCCTTTGGGGTACGTTTAATTATGGGGTGGACTCGTATCGCAAGCGTATCATAGATATAATGTGATATGGGTGCGATGCACTCCACATGTTTGTTGTATTGCATTTCTAGATTCATTTTCCATTGTTCTTAGCCATTTGTAATATATATATATATATATTATAAATGTACTAGTGTATCAAATATCTATATGCATATATGTTTATATATATGTAGATATACATCTATATATATATAGCTATTTGAATAGATATGTTATATTTATACATGTATGTTATATATATGTATTTATGTGTGTAATGCTACTATATCTATATGTATATGTGAGAAGGAGTGATATATCTACCTATGTGTTTGTGTGTATCTATATGTATAATGTAAGTGTGTATGTTGGAGATATATATATATATATATATATATATATATATATATATATATATATATATATATATATATATATATATATATATAAATGTACTAGTGTATCAAATATCTATATGCATATATGTTTATATATATGTAGATATACATCTATATATATATAGCTATTTGAATAGATATGTTATATTTATACATGTATGTTATATATATGTATTTATGTGTGTAATGCTACTATATCTATATGTATATGTGAGAAGGAGTGATATATCTACCTATGTGTTTGTGTGTATCTATATGTATAATGTAAGTGTGTATGTTGGATATATATATATATATATATATATATATATATATATATATATACGAAGGGGTAATATATCTACATGTGCATGTATGTTTGTATATATATATATACATATATGTATAGATGAGAGGAGTGTTATATATAGATTGATACATTAGGAGAGTTGATATATGTATGTAGGTGTTATGTATATATATATATATATATATAATATATATATATATATATATATATATATATATATATATATATATATATGAGGTTGTGTGTGTGAGTTTGTAATAAGGAGGGGGAGGGCTCGGACAGCAGCAACTATGCAGCAAGGTGCCAGTATTAACAACGAGGTTGCATCGATGCAATGCAGCAGAACAAGTCAGGCACAAAGGGAGAGCATCAGTTCACCAAAGGGGCATGGCACCAGCGCTGTGTAACTCTGTGTGCACAACAGAGACTTCGAGCTGCAGTTCAGCGAGGGGAGCGTGCACAGTCATCGACAATAACAGCAAGCAGTAGACATCAAAATTGGCAGCAGCTAGCAACAAGGCCGGCTGTGCCAATTGCAGCATCAACTTCACTAGCAACAGCTTGAACATGCTACACGAGCAGCAACAGCCATTGCGAGCAGCAGCAGTGCACAGACAGCACAGTATCAGCAACTGGAGGATGTCAGCAGCAACAGGGAGTTCAGTCAGTTGACTGGTTGGTGAGTAGTTCATTGGTTAGTAGCTAGTATGTAGTTAATAGTATCTAGTTTATATTAGCATCTACTGGTACATATCTCTTATGTATCTCTAGTAGTTGGTAATTAGTATTATAGGTGATATTGTATTGATATATACTTATTAGTATATAGTTAGATTAGGTAGCTAATATATACTAAGATCATATTTACCTTGAGATACCAAGGTAAATGTCAAGGTATTGAGTTCGAGTATCAAGATGGGTGTTTAGTGGTGCGATACCGCGTTGGTTCCAAGCTAAGGTATCCACTTAGCATTTGTAATTAGGATTAGTGTATTTAATATTGATTGAATTGCATATATGATATTTTTATATCTAATGGGTTGTGTATCCTGAGATACGGTATCTTAGTATGTTTTTAGTATCCTAGTTTAGCTAGTGTGGCCTAGATTCTTAGTGTATGGACCCAATATCCTAGAGATAGACTCATACAACCTAAAAATAAGTAGTTTGATCAAGTTTGACTGGTTTAACTTAGAGTTGACCTAGTTTGACTATTTTGACTTAGAAATAACTCTTTGACCTAGATGTTAACTAGTTTAGCTTATTTTCATTCTGAAACCTTATATTGATGTTATATTCCCTATCTAGGTCTTCGAGGCACCGTACTGGACATCTGTGATACCGTTCATCGGATTTCAAGCAAGTACATTCTCTGATAGTTTCTCATTTATGATATCCTCTATGTTTATTATATCTAGTGTAGATATTCTTGATTTCTTGACACGATGGTTACACGGATTGGTATATCCGGATCTCGTCATAAGATATTATTCCTTAGTATATATGGTGTATCTTGTGCAAGCCTTATTTTATTGTTTCTTGTACATGTACTGACACTGATTTTTGGGGAGATTTGCTACCTTCCTTGAGGATCCCGTGCCATAGCGTACCATTGTTGGATCCACTATACCAGTCGGGGGTGAAGAGTATTTTAGTGTAGATATGTGATCATACCCTCCTTGTGCATGTCTTGTTTCTTTTGAGTGTTGGTCATATACCGCACGTATGACTAGCCAGGCCCTTATCCTTGTGCAAGTTCCTTGTGCAAGTTCCTAAGCCGATAACATGTTAAAGCTAGTACTCACTCACTTAGTCATTAGTATTCTTGTTTATTGCCATATTGTTCATTCTTGTATTTATTTCAGTATTTTCTTTGTTGTATATCTCTTATATCTATTGTTGCATCTTGTATATTCACATCTATTTACTGTTACATAATTTATATTATTGATTAGAACTGCTGTTAGAGATGTACTTTGCTCCTTTTTTGACTGGATATTTTTTTTCCAGATGACATTGAGCATTGGTACCCTACTTATTACGGGCCTCAGGATATTGTGGGCTTAGAGCCAGAGACCCTGGCTCAGGAGGGAGTCATCCTGACTGAGATAGATGACCCGGGACTTATAGTATCTTAGTTATTCTTTTATACTGGATTTGTCTCCAGCATATTGTTTAGTATTTCTCTGACTCATCGATGTTATTATTTTGACTCATGAGTTGTATTGTGACTATTCTATTCTTTTATCATATTCATGCTATTCTCCATCTTAGATCTGTGATTGAGTATATTGATATTGTTGGTAGCTTATTATATTGCTAGATAGATTACCCAAACAGCGTTCTACTGCCGATTCTACGACGTAGGCTGGGCGTTGTTCCCGACTTGCATCCCTACACTAGGTGTGGGTCGTGACAAAAAGAATCATGTGGCAACCCACGTATGGCCTCATATGGACTTGAGGCAAGTAACGGATGCATGGCGCACTTTGCATGCAGATCGTTAATTGAATCAAGAAATATGACCTCTGAAACACACTTGAATAGTCTGAGAAATCTGAAAGGTCTAAGTATAGCATTTGAACAACCTGAGTCACAAAATAATATGAGTATAACAAATTTGTATATGTCGTTCACCTGAGTCAAAAACATTCTAGTAAGACTTGCGTTTGCTTATATGATTCTTGGTTTCCTTATACATATTCGTGCTTGGTTAACTTGGTTGTATCATTTGGACAGGGAAAGAATAATGGTAAGTTGGTAAGTTTTGTCGTATTTCTCTTATATCGTACGGCGCACTGCCACACGAGTTAGGATTTACATCCTTGCCATAAAATTGATCCTATGGCATGATTAGAAAGATAACTTAATAGATGGTGCACGAAACATATATAACATGTTTGGATTTGTCGAGCGGGCGAGAAGCCTCCCCACTAGTGCATTCATGTACTGATAACCCACCAGATTGCTTGGAGGGTGCAGGAGAACCTCGTTCAGTGTAAAGTATCCCCTCGTGCGTGCTAAGGCGTAGAGTTCGCTCTGGAGACATGGAGTGTTTCGTTCGGAGCTAAAGCACATATACAAGACATAATGTTGGAACATCGCCTATGTATCATCCCAAGCTGTAAGTCGTTTGGCACGCCTTTATTATTTGAGAGAGAGAGAGCGAGAGAGAGCGAGAGAGCTTGGGCAACTGGTAATCTCGGCCTAGCGCTGCTTGTAACCTTATTCATTATCAATAAAGAGCTTTTTTATGTATTATACTTGTGTTTATTCTATACTTCTGCTATATCGACTTGGTGAACTAGTTATCGGAACGGGCATTTACTCTTGTCGTTTAAATTTCTACTGCATTAGAGACTATTTGTGCGACTCTGTGACTTAGCCATTTCTTCGTCTATTCGGATCATGGCCTTGTACAGGCGCACTTATGTTCACATGGCATCACGTCTTGATGGGAATAATCGTCCTTGGGGAACGCTGGTGCGGTAATTCGCTCCTAGTGGGGATGGACAATCCTGCGGGAGATCGAGGCATAGAAAACATGGCGGTACTCAACCAAATCGACATTGCGGGGTAGATGACGCGGAGGTGGTAGATCCCGGTCGAAAGTGGGGCCAGATTTGATCAAGCCGCTGAGTGCTAGCCGCTCACAGTAGAGTTATGAGCAGCTCTCTCAGGGAGTAACCTCTAGTCAGCGGAGACTCGCCGAGCAGCGGCGCTCAAGAAAACGAACGAAAGGAAGATGTGTCTGCATCGATAGAGCTCGTTCTTGCCGGAATTAGCATCGTGCTGGAAGATATTCAGCAGAGAACCAAGGGCAGTGACTAGATCTGGAGATCGGTGCCTACGGTAGAGGATCCTGGCTTGGTATGATGCAGGTTCTAGAGATTGAAGGGTGAGAAACCACGTCTAATCTGGTGAACAATGCAGATGAGGCGGATCTGGACGGCTCCAGTGACTAGGTTAGGATTCAATATTTCTTTCTTCTACTGGTTTTGTGGGTGTGTCGGACACGGGGATGGTTATGTCAACAAAAAATAGATAATGGTTATGTTTGTATCATGTCCGACACAGAGAAGGATATAATATTGTGTAATCAGGACACAAAATAATAGAAAGACACCTGGGGTCGGACCCGAGGCCGGATATGTGGCTGACAAGGAGAAGATGATGGACACGGATATGTCGACAGAGTGATGGTGATGATGGTTGTGTTTGGTGTTTGGGAATGGTTTGGAATTGCTTTTGAAAAGAACAAGGGAGAGCTCTCCCTATAAAGAACTTGGAGCTTGCTCGTCAAGTAATGAAGGGTACAAAGGTAAATACTTAAAAAGTGGATGGATGAGGATCATGAGAATCCTTCTAGAAGCTTCCCATGGTAACAAATCCTTCAATTAAGGCTAATTAAACTCCTTAATCCAAGCCCCCAAAAAAATATTCTATCTATCTAATATCCTTTAATAATTAAAACTAAAGGTGGACATAAATGGCCTTGTTGTACCTCACTCCCGAGCTAGAGCTTCCAAGGGGAGTGACATCTTCTAAGTCAGCTCTCAGGCCAGGAGTTCCCGCATCAGGTAGTTCATAATTCAAGAAAACTAATTAATCAATTATAATCCCATAAAATATAATATCTCCACATGGATACCATTATTCAACATACTATGAACCCTAATTGAAATAAAATAATAATTATCTTTTTAAAATTCTTTTTAGTAAAAAAATAATTTTATGATTTTAAACAACTAATTTTTGAAGCTAAAAATATTACATGATGTTTTTAATGAATTCTACTAATATAATTTCAAAAGATAAATAAATATTTATGAACAATTTTATAAATAATTTTAGAAATCAATAAAATTTGAAAATTCCAAAAATTGAAGGTTACAAAGATCCACTGTCACGCCCCAGTCCCAAAATACCGAGGGACCAGATACGTGGCAATGGCCAGCAGTACGCACCGATGGACAAATCCAATTTAATGGATCCATCAGGGCATACTTAAGCTGTAAAATCAAGTCTACGACAACATGGCACAACTAATCTCATCCACACAAGATATAAAAATATGATCCACAGAATAAATAAGGAATGTAAATCATCAGCTAGTCTCAACAAAGTGCTTCGGGGAACAACCCGATAAATATCTAATACAATGGTTCAACAGACCAAAATATAAATGACTGAAATAAATAAATACTGAGCATGAACATGGATGCTCAGGAAAAGTCTTCGGCTAACACCTCGTCCTCGGATGGCGGTACAGCTCCTGGATCAGCTCCTGCCGCGGTCCCGTATACCTCGGGATAGGTCTCGTCCTTAAATCTTGGGGACATAATCCATATCCAAGTCCTCAGGGGACATAGCAAGGTACAGAAAATATACAAGCCAAAATATAAGCAGTACAGCAAATAATGAGATAAATAGGGTAAGTATGTAAATATCTGTGTGAAATGCAAGAGAGAACATCAATAGTACTCAGGTAAAAACAACTACAAGCTCTGTGTAGGGGAGCCGGTAGCAGTGATATCATGAGGTGGTCTAGCGCAGCGGGAGACTGAGTAGCCGGCATAACATAATCAACCTGTAGCCTGTGGGTCTCTCCAGTAATAGATGGAATAATAAAGGAATACTAAATAACCAGCTAAGTGATATGCAAGATGAGAGCAGCACTAGAACTCATGCTGAAGCCACTACAAGCTCGGTGTCGGGGAGCCGGTAGCAGCAGTAATAATGAGTAATGGGCCAAGCTCGGGCTTAGAGTCTTGTGCCTCACAATAATAGGGGTTATATATATATGATCAGCCTGTAGCCTGTGTGTCTCTCCCTACCCAATGTAACCACGTATATCATGACCATAACGTCTCATATCCATGTCAAACGGGATCATAACTAATGCAACAAGTCATAATGTATCTAAGAATATAGTATCTCTGTCAAGTCCTGTATCCTATACAGAATCACCACGAATATCTCGGGAAGATCCTGTCTCATGAACAGTGTCAAGTGTCCTGGGTCAAAGTGTACTTGGTAAGACAAGTACGAGAAGATAAAGTGTCACGAATATCCATCTCTAGATGATAATACACAACACCACATACGGTGTTGGCACCCGACTAATAATCGGACGCTAAGTACGTCAAACGGTCCTAGGTTAAGCATGCACAGCAATATAATGAAGCAAGGAAAATATGTAACAATACTGCAGAGTTTGGCAAGGTACACTTGCTTGGAGTCCGAATACCAACAGTCCTCCCTGTATCAGTGGATCCTGTAGGTAATACTCCAAAAGCTGTAATAAACATCACCAACAGTCTTAGAAGATATCAAATAGCTAGAAACGCCTGTCCTTAAGTCCAATTTGGACACAAGGGCGAAAATGATATTTCTAGGCCAAAGCGGGGTCCACATGTGGGCCACTTTGTACCGAAAAGTGTGTCAAGGTCAAGGGTCTCCAAATTCCTCAAATTCAGTGTCTATAAGTCAGGAACGATGATACGAACCCAACGAAACTTCCAGAATTGGATTCTGATGAGCCGATCACAAAATCGTCCGTCAAGTGGAGCTTGTGGGGCCCACGATACGCAATTTTGTCAACGTTCTCAGAATTGAACCAAACTTGGGTCACAGGACCAG
Organism: Iris macrosiphon; assembly: GCA_036927795.1. Taxonomy (NCBI): domain Eukaryota; kingdom Viridiplantae; phylum Streptophyta; class Magnoliopsida; order Asparagales; family Iridaceae; genus Iris; species Iris macrosiphon. The sequence continues at coordinate 119,002,030 of JAYESA010000004.1, forward strand.
CATATTGCTATGAGTTTGATGGCACAAGTTTTGTCTTGATCCGACGTGTATACACAAAGTTACAACGTGTTCCAGAATGGACGAATATGGGGCGTTGTCGGCGGATATGCGTTAATTTCGGTGTGCACGCACATCCGAATCGACTTCTGCGAAATCCCACACGTCCGTATCAACGTCGCGCACGTTTCGGTAAGGACCGCGTGCGACCAAGTCATCCCGTTTGGCGGGGCGCACTCAGTTCTGGGGTAAAACAGGATATTATTTTTCCTGTTTTTGGATCGCGGTGTGCGATCACCACAGGACGCGATGCACCGAGCGAGTTATACGGGCACCGAGAGGGTTAAACAGTCTACGCGTTGCAACTGACGGAATCGAAAATGGAGTTACGAGGAGGGAGAAAACGGTACCTGAATAGGGCTCCATAAATCTGAGTTTCACGCGTCCGTGTCCTGTCTGCTGTGTCCGACTCGAACTGTGTCCTTGCTGAGTCACTGTGTCGAGTCTAGGGTTCACTGCTGGGTCGACTGTGGTCGGTGGACACGGCGGATGCGACCGATGCTGGGTCGGCGAGGCTCGAGGAGTCGAGCGGCGGTGGAAGTCGACGTCGGGTGACCTTGCGGCGGGTCAAGGGGTTGTGGGGGAGTCGGGGTCGGGTGCTGGACTCGGCGGTGGGTCGAGGTGTTGAGGGGGAAGTCACGGTCGGGTGCTGGACTCAGCGACGGGGAGTCGGTGAGGTCGCTGGCTGTGTGGGGGAATCGAGCGGCGGTCTGGCGGCAGCGGCGAGGAGAAGTTGAGAGGGAAGTCGGGTACGGCGGCATTAGGGCGGTGAGGGAGCAGGCTGGGGCTGCGTCGACCGGAGTTGGGTCAGCGTCGGAGGGTCTCGGGCAGCGGAGGGATGGAGAGGAGGATGAGAGGCGGCGGCGGCAGCTTCGCGGATCCCGAGGCGCCTTAAATAGCCACAACAGTAACTCCGGTTGCTTAGGGTTTTCCCAATTGGGTTTCGGGTCGAGTTTGTCTCGGATCTGAACCGACCCGACCCAATAAGCTGGGTTTGGTTCAGCCGGATTGGTTTAGTCTGGTTTGGTTTGGTTCAGGTTTGGGTTTATATATCCAATAGGTTTTAAGGGCTTTAAACGCGTCTCCGGAGTCCAATAAATTCACAGGAAAATACCCCATGTCCGGTTTTCTATTTTACACCATAAAATATTATTTTCTTAATATTTTAACCTTAATCAACTGCATTTAAAAATCCTTTGCTCATAATTACCTTTGTTTTAAATTCCAGAAAAATACCAAAAATTCGAAATAACTCATTTTAAAATTATTCTAAAAATTCAGGGTGTTTACAATCTACCCCCCTTAACAGGATTGCGTCCTCGCAATCAAAGAATAAGCTACTATAGAAAGAACTATGGTGATTACAAGATTGCTTAGTTTACAACTGCATCCTCGAACAAGTGAGGATAACGCTGGCGCATACTATCCTCCCGTTCCCAGGTCGATTCTCCAGGAGAATGATGTTTCCAAGCTACGCGAACCAGTCTGATTGTCTGTCCTCGCAATGTCTTCTCACTGATGTCTAGGATGCCAACTGGTTGTTCTTCATATCTCAAGCTTGGGCCCACTGCGATCTCTGAATGATCAACTATATGACTTGGGTCGGTCACGTACCTTCTCAGCTGTGAGACGTAGAATACGTCATGCACTCCCTCTAAGGATGGTGGTAATGCAAGACGATAAGCCACCTCACCAATGCTCTCTAGAATATCAAATGGTCCAATATACCTTGGCTCAACTTGCCTCTGCTTCTGAATCTGATAGTACCACGAGTGGGCGAAATCCTCAAGAACACGTGCTCTCCTTCTTTGAACTCTAGGGGACGTCTGTGCGTATCAGTCCAATGCTTCTGTCTGTCCTGAGCTGCTCGAAGATGATTCTAAATTTGTTTCACCTTCTCCACTGTATGCGTTACCAATTCTGGATCCAGTATTTGACGTTCACCAACATCACTCCAACATATAGGCGATCTGCACTTCCTTCCGTATAATGCCTCGAATAGTGCTATCTGAATGCTGGCCTGATAACTGTTATTATAGGAGAACTCTACTAAGTGCAAATAATCTTCCCAAGATCCTCCAAAGTCTAGCATACATGATCACAACATATCCTCCAAGATCTGAATGGTGCACTCTGATTGGCCATCTGTCTATGGGTGGTAAGCTGTGCTGAATTTGAGTCTGGTGCCCAGACTCTCTTGCATGCTTCGCCATAAATGAGATATAAATCTCGAATCTCGATCCGATACAATACTAACTGGCACTCCATGTAATCTTACAATTTGTCGCATATACATGTCAGCTAGTACCTCTGTGGACTGTCCAACTCTAAATGGCAAGAAGTGTGCCGATTTAGTGAGTCTATCCACGATAACCCATACTGCATCTCTTCCGCTGGGGCTCCTTGGAAATCCTATGACAAAATCCATCGTGATATGTTCCCACTTCCATTCTGGTATAGGAAGTGGCTATAACATACCTGCAGTCCTCTGATGCTCGGCCTTTACTTGCTGACAGACTAAGCATTTAGCCATAAATCTTGCAATCTCCCTTTTTCATTCCATGCCACCAATAATACTGTCTCAAGTCTCGGTACATCTTGGTTCCTCCTGGGTGAACAGAGTACATAGAGCTATGTGCTTCAGTCATTAACTCATATCTCAATTCTCCATTTGGAACATACAGGCGATTTCCAAACCTCAATGTCCCGTCTTCATGTATGCGAAGTCCTGTCTGCATGCCTGCTTCTGTCCTCTCTTTCAGTCTTTGAAATCTAGCATCGGTGGGCAATGCCTCTTTAATCTTCTCCACGAGTGATGACTTAACTTTAAGATTAGCCAGCAAGCCATTCTGTCCTGGTAAAATAACCTCTATCTGAAGCTCCTGTAGATCTCTCAATAACTTGGGCTGCATCGTCAAGAAATAAGCCGTAGGCTTCCTGCTGAGTGCGTCTGCTACGACATTCGCCTTTCCCGGATGATACTGCAGATCTATGTCAAAATCTACCATCAATTTAAGCCAACGTCTCTGCCTCATGTTAAGCTCCTTCTGAGTATATACATACTTCAGACTCTTATGATCTGTAAAGATTTCTACCTTCTCCCCATAAAGGTAGTGCCTCCAAATCTTCAATGCAAATATAACTGTTGCAACTCCAGGTCGTGTGTTGGGTAGTTTTTCTCGTGGACCTTCAACTGTCTCGATGCATAAGCAATGACTTTGCCATGTTGTATCAAAACACATCCTAATCCACTGCCTGATGCATCACTGTAAACAACAAAACCTCCTGACCCTGAAGGAAGAGTCAAGACAGGTGCAGTTGTTAATCTTCTCTTCAATTCTTTGAAAGCCTTCTGGCAGTCTTCTGTCCATATAAACTCCTGGTCTTTACGTGTCAGCTTTGTCATCGGTTCTGCAATCCTTGAGAAATTTTCTACAAACCTTCGGTAATACCCCGCAAGTCCGAGAAAACTTCTCACCTCTGCAACTGATGTGGGTGTAGGCCAAGTCTCTATTGCCGCAACTTTCTTTGGATCCACTGAAAGTCCTTCTCCTGAAATGATATGTCCCAAGAAAGGCACTTTATCCATACAAAACTCACACTTACTGAGTTTGGCATATAACTTCTCCTGTCTCAAGGTCTCTAACACGATTCTGAGATGCTCCTCGTGCTCTTTGGGGCTCTTGGAATATATTAGAATATCGTCAATAAACACAACCACAAATTTATCCAAGAACTGATGAAAGACTCTGTTCATCAAACTCATAAATACTGCTGACGCGTTGGTTAAACCAAACAGCATTACTAAGAACTCATAATGTCCATACTTGGTCCTGAAAGCTGTCTTCGGTATATCTTCCTTCCTTACTTTAATCTGATGATAGCCGGATCTAAGGTCAATCTTTGAGAATACCCTAGCACCACTCAATTGATCGAATAGATCATCAATGCGTGGTAAAGGATACCTGTTCTTGATGGTCACAGTATTTAGTGCCCTGTAGTCAATGCATAACCGTACGGTTCTATCCTTCTTCGGCACAAATAATATGGGTGCTCCCCAAGGTGAAATACTGGGCCGGATAAAACCCTTCTCCAGAAGATCATCAACCTGTTTCTTCAACTCCACTAACTCCTTAAGTGCTAGCCGATATACTGATAAAGTGATAGGCTCTGCTTATGGAGTTAAGTTTATTGTGAATTCTATTTCCCGATCAGGCGGTAAACCTGGAAGATCATCAGGAAATACGTCCACAAACTCAGATATGACTCTTGGGTAACCTGTCTCCCCTTCTACAGATAGTACCCTAAGAGTAGGCTGAACTCCTTCTCTACTGCTCCTCGAAGAAACTCAAATTCTGGATGTCCTGGCAGTCTAAATATAACCCGCCCAAGTCGGCAATCAAGAGTCCCATGGTACTGACTTAACCAGTCTATACCAAGTACAACATCATAATCAGGAATAGAAAATATCAGAAATTGAGCTCGCATTTCTCTTCCACATACTACTACTGAACATGATCTACAGACGTCACTAACCAGAATAATTCTACCTCCTGTAAGAATTCTCTTCATCTTCGGAAGGGGTGCGGTAGCTACTCTATGGGTGGCTACAAAGCTAGCTGCTATAAATGAATGCGATGCTCCAGAATCAAATAAAGCTACAGCTGGTAATGAAGTTACTAAAATGGTACCTGCGATAACTTCGCCTGCAGTAGCCTCCTCCTCAACAGCTAATGTGAATGCCTGTCCTCGTCCCTGAATTGGACCTCTCTGCTGCTGCTGAGCCTGCTGAAATAGAGCTGGCTGTGGTGCCAGGGGTGGTCTCTGCTGATTTCCTCCTGGGGCTGGTGGTCTGACTTTTCCAACTCCCGTCTGCGGTGCTCCTACTGCTGGATAAGCTGGTCGTGGTGCAGGTAAAGCTAGCCTCGGTGCTCCCTTTCTGCGCTCGGTGCAGTCTCTGGTTTGATGCTGGTTGGATCCACAAGCCAGGCATAGTCCTAACTTGCGTCTGCATTCTCTCTCAATGTGACCTATCTTGCCACAGTGGTGACAAGTAGGGAGAGATATGGCCCTGTGTGCTGTCCTCTCTGGCATACTCCTCTGGGTCTGTTTTACAGAATCCCCATGTGCTGTCCTGGGTGGTGCTGAGGTGATAGGCCTCTTCAGGTTCGACTCCCTTCTAGGGACGCGCTCCATGCGTCGTGCTGCTGCAAGGACGTCGGTATAAGATGTAGGTACGACCGATCCAATCAATCTCTGGAGCTCGAACTTCAGTCTGTCAAAGAACTTCTCAGCTTTCTCTTCCTCTGTCAAGATCAAGGTTGGGGCAAAGCGACTTAGGTGAATGAATTCCGTGTTGTATTATTCCACTGTCATATTACCTTGGATAAGGCGGTTGAATTTGTCTCTGAGCTCTGACCGTGCTACTGCTGGAATATACATCTCTCGGAAGAGCCTGGAGAACTCTTCCCAGGTGACTCGGTCCTGTCCGAGCCTCCTCTCTTCTGCTAACCACCAGTGATGTGCATTTTCAGTTAACTGTATTTTGACTGCAGTCATCCACTTCTCTCTCGGAAGTTCAGCTGCTTCCAATTGATGCTGAATGTTTGTGAGCCATTCATGAACTTTTGTTGGCCCCTCTTTACCAGAGAATGTACGAGGTTTGAGCTGACGGAAATCGGTGATAGATCCCGTCGTCGATCGCCTCGCTGGTGGATTTGCCTGCTCCAATGCGGATACCAGGCTGGTTCTCAGATACTCTGCCTCCTGTCGATGGGCCTCTTGCTGAATCTGTTACTGTGCTTGCATCATAGCATACATCATCTGGAACATCTGTTGCCCGTCCATGGCTTGTCCTGGCAGGAAAACTGGCATCTGTGGAGTGAACTGTGGTGGAGGCGGGATGTCATCTCTCCGGAACCTTAGATTAGGCTGGCCGGTTTGATCGCTCTGCGATATTTGTCCTCCGTTGCCTGGTGTCACTCCGTCTATATAAGTAACCACAGCGTCGTGTGGCGTATCCAATGGAATCTCGTCTCCGTTCCTAGGATCCATTTCTCTGCAACCAAAAGATAAACTGTAAGAACGCTCAGAGGAATCAAATATGATGCAAATCAAGTAACAATTTTGAGTTAGATATAGAGTTCAACCATGGTTTAAATAATAGATGAGATCCTAGAACTTATCCTATCCTTAGGGCAGGCTTGTTCAGTCCCTAAGGTGAAACTGAACAATTTTGTCGTAGACCGGCATGGGCCACCACAAAAACTATATCACGCCCCAGTCCCAAAATACCGAGGGACCAGATACGTGGCAATGGCCAGCAGTATACACCGATGGACAAACCCAATTTAATGGATCCATCAGGGCATACTTAAGCTGTAAAATCAAGTCTACGACAACATGGCACAACTAATCTCATCCACACAAGATATAAAAATATGATCCACAGAATAAATAAGGAATGTAAATCATCAGCTAGTCTCAACAAAGTGCTTCGGGGAACAACCCGATAAATATCTAATACAATGGTTCAACAGACCAAAATATAAATGACTAAAATAAATAAATACTGAACATGAACATGGATGCTCAAAAAAAGTCTTCGGCTAACACCTCATCCTCGGATGGTGGTACAACTCCTGGATCAGCTCCTGCTGCGGTCTCGTATACCTCGGGATAGGTCTCGTCCTCAAATCCTGGTGACATAATCCATATCCAGGTCCTCAGGGGACATAGCAAGGTACAGAAAATATACAAGCCAAAATATAAGCAGTGCAGCAAATAATAAGATAAATAGGGTAAGTATGTAAACATCTGTGTGAAATGCAAGAGAGAACATCAATAGTACTCAGGTTGAAACAACTACAAGCTCTGTGTAGGGGAGCCGGTAGCAGTGATATCATGAGGTGGTCTAGCGCAGCGGGAGACTGAGTAGCCGGCATAACATAATCAACCTGTAGCCTGTGGGTCTCTCCAGCAATAGATGGAGCAATAAAGGAATACTAAATAACCAGCTAAGTGATATGCAAGATGAGAGCAGTACTAGAACTCATGCTGAAGCCACTACAAGCTCGGTGTCGGAGAGCCGGTAGCAGCAGTAATAATAAGTAATGGGCCAAGCTCGGGCTTAGAGTCTTGTGCCTCACAATAATAAGGGTTATATATATATGATCAGCCTGTAGCCTGTGTGTCTCTCCCCACCCAATGTAACCACGCATATTTTGACCATAACGTCTCATGTCCATGTCAAGCGGGATCATAACTAATGCAACAAGTCATAATGTATCTAAGAATATAGTATCTCTGTCAAGTCCTGTATCCTATACAGAATCACCACGAATATCTCGGGAAGATCCTGTCTCATGAATAGTGTCAAGTGTCCTGGGTTAAAGTGTACTTGGTAAGATAAGTACGAGAAGATAAAGTGTCACAAATATCCATCTCTAGATGACAATACACAACACCGCGTACGGTGTTGGCACCCGACTAATAATCGGACGTTAAGTAAGTCAAACGGTCCTAGGTTAAGCATGCACAGCAATATAATGAAGCAAGGAAAATATGTAACAATACTGCAGAGTTTGGCAAGGTACACTTGCTTGGAGTCCGAATACCAACAGTCCTCCCTTTATCAGTGGATCCTGTAGGTACTCCAAAAGCTGTAATAAACATCACCAACAGTCTCAGAAGATATCAAATAGCTAGAAATGCCTGTCCTTAAGTTCAATTTGGACACAAGGGCGAAAATGATATTTCCAGGCCAAAGCGGGATCCACATGTGGGCCACTTTGTACCGAAAAGCGTGTCAGGGTCAAGGGTCTCCAAATTCCTCAAACTCAGTGTCTATAAGTCAGGAATGATGATACGAACCCAACGGAACTTCCAGAATTGGATTCCGATGAGCCGATCACAAAATCGTCCGTCAAGTGGAGCTTATGGGGCCCACGATACGCGATTTTGTCAACGTTCTCAGAATCGAACCAAACTTGGGTTACAGGACCAGCATATTGCTATGAGTTTGATGGCGTAAGTTTTGTCTCAATCCGACGTATGTACACAAAGTTACAGCGTGTTCTAGAATGGACGGATACGGGGCGTTATCGGCGGATACGCGTTGATTTCGGTGTGCACGCACATCCGAATCGACTTCTGCAAAATCTCACACGTCCGTATCAACATCGCGTACGTTTCGGTAAGGACCGCGTGCGACCAAGTCGTCCCGTTTGGCGGGGCGCACTCAGTTTCGGGGTAAAATAGGGCATTATTTTTCTTATTTTTGGATCGCGGTGTGCGATCACCACAGGATGCGATGCACCGAGCGAGTTATACGGGCACCGAGAGAGTTAAACAGTCTACGCATTGCAACTGACTGAATCGAAAACGGAGTTATGAGGAGGGAGAAAACGGTACCTGAACAGGGCTCCGTAAATCTGAGTTTCATGCGTCCGTGTCCTGTCTGCTATGTCTGACTCGAACTGTGTCCTTGCTGAGTCGTTGAGTCGAGTCTAGGGTTCACTGCTGGGTCGACTGTGGTCGGTGGACACGGCGGATGCGGTCGGTACTGGGTCGGCGAGGCTCGAGGAGTCGAGCGGCGGTAGAAGTCGACGTCGGTCGGCCTGGCGGTGGGTCGAGGGGTTGAGGGGGAGTCGGGGTCGGGTGCTGGACTCGGCGGCGGGTCGAGGTATTGAGGGGGAAGTCAGGGTCGGGTGCTGGACTCGGCGGCGGGGAGTCGGTGAGGTCGCTGGCTGTGCGGGGGAATCGAGCGGCGGTCTGGCGACAGCGGCGAGGAGAAGTTGAGAGGGAAGTCGGGTACGGCGGCGTTAGGGCGGTGAGGGAGCAGGCTGGGGCTGCGTCGACCGGAGTTGGGTCGGCAGAGGGATGGAGAGGAGGATGAGAGGCGGCGGCGGCAGCTTCGCGGATCCTGAGGCACCTTAAATAGTCGCAACAGTAACTCCGGTTGCTTAGGGTTTTTCCAATTGGATTTTGGGTCGGGTTTGGCTCGGATCCGAACCGACCCGACCCAATAAGCTGGGTTTGGTTCAGCCGGATTGGTTTAGTCTGGTTTGGTTTGGTTCAGGTTTGGGTTTATATATCCAATAGGTTTTAAGGGCTTAAAACGCGTCTCCGGAGTCCAATAAATTCACAGAAAAATACCCCATGTCCGGTTTTCCATTTTACACCATAAAATATTATTTCCATAATATTTTAACCTCAATCAACTGCATTTAAAAATCCTTTGCTCACAATTACCTTTGTTTTAAATTCTAAAAAAATACCGAAAATTCAGAATAACTCATTTTAAAATTATTCTCAAAAATCAGGGTGTTTACATCCACAGACATCAACACATGCGCTACGAACTGCCAATCCAGTAATGCAGTAGGCTGTGGATAAAAATAAGCAAATGAGGTTCAATAAGTCCATAAAGAAGATGCACCTCTGGGGCTTAGTGAACCTTACACATTCGATGTCTTGGCACAGCGTGCCAATATTCCATCTCGACTGACAGTGTACGAGCTACTTTGTATTTCTAAAACCAGTCAAGATGCCCTCTGGCTTGGTGGCAATTTATCATGGTTTGTACTGGGCCCACTTTGTTCCGTTCGATCAAATTCCTCCCTTATTCTTAACTCTTGCTTTCACTAACTATTATTGCTCTAGTAATCAGTTTGAAAAAGGGATTAATCTTGGTACCCGCTTCATGTCTAACCACCGAGACTGGGGAGCAGGGAATATCGGAGGTATAGACCAAGACCCAGTTATGGTTAGAGATAAGGGCACGGTTGACCCAAAGGGGCTTGACTTCTCTTTGTTCAACAAGGATTCTTTGATCCAAGACGATGAGGATCCTTATGGTGAGCTAGAACCTCTTGTAGATCCAACCCACCTTGATACTTTAGAAAATGAGATCTGTCCCACTAATAGGATCGAGTTAAGGAGAAAAAGGATGACTCCCTCTCAGTTCCTTCCAAGAAGAAGAGAAAGACTTCCCCGCTTAGTTCAACGGCCTTGTTGGTGAACCAAAGCAAAAAAAAGCTACAGAAGGTCTGTGTTTATAAACTATCCCCTTGGTTCCAGTTTAAGGCCTTTGTCTATTGATTCTGAAGGGAAGGACGAAGTTGGTTGTGAGACTCGTCTCACAGTATCTGTATTGGTATATGGATAACGTATTTTATATTATGTATATGCTGTATTTTATTGGATCTCGTAGAATCATAAAATATTCTCAAATTTATAACATAAGGCGTTAGTAAACAAAGACAATATGAAATCCATGCGGCAGAGCCTAGCCGACGCATGAGGTGCCTGCCATGGTGGCTGCATGTCGAGTCGAGCCTCCATCCATACGGCAGAGACATGATGGTCGCATGTACGGATCGAGCCTTCATCCATGCAAAAGAATCATGGTGGTTGCATATCCAGGTCGAGCCTTCATCCATGTGGTAGAGTCTTAACTAGAGTAGGATGGTTACCCTTTCTTGCGATAGACTCATGAGAAGCTCGCGTATGTTCACGATGATCTCTCATCCACGCGATAAGGCTGTGTAAAGAGTCTACGCATGTTCTAGATAATTTTTTATCCACGTAGCAAGACTGTGCACTAGTATCTCTGTGTCCTTGGCAGCCCAACACGAGAAGCTTGGTACTCCCTTACCTCCATTAGGAGTCCACGGATCAAGGCCGCCCCGGTGAACTCCTCGACGAAATGAGCCGCAACCTTCAGCATCCCTCACCGGAGAAAGAAAGGAAGCATAGATATATAGTTCTCTCTCTCCTCCCCGCCTCCTATTTACAGGCCTCAAAAACTATATGCAGAGATCGAGGCAACGAACCAAGTAGTTATAGGAATGAATCTGACGCCTCAATTTTCTTGATCCTTATTAATCTCCCTAGAAACTATCTCCTCGAGTCCCGCGTCAGGAGATGGCTCAGAATCCAAAAGGAGATCCTCTCCAAATCAAAACAAATATGTCAATTAATACAGAATTGACAGCCTGGAGGCACTCATCCACGCGGCCCGTGACCAAGCGGCCCCATTATCCATGCGACACAATATCCATATAACCAAAGTGCTTTTTCTCCGTGCTTCTTATTCAAAGTATTTCAAACTTTTCAATTTGAAAAATTTGAAGGGGGTCTTTTAGAAGCATGGAAAATATGCATCCATGCGTCCAACAACCATGCACCCTAAAGTAAATCTCAGAAGAGATTGAGCCGCAGAATTACCCTATGACCCAATAAAGCGACATCCATGCATCCCAATCTTCCGAAGCAGCTTTGGCCGCAGATGGACCTGACATGGCATCCTAACAATATGATTGTCTCTAACACTGAATCCTGACAAAGAGAATTTTTTGAATGCTTCAAAAGATGTGAACACACTAAATGACAGAAGTCTCACGTCAGTACATAACTTCACTCTCGATGGATGTGCAGCACAATGTATACAGCACAACTGGCCCCATGCGTCCCAGACTCAATACGTTCCAAGCGCCTCTGGCCCCATGTGTCACAGACTCCTTGCGTTCTATGCGTCTCTGGCTTCATGTGTCCCAGACTCCATTTGTCCCATGCGTCTCTGGCCCCATGCGTCCCAGGCTCCATGCGTCTCTGACCCCATGCGTCCCAGACTCCATGCGCCCCATGCGTCTCTGGTCACATGTGTTTCAGACTCTATGAAGACCAAATATTGCTGTTACGACAGGAGTGATTCTCTCCAACCAAGTGCGGTCTAGGTGTCAAGCTGACCAAGTCACGCCCATAAAGGACGAGAACCACCCAGATCTTCAGCAACAAAAAATCTCAACAAGTGCCCAGTGACATCCTGGCTCGCTCACCGTTACAACTGCACCCTGTTAAGGGGGAACATGTGACACCCTCCAGTATCCACGCGACCTAACAAATGTGCGCCCAAGGATGACTATATATACCCGGGTGGCATGCCCAAACGATAGGGAGGCAGGGGTCACCAACAGAGAGAGAGAGAGAGAGAGAGAGAGAGAGAGAGAGAGAGCATACATAGATGAGCAAAGAGAGAACATAAGCTTCTTCACCCTACATCGGATCGTCAATGGAGTAAAGGAGCACCATATCGCTCTTTGTCCATCGTCATATCCCAGATCAAAATACTGTACTTAGATAATTCTATTTAGGATTCTTTGTACTATTTTTCGTTCCTTAAATACAAACTTTGCAAGAACTCATTTAATGGCGAACATCGAGCGCCGAGCAGCAGTCGTGCCCAGCAACTGCAGTTGTCTCGTGTCGAGCCAAGTTTGCAACGCTTTTCCTCCTCCGTCGTGCGACCATTTCATATGACGTCTTCTCCTGTATGTTCATAACATAAATCCCTTCAATACCCATTAATTAGTTTTAATTAAATAGAAATAAAAACTAGGTAAATGTTGACTCAAAGTTGACAAAAAACCTGATTTCAAAACAGCTTAGAAATAGTCCACGATACCTAACTTAGAGACCTGTTTCTTTCTTCACACTTGGGAAAATATCGAACCACCTTCACCCTTGCATAGATAACCCAGCCGACTATAAACTCCATTAAATAGTTTAATTTAATTTACAGTTTTTAGATATTAAAAATTAGGTTCAAAAACCCTAAAAACCTATTTTTAAAACTCAAAATCTCTGACACAGAATGCTTTCCGCCAAACCAGGCCACCTCGTTAAGTACCAATTACACTGAAAGATGTGTATAATGTATCCTGATATATGGGGTTTCACAGAAGTTGATTTGGACGCGTGTGCACGCCGGAATCAACTCGTATCAGTCGAAAGTCCCCCGTATTGGTGTTTTATAAATTATTCTATTAGTTTGTTTTCGTTCATCGGATCCCCACAAAACTTGTGCTATTGGACTAGCAACGTCTGACTTGTCCTGTGATCCGAGTTTTGCTAAATTTTCAGTCATTCGACGAATCATCGTTTCGTAGGCTCTACGATTTGACTTTACAAGCAATTTATGATCGGCTCACCGGAATCCAATTCTGAATATACCGTTGAGTTTGTATCGTCATTTAGAATTTTTTGATATTTTTTTCCTATTTAGAGACCTTTTATCTTGGCATATTTTTGGTACAAAATGGGCTACATGTGGACCTTACTTTGACCCAAAATGATCGTTTTAGTACCTTTATCCAAATTGAACTTATGGTTAGTCAATCATATTTGTTTTACTTATTTTGGAAACATTGATGATATTTATTTCAGCATTCGCGGATGTTTTCTCTGCCTCCATATTTTCTAGTTTGTTGTGTGTGCCGTCTTGCATCGTCTCTACACCAAATCTCCACTAGGCAGGTATACCTTGTGATGATTACTGTTTATTTATATTTTTTATAACATATTACCTTTATGTTACTTATTTACTTTTTTTTTCTCTAAAAAACTGTGCGTCTAAGATAGACATGGGTGCAATGGTGGATTGCGTTATCTTTATTTTGTTTATTATGCATATTTACTTAGAGTTATGTGACCACCCTATATTTATAAGATATTCTCATATCTTCATAATTTGGGCATATACTTTATACATACACGAATGTGTGATACATGTGTGAGGGCACGAACCATCGTATTTGTGTCGCTCCCGATACGTAAGGGACGTGTGTCGGCCTAGTCATATTTATTATTTTAGGATGCATTCATTGGATTTAGTGGTAAAAAACTGGACGTGTTGTGGATACGATATGGACATTCGTTTGGGTGGAAAGGATATACATGAGGCGCATTGGCTACTTTACACTTATCTCTATGGTATTTATATAAGATATTTGCCTCTGGTGTGCCGGGGATGCTTTGCGGCACGTATATACGATTGGATAAATTATGTATATTTAGACCTCTAGCCTCGGAGGAGTCTATGTCAATCCTATTTTAGCCAAACATCCTATTCGTGCGAAAGTTATCCTTAATTGCATTCACCTAGTTTGGTTAGTCTACCCCACTACATATGTTTATATTCAATACATGATTGGCATGTTGTTTTATTATATTTTGTTACGTCCCTCTAAGGACCTGAATCTAGATTTTTTCCTAGGTGTAGACGATCATGACTATCCGCAAGAGGACGGACCAGGATCTGCTACTTTATTCTCTTTCGAGGAGCTCTTCTCTTCGAGTTTATTTGATTCGTAGTTGATGAACTTGTTAGGTTGTTACTCTATCTTTTATTATTTATCTTAGTAGTTGAATTCTGTTTTCTTATCCTAGTTGGTAGTAAATTTGTCTCCACCCAGCTATTATTCTCGTACTTTTTAGACTTGATCATTATGATCTATCGATTAGTTTATATTTATTGACGTACATCTGTGGATGATATTTAGTATGACTGTGACTTATGATATTTAGATATATACCACTTGTGAATTGTTATTCATTATACAACGTATGTATGTGTTATGGTATCCATATATTGGAATTTCTATATATATATATATATCGCTGACATATTTACGTATTCCTAATCCTATCTATTTTATGACTGGGGTGTGACATATTTTTGTGGTGACCCATATATGTCGAGAAAATATGTTTCAGTTTTGGTTTTGTTACTGTACTGAGCAAGCCTGCGTATAGGATTAGAGTATATGATCTCATCCACTTATTTGATCACCTTCCTTGATTCCATTTTTGAACTCTTATTTGATTGCTTAATATGCATCTCGCTTGATCCTTTCCTAACGTATATCTTATTTTTTGTGCTTGAGGGAGGTTAGAAAGATGACTAGTACTACGTATATATGCGCCATAGGTCAGTTATATTATTAGTTGAATCATTCTAAGTTGGGTAGCGTGTCTTACAACATAAAATCCCATAGTCGTTAAGATACACTAATGAGACATGATTGAATGGTACTATTATAAGAAGATAGTATTTATCTAGACTGTAGAGTTCTAGAGGTACATACCCCATTTGGTCGACCAGAGACTTAGTCAAGAAGTTAGTATGGACTTTAACTATTTGTACTTTCATTCATCACAATCTCACGTACTTATATGTTTAGACTATCTTGACTTATTCTGCTATTATAGCCTAGTTTTGCAAACTTATTCTTTTATCGAGCTTGTTCATGACATATGTGTTATTGGGGGCACATACTGATACATTCGTCTAATTAGAATCGGTGTATTATGGTCTGATCAACCTTAGTGAACTTGGTTCACTCTCCATATGACTATTTTACGTGGATTGAGATATAGTTGACTTAGCTTATTAGATGAATATACTTGTCCTCTAGACAAGTCAGAGCATATCATACCGGTTACAAACTGTACTAATACGAGCCTGCGAATAGGAATTGACCAAAACATGATCACATCCGCAACTGTCTTGACAACTCTTTTTTGAATTCTTCCATCGCCTTTAAACTCGTATTTGTATTTGATCGCATCTTCCTTGAACTCCTTATTATTATTTTTCATCTTTCCCTATTTCAAAAATACGAATGCTCGTGCTTGACGGAAGTTTGACATATATGGATAGTACTAGATATATACCCCATTATGATAAAGGATTTTAGGAGTATGGATCGATGTAGAATTGTGTATATATGGTGGTTTAGTAGTTTTAATGATAGGTTAATATTTTAACTAGATGGTATACCCGTGAAACTAATAGGTGACACGAGTAGCAGTAATAGTATTCTCTTTCCTATCAACACATCGTCCCCTTGGGTTACTCATCTCATCTATCGTATACTTGGCATCCTCGATTCCATGTGCAATTCTCCTTGTACTAAAATTATTCGTGCCATATTACCTTATTTAAAGCAGAACAGACTAACATTTAGAAATTAATTCATGAGTTACATCTTTCCCTTTCGAGGTTAAGGTACGATAATTTGTGCTAGACCCTTCTCTACCAAATTGCCTCTCTTATTCACAGATCGTGCGCTATTTTTAATTTCGAGAGCAAAATTCTTGTAAGCTGGGTAGAATATAAGCCCACATAATTATAATTGATAATTTTTAGTATTTTATCCTTTTTTATTCATTATATTTAAGTATTGGAATTTTGGATTAATTATTTAGCTAGTTAGAAAATAAAATTTCTTAGTTTATTTAGCTTGAATATATATATATATATATATATATATATATATATATAATTTTCTTGGCAATTAAAATTATTAAAAAAAAATATTTGGGTTTAAATTTATTAATAAAGTATTATAGGTTTTTTTACAAATTATTTTATTTACAAATTAATTAATTTCAGATTTTTACCATATATATATATATATATATATATATATATATATTTATATATATAATAGTTAATAAAGGAGAAGAAAATAAAAAAAAAAGAAAAAGTAAGGAAAAGGAAAGGATATATATATATATATATATATATATATATATATATATATATATATATATATATATATATATATATATATAGTGTACTAGTGCACATGTGTGCACATGGGATGTAGGAGTCTATTCCTATTGGTTCACATGTGCATGACTCATGTAGGAATATGAGCACTATAGCTCATATCCCGTTTACTCTCTCTCTCTCTCTCTCTATATATATATATATATATATATATATATATATATATCAAATCAAAACCTAAACTAACCTAACCGCCCCGGACACAAACCAGCGACCCCGACCCGACTTTCCCTCGCGGATCAGAGACCCCCCTTCGATTTCTCTATACACACACACACACACACACACACACACACACACACATATATATATATATATATATATATATATATATATATATATATATATATATCAAAGCCCTAACCTTAACCCTAACCCTAGACTCTACCCCGACCCACAACCACCCTCGTCTCCGTGAGCGCCGAGCAGCAGAAGCAGTCGTGCTGTGACGAGCCAAGTTTGCGATGTTTCCCCCCCTCCGTCATGCGGCCGTTTTGCATGCCGTCTTTTCCTTTATGTTCACAACATAATCCCCTTTAATATCCATTAATTTGTTTTAGTTTAACAACAATAAAAACTAGGTAAAAGTCGACTCAAACTTGACAAAAAATCTATTTCAAAACTGCTTTGAAACAGTCCACGACACCTACTTTAGAGACCCGTATCTTTCTCCACAGTTGTGGAAATATCGAACCACCTTTACCCCTGCATAGACAACCTGACTGACTACAAATTCCATTAAATAGTTTAATTTAATTTATAGTTTTAGATATTAAAAATTAGGTTCAAAAACCCAAAAAAATTATTTTTTTAAAACTCAAATTCCTCGACACGGGGTGCGTCCCTCCAAACCATGCCGCCTCGTCGCGTACCAATTATACCGAAAGGCACATATGGTATATCCTGACATGTGGGCTTTCGCGGAAGTTAATTTTGACGTGTGTGCATGCCGAAATAAACTCATATCAGTCAAAAGTTCTCCGTATCGATATTTTATAAATTATTCCATTAGTTTGTGTTCGCTCATTAGATCGCCACTAAACTAGCACTATTGGACTCGTAGCATCTGACTTGTCCTGTGAACCGAGTTTCGCTCGATTCTGAGTCAGTCGATGAATCGCCGTGTTGCGGGCCCCATGATTCGACTTGACGAGCAATTTTATGACCGGCTCACCGAAATCCAAATTTGGATATACTTTTGAGTTCGTATCATCATTTAGAATTTGTTTGATTTATAATTTTTCCTACTTAGAGACCTTTTACCTTGGCATATTTTTTGGTGTAAGGTGGGCCACATGTGGACCCCGCTTTGACCTAAAATGACCATATTAGCCCTGTGTCCAATGACTTATGGGTAGTTAATCCTAGAAATTTTTCTTAATTTGGAAATGTTGGTGATGTTCATTGTAGTATCTGGGAATGTTTTCTCTGCCTCCATATTTTCTGGTTCGTTATGTGTGCCAGTCTTGCATCGTCTCTACACCAAATCTCCACTAGGCAAGTATACCTTGGTATGATTACTGTTTATTTATATTTTGTACAACATATTACATTTATGTACTTATTTACTTAGTTATTTTTTATAAAATTGTGCGTCGAAGATAGACTTCGGTGCAACGGCGGATTGCGTCATCTTTATTTTGTTTACTATGCATATAGCCTAGAGTTATGTGACCACCCTATATTTGTGAGGTATTCTCATATCTCCATGACCATGGCACATACTTTGTAAATATACGGATGTGTGATACGCGTGAGAGGGCATGGACCATCATATTTGGGTCACTCCCGATGCGTAAGGGACGTAGGTCGGCCTAGTCATATTTATTGTTTTAGGATGCATTCATTGGACTTAGTGGTGAGGAACTGAACGTGTCATGGATATGTTCTAGATAGTCCTTTGGATGGGGAGGATATACATGAGATGCATGTGCTACTTTACACTTATCTATGATCGTACGCTCCGATGGAGATGCGGGTTGACGACCATGGTATTTATATGAGAGAGATTTGCCTCTGGTGTCGCGAGGACGCTGTGTGGCACGTACATATGATTGGATATATTATGTACATTTAGATCTCTAGCCTCGAAGGAGTCTATGTCAATCCTATTTCATCCAGACAGCCCATTTATGCGAAAGTTATCCTCAATTGCATTCACCTAGTTTGGTTAGTCTATCCCACTGCATATGTTTATATTCCGTACATGATTGGCATATTATTTTATTGTACCTTGTTATGTCCTCTGAGGTCCTAGATCTGAATTTTTCTCCAGGTTTAGACGATCATGACTATCAGCAGGAGTACGGTCCAGGACCTTATCACGCCCTGCTCCCAATAAACGGTAAGTCGAGTACATAACAAGCATCCCCAAACGATTGTTGCCTGTAAGTTATAGGATAAAGTATAGGGTAATTCTAAATCAACAATAATGTAAGAACTCAATGCATTCACAATATTAACCCTTTTCATTTACATCTCACAAGTTTGAGTTCTGTATTCAAAAGATAGTATACAAGCTACTCACTAATTATACAACCACATGTTTATCTCCCATAAAAATTATTTTACATATAATTGTACATGAACACAAAATAAAGTTATGTATCTACCCGCAACATCCCTTACTCTTCCGACTCATCCATATTATATAAGGAAAGTATCTCATCTTCAGCCTGGCCTTCATCTAGTGAACAAAATTAGGTCATCAAAGACATGCAAGTCCTCGATTATAGGAAAGTGAAATAAATGAATAATATGATACATGTCATGTCCTTACGAGTCCAAAACTTATATAATTGACATCTAAGTATTTCTAGAGTAGTCGAATATCTGTCTTGATATACAATTATGTAGGTTTATGGTTTTGTATTAAACGACAACGTTCAAGGTTCGAAATTAGGCTATCTTCCAAAATCCTTAGAATTTCGGACAGAGTCTTCTTTGGATTCCGAGCTGCAAAGATGGTAGTATAATACGACCCAGAGAAAATCTTCATAGAATTGACATGGGTCGAAGCCCCTTTGGTAGAATAACTCTACATCGGTCACAAGCATTTAATAGGACAGATAGGAAATGTATAAAAGCACAAAACCAAGTTGCACAAAATTCTAGCACATATACCCTATGTTGCATAGTGGATAACTCCTATCATATAAATCTAAATACCATCATATTATATATGGTTGAAAAGCTTATCGAATCATCTACGTTTTATGTTTAGACATAAATAAAATTTGACAATGTTTAATATGTCAAAACTAGCCTACAAAATAATGTGTATAATGTCCCAGATTTAAATTTCAGAATTCTACATCGGTAGTGCACGGACAATAACTCCTATCGTATACACCCAAACACTATCATATCATTTATGGTTGGAAAGTTTCTCAAATTTCCAACGAAACACGTTTAGACATATTTTTACTTTTGAAAAAGTATAATAGGTCAAATCTGGCCTACAAGAAAACTGTATACATAGGTTCCAGAATTCATTCCAGAATTCTGTCGCTGAGTTGTATAGCCAACTCCTAAAGTATACATCCAAATGCTATCATGTCATATATGGTTGGAAAGTTTATCGAATTTTCAACGAAATCTGTTCATACATATTTTTATTTTGACAGGGTTTAATAGATCAAAACCATCTCTGAAAAATATTGCACCGTGAGAACGAATTCATCACCTATATTTCTAATTCTAATTCATGTCCAATACTCCTATAGGTGTGTCACATTCATAAATAATTCCTAGAATTATGTTCTAAAGAACATATATTAATCTCAAATATAAATTTTATTTTGAATAATAGCAATAAAACAAGAATGATATGAAAAAATACACTAAAAAGAGAATTGTGTAGAGTGAAGAAGGACTTGCCTTAGTCCTTTAGGGTTTAAAATTTATGGAGGGATGGAAAGATGGTTTAAAATAGGTTAGGAGATGGTAGTTTTAAGAAGATAATGAAAGTAAGAAGGTTAAAGGTTATATATATATATATATATACACACACACACACACACACACACACACACCAAGTCCTTACTCTTTTATGCAAGATTTTTATGTAATAACCAATCACAACAAAACAAACCACAACCCCCTCACGGCCGGCCACAAGACTTTCAAGGAAAGCTTATGTCTTGAGTTGGTAAAGGGTATTAAGGCCATTTTCTAGGTTTAAGTTAAAGTAGGGTTCTAATTAACCAATTTAGCTTCAAATCTAATTTTATTTCTTCACACTAATCAAACCCAAAACTATGAATGAGAAAGAACAAAGCTTAACACTTCAAATAAGATAAAGATTTTCTTATAAATAATAAAATATTTCTCGTAAAAATATTTTCTCATAAATCATGTATTTTCTTATAAATAATAATAATAATAATAATAATAATAATAATAATAATAAAATTTAAAAGTAACTATGACACTCTACCCTCATTAGAAAATTTTTGTCCACGGAATTTAAATTATACTAATCAAATATATATAAAAAGGTAAATAGGCTTAAAACAAATCTTTAGTGCCAAATAGGTAGGGATACTGTTTCCGCATTTCTTCTTCTCGTTTCTAGGTAGATTCGCCTGGAGAATCTTTACTACACACCACTCGTACAAGCGATATGCTTTTGTTCTTGAGTATTTTCTTTTTTATCCAAGATTTCCACTGGTTGTTGTTCTATTTGGAGTATCGGGCCTACTTTTATCTTCGAATGGTCCAGTATATTATTTGGATCTGGTACATATCTTCAGAGTTATGATATATGAAATATATTATAAATTTCTTCTAGTGTTGGAGGTAAAGCCAATATGTATGATACATCTCCAATTCTTTCAATTATATCAAAGGGTCCAATGTACCTTGGGCTTAATTTTTCTCGAGTTCCAAATCTGATTGTTTTTCGAGATGACAAATTTTTTAAGAATACAAGATCACCAGGTTAAAATTATAAAGATCTTTTATGTTTTTCTGCCTACATCTTTTGTCTATTTTGAGCTGCCTGAATATGACTCCTTATGGATTTAATCTTGTCTATAGTTTGTATCACCATTTTTGGACCCAATAATTGGCGTTCAACTATGTCACTCCAACATATAGGAGATCGATACTTTCTTACATACAAAATTCAAAGGGTACCATTTCAATTATGGCATGATAACCATTGTTATAAGAGAATTCAAGTAGATGAAGATGATCATCCCATGATCCTCCAAAATCAAGAGTATAAGCTCTCAACATATCTTCCAGATTTTGAATAGTTCTTTCTGATTGGCCATCTGTTTAAGGGTGATATGCTGAGCTAAACTTTAAATGTGTACCCAGACTTTCTTGTAAGCTTTCCCAAAATTTTGAAGTAAATCAAGAGTCTTTGTCTGAAACTATGCTTGCAGGTACTCCATGATGACTAACAATTTGTCTCATATACATATCAACTAATATTTTGGTTGATTGACCCACTCGAAATGGTAGAAATCGAGTGGATTTTGTAAGTCTATCCACAATAACCCAAATAACATCGTTACCCTTCTGAGTCCTTGGAAGTTCTGATATAAAGTCCATAGTAATATGATCCCATTTCTATTCTGGTATTGATAAAGGCTAAAGAAGTCATGCAGTCCTCTGATGCTCTGCCTTTACTTGCTGACACACTAGAAATTTTGATACAAATCTTGCAATTTATTTTTTCATTCCATGCCACCAAAATTTTTGTTTGAGATCTTTATACATTTTTGTACTCCTTGGATGAATAGAATATTGAGAATTATGTGCCTCTTACATAATTTTTGTTCTTAGCTTTCCTTTTGGTACACATAATATGTCTTCAAACCTCAATGTTCCATCTGGATATTTACTTATCCCAGTCTGAAGTCTTGTTTCAGTCTTCTTCCATAATTCTTGTAATTTAACATCTTCTTGTTGCTTTGATCCTCTATACTAAGGATGACTGAACTTGTAAGTTGGCCCACGATCCTTTTACCATTGAATATATAATTTTAATTCCCATTTTTCTTAAATCATCAAGAATTTCTTTTGGTATGTTCATAAAGAATATTGTAGGTCTTCTACTTAAAGCATTTGCTACTTGTTTTCTTTGCCAGGATGATATTTTATTTCTATATCAAAGTCTTTAAGTACCTATAACCACCTTTTTTTTGTCTCCTATTCAACTATTTCTGGGTGAATATATATTTCAAACTTTTATGGTCATAATAGATTTGAACTCTTTCACCATATAGGTAGTGTTTCCTAATTTAAGCACAAATACTACAGCTGCAAGCTCTAGATCATGTGTTGGACAATTTCTTTCATGTTGCTTCAACTGACGAGAGACATATGCTATAACTCTTCCATGTTGCATTAGTACACAACTCAGGCCTTTACCAGAAGTATAGTTATAAATTTATAACCTCCAGATCTATTTGGTAATGCTAGAACATGTGATGTAATAAGTATTTCTTTCAATTCTTCAAATGCTGTCTGGCATTTGTATGTCCAAATAAATTTCTTACCCTTCCGTGTCAAACGGGTTATAGGTTCAGAAATCCTCGAAAATTTTTCTATAAAGCTTCTGTAATATCCCGCTAACCCGAGAAAGCTTCCCGTATAATTATTCTTGTCTCAAAGTTTGAAGTACTATCCGTAGATGTTCTTCATGTTCTTCCTCATTCTTGAAATATATCAAAATATTATTGATTAATACTATGACAAATTTGTCCAAGTATTGATAGAATAAACGATTCATAAGATCCCTAAAAATTACAGGAGCATTAGTTAATCTGAATGGCATAACTAAGAATTTGTAATGCTCATATCGGGTTCGAAAAATAGGTTTTGATACATCTTCTTTCTTTACTTTTACTTGATGATAACCCGACCTCTGATCAATTTTTAAAAATACTTATGCTCCTCCAAGTTGATCAAATAACTCATCAATTCTTGGTAATGGATATTTGTTCTTGATTTTTACCTCATTCAATGCTCTATAATCAATGACCAATTGTAATGTGTCATCTTTCTTCTTCACGAACAAGACTGGTGCTCCCCAAAGTGAAACACTTGGTTGAATATATATTTTAGTCAATAGTTCTTTTATTTGTTTAGTCAACTCTGTTAATTCTTCTTTATTCATAGGATATATTTTCTTTGCTACTGGTGCTACTCTAGGAACTAGATCTATAGTAAACTCTACTATTCTGTCTGGTGGTAATCCCGGCAATTCATCAAAAAATACATCCTTAAATTCAGATATTATCCTCAGGAATTCT
The DNA here is from genome assembly GCA_036927795.1 of Iris macrosiphon. Classification (NCBI taxonomy): domain Eukaryota; kingdom Viridiplantae; phylum Streptophyta; class Magnoliopsida; order Asparagales; family Iridaceae; genus Iris; species Iris macrosiphon. The sequence continues at coordinate 119,025,772 of JAYESA010000004.1, forward strand.
TCTTCTTTAATATTTTGGAATGCTCCTCGAATTGGCCATCTAATTTCTTCAATCTTCTCTGTTTGATCTTCCTTATGATCTCGAATAAATACACATATTTATCTTTCTGGAAGTTAAAATATAACCATTTCATGACCACAATCTATATTAGCTACTGCTAATGTCAACAAATCCATTCTGAAGACTATATCATAATTGATCATTGGAAAACTAAAAGTCTTACTCGAATTGATTCACCTCCAATTCTGATTGGACAAGCTTTACATATATGATTGGCTTCCATCAACCCATTTTTTGTTAAATTTTTTAGTTTCTTAGGTAATGGTTCAGTTTCAATCTCATGCAAACATATAAATGCAGCAGATATAGAGGAATGTGTAGCGCCTGAATCAAATAACTGTTGCTGGATAAGATGAAATTAATATAGTACATGTTACAACTTCTCCAGGTAATTCTACTTCATTAGTATCCATCAAGAATGCATGCCCATGGTTCTTCTTACTAGTATAAGTTTGTTGTGGTCTTTGTACTTGTTGGAATTATTTTATTTGATATGGTAACAGTGGCCTATATTGCCTTTCTATAGGTACCATAGTCTGCATCACTGGTGCTGTCTGCTGTATTGGCCTTGGTGCATTTAACATTAGCCTTGGTCAATTCCCTTGAACTATCTATCTCAGGTTAAAACTTGCATTCATAGGCCTTGGTACAAATTGTTGATATGGTGCCATAGGCCTTATCATAGACATCTGGGGACATTGAATAATTTGATGATCTGCTTCTCCACATCTTAAACACCATCCACTATATTTTTCCATTGATTCCTCAAATGGCCTGGCTTCCTACAGAAATTGCATATGGGTACATCTTTTGCTGTTTTTATCTGTAGTCGCTTGGCTTGACCTTGCGATTGGTTCTTTAAAGAAGATGATCATGGTTTAAAATTTCTCTTCTGACCTCCAACCTTTGTTACTTGCATATCCTTTTGTATCCTTTCATGATCTCGGGCAGCTTCAGTTATCTCATAATATGTTTGGCATCTATAAGGTGCAACATTGCCCTTAAGTTTTCTTTCTAACTCTTCTATGAACTTGGATACTTTAGCTTTTTCTGTAGCTACCATATAAGGAGCAAATCTACTTAGTCTGGTGAACTCCGCAGCATATTCATCCACTATATATTTATCCTATTTTAGCTGGATGAACCTCCTTTTTAGTTTCATTTGAGCCGACTCTAGAAAAATCTCTCTTCAAATTTACTTTTAAATTCTTCTCATGTTACCACTCTATCAGACTCCTCTCTGTACTCCATCAGCTTTCTGCTACATCTTCTAATTAGATTCTAACTATTGCTACCATATCTTCTGGTGCAATATTTGCTCCCTTAAGTAATCCTTCAATAGTCTTCAACCATTGCCCTGCTTCCAATGGGCTTTCAGTTCCATAGAAATTTTTTGGAATTAGTTTTCTAAAGTTGGCAATGGTTTAGGATTTTTGTTGGGGAGGTGCCCTAAGTTGTTCTAGTATAGCTGCTGAGGTAGCTTGTACAACATTATTATTTTGATGATTAATTTGTAAGAGTTAATAGAAATTTTGGAGTATATCTGCGGCACTTGTCTCATCTTGGTTTTCAAGAGGGGACTGAAATTCAGAATTACCCATTTTCTAAATAGAAAAAAAGAATGTATGTTTTTTAATAGACTAATCCAAGTAGTTATAATACCATTTTTTAAAATAAATAAAATTAAGAGAACAATTATATAAAAGTAGAACAAAATAAAATAAAGAAAATAATTATATTAAAGACATGCAAGTCCTCGATTCAAGGAAGGTGAACTAAATAAAATAATATGATACTGAAGATCAAGTACAATAAAATCTAAACCGAATAAACTCCAAGTATAATATATAATATGACTTTGAACTAACTTCTAAAGTAATCTTAATCAAGTGAAATAATTGTATCCAAACTATTTCCTAAGTCCTCACAATCATAATACAATTTTCTTTAAATGATGATGCAAAGTTAGAGAACATGTTTGGATCTCACATTCGAGCAGTGTCACGAGCACTATCTAGGTAATAATCTCGTTACCAGGGATTAGGTGGTGGTAGGTAGGCACTGTGCTTAGTAGTCCAGCCACTCCTCTTTGGGAGAAAAATTATAAACATCAATTAACCAGATTCAACTTTTTATCGAATTATGGTAAACATTTACAAATAACACGAGATATAGGTAGGTAGGTGATCTAAGCTTTCACCCACTCTCAGCGCAAGGCCTAGCGAAATAGATACATGTACTGATTAGTTTTGTTAATTATATTGCTAATATTTTATACGATGTATTCCAAACTATTCTCCCCTACCCAATGATCTATTCTACAATCACAATCAAACCAAAGTACATTATAATAATTAAATCTCTGTTTCCCGGCTCAAGTATACATCTTGATTTGTATTTCTGGAATACAAATATCACTTAGCAGAAATGCTTCCAACTATTGGAATAACATAAATTAATTCTTTATACGTGTTAATATCACGTAATACGATAATACAGCCAACATGATATTCCAGAACAAAGGAAACAAGATTTGATAATTAGATCGCTTATGTGTTTACATGTCCATATCCTTACGAGTCCAATACTTATAAAAGTATGTCTGTCTCTTAGTCAATATATAATTATCTAGGTTTAGGTTTTTGTATGATACGATAACGTTCAAGGTTCGGAATTAGGCTATCTTCCAAAATCCTTAAAATTTCGGACATAGTCTTCTTTGGATTCCGAGCTCCAAACACAGTAATATAATATGACCTGGAGCAACTCTTCGTAGAATTTTCATATCAAAGTCACTTCGGTGGAACAACTCTATACCGGTCACACGCAGTTAATGGGATAGATAGAAAATTTATAAAAGCATAAAACCAAGTTGCACAAAACATCTTGTTTGCACTTGGATGCATAGAGTACTGAGACCGATGTGCCTCCTGAAGAATCTTCTCGTGCAATCCTCCACTCGGCACACACAATCTGGTACTGTACCGCAATGATCCATCCTCTGCAATATTGAAGTCCTCTGCCAATCCCATCCGGACACGCGCTCTGATGCTCTTCAGAGACTCATCCTCGAACTGTGCAGCTCTGATCCTATCCATCAACTCTGACTGTACCTGAAGTCCCCACATCTGTGTCATGACTCCAGGAACTAGCACCTCAATATCCAAGCTATCAAGACCGGCCAATAAATATCTGTCCCTCGTCAAGTACATAGCTACTAGATACCTGCTCAAAGCATCATCGACTACATTGGCCTTCCCTGGATGGTACTACAAAAAAATGTCAAAGTCCTTTATCAACTCCAACCATCGTCGCTGCCTAATGTTAAGCTCTTTCTGTATAAACACATACTTTAAGCTCTTGTGGTCTATAAATATCTCCACACGCTCCCCATATAAGAAGTGTTTCCACAGCTTTAGAGCAAAGATGACTGCTGCCAACTCCAAGTCATTGATAGGGTAATTCTTCTCATGAGGGCATAATTGCCTGAAAGCATAGGCGATCACCTTTCCGTTCTTCTGCAACACACATCCCAAACCCTTACCCAAAGCATCATTGTATATAGAAAATTCTCCTATCTCCGATGGCAATGTCAACACTGGAGCTATAGTCAATCTCTTCTTCAGCTACTTAAAGGCGGCCTAACACTCCTCAGTCTAGATGAACTCCACGTCCTTCCTGGTTAGCCTAGTCATCGGCTCAGCAATCTTGGAGAAATTATGAACAAATCTTCGATAATAGCTTACAAATCCAAGAAAATTCCTGATCTCTACCACTGAACTCGGGGTAGACCATAACTCAACCGCTGATATCTTCTTTGGGTCTATTGAGATCCCGTCTCCAGTAACCACATACCCGAGGAATTCAACCTTATCAAGGAAGAACTCACACTTCAAAAGCTTGCCAAACAGATTCTCCTTCCTGAGGGTCTCGAGAACTATCCTCAGATGTTTATCATTCTCCTCCTGGGTCTTTAAATATATCAATATATTATCAATGAATACTATAAAAAACTGATCCAGGTACTGATGAAATACCTTATTCATCAGGTTCATGAATACCGTCGGGGCATTGGTCCACCCAAAAGGTATCACCAAGAACTTAAACTGCCCATACCGAGTCCTGAAAGCTGTCTTTGGAATGTCTTCCTTCTTCACTTTTACCTGGTGGTACCCCGAACTCAAGTCTATCTTGGAGAATACCTTTGCTCCGCTTAAATGATCAAATAGATCGTCAATCCATGACAATGGGTATTTATTCTTGATAATAAGGTTGTTAAGAGCCCTATAGTTGATACACATATGTACCGATCCATCCTTCTTCGGTACAAATAATACCGGAGCACCATACGGTGATAAACTAGAGCGGATAAAGCCCTTGTCCTATAATTTATCCACCTACTTATTCAACTCTTCCAGTTCACTATTGTTCATCCTATAGACGTGCAGTAATATTGGCTCTGTGCCTGGCACCAAATCTATAAAGAACTCTACATCTCTGTCTGGTGGCAACCCTAACAAATTCTCTGAAAAGACGTCTATATACTCTACAATCATTGGATATGGCGGCTCCTGCTCTTCCACCATAGCTCCACAGAAGTCTCTCTCGCTCTACTCCACTGCTCCTCTGACGAATTCAAACTTTGGTTCTCCTGGCGTCTGAAACAAAACTCTTCCTTAATAATCGATACTAGCATGGTGCCATGATAATCGATACTAGCATGGTGCCTACTCAACCAATCCATCTCGAGTACTATATTGTAGCTCAAAGTGGTATTTGAGTAGACACGCGCTCAACTCTCAGCCTCCCAAAGAAACTCTCCGATCCTTACAAACATCACTGACCAGGATAATGCCACCCCCGGTCATGATCTTGCAAGTCCTCGCTAACGGTTTAGCCTTAAGATGATGCTTCAAAGCAAAAGATACAGATATAAAGCTATGTGAAGCACCAGAATCAAATAAAGCATGAGCAGAAAAAGAATCAAGATGGATTGAACTTGAGATGACATGGTCAAGACGAAAGCTTGCCCCTGCTGTGCACCTCTCTTCTGCTGCTGGTGCTGTGCGAACCTCTGTAGCTGCGTCAGCAACAGAAGTCCTCTCTGCTGTCTTGTTGGTGGTCTCGCGGGTGCTCTCTATGTTTGGGCACCGCCCTAAGCAGGACGAGCTGGAGCCCTTGGACAAGCCCTCGACTAGTGGTCTCCTGATCCGCTGAATAAATACTTGCCCAATCTCATCCTACACGCATCCCATCAATGTCCCGGCTTCTTGCAGAAAGGGCAAGAAATAGCCGGTTGAGCAGGCCTCTGAATCTGGTGCGCCCGCTGTACTGGCGCTCTAGCTGGTGCGGGGAACTGCTACCTCGGCTGCTGGAAGTGTCTATGATGCTGCTGCTGAAAGTGAGGCCGCTTTGCTGGGCCCGGCACTACTACTAACTCCTGAAGGATCCCTCATCCTCTTAGAGCCAAGCTCCAAATCATCCTCCGCTTGCTGTGCCTGCGCCATGATCTCCTCAAATGTATTGGTGCGATATCCACTAGAATGGGATTTGATCTCCCTGTTCAGATCCTTTTTGAACTTTCGGGCCTTTCCTCGAAGATTCTGTCCCTCCACAAAGCAACCCAATCTGTAGTACTCTACTACGTACTCGTCTACCGTTATGCTGCCCTGGATGAGGTATTGAAACTGGCTCTCTAAAGAAGTCAAAGCCACGTCTGGAAAGAATTTTTCCTTGAAAAGCTGTTTAAATCTTTCCAAGTAAGTCCAGGTGCGGAGATCCTCAGGTCTATCGTGAACCATGTAAAATTAATGTCATACATCATGCTCCCTGCTGCCTCCACCTGTAGTCTCTCTAGAATCTGTGCCAGTCGTAGGTTCCTCTCTATGTCTTTGATCTAGTCATCCGCATAAATAATCCCCTCAATGCCCTTAAAGTCCTTAGGCCCCATCCTCTTAAAATTAATGATAGTCCCTGGCCTCGGCTGCTGCTGGGCGGGGTGAGGTGGAGCTACCTGCGGCTGGACCAAGGCAACTCTCTCTACTACGGCGAGTGCAAGATGGTGGGCATTCTCAATTCCCTGCCTCATGACCTCAGACTAGCACTGTTGGGCCTCTGCCTGGGCCCTCTATGTATCTATTATCTGCTGAAAGAGCGTAAACACCTGCGTTGAATCAACTGCTGGTGGAGGTGGTGGAGGCTCCTCTGATACTGTAGGCATAGTCCTCTGGAGGTGGAGCACCCCCGAAAGCTGCTGTAGTAACGCCCACTTGGACCGGTGAAGCGGCCCTCTGAGTTAGAGCTGATGGAGTAGTGTCTGCTAGTGCTCTTCTCTGAGGCGACGAAGTGACCGACCTTGCTTACACTGTGCCTGAGCACTGGGATTACGTCTTCGGCGACATCTTGAAGATAGATTGAACAAAGGAATCAATATTAAGTAAGATACGATATCATCAAAGAAGGATATAATTATTCAAGTAAAGAAATCATTCAAATTGATAAGGATAGCAAAACAAATATTTTGGAAATATTTTCTTGTTGTGATTTATTATACTCTCAGCCTATATCCTATATCCTAAAGTAGGCTCGTAGCAGTACTCTAAGTCTGAGCACCACTACGAAATTGCATTAATTACGATCTCTCAACCTGCATGGACCACAAATAAAAATGTGTCACGATCCGCACCCAGAATGAGAGTACGAGTACGTGAACTACGCCCAGCCTACGTCATAGAACGACGTAGAACATTGTCTAGGTCAACAATACTATCTAAATATCTCATACAATATTATAAGGTACCTGTCATGCTATCTCAACTCCAAATGGAGGAACAATATGGTATATGATAATAAAACCAATACTCAATCATAATATCAAACTAGGGAAGAAATAACACAATATAGAATAAAGAAAAGAAATACAAGAGTCACAAATACATCCACAAGTCCACACTATAAGTCTAGGCATATGCAACTCCCAAAATAATATATACACATGCTATAAGTCTAAATAAGGCTAATACAATGTCCAAAATATAAGTCTAAGCCTCCTCGGTCACTGGCACTAAGTTCTCCTGCTCTAGGGAAGTATCCTCTATTGGCTCGCCGTCATGCGCCCGTAGTAAGTGGAACACTGCTCCTCAAGCCAATCATCTAAAAAATATATCCAATCAGGATTGGAGCGAAGTACAAAACTCTAAAAGCAGTTCCAAATATATGGTAGAGCATATATGGCATGTAATTAAAAATAATACAAGATAAATAACAATAAAAAATAAAATGAACTAAAGTAAACAAATAATATACTAGAAAGGAAGAACATGCAATAAAAAATAACTACAAGTAATGGAAATAGATAAACTAGTTAATGTGCCTTAGAGTACAAGTTCGTTATGTGATCGGTTTGGGTTGAACACGAATATAATATGGTAACTCGATTACACGTATGATATGTAATCGATATATACACGAATACACTTGGGCTTGATCACATAACCAACTCCTACTCCCCCTTTCCCAATCAATACTCATGGATCCAATCATGACACGCTATGAACACAAATATAAGCACACTGAACACGAGCAGTGTGTGAACATGAAGTATATGATAATCAATATCCGATACACACGATAAAATATATGTAAAAAAGTACCCGTTGAATACGATAGGGGATAACATCCCATGAGAGGATCCATTTAGTACCAGTCCGTGTAGACACTATGTCAGAATCAAGTAAACAGTTCTAGAATATGTAATATATACACTATTATGACTGAAAAATAATAGAGAGATGTACTCGCCTCTGGTCCTGGTATCTCTCGATGCCCAAGCTGGTGTCACACAATCCTATTTAGGAAATATTATGTCAATTGGTGTAATGAATGATAATTGAGTTAAACAATGCACTAATATGCTTTCTACGTTAATTTCTAAGTCATACTAGCTAAACTAAGTCATTCACAAGTTTCTAGCTCCATACTAAGTTAATTAGACTCATATGAGCTATTAACTAGCAATTACAAGTCAATATTAGCTATATTAGTTAATAACACTAATATCTAGATAATAAGATACTCTACGTATATATATATACTAACCTAACTAACTTAACTAACCCTCTAATACTCACAACTAATATCTAACTTAACTATCTAATACACTAACTATTAGCAAACATCTAACTTAGCTAATGTACCCCACTGCTCGAACTCTCCCTTACCCTGATACTCAGTATCAGAGTTGCTGATACTTTCTCAGTTCACAACTGAACACTCCCCCTAACTTCCTACTGACCTTACCTTCAGGTAACTCCCCCTAGCTTGATGCATACTGCTATGGTCTTCACCCCCTTAATACATATACATGTGTTTTAGACTTGCATCAGTTAAAACCCAACTTACCTCATTAATCGACTGATACCTACTGCTGGTCTAAAATGTTGCCTGCAACTTAATGTTACTGCTGACTTAAACTCAGATCTCCCCATGCCACTGAATACTTCCTTGCCATGATTACACACACACACATACACACACACACACACACACACACACATACAATAATTATTCACATCAGCGCAATCCCCTTTTCTGGCACATGCCTGACCTCCTATAGAGCCTAACATTCCTCCCTTAATACATATGCTATAGCTCCTATATCTCACTTTTACTTGCATCATCATAATACACAAACACACAGTGTATACTCACTGATATATGTATCAGTGTATACATACTAACACAATACCGATGTTCGACTGATGACTGCCATCTCTCCAACCTGTGTATTATCACCCAGACAAAGGTTTTACTGCCTCAACATCCAGTGTGCTGTGCACCCTTCCATTATGAGTATATCAATCACTAATACTCCAATCAATCTTCACATACAACCACTTGCTAGAACAACACATAATGAGTACAGTCGCTATCCACTTCCCCCTTAACTTGCTGTTACTGATACTCTAATCCCCCAAATTCTCAGAAACACCACTATCGAATAGGTCCCTCACTGAACACATCCACCTAGCACCACTGCCCACATATACAACACACATACAGACACAAACTTCCACTCCTACACATACTAATGAGACACACAGCACACAAGTACAACTGATACTAATCAAGTATCACTGAACCTTCTGTCAACTGAGCACACTGATCTTGTTGTATCAGTTCATCCATCAGTAGTATCCACACAGCCTACATACACCCACATATACAAATACATAAATATATATAACACACATATATTCTAGAATGTTAAAACAAACACTTAACGTACAATAAGGTGATACACTATGCTACATACCCGAAAGATTGCCAAAACCTATAATTCATTACAAATACTAATGATACTCCTCAATATCATCATTAGACAACTAAAGGAACTTGCTACAAAAGAAATTGAAAGAAATTAACACAAATCATCCAAAATGAGCCCCGTATCATAAATTATCATAACATATCGCGATACGGCCTACTCGTATCCAATTGTGGACACGTAGCTAGTCTCCCCACCCGATCTAAGTCTATTTAGACTAATTTGGCATAACGACAAACACTTGGTGCACCAATCTCGAAATTTCCCTAAATTGGACATAAAAACCTATATAGAAGTCACAATAAGGGTCAATTAGGCCTAGAAATTCTTCCTATGGGTAGCCCTAAGCCATTGGATGGTTCATAATGGTCAAATACATGAATTATAGTCTAGAATGATGGAGAATTTTAGAAGTATACCTTTTGAGAGATGGATTCCCAATGAATTGCTCATTTGAAAATAATTCAGACACGATCTCCTTGCCACAAGCTCCACTTCCATGTGATCCTTACAAATTCAAGCTCCAATGCTTCTCAATTGCTGGAATGAGAGAGAATAAGAGAAATTAGGAGGGATGAAGTGAATTGAGGATCTAGGAATTTGAGGATCTAGAAATGAGTAAAAATGAAGATGATAGAGTAAGAGTAGCCCCTCTATAGTGGTCGGCCCCTTTTTTTCCCTCTCCAAGTCACCATCAAATGTCTAAGTTGCCCCTACATGAAGATTTTTGGAAAATAATTAAGGATGGCTTTGGAAAGTTTCTACACTAATGCAAATTAATCTAATCCTCCTAATTAATTAGAGGGAATGGGTTAAATGGATCTAGTCTATATTGGGCTTAATTTGGTTCACTAGTGTCAAGTCTATTTAATAGGCTACCCTACTACAATAAATAATACAAAGCACCAAATAATTATATAGCATACTAATAAATATTTAATTCCTAAAAATAAAATAACTATGCCAAATTACTAAGTTACCCCTATTTGGAAAAGTGGGGGTGACAAATAATGGAGGTTGTCAATCTCCCGCAAGTTTTTGACCAAACAGCCAGGCTGATACCTCTCACCACATCACGAGGGGAGGTCATGTGGGTTCATCCAGATCTTGTGCCAGACTTGATGCAGCAGGCGACACCCTCCGCTACCAAGTCTAAAGGCAAGAAATCCAAGTCCTGCTACATGGTTTCTCTTCATTCCGAAGAAGCTATAGCAGGAACAATGAGGTCAGTCCTGGCATACCAACGCGAGTACGATACCCCTGACGAGGGTGCGCTCCCAATCGCCGTAGCTACAACACCCGATCCAGGTCTATCCTAGCCTCCGGCAGCGGACAAGTCCAAGAAGAAAGAAACTCGCTTCGACAAACTGCTGCTCAAAGATACAGCTCAGGGGCTGGAGAAGCCCTACAAATTCGATATCTTGACACAGCTGGCCAATACTCTAAAAAAATTATCGCTATTCGAGCTTCTCCGACTCTCCAAAGATACTCGGATTGCTCTGATTGAGGGATTACAAAATGATGACACCTACCTGGCATAGGTCAAGCTACTAATTAAGAATCTTACCGTATGTCCCCACTGCAATAATGTGATGGAGGTGATACCCATATCATATTCTTGCAATAAGACATGTTGCTGAAGAATAATCGGCACATACGTCCTTTGTATTATATGGGGTACATTGATGCCATCAAGGTAGATCGGATGCACATCGACCCTGGTTCGTCAATTAATATCAACTCGCAGAGTCTGCTTCAGACCTTGGGCATCCCGATGCATCGCCTGGCAGCAACCAATACTGCCATCAGTGGCTTCAACATAGGAAGAATCTACCCTCTGGGCAAGATTTTCTTGAAATGTCAGATCGGCGATTTGAAAAAAGAGGTCCCCTGCTATGTCATAGACGTAGATGTATCCTACAATGTCCTGTTGGGACGCCCGTGGATACACCAGTACATGTTCGTATCGTCAATCTTGTACCGGTGCTTGAAGTATGTGGACGATCATGGCGTCATCAAGACATAATTTGACAGTGTGGATCAATTCAAATGGGTTGAGGCCTATTACCTTGACTAGATTCTCTACAAGCAAGTCCACCAAGATGAATGTGGCAATGATGTCAATGATGAGGCAGAGACTGGAACAACATCGGACGAGTCCTTGAGAGTCTATCTCAAAGTAAGCGCTCCCGATATGGTCCCTCCCCCATAGTGAAACTGCACAGGAAAGCACCTGAACCTCTAGTCGTTCGCCTTCATAGACCGAGTTGACCGCTGAAGGAAGATCCGGGACCTGCTACAACTTTCGAACCTCTAGTGGTAAAGCTGCGCAGGAGGCCTCTGAAGCCGTCGCTCGTACTAGGGTAGATCTCGGGAAGGACGAACTAGAGGAGTACGTAGTCGCTCATGCTAACGTCCCTTCTCTTGATGATGTAATTCCTGAGGATAATATACCTTATTTTATGAATAAAGGGCTATCTTTGAACAACTCGGATATTGAACATCTCAGCATATTATATTCCAGGGATCACGGTCTAGGCTTGCACCTGCATACACAGGTGACTTTCACATATGTAGTGAACTGAGTTCTCCCTAGTCAAAACTCCTACTTCATAGTTCCAGCAAGGAAGAGGAGAGACAAACTCATCATCTTCGGCAGAGTGGAAAGTACCCAATCCTCCGTCCCAGAGGAACCGGAGCCAGAACTCGATACCGGCAGAATAATACTTCACCAGTACAGTTCTCAAACCAAGCACCTCATCCAGAAGATATGATACGATCTGAAAGCCGCTGGGGGCTTGAACTACGGCAAAGGCCGACGACTGTCTCTACATTGGCAAGCTCCTACAGGCAAGTTCGAGGATTACTACCATAAGACCAAGCATGACTTAGGGTACATCATGCCTCCCACGGACCCCAAAGGCTCGGATGAAGAAGACGAGTTACACTCTCACTCTTTAGAATCTTCCACTTGGGACTTCAATATTAGTATCGGGGAGATACTCAAACAAATATTGTCTGCCAACATGGTGTCAGCTGAACCTGAGGAAGATGACAAGGATCCACCTCAACTCTTTGAAGTAGAACCGTGGGCCCAATGCCTAGACGCACAATGAGAGATGCGGTTCGAACAACGGGAACCTCCCACTGAAGACGAAGTCATACAAATCTATCTGGACGATGAATCCTCTACTAAACCTATCTTTATCAGCAAAAGTCTGTCTGATAAGGATCAAAAATCCCTACTACAGCTCGTTAAGGAATACATTAATGTCTTTGCATGGAGTTACGAAGACATGCCGGGGCTGAACCCCAGGATTATGGTCCACAAGCTCAACATCTTGCCGAATGCTAAGTCGGTCAAGCAACAGCAACGACAGTTCCGATAAAACATCATGAACGCCATCGAAGTTGAAGTCAACAAACTAATATCTAGTGGCTTCATCCTTGAGGAACAACATCCGGATTGGGTAGCGAACATCGTGCCCATCGTAAAAAAGAACGAAAAGATCCCGATCTATATTGACTTTCGTGATCTAAACATGGCATACCCTAAGGACAAATTTTCTATTTCGATCACAGACATAATGATCGACAATACTTGTAGCTTCGAGCGCATGTCCTTTATGGACATATTCTCAGGCTATAATCAAATCAAAATATTTTCCAACGATGAGAAACATACGTCGTTCTGGATACCGATAGGAGTGTACTGCTACACAGTCATGCCCTTCGGTGTGAAGAATGCAGGTGCTACATACCAGCGAGCTATGAGCACCATCTTTCGTGAATATTTGCTCGAGAGAGTGGAGTGTTATGTTGATAACATCGCTTTCAAGAGTCATTCTAAAGATTTTCACCTACGGGACTAGAAGACTGTATTCGACCTCATGCGTGTGCACCAGCTCAAGATGAATCCTACCAAATCATTCCTGGGAGTCTCCAGTGACAAATTTATGGGTTTTGTCATAACTTTGAAGGGTATCCACGTAGACCCTGACAAGACTAAAGAAATTATTAAGATGCACCCGTCGAAGAACCTCAGAGAACTTCGTGGCCTTCAAGGAAGACTGTCATACATCTGGAGGTTCATATCAAACATCTCTAGACGTTGTCAGCCATTCACTCAGCTTATGAAGAAGGGAGTCTCCTTTATCTGGAATGAAAAATGCCAGCGCATCTTCGATGATATCAAGGAGTATCTCATGAACTCACCAGTATTGGTGGCCCCCGGTATGGGAAGACCCTTTTTCTATATGTACTGGCAATGGATCACTCCCTCGAAACTCTACTAGTCCAGAAAAGTGATGCAGATCACGAACAAGCCATCTACTACCTTAGCAGAATGATGACCGGCACAGAGCACAGGTATAACCCTATTGAGAAGGAGTGCCTCGCTCGTCTTCGCCATTCAGAAGACCCGATATTACGTGGCTAGACAAATCATTCATGTGATCTCGCGAGTTATTACTCTTAGGGTCCTTATGACTAAACCCGGAGCACTCAACTCTCGCCTAGCCACATGGGCAATACTGCTATCGTCGTACGACATAGTATTTGTCCCACAAAAGGCGGTCAAAGGCCAAGTATTAACATATTTTCTGGCAGCCCACCCTGTACCAAAAATCTCAAAAATCTACGAGAAGATCCGAAATAAAGTAGCGAACTAAAATTTAACCATAAGTGCAGAAGCCGTTTGGCAAATATTCTTCAACGGTGCTTCAAGAACAGGGCCCAAAGATAATATTGTCACTGGCGTCGGGATAGTATTAATTTTCCCACATCATAAACCTTGCTTACTCCCTCATAGAGCCATGCTCCAATAATATGACAGAGTACAACACCCTCGTCACTAGACTGCAAAATATCGAGGCTGCGCCCTGGCAGGCCTTGCTGCCTCCCTGGTAGTCTCAGTCAAAACCCATCAGCTGATCATAGTGGTCGGTCAAGAGCTGGTCTGCCCAAAAAATTATCTATGTCTGTTCCCGAGCTACTCCGTAGAGACAAACACCGACTCCCAAGACTGGAGACTCCCATTTATCGACTATATAGTCTATAAAATTCTTCTAAAGAACCCAAAGGAAGCCACTTCTATCAAAAGAAGTTTCCTCCGATTATATTATTATACGGCTACCAAAATACTGTATCGACGTTCCTACGACGGTCTTCTGCTATGATGTCTATCAAATTCAGAAGTGAAGTAGGCTCTCTGTGAGGATCATGATGGGGTTTGCAATGCCCATCATCCCGGACCCAAGCTACATGATCGTCTCCGAAGAATGGGTTACTATTGGCCGACAATGGCAGCGGATGCTATTGACTAAGTGAGAAAGTGCCAAGAGTGCCGAATTCACACAGAATTTATCTACCAGCCCTCAGAATTTCTACACCGAACTGTGGCATCTTGGTCATTTAAAGCGTGGGGAATGGACATTATCGGGCTAATTAGTCTACTTTCTTCTAAGGGACATCGATGCATCTTGGCTATCACCGACTACTTCTCCAAATGGGCAGAAGCTGTTCCACTCGCTGAAGTCAAGACCTCAAACGTGATCAGCTTTTCTAAGCATCACATCATATACCGCTTCGTCTTTCCATGGAGGATCATCCACGACAATGGTCTACAGTTTGCAAGTCATGATTTTATTGGTTTTGTGACAAAAATTGAATCTAGAATGTAGCCTCGACTGTCTACAACCCAGCAACAAATGGTCTGGCATAAGCATTCAACAAGACAATTTTGAAGCTATTCAAGAAGTTCATATCATCCAATAAGCGCGACTGGAATAAGAAGTTGGGTGAATGTCTCTGGGCCTATCACACAACGGTTCGGACACCTACTGGCAGTATGTCATTATTCTTATTCTACGGGAGCGAAGCGGTCCTTCCGCTCAATATCAAAATTTCTTCGCTCCGAATGGCCCTCTCCAACCAGTTAATCATTGACGATAATTACTACCGACGGCTAGAAGAGTTAGAAGCGCTCAACGAAAAATATCTCTTGTCTCAACAGCACATTGAGATGTACCAAGCACGCCTCTCAGGAGCCTTCAATAAACGGGTCAAGAAGAGGACTTACCAAGTAGGTGACCTCATCTTGGCAGTAAGAATATCGATGGTTATGACCCATAAAATAGATGGTAAATTCTAACATAAATGGGAGGGACCATTCATTGTGGAGACCGTGTTCTCCAACAGTGCCTATCGGCTCACAAAATCCAATGGCAACTTACTCATGATGTTTACCAACGGCAAGTTCCTCAAAATATACTACGTCTAAGCTAGACTTGTACTCCCTTTACTATCACCTGGACAATCAAAATATACAGTTTATGTTCCTCTTTGTTCATCCCAAGCAAGTATGTAAGCACAATATGCACTTCACTTCCATAAAATTTGGACGAAAGTCATTGTCTGTATTCAGGAATCCTGAATACGAACAGACAGTAGATCCTCAAAAGCTCCCCATTGGAGCAATTCTCAGGTCTATCCCACTCTCAGGTAGACCACTTATAAATAGTTCTCTTGGACGTTAGTTCACGTCCACATCACCTTAGAACTATTGTCCTAACTGTTATCCTCAACAGGGTTTGCCATATCTATATTACCTCTGAGCAAACCTCTATATATGACTAGGGTTTGCCATGTCCATATTACCTCTGAGAAAACCTCTCTGTATGACCATTGATTGTCACGTCCATATTATCTCTGATATCAGTCTTTATCTAAACTTATAACCCGTACTTAACTCTAAGTACGTCAGCGGTGTTAAGTCCACAAAACCTTCCACATCCATATCACCTCTAGCAAAGCTTATCTTAAACTTATTACTTGCACTTAGGTGTACAAGAGGTAATGAGTCCACAAAACCTATCACGTCCATATCACCTCTGATAGGGTTTCATTTTGAACTTATTACTTGTACTCCAGTGGGTAAGAAGTAATATGTCCACCAGAGATCCACCAGTAGGATATCCTCAACAAAAGCAAACCGTTTACGTCCATATTAACTCTGAACTATGAGCTGCCCATGTTCCCCATCTAAAGAAAATAGTCATGTCCAGATTACCTTTGGTTCTTTTCCTTTTCCTTCAACAAAAATACCAGGATCATACCCAACCTCTCGGTACGACTATCAATTAGCTCACGTCCGTGTTACCTCTGAGCTATCATCCTCACATCCTCTTTAGTAGAGTTTGCCATATCCTTCTTACCTCTGAGCAAACCTTCCTACTTGACTATCGATTATTAAGTTCATATTACCTCTGATATCGGTCATCATCTAAACTTATCACTCGTATGAAGCTCTAAGTACGCCAACGGTGTTAAGTCCATAAAACCTGCCACATCCATATTACCTCTGGCAGGGCTTTTCTCAAACATATTACTTGCACTCATGTGTGCAATAAATAATGGGTCCGTAAAATCTATCACGTCCATATTACCTCTGATAGGGTTTTTCTCTCCGAACTTATTACTTGCACCCAAGTGCGCAAAAAGTAATAGGTCCACCAAAGCCCCAGTGGGACGTCCTTAACAAACTATGGTATTGTGCTACATCCATATTACCTCTAGTACAATATCCAAAGTCCACAACATGAAATAAGACAAATACAAAGAGAGAATTCTGAAAAAGGAGAGACTTTATAGATTAATATTCAAGATCATGAGTACATATGATGGAAATCTATTTTTTTATTAGTATTCAAGGTCATGAGTATATATGATAAAAACTTATTTTTAAGGGTTTTCATAAAAGTCTCGCTGACACGAACCTTTTTATTAGAAGTGCCCCTTTGTGCTGTTGTGGCTACCAACACAAGTAGAGCCAACATCAGAGCTCAATGCTGTTTGGATCGTCACTCCATAATGCAAACCTCAGTATATAAAAAAATCTATACTGATGGATAGCAAGGCAGAAGTAGAAGCAGGCGTTCTACAACCATGTGAAAAGACCGAAGACAAAAATTCTGTCATCGACGCCGCAGGCCCCCGGTCGATAGTAAGCCGCATAAAGGGAAGAAACGCAGCTAGCATGCTGCATAAACAGGGACAACTTAACGTAAGATGCAGGATGTTCACTCTCATCTCCTGGATCAGTTCTTGGCAAAAAACTGTCATGTAAGGTTGGCATTCTCTTCGAATGACTGGTTCTATGATATCCTTCCATGTTCCATCATGGGCACCGCGAAGGGAAGTAAAACCTGTATAAAGAAAATACATATTAGTCTCAACGAAGATTGTAAAAGTGTACAAAGGCCGCATGCTGCTTCCTGGACATAGCTACATGCAGGAGGGGACATCTCGAGTTAGCTAACTATAAACGCATGAGAAAGAGGAGGTCTCATCCATGCGGCTAACCTACAAATAGGCTCTACGTGCATTTTGCATATAAGTTCCCATCGATTCGGCCCAGCCACATATAGGCTCTGCGAGCATGATTGTAGATGATTCCTCATCATGCGACCAAGCTACAGATAGTGTAAACCCCCACACCCGAAATTAGGCCTACTTGGCTTAGATAGTAAAATTAGGGCTAGTTTGAACCCAGTTAGAAATAGAACACGACATTTGATTTAACTGTACAATATTTTATATAGCTTAGCGCACCCTACCGTTGCTTCGATAATTGGAGCACCTCACTAGCCATTGCCTTTCTACAAATTTCACACTCTTGTCCTAGACCTGCCCGCCTTCTATTCTGATCTTTGTGTAACTTATAATTATACTTTCTTGTGCTATATTTTAGTCGCACAATAGACGTCGCGGACATTATTATTTAATTCTAAATAAATCCTGACCTTGTACCCTTGTGTGTTCCAATTAAAATTGGGAACACAATCTTGACCGTTTTGTACAACCCAAATTTTATTAATATTTTACACTGTTCCCTCTATGTCCCTGACACTTGTGTCCCACCTAATTTTAATCTTATGTACTTCTAATTAATTCCAGAATACCATGCGCGGTATTTTAATTAATTAAAATCCAATTTCCATCTTTGTGCAATTTTTCCAATTGTTGGGCGCTTTTATGCAAAAATGTATCGAGGTGTCCCCACCATTGGACAATATATGAAGAAATCTAACTTTGCTCTTCATAGGAATTTTTTTATAATTTTTTGGGATGTGCAACGCGCACATCATCCCCCATTTAAATTCTATCCTTGCATTTAATTAATACAAATTCTAGCCCTCCCAACATCTCCAAGTGAGCCCAAGGCCCAACCCAAGGGGTGTTGACCAAGCCCTAATCCTAGTTCAACCCCCAAACCTAAAAAAAAATCCCACATATATAAATGCAACTTTCCTCCTTCTTCTTTATTTTCTAAAACCAAAACCTAATTTTACATCTAGCCGACTCCATGTCACCCCAACCCACTACCCATCTTCTTCTCCGACCAACTGACCGGAGATCTCGTCGGAGCTCAGTCCGCCCTGGCCGACCACCTTGCCTCTCTATCCCTCTCTTTTTCCTCCGCCGCGGCTGCACACACCATCAGCCGCCATGACCCCGTTCCCGCTGTACCCCGCTGAACCCCGCCGGCCTCGACCCTCCCTGACCTCTCCTCCCATCCTGTCGACCTCCCCCCTCCGTTCTCCCCCGACCCCCCAAGCCCACAGGAGCACAATCCCAACTCCGGCCACCACACCCGCAGTTACCCAAGCCACCACCATCACCATCAATACGACCTCCCTCCGACTGCAACCTGCTGCTATAGCCACCCTTCACCACCACCACTCCTTCTCATCCATCCCCTACCAACAACCCCTGGTCAGCCTCCCCTTCCACCTGGCCGGAGCAACACCGAGTCCTCTTCCCTGTCCCCCCTTCCCGAGCTCCTCCTTGACCACGGCCTCCTTCTTGGCCGGACCCCCCTAGCCGGACATCTTCACCACTCTACCACAATTATCATCTCCAATATCATCACCATTACCACCATTATAATCACCATCATCATCACTAATACCTTAACCCTAATCCTCCACATCATCGTCCTCGCCACCACCATCTTACACATCATCACCACCTCCATTACCTTCATCATCATCATCGCCATTGTCGTCATTGTTATCACCTTAACCACCCTCGTCATCATCATCATCCTCGTCATTATCGTCGCCAATAACGTCATCATCATCATCCTAGTCATCATCATCCACGTTATCATCCTCGCCATCATCATCGCCATCATCGTTATCATCATCATCTCACCTTAATCATCAACAACACCCATCATCAACATATCACCCTCGTCCTCGTGTTTATCATAGACCCAGCACCCTTGCCAGACAACCGTAGCAGACACCCCGATTCCCGTACCTGTACACGTTGACCCCGAGGACCATTGGAACGTTTTGCACGACTTTTGGAGCAGGTTTTTGGTGCTACGCAGCTCTCTTGCCAGGCAAGTATACCTTGCCTTGTTGTACTATTTAAATTCTATATTATTAGCTACATGTTTATTATTTTAAACTGTACGCGTCCGAGAGAGACTCGGATGCAGTCAACAAAGGTGTTGACGTTAGAACTTGTGTCTGAACTAGTGTCTAGTGTTCCCACCTAAAGTTGTAGAGTTATTGGTATGACTATCCAGGCCTTGACACGTATCATTATACGTCACAGAGTGAGTTCATGTAGGGACACGTGCCTCATTCTTGAATGGCCATCGATATGAGCAGTACGTATGACGGTATTTAGCTTAGTTGTTCATTTCTTTAGAGACTTGCATTAGATTATGAGATGTCCACGTCGTGTTCGCGACTTGTACATTGACATTGGGCGAGGAAAAAAATTAGTAGGCGTATGGGACATACAATTTGGTTGCCGTAGTTTCAGAGTAAACTGTGGGGCCATGAGCCTCAGTGTTGCCCGGGTATGGAATCAGTGTTGCCCGGTTATGGGAGTATATGCTTGTCGATACATCCGGCAGAGGTTACTAGCTGCGCGCTATCATGATCGGTGATATAGTCAGCATATACATCTGGCATCCAATTTACAGCTAATGCCAGATACTTAGCCTCTGGCTTGACGCTACGCTTTATACTTTTCACCTACCCATATGTACCAAGGTTGTCTTCAAAGTGTATTTCACTTAGCTGGTTAGGACACCCTTGAGTTTTCACAGTATTTACTTTATGGCATGCTTTTATGTATCTTGTTACGTCCCTCTGAGGACCTGGCCCTTTCCAAGTGTATTGTTCATGAGTATTCGCAGGAGCGTAGATCCGGACTTGCTACGTATATTGTGATGAGGTCTTCTCTCCGAGCCC
This sequence comes from Iris macrosiphon, assembly GCA_036927795.1. Taxonomy (NCBI): domain Eukaryota; kingdom Viridiplantae; phylum Streptophyta; class Magnoliopsida; order Asparagales; family Iridaceae; genus Iris; species Iris macrosiphon. Next base: position 119,046,430 of record JAYESA010000004.1, read on the forward strand.
GTGAGTGTTAGTTGATATTCCTATATTGCAATTATCTTGTTTATATTATATTCTGGTTCGGTAGTGGATTTGTTTCCATCCGACTACCATCATTAGATACTTTATATTGAGATCTAGATACGTAGCTATTGGTTATCCATTTATATATGATTTCTATGGATGAGATTTAGTTATGCCCTGTGATATATACGTTTACCACTTATGAATTATTATTCATATTACAGCATACATGTGTTATGGTTTACATATATTGGAGTGCCATATTCATACGGCTGGCTTGCTTACGTGTCCTAGTCCTACGTATTTTGGGACTAGAGCATGATAGATAGGCTCTGTGTGCATGCTGTAGATAAGTTCAGATCCATATAACCAAGCCACATATAGGCTTTGTGCGCATGTTACAGATGGTTGACAATCCATGTGACAAAATTTTATAGGGGGCTATGCGTATTCTAGATAATTTCTCATCTATGTTGCGAGGTCGTGTACTTGTGTCTCTGTGTCCCTGCCACCATGACACACCCCTACCTCCAAAAAGAACATCAATATCAGGGGACCACGGGTCGACGCCGCTCTTGACAAACCCTTAGTTCAGATAGATAGCAGCCATCGACATCTTCTTTCACAAAATAGGGGGAAGACAAGATACAAAAGTCCTCTCTTCTCCCTAGCCCGCCTATTTATAGGCTCCTAAGGCGCATGAGAAGATCGAGGTGATGAACCAGATAGCTATGAGTATGAACCAGATGCCTCGATTTACATGATTCATATTTATCTTCTCAAAAACTGCCATTGACTCAGAGTCCCAAGAAATCCACTCAATGACCGAGCTGAATCCTGCATTAAATAGAGATTTGACAGCCTGTCAAAGACTCTTACATGCGGCCCGCCATCCATGAGGCCCAAGATTCTTTCCTCCATGCTTTCTATTCAAAGTATTCCAAACTTATCAATTTAAAAACTTTGAAGGGGACCTTGTAGAAGCATAAAAAATCTGGATCCATGCGTCCAATAACCATGCGCCCCAAGATCGACTTAAAAGAAATCAGGACGCAGAATGACCATGCGGTCAAGAAGAAGCAACAAGAAGCTCTTGTCAGACTAATAATGACTCCTAATAGGCGTGTAGCGCCACGTGTACAATATGACAACGTCTACATGAGTCCCAGACTCTATGTATTCTATGCGTCTCTGGCCTCATGTATCCTAAACCTCATTCATTCTATGCGTCTCTGGCCCCTTGTGTTCCATACTCCATGCATCCCACGCACCTTTGGCCCTATGCATTTTGAGACTCCATACGTCCAATGTGTCTCTGGGCCCATGTGTCCCAGACTTCATACGTCCAACGTGGCAAGGTTCCCTGAAACAAAATCTTTCTGTTACGACTGAAGTAATTCTCTCCAACTAAATATGGGCTATATATCAAGCTGACTAAGTCACGCAAACAAAAGGAGAAAACTGCCCAGATCTTCAGCAACAACAAATCGTAACAAACGTTCACATGGCAGCTCGACCTGGACTCAACTGTATCATATTAAGGATATACACGTGGCAACATGCCCATCGTATGCGCCTACAGTTGCAACTGAATTCTATTGAAGGATCCCCCTGTGGCCACAAAACAGAAGCATATGCGGCACCTATAGCCTTTAAACACGATGGCTATAAATAGGAGCAACTTAGACGTTCAAAGAAGATGTTGAATTTTTCTACTTCAGAGGCCATACCCCTCCAGGCAAGCTACGTATGTGCACACAAGCTCAAAAGAGAGAAGAGAAGAGAGCATCCCTCATTCACTCGTCAGACCGTCAACGGAGTAAAAGAGTCGCTGCAGTACTTGATCTCCATTGTCACATTACCCAAATTAAAAATATTGTACTTAAATTTTCTGTATATGATTTTTTTGTACTATTTTGTTTGTTGTTAAACGAAAGTTTTCCCACGCTCACTTTCAATACAAAATACTCTCCCGTTGTCATTTGATCGAAATGGCGTGCTCCACCGAAATCGGTAAAAGTTTATGTTTGACAAGAAAATAAGCGAAGAAAACAACATATATAATAATAACCAATAGTTTATGTCAAATGTCAATAACAATGTATTTATTGAATTCTAAATACTAGTTTCAAACAAAAAAGCATACATAGAGTATTTGAAAAATATAAAATAAATGCCTAAAAGTGAAATAAACTAAGAACATCATAGTAATACAAAATTTGAGCCTTAAGCTTCAAAATCCATAGCAACATCTAGTGGTTATCTCCATCATCATCAGGTTCTACTGATCTATTGGGGTCATAGAAGGCGTCGGCTAGATCCAAGTATCTTTGCACATAAGGATGGTCGATGCGATAGCCTTGTCGGTTGGGATCTCTGATAATCGAAAATAGTCCGGCTGGGTGCTGAGAAAGAGTATGCTGAATATCCATCAGGGTATTTTCGAGAGCCTGAGTCTGAAGTGTCTGACGGTAATCAAAAGTATGATAGCGTTCGTATTCCATTTTGAAGTGATCACACAACAGAATAAGGATAGATTCCAATGTAGCTGGTGGCTCCGTAGCAATAGGAGGTGAATCAGTAGGTTGTGTGTTGGAGGATGAATTGTATGGTAAAAGAAATACGGGCTCAATCCTACGAACTCGATTAAGGGATAGTGGTTCATCAAGAGATTGATATCTGTCAAGGGAAATGTCAAAAAAAACAAAAAATAGTTGGCAAGTACATGGCGTAAAGTAATGGACGCCCTTTCTTGCGATATTAAACCATTTGGGATATGATAATCTGTGGAAGATTGAACAAAATAGACAAATACAGATAATATAATAACTAGTAGCACATAATATAAATATTTAATTACTAATTAATAAATATGCTAAATGACCAAAATATCCTCATCTAAAAATATGGTAGTGACATGACCCCTCTACTGGTGCTGGACGAATCGCTGATGTTGGGTAGGAAGTTGTGATCCTCTCTACTCCTGGCCAATTGGTGGCCTAAATGGTCCCTCTCTACTGTTGGCCAAATGGTGACCTAAACGATCCCTTTAAACTAAGAAGCATACATAGGTTATTTGAAAAACATAAAAAAAGCCTAAAAGTGAAATAAACTAAGAACATCATAATAGTGCAAAATTTGATCCTTAAGCTTCAAAATCTACTACAACATCTAGTGGTCATCTCCATCATTATCAGGTTCTGCTAATCTATTGGGGTCATAGAAGGCGTCGGCTGGATCCAAGTGTCTTTGCACATAAGGATGGTCGATATGATATCCTTGTCAGTTGGGATCTCTTATAATAAAAAATAGTCCGTCTAGGTGCTGAGAAAGAGTATGCTGGATATCCATCAGGGTGTTTCCGAGAGCCTGAGTCTGAAGTGTCTGACGGTAATCAAAAGCACGATAGCGTTCGTATTCTATTTTGAAGCGATCATGTAACAGAATAAGGATGGATTCTAATGTAGCTGGTGGCTCCGTAGCAGTAGAAGGTGAATCAGTAGGTTGTGTATTGGAGGACGAATTATATGGTAAAAGAAACACAAGCTCAATCTTATGAACTCGATTAAGGGATAGTGGTTCATCAAGAGATTGATATGTGTCAAGAGAAATATCAAAGAAACAGAAAATAGTTGGCAAGTATATGGCGTAAAGTAATGGACGCCCTTTCTTGCGATATTAAACCATTTGGGATATAATAATCTGTGAAAGATTGAACGAAATAGAGCAATACAGATAATATAATAACTAGTAGCACATAATATAAATATTTAATTACTAATTAATAAATATGCTAAATGACCAAAATATTCTCATCTAGAAATATGGTAGTGACAGGTCCCCTCTGCTGGTGCTGGACGAATCGCTGATGTTGGGTAAAAAGTGGTGATCCTCTCTACTGCTGTCCAACTGGTGGCCTGAACGGTCCCTTCTGAGCTGGTGCTGCACTCAAATCTGGAAGAGCAGGAGCTAAGGGATACTCCATCACTTGATGCGCCATAGATCCACAGGACAAACATGCTCCAAGCCTCTTCCGGCAGACATCCCAAGTATGCCCTAGCTTCTTGCAATAGTTGCAAAGGAAAGCATGATGAAATTGCCTCTGTGGTTGCTACTGAAATGGAGCTCTAGCTGATGGGTGGTGTTGGAAAGTGCTCTGCTAAAATTGGGGATACTTTGCTGGTCCCGAGCTACTACCACCCACGAATGCATCACGGTCCCTCTTGGGCCTCAGGTCCAAGTCTACCTCTACTCCCTGATCTATAGTTGTAGAAGCATAGAAAAATATAGAAATCTATGCGTCCACACTATAGGCCATACACATACGAAAAAGGCATTTAATGCGGCATGTAGTTCTTGCAGCAGATCTGTTCTCCATCTATGAAGGAACCTAGGCGCATATAGGCTCACCGCATAGGAGTACTCCCATTAGTCACCGCATTAATTGCACTGACAGACGCTGAGCACTTCGTATTCGGTACAGGTAGTGAAACGTCAATGCTTATATTACAATATTAATTACTTGGTCAGTCACAGCTAGTAGTGCCATATGTTTTTGACATCATGCGGCAGTACCCTCATGCGATAATACTTTCATGCGGCAGTGACCCCATGCGGTAAAACTCCTATGTGGCAGTGCCCTTGTGCCATAATACTTTCATGAGATAGTTACCTTATGCGGCGGACCCCCCCATGCAGCAGTATTATTATGCGACGGCATTCCCATAAATCCTCCATATGGCAGAATCTTTCTGTTATAACCAACCAAGATCTTCAAGTAGCCGACTCAGCCCACATGTCACGCTGACTAGGTCATGCACATGATGGGTATCAATAACCCAAGATCTCAACAACGTCCAATCCTAATTAATACCAAATGGCATGCGTACCGTGACATGTGCAAACAAATCACAGCTGCATTATGTTGAGAAAGCCATATGGCAGCACAAAACCCGTTCGCATGAACTAAAAAAATTAATTTTTTAGTACATGTGTGCGCATGGCCATTCAACGAAGATGGCTATAAATACCAGGGACATGTGTTTTCACACACACACACAAAGAAGCGGATAGAGAAAATCCAAGAGCCCAGTTGATGTCTTTTGTGCCAGTGAGCCAGAGACCTTGCAACCCCCTTCGTCGGTCGATAGTCAACTGAGTAAAGGAGTGTGAGACTCATCTCACAATATTCGTATTTTATGCGGATACATATTTTTTGTGCTATTTATTTTATTTTATTTGTTCTCGAGAAAACTTAGAAAATTTTAAAAATTGAAACTTTACTACCTGACCGGTATACCGACGGTATACTTTCCGGCAAATATTTGATTTACTTTCCGAGATATTTTTGAGATATTTTGGGGAATCTCTCTATATATAGTACCCGAGTTCATTTCATTTCTTTCTTTCTCTTTCTCTCTCTTCTCTTCTTTATTTTCTCTTGAGCTCGGAACTTGGTCTTGAGACTTGGAATGTAGTTTATGAACCCCTTCGTGGTAGTGGACTATAAGGTTTAGGCTGGGAGCTCGCTTTAGGCAAGTACACCTTGCCTATTTAATAAACTTCTTTTACTTTTTATCATTTTACTTTCCTGGAGCTTTGGTTATTGCTTTTTAGCTTAGACTTGCTTTACTATTACTGTTTATCTCGTGTTTTCTATCCTTTTGACTATCTCGATTTTGATTTCTGGTAGAATCTTGTTTCGTTCCTTTTTGGTAACTCGGTAACAGAAATAGTACCATAGTTATGACCTAGAGATTTAGTCTATATTGTGATATGAGACTTCCCTAGACTTGATTTCTTTTTAGACTTAATTCTGGTAATTTTTAGGTGTCATGATCCGTATCCGGATATTCGGGCACGAGTACGTGGTTACGCCTAGCCTACGCCACAACATCGGCGGTAGAATATTGTCTGGGTCATTTCTAACTATCTAACATCTCAACAATATAATATGGTACCTGTCAATCATCTCAACTCCAAACGGAGGAACAATATGGTATCTCACAAGTATAACTAATCTTAATCACAAAATAAACTAAGGAAGATAAAGCACGAATGGAATAGCGAAGGAAAGAATAAGATACAATCCACAATCTAAAATAATATACAAACTATGAACCTTCACAAATATAATAGTCTAATACATGCCAACACCAATAACTAGACCTCCTCGGGATCTGCAACTAAGTCCTCCTGGTCTACAAGAGTATCCTCTAAAGGTACACCGTCCTGCGGCCCGTAGAATATGTGACACTGCTCTAAAAGCCAATTATCTGGAAAAATATATCCAGTCAGGATTGGAAAAAAGTATATACCTCTGAAAGCAGTTTCAATAACATAATCGAGCATATAAAACAGATAATAAAAATGAAATACAAGATCACTAAATATATGAATGAATGAACAATAGGTATACAGATAATGTACGAGTATATAGAACGATAATATGAATATCTGCAATATAATAAAATAACTGCCATCTAACTAATATGCCTCAGAATACAAGTTCATTATGTGATCGGTTTAGGTCAACATGATTAATAAGGTAAGACGATTACAATTGAGGTATGTAATCGGAATGTACACGATGAACAATGGGGCTTTGATCATATAATCAACTTCTACTCTTCCATCCCCAACTAATACCAATGGATCTAATCACGATACGCTACGAACACGAATATGACCACTGAACACGAACAGTGGGTGTACATGAATATAATGACCACTGAACATGACTAGTGGGTATACACGAATAAGCACATTGAACACGAGCAGTGTGTGATCATGAAATATAAATCAATACCCAATATACACGATGAAATACATGTACACAAGTACCCGCTAAACACGGTAGGGGATAACATCTTCTGACGGGATCCATGTAGTACAAGTCCATAAAATTACTGTGTCGGAATCATGTATACAATTCTAGAACATGCATATAAATACTATTATGAATTAAAAATTATCAGAGAAATGTACTCACCTGAAGTCTTGAGCAAGGTGTGTCTCTCGATGCCCAATCTGGTGTCACACAAACCTATATATGGTATGTTGCATCAATACAAGGTTCGGAAATAAAAATAAGTTAAGTTAATGCAATATTGGGTTATAAAGCCATTTTAAAGTCAAACCGACTAAATTTAGGTTGCAAGAGTCTAACACTAGGATACTAGGTCAATGCACTATGAAACTAAGCTATACTAACTAATCTAAGATACTAAGAGACACTCAAAAAGCCGTATCCTAAGATACGCAAGTTTAATATAGAAAAATAGTAATTTATATAGATATACAAGTCAATATATATATTACCTATAACAAATCAAATGAAATAGGATACATTGGCCTTGCACCAATGCGTATCACAATCCATCTCAATACCCAAACCCAAAACCTTGGTATCGACCCCTTACCTTGATATTACCTTGGTATCCCAAGGTAATTCAAAACCTATTGAATATAGCTAATACTCTAAATACTAACTATATCAATATATATTAACTACTAACATATATACTTACACCAACATACATATCTATATACTAATAATACAATATACTAATACAATACATATCTAACTAACCATATTTAATACTACATATCTACATATATACTACATATACTTAGCTAACTATCTACATAAACAAGTATACTAAACTAATACCTAATAACTAGACCAACTAAACATCTATATACTGAACACTAAACTAACTATTAGCTAACTACCCATAAACCAAAATACCTTGACTAACTGTACTGATATCACAGATACAGATACCTGAATATTAATACTGCTCGATACCCCGCTGAACACTGTGTACCTAAAACTGATACTGTGCCATTCTCTGCACAGTGAGGCTCCTACTGCAGAAGCTGCTACTACTGTTGCCCTCGTGTGCATGATCTCGTGCACACTATTGCACCTATTGGCTATGCTACTGCTGAGTTTCACTACTGCAGTATACTACAGTTTCCGAATACTGCCACTGTGCCCGATTGCACACCTTCAGTGCACTGCAGTATCTCCCCAAGGCTGTCATTGCCCGAGCTTCTGCTGAGCTTCTACTGCTATACTGAGTTTTCCTCTGCGGCTGAGCCACCATGCTGAGCATGCCCGAGCTCTCCCCTGCATTGGCTGCACGAGCACACTGCTGTGCTCAAGGCTGCTGATACTGAACTGTCTACTCTCACTCACTCACAACTCACACACAAACACACATAGCACACTTATACTTATACACACACCTCTCTATGTTAATCTATATATACAATCTATCTATATGAATTAATACCTATTTATCTATAGATACTATCATATATATATATATACACACACATATATGTACATATATATCAAGGTTCCTCAATCTATATATGTATATATATATATACTCTTACATATACACAAGTATATATACACTTACCTATCTATATCAATCTCTCTATATATAAATACATTCTCATACAACACAATTATATATATAACATACACATACATATATACATACATATATATATATATATATATATATATATATATATATATATATATATATATATATATATACACACACCATATAATATATCATACATCTATAATTACACAAGTACATATAAAAAAAAGGACAATAAACCAAATACGTGGAGTGCACCGCACCCGTATCACACTAACTCTATGATACACTTGCGACACGGCTTCATTACACAACCAAACACATCCAGAAGGACACGAGCAAGTCTAATACACTAAATATGAATAATACATATAGTAATTAGATCAATTACGTGTCCGTGTCATGATATGATATGCACAAGTTCCCGTGTTGGAGGAAAACCCCTAAAATCAATCTGTATCGCCAATTTAACGAGATACGTCCTACACGTATCCAATTGTAGGATACGACATTAGTCACAAACAAACAATCATATGTTATATTGATCTATTTGACCAAATAACAAATACCATATGTGCCAATCTCGGAATTCTCCCAAAATTGACACCAAAATGCACATAACTTCCACCATAGGTCTCCTATGAACCTAAAACCAATTCCTATGGGTAGCCTATACATGTGGGTTGGTTTCTCATAGTTAAATCTCATATTTAGATTCTACTAGAAGAGAAAAAACTGAAATATACCTATTAGGAGATGGATTCCCAATGAAAATTCCTAAATTAAAATGTAGCTCATCTCCTTGTAGATCTTGGCCTCCTCCTTGTTGTTCCTTGCTTTCTTCTTATAGATCCTTAATGTAGAAGCCTCAATTGAAGAATAGGGAAGGAATTTGGTAGAGAATTGATGAGGAAATAAAAAAAATTGGAAAGAGGGGAAAACTAGATCTAATAGAAATAAAATTGAAATGAGAGAGACACTCTCTCTCCTCCTATGGTGGTCGGCCATATACCCCCTCCCCAAGCAATGTGAAATGTCCTATTTATCCCTTGGGGCCTCTCATGAAGAAATTAATTAGGGAGGGAAGGTTATAGTCTAATGGTTTCACTAATTAATCCAACCTCCTAATCCATGGGCCTAATTTATGGGCTCCATCTAAACCAATCTCAAATGTTGGGTTCATGCAACTAATTAAATTGGTTAGGTCCACTACACAAGTCTAAAATAAATCTACAACTAACAATTAATAAATAATACTATAATTTAAATATTCACACATGCATAATATTTAAATACAGATAAATCCAAAATTTAAAATACCCATGTCAATTACCAAACTATCCTTAAATAAAAATGTGAGGGTGACAATCCTACCCACCTTAGAAAAATTCCGTCCTCGAAATTAAGGAAGAAACTAACTACCAAAAGCAAATAATACAATATAAGAAAGAATTATACCTCATAGCTCGAACAGATATGGATATCGCTCGCGCATCTCGGCCTCTCGCTCCCAGGTACTTTCTTCTGGCGAGTGATGCCTCTACACGATGTGTACCAAATAAATCGTCTGGTTCCTCAGCACCTTGTCTCTCCGATCCAGAATCTCAACTGGCTGCTCTGGATAGCTAAGAAAGGGGCCCACCTCGATCTCCGAATAATCCAACACATGACTGGGATCTGCCACGTACCATCTCAGCTGTGACATGTAAAACATGTTGTATACTCCCTCCAATACAAGTAGTAAGTCTAGTCTGTATGCAACTGTACTGACCCTCTTACGAATACTGAAAGGTCCGATGAATCGCAGACTAAGCTTTTCATCTCCAACAAAATAAATCTTGCCACGTATCAGAGAAATTCTCAAGAAAACCAGACTGTCAACCTAGCACAAAAACCAACCTTAGCACTCTAAAAAAACAAACAATCAATCACTAGCAATACAAAACAAAAAAATCTATACCTCAAACTCAAAAGGTCTCCGGTGGCTATCGGTCCAATGCCGCTGCTTGTCCTGTGCCACTTAATGTCTATCCCTAATAAGCTTCACCTTCTAAGCTGCATCCACTACCATCTCTGGCCCCAATAATGCTCTCTCACTAAAATCATCCCAGGATAATGGAGTACGATATTTCTGTCCATACAATGCCTCGAATGGTGACATCTCGATACTGGCTTGGTAGCTGTTGTTGTTTAAAAACTCTACCACGTCAAGGTGATCCTCCCAAGAACCTGCAAGATCTAAAACACAGGTGCGTAGTATGTCCTCGAGAGTCTGAATAGTCCTCTCCGACTGTCCGTCAGTCTGAGGGTGATATGTAAAACTGAACTTGAGCTGAGTGCCCAAGCTAGCCTGCAAAATCCTCCAAAAGTGGGACGTGTATGCTCACTGGAACACTGCACAATCTGACAATCTAGCGCCCATACATCTTCGTGAGCTTCTCCGTAGATGTACCCACTTTGAATGGCAGAAAGTGGGCTGATTTGGTCAACCTGTCCACGATGACCCAAATTATATCTTTACCTCCTGGAGAACGTAGAAGTCCTGATACAAAATTTATGGTCACATGCTCCCATTTCCACTTCGAAATGAGTAAAGGCTGAAGCAATCCACCTGGCCTCTGTCTCTCCGTCTTTACCTGCTTGCAAACTAAGCATCTGGATATGAAGCTAGATACCTTTCGCTTCATACCATACCACCATACATGCTCTCTCATGTCTCTATACATCTTGTTGGCACCTGGATGCATAGAGTACTGAGATCGATGCGCCTCCTGCAGAATCTCCTCGCGCAATGCTCCTTTCGGTATACACAATCTGGTACCATGCCGCAATAATCCATCATCTGCGACGATGAAGTCCTCTGCTAACCCCATCTGAACCTATGCTCTGAGTGTACCTGAAGTCCCCACATCTGTGCTGCGACTCCAGGAACTAGTACCTTAATACCTAAACTATCATGGTCGGCCAATAAATATCTGTCTTTCGTCAAGCACATAGCTACGGGATACCTGCTCAAGGCATCTGCGACTACGTTGGCCTTCTCTGGATGGTACTGCAAGGAAATATTGAAGTCTTTTATAAGCTCCAACCATCGCCGCTGTCTCATATTGAGCTCTTTTTGTGTAAACACATACTTCAAGCTCTTATGGTCTGTGAAGATCTCCACACTCTCTCCATATAAGTAGTATTTCCATAATTTGAGAGCAAAGATAACTACTGCCAACTCCAAGTCAAGGGTAGGGTAGTTCTTCTCAGGCGAGCGTAATTGCCTGGAAGCATAGGCAATTACCTTTTCGTGCTGCTGTAACACACAACCCAAACCCTTTTCCGATGCATCACTATAAATAAAAAATCTTCCTACTCCTGATGGCAATGTCAAGATTGGAGTTGTAGTCAACCTCTTCTTCAGCTCCTCAAATGCTGACTAACAATCCTCAGTCCAGACGAATTCTACGTCCTTCCTGGTTAGTCTAGTCAGCAGCTCTGCAAGTCTAGACAAGTCCTGAACAAACCTCCGGTAGTAGCCTGCCAATCCAAGAAAACTCCTGATCTCTACTACTGAACTCGGGGTAGACCACGATTCAACTGCCAAAATTTTCTTCGGGTCTACTGAGATTCTATCTCCTATAATAACATGCCCAAGGAATTCAACCTTATCAAGGAAGAACTCACACTTTGATAGCTTGTCATATAGCTTCTCCTTCCTGAGGATCTCTAGAACTATCCTCAAGTGCTACTTATGCTCCTCTGGGGTCTTTGAATATATCAGAATATCATCAATGATGACTACAATATATCGATTCAGGTACTGATGAAACACCTTGTTCATCAGGTTCATGAATATTGTCGGGGCATTGGTCAACCCAAACGGCATCACCAAGAACTCGAACTACCCATAACGAGTCCTGAAAGCTGTCTTCGGTGGTACCCTGACTTTAAGTCTATCTTTGAGAATACCTTCGCTCCGTTCAACTGGTCAAACAAATCATCAATCTGCGACAATGGGTATTTATTCTTGATAGTGAGGTTGTTAAGTGCCCTGTAGTCGATACACATACGTACCGACCCATCCTTCTTTGGTATAAAAAGTACTGAAGTACCCTATGGTGATGAACTGGAACGGATAAAGCCCTTATCTTGTAACTCATCCACCTGCTACTTCAACTCTGCTAGTTCACTGTTGTTTACTCTATAGACGTGCTGAGATATTGGCTCTGCACCTGGCACAAAATCTATAGAGAACTGCACATCTCTGTCCGGTGGCAACCCTAGTAACTCCTCTGGAAAGATATCCATGAACTCTACAATCAACGGATATGGCGACTCCTGCTCTTCTACTAAAGCTCCACAGAAATCGTCTTTGCTATGCTGAGCTCCTCGGACGAACTTAAACTCTGGCTCTCCTGGCAACTGAAATAAAACTATGCCTCCACGACAATCAATACTAGCGTGATGCCTACTCAACCAATCCATCCCGAGTACTATATCATAACTTGGAAGTGGCATTACGAGTAAATATATGCTCAACTCTCAGCGTTCCAAATAAACTCTCTGGTTCTTGCAAAAATCACTGACCAAGATAATTCCACCCCCAGTCATGATCTTGCAAGTCTTCGCCAATGATTTAGACTCAAGACGAGGCCTCAAAGCAAAAGATACAGATACAAAGCAATGAGAAGCACTGAAATCGAATAAAACGTGAGCTGGAAAGGAATCAAGATAAACTGAACCTGAGATGATATCGCCAACCGGCTCCTCCTCTTCGACAGTCAAGGCAAAAGCTCGCCCCTATTGCTGTGTACCTCTCTGCTGTTGATGCTAAGCAAACTGCTGCTGTTGCGGTAGAAGAGGTCCTCTCTGCTGTCCCGCTGGTAGCCTAGAGGGTGCTCTCTGTGCCTGTCCTCCGCCCTGAATGGGACGAGTTGGGACTTTAGGATAAGCCTCAACTGATGATCTCCCGATCCGCAGAATAAGCACTAGCCTAGTCTCATCCTGCATGCATCCCATTCGTGTCCTTGTTTTTTATAGAAAGTACAAGGAACTGCTGTCCTCTGGATCTGGTGCATCTGCTGTGCCAGTGCTCTAGCTGGCCCGTGATACTGCTGCCTCTAATGCTGATAGTGCCTCTGGTGCTGCTGCTGGAAATGAGGTCTCTTCGCTGGACCCGTGTTGGTACTGGATCCTCTTGTGTCCCTCGGCCTCTTAGAGCCAAGCTCTAAGTCATCCTCTGCTCTTTGCGTCTGTCTGAGAATCTCCTCGAATGTGGTGGTAGGATCTCCGTTGGTGTAAGATTTGACCTCCCAGTTCAGGCCCTTCCTGAACTACTTAGCTCTACCTCTAGGGTTCTTCCCCTCCACGAAGTGACCTAGTCGGCAATACTCTGCCACATACTCGTCCACTGACATACCTCCATGGACGAGGTACTGGAACTGGCTCTCGAGAGATGTAAGAGCCACGTCTGGGAAGAACTTCTCCTTGAAAAGCTCTTTAAGAGCTTTCTAAGTAAGTCCTGGTACTACGATCCTGGGGTCTGTCCGAAACCATGTCAAAGCAATGTCGAACATCATACACCCCGCTGCCTCTATCTGTAACATCTCTGGAATCTGTGCCAGCCGCAGGTTCCACTTGATGTCCTCGATCCAATCATCCACATAAAAGATTCCCTCTGTGCCTCTGAAGTCCTTCGGGCCCATCCTCTTGAAGTCTATGATGGTACCCGGCCTCGGCTGCTGAGGAATAAACTGAGATGATACCGTCTGTGGCTGGACTGTGGAAGCTCTCTCAATTACTGCAAGTGTGATCTGGTGAGCATTCTTCATGCTCTATTGCAGGACCTCTGACTGACGCTGCTGTGCCTCCATTATCTGATAGAAGAGCACAAATATCTATGTTTGATCAACTGCAGGTGGTGGGGGTGGAAGATCCTCAGAAACTGTTTGTCCTATCCTCGGTACTAGAGGTGGAGCACCTCCGAAAGCTGTTGCTGATACGCCCACCTGGACCGGTGAAGTTAACCTCCTAAATGTAGATGTTGGACCATCGTTTGAGGGTGCTACCCTCATGGGTGATGAAGTGACTAATCGTGCTGTCGCGGCACCTAAGTGCTGGGAACGCGTCTTCGACAGCATCCTGAAGATAGATTGACATAAGGAATCAATATTGAATATGATATAATATCATTAAAGAAGGACAAAATTTTATTCAATGTAAAGCAATATTCAAATAGATAAGGATTGCAAAAAAGATTTTTGGAATGTTTCCTAGTTGTGATTGAGTAAACTCTCAGCCTAAATCCTATTTTCAAAAGTAGGCTCGTAGTTATACTCTAGACGAGCACAACTACGAAATTACACTACTTGCAAATCTAGACCTGCATGGGCCACCACTAAAAATATGTCACAACCCGCACCCGGATATTCGGACACGAGTACGTGATTACGCCCAGCCTATGCCTCAGCATTGGCGGTAAAACGCAGTCTAGGTTATTTCTAACTATCTAATATCTCAATAATATATATGGTACTTGTCAATCATCTCAACTCCAAATGGAGGAACAATATGGTATCTCACAAATATAACTAATCTCAATCACAAAATAAACTAAGAAAGATAAAGCACGAATAGAATAACGAAGGAAAGAATAAGATACAATCCACAATCTGAAATAATATACAAAATATAAACCTCCACAAATATAATAGTCTAATACATGCCAACACCAATAACTAGACCTCCTCGGGCTCTGTAACTAAGTCCTCTTGGTCTACAAGAGTATCCTCTAAAGGTACGCCATCCTGCGGCCCGTAGAATGTGGGACATTGCTCTAAAAGCCAATCATCTGGAAAAATATATCCAGTCAGGATTGGAGCAAAGTACATACCTCTGAAAGTAATTTCAATAACATAATCGAGCATATAAAACAGATAATAAAAATAAAATACAAGATCACTAAACATATGAATGAATGAACAATAGGTATACTGGTAATGTACGGGAATATAGGACAATAATATGAATATCTGCAATATGATAAAATAATTGCAATCTAACTAATGTGCCTCAGAATACAAGTTCATTATGTGATCGATTTGGGTGAACATGATCAATAAAGGCAAGACGATTACAAGTGAGGTATGTAATTAAAATGTATACGATAAAAAATGGGGATTTGATCACATAATCAACTCATACTCTCCCATCCCCAACTAATACTAATGGATCCAATCACGACATGCTACGAACACGAATATGACCACTGAACACGAGCAGTGGGTGTACAAGAATATAATAACCACTGAACATGAGCTATGGGTGTACACGAATAAGCATACTGAATAAGAGCAGTGTGTGAATATGAAATATAAATTAATACCCATTATACACGATGAAATATATGTACACGAGTACCCGCTGAACACGGTGGGGGATAACATCTCCTGACGGGATCCATGTAGTACAAGTCCGTGAAATCACTGTGTCGTAATCAAGTATACAATTCTAGAACATATATATACACTATTATGAATTAAAAACTATCAGAGAAATGTACTTGCCTGAAGTCCTGAGCAAGGTGTGTCTCTCAATGCCCAAGATGGTGTCACACAAACCTATATATGGTATGTTGCATCAATACAAGGTTCAGAAATAAAAATAAGTTAATTTGATGCAATGCTAGGTCATAAAGTAATTTCTACGTCAAATCGACTAAATCTAGGTTGCAAGAGTCTAACACTAGGATACTAGATCAATGCACTATAAAACTAAGCTATACTAACTAATCTAAGATACTAAGAGACACTCAAAAAGCCGTATCCTAAGATACGCAAGTTTAATATAGGAAAATAGTAATTTATATAGATATACAAGTCAATATATATAGTACCTATAACAAATTAAATGAAATATGATACCTTGGCCTTGCACCAATGCGTATCACAACTATCTCGATACCCAAATCCAAAACCTTGGTATCCAACCATCATCACTGCCTCATGTTGAGCTCTTTTTGTGTAAACACATACTTCAAGCTCTTATGGTCTGTGAAGATCTCCACTCTCTCTCCATACAAGTAGTGTTTCTATAATTTGAGAGCAAAGATAACTACTGCCAACTCCAAGTCATGGGTAGGGTAGTTCTTCTCATGCGGGCATAATTTCTTGGAAGCATAGGCAATCATCTTCCCATGCTGCTGTAACACACAACCCAAAACCTTTCCTGATACATCACTGTAAATGGAAAATTCTCCTGCTCCTGATGGTAATGTCAAGATTGAATCTGTAGTCAACCTCTTCTTCAGCTCCTCAAAAGCTGACTGACAATCCTCAGTCCAGACAAATTCTACGTCCTTCATGGTTAGTCTAGTCATCGTCTCTGTAAGTCTGGAAAAGTCCTGAATAAACCTCCGGTAGTATCCTGCCAATCCAAGGAAACTCCTGATCTCTGCTACTGAACTCGGGGTAGACCACGATTCAACTGCCGAAATCTTCTTTGGGTCCACTGAGATTCCATCTCCTGTAATAACATGCCCGAGGAATTCAACCTTATCAATGAAGAACTCATACTTTGATAGCTTGCCATACAGCTTCTCCTTCCAAAGGGTCTCCAGAACTATCCTCAAGTGCTGCTCATTCTCCTCTGGGGTCTTCGAATATATCAGAATATCATCAATGAAGACTACAACAAACTGATCCAGGTACTAATGAAACACCTTGTTCATCAGGTTCATGAATACTGTCGGTGTATTGGTCAACCCAAACGGCATCACCAAGAACTCGAACTGCCCATAACGAGTCCTAAAAGCTATCTTCGGGATATCTTCCTTCTTCACTTTCACCTGGTGGTACCCTGAACTCAAGTCTATCTTTGAGAATATCTTTTCTACGCTCAACTGGTCAAACAAATCATTAATCTGCGGCAACAGGTATTTGTTCTTGATAGTGAGTTTGTTAAGTGTCATGTAGTCGATACACATACGTACCGACCCATCCTTTTTTGGTACAAAAAAGTACCGGAGCACCCCATGGTGATGAACTGGAACAGATAAAGCCCTTGTCTTGTAACTCATCTACCTGCTTCTTCAACTCTGTCAGTTCGCTATTGTTTACTCTATAGACGTGCTGAGATATTAGCTCTGCACCTGGCAATAAATCTATAGAGAACTCCATATCTCTGTCTGGTGGCAACCCTAGCAACTCCTTTGGAAAGACATCTATGAACTCAGTAATCAACGGATATGGCGGCTCCTGCTCTTCTAGCAAAGCTCCAAAGAAATTGCCTTCGCTCTGCTCAGTTCCTCGGACGAACTCGAACTTCGGCTCTCCTGATGTCTGAAATAAAACTATGCCTCCACGATAATCGATACTAGCATGATACCTACTCAACCAATCCATCCCGAGTACTATATCATAACTCGAAAGTGGCATTACGAGTAAACATACACTCAACTCTCGGCCTCCCAAATAAACTCTTTGGTTCTTGCAAACATCACTGACCAGGATAATGCCACCCCCGGTTGTGATCTTGCAAGTCCTCGCCAATGGTTCAGACTCAAGACGATGCCTCAAACCAAAAGATATAGATACAAAGCTATGATAAGCACCAGAATCGAATAAAACGTGAGCTGGAAAGGAATCGAGATAAACTGAACCTGAGATAACATCGCCAATCAGCTCCTCCTCCTCGACAGTCAAGGCAAAAGCTCGCCCCTGTCGCTGCTCACCTCTCTGCTGCTGATGCTGAGCAAACTGCTGCTGCTGCGGTAGAAGAGGTCCTCTCTGCTATCCCGCTGGTGGCCTAGCGGATGCTCTCTGTGCCTGTCCTCCACCCTAAACTGGATGAGTTGGGACTTTAGGACAAGAACTCAACTGATGATCTCCCAATTCATAGAACAAGCACTTTCATAGTCTTATCCTGCATGCATTTCATCCGTGTCCTTGCTTCTTACAGAAAGTGCAAAGAACTGCTGTCCTCTGGATCTGGTGCATCTGTTGTGCCGGCTGTCACTACCATATTTTAGGAAAAATAGTATTTTGGTAATTTCCTATTTAAATAAATATTGTGCATGGTAAATAATTTTTGTTGTATTATTTAATTATTGTTGGATGTTATTTAATTATTTTGGACTTATTTTAGTAGACCCAACTAGTGTAGTTTGGACCCATGGACCAACATGAATTAAATAGTTAGACTTGGCCCATTTAGAAAGCTCATAGTTAAGGAGATAGATTAAATTAATTAAGTGATTAGACTAGAAGCTTCCTTCCTTAATTATTTCTTCATGAGAGGCCCCAAGGGATACATTGGACATTTTATAATTGCTTGGGGAAGGGGGCATGGCCGGCCTATATTAGAGGGGGGAAATTTCTCTCTCCTCTCATTCTCATTCCAAATCTAGATCTAGAATTCTCCACTCCCAAATTCCCTCCATTCCCATTCCAATTTTCCACCAAATTCATCCCAAATTCTTCCCAATTCACCATTAAAAAGTTGAGAAGCAAGGATCTAGAAGGAGGAAGCAAGGATCTACAAAGAGGAGCAATGATCTACAATTTGGAAGCAAGTTCATCTCAATTGGAGGTTTTATTGGAAATCCATCTCCCAATAGGTATAATTCAGTTTTTCCCATTAAAATAGCTTCTAAATATGAGATTTAATTATGTAAAATTAACCTATATGTATGTACTACCCATAGGACTTTGTTTTATATTCATAGGAGACCCATGGAGAAAGTTATGGTACTTTTTGTGTCAATTTTGTTGGAATTCCGAATTTATATTTTGTTGTGTGTGTCAATTGATCCTATAGATCAATTGGGCATGTGCTTATGTGTTTGGGGCTTGTGTTGTATCCATATTTGGTACATGTGGTTCATATCTCAACTATTTGGTGTTACGTGTCATTTTGGGGGTTTTTTCTCCGACACGGGGCTTTGAACATGTCGTATTTTGACACGGACACATAGATCTACTTTTGACACTTTGATTTATTCATAAATATTATTTGTGACTTGTTTGTGTCCTTCGGGGTGCAATTGGTTGTGTGTTGGACTCGTGTCACATGCGTATCCTAGATCTAGTGGGATACGGTGTAAAACTTTCCAATTTGGTGTGTTTATGTGTAGATCTAATTAATTATGCTTTAAATTCTTCATTTATAACTAGTAAATATATATAGATATTATATATTTATTTTAGTGTATTTATTATGGTATTTATTGTAGCATAGATCTATATATTTTTATGTGTTCTAATGTGGTGTATAAATATATGTATGTAGCTTTCTTGCATGCAAATATATATGTACTTATGTTAATAACATAAATTATACATAAATGTTTTATAAAATATATTTATGTGTTTAAATGTGTAATTATATTATTTATAATTATTATATATTTAATTGTTAATTTAATGAATGTATTTTGATGTGTGCTTCTAGCCATGTAAAATACGTACATTAATATGTGCATTATATTTTATAACTAATAGTATTTAATTATATATATATAAGTATATATATTTATCTAATTATTTATATATATATTTTTTGATTTATATATAGATTTATATATATATATATATATATATATATATATATATATATATTCTGTATTTTTAGTGACAGTAGGATTAATGACAGAGAACTGTCATTAATTAGGCGGTTACAGCAGCAGCCGCTGTAACAGTGGTTCGGCATTAATGACAGATCTGTCATTAATGCTGCAGAAAGTTTTGAGCGGCAAATCCTTCAGCGACGATTTTCTGTGACAGTTTGAAACTGTCATCAAACTGTGACAGCAGTGGTTTATATATAGAGTTTCTGCGACAGATTTTCTGTGACAGTTGAGACTGTCACTATAAGCTATTTTATTTAAATCTTTGTTTTAGCTCACTATTTTCAGTGACGATTTGGCAGATTTAATTTATATATTATATATTATATTTGTATATATATATATATATATATATATATATATATATATATATATATATATAGGTGTTTTTGTGAGGTATAATACTAATAATAATATATTATTTTATTTGTATAAATATTGGTTTGTATATACATTATTTAGAGTGTATAATATTGTATTATTAGTATACTTTGTGTGGGTATCAATTGGGATTTAATTTGATTCCTAAATTGTTGTATTTTATTTTCTATATTATTTGTATAGATGTCTTGTGAGGATGACCATGTTTGACTTTAGTTGACTTTAGAGTTGACCATAGTTGACTTTTAACTTAGAATTGATTTATTGACCTAGAAGTTGACTAGTTTGACTTGTTCTCTTTCCGGGACCTTGTATTAATGTGGTATTCCATATCTAGGTCTTCGAGGCACCGAGTCAGACATCTGTGAGACTTTTCATTGGACTTCAGGCGAGTACATTCTCTGATAGTTTTTCATTTATGATATCCTCTATGTTCGTTGTATCTAGTGTAGATATACATGTTTCTCTTGACACTATGGTTACACGAATTGGTATATCCGGATCTCGTTATGAGATGTTATTCCTTGGTATATGGTATATATGGTGCAAGTATTGTTTTATTGGTTATCTTGTACATGTACAGACACCGATTTTCGGGAGGAGTCGCTCTCTTCTTGGGAAATCTAGTGCCATAGCATACCGTGGTTGGATCTATTATACCAGTTGGGGGTGGGGAGTATTAGTATAGATATGTGATCAAATCCCTATTGAATAAAGTATTAGTAAGCGAATAGTGTTGATCATGCACCGCACGTATGATTAGCCAGGCCGCATTGTATCTTGCCCAAGCCGATCACATGTTAAGCTAGTACTCACACACTTAGTCATTAGTATTATTGTTTTATTGGCATATTGTTCATTATTGTATTTCTTTCCAGTATTTCCTTATTGTCTATATATCTCTTGTATCTATTTTGTGCATCTTGTTTATCCACAGCTATTTACTGTTACATAGTTTTTATCATGGATTAGAACTGCTGTTAGAGATGTACTCTGCTCCTTTCCTGACTGGATATATTTTTCCAGATGATACTGAGGAGTACCCTACCTATTATGGACCCCAGGATGTTGTGGGTTTAGATTCGGAGACCCTGGCTCAAGAGGGACTTATCCCAACTGAGACAGTTGACCCTGGAGTGTAGCTTTGTAGTATGATAGTATTCTTTTGTACTGGATTTGTCTCCAACTTATTTGTTACTCTTCAGACTCATTGATGTATTATTTTAAACTCATGAGTTGTATGATGACTATTCTATTCTTATCTGATTCGTGCTCATTCTATCTTAGTTCTGTGATTGAGTATTCTATCATTATTGGTGGTTCATTACATTAGATAGACTATCTAGACAGCGTTCTACCGCAGATTCTGCGGCGTAGGCTGGGCGTTGTTTCCGACTAGTATCCTTACACCGGGTACGGGTCATGACACGTTTTTGGTGGTGGCCCATGCAGGTCTAGCTTCACAAGTATGTGATGTCGTGGTAGTGCGACAACTTAGTTGTACTACTGCGAGCCTGCGATAGGATATAGGATATAGGCTGAGATACTCAATCACATCTAGGAAAATTCTTTT
The DNA here is from genome assembly GCA_036927795.1 of Iris macrosiphon. Classification (NCBI taxonomy): domain Eukaryota; kingdom Viridiplantae; phylum Streptophyta; class Magnoliopsida; order Asparagales; family Iridaceae; genus Iris; species Iris macrosiphon. Next base: position 119,068,397 of record JAYESA010000004.1, read on the forward strand.
GATTCAACTATTCTCCTTTGACATTGATACTTGATCCCTTAAACTGTCCTTTCCTTGATGTCTTACATCTTGTGCCATATTGATTCTTATTCCGTCTTTTTATGAGACATACTCGGAGATACTTGCGGAGGCACGCAAGGTTGAGCGGGATCTGGGTTTGAAGAACAAGAGAGACCGTGATTCTTTTCTGGAGGCCAACAGCAGTGCAGTATCTGCCAAATGTCCTCATTTCCAGTCCAGACCTTTCCAGCAGCCACAGCAGAACCAGACTCCAGCTAGAGCGCCTTTTCACCAGGCACCTCAGCAGCAGGGACAGATACAGCAAGCTCCATGCAACTTCTGCAAGAAGCCCGGCCACATCTGGGAAGTTTGCAAGAGGAGGCTAGGAGTTTGTTTGTATTGTGGTACTGAAGGGCATCAATCAAGGGAGTATCCTCGTCGTGCAGTTTAGGTAGCAGCTCCAGCTCCAAGGACACAGACGAGACCACCTGCAGCACAGCCGAGGGGACCGCTTCCGACACAGCAGCAGCGTTTTGTCCAGCATCAACAGCAGGGAGGTGCTCGGCAGGGACGAGCGTTTGCTATGACCGTCGAAGAGGAGGAACCCATCGGAGATGTCATCACAGGTTCTATTCTTCTTGATTCCATTCCAGCTTTAGCTTTGTTTGATAGTGGTGCTTCCCATAGTTTTGTATCTGTTTCTTTTGCTCTGAAGCATGGGTTGGTAGCTGAGTCTTTGCTTAGGACTTGCAAGATCATGATCGGGGGAGGTATTATCCTGGTTAATGATATTTGCAAGGATCGGAGAGTTACTCTGGGAGGCCGGGAGTTGAGTGCGTGTCTACTTGTAATGCCACTTTCGAGCTACGACATTGTACTTGGGATGGATTGGTTGAGTAGGCACCGTGCTAGCATAGACTGTAGAGGAGGTAGAGTTTTGTTTGGTTAGCCAGGAGAGCCAGAGTTCGAGTTTGCTAGAGGAGCTGCAGAGCAGGAAGAAGGCATTATTTGTGTAGCTATGGTGGAAGACAAGGAGTTTTCGCATCCGTTGATAGCAGAATTCTTGGATGTGTTTCCTGAGGAATTGCCAGGATTGCCACCAGATTGAGATGTTGAATTTTTTATAGACTTGGTGCCAGGTGCAGAACTAATTTCGCAACATGTCTATAGAGTAAACAACAGCGAGCTGGTCGAGTTAAAGAAGCAGGTGGACGAATTACAGGATAAGGGGTTTATCAGATTGAGTTCTTCATCATGGGGAGCTCCGGTATTGTTTGTACCGAAGAAGGATGGATCGGTGCGCATGTGCATTGATTATAGGGCTTTGAATAATCTCACTATCAAGAATAAGTATCCTTTGCCACGGATTGATGATCTGTTTGATCAGTTGAGTGGTGCGAAGGTATTTTCTAAGATAGATTTGAGATCAGGCTACCATCAGGTGAAGGTGAAGCCGAAGGACATACCGAAGACTGCTTTTAGAACTCGGTATGGTCAGTACGAGTTTATGGTGATGCCGTTTGGTTTGACTAATGCACCGGCGGTATTTATGAACTTGATGAACAAGGTGTTCCACCAGTACCTTGACAAGTTCGTGGTGGTGTTCATCGACGACATACTCATATACTCGAGGACACCGGAGGAGCATGAGGAGCATTTGAGGATTGTGTTGGATGTGCTGAGGAAGGAGAAGCTTTATGGGAAGTTGTCCAAATGTGAGTTTTTCTTGGACAAAGTAGAATTCTTGGGGCATGTTGTGACTGGTGATGGTATTTCAGTGGATCCGAAGAAGATTTCAGCAGTGGAATCTTGGAAGACTCCGAGTTCGGTAGCAGAGATCAGGAGTTTCTTGGGATTGGCAGGCTACTACAGGAAGTTTGTGCAAGATTTTTCGAGGATTGCCGAGCCGATGACCAGACTCACAAGGAAGGATGTGGAGTTTGTTTAGACGGAGGATTGCCAGGTTGCTTTTGAAGAGTTGAAGAAGAGGTTGACGTCTGCTCCTATTTTGACGTTGCCATCAGGGTCCGGAGGTTTCACTATTTATAGTGATGCATCGGGGAAGGGTTTAGGTTGTGTGCTTCAGCAGCATGGAAAAGTGATTGCCTATGCATCCAGGCAATTGCGTCCTCATGAAAAGAACTATCCTACCCATGATTTGGAGTTGGCAGCTGTCATATTTGCCCTGAAGTTGTGGAAACATTATTTGTACGGAGAGCGTGTGGAGATCTTCACAGACCACAAAAGCTTGAAGTACGTTTTCACGCAGAAGGAGTTGAACATGAGACAGCGTCGGTGGTTGGAACTGATGAAGGATTTTGATATCTCTTTACAATATCATCCTGGGAAAGCCAATGTAGTTGCCGATGCTTTGAGCAGGTATCCGGTAGCTATGTTCTTGATGTAGGATCGATATTTGTTGGAGGACTTGGAGAGCTTGGGCATTGAGGTGATTGTTCCTGGTGGTGCTATGCAGATGTGGGGATTGCAGATACACTCAGATTTGATGGACAGGATTAAGGCAGCACAGTATGATGATGTATCTTTGAGGAGTATCAGAGCTCAGGTGAGAGCAGGATTGGAGGATGATTTCACTATTGCAGAGGATGGATCTTTGAGGCATGGAGTTAGATTGTGTGTGCCTAGTGGGGAGTTACGAGAGAAGGTGTTGCAGGAAGCGCATCGCTCTCAGTATTTCATACATCCAGGTGCTAATAAGATGTATCAGGATATGCGAGCGAGTGTGTGGTGGTATGGCATGAAGAGGGAAGTGGCACAGTTTGTATCCAGATGCTTAGTGTGCCAGCAGGTGAAAGCCGAGAGGCAGAGGCCAGGAGGGTTACTTCAGCCATTACCCATTCCAGAGTGGAAGTGGGAACACATTACTATAGATTTTGTGTCCGGACTTCCACGATCTCCAGGAGGGAAATACGCGATTTGGGTCATTGTTGATAGGTTGACCAAGTCGGCCCACTTTTTGCCTTTCAAGGTGGGTTTGTCTACGGAGAAGCTGGCAGAGATGTATGTAAGGCAGATCGTTAGGATACATGGAGTTCCCGTCAGCATAGTCTCAGATCGGGATAGTCGTTTCACTTCTTATTTCTGGAGGAGTTTACAGGAGAGTTTGGGCACTCAGCTCAAGTTCAGTACTGCATATCATCCCCAGATAGATGGGAAGTCAGAGAGGACTATCCAGACTCTCGAGGATATGTTGCGCACTTGTGTACTAGATTTTGGGGGTTCTTGGGAGGACCATCTCCATTTGGTAGAGTTTGCTTACAACAACAGTCACCAGGCCAGTATAGAGATGTCACCTTTTGAAGCTCTATATGGTCGGAGGTGTCGTACTCCTTTGTCTTGGGACGATGTTGGAGAGAGAGTTTTGCTTGGGCCAGAGATGGTTGTGGATGCAGCGAAGAAGGTTCAGTTGATCAGAGACAGACTTCGAGTGGCGCAGGACAGACAGCGGCATTGGGCCGATAGCCATCGGAGACCTTTGGAGTTTGAGGTATAGTTTAGATTTTGTTTGTGCTTGTTCTTGTTTGTTATAGATTAAGTTCTTAAGATGGTGTTTTATTCTAGGTGGGTGGTTTGGTGTTTCTGAGGATTTCTCCGACACGAGGCACGATTCGCTTCGGTGGAGGCGGAAAGCTTAGTCCGCGATTCATCGGACCTTTCACTATTCTAGAGAGGGTCGGTGCAGTTGCTTATAGACTAGACTTGCCACCTGCATTGGAGGGAGTGCACAACGTGTTTTATGTGTCGCAGTTGAGACGATACGTGACAGATCCTAGTCATGTATTGGATCACTCAGAGATAGAGGTGGGCCCTACTCTTAGCTATCCAGAGCAGCCAGTTGAGATTCTGGATCGGAGAGAGAAGGTGCTGAGGAACCAGACTATTCCTTTGGTACGCGTCGCATGGAGGCATCACTCTCCGGGGGAGTCTACCTGGGAGAGAGAGGATGACATGCGAGAGCGTTATCCATATTTGTTTGTACCTTGAGGTATGTTATTTTCTAGTTATGTTCTGTTCATTAGTTAATTGTGATTCTTTAGTTCTGTTCTGTGATTTTCTAGGGGTAGTTTTCATCTTTAAATTTTGAGGACGAAATTATTTTAAGGAGGGTAGACTTGTCACTACCACATTTTAGAAAAAAGGGTATTTTGGTAATTTCCTATTTAAATAAATATTGTGCATGGTAAATAATTTTTGTTGTATTATTTAATTGTTGTTGGATGTTATTTAATTATTTTGGACTTATTTTAGTAGACCCAACTAGTGTAGTTTGGACCCATGGACCAACATGAATTAAATAGTTAGACTTGGCCCATTTAGAAAGCCCATAGTTAAGGAGATGGATTAAATTAATTAAGTGATTAGACTAGAAGCTTCCTTCCTTAATTATTTCTTCATGAGAGGCCCCAAGGGATACATTGGACATTTTACAATTGCTTGGAGAAGGGGGCATGGCCGGCCTATATTAGAGGGGGGAAATTTCTCTCTCCTCTCATTCTCATTCCAAATCTAGATCTAGAATTCTCCACTCCCAAATTCCCTCCATTCCCATTCCAATTTTCCACCAAATTCATCCCAAATTCTTCCCAATTCACCATTAGAAAATTGAGAAGCAAGGATCTAGAAGGAGGAAGCAAGGAGCTACAAAGAGGAGCAATGATCTACAATTTGGAAGCAAGTTCATCTCAATTGGAGGTTTCATTGGAAATCCATCTCCCAATAGGTATAATTCAGTTTTTTCATTAAAATAGCTTCTAAATCTGAAATTTAATCATGTAAAATCAACCTATATGTATGTACTACCCATAGGACTTTGTTTTATGTTCATAGGAGACCCATGGAGAAAGTTATGGTGCTTTTTGTGTCATTTTTGTTGGAATTCTGAATTTATATTTTGTTGTGTGTGTCAATTGATCCTATAGATCAATTGGGCATGTGCTTATGTGTTTGGGGCTTGTGTCATATCCATATTTGGTACATGTGGTTCGTATCCCAACTATTTGTTGATACGTGTCATTTTGGGGGTTTTCCCTCCGACACGGGACTTTGAACATGTCGTATTTTGACACGGACACATAGATCTACTTTTGACACTTTGATTTATTCAAAAATATTATTTGTGACTTGTTTGTGTCCTTCGGGGTGCAATTGGTTGTGTGTTGGACTCGTGTCACATGCGTATCCTAGATCTAGTGGGATACGGTGTGAAACTTTCCAATTTTGTGTGTTTATGTGTAGATCTAATTAATTATGCTTTAAATTCTTCATTTATAACTAGTAAATATATATAGATATTATATATTTATTTTAGTGTATTTATTATGGTATTTATTGTAGCATAGATCTATATATTTCTATGTGTTCTAATATGGTGTATAAATATATGTATGTAGCTTTTTTGTATGTAAATATATATGTACTTATGTTAATAACATAAATTATACATAAATGTTTTATAAAATATATTTATGTGTTTAAATATATAATTATATTATTTATAATTATTATATATTTAATTGTTAATTTAATGAATGTATTTTGATGTGTGCTTCTAGCCATGTAAAATACGTATATTAATATGTGCATTGTGTTTTGTAACTAATAGTATTTAATTGTATATATATAAGTATATATATTTATCTAATTATTTATATATATATATTTTGATTTATATATAGATTTATATATATATATTTATATATATTTTTTCTGTGTTTTTAGTGACAGTAGGATTAATGACAGAGAACTGTCATTAATTAGGCGGTTACAGCAGCAGCCGCTGTAACAGTGGTTCGGCATTAATGACAGATCTGTCATTAATGCTGCGGAAAGTTTTGAGCGGCAAATCCTTCAGCGACGGTTTTCTGTGACAGTTTGAAACTGTCATCAAACTGTGACAGTAGTGGTTTATATATAGAGTTTCTGCGACAGATTTTCTGTGACAGTTGAGACTGTCACTATAAGCTATTTTATTTAAATCTTTGTTTTAGCTCACTGTTTTCAGTGACAATTTGACAGATTTAATTTATATATTATATATTATATTTGTATATATATATATATATATATATAGGTGTTTTTGTGAGGTATAATACTAATAATAATATATTATTTTATTTGTATAAATATTGGTTTGTATATACATTATTTAGAGTGTATAATATTGTATTATTAGTATACTTTGTGTGGGTATCAATTGGGATTTAATTTGATTCCTAAATTATTGTATTTTATTTTCTATATTATTTGTATAGATGTCTTGTGAGGATGACCTTGGTTTGACCATGTTTGACTTTAGTTGACTTTAGAGATGACCATAGTTGACTTTTAACTTAGAATTGATTTATTGACCTAGAAGTTGACTAGTTTGACTTGTTCTCTTTCCGGGACCTTGTATTAATGTGGTATTCCATATCTAGGTCTTCGAGGCACCGAGTCAGACATCTGTGAGACTTTTCATTGGACTTCAGGCGAGTACATTCTCTGATAGTTTCTCATTTATGATATCCTCTATGTTCGTTGTATCTAGTGTAGATATACATGTTTCTCTTGATACTATGGTTACACGAATTGGTATATCCGGATCTCGTCATGAGATATTATTCCTTGGTATATGGTGTATATGGTGCAAGTATTGTTTCATTGGTTATCTTGTACATGTACAGACACCGATTTTCGGGAGGAGTCGCTCTCTTCTTGGGAAATCTAGTGCCATAGCATACCGTGGTTGGATCTATTATACCAGTTGGGGGTGGGGAGTATTAGTATAGATATGTGATCAAATCCCTATTGAATAAAGTATTGGTAAGCGAATAGTGTTGATCATGCACCGCACGTATGATTAGCCAGGCCGTATTGTATCTTGCCCAAGCCGATCACATGTTAAGCTAGTACTTACACACTTAGTCATTAGTATTATTGTTTCATTGGCATATTGTTTATTATTGTATTTCTTTCCAGTATTTCCTTATTGTCTATATATCTCTTGTATCTATTTTGTGCATCTTGTTTATCCACAGCTATTTACTGTTACATAGTTTTTATCATGGATTAGAACTGCTGTTAGAGATGTACTCTGCTCCTTTCCTGACTGGATATATTTTTCCAGATGATACTGAGGAGTACCCTACCTATTATGGACCCCAGGATGTTGTGGGTTTAGATTCGGAGACCCTGGCTCAAGAGGGACTTATCCCAACTGAGACAGTTGACCCTGGAGTGTAGCTTTGTAGTATGATAGTATTCTTTTGTACTGGATTTGTCTCCAGCTTATTTGTTACTCTTCAGACTCATTGATGTATTATTTTAAACTCATGAGTTGTATGATGACTATTCTATTCTTATCTAATTCGTGCTCATTCTATCTTAGTTCTGTGATTGAGTATTCTATCATTATTGGTGGTTCATTACATTAGATAGACTATCTAGACAGCGTTCTACCGCCGATTCTGCGGCGTAGGCTGGGCGTTATTTCCGACTAGTATCCTTACACCGGGTACGGGTCATGACACCGGCGATCTAGCTGGCCCGTGATACTGCTGCCTCTGATGCTGATAGTGCCTCTAGTGCTGCTGCTAAAAATGAGGCCTTTTCGCTGGACCCGTGTTGGTACTAGATCCTCCTGTATCCCTCGGCCTCTTAGAGCCAAGCTCTAAGTCATCCTCTGCTCTCTGCGCCTGTCTGAAAATCTCCTCGAAGGTGGCGGTAGCATCTCTGTTGGTGTGGGATTTGACCTCCCATTTCAGGCCCTTCCTGAACGTCCTGGCTCTACCTCTAGGGTTCTGCCCCTCCATAAAGCGACCTAGTCCGCAATACTCTGCCGTATACTCGTCCACTGACATACCTCCCTGGACGAGGTACTGGAACTGGCTCTCGAGAGATGTAAGAGCCACGTCTGGGAAAAACTTCTCCTTGAAAAGCTCTTTGAAAGCTTTCTAAGTGAGTCCTGGTACTGCGATCCTGGGGTTTGTCCGAAACCATGTCAAAGCAATGTCGAACATCATACACCCCGCTGCCTCTATCTGTAACATCTTGGGGCCTCTTATGAAGAAATTAATTAGGAAAGAAAGGTTCAAGTCGAATGGTTTCACTAATTAATCCAACCTCCTAATCCATGGGCCTAATTCATGGGCTCAATCTAAACCAATCTCAAATATTGGGTTCATGCAACTAATTAAATTGGTTAGGTCCACTACACAAGTCTAATCTAAATCTACAACTAATAATCAATAAATAATACCATAATTTAAATATTCACACATGCACAATATTTAAATACAAATAAATCCTAAATTTAAAATACCCATGTCAATTACCAAACTACCCTTAAATAAAAATATGGGGGTGATATTACGATTTTATTTGGGTCTCGAAAATCAGACTTAACTTTAACCATATTTATCCTTAGAATCCGACATATCGACGGTATATAGTGTACTGACGGTATACTGTCCGATAAATATTTATTTTTGTTTTCGAGATATTTTCGAGATATTTTATGTGAACCCTAGCAGCATACCGACGGTGTACTACAGTATACCGACGGTATACTGATCATTGCTGACATTATTAACCGACTTCAGGATATTTTTATTGGCCGGTATACCGACAGTATACCGATTTATGGAACTTTTTTTCCAGAACCTTTCTTGCCCACTTGGAACGGCATACCATTGGTGTACCACGGTATACCGATTTGTTTAAATCTAGAACTTGTTATGTTTTTCCTATCTCTGGACCGGTATACCGATGGTGTACTGGAATGTACCGACGGTGTACCGATCGTGCACTTTCTTTAGGAATTCTTGGTTTTTCATGATTTCGCTATGATACTTCTAGCTTTTATTTGAACGCGGGATGACTTGACCTGACTAGACATGAACTTACATGGCTTAAGATGACTTGACTTGACTTGGCTTTACTCGATTTTATCTGACTTTGCCTGGATACACGTGATGACATGATTGACTGAACTTGACTTGGCATGACTTTATATGGTTTCATCGGACATGGTTTGACTTGGTTTCACTTGGCTTCATTTGGATTGACATGGATTCACATGCTTGTACATGGTTTTACTTGGCTTCACCTGGATTGACATGGCTTCACTTGGATTTACCTGGCTACACTTGGTTTCACGTGGCTTGGTTATTGTCGTGGCTTACATGAGTCCGTTTGTGTATTGTATATTAAAACTTAATTATATTACTATTAGAACTTATTTTGTTGCATCATGTCTAGGATAGATTTCGTAGAATGTTACACCCGAATTCATACAAAAAATTGTTAGGGGTTAATAACTTGAGATTCACTTAGTATATGGCTAGGGATTTTCCTAGATTGCATGCAGGCCCGGTTATTCATACAATTATTCATACCGGGGGATCTTTCTTACTTTTTTGAGGATGGTGACCACCAGGAGCACCAGACCACTTGAGTGGATTTTTTTACTTTCCCACTCTGATATACATTCTACTTTTATTGCGTTTAGCCTCCGAGCACGTGTTTAGCTCGTATTTTTCATTGATTAGTTACCTTAAGGGCAATAACATGATTCATATATCATAGGGTTGATCATGTATGACTTAGATTCTGGCTAGTTTATTTATTTTGTGTTCACTAGCTTCATGATCATCTGTATATTATAGTTTAGGATGCTTTACTATTATATTTTAGCTGATCTTACATCTTGTTATTATTCATGTTGTACTTGTGATTGAGATACTAGGGTTTGTTGGACCTAGGCTTGACTGTTGGTTTATAGTAGTGACCCCTCATGTCTTACAGTTTTATCGTATATGCAGAGTACCAGTATGCTTTAAGTATACATAGATGCCCTTGTCAGTCCCGCTCTCCAGTATTCTGGTTTTGGGGTGTGACATAGTTTTAGTGGTGGCCCATGCATGTCTTTCTGAGTGGATTATGTCTGTCTGAGCAGATTTGATTTAGTTTTTACAGATATATGGAGGTTGTTGCTGTTGCTAGATGTCTCAATCCTATATTATTCTCCTTGATCCCTAGTCATTTATCTCTATCCCTGATTCTTGATTTGATATCTGCTTATTCATTGATCTATCATGTTCTTTGATTGACTTTTGTGTCCTTAACTTTCAGGGGAACTGTTCCAGTTACTATCTTCCAGATAGATCGAGTACAGCTCGAGGAGGGACAATATTTGGGAGTCCAGTGTATTCCTAGAGATCGACCTCAACACTCAGAGGCAAAGTCTAGAGCAGATCTCGAGGCAGATCGGCCAGCACTAGCTGACCAGCAGGTAGCACCGATGCTGCCAGTACACCCAGTTCAGCCCGAGCAGCAAGAGGGTATTGTACGAGCACTGATGGATGTCCTTAGTGGTTTTATTATAACCCAATAGCACCAGAGTGATGTACTCACTCATTCAGTCCAGATAGTATTGGAGCGAGGTTGTTCTCATATCCATAATTCTGCGACCAGCTTCAAGCATCTCAGTCCTCTGTACTTCAATTGTAATGAAGATGCAATTTCGTTCGATGCTTGGCTGCAGGACATTGAGGCCATCTTAGAGGCAGCATAGACTCCGGCTAGAGAGCGTATAGTAGTAGTAAAGCTATATTTGTTGGACTTGGCTCGTGATTGGTAGGCAGCGTAAGAGGTTTCTCTCTTAGCACCGATTCCATGGACAATTTTTACTGAGAGATTTCAGGTGAGGTATTTTGATGCGGTGGCACATTACAAGCTTCAGCAGAGTTTTAACAACCTCAGGCAGGAGGGCAGGACCGTCGATGAATATGCGGCAGAGTTTACGAGACTTAGTCGGTTTGCTCCCACTTTAGTAGCAATCGAGTTAGAGAGAGCGAGGAGGTTCCAGCAAGGACTCCATTTAGAGATTGTCTTGGCGGTGGAGCAGCATGAGTTTCAGACCTTTAACATAGTGATGCAGGCAGCCAGGAGGTATGAGTACACATCATAGAGGATTACAGATCCAGTTGGGAGCAAGAAGAGGCCTAATATTTCAGGAGGATCAACATCCCAATCATCAGCACCAGCTCCGGCAGTTCGAGACCGGGAGATTGGATCCCCGAGGAGGACAACATTATCTCAACAGTCTTTCCAGATGCATCCTCAGCAGAGGCAGCCATCTTCTTCTTCTTTTTCTTTTTCTTCTTTTTCTTCTTCTTTTTCTTCTTTCTGTAGTTGTTTATATTTCGGGAAACCTGGGTATATAGTATTAGAGTGTTGTAGGGTACATGGATTGTGCTTAGTGTATAGGGCATAGAACCACATGGTCGAAGCATATCCTAGGAGAAACCAGACTGGATCATCATCTGTCGTGACCCGCACCCGGTGTAAGGGTACAAGTCGGAAATAATGCCCAACCTACGTCGCAGAATCGACGGTAGAACGCTATCTGGATAATCTATCTAACAATATAATGAACCACCGATAAAGATAATATACTCAATCACAGAACTAAGATGGAAATGATTATGAATCAGATAAAGAATATAATAGTCACAATACAACTCATGAGTCTAAAATAATACATCAATGAGTCTGAAGAAGTAATAAAATAAGCTGGAGACAAATCCAGTACAAAAAAAAACTACGAAGCTACAACTCCTGGGTCAACTGTCTCAGTTGGGATAAGTCCCTCCTGAGCCAGGGTCTCAGAATCTAAACCCACAATATCCTGAGGTCCATAATAGGTAGGGTACCACTCCTCAGTGTCATCTGAAAAAATATATCCAGTCAGGAAAGGAGCAAAGTACATCTCTAACAGCAGTTCTAATCAATGATAAAAACTATCAGTACTTGATACAATAGGGATATTGATCAGATATCTATACTAATACTCCCCACCCTCGACTGGTATAATAGATCCAACCACGGTATACTATGGCACGAGATTCCCTAAGAAGATAGCTAGTCTTCCCGAGAATCAATAACTGTACATGTACAAGATAACCAATGAAACAATACTTGTACCATATACACCATATACCAAGGAATAATATCTCATGACGAGATCCGGATATACCAATATGTGTAACCATAGTGTCAAGAGAACATGGATATCTACACTAAATACAATGAACATAGAGGATATCATAAATGAGAAACTATCAGAGAATGTACTCGCCTAAAGTCCAAAGAATAGTCTCACAGATGTCTGACACGGTGCCTCGAAGACCTAGATATGGAATATAATATCAATACAAGATTCCGGAAAGAGAATAACTTAAACTAGTCAACTTCTAGGCCAAAAAGTCAATTCTAAGTCAAAAGTCAACTATGGTCAACTATGGTCAAACTACGGTCAACTATCTATTTATAGGTTGCACAAGTCTAACACAAAAATATCGTATCAAGATACTAAAGTCTAAGCCATAGAAACCTCATCTTAAAAGTTAGGATACCGTATCTCCGGATACGTAATTCCCAAGGTAAAACATCAATAAAATAAATCAAAAAATTATTTATAATAATATAGAATCATAATTACAACATTAAATAGGTACCGTGGTTTTGAACCAACTTGGTATCTCAACAATAATCATAATTTGATACCCAAACCCCGTATCTTGAGTATCCCCAATTACCTTGGTTTCCTCAAGGTAATTTCCAATACCTTGTTATATTAATTACCCTTATATATATATAATATATATATACTAATATATACATATGAAGAAATTAGCAATTAATAATATATATTATATCAACATTAATACATATATATATAAGTATATAAACATATAAATATAAAATCTGCCAACCGTCGCTGAAAACTGTGCTGAAATACTGATTTATGATACGTTGGTTTTATAGTGACAGTTTCTGCTTGTCGCTGAAGCTGCTGTCACTGCTACTATTGAGTTCTACACTGATGCTGTTGTTTTGGTGACGGTTTGCAACCGTCACCGAAGCAAATGTCGCCGCTGCTGTAGAAGCATAAAAAATATGCTGGGAAGAGCTACGCAGCCTCTTGATGCAGAGCAGCGTAAACGGAGGCCTTCAGAGCCATCAAGCGTGCAATAGAGCTTTCTCCGCTAAAAACACGGCAAGAAGTATAAGCTCAAAGGACCATCCGCGTAAGTGCAGTACGTCCAGGCCGCTCCAGCGTAAAATAGAGTTCTTCATCGCCTCCATGGCGTAAAACTCAACCGCTCTCAAAGCAGCGTTAATGCGTACGAGGAACGCTTCGTCTTCCCCGAAATGAACATGTCAAGTCACGCAGTGAATCTGACCTCTGACTCCTGACAAAAAGTGCTGCACGGCTACCCAGACGACGGCTGGAAACGATGGCAGACCCCTTGGGACGCGCCCCACAGTATGATGGCGGATCTCGACATTTAATACAGAGGATTTGGTTAAAGCATTACCAAACCGTCGTTTACTGGAGTCCCCTCAGCATAAACTGCTCTTTCGCGTACAAGGCAATACGCTGCCCTGTTTTACACAGGCAAACATGAGCTGTTTTACGCTCCGCAGCATGCAAACCGCCTGCCACGTCAAAAGCTGCACCTCGTACGGGACTCGAGGCACGTCTCCACGTCTAATTGCACAGAGCGGTGATAGTTTCTCTCAAGGCATGTCTCTGCGACGGGTGCACAGAAGGGCTGCAGACCTTCAAAACATGCCTCCGCATTTAATGTATAAGATGGTGGCAAATATCTGCAAGAGATTCGATTATATCTCCAAAAGCCATAATTCCGGCTAAGACGTCCACATCAGCACGGTACACAGCGGCTTCTACGCCCATTCTAGTACAGTACGCAGCGGCTTCTACGTCCATTCAGGATCTGTGCTCATACGGCTTCTACGCCCACTCAGTCTCTACGACCACTCAGTATCTACGACCACTCGGCTTCTATGCCTGTTCGGCTTCTATGCCTGCTTGGCTTCTATGCCTACTCGGCTTCTATGCCTGTTCGGCTTCTATGCCTATTCGGCTTCTATGCCTACTTGGCTTCTATGCCATGGTGACAGACATTTGGCTTCTATGCCAACCTCTGCTACACAATGGATACCTACCTACGTGGCTTTTATGTCGTGATCTTAGTAGCAATTGTACGCGTTGTGTCCCCTTAGTTGGACCCGCGTCACACGCTTATTCGAAAGATCATCTATACGTAGGCATTGGTTACTTTAACCGTTGTGTAAAAGGGTGCTGTACTTTCCACTCCTCGGTTGTTACACCGATGGAGTGGTCACTGTCACCAAAACTCTATAAATAGAGACCCCTATCAATGGGGAACAAGGTCGATAATTTGGAAGATCGAACCAGGTCGGAGAATTGGTAAAAAGAGAGAGAGAGAGAGAGCACCCGGAGCTCAGGTAAAGAGTAGGGATCGACGACTTCGGCATCGTGCATCCACCCTCTCCTGCAACCTTCGAAGCTGCTTCCTGTCTCCTACGGCACTTCTTCAACATCATGTGGTCCAAGGGCTAAAGTGATCGACCGTAGATCAGACACCTATAGCAATATCTACCCAGATTAAATAAATTGTACTCCCATATCCTCGTATAGGATTACATTGTACAAGTTTGTTTATAAACAAAAGAAGGCGGGTTCCGTGTAAACCCCCATATCGAATACATTCCTATTCTTTTCGTTTAAATAACCACAAACAAGATGGCGACTCTGCTGGGGACATCTTTCTTTTCTGACGAGGAAGCAATTGCTCAACACGATGCGGTATCCGTGGGATCCGTGAAGAAGACACTGGTCGTCCAATTCGACCAGTCTGCCTACGAAGATATGCTTCGGACTGGGGGTAGCTCTCACTCTCTCTCCGTCCAAGACAACAGGAAGCTGCGCAAAGTGTGGATGCCCAAGACATCCTCTACCGTTCCTGTGGACTCTCCGATCTCTCTGATCTCTCCGATCTCTCCGACCAATGAGGTGGTAGCATGGCTCCCTCCGTGCCCTGCACGTAAAAATCAGTCTTCCGCTACGCACGGTACAGACAAAACTTTAGGCAAAGCCTCAGCGCTGACCCAGAAGTATCCACTGCGCTTTACGCGTAGGAATCAGTCTCCCGCTATGCGCGGTACAGACAAAACTTTGGGCAAAGCCTCAGCGCTAACCCAGAAGTATCCACTGCGCTTTATGCATAGGAATCAGTCTCCCGCTATGCGCGGTACAGACAAAACTTCGGGCAAAGCCTCAGCGCTAACCCAGAAGTATCCACTGTGCTCTACGCATAGGAATCAGTCTCCCGCTACGCGCGGTACAGACAAAACTTTCGATGGTGCCTCAACGCCAAATTGGAAGTATAGATCACGTTCCACGCGCAAAACAACATCTGACCTCTACGGTAAACCAGATGAGCGCTGTGATCTCTGCGAGGGAAAGCAAACAGGTGAATACTCAGCTTCTCGGCCTTTACGCCAGCAAGAGAACAATCTGCCTACTCTCCGGATTATGCGAGAAGCCGATGGCCGACTGAGGACCTCTTCAGCTTTACGCCAGTCTAAGCAAATCTCCAAATTACGCCAAGCGAGGTCCCACGACGTAAAGCAAGCTCAGGTTGTTACTCCTGACCTACGCGAATGCCTAAACCAGAAGCGTAAGGAGAGGGGACCTTCCAACATGTCTATTACGCCCCCTGGAGAGCAATATTGTAATAGTCATAAAATCGTGATTGACTGCTACTGTTCTAAAGCAAGACGGTCGGTTTTCGACCGACTGAGCTACTCTCAGTCTTTCCCGGAAAAAGAGCCCGCGTATGCATCCGTGAACATGGCTTCACGCATACCTAGAAGAAGGTCAAGCTCAAGACGTCATCCCTCTGGACCTCCGAGCCGAAGGAGATTCGAAGACCTCCTCAGGAACACTGAAGCTGGGGTGTTCCAAAACACCCGTGCAAGGTCACAGCAACCGGCTTCGTACTCATCTGATTCCAACACTGGGGGTCGCCAATCTCCCAGATCAGATGCTGAGAGTATAGAGTCAACTTCTGCAGCGCCCTATACTAATCCTTCGGTGACGCCCAGGGAAATGGGAGTTTACGCTGTTGAAGATGGACGCGAGGAAGCTTCGCCCTCAGAAAACGCGGAACAACGCATCACTGTGCTGGAGACGTCTCTGAAACAAATGCAATCCGTAATGGTGAACATGCACCAGATGATGCTAACTCAGCACGCAACTGCCGTGGCTCAAGCGTCGGTCCCGCCAACTCAGATACATGTGGGGGTGGACTTGCCACCATCCAACCCAAGTCAAGAGCCCGCTCTAGATCAAGAGTCGGCAGCTCCTCCGCTTCTCCACTCGGTGAATATATTACCTCCCGTTGGAGTCACGATACAACCAGCTCCACACTACACCGGAGCCTCGCTCTCAACTGAAAATCTGATGCAGGCAGTACGGGAGTTGAAAGCCCAGTTTGACGCCTTGAAGCACAAAGATCAGCTCAAGAAACTGGGAATCAACCAACCTTACCCAGCTACCTGGGAAGAAGTCCCTTTTCCTCCGAAATACAAACCTCAGACTATGGCTCTGTTCGAAGGAAAAACATCACCAAGTCAATACATGAACTATTTCAGTATGATGACGGTGTTGCTGCAAGGGAACAACGCCCTCCTCACTCGGGTGTTCAAAGGCTGCCTCTCAGGAGTAGCCTATCAGTGGTACTGTAGCTTGGCGGACAACTGCATTACTTCCTTCGAAGACTTCAAAGCTTTATTCTTCACGCGATTCTACGAGGGTGGGATGGACATGTCTATGTCCTCTCTCATCGAAGTCAAACAAAGGGAAAAGGAGGACGTTCGCACCTTCGTCGAACATTTTCGTCAAGCCACCTTACAAATGCCTCCAGGAGTTCCGGACTCGGCGTTAGTAGACATTTGCAGGAAGAACCTTCTTCCTGTAATCTCGGTGTTTACAGGACCATATCAGTTCCATGAGTGGCCTTCGTTCATCGTCTCGACAGTGGCCGTCGAAGACAACAGTCGCAAGGCGCGCGACAATGGCATTATGATCTCCGCCTCCGATAGAGGCAAAAGGTCATCTCCCAGCAGCGACCATCCTCGCAGCTCCAAGGGAAAAGAAGCTCTGACGGTCAATACGTCTAGACAAAAGGCGGCGGCAACCACGCAGACAAAGCCCGGGACTTCCAGGCCCGTCGAAGTCTACTCTTTCGACGATGATGATATCCCTAGTATATTCGAGTGTCTCGTAAAAAGCGGCAAGATCACTCTTCCGGAGCTAAGGCGGCCCCAAGAAGTCGGCAGCACTGACGACCCCAAATACTGCATCTTTCACAGATACGTACACCACCCAACAAAGGTGTATTACGTACTAAAAAGGAAGATCCAGGGGTTGATCGATGCTAAGGCCATCACTCTGCACAACACCGAGAAGACGGTCACGGCCAACATGATCTCTCTGCGGTTCGGCAATCTGCCTCCCCAAGAAGTCATGAACGGTGTCACACCCATTTCTGGAGCTACGATGAACATCGTCAATCTCCCTCCAGCTAGGGATCAAAATCATGACCTAGTACCCCTGACCACCCGTCAGGGCGAGATCATGTGGGTCCATCCAGATTTGGTGTCAGAACTCGAAGAAGAGACTAAAGCTACTAAAGCTACGTCTAAAAAAGAGCACTAAATATAGGCCATGCCACATGGTCGCAACTTCTTCTGCATCAGACGGAGACGAAGTATTTGCCGCAACCCGTTCGGGGAAGGCCTACCTCAACGACAACGGAGCAGGTCAGGAAGGCGCACCGGCTGACGCTCCAGCCGCCAAACCTTCAGAGCAAGGTCCCGTCATGCAAAACATCAGCCCTGCGAAACCTACTCCGGCGGAAAAGGGGAAGCAGAGAGAAGTACGCTTTGATAAACCTGTGAAAAACATTCCAAGCAAGGGTTTAGAGAAGCCGTACGAATTTGACATCCTGGCCCAGCTAGCTAATACGCCAGCCAGGCTCTCCATCTTTGAGCTACTCAGGCTCTCCCCAGACACTCGTCTAGCCCTGAGTGAAGCACTGATGCAGGCGGAGGTATACTTGACCCAGCTCAAGTCCCCCGACGAGGAGCCAGTGGCGTGTCCTCAATGCCACAGCGTGATGGAGGTGGTCCCAAATATCACTTTCACTCAAGACGACATGTTGTTAAAACATAACAGACATGACAGGCCCATCTATTACACCGGGTATGTCGGTTCCATGGAGGTCGACCGGATTCACATAGACCCGGGGTCGTCGATCAGCATCATCCCTCACAGTCTGCTCAGGCCGCTAAGAATTCCTACCAGCGAACTGGCTTACACTACCACTACAATTATGGGTTTCAACGCTGGAAGAAGTAAGCCATTGGGGAAGATCCGCTTGAGAATCCAGATCGGCAACCTCAGATCGGTGGCCACATGTTACGTCATCGATTCAGAGGTATCCTACAATATTTTGTTGGGAAGACCGTGGATCCACGACCACAACATCGTTCCTTCAACTCTACATCAATGCCTTAAATATGTAGACGCACAAGGAACCGTACAAACGGAGGTGGCAGACCTAAACCCGTTTAAAGGAATAGAATCCTACTATTCTGATGCCATGTTGTACTCCCAAGACCACGCGAAAGAAGCGCCAGGCGAGGCGAAGGACGAAGCACTCGTCCAGGAGCCAGGAAAACCCTCCGCCGTACTACCGCTGTCAATCAGAATGAAAGGACGAACCACTCGTCCAAAAGCCATAGAGCCTATGGCTATTCACCTGAACAAATCCAACTCAGGAAAATGAAACGACTCTCCAACGGTCACTTTGAACCAAAAGCCTCCACCTTTGGTCATCAACCTTCGGCGCAACGGGCAGCCGACCGATGTAAACACGACCAGGAACGGAGTTCCAGATGATAATAAACTTTCTCTTTTCCAGTACATTGATGCTTAGATTCCAAATCAGGAATCCATGCCCCGTGACGAGGTAGGACCCATAGCACAAAAATTCTTGGCAGCTATAAACTCCTACCATCCATATGTCTAGGAAGCAGCGTCATCGTCCAACATCGCCACGACGTATGGACCCCATGAGGATTCTATCTTCGTTGTCCCGCCTAGCTGCAGCAGTCAGCGCCCCATATTCTTCGGTCGCATGCGCAGTCAACCGGCCAGCCTGGAAGACCCTTTTGATGACGATACTGGGAAAATACAGATTCACCGATACAGCCCGCAGGCATTAAGGATCATGCAAAACATGGGCTATGACTTGAAGCGGAAGCCAGGCCTCAACTACGGAAGAGGCAGACGAACGTCGCCATGCGGCAACCCCCGCTATCGTCAAACTCTTTTCGGGTTAGGGTATGCCACCTCCCTTACGACTTCCAAGTCGGATGAGGACATCTTTTTCTCCTCCCAGGACGGTCCGTCATCCCCCGACTCACCTGATGCTCTCGGACAAATGCTATCAGTAAATATGGTGGTGACAGATCCCCCAGAAGCAGATGAACAGGATTCTGAGCCGTTTGAGAGTGACTCTTGGGCTCAACAAATGGATACACAGTGGGAATTCTGCTTCGAGCAAAGAGAACCTCCCACCATAGACGAAGTTATCCAAATCGATGTTGGGGGTAAACTTTCGCCAAAGCTGATATTTATCAGTGACAATCTTCCCCCAGCTGAAAGGGAAGAAATCATACAGCTGATAAAGGAATACGTCAACGTCTTTGCATGGGATTATGGGGACATGTCGGGCCTTGACCCAAAGGTGGCTACTCATAAGCTCAATATATTGACCGATTCAAAGCCTATGAAGCAGCACCAACGCTGGTTCCGCCCAGACATGATGGACGCCATTGAAGCTGAAGTCAAGAAGCTGATAGCCTGTGGTTTCATCCGGGAGGAACAACATCCCGACTGGGTCGCCAATGTTGTCCCAGTCATGAAGAAAAATGGGAAGGTACGTATCTGCATCGATTACCAAGATCTGAATGCGGCCTGCCCCAAGGATGAATTCCCTCTTTCCATCACGGACATCATGATCGACAACACCTGCGGCTTTGAATGCATGTCTTTCATGGACGGGTTCTCAGGGTACAATCAGATCAAGATGCATCCTGAAGACGAGAAGCACACTGCCTTCCGTACCCTATTGGGAGTATATTGCTACACAGTCATGCCCTTCGGATTGAAGAACGCCGGGGCTATATACCAACGGGCTATGAGCAGCATATTCCATGAACATTTACGCAAAACAGTAGAATGTTATATGGACGACATAGCCGTCAAGAGCCGCCTCAAGGATGATCATATTCAAGACTTGAGGACGGTATTCGAGTTAATGCGCCAACATCAACTCAAGATGAACCCTACGAAGTCCTTTCTGGGTGTATCTAGTGGCAAATTCTTGGGATTTGTCATCACCGCCAAAGGCATCCAGGTGGACCCTGACAAAGTCCAGGCCATCATAGAAATGCGACCGCCCCACAATCTGAGGGAACTCCGGGGATTTCAAGGCCGTCTGGTTTATATCCGGAGGTTCATATCCAACCTCTCGGGAAGATGTCAGCCCTTTTCGCATCTCATAAAGAAAGGTGTATCCTTCGTGTGGGACAAAACCTGTCAGCAAGCATTCGGGGATATCAAACGCTACCTCACCAGTCCGCCAGTTCTGGTGCCTCCCGTTATGGGAAAACCGTTCTTGCTGTACGTCCGAGCAATGGATCATTCGCTAGGAGCTCTTCTAGCACTGAAGAACGATGTAGGGCATGAACAGGCTATCTACTACCTCAGCAGGATGATGGTCGGAGCCGAACACCGGTACAACCCAGTGGAGAAAGAATGCTTGGCTCTGATGTTCGCTATCCAAAAGATGCGGCACTACGTCACCGGCCAGACTATCCACATCATCTCCAGGATTAACCCTCTTAGAGTACTGATGAGCAAGCCGAGCGTTCTTAATTCCTGACTCGCAACTTGGGTGATGCTGTTAACACCATATGACATGGTATACGTACCGCAGAAGTCCATCAAAGGCCAAGGGCTGGCCGACTTCCTAGCTGCTTATCCGATCCCGGAGACCTCCAAATTATACGAAGACATTCCCGACAAAGTTGTAGAATGTAATTCTGCAATGGAAGGTGACGCATGGCAACTGTTCTTCGACGGCGCCTCCAGAACCGGTCCTAAGGGAAACATTATTTCAGGAGTAGGAGTCGTCCTGGTCGCCCCTGATCAGCTCGTCATCTACCGAGCATATTCTCTTAGCGAGCCCTGCTCCAACAATGTGGCGGAGTACAACGCTCTACTAATAGGGCTCCAAGTTGCTAAAAGAGCTGGGGGTAGAGTCCCTGGAAGCTTTTGGTGATTCTCTGCTTATCGTCAATCAAGTCAGAGGAATATATGAAGTCCAAAATTTAGACCTCATCCCCTATCACCAAGCGACGGTCAAGATAGCCATGACATTCAAAGGATTCTTCCTAGAACATGTCCCTCGATCCCAGAATCTGGAAGCTGATGCCCTAGCCAGTCTAGCGGCGGATTTAGCTACTCCTATAAGAAGGCAGAATTCGGTGATCCTTCTTAACAGAGATTTATTCTGCGTGAAGAACAACCTCCACATAGAACGCAGCCACGCTGTGAACACAGATCCCCCTGGAAAAGACTGGAGGAGTCCCTTTATAGATTTTGTCGCATACGGAATCTTGCCAGAAGACCCCAGAGAAGCAGTATCCGTCAAGAGACGATCATTATGCTTCTACTTCGATGCATCTTCACAATGCCTATATCGTCGGACTTACGACGGACTGCTATTAAGATGTCTCTCAAACGATGAAGCACAACAGGTTATCCGGGAAGCTCACGATGGCGTATGCGGAGTGCATCAGTCCGGTCCTAAGCTACAGGATTGTATCAGGAGAATGGGCTATTACTGGCCCACTATGATCACAGATGCGATCAGCTATGCAAGACAATGCAGAGCCTGTCAGGTTCATGCAGACTTCATACACCAATCGTCTGAATATCTACATCCTACGGTTGCATCCTGGCCCTTCGAAGCATGGGGTATGGATATCGTTGGTCCCATTCACCCGTCTTCCTCCAGAGGCCACCGGTTCATACTGGCCATCACGGATTACTTCTCCAAATGGGCAGAGGCGATCCCTCTGGCTGAGGTAAAGGCGTCTGACGTAATCAGCTTCATTAAGCACCACGTCATTTATCGCTTCGGGGTACCCCGAAGGATAATTTACGACAATGGGCCTCAGTTCATCAGCCAAGCATTTTATCGGTTTTGCGATAAAAATCGGATACACGATATTGCCTCTACGGTATATTATCCAGCTGTTAATGGTTTGGCGGAAGCTTTCAACAAAACCATTATCAAACTCTTAAAGAAATTTGTCTCTTCAAACAAGAGAGACTGGAACGAGAAGTTAGGCGAATGTCTCTGGGCATACCACACAACGGTACGAACACCGACAGGTTGTACCCCTTTTTCACTGGTCTACGGGAGCGAAGCAGTTCTTCCCATCGAAATCCAGATCCCGTCGCTCAGGATAGCCGTGACTAGTGAGCTGACTCAAGAAAAGAATGACCTGTTAAGGCTCCAAGAGCTGAAAAGATTAGACGAGAAATACCTCCAAGCTCAACAGCGCACCGCGCTCTACCAAGCACATATTTCCAAAGCTTTCAATCGTAAAGTAAAGGAAAGAGTGTTCAAAGTCGGCGAGCTAGTCCTAGCCGTAAGAAGGCCGATGATTCTTACTCACAGGAGTAAAGGCAAATTCCAGCCCAAGTGGGAAGGCCCTTATGTGATCGAGACAACGTTCTCGAATGGCGCTTACAGGTTAGCCCAGCCTAATGGAGACATGTTAATGGCTTCTATGAACGGCAAATTCCTGAAAAGGTACTATGCTTAAACTCCCCTGCTCGGGTGGGATATAGCAAGGATCTCATATTCTGATAAGACTACTCCCAAAACAAAACTAGTTGGGTCATATCCTATCATGTCTGTACGACCTCTGAATAGATATGTCCTGCTAAGAAGCCTATCGAGAGTCTATCATGTCCATACTACCTCTGATATTACTCTCGCCTAAAGAAAAGAATTCTGTAACTTTCATTTACATTCCGAAATGACGGGTCCACAAAAAGTCAGAAAAGAGTCGCCTTTATTTATTCCCAAAAAGGGAGGCAGAATTACATCTGGGAAAGCAAAAAGGGAAAGGATACATCATGATGGCGGAGTAGTCAGATTGCGGATCAGCCGCTCCAGTGCAGCTATCCTCTCATTCCTAAGAACCAAGGCATCGGCGCGAGCCTGCTTCAGCCGTGCCTCGGGAGTGTTCGTAAGGGTTAGATCAGCCTTTGCCCGAAGACAGCCCGCACGAGCAGCTTCTGCACGGTCCAAATCCTGCCGCGCTGCACTCAGACGACCAGCTGCTACCTCTAGACCCGCCAACGATTGAGAAGCCCACTCCTCAGCCCGAGCAAGTTTTTTCTTCAGCTTGGAGGCCCTCGCCGCGTTCCCTTCATGCTCGGTGCGACACTGCGTCTCAACGGCAAGAGCCTCTTCCACGATATCTCTTCTCCTATCCATCTCCAGCTTATGCCTCTGGATGGAGTCGTCTAGGCTTTCCAGCTTTGTAGCAAGCCGCGCAGTCATGAGGTCGAACCGAGCCTGGACATCAGCATCGAGGCTGCCCCGAGTCAGCTGCAAGTATTCAGTAATGGGTTGCTCTAACCCATTAACCACCGCCTCCAGAGCGTTAGCTGCCCCAGGATCGTCGAGCTCCCTGATGACCACGATTGAAGCAAGAGAAGTCTTCTTCAGGCACTCAAAATCTAGACTCTTCGCTAACACCATTCATATCATCATTTTCAAACCGGTGTAGAAGAGGCTGGTATGTTGCTCGGTCAACGCAACTAGATCCGACTGGACGTCGGGAGCGGCCGCAATATCAGCAAGTCCCTCTCCAGGGATAATTATAGACGAGGTGGCCACAGCCGTCGCATCGACGCATGGCACGACCGAAGAAGGTGCGGCAACGACGGTCGAAGTCATCGCCACGCTCACAAAAGGCAAGGTCACGACGACAGGTTCATCCTCCTCTTGAGGTGACGAAACTACTCAGGGCGTACTGGCCCCCGAAGCCACTTCCTCATCAAAGTCGAACGCCTCCGTATCATCGTCTGGAGCCCGAGCGGAGCCAGAATGCGCTTCAACGCTATCCCCTGAAAAGAGGACAAGAAAGTTAATATCAGTATGATGATAATCTTTCTAAAGGGAGACATAAAGACGATATTTACCCGGAGCCAACGGCATATACGACGCATCTGCACCCGAGGTAGCTAAACCACGCCTTAATGACGCAATGCGAATCGTCATGCCTGGAGAAGGAGGTGGGCCGACTGACATCACCGAGAGTTCTGCCAAGCCCTCACCAAGACGCGGTCGAGGTTCATTAGCTGGAATCTCGCCAGGCACGCTCGCTAACACAATGGGAGTTTTACCCGTTACTGACCTCGGAAAAGATTCTCCCATCTGCCTCGGCCACACAAGCAAACTCGCTCCGCTACCTGGAGCAGCAGCCACGACAGCGACCTCTAACGAGGATTCTCGGCGCCGCCGGCCGGAACTATAGAAGGTCCCTCTCTAAAAGGCGAGGAACCTCCAGCCAAAGAATCATCCCTGATATGGGAAGAGGCAGGCTCACTCCCGGGAGCCTCAACACCAAGAATGCGGAGAGGACGAGCGACCGTCTCCTTCCTCCTCTTACGAAGAGAAACTTCCTTCGGAGCAGAAGCCCGTCGCTTCCCAGAAGAGACTACCAAAGCCCCCGCAGGCGGAGGCACTTCGCACCTCGGCACCGACACCAGAGGCTCATCCGGAGTACCAAACTCCTCGCCCTCATCCGAAGAAACCGAGGGGACGTCAAATCTTCTCCCAGGCTTGGGAGAAGACACCCTGAAGCTTCCACGCGTGTCAAAATCACGATGGAAGGTGTTAATCGCCACATAAAACTGGGCGTAAGAATGGAGAATGCGGAGCTCCGTGGAGGTTGTAACGACCGGCACGATAAAGCTTGCCCCCGTACAACCCATGAGGAAATATCGCCACCCTCTAGCTCCATCAATGAGTCCACCCCTGGACCTGAAGCTGGTAACGGCATTGCCCGCGTGCAACTATTCGTACCCAAACTGCCTAGCGAACCGACTAGGCAAGTAGGGCTCGAAAAAGCAGTGATCTTCGCTCCTGTACAGCAGATGAGAGGGCCTAATACAGACCAACCAGTTAAAAGCTTCCGGGGAAAGGTCGGTCTTCTCTCCACCTGAATCCTCAAGCCGCACCCCTGATTGATTGCGATGTACGGGGGGGGACAGTACAGAGAATCTTCCAGCCATGGCTGAGGTTCAACACCAACCGACAATCTAAGACTGTGTTCATATTCCAGGAGGAATCCTTGTAATTCAGCAAGAATATACCCCCCGAGCTGCTACCGGAGCCAGGAGACATTACCCGGGGATTGTGGAGGATTAACCATCCCATCAAGTATAGGTATGGTAATTCCACCCTGGGAAAACCCTCACGCCGAGCTTCGTCGACGAGCAACCCATCAGTTATGGCTCTCAGGCCAGCCTGTATACGGCACACCATGGCGGAAAGTAAGCCCAGTCTTGCCCCAAACACCAGGCGCACTGCCGGCCACAGGATGTTCCGGTAAATACGGTCCGCGGACGCTGTGCCGGGCACTACTACTCGACGCAGCCATATGGAGAGGAAACCAGCCAACTGGGCTTCCTTAGACAGAGGCCGACGATAGCACATCAAGTAACTACAGGCCTTAGTGCCTTCGGGGTACTTTCCTACCCCCTCGACGAGAATCTGATCCGAAGTTGCGGCCTCCTCCATAAGACCCTCGACGACCTGGGCGCCAAGCACGCCCAAATAATTCACGGGCTCATTTTTGCCCCCCGAGGCTTTCTCCGACTTGGCGGCCCTAGCTCGGTAAAAGAAGAGGTAGGACATCCACTTGGTGGTATGAGCCAAATCAGAAGGCTCGTTATAAAAAGCGGTGCACGCGAAGTATTGACACATCAGCTCCTGATATACTTCCGCCACCCGAGGGTCCAAATCCCCCAACTCCCGGTTGGTGGGAACGTACTCTTCATATGGGGTATCACCCATCGGCAGTCTCGAGACAACTGCCATCTCGTAGAGCGCCAATCCCAACTCCCCCAGTGGAGTGGCAAAGGTCCCAGTGAGCGGAATGTACCGCTCCATCAGCGCCAGGAACAAGTTAGGGTTCGGAGGCAACCCGACGCTCGTCGCACTCACAGCGGCATATAGTCCAATAACCTCCAGCTCTCTCCGAAAGTGCTTCAAGGCCCAGTCAACCAGGCATGTCCATCGGGAGTTTGTTGGGGCAATCCACCCATTACACCGAGGATTCTCCTTGGGATATACCCTGCCTCATCCCATGAAGTCGTTGCAGAAGGTCGGCAATTGGACCGGCTGGATCACCGAGCTGTCTTCACTCGGGACACTACCCGGGCACAGTCCCTGGAACAACGTCACAAAGCCGGAAGGACGACTGACAAACGACCCCCGGTCAGCTCCTTTGAGATGAAAGATCTTCCCCGGATTACCGTGAAGATCAGGAGTCAGCATCCATGACATCTTCCTGGGATGCGTCGCATGGAAGAAGGCCGAGATGGGATAATCCCTCGGCATCGTTGGCAAATACAAAACTAAATTCCCGACAGGGAAAACCCAGGGCTCCCTCTTGGGCCTCGTCTGGGACTGTTTGTCAATCATGTCCCCAAAGAGGAAAGCCGGCTTTATGTACTGCTCCCCGTCTACGTAGGTCAGGGGCTCGCCATTAATCATGCTCAGCAGCGTCCGCTCGCCCTGAACCGATATCAGAAACCCCCTTCCCTCAGGATACTGGGATCCGGAGATAGGAAATACCATGTGGGACAGATCCTCCAGGTAGTTCGAGTGCAGCATCCCAGCAGCGAAGCCCATCACCTCGGCCAGTAGAGACTCACCCAAATCAACTGCAAAAGTGCAAGGAAAAGATGTCACTACAAGTCTTGCACGAACATGCAGACCGAAGAAACGACAGTCTGTGCTCTACGCAGGATTATGCAAATCTGGCTATTTTACGCCGGCAGTCCTCCCCACAAGCGTAAAACTCAAATTTTATGATATACACCAATTTTCGGTAGCTAGAACTTTTACGCTAAAAACTACGAAAATGTGGAGTCTCTACGCTGGCACATTAGAAAAGTGGGCGTAAAAGATGAAAATGCCTCCGTGCATCAACTTCCTCCGAAGAGGCCATCAGCACAGAAGACGACCTAGCGCGGTCACGTTCAACGTGTGCAAAGAATTTTTCGTCATTTTTGTCATCCCAAAGGCTCTACCTCTAAGGCCGGGTGCGCTACTCGTCGGCGAGATACTTTGCTCGGAAGGAAGTTCGCCTTGCCCGACCAGAGACTCCCTCGCTGGGGCAGAAGAATGAGAGGAAGAACCTATGCTCTTTCCCTTAGCAGAGGGGGTTTGTTTCGGTGCCATTTCTGAAGACTCGAGGTGCTCGGAGAAGGAACGAAGAAAAACTTGAACAGTCGAAAGCTCTTTTTCACAAAAGACAGATAAAAAGTTTTTCTCTCAAAAAACTTGGGGTATATATAGTCCGGGTCGACTCCTCGAATCCTCGGACGAACTCCTCGAGATCCTAACCAAATCTCGCAAATTAAATGATGGGTTATAATTGGATGCTACGTCAGCCCACTACCCTTGGAAGACGGACAGTCAGCGAATTCGAAAGATTTTTCGTGCAAAACGGTTCAGCGGGTTCTACGCTAAAGGAGCTTTCTACGCTCGACAGTAATGGATCTACAATTTACGCTCGCAAGCTACAAGTCTATGGTTTTACGCCCGGATGCCTTTGTGCTCGGTAGCTTTTATGCTCGAGAGGCCACAAACCTATGATTTTACGCTCAGCAGATACCAAATCGACGATCTCACGCTCGGTGGCGCTCAGTTTACGCTCAGAGACAACAGATTCGCAAACTTCACGCTCGAAGAAATTTTCTTTTCAGGAGCTACAAATCAAACAATTCTACGCTAAAGGAGCTTTCTACGCTCGACGGCTACGAATCTACAGCTTTACGTTCGACAGCTATAAGTCTATGGTTTTATGCCCGGATGCCTTTGTGCTCGGTAGCTTTTATGCTCGAGAGGCTACAAACCTACGACTTCACGCTCAGGAACCACAAGTCTACGATTTCACGCTCGATGGTATTTTTACGCTCAGAGGCTACAGATTGATGATTTCACGCTCCACGACTTTCCGCATATCCAAACAGTCCCTAAGGCGGTCAATTGCAAAGAGTTCACACCGAAGATACTCGTTCTTGACCCAAAGCATCCCAAGTACCCGAAGCATACAAGAGTTAAAACATTGAGAAATTACTCTTCTCGGGTCAATTGGAGGTTCATCCAGACTCCAGTCTGAACGCCTCGTCTACCAAGATGGTAAACTCAGTTTTGACAGCCATTTCTCGACCCTGTCCCAAGGGATTTTCGAGAAGTCACTCTTGAAGATGAAGTCTGAACAAAAATTCTGTTCATCAGAAGTTCAGAGCTCTACGCGGTTCCTCGGTCCTAGCAACAGGACAGTTCTAAAATGTTTAAAATGCTCTACAACGTTCTATGGACTATTCGTTATACGTAAAGGACAGGACCTAGCACTCTTTCTACATAGTTGGCGTAAAGATTCAGACGTGTTGAAGCTACACATATTCAGACTTCACAGCAACGTATGGCAAGATGATCATATGAAGAAGCAAGATAATTTTATTAAAGATCAAAATCATGATTACATATGAGGGAAATCCAATCTACAAGGGTTTTCTTTTTATTTTCATGATTACATCTGAGGGAGAAATATGATCCTTCCCTTCTCCCGGAAGAACAGCCATACAAAGTTGTTGATTATCCCGAGCAAGGGAGGCTAAGATATCCTTCCATGATCCAACATTGCAGTAGACATTTGCTCGAAGATGCCGTCTTTTTTGGCTCCCTACATGCTGGAAGAACATGATCTCCTTCTTCCCCAGGTCGACCCGATAAACTCCGGCGATCATCTCTGCATGGTGATGGGAATGTGGTGAGAACAGGTTCACCCCCCAGCCTTTTTATAGGCAAAAGAGATCACAGTGGTCCCCAATAAATCCGTCATAAAGTCTGCATCGACCGTTTCAGCGCTCCATTCAGAAACGTTTTGAGTTACGAGGGGCCGTTCATGCTTCATTCAAAGCGTTTCAAATTCTGAGGAATTTAAAAGCTTTGAAGGGGGTCTTATAGAAGCATGAAAAATACGCTGGGAAGAGCTACGCAGCCTCTTGATGCAGAGCAGCGTAAACGGAGGCCTTCAGAGCCATCAAGCGTGCAACAGAGCTTTCTCCGCTAAAAATACGACATAAAGTATAAGCTCAAAGGACCATCCACGTAAGTGCAGTACGTCCAGGCCGCTCCAGCATAAAATAGAGTTCTTCATTGCCTCCATGGCGTAAAACTCAACCGCTCTCAAAGCAGCGTTAATGCGTACGAGGAACGCTTCATCTTCCCCGAAATAAACCTGTCAAGTCACGCAGTGAATCTGACCTCTGACTCCTGACAAAAAGTATTGCACGGGTACCCAGACGACGGCTGGAAACGATAGCAGACCCCTCGGGACGTGCCCCATAGTATGATGGCGGATCTCGACATTTAATGCAGAGGATTTGGTTAAAGCATCACCAAACCGTCATTTACTGGAGTCCCCTCAGCATAAACCGCTCTTTCGCGTACAAGGGAATATGCTGCCCTGTTTTACACAGGCAAACATGAGCTGTTTTACGCTCCGCAGCAGGCAAACCGCCTGCCACGTCAAAAGCTGCACCTCGTACGGGACTCGAGGCACGTCTCCACGTCTAATTGCACAGAGCGATGATAGTTTCTCTTAAGGCACGTCTCTGCGACGGGTGCACAGAAGGGCTGCAGACCTTCAAAATACGCCTCCGTATTTAATACATAAGATGGTGGCAAAT
Organism: Iris macrosiphon; assembly: GCA_036927795.1. Taxonomy (NCBI): domain Eukaryota; kingdom Viridiplantae; phylum Streptophyta; class Magnoliopsida; order Asparagales; family Iridaceae; genus Iris; species Iris macrosiphon. The sequence continues at coordinate 119,098,440 of JAYESA010000004.1, forward strand.
CTCTGCAAGAGATTCGATTATATCTCCAAAAGCCGTAATCTCGGCTAAGACGTCCATATCAGCACGGTACGCAGCGGCTTCTACGCCCATTCTAGTACAGTACGCAGCGGCTTCTACGCCCATTCAGGATCTTTGCTCATACGGCTTCTACGCCCACTCCGTCTCTACGACCACTCAGTCTCTACGACCACTCGGCTTCTATGCCTGTTCGGCTTCTATGCCTGCTCGGTTTCTATGCCTACTCGGCTTCTATGCCTGTTCGGCTTCTATGTCTATTCGGCTTCTATGCCTACTTGGCTTCTATGCCATGGTGATAGACATTTGGCTTCTATGCCAACCTCTGCTACACAATGGATACCTACCTACGTGGCTTTTACGCCGTGATCTTAGTAGCAATTGTACGCGTTGTGTCCCCTTAGTTGGACCCGCGTCACACGCTCATTCAAAAGATCATCTATACGTAGGCATTGGTTACTTTAACCGTTGTGTAAAAGGGTGCTGTACTTTCCACTCCTCGGTTATTACACCGATGGAGTGGTCACTGTCACCAAAACTCTATAAATAGAGACCCCTATCAATGGGGAACAAGGTCGACAATTTGGAAGATCGAACCAGGTCGGAGAATTGGTAAAGAGAGAGAGAGAGAGAGAGAGAGAGAGAGAGAGCACCCGGAGCTCAGGCAAAGAGTAGGGATCGACGACTTCGGCATCGTGCATCCACCCTCTCCTGCAACCTTCGAAGCTGCTTCCTGTCTCCTACGGCACTTCTTCAACATCATGTGGTCCAAGGGCTAAAGTGATCGACCCCAGATCAGACACCTATAGCAATATCTACCCAGATTAAATAAATTGTACTCCCACATCCTCGTATAGGATTACATTGTACAAGTTTGTTTGTAAACAAAAGAAGGCGGGTTCCGTGTAAACTCCCATATCGAATACATTCCTATTCTTTTCGTTTAAATAACCACAAATAGCTGCTGCCTCTTTTTTCGCTGCTACTGCCTCTCATTAATGACAGCGGCTGCTGTCATTAATGGCCGCCACTGCTACAGCGGCTGTTGCTGCCTGTTACTTGCTGTTATTAATGACAGCAACTGTCATTAACCACTCGTCACTAAAATATATATATATATATATATATATATATATATATATATATATATATATAATTACCAGTCAACTATAATTATACCCCCTCTATAATAATGTACATATTAGGACATAGCCATATGCACACATACATAAATATATTATAATTATACATCTATACATATATACAAATAATTATATAACAACTATAAATAATATAATTACCCAATTAAACATACATATATATTATAACAACATATACATATATATATCCATACTATATACTATAACATATATATTAATGCATGTAGAAGAACGGCTACATAATATATATATATATATATATATATTCTCTTAGTACATATATAGTACATAGATCTATGATACAATAAAAACTATAATAAATACACTATAATATATATATATAATATCTATATATATATGCATAATTACAACTTATGAATTAAAAGCACAATAATTAGATCTACATACAAATACACAACATATGGAGAGTATCACACCGCATTCCACTAGATCTAGGATACGCATGTGACACGAGTCCAACACACATCCAATTGCATCCCGAAGGACACAAACAAGTCACATATATTATTTATGAACAATACAAAGTGTCAAATATAGATCTACGTGTCCGTGTCAAAATACGACATGTACAAAGTCCCGTGTCGGAGGAAAAACCCCCAAAACAACACATATCACCAAATTATTGGGATACGAATTATATGTACCCAATTATGGACACGATACTATCCCCAAACACATAAACACATGCCAAATTGATCTATAAGATCAATTGACACACACAACAAATATTATTCTCGGAATTCCCCCAAAATTGACACAAAAAATACCATAACTTTCTCCATAGGCCTCCTATGAACACAAAACCAAATACTATGGGTAGCTTATACATATGGGTTGATTTTTCATGGTTAAAACTCAGATTTAGAACTTAATTTAATAAAAAAAACTGAATTATACCTATTGAGAGATGGATTCCCAATGAAACCTTCAATTGAGATGAAATTATCTCCAACTTGTAGATCCTTGCTCCTCTTTGTAGATCCTTGCTTCCTCCTTCTAGATCCATGCTTCTCAAGTCTCTAATGTTGATTTGGGAAGGAATTAGAATAAATTTGGTAGGGAAATAAAATGGGAATGAAGGAAATTTGGTAGTGAGAAATTCTAGATCTAGAATTGGAATGAAAAGAGGAGAGATAATTTTCCCCCTCTAATTAAATAGGCCAGCCCCTTTTCCTCTCCCTCAAGTTATCATGTAATGTCTATTATAACCCTTGGGGCCTCTCATGAAGAAATAATTAAGGAAGAAAGCTTCTAGTCTAATGATTTAATTAATTTAATCCATCTCCTTAACAATGGGCTTTCTAAATGGGCTAAGTCTAACTAATTAATTCATGTTGGTCCATGGGTCTAAACTAAAATAGTTAGGTCCACTAACACAAGTCCAAATTAAATAACTAACATCTAACAATAATTAAATAATATAATAATAATTATTTATCAAGCACAATATTTAATTAAATATGAAATTACTAAAATATCCTTTCCTAGAAAATGTGGTAGTGACAAGTCTACCCTCCTTAAAATAATTTTGTCCTCGAAAGTCAAAGACGAAAACTACCCCAGAAAATAACAGAACAGAACTAAAGAATCACAACTAACTATGGAAGAACATAACAATGAACAGAACATAACTTAGGAAATAATATACCTCAAGGCACAAACAAATATGGATAACGCTCCCACATTTCATCCTCTCTCTCCCAGGTAGACTCCCCCAAAGATTGATGCCTCCATGCGACGCACACCAAAGGAATAGTCTGGTTCCTCAGCACCTTCTCTCTCCGATCCAGAATCTCAACTGGCTGCTCTGGATAGCTAAGAGTAGGGCCCACCTCTATCTCCGAGTGATCCAATACATGACTAGGATCTGCCACATATCGTCTCAACTGTGACACGTGAAACACGTTGTGCACTCCCTCCAATGCAAGTGGCAAGTCTAGTCTATAAGCAACTGTCACGCCCCAGTCCCAAAATACCGAAGGACCAGACACGTGACAATGGCCAACAGCACGCACCGATGGACAAACCTAATTTAATGGATCCATCAGGGCATACTTAAGCTATAAAATCAAGTATACGATAACATGGCATAACTAATCTCATCCACACAAAATAAAATATGATCCACATATATAAAAAATGTAAATCATCAAACAGTCTCACAAAATGCTTCGGGAAACAACCCGATAAAAATCTGATACAATAGTTCAACAGACCAAAATATAAATGACTGAATAAAATAAATACTGAGAATGAAACATGGATGCTCAGGAAAAGTCTTCAGCTAACACCTCGTCCTCGGGTGTCGGTACAGCTCCTGTATCTACTTCTGCTCCTGCTACTGCTGTTGTCCCGTATACCTCAGGATAAATCTCGTCTGCAAATCCTAGGAACATAATCCGGATCCAGGTCCTCAGGGGACATAACAAGGTACAGATAATACAAGCCAAAATAAATGCAGTGCAGCAAATAATAAAATAAATAGGGTAAGCTATATAACCATCTATGTGAAATACAAGATGAGAGCATCATGAGTACTCAGGCTGAGCCACTACAAGCTCTGTGTCGGGGAGCCGGTAGCAGTAATAATGAGTAATGGGCCAAGCTCGGGTTTCAGAGTCTTGTGCCTCACAGTAGTAGGGGATATATATGTAATCAGCCTGTAGCCTGTGTGTCTCTCCCCACCCAATGTAATCACACGTCTCATGTCCATAATGTCTCATGTACATGGCACGCAAGATCGTAGCTAATGCAGTAAGTCATAGAGTATCCAAGAGTATAATGTCTCTGTCAGAAGTCTGTATCCTATACAGAATCACCATGAATATCTCAGAAAGATCCTGTCATAAATAGTGTCAAGTGTCCTGGGTATAATGTACTTGATAAGACAAGTACGAGAATGTAAAGGGGTCACGAATGTCCATCTCTAGATGACATACACAACTCTGCGTACAGTGTTGGCACCCGACTAATAATCGGACGCTAAGTAAGTCACACGGTCCTAGGTTAAGCATGCACAACAATATAAAATATGCAACAAGAACTGTAAAGTTGGCAAGATATACTTGCCCACTGATGTATAACTAAGTCAAAAAAATAAGTAGCAAAGCTGCAGGGTTTGGCAAGGTACACTTGCCTGGGGTTTGAATATCAACAGTTGTCCCTGTAACAGTGGATCCTGTAGATACTCCTCCAAAAGCTGTAATAAACATCACCAACAGTCTCAGAAGATATCAAATAGCTAGAAACGCCTGTCCTTGAGTCCCATTTGGACACAAAGGCAAAATGACATTTCCGGGCCAAAGTGGGGTCCATATGTGGGCCACTTTGCACCGAAAAATGTGTCAGGGTCAAAGGTCTCCAAATTTATCAAACTCAGTGTCAACGGGTCAAGAACGATGATACGAACCCAACGGAACTTCCAAAATTGGATTTCGATGAGCCGATCACAAAATTGCCCGTCAAGTAGAGCCTGTGGGGCCCACGATACGCGATTTTGTCAACGTTCTCAGAATCGAACCAAACTTGGGTCACAGGACCAGCGTATTGCTACGAGTCCGATGGCATAAGTTTTGTCTTGATCCGACGTGTATACACAAAGTTACAGCATGTTTCAGAATGGACAGATACGGGACGTTGTCGGCGGATACGCGTTGATTCCGGTGTGCACGCACATCCAAATCAGCTTTTGTGAAATTCTACATATCCGTATCAACGACGCGCATATTTTGATAAAGACTGCCTGCGACCAAGTCGTCCCGTTTGGCGGGGCACACTCAGTTCCAGGGTGAAACAGGGCGTGGGTTTTCCTGTTTTTGGATCGCGGTGTACGATCACCACAGGACGCGATACACCGAGCGAGTTGCACGGGCATCGAGAGGGTTATACAGTCTACACGTTGTAACAGACAAAATCGAAAATGGAATTACGAGGAGAGAGAAAATGCTACCTGAACAGGGCTCCGTAAATCTGACTTTCACGTGTCCGAAAGTCCTTGACACGAGCTGTGTCCGCTGTGTCTCCTTGACACGAACTGCGTCCGGGTCGGGGGAGGCCATGCCTAGGGCTGCTGGAGTCTGGCCATTCTAGTCGGCGGAGGGTGGCTCGTCGGGCTGAGCGAGGTCGTCGACGAGGCAGAGTGAAGACGGCTCGTCTGGCCGCTGCTGCGGAGGAGAGCGGGGTCGGGCTGCTGCAAGAAGGAGGTAGGCGGCTAGGGATCAGTCGGACGGTGGCGACGGCGAGATGAGAGGGAGAGAGAGGTCTGGCAGCGGCTGAGCACGGAAGTCGAAAGAAATTTATAGGGCTGCTACAGTATTTTCGGTGGGGGAATTAGGGTTCGGTCGGGTTCGGGTTTGGATTGGGTTTGACTCAGATCCGACCCGACCCGACCCGTTATGCTGGGTTGGCTTGGTTTGGTTCAGTCAGCGGTTTGGTTTGGTTCAGTCAACTGTTTGGTTCGATTCAGTCAACGGTTTAATTGGGTTTAATTCTACGTTGGTCTTTAGGGCTTTAAAACTGTTTCCGGAGTCCAATAAATTCACAAAAAATTATCCTATGTCCAGTTTTCTATTTTACACCATAAAATATTATTTCCATAATATTTGAATACCAATTAAGAGCATATAAAAATCTTTTAATCACAACTTCCTAAGTTTTAATTCCAGAAAAATACCAAAAAATTAGGAAAAATTATATTAAAATATTCTAAAAAATTAGGGTGTTTACAGCAACTGCACCGACCCTCTCTAGAATAGTAAAAGGTCTGATGAATCGCGGACTAAGCTTTCTGCCTCCATCGAAACGAATCGTGTCTCGTGTCAGAGAAATCCTCAGAAACACCAAACCACCCATCTAGAACAAAACACTTCCTTAAGAACTTAATCTATAACAAACAACCAAGAACAAGCATAAAACAAAAATCTAAACTATACCTTGAACTCTAAAGGTCTCCGATGGCTATCGGCCCAATGCCGATGTCTGTCCTGCGCCACTCGAAGTCTATCTCTGATCAACTTAACCTTCTCTGCTGCATCCACAACCATCTCTGGCCCAAGCAATACTCTTTTTCCAATATCGTCCCAAGACAAAGGAGTAGGACACCTCCGACCGTACAGAGCTTCAAAAGGTGACATCTTTATACTGGCATGATAATTGTTATTGTAAGCAAACTCTACCAAATGGAGATGGTCCTCCCAAGAACCCCCAAAATCTAGTACACAAGTGCACAGCATATCCTCGAGAGTCTGAATAGTCCTCTCTGACTGCCCATCTGTCTGGGGATGATATGCAGTACTGAACTTGAGCTGAGTGCCCAAAGTCTCCTGCAAAATCCTCCAGAAATGAGAAGTGAAACGACTATCCCGATCTGAGACTATGCTGATGGAAACTCCATGTATCCTAACGACCTGCCTCACATACATCTCTGCTAGCTTCTCCGTAGACAAACCCACCTTGAAAGGCAAAAAGTGGGCTGACTTGGTCAACCTATCAATGATGACCCAAATTGCGTCTTTTCCTCCTGGAGATCGTGGAAGTCCGGACACAAAATCTATAGTAATGTGCTCCCACTTCCACTCTGGAATGGGTAATGACTGAAGTAAACCTCCTGGCCTCTGCCTCTCGGCTTTCACCTGCTGGCACACTAAGCATCTGGATACAAACTATGCCACTTCCCTCTTCATGCCAAACCACCACACACTCTCTCGCATATCCCGATACATCTTGTTAGCACCTGGATGCATGGAATACTGAGAGCGGTGCGCTTCCTGTAACACCTTCTCACGCAGCTCCCCACTAGGCACACATAATCTAACTCTATGCCTCAAAGATCCATCCTTTGCAATAGTAAAATCATCCTCCAATCCTGCTCTCACCTGAGCTCTGATACTCCTTAGAGATACATCCTTACACTGTGCTGCCTTGATCCTGTCCATCAAATCTGAATGTATCTGCAATCCCTACATCAGTATAGCACCACCAGGAACAATCACCTCGATGCCCAAGCTCTCCAAGTCCTCCAACAAATATCGATCCTACGTCAAGAACATAGCTACCGGATACTTGCTCAAAGCATCGGCAACTACATTAGCTTTCCCAGGATGATATTGTAAAAAGATACCAAAATCCTTCATCAGTTCCAACCACCGATGCTGCCTCATGTTCAACTCCTTCTGCGTGAAAACGTACTTCAAGCTTTTGTGGTCTGTGAAGATCTCCACACGCTCTCCGTACAAATAATGTTTCCACAACTTTAGGGCGAATATGACTGCTGCCAACTCCAAATTATGGGTAGGATAGTTCTTTTCATGAGGATGCAATTGCCTAGATGCATAGACAATCACTTTTCTATGCTGCTGAAGAACACAACCCAAACCCTTCCCTGATGCATCACTATAAATAGTGAAACCTCCGGACCCTGATGGCAATGTCAAAATAAGAGCATACGTCAAGCTCTTCTTCAACTCCTCAAAAGCAATATAAAAATCCTCCGTCCAAACAAACTCTACATCCTTCCTTGTGAGTCTGGTCATCGGCTCGACAATCCTCGAAAAATCTTGCACAAACTTCCTGTAGTAACCTGCCAATCCCAAGAAACTCCTGATCTCTGCTACCGAACTCGGGGTCTTCCAAGACTCTACTGCTGCGATCTTCTTCAGATCCACTGAAATACCATCACCAGTCACAACATGCCCCAAGAATTCTACCTTGTCCAAGAAAAACTCACACTTGGACAACTCCCCATACAGCTTCTACTTCCTCAGCACATCCAACACAATCCTCAAATACTCCTCATGCTCCTCCTGTGTCCTCGAGTATATGAGTATGTTGTTGATGAACACCACCACGAACTTGTCAAGGTACTGGTGGAACACCTTGTTCATCAAGTTCAAAAATACCGCCGGTGCATTAGTCAAACCAAACGGCGTCACCATAAACTCGTACTGACCATACCGAGTTCTAAAAGCAGTCTTTGGTATATCCTCCGGCTTCACCTTCACCTGATGGTAGCCTGATCTCAAGTCTATCTTAGAAAATACCTTCGCACCACTCAACTGATCAAACAGATCATCAATCCGTGGCAAATGATACTTATTTTTGATAGTAAGATTATTCAAAGCCCTGTAATCAATGCACATATGCACTGATCCATCTTTCTTCGGTACAAACAATACCGGGGCTTCCCATGGTGAAGAACTCGATCTGATAAACCCCTTATCCTGCAATTCGTCCACCTGCTTCTTCAACTCTACAGCTCGCTGTTGTTTACTCTATAGTCATGCTGCAAAATTGGTTCTACACCTGGCACCAAGTCTATAGAAAATTCAATATCTCGATCTGGCGGCAATCCTGGCAATTCCTTAGGAAACACATCCAAGAACTCTGCTATCAATAGATGTGGCAACTCCTTGTCTTCCACCATAGCTCCACAAATAATGCCTTCTCCCTGCTCCGCAGCTCCTCTAGCAAACTCGAACTCTGGCTCTCCTGGCGGACCAAACAAAACTCTACCTCCTCTACAATCTATGCTAGCATGGTGCCTACTCAACCAATCCATCCCGAGTATAATATCGTAGCTCGGAAGTGGCATTATAAGTAGACACGCACTCAACTCCCGGCCTCCCTGAGTAACTCTCCGATCCTTGCAAATATCATTAACCAGGATAATGCCTCCCCCGGTCATGATCTTGCAAGTCCTACGCAAAGACTCGGCTACCAAACCATTCTTCAGAGCAAAAGAAACAGATACAAAACTATAGGAAGCACCACTAACAAAGCTAAAGTTAGAATGGAATCAAGAAGAATAGAATCAATATGGCACAAGATGTATAACATTCAAGGAAAGGACAATTTAAGAGATAAAGTATCAATATCAAAGGAGATTAGTTGAATCAAAAGAATTTTTCTAGATGTGATTGAGTATCTCAGCCTATATCCTATATCCAATCGCAGGCTCGCAGTAGTACAACTAAATTATCGTACTACCACGACATCACATACTTTGTGAAGCTAGACCTGCATGGGCCACCACTAAAAATGTGTCACGACCCACACCCGGTGTAAGGGTACAAGTCAGAAATAACGCCCAGCCTACGCCGCAGAATCGGCGGTAGAATACTGTTTGGATAATCTATCTAACAATATAATAAACCACCGATAAAGACAATATACTCAATCATAGAACTAAGATGGAAATGATCACGAATCAGATAAAGAATATAATAGTCACAATACAACTCATGAGTCTAAAATAATACATCAATGAGTCTGAAGAAGTAACAAAATAAGCTGGAGACAAATCCAATACAAAGAAAACTACGAAGCTACAACTCCTGGGTCAATTGTCTCAGTTGGGATAAGTCCCTCCTGAGCCAGGGTCTCAGAATCTAAACCCACAACATCCTGAGGTCCATAATAGGTAGGGTACCACTCCTCAGTATCATTTGGAAAAATATATCCAGTTAGGAAAGGAGCATAGTACATCTCTAATAGCAGTTCTAATCAATGATAAAAACTATGTAGCAGTAAATAGATGTGAATATACAAGATGCACAATAGATACGAGAGATACATACAATAAGAAAATACTGGAATAAATATAATAATGAACAATATGCCAATGAACAAGAATACTAATGACTAAGTGTGTGAGTACTAGCTTAACATGTGATCGACTTGGGCAAGATGCAATGCGGCCTGGCTAATCATACGTGCGGTGTATGATCAACACTATTCAGTAATCATTACTTGATACAATAGGGATATTAATCATATATCTATACTAATACTCCCCACCCTTGACTGGTATAATAGATCCAACCACGGTATGCTATGGCACATGATTCTCCAAGAAGATAGCTAGTCTTCCCAAGAATCAGTGTCTATACATGTACAAGATAACCAATGAAATAATACTTGCACCATATACACCATATACCAAGGAATCACATCTTATGACGAGATCCGAATATACCAATCCGTGTAACCATAGTGTCAAGAGAACATGGATATCTACACTAGATACAATGAACATAGAGGATATCATAAATAAGAAACTATCAGAGAATGTACTCATCTGAAGTCCAAAGAATAGTCTCACAGATGTCTGATACGGTGCCTCGAAGACCTAGATATGGAATACAACATCAATACAAGATTCCGGAAAGAGAATAAGTTAAACTAGTCAACTTCTAGGCCAAAAAGTCAATTCTAAGTCAAAAGTCAACTATGGTCAACTCTGGTCAACTATGGTCAAACTACGGTCAACTATCTATTTCTAGGTTGCACAAGTCTAAAACAAAAATATCGTGTCAAGATACTAAAGTCTAAGCCATAGAAACCTCATCTTAAAAGTTAGGATACCGTATCTCCGGATACGTAATTCCCAAGGTAAAACATCAATAAAATAAATCAAACAATTATTTATAATAATATAGAATCACAGTTACAACATTAAATAAGTACCGTAGTTTTGAACCAACTTGGTATCTCAACAATAATCACAATTTGATACCCAAACCCCGTATCTTGAGTATTCCCAATTATCTTGGTTTCCTCAAGGTAATTCCCAATACCTTGTTATATTAAATACCCTTATATATATAATATATATATATATACTAATATATACATATGAAGAAATTAGTAATTAATAATATATATTATATCAACATTAATACATATATATATATATATGTATATATATATATATATATATATATATATAATCACATAAATATAAAATTTGCCAATCGTCGCTGTGCTGAAATACTGATTTCTGATACGCTGGCTTTATAGTGACAGTTTCTTCCTGTCGCTGAAGCTGCTGTCACTGCTGGTGTTGAGTTATGCACTGCTGCTGCTATTTTGGTGACGGTTTGCAACCGTCACAGAAGCAACTGTCGCCGCTGCTGCCTCTTTTCCCGCTACTGCTGCCTCTCATTAATGACAGCGGCTGCTGTCATTAATGGCCGCCACTACTACAGCGGCTGCTGCTGCCTGTTACTTGCTGTTATTAATGACAACAACTGTCATTAACCACCCGTCACTAAAAACTATAAATATATATATATATATATATATATATATATATATATATATATATATATATATAATTACCAATCAACTATAATTGTACCCCCCTCTATAATAATGTACATATTAGGACATAGCCACATGCACACATACATAAATATATTATAATTACACATCTATACATATATATAAATAATCATATAACAACTATAAATAATATAATTATCCAATTAAACATACATATATATTATAACAAAATATACATATATACCCATACTATATACTATAACATATATATTAATGAATGTAGAAGAAAGGCTACATAATATATATATATTCTCTTAGTACATATATAGTATATAGATCTATGATACAATAAACACTATAATAAATACACTATAATATATATATAATATCTATATATATATGCATAATTACAACTCATGAATTAAAAGCACAATAATTAGATCTACATACAAATACACAACATATGGAGAGTATCACACCGTATTCCACAAGATCTAGGATACGCATGTGACACGAGTCCACCACACATCCAATTGCACCCCGAAGGACACAAACAAGTCACATATATTATTTATGAACAATATAAAGTGTCAAATATAGATCTACGTGTACGTGTCAAAATACGACATGTACAAAGTCCTGTGTCGGAGAAAAAACCCCCAAAACAACACGTATCACCAAATTATTAGGATACGACCTACACATACCCAATTGTGGATACGACACTAGCCCCAAACACATAAATACATGCCAAATTGATCTATAGGATCAATTGATACACACAACAAATGTCATTCTCGGAATTTCTCCAAAATTGACACAAAAAGCACCATAACTTTCTCCATAGGCCTCCTATGAACACAAAACCAAATCCTATGGGTAGCCTATGCATATGGGTTAATTTTCCATGGTTAAAACTCAGATTTATAACTTAATTTAAGAGAAAAAACTGAATTGTACCTATTGGAAGATTGATTTCTAATTAAATCTCCAATTGAGATAAAATTGCCTCCAACTTGTATATCCTTGCTCCTCTTTGTAGATCCTTACTTCCTCCTTCTAGATTCTTGCTTCTCAAGTCTCTAACGGTAATTTGGGAAGGAATATGAATGAATTTGGTAGGAAATTAAAATAGAAATGAAGGAAATTTGGTAGTGAAAAATTCTAGATCTAGATTTGGAATAAAAAGAGGAGAGAGAATTTTCCCCCTCTAATTAAATAGGCCGGCCCCTTTTCCTCTCCCTCTAGTTATCATGTAATTTCTATTATACCCCTTGGTACCTCTCATAAAGAAATAATTAAGGAAGAAAGCCTCTAGTCTAATGATTTAATTAATTTAATCCATCTCCTTAACAATGAGCTTTCTAAATGGACTAAGTCTAACTAATTAATTCATGTTGGTCCATGGGTCTAAACTAAACTAGTTAGATCTACTAACACAAGTCCAAATTAAATAACTAACATCTAACAATAATTAAATAATACAACAATAAATATTTATCAAGCACAATATTTAATTAAATAGGAAATTACTAAAATACCCTTTCTTAGAAAATGTGGTAGTGACATCATCCGCCCAGTCATCAGTTTGGCCAACAGCGTCGCAGAACAGGGCACCAGTACCAGTGCAGCAACAACAGGTTCAGAGGCCTTTGCCTCCACAGGCTCAGGTATTTCAGCAGAGGCCGCAGCAGTATGCACAGGCCCAAACACAAGCGAGACCTAGAGGTCAGCAACAGAGGGGACCTGCACACAGAGGGCAGGGTCGATCCTTCTTGCTATCGATGGAGGAGGCTTTGGCTGTAGGAGTAGTGTTAGCAGGTACCATTCTCGTCCACTTTTATTCAGCTTCATCTTTATTTGATTCTTGTATATCGCATTCATTTATATCTGCACGCTTTGCTACAGTGGAGTCCAAGTCCTTACCTGTAAGGTTGAATATACTTATTGGTAACAGTCTCAGAGGAGTAGATACAGTATAACCCTCGTATAGTGTTATAGTGTGTGGAAGAGAGTTGATAGAGTTTCCTATGGGCGATTATGATATCGTCCTTGGGATGGATTGGTTGAGTGCGAGACACGCGATGATAGATTACTATAGTGGCAAGATTATCTTTCGTATACCAGGTGGGGAGGAGTTCCCATTTTTGAGAGGTGCAGTAGAGTCATTGGAGGTTACATTGATGAAGGCGGAGACCGAGGAGGCATAGTTTTCTAGGGTAGTTTATGAGTTTCCTGGCGTATTTCTCGATGAGTTACCAGGTATACCACCAGTTAGTGATGCAGAGTTCTACATTAATTTAATCCCGAGAGTAGAGTCAGTTTCAGAGAGAGTTTACAAGATATCACTATCTGAGTTAGAGATCTTGTACCGGATGATTGAGGATTTTAGAGCCAAGGGATTTGTTAGACCTAGTGCATCTCCTTGGGGAGACCCGTTACTTCTTGTTAAAAAGAAGGATGGTTCATCACATTTAGTTATTGATTATAGAACACTAAATGCGATAACCATTAATAACAAGTATCCCTTATCTAGGATAGATGACTTATTTGATCTGCTTAGTAGGGCATTTGTATTTTCTAAGATCGATTTATGGTCTGGGTATCATCAGGCCAAAGTCAAAGAGCAAGACATACCCAAGACGATATTCAGATCTAGATATGGTCATTGAGAGTTCCTAAGTATGCCATTTGGAGCGACCAATATACCATCTATATTCATGTCTCTTATGAATAACATCTTTATGCCTTACCTAGACCAGTTTATGATAGTGTTTATTGATGATATCTTGGTCTATAGTTGGAGTGAGGAAGAGCATGAGCAGTATCTTCGCGTAGTTCTTCAGATTCTTCGAGAGCAGCAGCTGTACGTGAAGTCTAGTAAGTGTGAGTTCTAGCTTGATCGTATCATATTCATGAAATATACCATTTCTGGTGGAGGAGTCGAGGTGGATCCTAAGAAGGTGGAGGATATTGAAAGTTGGCCAGTACCCCGTATAGCTTCAGATGTGCACAATTTTCTAGGTCTAGCAGGCTACTACAGACAGTTTATGGCAGACTTTGCTAGGATATCTGTACTCTTAACACGGCTGACGTGTAAGGATGGGCCCTTTGAGTAGTCAGATGTTTGTCAGACTTTTTTTGAGAAGCTCAAGCGGAGTTTGATATCGGCTCATATTCTGACACTTCCAGTGAGACCAGGTGAGTTCTTAGTATATTGTGATGCTTCAGGAGTGGGACTACGGTGTATCCTTATGTAGCATGGCAGAGTGATAGCTTATGCGTATCGGCAACTTTGAGACCATGAGAAGAGTTATCCAACGCATGATCTTGAGTTGGCATCAGTAGTATTTGCACTTAAGCTCTGGAGGCATTATCTATATGGTGATCGAGTGGAGATCTTCACAGACCACAAGAGCTTAAGATGTGTGTTCACATAGAAGGAACTCAATATGCGTCAGAGGAGGTAGATTAAGTTATTGTCAGATTATGATCTTGACCTTTTGTATCATCCAGGGAAGGCCAATGTCATAGCAGACACTTTGAGCAGGAGAGGAGGAGCTTACTTCTTGACAGAGCAGCACCATATTTTGGAGGATCTGCAGGAGATGGGTATCGAGGTAATATTACCTGGCGATATCAGTGTTATGGCGAATCTGCAGGTTCGATCTTCTATAGTTGAGAGGATCGGAGTAGAGCAGACTGGTGATGTCAGGCTTTAACAGCTCAGAGCAGAGTATGAGTTAGGACGTAGATCAGAGTTGAACATTCATGAGGATGGAGGTTTGAGAGTCAACTTTGTGTGGCGAGAGAAGATTTCTGGCAGGAGATTATGTCAGAGGCCCACAGTTCTCAGCACTCAGTGTATCCAGGAGGTAAGAAGATATGTTGGGATATTCTTCAGCACTTCTGCTGGAATGGTATAAAGAGGGAGATAGCTCGATTTATTTCTCGGTATTTAGTCTGTCAGCAGATCAAGACTGAGCATTAGATACCGGCCAGACTACTTTAGCCTTTACCAATTTCGGAGTGGAAGTAAGACTATATTACTATGGACTTTGTGACCGGTCTTCCAAGATCCCTATCTAGCAGAGATGTTATAGCATTTTATAGTGGATCGACTCGCGAAGGTTACTCACTTTATTCCTTTCAGAATAAGCTAGTCTACAAAGCAGTAGCTAAGATGTACATGAGACAGATAGTCAGATTGCATGGCGTGCCAGTTAGTGTAGTTTCTGATAGAGATTTATGATTCACGTATCATTTCTGGCAGAGCCTACAATAGAGTCTGGGTACTAGGTTGAAGTTCAGTTCAGCCTACCATTCGCATATAGACGGATAGTCGGAGCATAATATTCAGACTTTGGAGGAAATGCTTCGAGCTTGTACACTTGACTTCGGTGGATCTTGGGAGGATCACTTACATTTAGTAGAGTTCTCCTATTAAAAAAGTTTCCAGGCGAGCATTCAGATGGCACCCTTTGAGGTTTTGTATGGTAGGAGATGCAGATCACCGTTAGCTTGGGATAACATTGGCGAGAGACAGATGTTTGGTCCAGAGATGATTCCTCAGTCAATTAGAGTGATCAGGCAGATCAGAGAGCATCTCAGAGTGGCTCAGGATCGCCAGCATCATTGGGCAGATTAGTACCAGCATAATCTTGAGTTTTCTGTCAGCGACCATGTATCTCTGAGGATTTTTTCTACCTGTGGAGTTATCAGATTTGGAGTACGGCGAAAGCTTAGTCCCCGATATATAGTCCCGTTCGATATTATCGAGTGAGTTGGAGACATATCATATCGTCTAGATCTTCCACCAACGCTCCATGAGGTACATGACATCTTTCATGTATCTCAGTTGCGCCGTTATATTCTAGACCCAAGCCATATCCTCTATCATTCTAAGTTGGTCATTGGTGCTGACCTATCTTATGAGGAGAGGCTCTTGTCTATTTTGGACCAAAGGGAGAAGGTTCTCAAGAACCGGACTATCGGATTAGTTCGAGTTGCTTGGGGGGGTCACTCACTGGGCGAGTCGACATGGGAGTGCGAGGATGATATACGTACTCGTTATCCATTTCTATTCGACTCGGGAGGTATACTTATTCGTATACCTGTGTCCTATCTTAGCCTGTATATGTGATTGATTGTTAGCTTATCTGTTATGTCTGTTATTGTTTCTTTTCTAATTTTTTGTTATTGCCCAGGAACTTTTATGCTCACATGAGTTTTCTTCTTGTTTTAGTTGCGTTCTTGCTTTCTTAAATTTTTTTGTTAGTTGATTTTGGATTCTTATAGAAATTTTGAGGATAAAATTTTTTTAAGGGGGGAGAGTTGTGAGACTCGTCTACCAGTATTCGTATTTTATGCGGATATGTATTTTTTGTGCTATTTGTTGTATTTTATTGGTTCTCGAGGAAACTAAAAAATTCTAAAAAATTGAAACTTTACTACTTGTCCAAGAAAAACTCACATTTGGACAACTTCCCATACAACTTCTCCTTCCTCAGCACATCCAACACAATCCTCAAATGCTCCTCATCCTCCTCCGGTGTCCTCGAGTATATGAGTATGTCGTCGATGAACACCACCACGAACTGGTCAAGGTACTGGTGGAACACCTTGTTCATCAAGTTCATAAATACCGCCGGTGCATTAGTCAAACCAAACGGCATCACCATAAACTCGAACTGACCATACCGAGTTCTAAAAGCAGTCTTCGGTATGTCCTCCGGCTTCACCTTCACCTGATGGTAGCCTGATCTCAAATCTATCTTAGAAAATACCTTCGTACCACTCAACTGATCAAACAGATCATCAATCCGTGGCAAAGGATACTTATTCTTGATAGTGAGATTATTCAAAGCCCTGTAATCAATGCACATACGCACCGATCCATCCTTCTTCGGTACAAATAATACCGGGGCTCCCCATGGTGAAGAACTCGATCTGATAAACCCCTTATCCTGCAATTCGTCCACCTGCTTCTTCAACTCGACCAGCTCGCTGTTGTTTACTCTATAGACATGTTACGAAATTAGTTCTGCACCTGGCACCAAGTCTATAGAAAATTCAACATCTCGATCTGGTGGCAATCCTGGCAATTCCTCAGGAAACACATCCAAGAATTCTGCTATCAACGGATACGGCAACTCCTTGTCTTCTACCATAGCTCCACAAATAATGCCTTCTCCCTGCTCCGCAGCTCCTCTAGTAAACTCGAACTCTGGCTCTCCTGGAGGACCAAACAAAACTCTACCTCCTCTACAGTCTATGCTAGCACGGTGCCTACTCAACCAATCCATCCCAAGTACAATGTCATTGCTTGGAAGTGGCATTACAAGTAGACACGCACTCAACTCCCGGTCTCCCAGAGTAACTCTCCGATCCTTGTAAATATCATTAACCAGGATAATGCCTCCCCCGGTCATGATCTTGCAAGTCCTAAGCAAAGACTCAGCTACCAAACCATGCTTCAGAGCAAAAGAAACAGATACAAAACTATGGGAAGCACCACTATCAAACAAAGCTAAAGCTGGAATGGAATCAAGAAGAATAGAACCTGCGATGACATCTCCTGTGGGTTTCTCCTCTTCGACGGTCATAGCAAACGCTCATCCCTGTCGAGCACCTTCCTGCTATTGATGCTGGATAAAACGCTGCTGCTATGTCGGAAGCGGTCCCCTCGGCTGTGCTGCAGGTGGTCTCGTCTGTGTCCTCGGAGCTGGAGCTGCTCCTTGAACTGCACGACGAGGACACTCCCTCGATTGATGCCCTTCAGTACCACAATACAAACAAACTCCTAGCCTCCTCCTACAAACTTCCCAGATGTGGCCGGGCTTCTTGCAGAAGTTGCATGGGGCCTGCTATAACTGCCTCTGCTGGTGAGGTGCCTGGTGAAAAGGCGCTCTAGCTGGAGTCTGGTTCTGCTGTGGCTGCTGGAAAGGTCTGGACTGGAAATGAGGACGTTTGGCAGATACTGCACTGCCGTTGGCCCCCAGAAAAGAATCACGGTCTCTCTTGGTCTTCAAACCCAGATCCCGCTTAACCTTGCGTGCCTCTGCAAGTATCTCCGAGTATGTCTCATAAAAAGATGGAATGAGGAATCAATATGGCACATGATAAAAGATATTCAAGGAAAGGACAGTTTAAGGGATCAAGTATCAATGTCAAAGGAGAATAGTTGAATCAAAAGAATTTTCCTAGATGTGATTGAGTATCTCAGCCTATATCCTATATCCTATTGCAGGCTCGCAGTAGTACAACTAAGTTGTCACACTACCACGACATCACATACTTGTGAAGCTAGACCTGCATGGGCCACCACCAAAAACGTGTCACGACCCACACCCGGGGTAAGGGTACTAGTCGGAAACAACGCCCAGCCTACGCCACAGAATCGACGGTAGAACGCTGTCTAGAAAGTCTATCTAATATAATGAACCACCAAAAGATAGTGTACTCAATCACAGAACTAAGATAGAATGAACACGGATCAGATAAGAATAGAATAGTCATTAACTCATGAGTTTAAAATAATACATCAATGAGTCTGAAGAGTAACAAAAATAAGCTGGAGACAAATCCAGTACAAAAAAATACTATCATACTACAAGCTACACTCCAGGGTCAACTGTCTCAGTTGGGATAAGTCCCTCTTGAGCCAGGGTCTCCGGATCTAAACCCACAACATCCTGGGGTCCATAATAGGTAGGATACTCCTCAGTGTCATCTGGAAAAATATATCCAGTCAGGAAAGGAGCAGAGTACATCTCTAACAGCAGTTCTAATCCATGATAAAAACTATATAACAGTAAATAGCTGTGGATAAACAAGATGCACAAAATAGATACAAGAGATATATAGACAATAAGAAAATACTGGAAAGAAATACAATAATGAATAATATGCCAATGAAACAATAATACTAATGACTAAGTGTGTGAGTACTAGCTTAACATGTGATCAGCTTGGGCAAGATACAATGCGGCCTGGCTAATCATACGTGCGGTGCATGATCAACACTATTCGCTTACCAATACTTTATTCAATAGGGATTTGATCACATATCTATACTAATACTCCCCACCCCCAACTGGTATAATAGATCCAACCACGGTATGCTATGGCACTAGATTTCCCAAGAAGATAGCTAGTCTCCCCGAGAATCGGTGTCTGTACATGTACAAGATAACCAATGAAATAATACTTGCACCATACACCATATACCAAGGAATAACATCTCATGACGAGATCCGGATATACCAATCTGTGTAACCATAGTGTCGAGAGAAACATGTAAATCTATACTAGATACAACGAACATAGAGGATATCATAAATGAGAAACTATCAGAGAATGTACTCGCCTGAAATCCAAAGAACAGTCTCACAGATGTCTGACTCGGTGCCTCGAAGACCTAGATATGGAATACCACATTAAAACAAGGTCCCGGAAAGAGAACAAGTCAAACTAGTCAACTCCTAGGTCAATAAATCAATTCTTAGTCAAAAGTCAACTATGGTCAACTCTAAAGTCAACTAAAGTCAAACCAAGGTCAACCTCACAAGAAATCTATATAAATAATATAGAAATAAAATACAATAATTTAGGAATAAAAATTAGATCCCAAATCATACTCACACAAAGTATACTACTAATACAAATAATATATACCCTAAAATAATATATATACAAACCAATATGTATACAAATAACATAATATATTATTACAAATATTATACAAAACACATATATATACACATATATATATATACAATAATAATATATAAAATATAATTTAAAACTGTCAAAGCGTCACTGAAAACAGTGAACAAAACAAGATAAAATAAAAACAGGTTTAATAGTGACAGTCTTGACTGTCACTGAAAATTCGTCGCAGAAACTCCATATACAAAACCGCTGCTGTCACAGTTTGCTGACAGTTTCAAACTGTCAAAAAAAACGTCGCTGAAAGGTTGCCGCTCAAAACTGCCGCAGCATTAATGACAGATCTGTCATTAATGCTGACCACTGTACAGCGGCTGCTGTTCAGACCAAATAATGACAGTTTCACTGTCATAGAAACCACTGTCACCAAAACAAATAAAAATATAAAAATATATATATATATAAATATATATATGCAATAATAATCATAATACATATATATAAATAAATAATTATATACTTATATATATATGCACATATAAACTTATAATTAAATACTAATAGTTACAACACATGCATATATTAATGTTCATATTTTACATGGCTAGAAGCACACCTAAAATATATACATTAATATACAAATAATTACATAATAATTATAAATAATATAATTACACAATTAAACACATAAATATATTTTATAAAATATTTATGTATAATTTATACTATTAACATAAGTACATATATAATTACCTGCAAGAAAGCTACATATTATATTTGTACATCATATTAGCACACACAAAAATATATAGATCTATGCTACAATAATTACTATAATAAATACAAAAAATAAATATATAATATCTATATATATTTACTAATTATAATTGAAGAATTTAAACCATACATAATTAGATCTATTCAAAAATCCACACAATTGGAGAGTATCACACCGTATCCCACTAGATCTAGGATACGCATGTGAATACAAACAAATCACAAATAATATTTATGAATAAATTAAAGTGTCAAAAGTAGATCTATGTGTTTGTGTCAAAATACGACATGTTCAAAGCCCCGTGTCGGAGGGAAAACCCCCAAAATGACACGTATCACCAAATAGTTGGGATACGAACCACATGTACCAAATTATGGACACGATACTAGCCCCAAACACATAAGCTCATGTCCAATTGATCTATAGGATCAATTGATACACACAACAAAATATAAATTTGGAATTCCAACAAAATTAACACAAAAAGCATCATAACTTTCTCCATGGGTCTCCTATGAACACAAAACAAAGTCCTATGGGTAGTACATACATATAGGTTAATTTTACATGATTAAATCTCAGATTTAGAAGCTATTTAAATGGGAAAATCTGAATTATACCTATTGGGAGATGGATTCCCAATGAAACCTCCAATTGAGAAGAACTTGCTTCCAAATTGTAGATCCTTGCTCCTCTTTGTAGATCCTTGCTTCTTTCTTCTAGATCCTTGCTTCCTCCTTCTCTAATGGTGAATTGGAAAGAATTTGGAATAAATTTGGTAGGGAATTGGAATGGAAATGGAGGGAATTTGGGAGTGGGGAATTCTAGATCTAGATTTGGAATGAGAATGAGAGGAGAGAGAAATTTCCCTCCTCTTTTAATAGGTCGGCCTTGCCCCTCTCCCAAGTAATTGTAAAATGTCAAATGTACCCCTTGGGGCCTCTCATGAAGAAATAATTAAGGAAGGAAGCTTCTAGTCTAATCACTTAATTAATTTAATCCATCTCCTTAACTATGGGCTTTCTAAATGGGCCAAATCTAACTATTTAATTCATGTTGGTCCATGGGTCCAAACTACACTAGTTGGGTCCACTAAAATAAGTCTAAAATAATTAAATAACATCCAACAATAATTAAATAATACAACAAAAATTATTTACCATGCACAATATTTATTTAAATAGGAAATTACTAAAATACCCTTTTTCCTAAAATGTGGTAGTGACAAGAGTTATCATTTGCCTCATGTTACTCAACTTAGAGATCTCCTTCCATGAAGAAGAACTCGAAGGCAAGCTCATCCAACCCTCTGATCTCGGCCAGTGTGTCGAGGAACCGACAAAGAGGTAGGAAGGTAGCAGTACCCACCAATGGGGTATTCCAACACACCCGCTCATGATCGAGGTCGTTAACAAAAGAGGCCAATGAAGCTTTGCAAATGGGGGGTAGCAATATCCCGGTGCTCCTCAGTAATTTATCGTTCTATAAAGACAGTGATTCTCAAGGAACCGATACTCCAAGCGCGTCTTTGAAAGTCTAAGTCTGAACTCCTGAAGAGACAAGTCTCAATCATTTGCCTCAAGTGAGTATTCTTGCAAAGCAAAGCGGGATGGGTCATCATACTTGTGTCTTTTGAATCAGCTATCCATATTTATGTGAAGTGGGACATTACATTATACACCACTCAGAACAAGTCTCATTCTCGAGATTTCCTGAGCGCAAACCGTTCTATCGTGCACTATCGAATCTAACCTCGAGACTTCCTGAGCGCAAACCATTATATCGTACACTATTGAATCTAACTCAAGTATCACGATCCAGATCCAGTGTGAGGATACGAGTATGTGGGTACATCCAGCCTATACCGCAGCATCAGTGCTAGAATGCTATCTAGGTTGACAATACTATCTAATTATCTCACACAATAATATATAAACCTGTTAATAATATCTCAACTTCATACGGAGAAAAAAATGATAGTAATGTAATGATAATCAATACTCAATCACAATATAAAACTAGAGGAAGATATGGCACGATATGGAATAGAAAAAAGGAAATATAGAGTCACAATACAAGATAAGTCCAAGTCCAATAGTCTAAGTACAACACAATAGTCTCAAATATAATACATGCCAAAATGTCTAACTAGGAACATATACAATATCATAAATAAACTAGGTAAGTCTTCTCGACAGCTGACACTACTCAACATGCTCTACGGTGCTATCTCAACGGCCTCGCCATCATGTGGCCCGTAATAGGTGGGACATATCTCCTCTAACCAACCATCTAAAAAATATATCCAGTCAGGATGGAACACGCACAACCCAATAGCAGTTCCAAGTTAATTGATAATGACTATAAACAATAATATTGAATATAATACAAGAAGAGAATGAGATGGATAGATATCATAATATGGCAGAAAGAGAGAGACAGGTAATCTAGAGTAATAGGGCAATATCAATACACTAGGAAATAGAATAAAAGAAGAACAGATACTACACTAAGTATTTTGAAATAACTTTCCAATATGTGTTTAACTAATAGCCAACAATCAAAAGCAATGTCCACAATAACACGATCATAATAGTACGGCTCAATCTCTTAGGACTGGCTATCCACAATGATGCAAGCACGATGGTATAGCTCAATCCCTTAAGATTGGCTATCCACAATAATGCAATAATACTGCTCAATCCCATAGGATTGGCTATCTATAATAATATGATCACAATAGTATGACTCAATCCCTCAGGATCGGTTATCCATAATAATGGAATAATACGGCTCAATCCCATAGGATTGACTATCCACAATAATATGATCACGATAGTATGACTCAATCCCTTAGGATTGACTATCCATAATAATGCAAGCACGATAGTATGGCACAATCTTTTAGGATTGGCTATACATAATAATCACGATTTCCAAATCAAGTCACGTCACTATACCAGAAACACAATATGAAGAACAGGGTGATCAAGGTGTACAATGAATGTGAGAACCATAGATATATCATAACTAAAATCCATATAACAAGTCCGTGTAACCATCATGTCAAAAATCAGGTAAAATATTACTAAATACTTGTATTATAGTAATTATCAAATAATAAAAACTACCAGAGAATATACTAGCCAGAGGTCCAGAGAAATGGATATCAACCAGATTCTATCTCGGTGTCTCAAGACCTAAATATGAAAATCAAATCAAAATAGTGTTTTGGAATCATAAATATGCTATACTAGTTTGAAACTAGATCTTTAAGTCATTTCTAGGTTAGATTAAGTCAAACTAGGTCATACTAGGTCAACACTCCAATTCATGTCCTAAACTAGCTTCTATGTTGCTTTCTAGAGTTATACTAGCTAATAATAGATTACTACCAAGTTATCTTTAGGGTTCTAGGTCATATTATATTAGTATGGGCTATTAAGTAACTATACACTAAATATATAATTTATCTAACCCATATACACTAGTATCATATTGTATTTTACTAGTATCACATAGTATTTTTAGATATACACCTACTATCCTAACTTACCTTGGTACCTTTACTAGTAACTGATACCTTAGTATTATTAGATATCAACCATCAACCCATAACTTATCTACATTAACATACTACTCTAACTGAAGGTAATACTTAGCTAACTGAATACTTGACACCAACTGGACTTTAGGTATACCAACACCTATGTCACAAATACCACCATATCACTAATACTTCTTCCATTCACCTATATCATGTGCACCCCTACTGAACTGAAACACAACCATACTACAACCTATCACTTCTACTGCTATTTCAGTTCCCTGCAATCACTACTCGAGCCCCCATAAACTTGTGCCCACATACCCCAACTAACTTGAGCAAACAACACCTTAGTAATTCAAGATATATAGCTGTTGTTACCATGCTTGGTTTAGCATAGCAGCCCCAACCAAAGGTAAACTCCCTCCTGATCACAGTGCATTAAATCACATAACCCCCCACACATCTACAACCCCTCGAGCCAAAGTCCCTGTCCCCAAATGGAATCTTCCTATTGCAATGTACTGCAACTGCTTCTATTTATTCCTTGTTGTTGCTGCTGTATTGGGCAGTCACTCACCCCCATGCCTGATACTTTAATTGGTATCATATTATTTCTCATTTAAACACCCCTTCTAAGTAGTGCACTTCATACAGTCCCATCTTCCCAACCTGAACCAGATTATACACTAACTTGCCCCTACTGCTAGTGCATTTAAAATTTGCAGACTGTGCACTTGCATGTGCAGTATATATGTACCATAATACCATACTCTTCCTTGCTTAAACACTAAATTATACACCCTCCTATCCCATCTAGCACACACATACAGTCACACCCACTGTTATGCCTAACACATACTCAATTACTTCAACCCTTACCTGGCACCTAAAGTGCAGTACAAAGTCTGCACTTGAATCATACTAAAGCACTAAGCATCTCCTTCACTCATGAGCACACATACACACAAGACTGCAACCCACATCCACGTTCACACTATGGTACCACTTGGATACATTACCAATGATACACACAAATAATTATACTATACATATTTCAGATTTTCTACCTCCTTTTGTGTTGTTACTGCCACTTCCTACTCCTATTATTGCTGCTAACACTGTCCTCACCTGGGTGTATCCAAGTGTAATGAGGAACCCCTCAACTCTCCTCACTGCTTGCATTATCTTTGTTGTTGTTGTGGCTTCCATTCTAGGTTGTACCAACTATGCCCAAATATCTTATGACACTCACTATCTACTAATACACTCAGAACCACACATACACACAACACACACTTACATCCATATATAATATACATAACTACACAAGCAATTTATCATATACTTAGTGTGCACCAAGCCATACATGAGTATCACACCATGATACTTATGTGATACACTCTCCAAACATAATACCCTACCCAAGCTAATAGAACACAATCAATATACTAAATATGGTATATATAACATATCTAATAGTTATTTAAATACAAAATATACAATTTGTCATACTAGAGCCCTCTACACAAGCAAATACCCCTCATACGACACCGTATCACGACGTTTCACGATACACACTCCTCGTATCCAATTATGGACGCGTATACCCTCTCAAATCAGGAATCATAACCTAAAATTATCTATAAGATATTCTTAAAAACACCTAGTAGTCCAAATTTGGATCCCCCCAATTTGGCCACAAAAGTCAATATACCTTTCACAATATGCCTCATATGAACTTAGTTCTTCTTCCTATGGGTAGCCCTTAGCCAAGGGAAGGTCCCTAAGAGTTTATTACACTATATCAACCATAAAATTGATAGAAAAACTTAAATTTACCTATTGGAAGATGGATCTCCAATGTAATGCACCAAGGGGACACAAGGAGATGGATGGACACCTCATTCAAGCAATGCTCCACTCCTAAGCTTCCCTTGCTCCTCCAAGCTTCTTAGAATAGGTTTGGTATGGTGGAATGATGGTGGATTTGGTAGGGGAAGGATTGGGATTGAAAGAGAAATTTAGAAAAAGATTGGAATGAACTAATTAGGAAAGAAAACAAGGGTAGAATGAAGAAGAAAGTCTCTCCATTCCCTATAACGTGGTCGGCCCCCATTCTTAACCCTAATCAAATATAAAAAGTCTCAATTACCCCCCTCTATTTATTCATGAAGGATTAACACACAAAATGGTTTAAATGGGTGGAAGCTTCTAATAATTAATAAAAAAATTATTAGTCATTCTCTCTAAATTAATTAGTCAACCATGACTAAGCTATTTAGTCACACCAATGGGTTATGACAAGTCTATTTGGGTTCACTTAGGTTCACTAACGATTAATCTAACTACTGGCTAACAACTAACCATACAACTATATCATATATATAATACAATAATACCAATTATTATGAAATAAAAATATAACAATAATAACTAATACAAAATGACAAAAATACCCCTCTCAGAAAAGTGGTAGTGACATCAAGTATATTACTCTATATCACTAGACTCGTTTGAACACAACTTTCTACTCGTTTTCCTTATTCCCTATCGCATGCATGTTGGATCTATTTTATTGAATGACTTTATCACTCAATCCAAGATCTGACTCGGTCTCTAGTACGTCTTAGCACGGAACATATATCGCTTAACGCGGGGCATGATCTATCATGTACGAATGATTTAAAGTCGAGGCTAATATATCCAAATTGTTATACTCATCCATACGAATCTAACATATTCACTTGCACTAGCATTCGATATCAGCATATCGCTTGTCTGGATTGTGCACATATTCAAGACGTCCCCCAAACATAGGCATGTCAACCAACTTAGCGATAGTGAAGTCTTTGCACTCGAGTTCAACATATTCCTGAGTCTTGGATCATACACACATTCAAGGCATCCCCCAAATATATGTATTTCAACCAAACTTAGCGATAGCGAAGTCGGACAAGCTACTCGAGAAAATCTCTAGGGTCCTAGTTTATGAATCACCATGATACCTCAAGCGGGGTCAATTAAAATCTAAGTCATCTCCAATCCTACTCAAGTCAAGCATCGCACTACCATCAAGCACGATCTATTGGATCAACCGACTAGCGTCCAAGTCCTATCATGTTAAACACTAACTTCTAGCACACGCTTATCGTTCCAAGTCTAACTCTAAATCTTGTCGCCCCAGTTCTATGGCTTGCCCAAGCAATACTCTAAAGTCGGTCACACAAGTTCTTTCACTCGGCATATGGTCGTCTACCTAATTACTAGGTCAGCTCACAAAGTCATATGTATATTTCTAGTTCAAGATTCTCATCGTGCAAATTTATTGCACGATACTCGCCCCAATTCCTAAGGTTAAATTATTGTTCATTCATACAGGATATTCTACCCTAGCTTGTCTCACTCAGCTTTCTAAACATCGAGCACAGATAATCCTATCCACATCAACACATTTGATTGCATAGGGTCCAAGTCTGTTTCAATAAAGTTATTCCTAAGACACGTTTGTTCAACCGAATCCATGATATATCCATGTCACACGTTAAACCTTAGCGATTCATGTAGTCTATCTCCTCAAACATGTTTGATGAACTCACATATCCAATCTTTCTAAGTCTAGACAACTAGTCATGATTAAATTTCTAATCATCAATCTCAATCATAAAATCTAAGTTGTCCAACACGATTCACGTATCCGTTCACAAAACTATCAGCATAACTTACTTTACGTTCTAGACTAACTCATCCTCGAAAAACTTTTGATTCACTTGTATTCTCAAACTAGTCTTATCGTGTCAAACCACAAGTCAAGATAATCCTTCAATACCAATATGTCATGCCCCAATCTCCCATAAGTTCGATCACCCCCGCTGGGCATAAAATTACCACGCTAACGCTCCCGCGGGATAATCGTCCTAATCCAGACGTGACACATGTGCGAACAAGGAGTTGCGCTCGTAAAAGATAAGAATATCAAACGTTATGGTTATCATCGAACGAACAAACACCTTATCGTTAAACTTTATTTCATCCAAGTTACAATGATCCATCAAGTCATATTCATCTAATAACCGTTCATGCCGTGATCATAATTCGTTTAGCCAAATTGTCCAACTTCGATGTTACCGTTCGATCAATCCGTAGTCTACTTCTAGCATTCCACAAACATACTGAGTTCAAATCCTCTAAGCCAAAGTCTATTTACTTTTGATTTGTTCTATTTTATCGAGTTCGTCTGAATAATCAACGGACATATTTTTGTGAGTTCGATCATCCCGGTTGGACGTGAAATCACCACGACAATGCTCCTGCGAGATAATCATTCTCATTCGGGCCTAATATTGAGTGTTATCTTTCGAATTAGATTCAAGACCGTTCGTCTAACTCAAGATTAAGTCCGTTATCGCCAACCTCAATCATTGAACCAAAAATTTGCTAACTTGCATCAATCCATGCTGTAAAACCCCTCATCCAAAATAGGTATTTTGTGTGTATTCTATATTTATTATGTTTATTTAGATTATTTTATAATTAATTTAAATCCAATTGTTGTATTAGGATACTTTACAGTAGTTTAAACATTAATGACATAGGACGACCCCAAAAACTATATCGCCCTTCGTAGGAAGTAGCCTACACTAGAGATACTATCCGTAGAATCTTTGCATGACACAAAATTTGATCATTTAGTATTAGTATGGCACTAGTGTAACAACCGTAGTTTCTTGGTGTAATATTTAGATATTTTTATATAAATACTTTATTTGTGATTATTTTTTAATCCAACCGTCTTCAATAAGCAAACCATAATTTCTCCATGCCAATATAGGCCACTTCCCTCTTTTTGAAGGATTTAATTATGTATTTATTTATTATTATCTTATTCCTTAGAATCTCAATCAAATCTTGGTTATTAATATCTATTAGGATTAGTGATTTATCTTAGATTGCTACCAACCAAATTAGAAAACAATTTAATCAAATCTAAATCCTACCCATAGCCGACTTCCCCCCCATACCCGCGGGTGCGCTCCCCCTGTCCCTCTCTCTCTCTCTCTCTCTCTCTCTCTCTCTCTCTCTCTCTCTATATATATATATATATATATATATATATATATATATATATATATATATTATACACATCATCTCTTTCTCTCATCTTAAACCCTAACCCTAATATAAAATTCTCTTTACCTCCTCCCTCGAAGCCCCCGACCCCATCACCTTGCCGCCGATCCTATCCCCCACACGGACACCCCGAGGCTTCCTCCATCCAAGAATCTTAGTTCTCCATCTTCTCCTCTAGTAAGTTATTTCTTTAAACCTTCTCTCCTCCAACCTCTCTAATGTCTATGAATGCATGAATAAATATTTATATATATAAATAAATGATTTTATATGTGTTTACAATACATTGTCATGTTCTTTATTCTAGGATTTAGTTTAGAGTTTTGCATATAGATTTTTGAACCGATGTATGCATGTATGCACCCATAGGTAGAAACCTTGATTTAATTATGTTATTAAAATTATTTTATCCATATTTTTAGTGTTTACCTCACAATATGTAGGGTGACCTAGTTTAATGTTTTGTCCAAAACTCTGCATCGAACCCTTATAAAAATTTATAAATAATTAAAATATGATGTTATTAACATATATATAATTTAGTTTTTAAATTATTTTTCTAGAAATATTAATTTTGATTTAAATTAATTTTATGCATAAAAAGACACATAGTTGACCTAGTTTGCATGTAAACTTATTGTAACTTGTTCTTTGGCCATATATGAATATTCTCCTTATTATTTTGTGATTAAAACTTATTTTTTCTAGAATTAAATATGATTTAGGATTTTTGTGCAAAGCATAATAGTAGGGTTATAATGGCAAAATTTTACCAATACTATTGCTAGAAGACTAGTATGTCCAACAGAAAGACCGATAAGTAGACTTGATAAATATGCATGTAGGAACACAATAAATAATTATTTTCTAGTATTTTAGAATTATTTTCAGAATTTAACTTTTTGTATGAATTCATCTTTTGAGAACTTTTATGTCAAAAAAATCCTATTTAGCAGCCATAATTGCAGGACTAGTTGCCAACCTTCTTAGAAACCCCTTGTGAGTTAAAAACCATTATTTGTTGATTTTTTATAATTAATTACAGAATTAATATTTTAATAAATAATATTTAAAAAATAATTTTTGGTAATATTGGATGGCTAGTAATAATTTGGTGTGTAGTTACTTGTATGTGCAATCAACATAGTATTAATAACTAGATAATAACTTAACTTAACTAGATAATAAGTCTAATTAGAGTAATAATTGTTCGTGACGTTTTTGTGAAGAGTTTCGGACCAGATTTGTTGTGCTCGCAGCTTGGCTTGGAAGGCAAGTACACCTTGCTTGATTTTATTGTTCAGTATACATATGCCTAGTTTTTATTCGATAGTTGTGTGCACGCATCTTAGAGTAGTAGACTTATCTTGTATATTGTGAAGGTACGTGGTATCTTCTGACCTGACACATGTTCAACACGATCACTGAGTGAGTGAGTGCATGGACTAGCGCGTCGACTGATCATCGATACGTCAGTTCGCATCTTGTGTTGGTAGTTAGTGTTGGTCGTGTTGTCTATAATTATTGACGTTGTTGCATTATGTTTGCACCGCGTATACGGTTCAGATACATTGGGATGGGAGAATCTACTAGTGAGGGTATGGGATTTTTTTTTTACTGTGTCTATGGTGTGATTGCGTACCCCCGAGTCCCTTCAGACGCCTGGTGGGATGACTGTTCTTCTATTTCTCTCCCCTCATGAGCAACTAGAGATGTCTCGAGTGTATATCACTTAGATGGTTAGTTACCCTATTTATTATTTACTGCTTTACTTTTATGCATGTTAATTTCTTTTGTACTTGTTATGTTCCTTTGAGGACCAGGCAGCTTTTCCAGATCCAGACGAGCACTTGTACCCGACGAACTACGGAGTTGGAGATTTTATAGACCAGGACTTTGAGGTGGAGCCACATGAGTTTCCTTGAGCATTCATGGACGACGGTTGCTTAGTGTCCTGGGTGTCTTAATCTAGTTAGCTGACACCTGGACTATTTCTGTATTGCTTAGTTGTATTCTTTCATTATTCTTTTGTCCTTATTTTTCACGGATTGTTCTCTACTAGATTCTATTTTGGTAGTAGTTTCTGAGACTTATCTATTCATTCAATTCTTACTCTTTAATATTTATGGAAGAGACTAGATTTTACCTACCTGGAATACTGTGACTTAGATATATTTTACAGCGTACTACGACTGGTTAGGTCCATTAAATTGGGTTCCTATACTTGTTCGTATAGCTGGCATGTGTACTGTCACGCCCCAGTCCACAAAATACCAAGGGACCGGACGCGTGGCAATGGCCAGCAGCACACACCGATGGACAAACCCAATTTAATGGATCCATCGGGGCATGCTTAAGCTGTAATACAGCAATAATGGTCTAAATATACTAATCTCATCCACAGAATAAATACCACAATATCTGCTTCTGTTCCTGCTTCTGCTCCTGCTAATGCTCATGTACTGTACAACTCTGGGTGGATCTCCTCTGCTAATCCTGGGGACATAATCCGGATCCAGGTCCTCAGGGGACATAACAAGGTACAGAAAATACAAGCCATAATAATGCAGTAAAATAGTCAATGAATAAACAGGGTAAATATATAACCATCTATGTGAAATGCAGGTGAGAACATCACCAGTACTCAGGCTGAGACTACTACAAGCTCTGTGTAGGGGAGCCGGTAGCAGTGATATCATGTAGTTGTCTAGCTCGGAGAGAGACTGAGACACCGGCATAATATAGTCAACATGTAGCCTGTGTGTCTCTCCAGCAATAAATGAAATAATAGGGAAACACTAAATAACCAGCTAAGTGATATGCAAGATGAGAGCAGCACTAGAACTCAGGCTGAAACCACTACAAGCTCTGTGTCGGGGAGCCGGTAGCAGTGATATCATGTGGTCGTCTAGCTCAGCGAAAGACTGATACATCGGCATAATATAAAATCAACCTGTAGCCTGTGTGACTCTCCCCACCCAATATAATCATACGTCTCATGTCCATGTGGCCCCATGTCCATGTCACGTAAGATCATATCTAATGCAGCAAGTCATATAATGTCTAGGAATATAATGTCTATGTCATAAAACCTGTATCCTATACAGAATCACCATGAATATCTCAGGAAGGTTCTGTCTCATGAATAGTGTCAAGTGTCCTGGGTTATAATGTACTTGATAGGACAAGTACGAGAAAGATGGGGTCTCGGTATACATGTCTAGATGACAATACACAACGTCGCGTACGGTGTTGGCACCCGACTATGAATCGGACGCTAAGTAAAGTTGCACGGTCCTAGGTTAAGCATAAACCATAATATATATATAAGCCAAGGAAATAAGTAACAAGGACTGCAAGTTTTGGCAAGGTACACTTGCCTGGGGTTCTGGCTCCAACTGTAGCTCTGGTCTCAGTGTGATCTGCAGGTACTACTCCGGTTGCTGAAATAAACATCACCATTAGATTCAGAAAATATAAAATAGCTAGAAACGCCTGTCCTTAAGTCCAATTTGGACACAGGGGACAAAAATGACATTTTCGGGTCAAAGCGGGGTCCACATGTGGGCTACTTTGCACCAAAAAGCGTGTCAGGGTCAAAGGTCTCCAAATTTGCCAAACTTAGTGTCAATAAGTCAGGAACGATAATACGAACCCAATAGAACTTCCAGAATTGGATTTCGAAAAGCCGATCACAAAATCGCCCGTCAAGTGGAGCCTGTGGGGCCCACGATACACGATTTTGTCAACGTTCTCAGAATCGAACCAAACTTGGTTCACAGGACCAGCGTATTGCTACGAGTCTGATGGCGTAAGTTTTATCTCCATCCGACGTGTGTACAGAAAGTTACAGTGTGTTCCAGAATGGACGGATACGGGACGTTGTCGGCGGATACGCGTTGATTCTGGTATGCACGCACATCCGAATCAACTTCTGCAAAATCTCACACGTCCGTATCAACGACACGCACGTTTCAGTAAAGACCGCTTGCGACCAAGTCGTCCCGTTTGGCGGGGCGCACTCAGTTTTGGGGTGAATCAAGGTGTTGGTTTACCTATTTTTGGATCGCGGTTCGCGATCACCACAGGACGCGATGCACCGAGCACCGAGAGGGTCACACAGTCTACGCGTCACAACTGACAGAATCGAAAATGGGTCAACGAGCAGAGAGAACGGGTTACCTGAACAGGGCTCCAAAAAACCGAGTTTTCCGTATCCGACACGAAATAAAGGACACTGTATCCAGGATCGTGTCTGAACTAGGGTTAGGGATTTTGTGAGTTCGCCGGAGGAGGGAGGCACTGCGGCTGTGTCGTCGGCTCAGGGCTGCGTCGGCGCTACACGGCGGAGCGGCGCTGCACGACGGAGTCGGACTGTGGCTCGAGGCTGACCGGAGGTCGGCTGGGACGGAGTGGTGCGGGGAAGAAGGAGGAGGAGGAGGTCGTTGACGGGCTGCGGCGAGGCGCTAGAGGAGGAAGGAGGGGAGTAGGTGGAGGTCGACGTGGCCAGGGACGAAGGTCGCGGGGGTGCGTGGGCCGAGCAGCGCCGGAGTCTCGCCGGAGGGGTCAGGGAAAGGGGGTGGCTGCCAGGGTTAGGGTTAGGTTTAGGATTAGGGATTTTAGTTTTTTTTTTTGTGGAGAAAAAACTAGAAAATTATTTATTTATACATACAGAAATTTGGACTAGGGTTTGACCTAGGATTTGGGCTGGGTCAACGCTCCTTGGGCTTGGCTTCGGCTCCCATGGGGATGTTGGGCGTTTGGCACGGGTTTAATTCGGTTTAATTCTACATCGATTTTCAGGGCTTTAAAAATAATTTTGGGGTCCAATAAATTCACAGAAAATTACCCTATATCCGGTTTTCCATTTTACACCATAAAATATTATTTTCATAATATTTTAATATTAATTAACAGCAATTAAAAATCATTTAATTACCAAAACCTAGGGTTTAATTACAGAAAAAAATTCGAAAAATTCCAGGAAAATCCAAATTAAAAATTTCTGAAAATCAGGGGGCTTACAATCTATCCCCCTTAAGAGGATTGCATCCTCGCAATCAAAGAATAACCGGTCAACAGAGATGACACGGCTGTAACATTATTCGAAGCACAGCATGATCGAGGGGAATCAAGGTTGAGGGTGTAAGAATAATACAAGGGAAAATCATTTCTCTAAGCATTAGAAGTTATGCAATCTCCCGTATGAAGGAGATCTAGAAGACTACAGTTTTTAGAAAAACTAGGTTATCACATATAAAACATACTAGGTTATTGATTATAGCAAGTTCGAAATTACTAGGTTAAGGCTGAGGTCACGAACCAACGGGCACGAACTAAAGCGAATCTAGAAGCTGATAACTATAAAACTTACGCGCATTAGCTACTCCTTGAATCTGCGCGTTCTCCAAGGTCATCGCCAGGGCTTGTCCACGTCTTTGTCGTCGATTCCTCTGCTGCTGCTGAGCCTGCTGGAAGAGTGCTGCTTGTGGTATCAAAGGTGGCCTCGGCTGATACCCTCTTGGTGCTGGTGGTAGGACTCCTTCAACTTCCGTTTGTGGTGCTCCCAATGCCGGATAGGCTGACCTCGGTTCTGGTAACGCTTGTTGTTTAACCATTGGTGCTCTTTCTCGACGCTCAGGGCATTCCCTCAATGAATGCTGACTGGATCTGCAAGCTAAATATACTTTCCTTTTTCGTCTGCACTCGTCCTCAACATGGCCTCGCTTGCGACAATATTGACAGATAGGTAGTGCTTGTGAAAATATTTCTGATGGCTGGTGCATGTGAGGTCTCTTTGTAGCTTCTTCCTGTGGTGCTCCAGCTGGTGCTGATGTGGATGATCGCTTCAGACTAGTCTCTCTCCTGATGACGTGCTCCATGCGTCGGGCTGCAGCAAGGACGTCCGGGTAAGATGTAGGTGCAACGGATCCAATTAGTTTCTGTAGCTCAATGTTTAATCCGTCGAAGAACTTCTCAACCTTCTCTTCTTCTATCAAAATCAAGGTAGGGACGAAGCAACTTAGACGAATGAATTCTGCGTTGTATTCTTCCACTGTCATACTGTCTTGAGTGAGGCGATTAAACTTGTCGCGAAGTTCTGATCAAGCGATGGCTGGTATGTACATCTCCTGAAAGAGTCTGGAAAACTCTTTCCAAGTGACTCGGTCTGGTCCGAGCCGTGTCTCCTCAGATAGCCACCAGTGATGTGCATTGTCCGTCAAATTCATTCTGACGGCAGTCATCCAACGTTCCCTTGGAAGCTCAGCTGGTTCTAATTGATGTTGAGTGTTGGTGAGCCACTCATGAACTTCCGTGGGCTCCTCTTTGCCTGAGAAGGTACGGGGCTTCAGCTGGCAAAAATCAGAAATAGAGCCCGTCGTTGGCCGTCGTGCTGGTAAATCTGCCTGCTCTAGTGCGGTTACTAGGCTGCGACTCAAAGCCTCTTGTTGAGCTTACATTATTGCATAGATCATTTAAAATATCTGCTGTCCGTCCATGGCCTGCCCTTGTGGAAATACGGGCATTGGTGGAGTAAACTGCGGCGGAGGTGGGAGATCATCTTGCTGAATTCTCGAGGCGTGCTGACTTGCTTGATTGCGTGGTTGAGCTGCTTGACCTTCATCAACTGGTGTTACTTCATCTTCGTTGGTTACCACAGCATCTCGTGGTGATCTTACAGGAGTCTTATTGTTTGATCGTGAATCCATAACTTTGCAACCAAAATAAATAATAAGAGGCGCTCAGGAATCAAGGCATGATGCAATTTAAGAAGTTAATTTGAATCCGATATAGATATCAAGAACGTTTCAAGCAAGTGGATGAGATCCTAGAAACTTATCCTATTCTTATTGCAGGCTTGCTCAGTCCCTAAGTTAAAACCGAACAATTTAGTCGTTGACCTGCATGGGCCACCACAAAAACCATGTCACGCCCCAGTCCCCAAAATACCGAGGGACCGGACACGTGGCAATGGCCAGCAGCACACACCGATGGACAAACCCAATTTAATGGATCCAACGGGGCATGCTTAAGCTGTAATACAACAATAATGGTCTAAATATACTAATCTCATCCACAGAATAAATACCACAATATCAGAATCATAAAGCAAGATCATATCTCAATAAAATATAAACTCGGGAAATAACCTGACAATGAGTCTGATACATCTGTCAAGATACAAGAATAAAGATAACTACAGCCAATACTGAGTATGAAACAGTATATACTCAGAAGATAACCTCGGTGATCACTCGTCTGCTGAATTTGGTACTACTCCAGTAACTGCTTCTGTTCCTGCTTCTGCTCTTGCTAATGCTCCTGTACTGTATAACTCTGGGTGGATCTTCTCTGCTAATCCTGGGGACATAATCCGGATCCAGATCCTTAGGGGACATAACAAGGTACAGAAAATACAAGCCATAATAATACAGTAAAATAGTCAATAAAATAAACAGGATAAATATGTAACCATCTATGTGAAATACAGGTGAGAACATCACCAGTACTCAGGCTGAAACTACTACAAGCTCTGTGCAGGGGAGCCGGTAGCAGTGATATCATGTAGTTGTCTAGCTCGAAGAGAGATTGAGACGCCGCATAATATAGTCAACATGTAGCCTGTGTGTCTCTCCAGCAATAAATGAAACAATAGGGAAACACTAAATAACCAGCTAAGTGATATGCAAGATGAGAGCAGCACTAGAACTCAGGCTAAAACTACTACAAGCTCTGTGTCGGGGAGCCGGTAGCAGTGATATCATGTGGTCGTCTAGCTCAGCGAAAGACTGAGACGCCGGCATAATATAAAATCAACCTGTAGCCTGTGTGACTCTCTCCACCTAATATAATCATACGTCTCATGTCCATGTGGCCCCATGTCCATGTCACGTAAGATCATATCTAATGCAGCAAGTCATATAATGTCTAGGAATATAATGTCTATGTCATAAAACCTGTATCCTATACAGAATCACCATGAATATCTCAGGAAGGTTCTGTCTCATGAATAGTGTCAAGTGTCCTGGGTTATAATGTACTTGATAGGACAAGTACGAGAAAGATGGGGTCTCGGTATACATGTCTAGATGACAATACACAACGCCGCGTACGGTGTTGGCACCCGACTATGAATCGGACGCTAAGTAAAGTTGCACGGTCCTAGGTCAAGCATGAACCATAATATATATATAAGCCGAGGAAATAAGTAACAAGGACTGCAAGTTTTGGCAATGTACACTTGCCTGGGGTTCTGGCTCCAACTGTAGCTCTGGTCTCAGTGTGATCTGCAGGTACTACTCCGGTTGCTAAAAATATCACCATTAGATTCAAAAAATATCAAATAGCTAAAAATGTATGTCCTTAAGTCCAATTTGGACACAGGGGCAAAAATGACATTTCTGGGTCAAAGCGGGGTCCATATGTGGGCCACTTTGCACCGAAAAGCGTGTCAGGGTCAAAGGTCTCCAAATTTGCCAAACTTAGTGTCAACAAGTCAGGAACGATGATACGAACCCAACGGAACTTTCAGAATTATATTCCGATGAGCCGATCACAAAATCGCCCGTCAAGTGGAGCCTGTGGGGCCCACGATACACGATTTTGTCAACGTTTTCAGAATCGAACCAAACTTGGGTCACAGGACCAGCGTATTGCTACGAGTCCGATGGCGCAAGTTTCGTCTCGATCCGACGTGTGTACACAAAGTTATAGCATGTTCCAGAATGGACGGATACGGGGCGTTGTCGGCGGATACGCGTTGATTCCGGTGTGCATGCACATCCGAATTAACTTCTGCAAAATTACACACGTCCGTATCAACGACGCGCACGTTTCGGTAAAGACCGCGTGCGACCAAGTCGTCCCGTTTGGCGGGGCGCACTCAGTTCCGGGGTGAATCAGGGCGTTGATTTTCCTGTTTTTGGATCGCGGTTCGCGATCACCACATGACGCGATGCACCGAGCGGGTTGCACGGGCACCGAGAGGGTCACACATTCTACGCGTCACAACTGACGGAATCGAAAATAGGTCAACGGGCAGAGAAAACGGGTTACCTGAACAGGGCTCCAAAAAACTGAGTTTTTCGTGTCCGACACGAAACAAAGGATACTGTGTCCAGGATCGTGTCTGAACTAGGGTTAGGGATTCTGTGAGTTCGCCGGAGGAGGGCGGCGCTACGGCTGTGTCGTCGGCTCAGGGCTGCGTCGGCGCTGCACGGCAGAGCGGCGCTGCACGGCGGAGTCGGACGGCGGCTCGGGACTGACCGGAGGTCGGCTGGGACGGAGTGGTGCGGGGAAGAAGGAGGAGGAGGTCGTTGACGGGCTGCGGCGAGGCGCTGGAGGAGGAAGGAGGGGAGTAGGTGGAGGTGTGGCCGAGGGGCGGAGGTAGCGGGGGTGCGTGGGCCGAGCGACGCCGGAGTCTCGCCGGAGGGGTCAGGGAAAGGGGGTGGCGGCCAGGGTTAGGGTTAGGTTTAGGATTAGGGATTTTAGTATTTTTTTTTTCTTTTTGTTTGTGGAGAAAAAAAACTAGGAAATTATGTATTTATACATACAGAAATTTGGACTAGGGTTTGACCTAGGATTTGGGCTGGGTCAACGCTCCTTGGGCTTGGCTTCGGCTCCCATGGGGATGTTGGGCGTTTGGCAAGGGTTTAATTCGATTTAATTCTACATCGGTTTTCAGGGCTTTAAAAATAATTTCGGGGTCCAATAAATTCACAAAAAATTACCCTATGTCTGGTTTTCTACTTTACACCATAAAATATTATTTTCATAATATTTTAATATTAATTAACAGTAAATTATTCAATTACTAAAACCTAGGGTTTAATTACAGAAAAAATTCCAGAAAATTCTAGGAAAATCCAAATTAAAAATTTTTAAAAATCAGGGGGCTTACATGTACGTACACCCAGTTCTACATATTTTGGGACTGGGGCATGACATATTTTAGTGGCGGCCCATACAGGTTGAGTTAGCCATTTTGGTTATGTAACTGTACCGAGCGGGTTTGCACTTAGAATTAGAGTTTTAGGTCTCATCCATATTTGACTTTAACTCACCTTCCTTTCAATCCATTATGTTTAAATGCTTGCATCCTGTTTGATTCATGTACTCTTCCTAATCCTTCGTCCATCTCTTGTAGAGAGATGAATTTGTGTAACAGACGTACCGCTACCGGGGACAACATGTCTCCAGGGGTCGATAACTAATCACCAGGAGAGGCCTCGAAGACTCCTCGACTTCCAGGACCGGACGGACAGACTGACAGTAGGCTGCCGCATTGGCCGCCAAGCAGAGGCAGCAAGCGGCAGAGCAGAGGCAGGAAGCCGTCGAGATAAGGTAGGGATTCCTGGCAGCACTTGAGATGATGGCTATACCAGCACCTACACCAGCCCAGGCACTAGCTCGAGTGCCACAAGCACGTATTGGTTTAGTAAAGAATTTTGTGCAAATGAACTCCAAGTCATATAAAGACAATGAGAGTCCAGAGGAGACCACAACTTGGATAACCAGCACCAAGAATCTTTTGGAGGCGTCACAACTGCCTAAGGATTTACGGATGAAAGGATTGAGGAATCAGTTAGAAGGGAACGCTCATCACTGGTGGGAATCGATGAAGGGCCAATGGGGTACACACCAGACTTGGAAGAAATTCTTAGAGTAATTTGAGAAGAAATACTTTCTGGCCACTATGAAGGATGCATTGTACAACCAGTTCCTCCATCTAGAGCAAGAGAATAAGATGGTCGATGAGTATGACTCATAGTTTAGCCGCCTCGATAGATATGGCGTCGTTCTGATACCCAATGACTTAGAGAAAGCTAAGAGTTTTTATCACGGGCTGACTCAGGAGCTTCAATACTATACCAGCTTGCAGTCTCGGATCTCTTATGCTGAATTATTAACAAAGGCTATGATTCAGGAGGCCATCAGCAAAGGAAAAGGGAATCAACCGAAAATTCAGCAAGGATCAACAAAGATGCAACAAGGAGGGCCTATCAGACGGGGCCCTACCAGCTCAGAGAGTCTCCGACTTGCCATTTCTGTGGCAAGAAGGGGCACATGCAAAAGGAGTGCAGGAAAAAACTAGGAACTTGCTTGATCTGCGGATCAGGACAGCATTAGGCTCAGGATTGTCCGCAGCGTAGAGCTATTATTCAATTTGGAGGGCAGAAGCCAGCAGACCGACACCAGGAGCAACCAACCAAGGAGGAGAAGGAGTACTTCGTCTACCAGCACCAGAAGGCCAACAGAGAGGACCACACTTGGCATCGCAGGTTGTGCAGTTTGAGAGAGCCAAACAGCAAGCAGGATCTCAGAGGCAAGGATAGATGTTTTCACTGACTCAGATAGGAGACTAAAGGAGAGGCTATTACAGGTATTATTCTAGTTGGATCAGTACCTGCCACTGTTTTATTTGATTTTGGGGCCACTCTTTTATTCATATCATCTAGATTTATAGCAATGCATAGAATAGATACTTCACCCTTGCCTAAGAGTTGGAAGATTCTTACCGGGGGAGGAATAGTGACTATAACTAGTACCTGTACGACTAATTCAGTTATTGTTTGTGGCCGAGAGATGAGGGCTCGAGTTTTGGTATTTCCAATACCAAATTTTGACGTAGTATTGGGAATGGACTGACTTAGTCAATACCATGCAGTATTAGATTGCCATAAAGGTTGTGCTATCTTTAAGCAGCTAGGCCAACCAGAATTTGAGTTCATGAGAGGAACAACGGAGAAGGGAGTAGGCCAATACGGTGGAGCTTGCATGGCAATGAAAGTTCCACCGCCAACGATTATTGAGCAGTTTGCAGATATCTTTCCAGACGAGTTGTTGGGTCTGCCATTGGACAGAGAAGTCAAGTTCACTATTGAGTTAGCGCCGGGAGTAGCACCGATATCTTCTAATGTGTATTGGCTAGCAAAGAAGGAGCTAGATGAACGAAAGGTGCAATTGCAAGAGTTGCAGGACAAGGATTCATTAGGCCAAGTGCATCACCTTGGGGAGCCCCAGTTTTGTTTGTGCCAAAAAAGATGGAATAATCCGCATGTGCATCGACTACAGAACCCTTAATGCAATGACCATCAAGAATAAGTACCCTCTGCTGCAAATTAACGACTTGTTCGACCAACTAACAAAAGCACAGGTGTTTTCTAAGATTGATTTAAGATCGGATACCATCAAGTGAAGGTGAGACATGAGGATATTCATAAGACGGCTTTCAAGACTTGTTATGGTCACTATGAGTTCTTGGTAATGCCCTTTGGACTGAAAAATATGCCATTTGTGTTTATGAACTTAATGAACCGAGTATTTCAATAGTATTTGGACCAGTTTATGGTCGTATTCATCGACGACATTTTGGTGTACTCAAAGAGCCATGAGGAGCACGAGGAATATTTGAGGAAGGTGCTAGAAACATTAAGGCAGAAGAAGTTATATGCTAAGCTGAGAAAGTACGATTTTCTCGTAGATCATGTCTTTTTTTTTGGGCATATTATCTTAGGAGAAGGCATATCAGTAGATCCAGCCAAGATATCAGCAGTAGAGACGTGGCCGACCCCAACTGACGTCTCAGAGGTGCAGAGTTTTCTAGGACTTGTCGGATATTATCTGAGGTTCATGGAGAACTTTGCGAGGATCATAGAGCCTATGACAAGGCTGACCTACAAGGACCAGGAATTTGTTTGGACAGAGGAGTGTCAGATGGCATTTGATGAGTTGAAGAAGCGTCTGACTACAGCACCGATCTTGACCATACCTACTGGACCGGGAGGATTTGTTATTTATAACAATGCTTCCGGAAAGGGATTATGTTGTGTCTTGATGCAGCATGGTAAGGTAGTAGCATATGGTTCTCGACAATTGAGGATCCATAAGAAAAATTACCCCACTCATGATTTGGAGCTTGCACTAGTGATCTTTTCTTTGAAATTTTGGAGGCACTATCTATACGGAGAGACTGTGGAGATTTATATAGATCATAAGAGCTTAAAGTACATTTATACTCAAAAGAATCTGAACTAGAGACAGAGATGATGGCTCGAGTTGATGGCAGATTTTGACATTGAGCTGCAGTACCATCCGGGCAAGTCTAATGCAGTAGCGGATGCGTTGAGTAGGAGACTGATGGCGTACTTCTTGACAATACAGAAGGAATTGTTATATGATTTGGAGCAGCTAGGCATAGAGGTGGTTATGCCAGGATAAGTCACAAAGTTGATGAACCTTCAACTATAATCATTATTGGTGGAGCGTATCAAGGCAGTTCTGCCGACCGATGAGAGATTTTAGCGACTTCGACAAAGGACTGAGGCTGGACTGCAGACTGGACTAAGGATACATGAATATGGGACTTTGAGGTATATGGATCGCCTCTATGTTCCTAATGGAGAGCTTAG
Source organism: Iris macrosiphon (assembly GCA_036927795.1). Classification (NCBI taxonomy): domain Eukaryota; kingdom Viridiplantae; phylum Streptophyta; class Magnoliopsida; order Asparagales; family Iridaceae; genus Iris; species Iris macrosiphon. The sequence goes on from JAYESA010000004.1 coordinate 119,141,232, forward strand.
GAAGGAACTAATGATGGAGGCTCACAGTTAAGCATACTCTATTCATCCGAGAGGTACGAAGATGTACAAAGACTTGAGGCAGCATTACTGGTGGCACGGGATGAAGTGAGAGATAGCACAGTTTATGGAGAAGTGCTTGGTGTGTCAGCAAGTTAAGGCTAAACACCAGAGATCAGCTGGACTACTCTAACCACTTCCAATCCCAGAGTAGAAATGAGAGCACATCACCATAAACTTTGTTACGAATTTTTCGAGGAGTCTAGCTGGCCAAGATGCAGTTTGGGTGATTGTGGACAGATTGACTAAGGTGGCACACTTCTTACCCTTTAGAGTTGGGCAATCTACAAAAGTTCTGGCAGAGATATACCTGAAAGAGATCGTACACCTACATAGAGTACCGATCAGCATAGTTTCTGACAGAGATTCGAGGTTCACATCATACTTTTAGAGGAGTATGCAGAAGAGCCTAAAATTTGATAGAAACTTTTGACTCATCAAATTGATCAAATATTATCTATTCAGAGAAATGGCTAACGATGATGTTAAACCGGCAAGAGCATCTGCCTCCATATTCTGTAATCAAGGCACATGCTCGATGAAGAACTCTTTGAAGGTAAGAGCTAATTTAATTGATGCTTGAAGATAAGGGATGATATCTTCATGCCGAACCTCATACTCTCCCCTAATCTAATTGACTATTAACTTGGAATCTTCGTAGGCTTCAAGGTACTTTATATCCAATTATTTGGCGAATTTGAAGCTAATGAGTAAAGTATTATGTTTTGCCCCATTATTGGACTATGGTTTACTAAGAGAATACACGAGATGAATGAGTAGTTTGTCAGGGGATACTAGAACTATTCCTGCTCCTGCTATAATTTTTCTTTGGGTCATATTCTTGATGTGCCATCGAAGAACAGCTGCCAGGTGTTATCTTTCATCACCATATCAGACTCCAAGACTTCGTCAGGAATCTTGTCATACAACTTGGAGGTCTCTGGTACAAGATGAGCCGCTAGAAAATCCCCTAGTGCTTGACCCTTTACCACTTTTTGTGGGACATATACCATATCATAAGGTGATAATAATATTTTCTATGTAGCCAGCCGAGAACTGAGCGTGCTTGGTTTGTTCATCAACACCCGGAGAGGATTCACTCTGGATATAACATGAATAGTTTGACCTGTCACATAGTATCGTATCTTTTGAATATCGAACATTAAAGCCAGGCATTCTTTTTTCATAAGTTTGTATCTATTCTCAGTGATGACCATCATATGACAGAGATGGTATATTTCTCGTTCATGGCCTTCATTACTCCTATGTGCGAGAAGAGTTCTCAGAGAATGATCCATTGCTCGAACATACAACAAAAATGGTTTCTATACGATTGGAGGCACTAGAACTGGCGGGTTTATAAGATATTGTTTGATGTCATTGAATGCTTGCTGACATGATTCATTTCAGACAAATGATATACCTTTCTTCATTAATTGAGTGAAAGGTCGGCATCGTCCAGTAAAATTTAAGATGAACCTTCTGATGTATGCCAAACAACCTTGCAGTCCCCGAAGTTCTTTAAGATTACGTGGATGACGCATCTCGAGAATGGTTTTGACCTTATCAGGATTAATATGGATGCCTTTGGAAGTTATAACAAATTTGAGGCTCTTGCGACTGGATACTCCTAAGAAGGATTTGGTCAGGTTTATTTTGAGTTGGTGCTGGCGCATTAATTCAAACAACGTTTTCAGATCTTGAACATGGTCATCATTAAGACGGATCTTGATAGCGATATTATCCACATAACATTCCACTATTTTTCATAGATTTTTATGGAAGATAATGCTCATGGCTCGTTGATATATTGCTCCTTCATTCTTCAAACCGAAGGACATAACTGTATAGAAGTATACTCCGAGTGGTATTTGGAAAGAGCTATTCTTTCCATCCTTGGGACACAACTTGATTTGATTATATCCCGAGAATCCATCCATGAAAGATATATGTTCAAAGCAGCATGTGTTGTCGATCATAACATCAGTGATGGGAAGAGGAAACTCATCTTTTGGGCATGCGATGGTATCTTCAGGGCCCGTAACAAGATCTTAAGAATGATGATAAGTGATGATCCTGGATCAATATGGATTCGGCTCACTTTAATAGAGTCGACATAGTCAGTATAGTACAGAGGCCTATCATGCCGGTTATCTTTAAATAACGTATTATCCTGCGTAAAGGTTATGTTAGGAATTTTTTCCATTATACTATGGCATTAAGGACATACTATAGGCTCTTCATCAGGGGTCTTGAGTTGAGCTAAGAAAGAATCTGCATGTATTAATGCTTCACTCAAAACTTCACGAGTTTCCTTTAATAGACAAAGTAACTCAAATATGGAAAGTTGGGCTGGAGTATTGGCCAACTGTGCCAATATATCGAAGTTATACGGCTTTTCAAGTCCTTGAGGTTGGTTCTTATTTAGAGATTTGTCCAAACGAACCTTTTTTTCCTTTCTCAGGTGCTATAGGTTTTAACGAACCTAGTTTTGTAGTGTCGGGAGCTATAAGAGCGGGCAGAGTAACGGGAGCATCTTCCTAGGTAGCTTCATAATTCCTAAGATATTATTTTCCGAACCTAGTGCCGATCATGGCTTCTTTTTTAGACATTGGAGAGAGAAGAACCATGTGACAGGATTTGACCTTCCTTTGGTTCTTCTTGGATTTAGAACCAGAAGATATTGCCTCCTGCTCTAGATCTGGTAGTAGGTTCAGATGAACCCACATAACTTTACCTCAATATGTAGTAATGGGTACTAACCCCTCTGTTTGACTCCGAGTTGGTGGAAGATTGAATATTTCCATTACGGCTCTAGGTATCGGAAGGACGCTGTCGGGGACTTCTTGAGATGGGAAGTCCCTAAATTGTAGAGATACCAAGTTAGCAGTGACAGTCTTCTCATCATTATGATGAGTGATTGCTTTGGAGTCTATCAACTGCTGGATCTTCCTCTTCAGTACGTAACACGTCTTTGTAGGGTGGTGTATATATCGATGATATATACAATATTTTAGATTATCTGTTTGACCATCCTCATCTGGCCGTTTGATATCAGGCAACTGAAGTTTGTTACTTGTCATCAAACAATCAAAAATGTAGTAGATGTCATCATCATCAAAGGAATATTCATCTTTGGGTCTTGGAACTTCAGGGGATTTTTGCTTCGGCGACGAAGGAGCCTGTTTGGAAAGATTCACAACAAGAGCATAATTTTCCTTGTTATTCCGATTGCTATTGTTATTGTTGAAGTGACGCTTCCCTTTATCTTAGGCACTAGACAGTTGTAGCCCTTGTTGACGGGCAACTTTGGCACTATCTTCGGCAGCTTCAGCTCCTATGATGAACGTGGTCTAGTCATAAAATTGAGTAGGACCTGTCCAGAGTGTTACTATAGGCAGCATACAAGTAGCAATAAACGGGGAGTCTGGAATACCCGGGGACAACTTCAGAGTTGCTTGCCTGAAATGTTCTATGAATTCACAAGCAGATTCTTTCTCATTTTGCTTGATGTCAATGAGCGAAGACATGGTCATGTCCATGCCTCCCTCGTAAAATCGGGAAAAAAAAAGATACTTCAAGTCATCAAATGAAGATATACAATTATCAGGTAGACTACGGTACCAATCATGAGCTATGTCGGCCAAGCACCCAATAAATACCCTGGTGAGGAGAGCGTCATCCTTCTACAAATGCACCATCATCATATCAAAGAAGTTGATGTATTGACTCGGCAATGCCTTTTCGTCAAACAGGACCATGGATTGAGGCTTGTATTTAGGAGAAAAAGGAACATTATTCCAATAAGGGGGTTAAGGCTGCTTTACGCCTAGTTTTTGAAGCTGATCTTTATATTTTAAACAGTCAAATTATGCATGCAGTTGTCGAATAGCTTCAAGAGGATCTTTGATTTGAAGTGGTATGGCTGATTGGGGAGATATTTGATGAACATGCATCACTACCGGAGGGGGTCCATTTCTATCAATACCTCTGGATTTATATTGCCTGAGGAAATTTCTATCCCCTGAATAGGTTGTGCCAGAACGGATGCAGCCATTTGGACAGGTGTCGGTATAGCATAATATTGGGCTATCATCATCTGATACATATTCTGCATCATAGTATGTACATCCTTAAGTGCATCCTCCAATGAGTTGAGGCGTTGCTCAATACTTCCTGATAGGGAAATGTCTTGTTCATCGCAAATAGCATAGACACTAATCTCTCTGTGTACAATTGGAGTCAACGCTGTCAGTTTCAGATTCAGGAGGATAGCTACCCCTAGCCTCAGATTCTGAGGAATGAAGATTCTCGCGAATAGAGGGATCCCGTCTTCTGGAATGGGTGTTTCGGTATACACCTTCAAAGGAGTTAACAAGTTGATCAAATCTTCTGACTGGGCATTCTTGAAGATATTCATCCTGAACATCTCCCGCCACAAGAAATATATGAGGCCATGTATATCGGGACAATGAGTGGTTCATCTTCATGTTCCTGGTTGTCTGTTTGCTCTGCAAGTCAATGTTTTGGAGGCATAATACAAGTTAACCGGTCAAACACAGACCACCTTATTAACGCATAGCAATAATTGATTATAACATGATGGAAGTGAACGATGCTCGTTAGAAAGCATCATTGCTGAAACAGAACTCTCTTTCTTTACGCTTTTGTATAATGATTTCGCATAAGTCAGAAGGATGGATGATAGAAGAAGAGAAAGACAGACTCTGTCTTTTTACACTTGGCTTATTTGACTTAGGATATAAGCTATTGGTGCCATGTGTATAAAGTATTATTGTACTGAGTTTGGTGGCTGTCCTCTGTGACATGCATTGATGTGTTACAATGGAGGAAGAAGTGGCTTGTCTCTGCCTGCACAACTTTCCATCTTTCGTATACGTAACCTGAATACACGAAAGTGAAGACTTCATTGACTTATGTTTCGTACGCTGATAGAAATCAGGGAGTGGCAGTTTAGCATTGATCACATGTGTTCACATACTTTTCCTTGGACGAGAGGTAGTGACCACAACAACTTTGCTTCGTATGTTGTATTATGCATGGGTAGGATTGGTAGCTTGGGAATGGACCACCCCCTTGGCATCATCATGATTTCCTTTGCCAAGGGAATAATGGTTCATCATTTGCTTGTTGTTGCGAGAAGTTCACGGTTTGTTCCCTTTAGCTAGCATAACAGCGTGGCTAAGGGGTTTGTCTACCAAGTCATAGACTAGAGATGGGTTGACAGTATTATCGAGAGAGTCCTCGCTTGGGGCGCACATAACGCCATTTCCCTTATTGGCAGCAAATTTAGTGTAAGTAGTGCGAGGATTGGGTAACCATATCTTGCTAACTTTCCCCGACTTGGGTGCAGACAAGGGGTGAGCACTACCACCAGAGCTAAGCAATTCTTCGTAAGCCAGTTGGTCGAACATCACGACCAGAGTCTATTGTGTCGAGCCGATCAACACATCGTCATGTTGAGCTATCACTTTCTCATCAGAGAAGAAATTCGTCCCCAGCAGAGTCGCCACTTTTGTCACTACCACATTTCTAGATGAGGATATTTTTGTCATTTAGCAAATTTTATATTTAGTGATTAAATATTTATATATTATGCTACTAATTATTTATTAGGTATTGTGCTATTATTAGTAGTTAGTGGACTAGCCTATTATTTGGACTTGTCATTAGTAGACCTAATTAGATTGTCATGACACTTTGATCCCAACATTGGGTTAGGCCCATTACACTTTTCTCTTTAATTAATTAAGAAGATTAGATTAGTTTCATGTAGAATTAGAAGCTTCCTAATATTTCCCTCTCTAACTAAACCTCATAACTATTAGTGGGGGGTATCATAGACATTATATATTGCTTAGAGAGGGTGGAAAGGGGGGCAACCCCAAGGGGGAGCTCTCTCTCTCTCTCTCTCTCTCTCTCTCTCTCTCTCTCTCTCTCTTCTCTCATTAATTTATTTCATTAGAGATTGCCAATTGTGTTTTTCCCCAAATAAACTCATTCCTCCACCAAATTTACCCTAATTCACTCATATTCCCTTCCAATTACCTCATCTAAGGAGCATTGGAGCTTTGATTGCAAGGAGCACTTCAAGAAAGAGGAATTGGCAAGGAGCTTGTGTTCTAATTGTGTCATATTGAGTATTTTATTGAGAATCCATCTCCTAATAGGTAAATTCATATTTTCTTTATAATTTAAACTCTAATTCATAAATTTAGCCTAGACCAAATTGACATATGATTGTTTGTTTGTAACTAGTCTCGTATCCACAATTGGATACGTGTAGGCCGTATCTCGTCAATTTGACGAAACGGATTAATTTTGGTAGTTTTTCTCCGACACGGAGCCTTGTACATATTGTATTATGACACAGACATGTAGACACTCTAATTACTATACGTATTATTCATAATTTATGTATTGGACTTGTTCGTGTCCTCCAGGATACGTTTGGTTGTGAGTTAGGGCCGTATCACAAGCGTATCATAGAAAAGTGTGATACGGGTGCGATGCGCTCCATGTGTTTGATGTTTTGTTCTTCTCATTATACGTGCATGGGTAATTATATATATTTGTATGCATATAATAGTGTATATTGTGTTTAGTGTATATGTGTGTGTGTCTTTGTGTGTATATACTAGTGTTTATAGCTATGTTTAGATCTAGATCTATATATATTTACATATGTACTAGTGTATATTCATGTATGTGTTTGTGTGTGATGGTATACATATATATATGTGTATCTATTAATAGGTAACTGTGTTGTATGTATATATACATATTGCTAGAGAGGTATATAGATATATATGTATTGTTATCTATATGTGGGTGTATGTGTGTTCGATTGTGTGTGTGAGTGTGCATATTGAGTGAGGGGAAACCAACAACTCGAGGAGCTCAGGCAGTTCAACAACTGAAGGGAAAGCTCAGCAATAGTAGTAGTAGCTTCAGCTCGAGCAAAGGGGGATCGGGTATAGCAGTATCAAAGAGGAGCACTGAACAACAGTAGCAACCAGCAACTCGTGCATCAAGATATGCACGACATGTGAGGCAGTCCTCGAGGAGAGCACAGCAGCCATTCATGGTGCAGTATGCTGTACAGTAATAGGAAAGAGGTGTGCAGCCATTGCACAGTAGTAGTTCTACTACTTTCAATAGGAGAATGGACAGCCAACAGCAACGTACCTCGACTGAGTAGCTGAGCAGTAAGTAGTGTACATCAAGAGCCTACAGTAGATCAATATTCTGCAAAAATGTTTCAAACCACTGCAATAGCTAACTGCATTGGCAGTAACAGCAAGTTGAAAGAGCACACAGCAAGCAGCGAGACAAGATAGTGGCCTAGCAGGGAAGTCAGCTCGAGCAATACTAAAGGGGGCTCTGGTGCATCACTGCTCTAGTGAGCAGCACAGGGGAGAAACTGAGCAACTGCACATCAACATGCACCACACTGCATACTGCAGCAAATTACTGCATCGAGAGCCTGCAGCAACCTCAGTAGCAACATGGAAGCAATGCAATAAGATATCTGTAAGGTGATTACTGCAGCAGAGTAGCAATATGCAGTAGCTTCAACAGCAATGTGCATCAGGAACTTTAGCACACAGCAAGCCAATTGCACTGTGCAGGCATTATCAACAGCAAAATTAGTGAAGCTTGGGTTTACTGCAGCAACGCACTGCTCAGTGCAGATGTGCAGAGTACAGCCAATTGAGGGAAGCCCAGCAGCTCAGTGGAAGTATCAGCAAACACAGTGATCTGTAGGGAACATAGCAGTAGAGCAGTAGCAGTGCAACAAGGAGAGGCTTGCACTAGCAGTGCAGCACAGGGAGCATTTCAGCAAAGGGTTTCTATTCAATAAGCACATCAAGGTGCTATGCCATCAAGGTGCAGTAGCTTATTAGTGTAACACCCTGCAACACTATAGTGTGCAGCTAAGTCCACTATAGCAAGCTTATCGCAGTGCAATCAACAGTGAGTACAACAGAGCCTTCACCAACAGCGAGTCAAGGCAGTTGCAGCAAGGCAAGAAAGAAGAGCAACTGCAGTAGCAGTTAAATTAGTAACAATAGGGACCAGTGCAGTCTTCGGTAGGAGATTAAGCTCACTGCAACTGCAGTGCACAGCATTGAGAAACTGCAGTAGAGAAAATACTGCATTATAGCAAGGGTTAAGGAGCATCAGCAAGTTTTAACTGAGCACTACAGCTCGAGACATAGTAGCATAGTTAGGAGTGCAACCTGAGAAATTGCAGTTGAGTAACATATCAGCAGAGCCATCAACAGTAAGTTCAACAAGTATTTACAGAATATCAGTTTCATATATAATGTGCAGTGACCAAATCAGTTAACAGCAACAAGGTATCAGCACAGTATCGTGCACAGGTTTCAGCATCAGTTGTTAGTAAGGTAATGTTCTAGTTAGTTAGTAGTTTAGTGTTAAGGCTAGTTTGATAGTAGTTAGATATGTATATTAGTATATTATATATATTTAGTTGTTAAATAGTTTTAATAGTTAGTATAATTAGTGTAGTTTAGTATTTGTGGGTATTAGCTATATATTAGCTATGTGTATGATATATTAAGTTAGCATATAAATTAGTTATATTGATATAGTTAGTATTAAGGGTTGTGTATGTATTAGCTATAATATAGAGATTTTGGATTACCTCGGGATACCAAGGTATTGGGCCGATACCCATGGTATTGAGTTTGGGTATCGTGATAAGTGTGATACGCATTAGTGCAAGGCCAAGGTGTCATATTTCAATTGTTTGGTCTGGTATGATAATATTTGACTTGACTACATATATAAAACCTTATTTTCATATTAGAAACTTACGTATCTTGGGATACGGCTCTTTGAGTGCTTTGTTGTATCTTAGTTTAGCTAGTATAGCTTAGTTTTATAGTATTTTGACTTAGTATCATAGTGTTAGACTCATACACCCTAGACATAGTTGGTTTGACTTAGAAATGGCTTTGTGACCTAGATGTTGACTAGTTTAAGTTAAATTTATTTGAACACCTTGTTTTAATGCTATATTCCATATATAGGTTTGTTTGACACCAGTTGGGACACAGTTTGACATTCATTGCTTGAACGGCAGGCGAGTACATTCTCTGATAGTTTCCATTATTTGATAATTACTATAATGCAAGTATCTAGAAATATTTTATATGACTCTTGACATATTGGTACACAGACTAGTATATACATGGATCAGTCATGGGATATTATATATATATTATTCATTATTCCTCGTGTTCTCAATGTTTAACTTAGACAATATTTCATATTCAACGTTTAATATTTAACTTAGGCAATGTTTCAATGTTCAATGTTTCAATGTTCAATGTTTCGTGTTCAAGGTTTATTATTTACATGGCCTTGAGTATCTTGTATCACAACGTGTCATGGTTGGATCCATTGTACTAATTGGGGAATAGGGAAAGTGTCAAATCCTAGACAATGTTCAATGTTTAACTTAGACAATGTTTATCCAACGTTAAAGTAGACAATGTTCACCCAAGCCGATCACATATCTATCTAGTATTTTAATCACTTAGTATAGTTATTGTTCTTCACCACATTCTAGTTCATTGTTTTATTCTTTTGTCTCGTTCTATTCATTGTGATCAGTGTTTACCATATTGTTCATTGTTTACCTGTTTATCCACTATAGTTGATATTGTTTATTGTTTCTCGTCTTTATTATATTCTCTATTTCTGTTTATAGTCATTATCAATTAATTAGAACTGCTATTGGGTTGTACTTCGCTCCATTCCTGACTGGAAAATATTTTTCAGATGAATGGTTAGAGAGGATGTGTCCCACTCACTATGGACCGACAGATGGAGTGTCACCCGAGGATAGTGCCAGAGATTGAGGCCTTTTGATTTCTATACCTTGTAGTAGTTATTTTCTATTTAGTTTTTGGTTTGTATTATTGTTTTGAGATCTGGAGTTGTGTTTAGTTTTGAATTGGTTATGTGATGTTTTGAGACTTGTATTTTTTATTCTTTCTATTCTATATCGTGTGTACATCTTCCTTCAGTTTTATATGTGATTGAGTATTATTTGGTATTGAGATGGCATGGCAGTACTTTATACACTTTGTGTGAGATATTAGATAGTATAGTAGACCAAGACAGTATTTTACCGCCGATTCTGCGGCGTGGGTTGGACGTACCCACGTACTCGTGCCCCTATACCGGGTGTGGGTCGTGACATATTTTTAGTGGTGGCCCATGCAGGTCAGGCTTCGCAAGTTGTACGATATCGTGGTAGTGTGACGACTTAGTTGCACTACTGCAATAGGATAGGATATAGGACACTAGGATGAGAGGGATACTCAATCATAACTAGGAAATGATTCCAACATAATTGTATCTTGTCATCTTTATTCTGAATATCGCTTTCCTTTAAAAAATTTGTCCTTCCTTGATGATATTGTATCTTGCTCAATATTAATTTATTATTTTTGAATCTGTCTTCAGAATGCCACCGAAGACGCGTTCCCAGCGATCAGGCTCAATGTTAGCACGATCAGTCACTTCATCACCCTTAAGGACAACACCCTCAGATGATGGTCCAGTACCTATATTCAGGAGGTCAGCTTCACCAGTCCAGGTGGGTGTATCTGCAGCAGCTTTCGGAGGTGCTCCACCTCCAGTACCGAGGACAGGGCAGGCAGTTTCCGAGGATCTTCCACCTCCGCCACCTGTAGTTGATCAGACGTAGATGTTTGCCCTCTTTCAGCAGATGATGGAGGCGCAACAGCGACAGTCGGAGGTCCTGCGATAGAGCATGGAGAATGCTCACTAGATCGCGCTCGCAGCAATTGAGAGAGCTACCACAGCCCAGCCACCGACGGCACCAACTCAGTTATTCAGTATCAGCCGAGGCCAGGTACCATCATCGACTTCAAGAGAATGGGCCCGAAGGACTTCAGGGGCACATAGGGGATTATCTATGCGGACGAGTGGATCGAGGATATCGAGCAAAACCTACGGCTGGCACAAATTCCAGAGATGCTATAGATAGAGGCAGCGGGTTGTATGCTGTTCGACATTGCTTTGACATGGTTCAGGACAGACCCAAGAATATCAGCGCTGAGAATTACTTGGGAAGCTTTCAAGGAGTGTTCAAAGAGAAGTTCTACCCGGATGTGGCTCAGAGTACTTTGGAGAGTCAATTTCAGAACCTCGTCCAAGGGAACTTGACGGTGGACGAGTATGCGGGGGAGTATTACCGATTGGGACAATTTATTGAGGGACAAAATCCTCGGGCCAGAGCTAGAAAGTTCAGGAAGGGACTGAACAGTGAGATTAAGTCTCATACTAATGGAGACCGTACCACTATGTTTGAGAAAATTTTGAGACATGCACAGCAGGCGGAAGATGATTTGGAGCTTGGCTCCAAGAGGCCGAGAGACACCGGAGGAGCGAGTAGTGGTGTAGGCCCAGCAAAGCACACCTATTTTTAGCAGCCGAGGGTATATCAGCATCAGCAGTACCTTGTACCAGTTATGGCACCAGCTCAGCAGATATAACAGTTTCAGAAGCCAGTACGTCAGCCTCGGAGGCAGATTCAACAGACTTTCCCTTGTGCCTATTGTGGAAGGCATGGGCATGATTGGGAGAACTGTCGAAAGAGACTCAGAATATGCTTGTATTATGGTTCCCCTGACCATCAGGTGAAGGAGTGTTCCAACAACCCGTATAGACCAGATCACGATCAGAGAGGTGGGGCTAGGTCACCTATGGTACCGCAGACTAATCAGCACCAACATAGAGAGCCACCCCAGCAGGACGGGGCATTTGCAATGGCAGTTAGAGAGGATGGCACTTCAGGTGATCAGTTAGCTAGTTTCGTTCTATTTATTTCCTTTCCATCTGTTGTTGTGTGGTTAGTTATTGCCTTATAGACTGCTTGCGTGTTATTATGTAGTTAGTATACTCTGTCGGAAACTGCAAAACTATGATGGACAGAGACTATAGTTAGTGATGTGTATTTTAGTTTAGACTGGGTTGACCTAGAGGGGGTTACGATCATCTTTAATTTCGAGGACAAATTTTTTTAATGTGGGTAGGATTGTCACCCTCACTTTTTTTCAATCAGGGGTAGTTTGGTAATTGATACGGGAAATTTATTTTTATGAGGGTTGTAATTAATATTGTGCATGAGTAATTAATTATTGTTGTATTATTTATTGTTTGATTAGACATAGTATTTATTTTAGACTTGTGTAGTGGACCTAACCTATTTTATTATATGCATGAACCCAACATTTATTTTGGTGTAGATTGAGCCCATTATTTAGGCCCATTAATTAAGAGGTTGGATTAAATTAGTAAAACCATTAGACTAGAACCTTCCCTCCTTAATTAATTTCTTCATGAGAGGCCCCAAGGGGTATTTTGGACATTATACATTGCTTGGAGAGGGGTTTATGACCAGCCATAATTAGGAGAGGAGAGAGAGCTCTCATTTCATTTCTTCCCCAAATTTCTAGATCTACATTTTTCTCTTCCAATTTTCCTCCATTTTCTCATCAATTCTCCACCAATTCTTCATAAAACTCTTTCTAAATTCATCATTGAGGCTTCTACACCAAGGATCTACAAGAAGGAAGCAAGGAAGAGGAGGCCAAGATCTACAAGGAGAGGAGCTACTTTGCATTTGGAGACTTTTCATTGGGAATCCATCTCCCAATAGGTACAATTCAGTTTTTCCTCCTTCTATTAGACTCTAGATCTGAGATTTTACCATAAGAAACCAACCCACATGCATAGGCTACCCATAGGATTTGGTTTTGGGATAATCGGAGACCTACGGTGGAAGTTACATGCATTTTGGTGCCAATTTTGGGGGAATTCCGAGATTGGCATATGTTGTGTTCGTCAATTGGTCAATTAGACCAAATTGATATATGATTGTTTGTTTGAGACTAGTGTCGTATCCATAATTGGATACGTGTAGGCCGTATCTCGTTAATTTGACGAAACAGGTTGATTTTGGGGTTTTCCTCCGACACGGAGCCTTGTACATATCGTATTGTGACACGGACACGTATACACTCTAATTACTATACGTATTGTTCATAATTTATGTATTAGACTTGTTCGTGTCCTTCGGGATACGTTTGGTTGTGAGTTAGGGCCGTATCGCAAGCGTATCATAGAAAAGTGTGATACAGGTGCGATGCGCTCCATGTGTTTGATGTTTTAGTTTTCTCATTATACGTGCATGTGTAATTATATATATATATATGGTATTTATATATATATATATATATATATATATATATATATATTTATGCATATAATGGTGTATATTGTGTTTAGTGTATATGTGTGTGTGTCTTTGTGTGTATATACTAGTGTTTATAGCTATGTTTAGATCTAGATCTATATGTATTTACATATGTACTAGTGTATATTCATGTATGTGTTTGTGTGTGATGGTATACATATATATGTGTATCTATCAATAGGTAACTGTGTTGTATGTATATATACATATTGCTAGAGAGGTATATAGATATATATGTATTATTATCTATATGTGGGTGTATGTGTGTTTGATTGTGTGTGTGAGTGTGCATATTGAGTGAGGGGAAACCAACAACTCGAGGAGCTCAGGCAGTTCAACAACTGAAGGGAAAGCTCAGCAATAGCAGTAGCAGCTTCAGCTCGAGCAAAGGGGGATCGGGTATAGCAGTATCAGAGAGGAGCACTGAATAACAGTAGCAGCCAGCAACTCGTGCATCAAGATATGCCCAGCAAGTGAGGCAGTGCTCGAGGAGAGCACAGCAGCCATTCACAGTGCTGTATGCTGCACAGTAATAGGAAAGAGGTGTGCATCCATTGTACAGTAGTAGTTCTACTACTTTCAACAAGAGAATGGACAGCCAACAGCAGTGTACCTCGACTGAGTAGCTGAGCAGTGAGCAATATATATCAAGAGCCTGCAGTAGATCAATATTCTGGAGAAATGTTTTAAACCACTACAGTAGCTAACTGCATTGGCAGTAACAGCAAGTTGAAAGAGCATAAAACAAGCAACGAGGCAAGACAGTGGCCTAGCAGGGAAGTCAGCTCCAGCAACACTGAAAGGGCTCTGGTGCATCACTGCTCGAGTGAGCAGCACAGGGGAGAAATTGAGCAACTGCACATCAACATACACCACACTACATACTACAGCAAATTACTGCATCGAGAGCCTGCAGCAACCACAGCAGCAGCATGGAAGCAATGCAATAAGATATCAGTAAGGTGATTATTGCAGCAGAGCAGCAATATATAGTAGCTTCAACAGCAATGTGCATCAGGAACTTTAGCACACAGCAAGCCAATTGTACTGTGCAGGCATTATCAATAGCAAAATCAGTGAAGCTTGGGTTCACTACAGCAACTCATGCACTGCTCAGTACAGATGTGCAGAGTGCAGCCAATTGAGGGAAGCCCACCAGCTCAGTGGAAGTATCAGCAAACACAGGGATCGGCAGGGAACACAGTAGTAGAGCAGTAGCAGTGCAACAAGGAGAGGCTTGCACTAGCAGTGCAGCACAGGAAGCATTTTAGCAAGGGGTTTCCATTCAGTGAGCACAGCAAGGTGCTATGACATCAAGGTACAGTAGCTTATTAGTGTAGCACCCTGCAATACTGCAGTGTGCAGCTAAGTCTACTACAACAAGCTTCCGTGCCGACAAATATGACACAGATGACTGTTTCGGCTATATCTGAGGGACTTCCAACTCCACCTTCCGTGCCGACAGATACGACACAGATGTTTACACTGTTTTACGAGATATTAGAGGCGTAGAGGGCTTAATCTGAGGTACACCAGAGACAGACCAATATCTTGTGGCAGGGCATCGAGAGTGCTCATAAGATTGCTCATGCCGTAGTAGAGAGGAGTTCCGGTCCAGCAGCAGGTTGCTCCTCTGGTTGCTCAACTTCGGCCAGGCAACATTCAGGACTTCAAGAAGCTGAAGCCTAGGGTCTTCAAGGGGACGAAGGGCATCGTCTATGCTAATGATTGGCTCAAGGATATTGAGCGTCTCATGAGGGTGTCCCATATTTCTGAGGATCTGAAGGTTGAGGCGGTAGGACTTCAGCTGTTCGACGTTGCCCGCACTTGGTTCAGGAATGAACCAATTCTTGTTGACGTAGGACAGTCTTTGAAGGTATTCAAGGACCTCTTCAAGAAGAAGTTCTTTGCTCGGGCAGACAGGTTAGACTTGGGGAGGCAGTTTGAGAGCCTCATTCAGGGGAGCATGTCTGTGGAGGAATATGCCGCAGAGTTCGGCAGGCTGAGCCAATTTGTGGAGTATTTGGTGAGAGAGCCGGAGGTTCAAGCTATTCATTTTCGTAAAGGTCTAAACTGGGAAGTGAATATCCTTATTCCGTCTTTTTATGAGACCTACTCGGAGATACTTGCGGAGGCACGCAAGGTTGAGCGGGAGTTGAGTTTGAAGCCCAAGAGAGATCGTGATTCTTTTCTGGGGGCAAATAGCAGCACAGTATCTGCCAAGCGTCCTTATTTCCATTCCAGGCCTTTTTAGCAGCCGCAGCAGCACCAGACTCTAGCTAGGACACCGTCGATGGATTGTATCTTGGGCCAGCATGATGAGATAGGGCTTAACAGTTATTACCTCCTGGCACGGTCACCACAGAGTTTACTAGGTACCACAGCAGTAGAGATAGTTATAGCAAGCTTCCTGCCATTTCTGCAAGAAGTCCGGCCACATCTAGGAAGTTTGCAGGAAGAGGTTGGGAGTTTGTTTATATTGTGGTACCGAAGGGCATCAGTTGAGAGAGTGTCCTTCCAATCCTCGTCGTGTAGTTCAGGAAGCAGCTCTAGCTCCGAAGACACAGGCGAGACCACCTGCAGTACAGCCGAGGGGACCACCACTTTCGACCCAGCAGCAGCGTTATGTCCAGCACCAACATCAGGGAGGTGCACGTCAGGGATAAGCGTTCGCTATGACAGTCGAGGAGGTCGAGCCCACTGGAGATGTAATCGCAGGTTCTGTTCTTCTTGATTCCATTCCAGCTTTAGCTTTATTTGATTGTGGTGCTTCCCATAGTTTTGTATCTGTTTCTTTTGCTCTGAAGCATGGTTTGGTAGCTGAGTCTTTGCTTAAGACTTGCATGACCATGACCAGGGAAGGCATTATCCTGGTTAATAATATTTGTAAGGATCGAAGAGTTACTCTGGGAGGCCAGGAGCTGAGTGCGTATCTACTTGTAATGTCACTTCTGATCTACGATATTGTACTCGAGATGGATTGGCTGAGTAGGCACCGTGCTAGTATAGATTATAGAGGAGGTAGAGTTTTGTTTGGTCCGCCAGGAGAGCCAGAGTTTGAGTTTGCTAGAGGAGCTGCAGAGCAGGGAGAAGGCATTATCTGTGGAGCTATGGTGGAAGATAAGGAGTTGTCACATCCGTTGATAGCAGAGTTCATGGATGTGTTTTCTGAGAAATTGCCAGGATTGTCGCCAGATCGAGATGTTGAATTCTCTATAGACTTGGTGCCAGGTGCAGAAATAATTTTATAGCATGTCTATAGAGTAAACAACAGAGAGCTGGTCGAGCTGAAGAAGGAGATGGACGAATTGCAGGATAAGGGGTTTATCAGATCGAGTTCTTCACTGTAGGGAGCCCTGGTATTGTTTGTACCGAAGAAGGATGGATCGTTGCACATGTGCATTGATTATAGGGCATTGAATAATCTCACTATCAAGAATAAATACCCATTGCCACGGATTGATGACATGTTCGATCAGTTGAGTGGTACCAAGGTATTTTCTAAGATAGACTTGAGATCAGGCTACCACCAGGCGAAAGTGAAGCCGGAGGACATACCGAAGACTACTTTTAGAACTCGGTATGGTCAGTATGAGTTTATGGTGATGCCATTTGGATTGACTAATACCCCAACTGTATTTATGAATTTGATAAACAAGGTGTTCCATCAGTACCTTGACAAGTTCGTGGTGGTGTTCATCGATGACATACTCCTTAATTCAAAGACACTAGAGGAGCATTTGCGAATTGTGTTAGATGTGCTGAGGAAGG
The DNA here is from genome assembly GCA_036927795.1 of Iris macrosiphon. Classification (NCBI taxonomy): domain Eukaryota; kingdom Viridiplantae; phylum Streptophyta; class Magnoliopsida; order Asparagales; family Iridaceae; genus Iris; species Iris macrosiphon. The sequence continues at coordinate 119,158,402 of JAYESA010000004.1, forward strand.
AGAAGCTATATGGAAAGCTGTCCAAGTGTGAGCTCTTCTTGGACAAGGTGGAGTTCTTGGGACATGTTATGACTGGTGATGCAATTTTAGTAGATCCGAAGAAGATCGCAGTAGTGGAGTCTTGGAAGGCCCCGTGTTCAGTAGCAGAGATCAGAAGTTTCTTGGGTCTAGCAGGCTACTACAGGAAGTTTGTGCAAGATTTTTCGAGGATTGCCGAGCTGATGACCAGACTCACCAGGAAGGATGTAGAGTTTGTTTGGACGGAGGAGTTCCAAGTTGCTTTCGAGGAATTAAAGAAGTGGTTGACGTCTGCTCCTATTTTGACATTGCCATCAGGGTCTGGAGGTTTCACTATTTATAATGATACATCGGGGAAATGTTTGGGTTGTGTTCTTCAGCAGAATGGGAAAGTGATTGCCTATGCATCCAAGCAATTATGTCCTCATGAGAAGAACTACCCTACGCACGATTTGGAGTTGGCGGTAGTCATTTTTGCCCTGAAATTGTGGAAATATTATTTGTACAGAGACTATGTGGAGATCTTCACATACCACAAGAGCTTGAAGTATGTTTTCACGCAGAAGGAGTTAAATATGAGGCAACATTGGTGGTTGGAACTGATAAAGGATTTTGATATATCTTTGTAGTATCATCCTGGGAAAGCTAATGTAGTTGTCGATGCCTTGAGCAGGTATCTGGTAACTATGTTCTTGACACATGATCGGTATTTGTTGGAGGACTTGGAGAGCTTGGGCATTGAGGTGATAGTTTTTTGTTTTGCTATGCAGATATGGGGGTTGTAGATACACTCAGAGTTGATGGACAGGATCAAGACAGCCCAGTATAAGGATGTATCTCTGAGGAGCATCAGAGCTCAGGTGAGAGAAGGATTGGAGAATAATTTCACCATTACTAAGGATAGTTCTTTACGACATGGTGTTAGATTGTGTGTGCCTAGTGGAGAGCTGCGTAAGAAGGTATTGCAGGAAGCACATCGCTCTTAGTATTCCATACATCCAAGTGCCAACAAGATGTATCAGGATATACGAAAGAGTGTGTGGTAGTATGGCATGAAGAGAGAACTGGCACAGTTTTTATCCAGATGCTTAGTGTGCCAGCAGGTGAAAGCTGAGAGGCAGAGGCCAGGTGGTTTACTTCAGCCATTACCCATTCCAGAGTGGAAATGGGAGCACATTACTATGGATTTTGTGTCCGGACTTCCACGATCTCCAGGAGGAAAAGACGTGATTTGGGTCATCGTTGATAGGTTGAACAAGCCGGCCCACTTTTTGCCTTTCAAGGTGGGTTTGTCTACGGAGAAGCTGGCAGAGATGTATGTGAGGTAGATCGTCAAGATATATGGAGTTTTCGTCAGCATAGTCTCGAATCGGGATAGTCGTTTCACTTCTCATTTCTAGAGGAGTTTGCAGGCGAGTTTGGGCACCCAGCTCAAGTTCAGTACTGCATATCATCCCCAAACAAATGGGCAGTCAGAGAGGACTATTCAGACTCTCAAGGATATATTGTGCACTTGTGTACTAAATTTTGGGGGATCTTGGGAAGACCACTCCATTTGGTAGAGTTTGCTTACAATAACAGCTACCAGGCTTGTATAAAGATGTCACCCTTTGAGGCTCTGTACGGTCGGAGATGCCGTACTCCCTTATCATGGGATGATATTGGAGAGAAAGTTTTGCTATGGCAAAAGATAGTTGTGGATGCAACAAAGAATGTTAAGCTGATCAGAGACAGACTTCGAGTGGCGCAGGATAGACAGCGGCATTGGGCCGATAGCCGCCGGAGACCTTTGGAGTTTGAGGTATAATTTTAGATTTTTGTTTTGTGCTTGATATTGGTTGTTTGTTATAAATTAAGTTCTTAAGTTTGTATTTTGTTCTAGGTCGGAGGTTTGGTGTTTCTGAGGATTTCTCTGACACGAGGCACGATTTGCTTCGGTGGAGGCGGAAAGCTTAGTCTGCGATTCATCGGACCTTTCACTATTCTAGAGAGGGTTGGTTCAGTTACTTATAGACTAGACTTGCCACCAGCATTAGAGGAAGTGCACAACATGTTTCACGTATCACAGTTGATAGGGTACGAGGCGGATCCTAGTCACGTGTTGGATCACTCGGAGATAGGGGTGGACCCTACTCTTAGCTATCCAGAGCACCCAGTTGAGATTCTGGATCGGAGAGAGAAGGTGCTGAGGAACCAGACTATTCCCTTGGTATGCGTCGCATGGAGGCAGCACTCTCTGGGGGAGTCTACTTGGGAGAGGGAGGATGAAATGCGAGAGCGTTACCCATATTTGTTTGTGCCTTGAGGTATGTTCTTTCTTAGTTATGTGTTGTTCTTTCTGTTCTGTTCTGTTATTTTTTGGGGTAGTTTTCATCTTTGAATTTCGAGGACAAAATTATTTTAAGGGGGGTAGACTTGTCACTACCACATTTTCTAGGAGAGGATATTTTGGTTATTTCATAATTAAATAAATATTGTGCATGTTGTATAACTATTTATTGTATTAATTAATTATTGTTAGATATTAGTTTATTATTTTGGACTTGTGTTAGTGGACCTAACTAGTTTAGATTAGATCCACTAACCAACATTTACAATTAGTTAGAATTGAGCCCAATAAGAAGCCCATTGATTAGGAGGAGGATTAATTTAATTAAACCATTAGACTAGAACCTTCCCTCCTTAATTATTTCTTCATAAGAGGCCCTAAGGGATATTTTAGACTTTGTATAGAAACTTGGGGAAGGGGTTAGTGTGGCCGGCCATTTAAAAGAGAGGGGGAAAATTTCTCTTTTCTCTTTTCATTTCAAATCTAGATCTAAAATTTCCCTCAACCAAATTCCTTCATTCTCACATCAATTCCCTACCAAATTTCTTCCTAATTCCTTCCTAAATCACCATTGGAGGCTAGTAGAGCAAGGATCTACAAGGAGGAAGTAAGGATCTATAAAGAGGAGTAAGGATCTACAAGTTGAAGGCCAATTTTACCAAATTTGGATGTTGTATTAAGAATCCATCTTCCAAAAGATACAATTCAATTTTTCCCCTTAATTTAGGTTCTAAATCTTTGTTTTAACCATTAGAAACTACCACCATATGATGAGGCTATCCATAGGAATTAGAATTAGGTTCATAGGAGGCCTATGGAGAAAGTTATAGTATGTTTTGTGTCAATTTTGGGAGAATTTCAAGATTGACACATGTTGTGGTTATCAATTGGTCAATTAAACCAAATTGACATGTGTTTGATTGTTTATAGCTAGTATCGTATCCAAAATTGGATACTTGTAGGCCGTATCCCAATAATTTGGTGATACGTGTTGATTTGGGGGTTTTTCTCCGACACTGAGCTTTGTGCATGTGATATTTTGATACAGACAAGTAGATGTGTATTTGACTCTTCGTATTATTCATAAATACTATTTTAGATTTTCTCGTGTCCTTCGGGGTATGTTTGGTCATGTGGTGGACTCGTATTGCAAGTGTATCATAGATCTAGTGTGATACGGGTGCAATGAACTCCATGTGTTTGTTGCATTTCATTTCTAGATTTATATTGCATTGATCATAGCTATTGGTAATGTATATACTCATATGTGTATATGTATGTATATATGTATGTAGATATATATATACTAGTGTATGGATATCTATATATATTTTAGTATACATGTGTATATTTATGTGTATATATATAGATATAGTGATATGTACTTATATGTATTGGTTTATAGTTATCTATATATCTATTGTAATATGTATATACTTGGGTATACATAGTTCCATATATATATATATATATATATATATATATATATATATATATATATGAAGTGTGATATATTTATATATACTTGGGTAAGTACCTACATGTATATATGTATGTTATATATATATGCTATGTGTGAGATGAGTGTGTACAATATAGTTACTTTGATATGTTTATGTATCTAGATATTTTGAGAGGCATATATATATATATATATATATATATATATATATATATATATATATATATATATGATACTAGTGAGAGTGTGTTGTGTGTTGTGTGTGTTGAAGAGAGGGGGGCTCGGTCAGTGAGCCTGCAACACTGTAGTGCAGTGAGGCAACAGTTAGGCAGCATGTGCAGCAATAGCAGCAGCGGCTACTCACCATAGCAGCAACATGAAACATTAAAGAAGCAACAGCAGCATCAAACATTGCGAAGCAACAACAACAGCAAGCGTTGCGAGGCAGCAACAACAGCAACAACTCAAGCAGAGGAGGCAACAAATGCAGAGATGCAGTAGCTCTGTGCAGCATACACTGCACAGTGGCATCAAGGTAGTGCAGTCCAGCAAGTTCAATAAGGTAGTGAGCACAAACAACACCCAATAGCAGCAGTAACAGCAGAATTTTTAGCATATTTTCAGCTAGGTAAGCTATTAGTTAGCTAGTGTATGTGACGAATAGTTCTTTAGTTATTTTAGTTAATAGTTAGTGAATAAATAGTTATCTATATGTAGATACTTGTTGATTAGTTAGTAGTATCTAGTCTAGTTATCTACATCTCTTATGTGTATCTCTAAGTTATATATGTATATGTATGTGTATATGTTTTAGTTTGTATTGATAGTTAGTATAGCATGGTAGTTAGTATTTAATATTCATATTAGTAATATCTAATAGTTATTAGTATATACTAGAAGTTACATTAGATTGAGTTATACATATTAGTATATAGATAGTGGGTAGTTAACTATATGCCTGGGTGACATTACCTTGAGATACCAAGGTAAATGTTAAGGTATCGGGTTGATACTCAAGGTATTTGAGTTGGGTATCGAAATGGGTGTTTAGTGGTGCGATACCGAGTTGGTTCAAAGCCAAGGTATCCACTTAGCATTTGTAATTAGGATTAGTATATTTAATATTGATTGAATATGCATATATGCTATTTTTATATCTCTTGTTTGCGTATCTTGCGATATGGTATCTTAGTATCTTAGACTAGTGTGGCCTAGATTCTTAGTGTATGAACCCAATATCCTAGAGCTAGACTCATACAACTTAGAAATAGGTAGTTTGACCAAGCTTGATCGATTTGACTTAAAGTTGACCTAGTTTGACTATTTTGACTTAGAAATGACTCTTTGACCTAGATGTTGACTAGTTTAACTCTTTTTTATTTTGAAACATTATATTGATGTTATATTCCATATCTAGGTCTTTGAGGCACCGTACTGGACATATGTGATATTGTGCACCAGGTTTCAGGTGAGTACATTCTCTGATAGTTTCTCATTTATGATATCCTCTATGTCTCTTGTATCTAGTGTAGATATCATTGATTCTTGACACGATGGTTACACAGATTGGTATATCTGGATCACGTCATGAGATATTATTCCTTGGTATATATGGTGTATCTTATGCAAACCTTGTTCCTTGTTCTTCTTGTACATGTACAGACACTGATTCTTGGGGAGACTTGCTATCTTTCTAGAGAATCTCGTGCCATAACGTATCATGGTTGGATCTACTATACCAGTCGGGGGCGGAGAGTATGTAGTGTAGATATGTGATCATACCCTCCTTGTATCTAGTCTTGTTCATTGAATAGTGTTAATCATACACCGCACGTATGATTAGCCAGGCCATTAATCTTGTATCAAGTTTCCAAGCCGATCATATGTTAAAGCTGGTACTCACTCACTTAGTCATTAGTATTCTTGTTCATTTCCATATTGTTCATTCTTGTATTTATTTCTAGTATTTCCTTTATTGTATATCTCTTGTATCTATTGTTGCATCTTGTATATTCACATCTATTTACTGTTACATAGTTTATATCATTGATTAGAACTGCTATTAGAGAGGTACTCTGCTCCTTTTCTGACTGGATATATTTTTTTCAGATGACACTGAGGAGTGGTACCCTACTCATTACATGCCTCAAGATGTTGTGGACTTAAAGCCAGAGACCCTGGCTCAGGAGGGACTCATCCCGACTGAGACAGACGACCCGGGACTCATAGCTTAGATGTTTAGCTTTTTTTGAACTGGATTTATCTCCAGCATATTGTTTAGTATATTTCTCTGACTCATTGGTGTTATTATTGACTCATGAGTTGTATTATGACTATTCTATTCTTTTATCATATTCGTGCGAATTTCCATCTTAGATCTGTGATTGAGTATATTGATATTGTTGGTGGCTTATTATCTTGTTAGATAGATTACCCAAAAAGCGTTCTACCACCGATGTTGCAGCGTAGGCTGGACGTTATTTTCGACTTGCATCCCTACATCGGGTGCGGGTCATGAGAGCTCCTACGATCCATTATCTCAAAGTTTGGGGATGTCTGGCTAAAGTAGGAATTCCTAAACCTAAAACGAGGAAGATTGGACCTAAGACTGTAGATGTTGTATTCATAGGATATGCCCTAGACAGCAATGCCAATAGATTTTTTGTTACTCACTCAAAAGTAAATAAAATCTCTAACAATACTATTATAGAAGCAAGAGATACAGTTTACTTTGAGAATATATATATCCTTTCCAAGATAAAATTTCTTCCTCTCCCTCTAACGTTTCTCTTGCTCCGTCCACTAGCTCTCATGTTCAAATATCTAGTTCACAACCCGAATAAGATATAGAACCTAGAAGGAGTACAAGAGTCAGAACTGAAAAGAACTTAGAAGAATATTTTTTCACCTTTTTGATAGAGGGTGATCCCTCAACTTATGAAGAAGCAATATCTTCTCCTGATGCCTCTTTCTGAAAAGAAGTCATTAATAGTGAGTATAACTCCATCATGGAGAATAGTACTTGGTTTCTAGTAGACCTACCTACCTTTAGGTAGTAAACCCATAGGTTGTAAGTGGATATTCAAAAAGAAACTTAGAGCAGATGGCACTATAGATAAATACAAGGCTAGATTAGTAGCCAAAGGTTTTACGCAGAAAAATAGATTAGATTATTTTGATACCTACTCACCTATAGTTAGGATCACCTCTATCAGAACCCTTCTAGCCTTAGCATCCATTCATAATATGTTAATCTATCAAATGGATGTAAATACAGCATTTCTAAATGGGGACCTAGAGGAAGAAATCTATATGGAGCAACCTGAAGATTTTATTGCTAAAGTCCAAGAAAAGAAAGTTTGCAGATTAGTTAAATCTTTTTATGGCCTAAAGCAAGCTCCCAAGCAATGGCACAACAAATTTGACATAGTCATCTCAGAATATGATTTTATGCCAAATGAGTATGACAAATGTATATACTCCAAAATTATAGATAAAAGTTATGTCATCTTATGTTTGTATGTAGATGACATCATTATTCTTGGATCATCATTGAAATTAATAATTAATACAAAGGACTATTTATCCAGCTAGTTTGATATGAAAGATCTAGGTGAAGACAACTTGATTCTAGGGATGCAACTGTCCAAATACAAGGAGAGCAATACTCTATCCTTAGCACACTCTATCAAGAAAATACTAATTTTTTTTGAGTATTTTGATAAGAAACCTGCCCTTAATCCTTATAACAGTAGTATTGTTATAAAAAAGAATGAGGGTTCTCCCATGGAACAACACAGATATTCACAGATGATAGGTTCTCTCATGTGTATATCAAACATGACCATACATGATATTGTATTTGCTATTGGGAGACTAAGTAGATATACTAGTAACCCAAATCAGTTACATTGGACAACATTAGAAAGATTATTTAGATATCTTAGGGGTACTCTAGATTATATGTTGCACTATACTAGATACCCTGATATCATAGAAGGTTATTCAGATGCAAACTGGGTAACTGACTCACATGATATAAAATCCACTACTGGATATGTTTTTACTCTAGGAGGAACTGCAATCTCCTGGGAATCATGTAAACAAACTATCATAGCTAGGAGTACAATGGACTCCGAAATGATAGCCTTGGACACTATATGTACAAAAGACGAATGGTTAAGAAACCTTATTATGCATATACCTGTTTATATTAGTCCTATTCCTGCAATTTCTATAAACTGTGATAATAAATCTGTTATAGAACTACTAAAGTATGATTCTGTGAATGCTAAGATGAACAGGACATGTAGCTGCGTTTCAAGTCTATAAAGAGTCTATTGGGCAAATATATGATTCTTGACTATATAAAGTCAGAAAAGAACCTTGCAGACCACTTGACGAAGGGTCTATTTAGGACTTTGATCCTAAAATCATCGAGGGTGATAGGGTTAAGCCCATAAGTAAAGTCACCAACAGTGGCAACCCAACCGAGTCTGATTGGAGATCCCAAGAAGCCGATTCAATAGGTAGGAACAAGCTAGACTTAGGTGGCTTTTATGGAACACTGACCGGAGATTAAAATCTTATTACAATAATGCCCAAGTGGTTGTACATGCATACAATGATTCCCCATCCCTATGGTGATAGTGTTCCTGAGTGATATGGCTAGGATGAGTTTTAAAACTCTTAATAGGTCCAAGCTGATATACGGGGTTGACACATATCACCAACCCTTAAGGACTTACCTATATGAGAGGTCGTGAAGGTAGCGACTATGGGACAGGGCGATCCCAGACAACTCTTATGAATTTGGAATAAGTGCGCATGGCCAACCAAAAGCGCCACCCGTTAGACCCAGAACCTCTAGCGTACTATGTGTGCTATTTTCTGAATCTGGTACAAGAAGTCAGATTCAAGGCATAGTCCATCAAGAACTTTTTCAGACAAAGATAATAGTCACTAAGTGAGATTCAAGACTGTAGTCCATCTCATCCATGCATAGTATATACCTGCCCAGAAATTCTTTACTTTTAATTTCTTTCACTTTTATTTCGGAACTTGACCTTTTTTTTTGGGGGGGGGGAGATTGTTGGCTGTGTCTATATGTCAATACACATGTGAGGAAAAGCTCAACTTACTCTTTTTGCTTTAGTCCCACATCCGTTGGACCTCTTCCCCCTTGTATGTATATATTAGTTCTTTTTTATAGCTCTCTTAAGATGTTGTGAGGAACCCCTTGGGCCACATGCGCATGCCATCGCCATCCGGTGCGGCTAGGCTAGGTCTAGTTTGGTTCGATGTGCGTAACGGGTGCAGGTACGTGCCCACACCTGCGGGCTCCGAATGTCGATCCAATTTACTCTTCGGGCTGGGATCCAAAAAAAAATTTGCACCCCTTTATTTTTGAACCATTTTGACTCATTCAATTTTTGATCGTTGGACATTTTTTACTCCCTATGTCCATGTTCATTTCCCATATTTTAAACATGTGACAGCTCCGTTTACATGCCAAATTTCTTTCCCATAATTTTTCTTTTTTATTACTCATTAAACGTCTGGATTAATAACATTTATTCTCTTGTTTGTAGTGAAGGCTTGGTTCTATTCCTATATATTTGTTGAGGTTGTCTTCTCAATTCTTCCTACAAAAATTTTTTCTACATGAAATCTCTTTCTCTTATTCTTTTCTCGAACCATATTCTGTTCTCTAAATCCTTGCTCTGGGCTGAGCTAAATTCGGTCTCTCTCTCTCTCTTCGAGTTGTGTGCAACAAAGAGAACCCGGTAGTCAGGAGATTTTACCACTAGGAGCTTCCAAGAAACGTCTGCATATAGACCTCCGATCAATTCTTAGGGCAGTGCTTTGTGCACGACTTCCCCAATAGAGACCGGTAACACTTATTTTCTTTTCTTTTCTTTTGTTATCAAATTTTTGGAAAATATTATATATATATATATATATATATATATAATACCAACAAAAAGATCTCTAATCTCGGTCGGCACAGACGAATCATCCACGACCTACCAAGCGTTCACCATCAGATTTGTCGCAAGCTCCGTTAACTCATGTGTGCACAATGACACTCACTATCCCATCGACACCAACAACCTCAACACCTTCAACCTCGACACATCTATATATAGGTCCTCCAAAAATTTAGTTTTATGTCCATATCCAGAGCTGAAAACAGGATACGAAGAGCCTCAAAAAAATCATCTGTCAGGAATTACTCCATTTGAACCAAACAAATGATACACATATTTCATATATATATATATATATATATATATATATATATATATATATATATATATATATATATATATATATTAATGCAAGTGCTTTAATTATTGCAAATGGAGGGGAAAAATCGTTGCACGTATATTTTAATCTCTTCTTTCTTCTTCTTCCGAAGTACAGTTTTCTTTTGACAATTAAAGTCTAAGAGGAGCATAAAATGTTGTTTTTCCTCTGCTCTATATAATGTGTATTCATTTGAACTGATTATACTGAGTTGGTGCAAGAAATATTGTTGTCTATTCAATTAAAATTTATTCAATAACATAATTATGCACTACTAATAAATACACATTTGCATAGTAAAAACAAATGTAGTAGAAACATCAATTTTAATAGTTTGTGTATTCAACAACACATTATCAACTCTTTTAACATTGCTTATGCTAAACTGTCTTGCATTGTCTGTCTCAATCTTGGATAAAGGAGGAGGGTAAAAATAATATAATTAAATTCTCCACTAAAATTATTCATTGATGATGTGATTAATTGAACATATAATTTATATATCTATACCATATTGTAATACACATATAAAATACGTGCAACGCGTGCATATATATCTATATATAGAGAGAGAGGAGGGATCGAGATCCCCACATTTATGCATCTCCAAAGCATTTTTATGATCACAACCGTTGGATCTTGTTAAGTCATTTAATCTTAAACATTAATTTGAATGGTTCAAATCAACGGTTAAGATTAGATGACTTAAACAAGATCCAATGGCTGCTATCTCGGGGACATGCGGGGATGCATAAATACGAGAATTCCTATCTCTTCTCATGTGTGTGTGTATATATATATATATATATATATATATATATATATATATATATATATATGAGAATAAGATAATTGTATTAATTAAATCAAAAAATTATAAATACAAGAGGCAATTCAATGGTATGCCTTCTCTCTCATTATACTGACATCATGTTCAATATTATGGATAATTCCAATGGTGAAAATCACCGACCCCTCAAAGATACGATTGTTTTGCTCCTTCTAGACATGCCAGACCGCTGTAGCAAATCTGATCCAGCCCTCATTGTACCAAGCAAAACCTCTCTGCTTCTCTCTTCTGATGACCTCGATGATTGTGCTCTCCAGTCATGAATTTTCCTACTAGATAAGCCTAACATATCATGTTGGACTAACTAAATATTCTACGCTATCGGATATTAAAAGAATATGTGTGTCATAGATTCATCCCTCTGCCAGCACCGTATACATCCCCTGGGCCTCCAACTGCAGTCCAAATCTCCGCAACCTATTAAGTGTGATTAGTTTTTTCATGCTCAATTTGTATAGACACAACTGTATTTTACGAGCAACACCTTTCCAAAAATATCCTTCAATATATTAATTAAAAAAAATACCTACAATAAATTTTATTGACAACCATTTAAGAGATGCATTAATGTCAAAAATCGAAATGTTCATGCTACTTGCTAAGTCTTCTAAGTTGTTACCACGAAATTTGATATATTGAACCCTTAACTTATATAATTAAAATCTGCATAATTAAACAAACTCATCGATATCATCCACTTCAAGACGTACAAAGTACGTGCATATATACTAGTTAAAAATAATAACTTAATAATTAGTAATTTTGTGAGGTAAATAGGAAAAATAAGATGTGGAAAAGGGGAGTCACGGAGTTTGGACCAATGTTTACAAAGATTTTTTTTACTTTTTGGAAACTAGTAATGATCTTATTTGTATTAGTATTTACAATTGGTGAAGAAAGAAAAGTTAGGAGGACTATTTTGCAACAACGACAAAATTTTAGGATATGTACCAAATTTCTTCTATAAAATAGGATGATATTTCGGTTTCAATCGAACCAAAATAGACAAAATCTAATAAACCAAAATTGTAAAAAGCCAAGCAGAAACTAGTCATAATTGAACCAAACTAAAATAATTGACTCGATTTATTCGGTTATGCTATTTTTATTGTTTAATGGATCCCGTCCATAGTTGGACTAATAGTTAAATTATATTAAAGATATAATTTTTATACATACAATTGTTGTATTACAAAATTGGACTCAAAGTTGAACTAGTTGTTAATTAGCAAAGTTGAGTTTCAAAAAACATACTTAGAATGTTTGTTTTCAATCTATACAAAAAAATATGCACATTTTAATTATAAAAATGCATAAAATTGAGGGTATTTACATAATTTATACGTTTTATTTGGTTTTTAGTTTTGAACTGAAACCTAAAACAAAAATAGAAACTGAAACCACAACCGAATAAAGAATGATAGTACTTTCAAAACTGAATCCAAACCGAATTTTTTCAAACGGAATCGAATATCTTATTCAGAGGTTCGGTCCATAACTAAAATAATGCTCACCCGTGCTTAAAAAAAATCCCTCAAACCAAAACCAGTGTAAGGTCGAGATGTAAACCAATTTTTGAAAAATAAATTTCCCAAAGGGCTTTCCTACAACCCCCACCCTTCCACCCCTTGGACACCTCCAACTTACCTGACAGGTAATAACGATCCTTGATAAAGCCACTACAAAAAAGACTCGGGACTAGCCCAATTTTTTATATAAGTTTTTCACTCAAAAATTTACTTAGGACTAGTCCAAATATTTGTTAGGAGTGTCAAAATTTTGACAGTCCTTCTGATATGTTGGACAGTCAAAATTTTGACAGTATTAAATAAAATATGCAGTTCAATGGACTGCAAAATTTTGACAGTCCAATCTATTAATAATTAACAGTCATAATAAATATTTGGACTAGAACTAAGTAAAATTTTGTAAAAAAATTAGAAAAAAATTGGAGCAGCCACGAGTGTTTTTTTAGGCTTGTGATAAGGGCACTACAACATACACTTGGTGCTAGCCCAGTATTGGGGCTAGCCCATTAATGAATGAAATTTACTCATACTAGTCCAAAGTTTTACTCATACTAGTCCAAACATTACTCTCTCCTCCCAAACCCCCCAAACCGCCACCACCGGAGCCCTCCTCATCCCTTTATTGTCGGAGCCCTCCTCCTCCACTTCTTTCTTCTCCTTCTTGTCGATGGCTCCCAAACTCTCAAAAGAATCAAGGTACAATTCTTCCTTCTTTTTGTCTTTCTCAATTTGTAATAATTTTTATTGCATTTCAAAAAAAATTCAAAAATTATCTTTCCAATCTTAAAACTAGGGCATACAAGTCCTGAATGTAGTTTCGGATGTAGTTTCGACAGAATTCTGGAGTCTCAAACCCGATTTTAGGGCATACAGGTTCGACATTCGTCAAACGTATGGAACAGAAACATGCGGGACTGTAGACAATTCTACAGACCTATATATATTGTGGACTGTTGAAATATCTGCAGTCCTTTATGTATATAGGACTGTAGAAATTTCTACAGTCCTGTATACATATAGGACTGTAGAAATTTCTACAGTCCTGCATGTTCAACTAATTTTGGGATGTTAAAATATATATCATTTTTGTCTTATAGTTACGATCCTCGGAAGGGCATTGAGGATGAAGGTATCATAAGAAGACGCCCTACTGCGTCGATGCGTAAGGAATGCAATATTCAGCGTGTTGTTGAACCAGCTCTCACTATCCTTGACCCCGAGGCACGCCCTGAAGTTAGGAAACATCGACTAATGAAGAGGATGTAACTCATTCGAAGAGACGTGGTCCTAGTACTCCTAGTACTTCTGGTTCTTCTTTCTCCTCCGATGAAGACATACCAACCGTCTAAAATCGGCCAACTGATGGTTCAAGACCTTCTCAACATGCAGATAGTCCTATCGAGACTCGACCACTAACCCTCGAAAACCGCCCTACTGATAGTTCAGGACCTTCTCAGCAGCCAGATAGTCCAGTCGAGACTCGTCCAAACGGTTGCTCTATGTTGCCGTCGATCGAGAACCATATTACATACCAAATATGGAACAATCCGGTAAGTACATTACATTATGATAATTTTATATATAGTTGTAAGTTCTAAGTTCATCCAATTATTTATAGTAACTATATTTTATATATAGGTATAAGTTCATCCAATTGTTTACTTTTCAGGAAAGTTCTCGTATGTTAACGGTGATCAACCACGACAAAAAGTGCAATACATGGGGGTTTGAATTTTTCGGAGACGATGTCAAGGCTAAAATCAATCCCACCAGTTTACAATATTTTGGTAACTACTCATATACAACGGTGGACAATGCACTCATATCAACATTTGTACAACGATGGCCTCCAGAAATCAACACTTTCCATCTACCAAACGGGGAGTTGACGATTACCCTGGATAACGTCTATCATATATTGGGTCTTAGGGTTGATGGTCGAGTCATGATGAATCATACTTTTGACGAATCGAGCATTAACTTTTATGACCATATCGTGGATTATGTATCAGGCTGTCTGGGAGTTGATGAGATGAGTTTTACAACCCTTCGAGACTTCAAGAAGTCATACAGACTTCCTTTGAAATATTTGGAGGAGACATTCACTGATCCGGACCCCGAAGTGGATAATAGCGATAATGTGTCCCGTGGATATATATGCAGTTCATCTTAGGGGTTGTCGGCATTCCGGATAAGTCTGGAACGTCGATACATACTAAATATCTCCTGAATTTTGATGACATAGACATGGTGGAAGAAATATCTTGGGGGAGCGGTATACTAGCATACCTTTATCGCGAGCTTGGTGCGGCATCCCGCATCAATTCCAAGACAATATCCGGATGCCAGACTCTACTCCATGTATAGATATATCTTTGTCAACTTGTATACATAATAAAAAAATTTGTTGTTAATTTTTGGACTAATTTTTTTTAACTTGGTTACGTAAAGGCATGGATATACGAGCACTTTCCAACCTGAAGCGGGCTAAACTTAACCAAGGGTATGACGAGCACCTTCCTAGAATGTGCAAATAGAAGCCAACTAAGGAAGATGCCAAACATCCACACACATTGGCCGCCCTACAGAATGCACTTGAAGATATGACGATAGAAGAGGTGATTTGAGACCTAAATTTTTAATATTTGGTAATAATTTACTAAATTACGTTATGCTAAATTATGTTATGCTAAATTTTATGCGTTGCAGATTGTTTGGAATCCATATCGTGATTTATGATAGAGTAGTCGTCCATTGCAACCAGTCGCTTTATATCACGGGCTGATAAGTTGTCATGAAATCGAGGAGCCTTATATGCCTGATAGAGTGCTCCGTCAGTTTGGCTATGTACAAACAGTCCCGAAGTGCACATTGAAAATGATAAGTGCTCCACGAGGTACAAAACCGCTAAACTATATTCCTGCGACGTTCAACTGGGTCTCGGACTTCTATACTGAGTGGCAACATCACGTTATTAGAGAAACTAAATGACAAGCAGCAGTAAATATGACAGAATGTAGTGACGACTACCTCGCCTACTACGCTGGTGTCGGACTACCTACGTTGTTCAAACGCGGAGGCGATATTGTGCGTGTACCATCGGATCTCCCTGCCAAATCTATTTTATATCCTGCATTGGTCAAGATGGTGAGGCAACCAACTTTCAGTTTGAAGATATGTAAATGTTTATAACCTAACAAATTTTATAAATTGTCATCAATAGGCTAGGAAAGCGAAGAAGTTGGAAAGAAGTCTCGTCAGTTGCCAGGGTGCGAATTATATGGAAATCAATGAGGAGCTACAACACATCGACAACAGTAAAGATTTTTCTTTCTTGGAAAATAGAGAGCAACGTACAAAGATGCGGCATGAAGTTTAGGCCATTTTATATATAAATGTGTTTCGAGACATGTAAAACTTTGACTAGTTATATTTTGTTTAATCTTGACATGTAAAACTTGGAAGTTGGCTGTAACTTTGTGTTTAAAAATTTTTATTGGTTATGTTTTGTTTAAGTTCGATGTCCTATTCTTGACTGGTTATTTTTGTTTAACTAGGACTGTCAAAATTTTGACAGTCCTGATAGCTTATGGGACAATCAAAATTTTGACAGTCCTAGTTTTAGATATAAATGTGCAGAGACAATGGGTTAAAACTAGGACTGTCAAAATTTTGACAGTCCTGATAGCTTATGGGACTGTCAAAATTTTGACAGTCCTAGTTTTATATATAAATGTGCAAACAGTGGGTTAAAACTAGGACTGTCAAAATTTTGACAGTTCTAGTTTTATATATAAATGTACAGACAGTGGGTTAAAACTAAGACTGTCAAAATTTTAATAGTCCTGATAGCTTATGAGACTGTCCAAATTTTGACAGTCTAACTTTTAAATATAAATGTGCAGAGAGTGTGGGTTAAAACTAGGACTGTCAAAATTTTGACAGTCCTGATAGCTTGTGGGACTGTCCAAATTTTGACAGTCCTACTTTTATATATAAATGTGCAGAGACAGTAGGTTAAAACTAGGACTGTCAAAATTTTGACAGTTCTGATAGCTTGTAGGACTGTCCAGATTTTGACAGTCCTAGTTTTATATATAAATGTGCAGAGACAGTGGGTTAAAATTAGGACTGTCAAAATTTTGACAGTTCTGGTAGCTAAATGTGCAGAGACAGTGGGTTAAAACTAGGACTGTTAAAATTTTGACAGTCCTAATAGCTTGTGGGACTATCCATATTTTGACAGTCCTAGTTTTATATATAAATGTGCAGAGACGGTGGGTTAAAACTATCTATATAAATGTTGGAAAAGATACCAAAGCTCAACATACAGGACTCATTGCACAACATACATGACTCATTGCACAACATACAGTACTTTATTTTATTTCTTTCATAGTCACTATCTATTGCACTATCACGCTACAAAAGTAGAAGATGTTAAATTCTATTTCTATCACATACAAAATTACAAAATGATATAAAAATATAAGATGTATCAATCGATTAGAATATCAAAGTAGTCCTTAGACAAGATTTTGGGATCCTCCATCTTCATCATCTTCTTATAGCCAGCAATTGCATCCATGTAGGGTGTCGTCCATGCGATCGCTTCCTCCGGTGCATGTTTATATCAAAGCATAGAAGGTGGAGGAATAGGAGAATGACCGATCAACCTTGGGATGACAAAGTGTTGTCCGACAAGCCCTATCGAACATAGATTGGATAGTCTGTGTTCGGACGGGGGAGCGCACATTGGAAAGAAAGTATTGTTAATGCCTTGTGAGATAATTACAATAGGTATCTTATACCTATTAGAGAATATGTATGCAGTAGGCGGGACATCCATGTAATGGTCTGGTCTGGTCCGGTAACTGTGTCCGTACAAGGTATGCTTGCCAACAAATCTCTAACAATTTCTTCGCCAAGTATCTGCCTATAGAAGGGTAGACGAGACTCCAACTCCTCGTACAGCTCTTTCCTATCATGTCTCTATCCTGCTTCAATTGGATAGCCAAGATGTCTTGCGAGTGCATGATATCCGCAATGGTCATCCTTAGGAACATCAACAATAGACCAAATGAAATCCCGTATCTCAGGTAGGAAATTTTGAATGTATAGACTATATGAATCAAAGAAGTTATCTAAATCCTTCGCCGTGACTGCATCGTTCGTTTTCTGTTTCTTCCCCCTTCGAATAGTAAGCTTACTCTTTTTTTCAAAATTACCACACTTTCGATAACCGACTTTGACTCAATTTGCTCTAAATTGCGTTCAATATGTTCAAACAAGGATGGATCTCTTTTAGTTGACTCCATCTCCTTTTTTTTTGCTCTACCCATTCTTGAGTGTGGTCTTCCCTTAGGAGTTCGAACAATAGATGGATCTTACAATCGAGTTATTGTCGAGACTGTAATTTCTTGGATTTTAACCTCAATGGATCTTCTCTCCGGTTTCGATGCGACACACCACCTTGCGTGAAGGATTTTCACTTGTGGCAAATAAAAGAAATTATCATGAACTTCCACAGTCGGCATGATCGACAATTGTCTCCAACGTTGATCAACAACATCTATTGAAATATGTATAGATTGACGACGATATTCGTTAATCTCATGTGCACAAGGAAGGCCGAGTGAATGTCGATATGAACAACCGCAAATCTCGGGATCATAACCAACGAACTTTGACCTACCAATCTCCTCAAACAATAAGCCCAAGGCCTTGTGAGATACTACATGGATTAAAGCATCCAAGAGGTATTCATGCTTTGTAATATTGAGGCTTGTCTTAAATGATGCTACAATCTCGTTCACCATAAAAATAATCATCAAATGAATCAATTCTCAAACAGAGACAAAATTACTGACCGATGATCGTAGATATCTTTTTAAACTTAAGTGTGACCCTTCGACCCGGTTCGTAGTGATTGTGCCATAATACTTCACCATGTTCATCCATGCTAAGATAAATTATTCTTTATGTGGTTCTAGCCAAGTATCTTTGATATAAAAAATGTATGTCGGGTTACTCGTCTCTCACTTTTGTTTGAACATGTACCATGCTGTGTCGTAGCTGTCTTTAGTACTTGCTATCTATACAAGACTCCAATCACTGTAGAATTCTTCGAAGCGAAGCTTGTTGATTTTACCGTCCACATTTTTAAAATTTCTCTTGCATTGAGCTTGGATATTTTGATTTATATGCCAAGTGCATAGTAGTCTATGCACATGAGGAAATACAATATCTATAACATTTATCAGTGCATATTCTCGATCGGTAACAAAAATAGAGGGCTCTTTGTATCCTGTGTAAAGGGATTATAGTTTTCTCAACGCCCAAGTGTAATCCTCTGCTGTCTCACTCTTCATAAAATAAAAAGCGACTGAAAATGTTTTTCCCGTATAAGTAAACCCAACAATGTGAAAAGAGGCATCTTGAACTTGTTGGTCTTATATGTACAATCAAGGGCCAACACGTCTGCGAAGGACCTAGCCAAGTGTGTGCAATCAGGATGAGCCCAAAACAATGAAAGGAGTTCATCATTTTGTGGATGTCTTCTATGGTACTCCACGTAGTGATGCTCCCCAAGCAATTTTAATACTTGCTGCATCGCCATTCTTCCTTTCATACTATTATATTTTGCTCTCGCCAAACTATTATAGATCGTCCTCATTGACTTGTTCTCATCTTCTTTTTGTCGCACGACAGAATAAATTTGTTTGGGTGCAACTCCGAAAAGGAACAGTTCTTCAACCAACTTTCTCTCATCCTTGTTCAACCATGCCATGTAGGCATGACCCGTAAGTATCTCTGGAATATGATGATTATGTATTCCATTCTTAACTTTGACTATCCACTTCACATCTTCTACTTTTACAATCAACACCTTAAATGGACAACCATATTTTCTCGTCCCAACATTTTTTTGGGATTTTTTTTTCAACACCACCTTTTTTTCTGATGCTGCCTGAACACACCTCCTCTTTCGCAGCCCAGCTCTAAATATTTTCGGCCCGACCGAGATCTTATCGATCTTGCAATGACAATGACTATGTTATGTCGTCTTCCAACTTCTCTGTACTAATATAATGCTTCTTCGTTGGATGCAAATCGAATATCCGTTGAGAATACCTTCTCCACATCAACCCTAATAGCAGGATGTACCACAACATATGTACGAGGTTGGTCCTATAACCAATATAAAATAATCTAAAAATTAATAACTTCAAATAATTGGCAGTCCAAATTAGGACTGTCATAATTCGTACAGACTAATGTATTGAGTAGACTGTACATTTTTTTATAGTCTTTAAGAAAATACGTTGGTCACCATTTTATCTTCAGGACTGTCACTATTTTGACAGTCCACATAGTCTATAGGACTGTCAAAATAATGACAGTCCTATATTTATATAGGACTGTCAAATTATTGACAGTCCTATATTTATATAGGACTGTCGTATTTTATACAGTCCTTACACGATGACTGTCCAAATAGGGTTGTCATTTTATGTACCGTGCGTGCTTCAGAACAACCGACATGTTCTTCGAAGGAGCGGAGTGCATATTTAATGGATTGCATGATCCGACTTCTTCATCGAAGATAATTTCATGCATCGCTCCTACAATAGTCAAATAAAACTAAATATTTTGGTGACAATCGCAAAACTTATTCATCGTATATTGTCGAAGACGTACCGGAAGAATATTCGTTGGACAATCACCAAATCAGAAATTTCTTCCACTTGGGACCACAACTATCAAATTCTAAAGTTAGGTTTAGATTTTAGGACTTGAAAGTATGAGAGATTTTTTCATGTGAAGGTGAACAAGAAAGAAGAGAAATAATTTTTACTTATATAGGTTGGTGTGGGCAGCCCTAAATAAGTTTGAGGAGTGGCAAACTTATAATTTTTAGAAAAAGAGAAATGGACAACCCTGAGTATATTTTGTAGTGCCCTTATCACAAGCCTTTTTTTTAGGCTGTTGGTAAGTGCACTACCAAAATTACTCGGGGCTGCCCAAATATTTACCATTGATAATTACAAGTTTGCCACTCCCAAACATTACTCGGGGCTGCCCACTCTTGATTTTTTTTTATAATCAGGACTGTCAAAAATTTGACAGTCCTATCTTAGGACTGTCAAAATTTTGACTGTCCTTCCAATTTGCAGGACTGTCAAATTTTGATAGTCCTAAATAACAGTCTTTCCAATTGGTAGGACTGTCAAAATTTTGACAGTCCTAAAAAATCAACATATATGTTAAAATAAGTTTATGTGTTATTTAAGAAAAATAGGTTAATTTATGTTAATTAGAAGAGAAACTCAGGTTATCTTGATTGGCTAACTTGATTGTGGCCTATAATTTCTTCTCCGGCTTCGATCGATCGATCGATCCTAGCTCTTCTTCTTCTTCGATGGGAATGGGAATGCGAGGTTCGACTTCTCCGGGAGCTGTATTCCTGGGATGGGAAGAGGGACATGCAGAATCATCCTTCATCGCAGTGTAATGGGATGTCCGGTGGAGGACTTAGATGTACGCGACGGAGGAGCGGGAGGGGAAGGCGGCGACGGGAGGCGGAGGAGGAGGAGGCGGCGACTGGAGGCGACGGTGGAGGACGGGGGAGGAGGCGGAGGCGGAGGAGGAGCCCAAATCCTGGACTAGTATGAGTAAACTTTTGGGCTAGTATGAGTAAACTTCATTCATTAATGGGCTAGCCCCAATCCTGGACTAGCCCCGAGTATATTTTGTAGTGCCCTTATCACCAGCCTTTTTTTAGTGCCTTTATACACGGCCGTAATAACAATCAGAAATTTATAAGGGCACTACAAAGTTTACTCAGGGCTAGCCCAGGATTGGGGCTAGCCCATTAATGAGCAAAGTTTACTCATAGTAGCCCAATAGTTTACTCATACTAGCCCAAACCTCCCTAATCTCCACCGGAGTTCTCCTCCCTCCTCCCTTTCTTGTCGGAGCCCTCCTCCTCCGCTTCCTCCCCCGTCCTCCACCGCAGCCTCCCGTCGCCGTCGTCGTCGCCGCCTCTACCTCCTCCCCCGCCTCCCGCCGCCTTCTTCCTCTCCCGTTCCTCCGTTTCGTACTCCCTTTCGGTGCTCGACTACCTCGGCACCCTCGGCGTCCGCCGCTCCTCCCTTCCCTCCTTCCTCCGTCGCTACCACCAGGTCCTCCACTCCGCGCGCCGAAAGACATGAATAATAACAGAATGACAAAGAAAAATAACAGCACACAAGAAACCAAAAAAGAAAAAGAAAAAATAGAAGAACAATCAAAATTTGACATATATGTTGATTTTTAGGACTGTCAAAATTTTGACAGTCCTACCAATTGGAAGTACTGTCAAATTTTGACAATCCTAAAAATTCAACATATATTTTTAGGACTGTCAAACTTTTGACAGTCCTACCAATTGGAAGGACTGTCAAAATTTTGACAGTCCTAAAAATATATGTTGAATTTTTATGACTATCAAAATTTTGACAGTCCTTCCAATTTGTAGGACAGTCAAAATTTTGACAGTCCTAAATTTTTTTTTCTGTTAATTGGTGGGGGGGGGGGGGCAATTTATTTTGTTAATTTTCTATTTTATTTAAGAAAATATATTTTAAAGAAATAAAATTTTAATAAATTAACAGTAAATTTACTGTATCAAAATTTTAAAATTAAAAAAAATTAAAATAAATTAACTCAGTTGTCGATATGTATCAAAATTTCAAAATAGTAAAATATCCCAAATTTCTATCCTTAAAATTTGTTAAAGTATTCTGTTATTTAAAATAGTAAATTTATTATTGGTACATTAAATATTTTGTAAAAAAAAAATACCAAAAGTAAAATTTGGAGGTCGAAACATTATTTTTTTGCGATTCTAAAAATTTGAGAAGTCCGTCAGACGATGAAACTGTTTATCCCGAAGTACTTTTCTATACGATCATTTTGGCACAAACTGGACCTTGTTTCGATCTTCCAGTCAAAAGTTATGATACTTTTAAGTTTTATATTTTATATTTTTGTCTGTAATATGTACGTCTTACTTCGGATGAAAATTCTCTCTACACGAATTGTGTTACTCTCGTCGAAAACATACAAATCGACCTATTGTGTGACGAAAAACGATTTGAAAACAAACAGTTATGGCCGTTCGAAGTCTGATCGACGGCAGACGTAATATTCGTACGGTAGATTTTTTTTTTTTGGTTCAATGATAACATATTTTATTTTGGATGTTAAACTAAATAAAAAAAAATCCAAATCCAAAACTAACTTAATAGAAAAAAACTAAAAAAAAAAAATCCTGACAATTAAAATGAGGACTGTCAAAATTTTGACAGTCCTCATTATTTGTGGGACTGTCAAAATCCTGACAGTCCTAGTTTTATATAAAATTTTCAGTGGATTAAAATAAGGACTGTCAAAATTTTGACAGTCCACATAGCTTGTGGGACTGTCAAAATTATGACAGTCATAACAATTTGTAGGACTGTCAAAATTTTGACAGTCCTTACAAGTGGTAGGACAATCCTGATTATAACAGTCCCGAGTGAATTTTGGTGGCAAACTTGTAATTATCAATGATAAAAATTTGGACTAGTCCCAAATAACTTTAAGAGTGACAAACTTATAATTTTGAAAAAAATTACATTGGACTAGTCCCTAGTAATAAGTGTAGTGCCCTTATAAATTATGGAAAATTATAAGGGCACTGCACATTTTACTCGGGGCTAGCCCATTTGAACATTTGAAAAAATTACAAGTTTGCCATCATGAAAGTTACTCGGGGCTAGCCCACTGTAATACACAGGACTGTCAAAATGTTGACAGTCCTACAACTTGGAAGGACTGTCAACATTTTGACAGTCCTACAAATATATAGGACTGTCAAAAATGTGACAGTCCTATTTATAAGGACACTGCACATTTGAGTCTGGGCTAGCCCATTGGAAATTTACCAAAAATTACAAGTTTGCCAGTCTGCTAGTTAGTTGGGGCTACCCCACACCAAAGTATAAAAGTCAAATGGGTTTCTACTTTTGGCATTCCACCTAGACTTAAGACACCCTCCTTCCACCAAGTCCAAACCTAAATTTGGAAATAGGTAGTTGTGGTTGGAGGAGTAATTTACTTTGGTGATACCCCAAGGAATATTCTTCCGGTATGTCTTCGACAACCTACTTTGAATAAGTTTTGCAAATGTGCGAAAAAAATTTAGTTTATTTTGATAAATGTAGGAACAATGCATGATAAAATGTTCGATGACGAAGTCGGATCGTCCAATTCATTAATTATGCACTCCGGACGTTCCGAAGTACAAGGTGGTTGTTCCGAAGAACGTACGGTACGTAAAACAAGAACCCTAATTTGACAGTCACGAGTTAGGACTGTAAACATTAGACAGTCCTATCTAAATATAGGACTGTCAAATATTTCACAGTCCCATATTTATATAGGACTGTCAAAAATTCTACAGTCCTAAGTAAAAGTAGGACTGTCATAATTTTCACAGTCCTATATTAAAAAAGGACTGTCAAAATAGTGACAGTCCTGGATAATTATATGAAGTTATTAATTTTTATATAATTTTATATTGGTTATAGGACCAAGCTTGTTCAGATATTGTGGTACATCCTGCTGTTGGTGTTGATGTGGAGGATATTTTCTCAACGGATATTGAGTTTGCAAGCCATGAAGAAGCATTAGAGTGGTGCAGAGAAGTTGGGAGACGACATAACGTAGTTATTGTTATTGCAAGATCCATCCGATCTCGGCCGGGCCGAAAATATCTTGAGCTTGGATGCGAAAGAGGAGGTGTGTTTAGGCATCATAAAAAGAAGGGTGTTGTTGAAAAAGAAATCCCTAAGAAAAATGTTGGGACGAGAAAATGTGGTTGTCCATTGAAGGTGTTGATTGTAAATGTTGAAGATGTGAAGTGGATAGTCAAAGTTAAGAATGGAAGACACAATCATCCTATTCCAGGGACACTTACGGGTCATGCCTACGTGGCACGGTTGAAGGAGGATGAGAAAAAGTTGGTTGAAGAAATGTACTTTTCAGGAGTTGCACCGAAACAGATTTATTCTGCTGTCAAACAAAAACAAGATGGGAACAAGTCTACTATGAGGACGATCTATAATAGTTTGGCCAGAGCAAAATGCAATAGTATGAAAGGAAGAATGGCGATGCAGCAAGTATTGAAGTTGCTTGCGGAGCATCACTACGTGGAGTACCATAGAAGACATCCACAAACTGATGAACTCCTTTCATTGTTTTGGGCTCATCCCGATTGCACACATTTGGCTAGGTCCTTCGCAGACGTGTTGGTCCTTGATTGTACATATAAGACCAACAAGTTCAAGATGCCTCTTTTGCATGTTGTCGGGTTTACGTCTACGGGAAAAACCTTTACAGTCGATTTTTGTTTTATGAAGAGTGAGACAGTAGAGGATTACACATGGGCGTTGAGGAAACTACAATCCCTTTACACAGGTTACAAAGAGCCCTCTGTTTTTGTTACTGACAGAGAATATGCATTGATGAATGCTATAGATATTGTATTTCCTCATGCGCATAGACTACTATGCACTTGGCATATAAATAGAAATATCCATGCTCAATGCAAGAAAAAATTTGAAAGTGTGGACGGTAAAATTGACATGCTTCGCTTCGAAGAATTCTACAGTGATTGGAGTCTTGTATGGCGAGCAAGTACTACAGACAGTTACGACGCAGCATGGTACATGTTCTAACAAAAGTGGGAGCCAAGTAACCCGACATGCATATCTTATATCAAAGATACTTGGCTAGGACCACATAAAGAGCAATTCGTGTTAGCATGGACCAACCTGGTGAAGCATTATGGCACGATCACTATGAACCGGGTCGAAGGGGCACACTCATGTTTGAAAAGATATCTACGCTCATCGGTCGGTAATTTTGTCTCTGTTTGGCAATCGATTCATTTGATGACTATTTCCACGGTGAACGATATTGTAGCATCATTTGAGATGAGCCTCAATATTGCAAAGCATGAATACAAGCAAGAACACCTCTTGGATGGTTTAAGTCATGTGGTATCTCACAAGGCCTTGGGGTTATTGCTTGAGGAGATTCGAAGGTCGAAGTCGGTGGGTTATGATCCCGAGGTTTGCGGTTGTTCATATCGACATTCACTCGGACTTCCGTGTGCACATGAAATCAACGAATACCGTCGTGAATCTAAACCTATTCCAATAGATGTTGTTGACCAACGTTGGCGACAACTGTCGATAATGCCGGCGGTGGGAGTGCAAGATGATTTCTTTGCGTTGCCCCAAGTAAAACTACTTCACACAAGGTGGTGTGGCGCAACGGAACCGGAGAGAAGATCCATTGAGTTTAAAATCCATGAGATTGCAGTCCCGGCAAGTACTCGATTGCAAGAGCCATCCGTTGTTCGAACTCGTAAGGGAAGACCACACTCAAGAAAGAGTAGAGCCAAAAAGAAGGAGGAGGAGTCAACTAAAAGATATCCATCCTTATTTGAACATATCGAACGGAGTTTGGAGGCAAAGTCCGTTGTTCGAACTCCTAAGCTAACTATTCGAAGGGGGAAGAAACAGAAAACGATAGACGCAGGCACGGCGGAGGGTGTTGACAACTTTTCTGTTTCTTATACTCTATACATTGATAAATTCCTACCTGAGATACGGAACTTCATTTGGTCTATTGATGATGTTCCTGCGGATGGCCACTGTGGATACCATGCACTAGCAAGACAACTAGGCTATTCAGTGGAAGCAGGATGGCGACAGGTTAGGGCAGAGCTGTACGAGGAGTTGGAGTCGCGACTAGCCTTCTATAGCCAGATACTTGGCGAAGAAATTGTTGGGGATTTGTTGGCAGGCATACCTTGTACGAAAACAGTTACCGGCCCAGAGCATTACATGGATGTCCCGCCTGCTGCTTACGTCTTCGCTAATAGGTATAAGTTACCTATTGTAATTATCTCACATGGTATTAACAATACTTTCTTTCCAATGTGTGCCCCCCCGGCCGAACACCGAGTATCCACTCTATGTTGCATTGGGCTCGTCGGACAACACTTCGTCATCCCAAGGTTGATCGCTCATTCTCCTATTCCGCCACCTTCTACGCTTTGGTATAAACACGCAACTGAGGAAGCGATCGCATGGACGACACCCTACATGGATGCAATGGCGGCCTATAAGAAGATGATGAAGATGGAGGATCCAAAAATTATGTCGGACGACTACTTTGATATTTTAATCGATTGATACTGTCCCATGTGAAGATGTATATTGTGTTGATCCATGTATGTTTAAGTGTATATTGAACTACATGTTGTACCTATTGTAATGAAAAGAGTTATGAAGATTTTGATTGTATATTGCGCATTGCTACTAAATTTATCTCTCTGTCATTTTTGAGGAAATATTTAACTTTAGGACTGTCACAAATGTGACAGTCCAAGTTAACACTAGGACTGTCAAAATGGCTACAGTCCTAAAGTTTTCTCTCTGTCATTTTTGAGGAAAGATATAACTTTAGGACTGTAACAATTGTGACAGTCCTAGTTTAAGCTAGGACTGTCAAAATTGTGACAGTCCTAAAGTTTTCTCTCTGTCATTTTTGAGGAAATATGTAACTTTAGGACTGTCACAAATGTGACAGTCCTAGTTAACACTAGGACTGTCAAAATGGCTACAGTCCTAAAGTTTTCTCTCTGTCATTTTTGAGGAAAGATATAACTTTAGGACTGTAACAATTGTGACAGTCCTAGTTTAAGCTAGGACTGTCAAAATTGTGACAGTCCTAAAGTTTTCTCTCTGTCATTTTTGAGGAAATATGTAACTTTAGGACTGTCACAAATGTGACAGTCCTAGTAAACACTAGGACTGTCAAAATGGCTACAGTCCTAAAGTTTTCTCTCTGTCATTTTTGAGGAAATATGTAACTTTAGGACTGTCACAAATGTGACAGTCCTAGTAAACACTAGGACTGTCAAAATGGCTACAGTCCTAAAGTTTTCTCTCTGTCATTTTTGAGGAAAGATATAACTTTAGGACTGTAACAATTGTGACAGTCCTAGTTTAAGCTAGGACTGTCAAAATTGTGACAGTCCTAAAGTTTTCTCTCTGTCATTTTTGAGGACATATGTAACTTTAGGACTGTCACAAGTCAAATTATAGTTATAACAAGGCAAAATAAACTCATAGTGTCACAACATAGCAAAATTAACTCAAATTGTCACAAGTACGCAAAATTATAGTTTAAAGTTTCACAACTCAATTCCTCAAAATCGTCACAAGTCAAATTATAGTTTAAAGTTTTACAACATTCACAATTTTACAACTCAAAAAGATTGTTCAAACGTCATGGTGCCTCTTCGTGCGTTGCTCTCTAGTATCCAAGAAAGGATATTCTTCAGCGTTGTCGATATTTTGGAGTTCGTCATTGATTGTCATATAATTGGAACCCTGGCAACTGACGAGGCTTCTTCCCAACTTCTTAACTTTCCTTGCCTATTCATGAAAAATGAAAATAATTGTTAGCCACAGTTACAAATATCAAACTTAAACTCTACAAGTAGGCTCACCATCTTGACCAGTGCAGTATATAAGACCGATTTGGGAGGAAGATCTGACGGTACACGCACAATATCCCCTCCGCGTTGGAACAAGGTCGGTAGTCCGACACCGGCGTAGTAGGCGAGGTAATCGTCGCTGCACTCCGCCATATTGACTGATGCTAGCCGGCCGGTATCTCTAATGACGTGGCGTTGCCACTCGGTGAAGAAGTCCGATACCCAGTTGAAATGTGCAGGTATATAGTTTAGCGGTTTTGTACCGCGCGGAGGAGTTATCATTTCCAAAGTTCGCCTTGGGACAGTTTGTACGTAGCCAAACTGACGTAGCACTCTATCCGGCATATAAGCCTCCTGGATCTCATGACAAATGATAACACCGTGATATAAGGCGACTGGTTGCAACGGACGGGTAGTCTGTCGCAAATCACGGTATGGATCCCATACAATCTGCACCGCATAAAATGTAGCATAACGTCATTTAGCATAACGTAGTAAATTCATACCAATTAAGTACAATATTCGGTCTAAATTCACCTCTTCTGTCGTCATTTCTTCGAGTGCATGCCGTAGAGCGGCCAATGTGTGAGAACGTTTGGCATCTACCGTACTTGGCTTCCATCGGCACATTCTAGGCATGTTCTCGTCATACCCTCGGTTCAGGCTCGCCCGCTGCAAGGTTGGAAAGTGCTCGTATATCCATGCCTACACGTTACCGGAATTATATTAGTCCAAAACAAATTAACACAATTTGAATTTATGTAAACAAGTTGACAAAGATATATCTATACATGGAGTAGAGTCTGGCATCCGGAAATAGTCTTCGAACCCACACGGGATGCCGCACCAAGCTCGCGGTAAAGGTATGCCAGTATACCGCTTCCCCAAGAAATTTGCTCCACCGTATCAATGTTGTCCAAATTGATGAGATATTTCGCATTAATGGACGTTCCGGACTTATCCGTAATGCCGACAGCCCCTAAGATGAACTGCATATATCCGCGGGCCACATTATCGCTATTATCAATTTGGGGGGCCGTCTCAGCGAATATCTCCTCCAAATATTTTAGAGGAAGTCCATAGGACTTCTTGAATTCTCGAATACTAGTAAAACTAGTGGAATCAACTCCCAGACACCCGGATACATGATCCACAATATAGTCGTAATAGTCGAGGCTGGAGTCATCAAAAGTACGATTCTGC
The DNA here is from genome assembly GCA_036927795.1 of Iris macrosiphon. Lineage (NCBI taxonomy): Eukaryota > Viridiplantae > Streptophyta > Magnoliopsida > Asparagales > Iridaceae > Iris > Iris macrosiphon. The sequence goes on from JAYESA010000004.1 coordinate 119,187,703, forward strand.
ATGGGACGACCATCAACCCTAAGTCCCAATATATGATGGACGTCATCGAGGGTAATCGTCAACTCCCCATTGGGTAGATGGAAAGTGTTGGTCTCTGGATGCCACCTTTCTACAAATGCAGAAATCAGTGCATTATCCACCGTCGTATATGCGTTGCTAGCCAGATATTGTAGACCGGTGGGACTGATTTTTGCCTTCACATCATCTCCCAATAATGCATACTTCCATGTATTGCATTTTTTGCCATGGTTGATCACCGTCAACAAACGACCACTCTCCTAAAAAGTCAACAATTGGATGAAATTAAACCTCCATGTAAAATTAACTTTGAACTTACAACTATATATAAATTTATCATAACGTAATGTACTTACCGGATTGTTCCATATTTGGTATGCAATATGGTTTTCAATCGACGGTAACATAGAGCAACCGTTTGGACGAGTGTCGCCTGGACTATCTGCCTGCTCAAAAGGTCCCGAACCATCAGTAGGCTGAGAAGGTCTCTCGACAGGACTATCTGCAGGCTGAGAAGGTCCTGAACCATCAGTAGGCCGATTTGGAACATTTGGCATGTCCTCATCGGAGGAGGAAGAAGAGCCGGAAGAACTAGGAGGAGCACGTCTCTTTGTGGCAATCTTCTTCGTCAATGGACGTCTCCTCACTTCAGGGCGTGCCTCGGCCTCGCGGATAGTCACGCCTTGCGAAACTGTGCGTTCCTTACGCATCGACGCAGTAGGGCGTCTTCTCATTTCTTCATCCACAGTGTCCTTTCCAGGGGCATGACTATAAGATACAGACAAAAATTAATTTCTATTTTAACATAATAAGTGAATTTTTTCCCAGGACTGTAGCCATTTCTACAGTCCTGTAAGTATACAGGACTGCTGTTTTCTCAACAGTCCTAATCTTTTAGGACTGTAGAATTTCCTACAGTCCCATATATATTTAGGACTGTAGGAAATTCGACAGTCCTATATATATATAGGACTGTCGAATTTCCTACAGTCCTAAATGTATATGGGACTGTAGGAAATTCTACAGTCCCGCTCGAAACTGCTCGACAATGTCGAGCAGTCTCGACATTGTACGCCCTAAAATCATGTTCCAAACGACTTCTATGTCTAAACTACATCCTAGACTCCGCCAAGGACTAGTATGCCCTCATTTGAAAGAAAATAACTCAAAATTTTCAACATGCAAGATGATTTCTTATAATTTATGGACAATTTTTCAAATACAATAGCACAAGGAGAATGATGATTTCTACCTTGCTTCTTTCGAGACTTTGGGAGCCATCGACAAGGAGGAGGAGGACAGCGGAGTAAGGCCGGCGGGAGGGGGTCGGCTGAGGGGGGAAAGCAAAGGTCGGGCTGAGGGGGGGGGAAGCTAGGTTTGAGAAGAATGTTTCTTTTCAAATACCTGGGCTAGCCCCAAGTATAAACTTGGGCTAGTATGAGTAAATGTTCCTCTCTTGTGGGCTAGCCCCAAGTAAAATGGGCAGTGCCCTTATCAAAAGCCTAAATTATCTAACAATCCCTCGCTTCTTCATTTTTTTCTTGTCTTTTTTTTTTTTAACCTTTAGATCCCAAAAATCACTCCACCACCGGCAATGGAGCCGGACGTGAGCATGGAGAGCGGATCCATGATCCGCGTGGCCGTCCTCCCCGTGGGCGGGGCCATCCCCCCGGCGCTCCTCCGCACCTACACCTCCATGCTGACCCGTCACTCCCTGGTCGACCTCTCCTCCGTCTCCTCCTTCTACTCCGAGCACCAGAAATCCCCCTTCTCCCACCAGCCCTGGGACTCCGGCGCCCTCCGCTTCAAGTTCGTCCTCGGCGCCCACCCTCCCTCCCCCTGGGACGACTTCCAGCCCTCCCGCAAGACCCTCGCCGTCGTCGCCCTCGCCCACCTCCCCTCCGTACCCGACCTCGACGCCCTCGCCGACCAGTTCTCCGCCGCCTGCAGGCCCTACGCCTCGTCGGCGCTGGCCGCGCGCTGCTTCGCCTTCGACCCCAGCGACGCGCAGCTGGAGGAAGGGAGGAGGAGGAGGGGGGAGAGGAGCAGCGACGTCGTGCTGTTCCCGCCCTCCGACCGGCAGGCGCAGGAGCTGCACATGCTCACCATGGTGCAGGACCTCGCTGCGGCGCTGCTGATGGAGTTCGAGAAGGCTGTGCTGAGGACGGAGTCGGCGGGCACCATACTGAAGACGCCGCTCGACTCGCAAGCCAGCCTTGGCTCTGAGGAGGTATTTTGATTCCTTTTAGGTCTCAATTAGCTATACCTACCTACCTACCTACCTACCTACCTACCTACATTTCTTGATTGAAACAATGCTTAAGAGCATCATTAGTAAGGTCCATCCCAATTTCTAGATTCTAGATTCAGAATGTAGGAGCTCATTTGTAGAATAGTAAGGTTCAAGTGGAGTTCCACGATGATCCCAACCCACCCGCAGGTCTCATATTTTCTACATTCAGAATGTAGGAACTCATTTTGTAGAATAGTAAGGCTCAATTTGGTTTGTAGAATAGTAAGGTTCAATTGGAGTTCCACGATGATCCCAACCCACCCACAGGTCTCATATTTTCTACAGAATGTAGGAACTCATTTTGTAGAATAGTAAGGCTCAATTTGGAGTCCCAATTTCTAGATTCTAGACTTTGACAAATTTTTTTTTTACCACACAAGCTTTGTGATCAAAGGTCATTTTATCATTTTCTACTATTCCCATACAGACCCAACCCATTCTGGATTTTATTTTGTTATAAATTTGGGTCTAAAGATGCAATTTTGAGCTCCATCTACTAATGATGCTCTAAGAACACAATTTTAAAAAGAATGGTAGTTTGGTAATAAACTTCAGAGGTAACATTTATAGGGAATATTTTTCGGATTATTTTAAAAAAAAAAAAAAAAAATCTAATTTCACCTAATTTTTGCTATTTCATTAGTGGCAGAAAAAACACAATTTTAAAAGGAAGTAGTTTGGTAATAAGATTCAGAAGTAACATTTTTATGAAATATTTTATCGCATTATTTTTTATTAGAAAGATCCTAATTTAAGTACTTTTTGTGTATGGGTTAGGTTATTAAGGCGAAGAAGAGGAGACTCGGCCGCGCACAGAAGACCATAGGGGACTACTGTCTGCTGGCCGGGTCGCCGGTAGATGCAAATGCTCATTATTCGACAGCGATTGAGCTGGCGAGGCTGACAAATGACGTATTCTGGCATGCAGGTGCGCTCGAGGGCAGCGTCTGCGCCTTGCTGGTGGGTTCTTGAGTAGAATTTTGATAATGCTGTTATAAAAATGATGACTTATTGGTGCTTTGGATTTATGCTGGGTTCAGGTTGGTAGAATGGGCCAGAGGGATCCTGTTCTGGAGGAGGAAGTCAAGTATCGCTACTACAGTGTCATTCAACTTTATCGAAGATCTTTTGTACAGGATAATGCACAAAGGTATTTAATTTTCTCCTAGCCAAATTAAATTTCTCCTTTTCAGTATTTGTCTGACACATTCTGGTTATTATTCATAACAGACCTATGACAAGGGCCAATTATCTATGTTTATCTCTCTTTTCTTGTGTAAAGTAACCGTAAATGAGTATAATCCTATGTTGCACTTTTTCCATTATGGAAATAGTTTGGTATATGTGACATTACTCTTTTCTATTATGGGCACATCCACCCCAAAAGCTTCTTCTCTACAATGCTCTACTCATGCCTTCCTATCCCAACTTGTTGACTATAACAACATATGTTTCCTTAAATGTGGTCTTAGAATTTCATTCATTCTCATAGCATCTTTTGTCCAATTGAGATCTCTTGATCATTCCATCCAAATAACCTAAATAATGGTTCTGGAGAAGTCCTCTCTTCTCATCCACAATCTTGTGTAACTTCCATCCCATGGTTTGCTATGATCCCCTGATTTTACTCCCCTAAATTTCCTTTATGACTCTAGTTTATGGCTCTTGTTTTCATCACATTTTAAAAAGAATAATTCATTTATTTTACTGTTCTCTAAGAATAATGATTTATTTTACTGTCTTCGACCTATAGTGTCACGGATGTGAGACTGATTTTGTTAATCATCAATTACAGTCCTTATCCCTTACCTTAGTGTTACCGGATCCAATTAATTTATGTGTCTATCCCACACCCAATACGGCTTCAATATCAGCTACAACAACAATATTGAAGTTCCTGTCGGTGCACTAAAAACTCCAGAGTTGTATTGAGTTTTGAAGGTTAAATATTCATATTCATCATGCCCCACAGGCCGAATGCCCCTTTTATGGACTGAGATCTGGATTCACGCATTGGTATAATTTCTTTTATAAAATCCGCTTGAAACGGGGCGTAGTTATTTGAAATTGGCTTGCTCTATACGATGTTAAAGTTCTTGCGACTACACTAACAGTCTAGAGGAGGGTTAAATATTTATATATTCTACAAAGAACAGCACCAACAATACTGGTGGCAAATTTTGAATTTGTATTTTGATATGTTTGTCAAAACATTGCACTTCTTTACGAAATATTAGTGTAAAAAAGATTGAAGAAATAACGTAAGCATCTCATCAATGTTGCATGTGTCATATAATTTAAGGTTGCACATCCAGTTGATCTTACTAGTTAAATAATCCAATTCTCAGTGGTTGTAACTGTGTGAGAGATAATCCTATTTTCAAATTTAGGTATCTTAATTCATCTTTGTCAAAGTCATCCAGTGAAGAGTGTTCATATCACACTGTTCACAGATGCAATATATCCAATTGTTAGCATTCTTAACTGATCTTTTTATCGTCTTTTTTACTGATTGTATAGTTTCAGTTGTTTCTGTATTCTCAATTTTTACAGTTAGAAATAAATCTTTATCCAAATACCATTCTTTTAACACTTGTTTTTCTTGATCATATTCAGAGTCTCTACAGTTAGCTTTGAACTTGAGGCTGCATTGAAACTGGCTAGATTCCTTTGCCGGTAAGATAATGCTTATTCATTTATAAATATATTTGTTTATTAACTTATCTCAATCTTTTGATGGGCGAGGATATACCATAGTCATAGTAAATATGGTTTGAATCTATTTCATGATTTCAGTTGAAAAAACTGTAACAACTATATTATGTCCTCTACTACAAACTTCTTTTAAAGATTAACACTTTCCTCATTGAATGTCTCTGTTAGATTGGGTATTAGGAAAACATGATACTTTCTTGTGTTCTTGTAAATTGTTGCCCCACTATATGCTCCATGATGATAAATTGTGGGAGCAGGAAGGAACACAAAAAGTGTCCCCTTGGTGGAGAAGACAAAAATGGTAGGAGGAGAACATGGCTTTGAATAATGTGATAAACATCTTGAGCTAAGAGCAGTTGTTACCCACTTTTCTCCTCCCAGCTCTGCTTGGAGGGAAGGGCTTATGTAGTTCAATGAAAATAATGTCAGGATGTCCTTGAATTCGTCTTTTTTAACCTCCTTCTTTGGAAGGAAGCCTCACCGTATTTCTCTTGAAGAATCTTCACCTAGGGTTTTTGCTGGACCATTAGTTACTTTGAAAGAAAACACTCACAAAAGCGGCCTTTTTGTGTACCAGTCCGGGATGTTTCCATGAAAAGCTAGGATTTTTCAGGTTTCCCAATATATCAACTCAGGTTATCTTGTGAACATAATGCACAACTAGCTCCAGACGAAGGAATGGAGTGTGAATAGACAACTATATGTACCCTACCTTGTATAGGTCCTTCTACATTAGTCCATAATTTTCCGGATTGGATGCATTCAAAGATAAAACTATAAATTGCAAGGAATTAACTCTTATACAATCTTTCATACTTTTGTACCTAGTGTGTTTGGTCTGGCTGCACTGGGTTTGTTCAAGTTGGTTCATCTTCGGTTGCTTTCCGGTTGGTTTGTAGTCAACCAGAAAAGATTTGAATGTTGGTCAATTGGGATCCTTAATACAAGCCCTATCTGTCACGAAAGAAATCCAACTTGATCCAGTAGGGCTGAGAGATCTGCCTGCGTACATTCCCAGTTGCCTTCTACATATAGGCACAAAGTGTTATCGATAGTAAAATTAGAACAGCAGTGAAATTTAAAGCAAGAGATATAGTGTTGTAGATATCAGATATATCCAACGACAAATGCTGTCTCTATATATAGTGTTTTGAGAAAAATTAGCCGATATGATATTCGAAGATATCGTCTAATAATTGAAATATTAGGGGGCTACATTTTCGGGTTGGATCCTATCCTACTTGCTAAAGACTTGAAAGTTGAAACCTATAACTAAAAATCCCAAAACCCGAAGCCCTAAACCTAACTCTCTGTGAGTAATGTTCCCCTCTGCTGCCCCTCACCCCTGCTAAAAGGTATGTTCTTTGCAAACTATTTATGACAACAAAGGTCCAAAACCTAATTGGCTTAGTAAAATTAGAACAACAGTGAAATTTAAAGCAATAGATACAGTGTTATAGATATTGGATATATCAAACGACATATGCTGTCTATATATATAGCGTTTTGAGAAAAAATAGCCGATATGATATTTGAAGATATTGTCTAACAATTGAAATATCGTGGGGGCTACATTTTCGGGTTGCATCCTATCCTACTTGTTAAAGACTTGAAACCTATAACTAAAAATCCCAAAACCCGAAGCCATAAACCTAACTCTCTGACTAGTGTTCCCCTCTGCTGCCCCCCACCCCCCGCCAGAAGGTATGTTCTTTGCAAACTATTTATGACAACAATGGTCCAAAACCTAATTGGCTGTCTTTATCTTGTGATTTGGAGACCTGGCGTCATGGACGAAGAGGAAGCACTTTGTGTTTGCTCACTATAATGCAGGTCTAGTATAGTATAGTTCCAAGAGAAAAAAATGTAAGAAATTTGTGGTCAACTTCAATGGTTAATGATTAAACTACTAAAATGGAATCTTATTGATACATTGTAACATGTTGATTTTTGTCATGACAATCATTTTGTCGGGGCACTGCTATTTGTCGTACTTATCTTTTTTTCTTTCTTGAATTGACTGGCAAAGATAGCTCTGATTTCGGTATCAACGGTATTGGCCACTATCGGTTGTGGCCAAATATTTTAGACGTGCAAAAAGTGCCAAAAGTGATACAATATGGGTGATAGTACTGGAAGAACCTTGCACAAAACCTAGGTATCCCGATGGCAGGTAACAGCTACCTTTTGGATACACAGTTTAATCTCATACATCAAAGGAGCACCCTCCAACATCCCCTAGGCTATAAAGATCTAGAAAAAGAGGTAAGATGATATACATTTCTATAGGAAATTGTAGTAATCTCTATGATGCATCGAGTCAATGAGTTAAAGGAATGACAATCCAATAAGGTCTGGAATAATTCCACGAGAAAAAAATGTAAGAAATTTGTGTCACTGTAGTATAAGGTCAAATGTATTTCATTGCATATCAGTATGGTGAACTTTATATTTATCAAGATTCAAGTTACGATCTAGATGCCTTTCAGATTATGAAAGAAGGTAACTGTTAGTATGGCTAGTTATATCATCTAACATGATAGGAAAAAGCTCAAAAAGATTGCTCAACATGTCATTCTGGAGAGAATTGTATAAAGGAGTTGTGCATACTCTAAATCCCTGTTGATCTTGAGTCAGACTGTGCCCGACATGAGATTGTTTGAGCCTAATTTTTTGTCTTTCCAGGTTGTGGATGTAATCCCGTTCTGATTGCTTCATCTTTTCGGTGATTTATTAACCTTAGCTAGAGGGTCGTCATATTGAAGAAACAACTGTCAAAAGCATGAGTTCGATCTTTTAATGGTGGGTTTGGAATTTTACATCCACAAAACTCTGAGTAAATATGGCAGACTGCTGGTGTGACTGTCTTTTGCTAATTCAATCTACATGCTTGTAGTTGCAGCCTTTCATACAAGCAACCCTTCATGAGAATGCATGCATCATGATGAAATCATCAAGTAGCCTCTACTGTTTAGTCTGGAAGTACAATGAGCAGGAAGGATACAATAAGTTGGTAATGACATAAACCGCCTATGCCTGAAAAGCAGAGTGATGACTAAGAAGATCTGTCCTATGACACTCCATACATTATGTGAAATTATGAATAAACCATATACTTGTGAACATTTCATAGTAGTTGTGATGGGTATCCAATGAAAAAGTTGAATTTTTGTTCTCTCTTATATATATGTGTTTGTGTGTTTGTGTTTATACTTCATACACATATAATCGACCGCATGTTTATAGTTTCGTCATCATCCTTACGAAAAATACTTCTGTATTGCTTACTGATCACTATACCCTGGGAGGCTGGGATAGATTATCATATACATCTTCAAAATCCTTCAATCTTGTTTAAAATGTGCTGGTTCAAGGAGTCACCTATACTGTTCTTTTCAGTTTGATGCTTTATTAAATTTTGAGGAGAAAATAGCTTTTCCTGGACTAAATACTAATTATTCTTATTTGTGATGGCTTTCAGACGTGAGCTTGCTAAGGAGGTAGTGGAGTTGTTGATGGGTGCTGCTGATGGAGCTAAGTCCTTAATAGATGCTAATGACCGCCTGATCTTATATGTTGAGATAGCTAGATTATTTGGGACTCTTGGTTATCAGCGAAAAGCAGCCTTTTTTTCCAGACAAGTTGCGCAGCTGTATTTGCAACAGGATAATGCCTGTGCAGCTACCAGCGCATTGCAAGTTTTGTCTATGACCTCAAAGGCATACCATGTCCAAAGTAGAGGAGCAAATTCAAAGCTTTGTGCGTCTCGACTTGTAAGTTAGTTGCCATAATGTAACTAATATTATATTTTCATCTTCTTAATGTAGCTCATGATCATAATGAAATTGGGTGATCCTGCTGCCTTCTTTTAGAAAGAATGCTCTTGTTAGTGAGAAGTTGATGTGTGTGATTATGTTAGCACAGACTAAACTTTTAGGGTTAGACTCTTCCATTGTAAGTTCCATAGGAGCTTCTTGGGTTGTATTCTAACACTAAGCACACAATCAATCTTGATGTAGGGCCCACCTACCATTTGACTTGAGGAACTTTTAGATGAATGACACGGTTTCTCCTATTTGGTTGTAAATAACTGTCTAAGCCAGGGTGTCGAATGAAGCCTTCGTAAAATGGGCTCTGGCTGCAAGTCTTAATTTGTAAATATTTGACTCTTGAAGTTAACTTGTCAATTAGTCACTTTCAATGTGTTCATTGACCCTTTTGGCTTGGTTGCGGTGAGTTGGCTTAATGAATGCCCTGATGGCATATAGTGAAACTCTAAATTTTTTTTTTTGCGAGGCCCAGGACCTCCCCAATAACCCTCACCAGCCCCAACCGCTAGGTCCCACCCCCTAGTGGCTAGTTATGCTAATATTACATGTCCCGCGTGTAGCATGCACAACCACCATTTATGGATTGTGCTTGCAAACGCAACTGCACTTTAAAAACCATTTCCTTGTCAAGTTAATGGAGTAAATAGAAACTCCAAAATGTTTGTGTCAATGTGAAATATAATCGAGGCAAACCTTCTTATGAAAGTTGAGCATTGATTTGAGATTTTGTGAAGAAAAAAATTGTCGGCCAAAGAATTTTATTTGATTTGTGTATAATGTTGCAACCGTGGTACTCATTTAATGTCTATCACAGGCAAGTATATTGAATCGTAAAGTGTCCTGGTGTTTTACATGATATCTTTACATCCTGAACTAATTGTTTCTCATCCTACTTTGTTGAAGGAACTGGGATCAAATCATACAGAGGGTGGAAAAGTGCAACCCCAGTCAATAATTTCCTTGTTCGAGTCTCAGTGGAGTACATTGCAAATGGTTGTTTTAAGAGAGATACTAATGTCTTCTGTTCGTTCTGGAGATCCCCTTGCAGCATGGAGTGCAGCTGCTCGTCTACTCCGATCATTTTACCCACTCATCACACCTCCAGGACAGAGCGGTCTTGCAAGTTCACTTGCTAATTCTGCTGAAAGGCTTCCACTTGGGACACGCAGTGCTGATCCTGCTCTTCCTTTCATCAGGTATCTATTCTTTTCTTTAGAATTGGATCACAGTTTCCCTTACTATAGGATTTCAAATATTAGTATTCTTCCGGTTACTTTGCAATTTATTTTGTTAACAATACTCTCTTGTTACCTGATAACCTGCACCATTATGTTGTATTAGGGTCTGCTCCTTTCAGTTTGGTTGATTTCATCATTTTAGTTTAAATGATTGGTGGAAGCATGACTATATATGCATTTATCGTAGTTTGATCATTTTTCTAAATAAAAAAGGTCAATGCGTTTAGAGAAATTGATGTAGGAGTGGCTTTGGCTATGACACTGACAACAACAAGGCCTCCCAATTTTTTAGGGGTAGCTACATGATTCCTTTTCTATCATTCTGCTCAGTTAAGGTCCATCTCAGCAACTAGCATATCTTTGTTCATGGCTCCAATTCATCTTCATTAAAGTCTACCATGTTTGTAGCAACTCAATCATATCCTGTCACTCCTAGTAACGGTGCGTAAATTGGTGTCAGGGGCACATAACTTAAACCATCTGGGAATATATTCCCTCATCTTATCGTAAAATGACACCATTGATTACTTTTCACATATGCATAAATTTATTATTATTTTCTAATGTCAACCATCTCAGCATTCTCATTTGAACTATGCTCATATTTTGGATATGTTGTTCAATTGCCATTATTCTTCCTACCCATAGAGCATGGCTGGTCTTATTGATCTTTCTTTTCAGTTTAAGTGTATTCTACGCTCAAAAAGAGTTCCAGAATCACTCCTGCAGTTCAAGCATGCTGCCATTTCTATGAGCAACATCCTCCTAAACTTTGCCATCATGATAAAGGCAAAGGGTTGATCATGTATTGCGAAAGCGTTGACCCTTAGTACGTGAATCAATTGTCTCTATTTTATATTTTTCTACATGCAAGACCATCAATTTGTTTGTATCTGGATGAGTTTGCTTTATCATTTTATCCTTAGGTTTCTCTAGTACAAGCTAATATCGTAGTTTTCAATGAGGCTATCCTTTCTTACTTACTGGCTAATAGATGTCCATTTTCAATTCTACGCCCTTATCACCGTCCTTTTTGTGCAAATTGTTTTGGAGGAAAGACATTTGCAGCTAGTTTGCTGTAATATAAGGCACAAGGGTATTATAGTTCTTGATTGTCGAAGTCGAGAAACTTGAAAAATATTAGGACCAATATTATTACCTTATTATTTTCTTTCTGAATCTGATGTTCACAGCATGTCCTTCCATGCAAAAAGGAGAGAAAAAGTTCAATTATCACTCAACTCCATGTTAGTCTTCCTTCCTAAAAAGTGGCTTTTGGGGTTGACATATCCAGGTATTGCAGTACATGCTATGTGCAAAAAGCTATAACAATCTGCAGTTTTATTCCTCTTTACTTATCGGTTTTTCGTTGTCATGTTTCTATCAATTGCATATGTAGAACTAGAGAACAAAATTTCTTGCTTGTACTGATAAGCCCAGATAATTTGAAGGCATGTTTTACTATACATTGATCAATTTATACAATTTAGTACAATTTTTACAATATTGGGCATTTCTTCAAGTATGTAATAGCACTAAGTTTTAGTTACATTAAAGAATGATTCTTATTCTACAAATATTCTTAATGAGGAAGGTAGGTAGTAAAAAATGAACATGAACTGGGCGTACGATAGAAGTCATAATCTCATAATATATTCACTCTTCAAGAAGCTTATTGCAGAAAGTTATGCAGTGTTCGTACTCATTAGAATAATCACTTTCCTTGTTAGGTTGCACTCGTTTCCACTTCATCCTTCCCAAATGGATATAATCAAGCGCAATCCTGGGAAAAAGGAGTGGTGGACTGGTTCAGCTCCTTCTGGACCTTTTATTTACACTCCTTTCAGCAAGGGTGGTGCAACTGATAACAATAAGCAGGAGTTGACTTGGATTGTTGGGGAACCAGTTCAAGTTTTGGTTGAATTAGCAAACCCCTGTGCCTTTGACTTACTGGTTGAGAGTATTTATCTTTCAGTTCATTCCGGGAACTTGGATGCTTTCCCTGTCAGTGTGAGTCTTCCACCTAATACATCCAAGGTGATCCTGCTATCAGGAATTCCAACTAAAGTTGGACCAGTTACAATTCCTGGATGTATTCTTCATTGTTTTGGTGTTATAACAGAGCACCTTTTCAAGGAGGTTGACAACTTGCTTCTTGGTGTCGCACAAGGTCTTGTTCTTTCAGATCCTTTCAGATGCTGTGGCTCAAGCAAACTGAAAAATGTGCATATCCCGAGTATTTCTGTTGTACCCTCTCTGCCACTTCTAGTCTCTCATGTTGTTGGAGGGGATAGTGCTGCCATTTTATACGAAGGTGAAATTCGTGATATCTGGATAAGTCTTACAAATGCTGGAACAGTGCCAGTTGAGCAGGCACATATTTCTCTGATAGGAAAGAATCAAGATTCTGTTATTTCAATTGCGCATGAAAACCTAAGGTCAGGGCTTCCTCTGAAGCCAGGTGCAGAAGTGACACTTCCAGTGACTATAAAGGCGTGGCAACTTAGCATGGTGGACTCTGATCATGATGCTAGCAGTAGTTCTGGAAGTTCACGGAGGATATCAAAGGAAGGAAGCTGCCCTCTGTTGGTTATTCACTATGCTGGTAGTGATTCCAATGCTTTGATTTTATTTTCTGGATTCTGACTCTTTATGTTTTTTTTTTTGGTCTTCGTGAATTTAGTATAATTCACTAAATATCTTAATATCTACAGAGCTTTTTTTTTTTTTTCTATTTCATGAACATGCAGAACATCTTTTTTGTTTTCCTGTTAAACACTGCTAGCGTATTTCATCAGCTAAATACTATAAACACTACAGGCTGGTATATTATCATGAGAAGCATTACAGTACCATTCTATTACAGCTAATCTTGGCAAAACGCCAGTCTAAATCGCATCACCTAAAGTCATATAACAACATCTTATCTATATGTTGTTAGTTTGTTACAACTCTGCTAATGGTCTCACTAACATTGTGCTTTAGCTTTATATTCTATTCTTAGTAGTTTTTCATCATTTATGTTATTTAACACATACTTAAGAGATCAGCAAATATGGTTGGAAAGTTAAGGACCTGTTATGCTACTAGTTGTTTTATCCGTGCACAGGAATTTGGTACTATAACAGAAGCTGGTTATTAGTTTGGGCAATATCATCCTATGCTAACTTTTGCTAGACTAGTTTTTGTTAATTTTACCTGTCTATATTCTGCAGGGCCATTACTGCATCCCAGTGAATCCTCAATTACTGAATATCCTGTGCCACCAGGAAGACGTTTGGTTGTTCCATTACATATATGCATCTTACAAGGCCTTCGCTATGTAAAGGCTCGCTTGCTTTCAATGGAAATTCCTTCACATGTTAGCAAGACCTTATCAAATAATGTAAATGTTGATAAAAATGTCTCTGGAGGAGCGAGTTTTAATAGACCAAATAGCTTAGTTAAGATTGATCCATACAGAGGAAGTTGGGGATTGCATCTTCTTGAACTTGAGTTGTCTAATCCAACTGATGTTGTATTTGAAGTTAATGTCTCTGTCCAATTAGATGGTCCAAAGGACGATGATCAAAATGCATCAATTGTTGATCATGATACTGCTGAATTTGGATGTCCTAAAACTAGAATTGACCGTGAATGCTCGTCACGTGTATTAATACCATTGGAGCACTTTAAGCTGCCAGTCCTTGATGGTTCCATCTTTGCAAAAGACCATCAAAGAAATGACACTTTAGGCAGTAAAATTGCAGGTATGGCTGAATGGAATACCAAGGCTGAGCTGAATGCTTCCATCAACAACTTAATATCAAAAATTAAAGTAAGATGGCAATCTGGTCGAAATAGCTCAGGTGAGTTGAACATCAAGGATGCTACTCAAGCAGCATTACAGGCATCAGTAGTAGACATTTTACTGCCAGATCCCTTAACCTATGAATTCAGGCTAGCTAAGCATGGGCATATATCAGAAAGATTAGATGGCTCACTAGACTCCAAAATGCAAGTTGTGTCGCCAGGTAGTCCTTCTGGTCAGAGTACTGATGAAAGCACTGTAAGATCTAGAGAGTCTATCCAAGCTCATGAAATGACTCCCATGGAAGTTTATATTCGCAATAACACCAGAGAAAGGATCCGAATGAGCCTTAGTGTAACTTGCAGAGATGTAGCAGGGGATAATTGCATTGAGGGAGCCAGTGCTACTGTACTATGGGCTGGTATATCTTTATCTTTGTTCCTTTTGTAGATTGAACTACCTCATTCTTCTTAACCTTCCAATATTATATAGTTCAATGTCATTTATGTCATCCTTTTTGTTAAAAGTTTGGGTGACTTTCTATACATTGCTTTTCTGGATAGCACATGCACCTCAATTGTGTATGCACACAGGCAAATGAGATATACGAAGCACACATGCAAGTTCATAAAAATACAGCAAAACAAATATAGTTCGCTTCATACAAGAGACTTGAATAATATTAGCTTTAACTAGCTATTATGTACAAGATGATCAAGTAACAAGTATATAAAACATGTATCTCATGGCAAGTAATTGAATCAAGTAAACAAGTAATATACATGAATATGATAATCTATCTCTTGTACACAAGTCCATGGTAATATAGAATCGAAACGACAACATGAAAGAAACATGCAACATACGATAATACAAGCAACAATAACATAACTGCGATACTTGCATGTCTTGTTGGTGAATACTGAATATTAAATGATCTACAATGCTCTCGACAATCCCACTAGCTATTCCCAAAATCAGCATAAATCACATCCCATGATCCCACGTACACAAATTATGAAATCACCTTAGAACAAGAAAATTACTAAAATATTCCTATTGTTAACTAGTCTACTAGTTAGCCTATGTTTTGTGGTTTCTCCGGTCCATCCTATGGTTTCCTATTAGGTCTGGATATAATAGTTCTAAAACATAATATACAACCTAAGTTTACTTATGATTAAGGTTTACGGCCATCGGCAACCAAATCGAGGCAAGAAAATATGTCAAATTTTTTGTCTTACAACCAAAATCTACCAACATAGAATTAAAGGTCTCGTCGACGCGGTCACGATTGTATGCTCGAAATTGATGTTCGAGTTCGTATGGGTTTTCTGAAAATCTGACATAAATGATATTCGAATTAAAATCTGAAAATTTTCTACAGCAAACTTGAATGTCTGTGTTCTGGAACTTTTTACGAAATCTATGATCAAGTTTCTAGTTTTTAAATTAAAATTCATGGAAGAAACTGCACACAGATTGGCAACACAACGAATTAACATGGTCAAATAAAATACTAAATGCTGGTTTAAAATCAATTAAAAATCTAATTTAGATAGTAGACATGCTAAATATATTTCCTACAATTTTTTTATGGAAATAACTTAGGGAAGGGGACAAAAACTGTCATAGAACTCCAACTACACGCTACTAGAATTCGCAAGAGCTAAAGAATGAATTTTTAGGGTTTCGAAAATTTTTATGGAAATGTTATTAATATATATAGGAGTTGAGCCGTAGCTCAAGTCCTAGCCGAATTCGGATCGGGTGGCCCATGTTGATCCCCACCCGGTTTGAACCGAACCGATTCTCAACCCTACCCGGGTACACTTGGCTGGGTCGAGCCAGCAAGCCGGGAACCGAACTGACTATATCAAAATCGACATAATCGAAAACTGGATTTTCTGAAACCGAAAACCGAACCGCATTACTAAAAACCGAACCAAACTGAACCGAAAAAAGTTCAGTCGGGTCGGTTTGGTTTTATGGGTTCAAGTGGGCAGCAAAAAAAATGTTCACTATCAACTATTCAATCGGCATTCACCATCAACATTAAAAAAATGCAAATAAAAAACAATAAGGCTGACTAATGCTATTGTGGGCAGCAAAAATTCAAGTGGGCAGTAGAAAAAAAGCTTCACCAGCAAAAAGAGAGTTCACCAGCATGTATCATACAAACAATGAACATAATTTAATATAACAAAAATATCTTTTTTCACACTTGTTTCAGATCAATTCTCGGCACCTTCGGTTGTCGTTTCGATTGTTGTTGACGTTTCCTACCACCGTCGAGGTTGACCACGTCCCTCTTGGAATTTTCTAGTGAAGAAGCCTGCACAAAACATAAATTATATTCCTCCAACACCATCAACAATTTATAGTCATGAATACATAAAATCATCGATGGATTCAAAAACACCCACCATTAAATTGATACTGAACTTCTCGTCTTCTCTTGGGCTATCTACCTTCATCGCTTCAGAGCCACCGAAGAACAAATACCAAAGTTAGAAAGACTGAATTTTAGTACAAAGAAAATAAAACTTAAAAGAGATCAAGTGAATTGATCTTTGATATATATAGAGGAGGGAGAGTGCGTTTAGGATTATGAGATTTTTTTGAAGGGAGGGAGGGTGCGGTTAGAAGAGGGAGAGGGGCAGGAGGGTTCTCGTTTAGAAGAGGGGGAGAGGCGACATAATATAGAGGAGGAGAGAGAGTGTTGTTAGGATAAATAGAGTGAGGGGGTAAACATGTAAAAACACATTTAATACATTCAGTTTTCGGTTTGGGTCGGAAACCAAAATCGCAATCCGAACCGAAAAACCGTTTTATTCTAAACTTCAAACCGAAATCCGACCCGCAAGTTTCAAAACCGACCCGAATTAACAATTCGGGTATGTTCGAGTCGGTTTCGGGTCCAAAACCGAGTTATGCACAACCCTATACCTGGGTGCGCGGGTGGCTCACTCTTTCTTTGACCCGCGAGCGCCACTGGTGCGCCCGTGAGGTTGACGCAATGGGCCTCGCCAGCGGTGAGGGGGAAGGGTTTTCTTTTGGGTTTTTCTTTATTACTTTTTTAGTTTTCTATTTTGTTTGTATTAACTGATTTTTATTTTGGAAATTCATAATAAATCCAAATTAACTCTAAAAATTCTCAAATTTCAGCAGAAATTCTATTATGCTATTATAGGTGTGTGAAACAAGTTTGAGCAAAAAAAAAAATGTTATATATTTCTCTAGGAATATTTTCAAAGCTTTATGTATTATTTAGTTTAATTTTCAAGTAATGATATTAATCCAATTTCTTGCTGAAATCAGTGTAGTCAAAGGCGCGCCTTGCTCCTAGGCGCAGGGGCAGCGCCTCAGGGCACTCCAGGCGGGGCACAATTCTTAAGGCGCATCTAAGGCGCGTCTAGGTGCGCCTTTTCCGAGCGACTTGGAATAGCTAAGGCGCGCCTTGAAAATCTTGTGAAAAAAACAACATGTTTAGACTGTTTTTTTTAACTGTTGTACTGTTTTTAGAATGTTTTGAACTGATGTACTTTTTTTTTTACTGTTTTCTCTCTCACTCAATTCAAAATGATTGTAACCTAGACATGGGAGAATTTGAAGCACACATGTTTATCAATGTAGAAATCCGATGTGAATATATATATATATATATATATATATATATATATATATATATATATATATAATTTTTGCGCCTCGCGTCGCTCGGGCGCGTGCCTTAAGTGCGCCTTGCGCCTCGGACGATTTGGACCCTTTACGTCTCGAGTGCGCCTTGCGCCTTTGACTACCTTGGCTGAAATAAATAGCTAAAAATTTCTAGAAAATATATGAAAATTCTAGAGTCTAGATTAGTGTTATTAGAACCATTTTCTAGAGTTTCATGTCAAACTAATGCCATGGTTACTCATAGGAATTTCTATGGTTTATCGATTTTACGACTTTTGTTTTTGGGAAGGTCTCTAGTGGCTCTAAAATGATCTTACGAGTTCTAGGTCATCTATAAATCATCCATGATCATCAATGTGAGTTATTCTCAAATTAAATGTTTGACTCTTGGCTTATCATTAAATGATTACAGGCTTAGGAACCTCGTCCCAATGATCCCAAAATACAACAATTTTCATTCTTTCCCATTTCATAATTAGTTAATGTTTTGAATCTTTTGATTAAGATTTACCGTTAGCGAATGCTACAAACTATCTCCCTTTAAATATTTTTGTCTTAAAAATAAGAGCAACCCCTATCTCTAAACTACAAACTCTCTCCCTTTAAATATTTTACGTTTGTAACACAAGTCAGTTGGGCTAGGGTTTTCTCCCTTCCTTCCTCGTCCATTCTTTCATTGTGCTGCACAGACATAGTGACAAGGACGTCTACAAATGACAAGCGAAGAGTAGCAGCAGTTCTCAGTTAAATACTTTTGACGTAAATTTTTTTCCTAGCTATTTTCCTTCTCCTCCAAACTTGTTTTCTTTTTTTGATGGGACCTATGTCAACTAAAATTCACTACTGATTTGGTCAGAATTCGTCGTTGACTAGGAAGCATGGACACTTAAAACAGGCACGGACATTCCAAAATACACCATTCATTGTCATTTGGATTGTGTGCGTATGTAATATTGCAATTGAATATGTTGTTTTCTCGCATATGGTTCCCGAATTCACCATTTGGATTTCACGACCCTGGAAAACGCGTTTTGCGATGTGGGAATGCACGATCTGGAGTGCAGAATGCCGGTAAATAGGAATGAGGTGATCTACATTCCGAAAAGCAAACACTTCATATACTTGGGTTTCCAGCAAGGCTTTTGAAGGAAAAAAATGTAGTTTTTTTTTAAATATTTTTAGGTTAAAGATTTTTGGAGTCTTAAGACTTGCTTACTTCATTTAACAATGACACTATTTAGGATATTGTTTGAAACTTATGAATGTTTTTTTAGTTTTGAAATTTTGTTGATGCTATACTATGGCACTTGGTTTACTTTTAATCTTAAAAATACAATATATAATATATTACCTATTTGTTCCTTAAATGCGTTCCACATTTCGAAAAAAACGTATTGCATTTGAAGAAGCCTAACCCCACTGTACCGCACACTGGGACCCTCCTTATATCACATTCCCGTTTTTTCTTCCACGTTCTAGAGCATTCCAAGTAACCATGATCTCGCATTGCAATCTTATTTGTATCTTGCGTCAAATATTACTTTGTTCACTTAGAGTTCTCCCTTAATCTGCTTGTATATTTGGAACAAAAATAAGTTTTTGCTATAATAAAGAGTTGTGCTACTTCTCTTAATGATTTGATTTTTACTTGGTCTCAATAGTCTATAAGCATGAGTATCATTTTCATAAAAAAGATGTCTCTTGACTCATAATGTTGCTATTTTTTTGCAACTGGCAAAAAAGTATAATGTCTAGCGTTACAAAAATAATGATGGATGGGAGTCTGGGATGCACCCAAGAGTATCTTTAAAGCAAATATTAAATCCCAGATTATCCCACTCCTACATAGCAAAATGATGTGATTTGCTTCCACGATACAACCATCAATTGTATTTCGATACGCAGGGACCAATTGCCTAGAACTGATCTTTTAGTACTAGGAGAAGAAAGAAATCATAGAACTTGAGAGAGAAGCAACGTTTCTTATATCGGATATTGGTCCCGTACTGGTTGAGGTTTTGTTATATTGAAAACTGAAAACCTAGCGATATATGGACATATCTCAGTGTATAAACAATAATTCACTTTATTTATTACACGTGTAACAAAATTAAAGCATTAATATAAATCTAACAAATACCCTTAAATAGTTCTAATAATAAACAACTCAAAATCATCATTCAAACTAATAATTAAGCAAACTCTATGAAATTCACTAAATATTTAAAAGCATTTTCCACAAAAAAATTACAAAAACATAAGTTAGTAAGCTAATAAAGATATCTTTCGTCATCTTATTATTCTCCAAACTTAAATTTATTCTTTTTCGCTCTGAGAGGTAAGTGTTCTTCCCTCAACTCTTTTTCTTCTCTTCCCTTATTGACATTTTTTTTCCGATAGGGTTCAAGAGAGAGAGAGAGAGAGAGAGAGAGAGAGATTGACTTTATGACCGAGAAAAAGAAGTTTCTTATCGTGTTTTATAATCTAAAGTTTTAAACACGTAAATAAGTAAAAATGGACAATTTTCTATTAGGTTTGAACCCAAAAACTTAAACATGCAAACTTACCTTTATACCGGTCAAACTAGTTGGTATTCTGGTCAAACCGACTGACTATATATCGGCCAAATATCGTCCGATATACCGGGAAAATCGGCCCATGTATTCAGGACCGAATTTTTTGCCTCTGACACCCAAACCATATTACGTCAGTGTTCTAAAAATCGGGCTAGGCGACGGCCCACCGCACCGAAAATTCCCTAGGCGGCTGATTTTTTTGGATTTTTTTATTCTTAGTTGTATTGTGAATATTTGTTTAGGTTTTAAGATACGATTTGGATTTTATAACATTGAAATTTCAAAATGTTTAAAATTTTCAAAAAAAAAATGCAACCGCCTAGGCGCTAGGCGGGCCTCCGCCGCACCGAGTCCTCCTAGCACTTTTTGTAACATTGATATTGGTTTTATCTCAAAACTGGTATACATGCCGATATCTAGAACAACAGAGGAAAGATATTTGTCTTTTCGACCATTATCGGACCCTTCACTCTTAAAACTTTGAAATATTTTTTTAGGATCCAATCTAGTTATGACACTGGTGATAATAACAAGTGTGCTTTATAAAGTGCCCAAAATTGCCGGTTGATGGGTTTAAAAGTAATTCTATAACTTGCTTTTTGGATATAGCAACTAATTAATTCCTATTGAAGTAATACGTGACTGAGATTCTGTCCCATGTCTGTCCTCTCACCCTTTTCAACTACCAACAAAGCCAAAACAACTTGGTAAGAGAAATTCGAAAGGAAAAATATTATATATTAAGTCATTGGCATCCTACATGTAATGGTATAACTTGGGTATTATCTTTTCCCTCCAGATAGGCATTCATGTTACCACATTAACAAGGATGAGGATTGAGGGTGATAGGAGCGTGCGTTAATAATTTTTTTTATGTTTATTAATTATTGTTACAGAACTTATAAATATCTTAATATTTATTAGAGTTTATAAAGTTCAGTACAAAGTTACAGAGAGATCATTCGTATGTTGATTTTTTATGATGTCAATGTAAGTAATATTTAGTTTCTTGATACTTTGATAAACGTGTATTAAATCTTTTCTAACTCTCTTTCCAAAATTTATGTCATCTTTTAAAATTATGGTCATATTATGAGAAGCGCTCGTGTCGCCGGAAAAAACGTGTTCCCCTCCCAAGTAAGAACTGCCGAATCGAGGTTCGTACTGAGATTCGTTGACCTCCTAGAAATTTCTGACTTCTAAGGTTGATGACATGTTCAGTTTAGATTCTTTAAAAGATCAAGTAGGAACAGTGTGTTAGACAAAATGTTCAGTTTAGATTCTTTAGAATATCTACTAGGAACAGTGTGTTAAGTTAAACCACTTTTGAGTTTTGATCCGAAAGTTTAAGAGCTAGTGGGCCAGGGATGAATATGAAGTCAACTTGTACGACCGACTTGCATGTTGGCAGACAGCAACAAGTGCCAACTGAAACTGTTTAATGTGGTTAGACCCAGTACCTCTTGAACATGATGAGGCCTTGATACTAAATATCAACCAACTTGACACTCGAATAAGTTAAAAACTTATTATGTCAACAGAGATCCCCTTAGGTTCAATTATGATCCATTTTGCTGATATAAACTTCTCCATGTGTGTTTACTAACAGAAATGAGTGGAGATTGAAAGTTGCTAAGGCTAGGAAAATCTTTAGAAACTAATGATTCCTTGTAAACTGGATGACCAGTGTGATTTAGTTATTTAGCACCATTTCATGGTGGAGGTGAGAATCCAACTACGACGACGACGACAACAACAATAAAGCCTTTTTCCCGACATTTTTGGTGTCGGATGTTTGATTCCTTTTCTCCCACTCAGCTCTGTTAAGGGCCATGTCCTCGGTAATACCAACAAAAATCATATTCTCTTAAAACTTTAATCCATGTTTGTTTAGGCCTTACCTCTAGTCCTAGCGGCCTTTTAACTACTATTTTATTGCTCCTCCTTATTGGAGCATCTATTTGTCTGCTTAATTTAAATGAGCTGAGACCAAGTGATTTCCCTTCAAAATAGTGATAGCATCTTTAACTTCATACACCACAATGCTCGAATGTTCAGCAAAGGACTTGGAGAAGGGTGCACATTGTGGGTTTGCAGTTCATAGAACTCATATTTCACATAAGGATGAAACTTATAACGAGGGCGGTACTATGGTAGTTTTATCTTGTTAGAAGAAAATTTGCCATGCCTCCATAATGGCCTGGAATCCACATAAATCTCTTAGAAATAGAAAAAACCCGTCAGAGGATTATGTTCACTGTAAGACCAAGTAGAGTTCCATCTGGGATAGTCAAAGGCTTCCGGGTTTGTTTTTGCAGGAAAAATTTCCCACCAACTTGAATGAGAGAAATGAGAGGAAAGAGCTGAAAGTTGATTTAGGCTGAACAACCACAATGAACACACTTTAGGCTTTTAACTGTGAAGTTGCAATAAAATATTTTTAGTACAATTTGCTGATGTTGCTTTACATGTTTCTACCACCATTTCCTAATGTCAATAGAAGTTTGCTGCTACATATGGCACAATTAGTTTTCCTTTAAAATGACAGACAGCTAGACGTCCTTAACCTGGTACTTGCACTCATGACTCGTGAGCTTTATCAGACTCCAGTGCAGTCCAGCGGAAGAGCATGATGTAGCTTTACTGTGAGTGTTCAATTGAGTTTGTGATTTTTCCTATTAAGCCCACTGTGGGTTGTGGTCTACATAACTCGTAGTTCTTATGAAGAAGGAATTGCTACTTGTGTTCCGAAAATGAAATGGAATTTTCTTTGTTAGGATCCATCACTTTATCACTCAATTTTCAAAATTAGCTTTCTATAGATTAAATTCCTACTGCCACTTAAAGCCTATATATGTTTGTGTAGGCATTCTTACTGGAATCAGCTTGGAGGTTCTCCCTCTCCAAGAGGTAGCACATTCCTTCTCGCTCTACTTTCTTGTGCCTGGGGAATACACTCTCCTCGCTGCTGCTGTCATCGATGATGCTACAGACGTCCTCCGAGCTCGTGCTAAAACTGATTCACTTGAGCCAATTTTCTGCCGTGGTTCCCCTTTCCATGTCCATGTCATGGGGACTACTTAAAGAGATTCTTCCTCCTTTTTTGTTGTATTTGATAATGTAGAGTTGAGAAAATTCTTGCGGATGTTTAATGATTGTAAATACCTCTGTAAAATAATTCAGAATGTCAATTCATCTCACCCCAGAAGGAGGTTGTTATGGTTTCGAGAAGATACAAAAGAAACACTTGACCTCTTTCTTCGATTATGCTTTAAAAGAACAATTTACAATTTATGATATTGTAGTTTGATTATTTGTACTTGATATCTTGTTAAAATAGTTTGATTATTTGTTGGTTCTAATTTGAGCTTTGATTCTTTGTTGAGTTGTTGATTGTGGAGTCACCCTATTGTTGTCTAGCAGATTGCGAGATTATACCCCTTTCTTGTTAGCCTTGTTTAAGTAGGAGTTACATGACCCATTTATTATGTGGGCCAAGATGTTAGTGATTCTACATAGCACAAGCTCAAAACTACAAGGGAAACTAGTATCATGGACCACGATCAGATAAAATATCTTTTTAACCTTTTTTCTTTGGCTAAAATCAAATTACTTGTAGGGGTGAGCGTTCGGTTAATTCGGTTCCAACCGAACCGAATAACTGAAAAATGAATTGGATTGAAAATTGAATATGCAAAATCGAAACCAAACGAAAATGGACCATAATTGAACCAAGCCAAACCGAATTAAATTGGTTCGGTTTATTAGATTTTTCGGTTTATTTGCGTTTTTTTTGTTTATATATATATATATATATATATAAATTAAAATTTTTAATTCGGTTTTGGTCCGAAATCCAAAATTGAAATCGAATAAGAAAATTTAGTATTTTTCGAAATCGAACCAATTTTTTTTTTTAAAACCGAACTGAATCTCTTATGCAATTCGGTTAGGTTCGATTTTCGGTCCAAAATCGAATAATGCTCACCACTACTTGCAAGTACCAAACGAAAAGAGGGAGAAGAAAAGAAATATTGGTAAAGAGCGGGTGGTCCGTTGATGCTGCAGGCCTGTCTTTGTTTGATAAAGGAAAAGGATCCAACGAGCTCAGTTTCGTATGTGGGACAAGTGAACAGCCTCCTGACTGGACTTTATTTGTTGATTGATTCCTCAAAATAGCCAGGTGGACAGTGACTCTTCATCAGTGGATATGTTGGATGAAGACATTAATGCTATGCCTACAACCCCCTTACAACTAAGGGTGTTACAACCGCGTTGTAAACTTAAGCCTTATTCTTTTTTATTCTTGGTCTCATCTGCTTCGAAATAGTGATACGGATACTGATTTTTTTTCAGTGAAAAAACCTTTGTTTTGTCAGTACGTTTTTTGATATTTTGGACAAGCAATCTCATCTGTTTGTACCAATTATTGAACGAGGATGTATACATCGCTTCGATGAACAGCCTACCAAAAAAATTAACATGCTTGGTACACGTGTTAGATCTCGATCCTCTTGTCACAGCCAAATTACCTAACAAGTAACATCCACTTTCTAATGGACAGTTGTAAAGAAAAACATGAAGGAACTTGGAAAAAGGAAGCTTGTCGAAAGACCCGGAGTCTGCCGGAATGAGACTGCGTCCCACTTCATCCAGGGTAGCTGCGGCAAAGTAATTTTTTTTTTCTTTTCTCAAATCGATATTTTGTATACGCATGCCATGCGTACATATATTTTTGCTTTCTTCATTTGCGGGCTTTGATAAAGTGTATGTTAGAAGTGAGAAATCAAAAAATTTGATATTTGAATATTTGTTAAAGTGATTTAGAAAGTGTACATTTTTATAGTTTTTATGTTTCGTTTTTGTGAAGGAGCAAGAGTTGAGAAGCGATTCAAATTTTCTCATCTGAAATGAGCAAGGTTAATGCCACAAACACGTGTTTATTCAATTGTCTAATTATTGTTAAATTATAATTACCACACAATTAATAAGATAATATTAAAATAAATTAGCAAATTTAATAATAAATAAAAATTAGCAAAACATAAGCACACACATATTATCAATTGCTTGATAGACGATTAAAGAACTTATAAAAAAGATGTATACACACGAAGAATCAAAATTTTCAATGATTTTTACAAAGTTAATTGTAAAATTCTGATTTTCAATATCAAAATAAACAAAATATACCATGACTATCCCTAACTAAAAAAAGTGTCATCGAAGATCAAACTTCAAATGTCTCTGATATCAATTAAATAATCAACATTACTGAACCTATAACTTCCACCGCCGCACCAACTAGAAATGTTCTTTCCCGTATATATATATATATATATATATATATATATATATATATATATATATATATATATATATATATATATATAGGTATTGATGGTTATATGTTATATACATAGAGATAATGTATATGGAGATGTGCTATGTTCATATGTATATATATACATAGAGGTGTTTATATGTATGTTGATGGTTATATATGTATATATGCATTTGTATATATATAGATATATTGATATGTACTTATATGTTTATATGTATGTTTATATATGTACTTGTGTATTTGTGTATGCTTACATATGCTTACATATGGTTATATATATATATATATATATATATATATATATATATATATATATATATATATATTGATAAGTATATATCTATGTATATATATAAGTGTATCTACATATATGTATTTATAAGTGTTGTAGAGATGGTTGTGTGTGTGGTGTGTGTAGAGGGGGGGGGGGGGGGGAGGGGGTCGGGACAGAAACCGACCAGCAGCAGCAGCAACTTGGAGACCAGCAGCAACATCAGCTTGGAGACCACCACCACCAGCAGCAGCTTGGAGACCCAGTAGCAGCAACAACTGCAGTTGTATCAGCACAGTGCAACTACATCACCATCAACAACCCCATCAGCAGGCAGTAGCAAGTTTCAGAGCTAGGTAAGTTAGTAGTTTAGTTATTGTAACTTATTAGTTGATAGGTTAGTAGTTAGCTAGTGTATGATTAAGTTCTCTAGTTATTTTAGTTAATAATTAGTGAATAGATAGTTAGTTATCTATATGTAGATACTTGTTGATTAGTTAGTAGTGTCTAGTTAGTTAGTATCTATTTTATCCACATCTCTTATGTGTATCTCTCTCTCTCTCTCTCTCTCTATATATATATATATATATATATATATATATATATATATATATATATTAGTTGTAATGATAGTTAGTATAGCATAGTAGTTAGTATTTAATATTCATTTTAGTATATACTAGTAGTTGATATTAGTGAATACTAGAAATTATATTGGATTGATACATACATGTATTAGTATATATAGTTAGTGGGGTAGTTAACTATATGCTAGAGCAACATTACCTTGAGATACCAAGGTAAGTGTCAAGGTATTGAGGATATTCAAGGTATTTGGGTTCGAGTATCAAGGTGGGTGTTTAGTGGTGTGATACCGAGTTGGTTCAAAGCCAAGGTATCTACTTAGCATTTGTAATTAGGACTAGTATATTTAATATTGATTATATATGCATATATGGTTATTTCATATATCTTGTTTACGTATCTTGCGATACGGTATCTTAGTATTCTAGTTAGCTTGTTTAGCCTAGATTCTTAGTTTATGGACCCAATATCATAGAGATAGACTCATGCAACCTAGAAATAGGTAGTTTGACCAAGTTTGACCGGTTTGACTTAGAATTGACCTAGTTTGACTGTTTTAACTTAGAAATGGCTTTATGACCTATAAGTTGACTAGTTTAACTTATTTTTATTCCGAAACCTTGTATTGATGTTATATTCCATATCTAGGTCTTCGAGGTACCATACCAGACATCTGTGATACTATTCACCGAACTTCAGGCAAGTACATTCTCTGATAGTTTCTCATTTATGATATCCTCTATGTTTATTGTATCTAGTATAGATATCCTTAATTTCTTAACACGATGGTTACACTGATTGGTATATCCGGATCTCGTCATGAGATGTTATTCCTTGGTATATATGGTGTATCTTGTGCAAGCCTTGTTTCCTTGTTCCTTGTACATGTACAGACAATGATTGTAAAACCCATAAGTTATATTAAACCCTTTTCTTTTTTAAATCCAAAGCCCAATACCCAAACCCATACCCACTAGACTAAGTCAGAACCAACCCCGTAACTACCTCCCCACTCCCGGATCTGGAAACTACCCCCTCACGTACTTATTCCCACTCCCAGAGAACTATTCGGAGAACCCCACACTTTCTTCCCATTCTTCTTCTTCCTCCCTCCTCCTTCACACCCCGGCCAGCCCCCGGCGCCCCCTGCGCGGCCAGCCCCCGCGCGCCAGCCGGCCAGCCCCTGCGCGGCCCCCTGCGCGGCCAGCCCCGCGCGCCAGCCCGGCGCCCCCTGCGCGGCCAGCCCCCGCGCGCCAGCCGGCCAGCCCCCGGCGCCCCCTGCGCGGCCCCCTGCGCGGCCAGCCCCCGCGCGCCAGCCGGCCAGCCCCTCGGCGCCCCCTGCGCGGCCCCCTGCGCGGCCAGCCCCGCGCGCCTCCCGCCGGCCCTCGCCGGCGCACGCCTCCCCGCGCGGCTTCTCCGCGTGTCCCGGCTCTCCCCCGCGTCCGTCCCCGATTTCGTCTGTGCCCGACCCCGAGTCCGAGGCCTCCCCTCGGTGCTCCTCCATCAACTTCCCGGTAGGTGCCACTATCAGAACGTACTGTTCCTTCCAAAACCATTCTCCTGTCCGACCGGGACTGACAGAATAAAGCTCTGTCAATCCCGGGATAGCTTAGAAATTGATAGGTTTATAGTTAATTAAGTAGATTAATGTTAGTTTAGTTTTTGGTTGTTAATTAATTAACGATTTGATATAACGATCTTCAATACATATATTAGTTATATATATAATAAAAACCTTATTAAATATTACGTAGATTAGTAATTATTTAGTATATATTTCTAAAATGATTTTTAGTATTCAAAATATAATACGTTAGTATTTAAAATAATTTTTCCAAAATATTATTCTCTTACAAATTGATTTGTAATATTGCCAAAATAAAAATTAAGTAATATTTTTCCCCTTAAGCTTAGTTTATTAGAAATAAATTGATTGCTAAAACAAAATGATTTTTAAAATATTAGTATAATATTTTTAAGTATATCTAAAACGTATTCATTAATTTTCGCGTATTCGCATCTTTATTTCTTTTTACCAAAGATTAGTGTTTAAACGAAACAAATATAAATGAATGCTATTTCTTTTAATAAAATAGAAAACCGTTTATTTACCTTATTAAAAGCAGAAATACGATATTTTACCTTAAAATAAAATGTAATATTTTCTACGATAAAATAATAAGATAAGTTTTATTATTAAAAAGGGTTTTTGTTTTACTAAATTGCTATTACAAATTATTATTAAAAAAATCGATCGTTGGATTAAATCATTAACTTAGTTAACTAATCAAGTCAGATTAAAACCCTTTGATTTAATTCTAAAATCAGATTATTAATAAATGTAGGTTCCTGTAACTAAGGTTGAGACCGTCGCGACATCTCACTCGCGTCACCAACCAACTCCAGGCAAGTTTCATATAATTCAAAACCTGTATTTTAGTTGTAATTAAATATGTTGCATGTCATATAGATATATTGGGACGACACTTGATTTCACGGAACCGACTGATTGACTGATTGATTGACTCATTGACTCATTGATTATTGCCTTGGGAACTGGGGAGTAAGAGTTAGCACCCGTGGTCAAAGCCCCTTATTGCCTCATTGTGGATAGCTGAAGTCCAACCTCACTGGACTGACGCCGCACCGTGTTCACTAGAACACATATTGCATCCAACCCCAACCGGCCACGGGATGCTACCTTTCTCAAAACACTTTTAGTGATTGTAGTTGTCATCATTTGCTTCATCGACATTTACTGTTCTTGTCTCATATTTGTTGCATACAAAATATAAATATTGTTCAAAACTATTTTATTGCATCATTTTAATTATCATTAAGATGCTGGAATTGGATATATGTTCTTGCTCCCTCCTGACTGGAGATTAACAATTTTAGGTGATTACGGTGGCGAGGAGGCGTATGACACATTTTATGGTCCGGACCAGAGTACTGAAGGTCTAGCTGAACCTAGCCAGGAGGCCGATGTTTAGTTGTTTCCCTTTTAACTTCCCAGTTGTAATAATCAGGGTTGAAGTAATAACCCTGGACCATGTTTGCTTGATATTTGCTTGTAAAAGAATTTCTCTTTCGGACTTAGCAATAAAAATTGAATTTCCTTCATGTATCCTGGATGTCTGTGTGTTACTACGGATTGATACAGCTTACTGCCGCCGTCTCACAACGGTGCAGGCTGGGCATGATCCGACTGGACCCAGATTATTGGGATCGGGTCGTGACATGTTTTCAGTGGTGGCCCATGCAGGTCTAGTTTACAACCTTTGGTCTAGTCAACTTAGGCTAGCCAAACCAACCGACTTGCCTTTGACTTTAGGTTTAGTATGACTTTAGGAAAACAGACTCTAGAAACAATTAGAACACTTAGAATTCTTGAGAAAATTTTAATCTGTCACATCATAGGACCAAAATTCTTCTATCTATACATAAGTACAATTATTTTTGCTTGCTTATAGAACATAGGTTACCTTGCTTATGCTTGCTTCCTAAACCTTCCAGAAGATGGCACGGGGAAAGACAACCCGTTCCGGCCCAGCCGAAGAAGAGGCTTCGTCTTCTGAGCACACCCCAACTCAAGCTCAGTCCGACCCCTCTCCGTTGCAGCTCACAGATCGCCCCCATGCTGCAAGAGCTCCCCGCGCTGCCTACACTTCAGTAGTGCATGCAGCTCCACCCATTCCTCCCAGGACCACATCAATTCCAGCCGATGTGACTCCTCCTGTTGCACCACCTGTGCCAGTGGACCCCGCTGAACTCATAGGCCTGCTACGAGGAGTTCTTGAATCCCAGAGGGTCCAAGCTGAAGCAAATCGCGAGCAGACCGCGATTATGAAAGAGGGCATGGAGAACGCCCATAATGTAGCCATGGCAGCGCTAGGAACATCCCAGTCAGAACGGGAGCCTGCCAAGGTAATTAAGGATTTAAAAGCTTGGATTCCATTAATGAATTTCTAGTCTAACCACAAACCTGTTATCCAGGTAAAGGTTGGAACTGTGAAAATTTTTAAGAAGTTGGACCCGCGTCCCTTCAAGGGGACCGAAGGCATCATCTACGCAGACGAGTGGCTAGATGATATGGAGCGACTCCTCAGCGTCGCTCGACTCCCAGACGACCTCATGGTTGAGGCCGTAGCACTCCAGCTGAGAGATTTGGCTAACATTTGGTACCGCAACGAGCCAAGATTTCGAGCTGGAGGGATTTCCTGGCGGCTATTCAAGAAGCAGTTCAAGCGGAAGTTCTTTCCAGAGGCTGCCCTCAAAGCTATGGGAAGACAGTTTCAAGATCTGAAGCAAGGAGACCGCACAATTGAAGAATATGCGACTGAGTTCAACAGGCTTGGCAGGTTTGCAAGTCACCTGGTGGACAACCCTGTGGAACGTGCTAAGAAGTTCCGGCACGGACTACGTGAAGAGATCCGCACCTTAGTAGCTGCTAACGGTGCGAAGACTTATGACAAGATGTTGAAGGTGGCCCAAGATGTAGAGGCCAGTTCACCTGCCCGACCCAAGAGGGAGCATCCAGGGTCAAGCAACAACTATCAGGGCAACAACAAGAGGCACAGCAACAACAACAATAGGCCCTCCTATCCCCAGCAGTCCCAGCAACAACAGCCAGCAGCGGCCAACAAAGCGCATCAGTACAACCAACCAAAGGCGGTCAACTGCGTCTACTGCAAAAGGCCAGGTCATACCGCAGAGATCTGCAGGAAGAAATTGGGACACTGCCTTGCTTGTGGATCTGCCACCCATCAAGTGAAGGACTGCCCCACAGCATACAACAAAACTGGAGCTGGACAGCAGAGAGGTCCACTGCCTACCCAGCAGCAGCGCTACAACCAGCACAGAGCCGGGCAAGCTTTTGCCTTGACTGTGGAAGAGCCAGAAGCTGAACCCGAGACAGAAGGAGATGTCATCGCAGGTTCCATTCTACTTCATTCGCACCCTGCCTTAGCATTATTTGATTCTGGAGCATCACACAGTTTTATATCTGCAAACTTCATTTCTGCACACCATCTAGTTACTGGCATAAGTAAGATATTTTGTAGAGTTATGACTGGTGGAGGACCAATACCCATTAGTGAGACTTGTAGCTGCCCAGTCACTATCTCAGGACATGAGTTTCAGACTCAGTTCCTAATAATGCCTCTGCCAAACTATGACGTAGTCTTGGGCATGGATTGGCTTAGTCAGCATCATGCTCTGATAGACTGTCGAGAAGGCTGCGTAACTCTAGATCCACCTGGAGGACCTAAACTCAAAGTGATTCGAGCACCTGAAGGCGTGGAGTGTGTGTCCTACACATCCATCACTGAAGAAACCGGACCCCCTCATCCTCTCATAGCGGAATTTATAGACGTCTTCCCAGACAATCTTCCAGGGCTACCCCCTGATCGAGATGTGGAATTCTCGATCGATCTTGTACCTGGCGCAGCACCAATCTTCCAACGCTGCTACCGAGTGAATCCCAAGGAGTCCAAGGAAATGAAAGACCAGATTGACGAGCTTCAGGCGCAAGGATTCATCAGGACCGGTGCCTCACCCTGGGGTGCACCAGTCTTGTTTGTACCCAAGAAGGATGGGACAGTCAGAATGTGCATAGACTACCGGGCATTGAACAACATCACTATCAAGAACAAGTACCCGCTGCCCCGGATCGACGACCTCTTCGACCAGCTGAGTGGAGCTAAGGTTTTCTCGAAGATAGACCTCAGATCGGGTTACCATCAAATCAAGGTGAGGAAGGAAGACATTCCAAAGACAGCATTCAACACCAAGTATGGACAATTTGAATTCTTGGTCATGCCCTTTGGTCTTACAAATGCCCCAGCAGTGTTCATGAATCTCATGAACAAGGTCTTCCACAAATACCTGGACCAGTTTGTCGTTGTCTTCATTGACGACATTCTGATCTATTCGAAGACCAAGGAAGAACACGAGCAGCATTTGAGGATAGTTTTGGAAATCCTCAGAAAGGAGAAGCTATATGGAAAACTGTCCAAGTGTGAATTCTTCTTAGACAAGGTGGACTTTCTCGGCCACGTTGTCACAGGAGAAGGCATATCAGTGGACCCCAAGAAGATAGCTGCCGTGGAGACATGGAATACCCCCAGTTCAGTTGCAGAGATCAGAAGCTTCTTGGGCTTAGCTGGATATTACAGGAAATTCGTGAAGGACTTTGCAAAGATTGCTGAGCCCATGACCAAGCTAACCAGGAAGAACGAAGAGTTCGTGTGGACCGAAGCGTGCCAGGCGTCATTTGAAGAGCTGAAGAGAAGGCTAACAACAGCACCGATCTTGTCGCTACCCTCAGGATCAGGAGGATTCTCAATTTATAGCGACGCGTCCGGCAAAGGATTAGGATGTGTGCTCCAGCAACATGGAAAGGTAATTGCTTATGCTTTCCGGCAATTACGGACTCATGAGAAGAACTACCCGACGCATGACCTGGAGCTAGCAGCAGTCATCTTCGCCTTGAAGCTGTGGAAGCACTACCTGTACGGCGAAAGAGTAGAGATATACACGGACCACAAAAGTCTCAAGTATGTCTTTACACAGAAGGAGCTCAACATGCGTCAGAGACGATGGTTGGAGCTCATGAAGGACTTTGATATCAGCCTGCAGTACCATCCCGGAAAGGCTAATGTGGTCGCCGACGCACTTAGTCGATATCCGATGGCGATGTTCTTGACGACAGATCGGTACCTACTGGAGGACATGGAGAAGCTGGGACTAGAACTCGTATTGCCTGCAGAAGAAATGAAGAAGCTTGGACGGGAAGCAATAGTACCCGGCACCGACTTCCCCATGATGCATTTGCAAGTGCAGTCTAGCTTGATGGACAAAATCAAGGAAACTCAATTCGAGGACGGAGCATTGTGCAAGCTCAGGGACCAGGTGTTAGCTGGCACACTGGAGGGATTCTCTATTTCAGACGGCGGAACACTGAGGAATGGCACCAGACTTTGTGTACCTGCTGGTGATTTGAGGGAACAGCTGATGCAGGAAGCGCATCACTCACAGTATTCCATCCACCCTGGAGCAAATAAGATGTACCGCGATATACGGGAGCACGTATGGTGGTATGGAATGAAGAAGGATGTCTCAAAATTCGTTGCCAGATGCTTAATCTGCCAGCAGATGAAAGCAGATAGACAAAGACCAGCAGGACTTCTTCAGCCTCTGCCCATTCCAGAATGGAAATGGGAGCACATCACTATGGATTTTGTGTCAGGATTGCCTCGATCCCAAGGAGGGAAGGACGCTATCTGGGTGATCGTAGACAGATTGACTAAGTCTGCCCACTTCATTCCCTTCAAGGTTGGTTTATCCACCGAGAAGTTAGCTGCCCTATACATGAGGCGAATCGTCCGGATACATGGAGTTCCTGTGAGCATTGTATCAGACCGAGACAGCCGCTTTACTTCTCACTTCTGGAAGAGCTTGCAAGAGAGTCTGGGGACCCAACTGAAGTTCAGCACTGCATATCACCCACAGACCGACGGACAGTCAGAGAGAACCATCCAGACGTTAGAGGATATGCTGAGATCTTGCGTCCTGGATTTTGGAGGATCATGGGAGGACCACCTACACTTGGTAGAGTTTGCTTACAACAACAGCTACCAGGCCAGCATCGGCATGACTCCTTTTGAGGCTCTGTATGGACGTCGTTGCCGCACTCCCTTGGCTTGGGACGACGTAGGAGAACGAGTCATGCTGGGACCTGAGATGATTACAGATGCGGCTGAAAAAGTTAAGGTGATCAGAGACAGACTTCGGGTGGCTCAAGATCGTCAGAAGCATTGGGCGGACAGCCGTCGCCGACTCGTGGAGTTCGAAGCAGGTGATAGTGTCTTCGTCAAGATCTCCCCCACCAGAGGAACTATCCGTTTTGGCAGAGCTGGGAAACTGAGTCCCAGGTATATCGGCCCATTCGAGATATTGAGCAGAGTTGGAGAGGTGGCATACAGAGTGGCGTTACCACCTAATCTTGAAGGCGTGCACAACGTCTTCCATGTATCGCAGCTGAGGCGTTACATTCCGGACCCGAGCCACATCCTGGATCATTCAGAGTTGGAGATTGGACCAAGTCTTACAGTACCAGAGCAGCCAGTAAGGATCGTAGACCGTATGGAAAAGCAGTTGCGGAACACCGTGATTCCACTGGTCAAGGTTCAGTGGCTCCACCACTCCCCAGGCGAATCCACCTGGGAACGAGAGGCTGAGATGAGGCAGAAGTACCCTCATCTGTTTTAAGGTATGTTTACCCTTGTTCTCCCTTCAATTATAGTTAATTTCGAGGACGAAATTCTTTAAGGAGGGAAGGTTGTAAAACCCATAAGTTATATTAAACCCTTTTCTTTTTTAAACCCAAAGCCCAATACCCAAACCCATACCCACTAGACTAAGTCAGAACCAACCCCGTAACTACCTCCCCACTCCCGGATCTGGAAACTACCCCCTCACGTACTTATTCCCACTCCCAGAGAACTATTCGGAGAACCCCACACTTTCTTCCCATTCTTCTTCTTCCTCCCTCCTCCTTCACACCCCGGCCAGCCCCCGGCGCCCCCTGCGCGGCCAGCCCCCGCGCGCCAGCCGGCCAGCCCCTGCGCGGCCCCCTGCGCGGCCCCCTGCGCGGCCAGCCCCGCGCGCCAGCCCGGCGCCCCCTGCGCGGCCAGCCCCCGCGCGCCAGCCGGCCAGCCCCCGGCGCCCCCTGCGCGGCCCCCTGCGCGGCCAGCCCCCGCGCGCCAGCCGGCCAGCCCCTCGGCGCCCCCTGCGCGGCCCCCTGCGCGGCCAGCCCCGCGCGCCTCCCGCCGGCCCTCGCCGGCGCACGCCTCCCCGCGCGGCTTCTCCGCGTGTCCCGGCTCTCCCCCGCGTCCGTCCCCGATTCCGTCTGTGCCCGACCCCGAGTCCGAGGCCTCCCCTCGGTGCTCCTCCATCAACTTCCCGGTAGGTGCCACTATCAGAACGTACTGTTCCTTCCAAAACCATTCTCCTGTCCGACCGGGACTGACAGAATAAAGCTCTGTCAATCCCGGGATAGCTTAGAAATTGATAGGTTTATAGTTAATTAAGTAGATTAATGTTAGTTTAGTTTTTGGTTGTTAATTAATTAACGATTTGATATAACGATCTTCAATACATATATTAGTTATATATATAATAAAAACCTTATTAAATATTACGTAGATTAGTAATTATTTAGTATATATTTCTAAAATGATTTTTAGTATTCAAAATATAATACGTTAGTATTTAAAATAATTTTTCCAAAATATTATTCTCTTACAAATTGATTTGTAATATTGCCAAAATAAAAATTAAGTAATATTTTTCCCCTTAAGCTTAGTTTATTAGAAATAAATTGATTGCTAAAACAAAATGATTTTTAAAATATTAGTATAATATTTTTAAGTATATCTAAAACGTATTCATTAATTTTCGCGTATTCGCATCTTTATTTCTTTTTACCAAAGATTAGTGTTTAAACGAAACAAATATAAATGAATGCTATTTCTTTTAATAAAATAGAAAACCGTTTATTTACCTTATTAAAAGCAGAAATACGATATTTTACCTTAAAATAAAATGTAATATTTTCTACGATAAAATAATAAGATAAGTTTTATTATTAAAAAGGGTTTTTGTTTTACTAAATTGCTATTACAAATTATTATTAAAAAAATCGATCGTTGGATTAAATCATTAACTTAGTTAACTAATCAAGTCAGATTAAAACCCTTTGATTTAATTCTAAAATCAGATTATTAATAAATGTAGGTTCCTGTAACTAAGGTTGAGACCGTCGCGACATCTCACTCGCGTCACCAACCAACTCCAGGCAAGTTTCATATAATTCAAAACCTGTATTTTAGTTGTAATTAAATATGTTGCATGTCATATAGATATATTGGGACGACACTTGATTTCACGGAACCGACTGATTGACTGATTGATTGACTCATTGACTCATTGATTATTGCCTTGGGAACTGGGGAGTAAGAGTTAGCACCCGTGGTCAAAGCCCCTTATTGCCTCATTGTGGATAGCTGAAGTCCAACCTCACTGGACTGACGCCGCACCGTGTTCACTAGAACACATATTGCATCCAACCCCAACCGGCCACGGGATGCTACCTTTCTCAAAACACTTTTAGTGATTGTAGTTGTCATCATTTGCTTCATCGACATTTACTGTTCTTGTCTCATATTTGTTGCATACAAAATATAAATATTGTTCAAAACTATTTTATTGCATCATTTTAATTATCATTAAGATGCTGGAATTGGATATATGTTCTTGCTCCCTCCTGACTGGAGATTAACAATTTTAGGTGATTACGGTGGCGAGGAGGCGTATGACACATTTTATGGTCCGGACCAGAGTACTAAAGGTCTAGCTGAACCTAGCCAGGAGGCCGATGTTTAGTTGTTTCCCTTTTAACTTCCCAGTTGTAATAATCAGGGTTGAAGTAATAACCCTGGACCATGTTTGCTTGATATTTGCTTGTAAAAGAATTTCTCTTTCGGACTTAGCAATAAAAATTGAATTTCCTTCATGTATCCTGGATGTCTGTGTGTTACTACGGATTGATACAGCTTACTGTCGCCGTCTCACAACGGTGCAGGCTGGGCATGATCCGACTGGACCCAGATTATTGGGATCGGGTCGTGACAATGATTCTCGAGAAGACTAGCTATCTTCCTAGAGAATCCCGTGCCATAGCGTATCATGGTTGGATTCCCTATACCAGTCGGGAGTAGAAAGTATTTTAGTGTAGATATGTGATCATACCCTCCTTGTGCATGTCTTGTTCCTTGTGATTGTTGGTCATACACCACAAGTATGACTAGCCAGGCCCTTATCCTTATGCAAGTTCCTTGTGCAAGTTCCCAAGCCGATCACATGTTAAAGCTACTACTCACTCACTTAGTCATTAATATTATTGTTCATTATCATATTGTTCATTCTTGTATTTATTCCAGTATTTTTTTTATTGTATATCTCTTGTATTATTGCATCTTGTATATTTATAACTATTTATTGTTACATAGTTTATATTATTGATTAGAACTGCTGTTAGAGATGTACTTTGCTCCTTCCCTAACTGGATATATTTTTTCCAGATGACATTGAGGAGTGGTACCCTACTCATTACGGGCCTCAGAATGTTATGGGCTTAGAGCCAGAGACCCTGGCTCAGGAGGGACTCATCCCGACTGAGACAGACGACCCGGGACTTATAGTATCTTAGTTATTCTCTTGTACTGTATTTGTCTCCAGCTTACTGTTTAGTATTTTTCTCAGACTCATTGATGTTATTATTTTGACTCATGAGTTGTATTGTGACTATTCTATTCTGTTATCATATTCGTGCTCATTTCCATCTTAGATCTGTGATTGAGTATATTGACATTGTTGGTGGCTTATTATATTGTTAGATAGATTACCCAAACATCATTCTACCGCCGATTCTGTGGCGTAGGCTGTGCGTTGTTTTCGACTTGCATCCCTACACCGGGTGCGGGTTGTGACAATCAGTCATGACTAGAATATCCTTTTCCCCTCTTGTGTATATATACCCCTCTTTCTTTCTACTCTCCTTCATTTTTTTTATTTATTTCCTTTACTTCTTCTTTCCTCTTCCTTCTTCTCTCAAGAGCTCCCAACCGAAAACCTAAGCCCTAGCCCTAGACTTGGTTCTAGGAAGAGGTTTGTTAGTCCACCAAGGTAAGTACATCTTGCTCAAAGTGGTGAAGCCATAAATTTTTATATTATTGCATATATGTAGTAATAAAAATGTGTTTGATGGAAATTTTTTTCTTGATGTCCTCATTAGTTTTAGTTCTTGGAGTTTTTGGTTTTGATGAACGGTTTTGAGTAGATCTGAGTTTTAAAGTTAGGGTATTCATGGGTTCCAAAAGTTTTTCTTGGTTTTGATATATTAAAATATGGTATTTTGGAAAAATAGTTTTTGTGGTTGATAGAGCACTTCACTTGGAGCATTTTGGCTTTTGGTTCACTTGATTCAGAGTTAAAATAAAGTTTTTATGAAGAAAATAAATTTTTGGATTTTTGGAGCTTTTTTGCCATACTGAACTTGTTGTCTGGAGAAGACGAAGTTCTTATGCGGCAAGCACCATATACGACCGAGACTTCCATGCGGCATGATCCTTATGTGGCCTGGACTCTTTGCCGCATAACAAACCAGCATGCGTCCATCTTATTGGATGCATGACTGACCATTACACAAAGTGTTCTGCAACTAAGTGACAGAACTCCTTATGTTTTGTTTGCTGGACGAATGAGAAATTTACTAAGTCTAAAGAGAAATATACGGCCGAGTGACTTATGCGGCAAGCAGACTTATGCGACATTTGCATTATACGACCCATTCTCTTCTGGACGCATAACTCTGTTTTGCGCTTGTATATTTTTCTATGATTTTATTTTTTCTTTCTGACACACTTTATGGCCTGTCACATCCATCACTCCAGTCACTTCTTTGACACATCACTTCAGCACTTGTTCTAAGAGTGGACTTTTGTCCGGAGCATGCATCTTGGAGGAGCATGTGACCTGGGATCGTATGCGGTCTGAAGTAGCATGCGTCCGACAGTCCATGCGGCACCCGTCTCATCCGCCAAGTTATGCATACGCATTAGCTATTTTTATTTGGAATATTTTTTTGTTCTATGTGGTTTGTCTTGACAATTGCTTGTTATTGATCCTAAGGAAGAATGGACTTAGTAATCCGACCTTGTGCTAAACATGACCATGTGCTAGAATTGACTATGTCATAAGTGGCTAACCAGCTATGTGCATAACATGAGCTACGTTCCCTAATGTGATAAGGCTCATATGACTAACTGTAAGTTTGGTAATTTGACCCAATTTCTTGTATCCGTGCTAATATAATTACTACATGCTACATGTACATGTGTTATAAGGTGCACTGAGGTGCGACCATATTATAATGTTCACTGAGGTGCGACATAACTTGCTACGTGCTATATGATCACATGTTTCGGATTATGCATCGAGAATGTCCCCTATACTATACGACATATGATATTATTATATTAATTCCACATCACGAACATGGTATATGGGTCAACTACCAAAGCGTGGCTATGATTTATTGATTGTTGCATCACGCTCGGGTGAATCCAGTTTGAACTATTAAGTAAAAAAGTGGATTCGTATATAGCGTGGACCGTACTACAGTACGACATATAAGATGATTGATCATGTGACCACGTTATGTGATTCCCAATATAACCATAGGGTTAATTTAGGTAACTAAAACTGGTAGAGCATTGGGAGGGATAAAATCCCAAGATCATGCACATTAGCCACCTCAAACAACTGTCATGACGTGCAAGACTGACCCCCATAGATATTGGTCACGTTCGCACTAGTGGACGACAATATCCGAATACTTATATTGTACAACGCATTCTATATGATCTTAGCACGGTGTCCTTATGAGGGACCAGTGCATTATATATAATGTTCTATACGATTACTATGGGTCGGTTAGCCCTGCTAAACAGCTCACGATCTGAGGATTTCTTTATGCATCTGTTCTGAGATAACTCAGACTCTACATAAGAAGCCGTAGGATTGATTGACCGATTTAAAAGAGTACTTGCTAGTAGTCTAGGGACATGAACTATTGTGGTGCGACGGTTCAACCCTTGTCCTTGTTTGGTTGTAGGGTTACGCCAATATGTCACAATAGGTCATGTACCGAAGCTGCATATTATACTTAGATCTTAGCTGGTATTATGACATGTGTGTTCTGGATTATACTGATGTATTTTATCTTTGTCGTGTTCATAATAGGTGAGTCGTACCCTGTCTCGGCGTAGTGCGATACCTCATGTCCTTATTTGGTTGTAGAGGTATCATACTGCTCCGATGAAAGGTCATACAGTTACAGTTATGGCACGGATTCCTATTTTATGTACTTTATTAGTTTTTACTTTATTCACTTGTGCTTCTTTATGGTACTTGCTCTCGGGGCCTGACCCCGCTGGTTTTGTTTGGCCAGGTTTAGTAGCAGAGCCCGAGAATCCTGTCCTGTACCTGACCGATGGCGAACACCAGGAGGATGTCCATCGAGAAACTTGAGTGGGTTTCTTCTCCCCCACTATGAGTATCATTTTATTTTACCTTTTGGCATTTAGCTGATGATACTTGTTAGCCGATTTATTTGGACATTAGTTCCTCTACATGATTGTATATTATTCAGTCCGCGACTGACTTACCGTCATGTACTCTTGGCAATGTACTAGTGTACCATCCCATATAACTAGTTTTATGATCATTCTGATAGAGCGTCAGAGACGCCTAATTGCTTTATCTTACATGTTTATTCTTATTGGTTCTTGGTTGATGATTGAGACATGATGTTCTTGACCCTAGGTGACTTGATTGTAGTATGCACCCCCTTATCTAGTTACAACCGTGACCGCCATATGACGTTCTATACCTTGTACGGGGGAGCTGGTCATGTCCGTCTTCATATTTTGGTACTGGGGCGTGACATCTGGGTATCCCATGTTCAGTTCGAACACACAAACTAGGCCTGTTAACAATCACTCGGTCCACTAAAGAGCTATTATTGCACTACCTTCCTAATCCCAAATTACGTTTATGGGCTCTGTCTTATTATATGCCCGTTCGTCTTGCCATGTTAAGATATCGAATGTCTGTCGATCAAATTAAGTTACTAAAAACTATATTGATCGACATCTTTATCCTTAAGTAGTACCACTCATGTCGGATATAATCTACCTGCTGGCTTTATATGACAATCCTTATGAGTTTCTTAAGGGCACATCATCAACCCTGATGTATCTGGACATGGATTTTTTTGATAATCAATAGTCCATCATACACACAATGCCATTACCCAATTCATAGAGATTATTGACCCATAATGAATCTCACTCTTTTATGAGTCAAAGTAATGCACACTTCAGATACATGTCTGTTATTATATCCGGATTAAGAGCACAAGCATCATTAATAACAGAGGTATTTATTCTCTTATGTAGTCAGTACAAAAAGAACAACCTTAAGTGGTCATGTTCAATACACACAAAGTGTATTAGTGTAAACCTATAGTCAAGATAGACTAATACCAGATTACATTACAACCTTACCAATGGTTTGTCCAAGTCTATCTAGGTTTGTCACGCCCCAGTCCCAAAATGACGAGGGACTGGAGAGGCGTGGCAATGGCCAGCAGCACGCACCGATGGACAACCCAATTTAATGGATCCATCAGGGCATGCTTAAGCTGTAGTCTAGCAAGACTAAGTTACAGTCTCAGGTATTTCTAATCTCATCCACAGATAACACAGATTAATAGCCAGGAAATAAATGCAATGGAATTAAATTAGCAATAGCAAATAAGGTTATCTCGGGGAAACAATACCGAGAACTTAGTCTGTTACATTTAAGGAAAAAGACAGGAAGTAAATGCTGGAAATGGAAATACTGTATAACCGAAGCTGGTGCTCAAGAGAAGTCTTCGGCCACTATCTCGTCCCCTGTTCCTTGTTCTGCTCCAAGGAGTGCTCCAGTACCGTACACCTCGGGGTAGTTTTCTTCAGCTGTACCTGGGGACATAGTCCATTCCAGGTCCTCAGGGGACATAACAAGGTACAGAAAATACAAGCCAAAATATATGCAGTGCAGTAATAAAATAAACAGCAGGGTAAATGTATGAACCAGCTAGTGATATGCAAGTGAGAGTTTTAGTCATACTCAGGCTGAGACTACTACAGGATCAGTGTCGAAGAAACCATAGCAGTATTTTCTCGAAGAGCCAGAACTTGTGCCAAAGCTCTGCATCAGAGACTAGGACACCTCCAGATAACATTATTTACATTATAATCAGCCTTGATATGGTAATACTCTCCCCACCCCATGTAATCTCACGTCACAGTTCCAGAATATATCAGGTACAAGTCACGCAAGTTTGAACTAATGCAATGAGTCAGGCTAGAATCTAAGCATGTAAACTGTAATGACATGAATATGTAACCTATACGGAATCACCAGGTATATCTCAGGCAATTCCGTCACATGAATAGTGTCAGGTGTCCTGGGTTGAGCAGTTAATCAAGTTTACATAAAAATCTACAGCAATCAGGTAAACTACTAAACCAGAAATATCTGAGAAATTGGCAAGCTTTACTTGCCCACTGATGTATAACCAAGTCCAGGAAATATGTAGCAAGCTGCAAGTTTTGGCGAGGTACACTTGCCTGTGGTTCCGGCTATGTTTACGGCTCTGACTTCGGCAGGAATTGCAGGCGGTACTCCGGTTGCTGAAACAAACATCACCATCAGATCCAGAAAATATCAATCAGCTAGAAATGCCTGTCCTTGAGTCCAATTTGGAGACAAGGGCAGAAACGGCAGTTTCGGGCCAAAACGGGGTCCACCGGTGGGCCCGCTTTGCACCGAAAAATGCGTCAGGGTCAACGGTCTCCAAATTCACCAAACTCAGTGTCAACAGGTCAGGAACGCTGATACGAACCCAACGGAACTTCCAGAATTGGATTCCGATGAGCCGAACACAAAATCGCCCGTCGAGCGGGGCCTGTGGGGCCCACGACACGCGATTTCGTCAACGTTCTCAGAATCGGACCAAACTTGACCCACAGGACCAGCGTATCGCTACGAGTCCGATGGCGCAAGTTTCGTCTCGATCCGACGTGTGTGCACGAAGTTAGGTCGAATTGCAGAAAAGGCGGATACGGGGCGATGTCCGCGGATACGCGTTGATTCCGGTGTGCACGCACACCCGAATCAGCTTCCGCGAAAACCCACACGTCCGTATCGACGAGGCGCATGTATCTGTGAAGACCGCGCGCGACCAAGTCGTCCCGTTTGGCGGGGCGTACTCAGTTCCGGGGTGAAACAGGGTCTGGGTTTTTCCTGTTTTTGGATCGCGGTGTGCGATCACCACAGGACGCGATGTCCCGAACAGTTTGTCCGGACACCGAGAGGGTCATACAGGCTTCGCAACACAATTTGCGGAATCGAAAACGGAGCAACGAATAAAAAGTTACACGCACCTGAAGGGGACCCGAAAAACAGGTTCGAGCCGTGTCCGACTCGTATCGGACACGCGGGTGAATTAGGGTTAGGGTTAGGGCTACTGTTCACTGGCCGGCGGAGGGCGGCGGCTCTGCGGCGGATCTGCGGCGGGGAGGCCGGGGCTCTGCGGCGGCGCGCTGGGCGAGTCACGGCGGACTGGCGGAGCGGCGGCACGGCGTCGGGCGGGGCAGCTGCGGCCGCTGGAGCTGCTGTTGTCGAGCTGCGGCTGCTGACGGTGGCCGCCGGAGGGGCTGGGGGCAGTGGAGGCGACGGCGATGGCGGCGCTGTCTCGGCGAGGGCGGCGGGGAGCGGCGGGGAGCGGCGCAGGGAGTGGTGGCAGGGCTAGGTGGCGGAGCACGGCGGGGTCGACGGCGGGGGTGAGGCCGAGAGGGGGAGCGGAGGGGTTATTTATAGGGCGGACGGAGGGGGGTCAGGGCCGAGATGGGCGGGCGACGGGGTGGACGTGGGCGCGAGCGGGCGGAGCGGCGCCGGACGCGGCGGAGGCGCCGCACGACGCGGGGGCGGGGCTGGGTCGTGGGTGACTGGGGGGTGCGGGTCGGTGGGTTCGGGTCGGGCGGCGGATCCGACCCGACCCGCTGGGGAAGTGGGCTGGGTTCGGGTCCGTTGGGCTGGGCCGGCCCAACGGGCCGCGGGCCGGTCTAAAAAAAAAAAAAAAAAAAAAAATTAATAATAATATATAAAAACCAGTAATTAATTAAATAATTAATTAATTAAATAATAAAATACTATTTAGGCATTTAAAAAATAGGTCCGGGGCCCGATAAAATCCCAGAAAATTACCCTAAGTCCAGTTTTTCATTTTACATCCAAAAATATTATTTTCATAATATTTTAATACTGTTTAATATCAATTAAAAATCATTGAATAATTAAAACTCTGTTTTTAATTTACAGAAAAATCCCAGAAAATTCCAGAAAATTGTGAAAAATCCAGTTTTTTAAAATTTTGAAAATTCAGGGGGTTTACAAGGTTGTGAACTATTTATATATTCCACATGGAACTGATAATATAATCTTCTATGTGACACAACTCACCATATTATCTATAATGTAGAATATCAGACATTTGTATTAATATTATAACAAATACAATATGCAAATATTTGTCCATATGATTCTTATTTAAAAAAAAGGAAATATAGTTAATACAAAGTGATGCTTTTAGTATATAACCCTAACAAAGATTATTATACTTGACTCTGCATCCATGATATATATCTGATTCTGATTCTGATTTCTGAACCACGGGGAGAGGAAATATTAAGTAGAAATGTGGCTAAACCTATTGTTGTACAAATCATAGTTTGACATATACTGCACGTATGTTCGAGCCTGACCAAATCGGAATCTAACATTAGCCGACCATATATTGAAAATGATATCTAAATTCATGTAAGATTTTAGCGTGATTATTATTATTGTTTTATGGTATGATTCTCATGGTTTATAGTGTTACAGTTGCATTCCATTAC
Organism: Iris macrosiphon; assembly: GCA_036927795.1. Taxonomy (NCBI): domain Eukaryota; kingdom Viridiplantae; phylum Streptophyta; class Magnoliopsida; order Asparagales; family Iridaceae; genus Iris; species Iris macrosiphon. Next base: position 119,232,679 of record JAYESA010000004.1, read on the forward strand.
CACATTCAATTAAATTGTCTGATTTTTTTCTGTATTTATTTTATTGCTTTATTTTGTATGGTGCAACATTTCACACGGGTATTGTCATGACCCGCACCCGATGTAAGGATGCAAGTCGGAAATAACGTTCAGCCTACGCCATAGAATCGGTGGTAGAACGCTGTCTGGATAATCTATCTAGCAATATAATAAACCACCAACAATATCAATATACTCAATCACAGAACTAAGATAGAAATGAGCACGAATCAGATAAAGAATAGAATAGTCACATACAACTCATGAGTCTAAAATAATACATCAATGAGTCTGAAACAATGCTAACAGATAAGCTGGAAATAAATCCAGTACAAAAGAATACTAAGGAACTACTAAACCCGGGTCAACTGTCTTAGTTGCGATAAGTCCCTTCTGAGCTAGGGTCTCAGACTCTAAGCCCACAACATCCTGAGGTCCATAATGTGTAGGGTACCAGTCCTCAGTGTCATCTGGGAAAAATATATCAAATCAGGAAAGGAGTAGAGTATATCACTAACAGCAGTTCTAATTAATAAAAAAAACCATGTAACGGTAAATAGATGTGAATATACAAGATGCACAATAGATACGAGAGATATATACAATAAGGAATGAACAATATGCCAATGAACAAGAATACTAATGACTAAGTGTGTGAGTACTAGCTTTAATATGTGATCGGCTTGGGAACATAATACAATATATATGGCCTGACTAATCATACGTGCGGTGTATGATTAATACTATTCAATAATAGTACTTGATACAATAGGGGTATGATCACATATCTACACTAAAGTACTCTCCACTCTCGACTGGTATAATAGATCCAACTACGGTATGCTATGAAACGAGATTTCCCAAGAAGATAACGACTCTTCTCGAGAATCAGTGTCTGTACATGTACACGATAACCAATAAAACAATACTTGCACCATATACACCATATACCAAGGAATAACATCTCATGACGAGATCCGGATATACCAACCCGTATAACCATAGTGTCAAGAGAACATGGATATCTACACTAGATACAGTGAACGTAGAGGATATCATAAATGAGAAACTATCAGAGAATGTACTCGCGTGAAGTCCAAAGAATAGTCTTACAGATGTCTGGTACAGTGCCTCAAAAACCTAGATATGGAATACAATATCAATACAAGGTTCCGAAAAGAAAATAAGTTAAACTAGTCAACTTCTAGGTCAACAAGTCAAATCTAAGTCAAAAGTCAAACTAGGTCAACTCTAAGTCAACTATGGTCAACTATAGTCAACTACCTATTTTTAGGTTGCACAAGTCTAATACAAGGATATTGGGTTCAAAAACTAATAGGTCACAAAACCATATCTTAAAATATCAGGATATCGTATATCCGGATACGTAAATCAATAGGTAAAATATTGCATATATATGCCAAACAATTATATATATAAAATCCTACTTATAACATTAAATAGGTGCCTTGGTTTCGAACCAACTTGGCATCACAACAATAACTCAAATTCTTGATACCCAAACCCAATACCTTGGGTATCCTCAATTACCTTGGTACTTACCTTGGTATCTCAAGGTAATACCCCAAACTTGTTTATATTAACTACCCGTAGATATATATACACACTATACTAATTATTATACATATAGTATACAATAAATACTATTAGCATTTAGGAATATATTTACATATATATTAAATACCATATACATACATATATCTATATATATATAAATATCTAAAGATAGAAAAACTGGCAAATTGTCACTAAAAACCCTGTCCGCTGTCGCTGAAGACTGCTGTTGATGCTGATACTCTGCTGTTTTAGTGACAGATTCCTGCTGCCGTCGTTAATGCTCCTGATACGTCTGCTGATACTGCTACTGTTTCAGCGACAGTTTTCTGCAACTGTTGCTAACTGTTGTCACTGTTTCTCTTGCTGCCGCTGTCGCTGAAGCTCCTGTTCTCCCCCTCTCTTATATATATATATATATATATATATATATATATATATATATATATATATATATATATAACACATAAATAGATACTAATATACATATAACTATAATATATATATATATAACTATGACTATGTAAAAATACATACATACACTCTATAACATCTATACATACATAATAACTACCTAGTAATTATACATACTTAGTACATACATGTAACAACACACATAAATATACGTATAAATAAATTATACACTAATAGGTAACATACATTATATAAACATAATATAACAATATATACATATCTAATTAATATATCTATACATACTACAATATATATTAATATAATACATGTAAAAGAATAGCTACAACAAATATATACATATAGTATATTCATAGGTACATAGATCTAAGACACAATATATATATATATTCACCACACATATACAAACCACAACCACATATGTATATACAATAACTAGTAGATCTTACATATGTAAAATAATGACTACATAAATATACAACACACACACACACACACACACACACACACACACACACACACACACACACACACATATATATATATAGAGAGAATAAGGGAGGTGAGATGGCACCTCACTCTAAAAACAAAGATGACGGTGATGTGGCACAATCTCAACCGCACAAACGAGGGGAGGGGATTAAGTGTAAATTGCCAATTATGAAATGTGTGGTTGGAATTGTGCCACGTCACCGCCACCCTTGTTTTTAGAGTGAGGTGCCATCTCACCTCCCTTATTCTCTCTCTCTCTCTCTCTCTCTCTCTCTCTCTATATATATATATATATATATATATATATATATATATATATATATATATATATATATATAGATCTAATGTATAAATATATGTAACAATAATATATATAACATAATACACTCCTCCATGACTAAGAACACTAAAGAATTATATCTACCAATAAATTACACATCTCATGGAACGTATCACTCCGTTCCCACTAGATCTAGGATACGCATGCGACACGAGTCCACCACACATCCAAACGTACCCCGAAGGACACGAACAAGTCATATATATTATTTATGAATAATACGAAGAGTCAAATACAAATTTACGTATCCGTGTCAAAATGTGACATGCTCAAAGTCCCGTGTCGGAGGAAAAACCCCTAAGTCAACACGTATCACCAAATTGTTGGGATACGACCTACACGTACCCAATTATGGATACGACACTAGCCCCAAACACACAAGCACATGCCAAATTGATCTATATGACTAATTGACACACACAACAATTGTCAATCTCAGAATTCTCCTAAAATTGACATAAAAAGTACCATAACTTTCTCAATAGGCCTCCTATGAACACAAAACCAAATCCTATGGGTAGACTATGCATATGGGTTGATTTTCCATGGTTAAATCTCAGATTTAGAATCTAATTTAAGGAAAAAAATTGAATTGTACCTATTGGGAGATGGATTTCTAATGCAACCTCCAAATATGATGAAATTGGCCTCCAACTTGTAGATCCTTGCTCCTCTTTGTAGATCCTTGCTTCCTCCTTCTAGATTCTTTCTCCACTAGCCTCCAATGGTGATTTAGGAAGGAATTGGAATAAAATTTGGTAGGAAAATAAAGTGGGAATGAAGGAATTTGGTTGAGAGAATTTCTAGATATAATTTCCAAATGAAAAGAGGAGAGAGAATAATTTCCCCCTCTCTAAATAGGCCGACCCCCCTTTCCCCTTTCTCAAGTCGCTATGAATTGTCCAATCTACCCCTTGGAGCCTCTCATGAAGAAATAATTAAGGAGGAAAGCTTCTAGTCTAATGGTTTAATTAATTTAATCCATCTCCTTAACAATGGGCTTTCTAAATGGGCTCAATTCTAACAATTAATACATGTTGGTCCATGAGTCTAAACTAAACTAGTTAGGTCCACTAACACAAGTCCAAAATAAATAACTAACATCTAACAACAATTAAATAATACAATAATAATTATTTTTATGCACAATATTTAATTAAATATAAAATTACTAAAATACCCTTTCCTAGAAAATGTGGTAGTGACAAGTCTACCCTCCTTAAAATAATTTCTTTCTCGAAATTCAAAGACAAAAACTACCCCCAGAACATACATAACTAAAGAACATATTAACTATGAAAGAACATAACATGATTAGAAAAGAACATACCTCAAAGCACAAATAAATATGGATAACGCTCTAGCATTTCATCCTCTCTCTCCCAGGTAGACTCCTCCGGAGAGTGATGCCTACATGCGACGCGTACCAAAGGAATAGTCTAGTTTCTCAGCACCTTCTCTCTCTGATCCAGAATCTCAACTGGCTGCTCTGGATAGCTAAGAGTAGGGCCCACCTCTATCTCCGAGTGATCCAATACATGACTAGGATCTGCCACGTACCGTCTTAACTGCGATACGTGAAACACGTTATGCACTCCCTCTAATGCAGGTGGCAAGTCTAGTCTATAAGCAACTGCACCGACCCTCTCTAGAATAGTGAAAGGTCCGATGAATTGCGGACTAAGCTTTCCGCCTCCACCGAAGTGAATCGTGCCTCATGTCGGAGAAATCCTCAGAAATACCAAACCACCCACCTAGAACAAGACACAACCTTAAGAAATTAATCTATAACAAACAACCAATAACAAGCACCAACAAAATCTAAACTATACCTCGAACTCCAAAGGTCTCCGGTGGCTATTGGCCCAATGCCGTTGTCTGTCCTACGCCATACAAAGTCTGTCTCTGATCAACTGAACCTTCTCTGTTGTATCTACAACCATCTCTGGTCCAAGCAAAACTCTCTCTCCAACATCGTCCCATGACAAGGGAGTACGACACCTCCGACCGTACAGAGCTTCAAAAGGTGTTATCTCTATACTAGCATGGTAGCTGTTATTATAAGCAAACTCTACCAAATGGAGATGGTCCTCCCAAGAAACCCTAAAATCTAGTACCCAAGTGCACGATATATCCTCGAGAGTCTGAATAGTCCTCTCTGACTGTCCATCTGTCTGGGGATGATATGCAGTACTGAACTTGAGCTGAGTGCCCAAACTCTCCTGCAAACTCCTCCAAAAATGAGAAATGAAACGAATATCCCGATCCGAGACTATGCTGACGGAAACTCCATGTATCCTAACGATCTGCCTCACATACATCTCTGCCAGCTTCTCCGTAGACAAACCCACCTTGAAAGGCAAAAAGTGGGCTGACTTGGTCAACCTATCAACGATGACCCAAATCGCGTCTTTTTTCCTGGAGATCGTGGAAGTCCTGACACAAAATCTATAGTAATGTGCTCCCACTTCCACTCTGGAATGGGTAATGGCTGAAGTAAACCTCCTGGCCTTTGCCTCTCGGCTTTCATCTGCTAGCACACTAAGCATCTGGATACAAACTGTGCCACTTCCCTCTTCATGCCATACCACCACACACTCTTTCGCATATCCCGATACATCTTGTTAGCACCTGGATGCATGGAATACTGAGAGCGATGTGCTTCCTGCAATACCTCCTCACTCAACTTCCCACTAGGCACACACAATCTAACCCTATGCCTCAAAGATCCATCCTCAACAATGGTAAAATCATCCTCTAATCCTGCTCTTACCTGAGCTCTGATGCTCCTTAGAGATATATCCTCATACTGTACTGCCTTGATCCTGTCCATCAAATCTGAATGTATCTGCAATCCCCATATTTGCATAGCACAACCAGGAACTATCACCTCAATGCCCAAGCTCTCCAAATCCTCCAGCAAATATCGATCCTGCGTCAAGAACATAGATACCAGATGCCTATTCAAAGCATCGACAACTACATTAGCTTTTCCAGGATGATATTGTAAAGATATATCAAAATCCTTCATCAGTTCTAACCACCGACGCTGCCTCATGTTTAACTCATTCTGTGTGAAAACGTACTTCAAGCTTTTGTGGTCTATGAAGATCTTCACACGCTCTCTGTACAAATAATGTTTTCACAACTTCAGAGTGAAGATGACTGCTGCCAACTCCAAATCATGGGTAGGATAGTTCTTTTTATGAGGACACAATTGCCTGGATGCATAGGCAATCACTTTCCTATTCTGCTGAAGAACACAACCCAAACCTTTCCCCGATGCATCACTATAAATAGTGAAACCTCCAGACCCTGATGGTAATGTCAAAATAGGAGCAGACGTCAACCTCTTCTTCAACTCCTCAAAAGTAACCTGGCAATCCTCCGTCCAAACAAACTCTACATCCTTCTTGGTGAGTCTGGTCATCGGCTCGGCAATCCTCCAAAAATCTTGTACAAACTTCCTGTAGTAGCCTGCCAATCCCAAGAAACTCCTGATCTCTGCTACCGAACTCGGGGTCTTCCAAGATTCCACTGCTGCGATCTTCTTTGGATCCACTGAAATACCATCACCAGTCACAACATGCCCCAAGAATTCTATCTTGTCCAGGAAAAACTCACACTTGGACAACTTCCCATACAACTTTTCCTTCCTCAGCACATCCAACACAAACCTCAAATGCTCCTCATTCTCCTCCGGTGTCTTCGAGTATATGAGTATGTCATCGATGAATACTGTAACACCCCGTTCCGCTCAAGCGGACTGCCGACTCAATCGGCAAAAGTGCAACTGTCCCGACCCGCTTTGCCTCGATCAAGAAGCAAAGGATATCCAGACTTGCCCCTACAGGAATCCGGCTTAGACTTTCAGAGGCTCGCTCAGACGTATCGCTCTACCGAGGTGAATCATCGCTAAGGTGGGTGGCTACGGTGAACTTGTCTTTGCTTAGCCAGCACATATAAAATCTGGAATGTTTATGCTAGTCGCTAGGTGAATCACCCCCTGCATGCTAATAAATCTAACGCACCTAGCTAAGGGAATAATCCCAACTCATATTACTTGCTAGAACATGGAAAAGGAATTACTGCTTATATTCAGACCCTCGCATGCTAAGTCCCTTAACGGTTTCATCTCTCGGACTACCTTCGGGCCCGAGCAACGTGCCTGCTTATGTTCCTAGAAACGCATGCTTGTCTGCTTGATAGTTACCGTATTTTCGTCCAAACCCCGGGAGACTACTACGTAGTCATTCCGTGCCTGAATGTTCCTGCAAGTATCCGGGACCGTTAGGTCACCAGGCAGCCCCGAACCAGGGGAATGTATCAAGATAAGTTAATCACTGTAAAGAATCATGATTCAAGCACCTCCTGTAATCGTGCACTACTGTACTACTGTTATACTATTCTACTGTACCACTGTACTACTGTACCACTGTACTCTTGTTCTACAGTACTCGAGTATCTAGTGAAGGGGAAACTGACCCTGACCCTGACCTGCATGTCGCGGACAACTCGGAAACGAGGCATAGTTCCACGGACGGTCTCCGGGGCACTGGGGCCGCTCCGATCCGGATGGAACTCCACTGTTTCAGCCAACTGTACTGGACGAGATAGTGTGCAGCACCTACCGTTCTTTCGCTGCATACCATCCGCTCCATGGCTGAACTTACTGTATAGTCTACTGTACTAAACGAGATGGCTTGTAGCACCCACTGTACTTTCGTTGCAAACTACTCTCGTTTAAGACTAGTGTCCATAATGGCTTTGCCAGCGACCGTGTTCATATAGATAAGTCATCCTCGCTTAGCGGCTATCCGCGTGCGAGTCACTGCATCGCATCAAGAACAACTAAACACCTGAACGATCATGTTAAAACGACCCTCCTGTTTGCATATGCTTGCCTCCTGAATGTTTATACATGCCCCTGCTTAAATTAACAATGTTTGCCTTGGACAGGGAAGGAGATGGTAAGTTGGTAAGTCTCGCCATATTTCCTCAAATATCGCACGACACACTGCCCGACACGATAAGCTATTCAATGTTTTCATGAAACTGATCCTAAGACAACTAGAAAGACAACTGAATAGTTGTGCACGGAACCTGTATTACGTATTTGGATTTGTCGAGCGGGCGAGTAGCTTCCCCACCAGTGCATTCAATGTACTGATAATCCACCAGTTTGCTTGCAGGGTGCGGAAGAACCTCGTTCAGTACGGATGCCTCCAACGTGCGTGCTAAGGCCAGGAGTTCCCTCTGAAGCCTTGCAACGGTGCATCCGGGACTGAAGCACATATACAAGACATAAGTTGTGAACATCGCCTGACCATCGCCTGTACAATTATTCCACAGTTGTAGCCACTTGGCACGCTTTTACTGTTTCAGAGAGAGAGGCTTGAGCGACTTGTAATCTCGGCTATACGCCGCCTGTAGCACAAGTTTATATCAATAAAAGAGCTTGCTTTACTTCAACTTGTGTTTCAATGCTTCCGCTATATTTGTCGACTCAGTGAACCTGTTACCGATCGCTTATGCGTTCATGACTCCGCTGCACTCGGACAATCTGTGCGACTCTGTGGCTTAGAACTCTTGCCGCCAGCCAATGAACCATGGCCTTGCACGGGCGTGGATCACGCTCGTGCGGCATCACGCCCGGATGGATTAAGCGATCGTTCCGCGGGAGCGCTGGCGAGGGTGATTCCCGCCTAGCGGGAATGGCCGATTGCCTGCGGGAGATCGGGGCGTGACAAATACCACCATGAACTTGTCAAGGTACTGATGGAACACCTTGTTCATCAAGTTCATAAATATCGTCGGTGCATTAGTCAACCCAAACGGCATCACCATAAACTCGTACTGACCATACCGAGTTCTAAAAGCAGTCTTCGGTATGTCCACCGGCTTCACCTTCACTTGATGGTAGCCTAATCTCAAATCTATCTTAGAAAACACCTTGGCACTACTCAACTGATCGAACAGATCATCAATCCATGGCAAAAGGTACTTATTCTTAATAGTAAGATTATTCAATACCCTGTAATCAATGCACATGCGCACCGATCCATCCTTCTTCGGTACAAATAATACCAGGGCTCCCCACGGTGAAGAACTCGATCTGATAAACCCCTTATCCTGCAATTCGTCCACCTGGTTCTTCAGCTCGACCAGCTCGCTTTTGTTTACTCTATAGACATGTTGCGAAATTGGTTCTGCACCTGGCAACAAGTCTATAGAGAATTCAACATCTTGATCTGGCGGCAATTTTGGCAATTCCTCAGGAAACACATCCATGAACTCTGCTATCAACGGATGCGACAACTCCTTGTCTTCCACCATAGCTCCACAAATAATGCCTTCTCCCTGCTCTGCAGCTCCTCTAGCAAACTCAAACTCTGGCTCTCCTGGCGGACCAAACAAAACTCTACCTCCTCTACAATCGATGCTAGCACGGTGCCTACTCAACCAATCCATCCCGAGTACAATATCGTAGCTCAGAAGTGGCATTACAAGTAGACACGCACTCAACTCCTGGCCTCCCAGAGTAACTATTCGATCATTGCAAATATCATTAACCAGGATAATGCCTCCCCCGGTCCTGATTTTATAAGTCCTAAGCAAAGACTCATCTACCAAACCATGCTTCAGAGCAAAAAAAAACAGATACAAAACTATGGGAAGCACCACTATCAAACAAAGCTAAAGCTGGAATGGAATCAAGAAGAATAGAACCTGCGATGACATCTCCAGTAGGTTCGTCCTCCTCAATGGTCATAGCAAATGCCCGTCCCTGACGTGCACCTCCCTGTTGCTGATGCTGGACATAACGCTGCTACTGCATCGGAAGCGGTCCCCTCGGCTGTACTGCAGGTGGTCTCGTCTATGCCCTTGGAGCTGAAGCTGCTCCCTGAACTGCACGACGAGGACACTCTCTCGACTGATGCCCTTCAGTACCATAATACAAATAAACTCCTAGCCTCCTTCTGCAAACTTTCCAGATATGGCCGGGCTTCTTGCAGTAGTGGCAGAAAGCTTGCTGTAACTGTCTCTGCTGCTGTGGTGCCTGGTAAAAAGGTGCCTTAGCTGGAGTTTGGTTCTGCGGTGGCTGCTAGAAACGTCTGGACTAGAAATGAGGACGTTTAGCAGATACTGTACTACCGTTGGCCCCCAGAAAAGAATTACGGTCTCTCTTGGGCTTCAAACCCAACTCCCACTCAACCTTGCGTGCCTTTGCAATTATCTCCGAGTATGTCTCATAAAAAGGCGGAATGAGGATCTTCACTTCCCAATTTAAACCCTCACAAAAATGAATAGCCCGAACCTCCGTCTCTCTCACCAAATACTCTGCAAATCCGCTCAACCTGTCGAACTCCGCAGTGTACTCCTCCACAGACATGCTCCCCTGAATGAGACTCTCGAACTGCCACCCCAAGTCTAGCCTGTCTGCCCGAGCAAAAAATTTCTTCTTGAAGAGGTCCTTGAATACCTCCCAAGACTGTCCTGCGTCAACCAGAATCGGCTTATTTTTGAACCAAGTACGAGCGACATCGAACAGTTGAAGTCCTACCGCCTCAACCTTCAGATCCTCAGAAAGATGGGACACCCTCATAAGATGCTCAATGTCCTCGAGCCAATTATCAGCATAGACGATGCCCTCCATCCCCTTGAAGACCCTAGGTTCCAGCTTCTTGAAGTCCTAAATATTGCCTGGCTGAAGCTGAGCAACCTGAGGAGAAACATGCTGCTGGACCAAAACTTCTCTCTCGACTACGGCACGAACAAGCTGATGAGCACTCTCGATACCCTGCCGTAGAATGTCGGTCTACCTCTGATGTGCCTTTGTGTAAGCCCCCTGATTTTTAGAAATTTTTAATTTGGATTTTTCACAAATTTTTTAGAATTTTCAGAAATTTTTTGTAATTAAAACTTAGCTATTTGGTAATTAAATGATTTTTAATTGCTATTAAATAATATTAAAATATTATGGAAATAATATTTTATGGTGTAAAATAGAAAATTAGATATAGGGTAATTTTCTGTGAATTTATTGGACTTCGAAAACATTTTTAAAGCCCTAAAAACTATTAAATAAATAAATCAATTAAACCCTAAAATAAACCCGGTTAAATTGAACCAAACCAACTCAGATCCGGTTCAACTGAACCGAACCCAACCGTATCGGGTCGGGTCGGATCCAAACCCGACCCGAAACCAGTAGACCCAAACCCGCATTTAAACAATAATGGGTCAGGCCGGATTCAAGTTGAACCCGACCCGCGGACCCGGACCCGGACCCAAACCCGTTAGCCCCCGAAACCCTAATCTGATCGGGATTACTGTTCACCCTATTTATTAGCCTCGACTTCTGTGCCCCGCCACCGCCGTAACCTAAAATCTTATCCTAGCGCCGACGAACGCCTGCCTGAACCCTAGTTTGACAGCCGGCTCCACCGTCGTCCCCTTCCCGACCACCTTCTGCCTCACCCGCCGCCCTAGTCCAGCCCGTCTCCGCCTATCTCCGTCCCCGACTCTACTTCCTCCTCCATCGACGGACTCCCCCGGCCGCCCGTCCTCGACCATGACCTAACTCCCCATCCCCAGCCCGCATGACCACCGCCCGCAGCACCGATCCGCTCCGCCCTCGACGACCCCGCACCCTCGTCTTCCTTTTCCTCCGCCTCAAGCACAGCTCGGATCATCACCATCCCCGTCGTCTCCGACCTCTAGCCGTCTCCCTCATCCTTCTCCCTCAGTCGACGACCTCTCCTCCGACCTAGAACCTCCGCCGACGCTGCACCGCCCACGCCAGATCCGCCCGCCTCCTCCGGCGGCTCCCCCGACCCAGCAGCATCCAGCAGCAGCTGTCCTGGCCCGCCTCCGGTGGCCCGCTGCCTCCGGCCCTCGCTGCCTCCGCCGTCCCCTGCCTCTCTTCGGCCGCCAGCAGCCTCCCAACTCCGGCGAAGCCCCAAACCCTAACCCTAGAACTCGGACACGTCGTGTCGACACAGACACAAAAATCTCGGTTTCCGGAGCTCTGTTCAGGTACCCATTTCTCTCTCCTCGCTGATCCAATTTCTGTTCCGTCAGTTGTGTCGCATAGACTGTATAACCCTCTTGATGCCCGTGTAATCCGCTCGGTGCATCGCGTCCTGTGGTGATCGCAACCCGCGATCCAAAAATAGGAAAACCAATGCCCTATTTCACCCCAGAACTGAGTGCGCCCCGCCAAACGGGACGACTTGATAGCACGCGGTCTTTACCGAAACATGCGCGCCATTGATACGGACGTATAGGATTTCGCATAAGTTGATTTGGATGAGCGTGCACACCGGAATCAACGCGTATCCGCCGACAACGCACCGTATCCGCCTATTCTGGAACATGTCGTAACTTTGTGTACACACGTCGGATCAAAATAAAAACTTGTGCCATCGAACTCGTAGCAATACGCTAGTCCTGTGACCCAAGTTTGGTTTGATTCTGAGAACGTTGACAAAATCGTATATCGTGGGCCCCACGGCTCCACTTGACGGGCGATTTTGTGATCGGCTCATCAGAATTCAGTTCTGGAAGTTTCGTTGGGCTCGTATCATTGTTTTGGACTTGTTGACACTAAGTTTGACAGATTTGGAGACCTTTGACCCTGACACGCTTTTTGGTGCAAAGCGGCCCACAGGTGGACCCCGCTTTGGCCAGAAACTGTCATTTTCGCCCCTGTGTCCAAATTGGACTTAAGGACAGGCATTTCTAGCTATTTGATATTTTCTGAGACTGTTGGTGATGTTTATTACAGCTTTTGGAGGAGTACCTACAGGATCTACTGAAACAGGGACAGCTGTTGGTATTCAAACCCCAGGCAAGTATACCTTGCCAAATCCTGTAGTTTTGCTACTTATTTCCTTGACATATTTATATATTGTCGTGCAAGATACCTTACCAAATCTTGCACATTATTTGCATGCTTCCCTTTTCAGTTGTTATTTTCTTGTCGTATATAGTTTCTTGATGCGCTTTTTCATATTGATTTATTCCTGCTGCTCTAGTCTTATTTTCTCGTTTTACGTGCATGTACATTATTTGCTCTTTTCTATGGATTACTATTTGTTCCATAGACATATTGTGATGGTATATGTTTACTCTACGCTTCCTTGAGTTGACTCGATTGGTTTCTTTACGTTCCTAGATGATCGTTATTAGGTATTGACTATACTTGAGCATTCTCGACTGTGAGTACCCATTGTGCTGCGATAGAGACTTGTTCATTCGACTACCCCATTCGTGAGCTCCCATTGGGCTGCGAAAGAGCTATACTATAGATTGGGAGTCCCCATTGGCCTACTTTCTATAGGACCGTGATCTCCCATTGAGTTACGGTTACCCCAATTTGCTTGTAGTCATGTTTGATAGCACCATCGACACGCCACCATCTTAGATGTAGTGATTTCTCGTGTCTTATTTGCTTCTCTTGTGTTTATTTCTTGTCTATCTTGCATGTTCATTTACTTTACTTTTGGCTCGTATTCTTTTGTATCTTGTTACGTCCCTCTGAGGACCTGGTTTTGTTCTCCAGATTTAGCAGACGAGGAGCACCCGCAACTTTACGGACCGACACCAGATGTGGGTACGATTGCAGTTGATGGCCCTGCTTATACTTAGTTACTTTCTAGCATGTTTTAGTTATATTTCCTTGTCTCTACTTTTCTATTTATCGGTAGTGGATTTGTCTCCACCCGACTTAGTATTATTTTTTGCTGGATATTCAACAGTATCTTTACTTTCAATATTTATTCCAGTTTGCTATTTAGTTCATATACTGTTCTTATGGATGAGATCTAGATACTTGACATTTATATGTATATTCGTAGATTCTTGGACTAGAGTTCACATTAGACAGCTTATACGTATTCGAGTCGGACATGAGCCTGCTTGAATGCGTAGCTGGCCATTGCCACGTGTCTAATCCCTCGATATTTTGGGACTGGGGCGTGACATGGTTTTTGTGGTAGCCCTTGTAGGTCAACGACTAAATTGTTCGGTTTCAACCTAGGGACCGAGCAAGCCTGCAATAAGAATAGGATAAGTTTTTTTGATCTCATCCACTTGCTTGAAACGTTCTTGATATCTATATCGGATTCAAATTTAATTCTTAACTTGCATCTTGCCTTGATTCCTGTGCGTCTCTTATAGTTTATTTTGATGCAGAGCAATGGATTCACAAGCACGCGACGAGACTCCCACAGGAATACCACAAGTTGCAGAAGTCACCTATGACGATGAAGTGACACCAGTTGGTGGAGGTCAACTAGAACAACAAAACAGTCAAGATACCTCAAGAGATCGGCAAGACGATATTCCACCTCCACCGCAGTTTACACCACCAATGGCCGTATTCCCACAAGGGCAAGCTATGGACGGGCAACAGATATTTTAAATGATCTACGCAATGATGCAAGCTCAACAACAGATTCAACAAGAGACTTTGAGTCGCAGCCTAGCACTTGTACTGGAGCAGGCGAATCTACCAACTCGACGGCAACCGACGGGCTCTATTACCGATTTCTGCCAGCTGAAGCCCCGTACCTTCTCAGGCAAGGAGGAGCCCACAGAAGTTCATGAGTGGATCACCAACACAGAACACCAGTTGGAAGCAGCTGAGCTTCCCAGAGAACGTTGGATGACTGCCGTTAGAATGCAGTTGACGGATAATGCGCATCACTGGTGGCTATCTGAGGAGATATGGCTCGGACCAGACCGAGTTACTTGGGAAGAGTTTTCTAGACTCTTTCAGGAGATGTACATTCCGGCTATCGCTCGATCAGAACTTCGGGACAAGTTTAATCACCTCACTCAAGATAATCTGACAGTGGAAGAATACAACGCAGAATTTATTCGTCTGAGCCGCTTCGCCCCAACCTTGATTTCGACAGAAGAAGAGAAGGCTGAGAAGTTCTTCGACGGACTAAACATTGAGCTACAGAAACTAATTGGATCCGTTGCACCTATATCTTACCCGGACGTCCTTGCTGCAGCCCGACGCATGGAGCGCGTCACCAGAAGAGAGACCAGTCTGAAGCGATCGTCCACATCAGCACCAGCCGGAGCACCACAGGAAGAAGTTACAAAGAGACCTCACATGCACCAGCCACCAGAAGCATCTCCACAGGCACTACCTATCTGTCCATATTGTCGCAGGCGAGGCCATATTGAGGACGATTGCAGACGCAAAAGGAGATTATGTTTAGCTTGCGGATCTAGTCAGCATTTATTGAGGGAATGCCCTGAGCGTCGAGAAAGAGCACCAACGGTTAACCAACAAGCTCTACCAGCACCAGGAGGGTATCAACCAAGGCCACACTTGGGACCTCGAGCAACACTCTTCCAACAGGCCCAACAATAGCAGAGGGCACCACCTCAAGGACGCGGACAAGCTTTCGTGATGACTTTAGAGGACGCACAGATTCATGGAGTAGCTAATGCACGTAAGTTTTTATAGTTTTCTGTTTCTAGTATTGCTTTAGTTCGTGCATGTTGATTCGTGACCTAGCCTTAACCTAGTAATTTTTAAACTTGCTAATAATTAAATAACCTAGTTTTTTCTAAAATAGTAGTCCTCTAGATCTCCTTCATACGAGAGATTGCATAACTTTTAATGCTTAGAAAAATAATTTTTCCTATGTATTTGCTTAGACCCTCAACCTTGATTCTTCTTGATAATGATGTGCTTTCGAACAATATTTGCAACCGTGTCATCTCTGTTGACCATTTATTCTTTAATTGCGAGGACGCAATCCTCTTAACGGGAGTAGATTGTAAGCCCCCTGATTTTTAGAAATTTTTAATTTAGATTTTTCATAATTTTTCTGGAATTTTCAGAAATTTTTTGTAATTAAAACCTAGGTATTTGGTAATTAAATAATTTTTAATTACTATTAAATAATATTAAAATATTATAAAAATAATATTTTATGGTGTAAAATAGAAAACCGGACATAGGATAATTTTCTGTGAATTTATTGGACTCCGAAAATATTTTTAAAGCCCTAAAAACTATTAAATAAATAAACCAATTAAATCCTAAAATAAACCCGGTTCAATTGAACCAAACCAACTCAGACCCGGTTCAACTGAACCGAACCCAACCGTATCGGGTCGGGTCGGATCTAAACCCGACCCGAAACCCGTAGACCCAAACCCGCATTTAAACAATAATGGGTCGGGCGGGATTCAAGTTGAACCCGACCCGCGGACCCGGACCCAAACCCGTTAGCCGCCGAAACCCTAATCTGATCGGGATTACTGTTCACCCTATTTATTAGCCTCGATTTCTGTGCCCCGTTGCCGCCGCAACCTAAAATCTTATCCCAGCGCCGATGAACGCCTGCCTGAACCCTAGTCTGACAGCCGGCTCCACCGTCGTCCCCTTCCCGACCACCTTCTGCCTCACCCGCCGCCCTAGTCCAGCCCGTCTCCGCCTATCTCCGTCCCCGACTCCACTTCCTCCTCCAACGACGGATACCCCCGGCCGCCCGTCCTCGACCATGACCTAACTCCCCGTCCCCAGCCCGCACGACCACCGCCCGCAGCACCGATCTGCTCCGCCCTCGACGACCCCGCACCCTCGTCTTCCTCTTCTTCCGCCTCAAGCACAGCCCCGATCATCACCATCCCCGTCGTCTCTGAACTCCAGCCGTCTCCCTCATCCTTCTCCCTCAGCCGACGACCTCTCCTTCGACCTAGAACCTCCGCCGATGCCGCACCGCCCTCGCCAGCTCCGCCCGCCTCCTCCGGCGGCTCCCCCGACCCAGCAGCATCCAGCAGCAGCTGCCCCGGCACGCCTCCGGCCGCCCGAGCCCCTATGCCGCCACCTCGCGCACCGCCGCCTCCGGCCCTCGCCGCCTCCGCCGTCCCCTGCCTCCCTCCGGCCGCCAGCAGCCTCCCAACTCCGACGAAGCCCCAAACCCTAACCCTAGAACTCGGATACGTCGTGTCGACAAAGACACAAAAATCTCGGTTTCTGAAGCTCTGTTCAGGTACCCATTTCTCTCTCCTCGCTGATTCGATTTCCGTTCCGTCAGTTGTGTCACGTAGACTGTATAACCCTCTCGATGCCCGTACAACTCGCTCGGTGTATCGCGTCTTGTGGTGATCGCAACCCGCGATCCAAAAACAGGAAAACCAACGTCCTGTTTCACCCCAGAACTGAGTGCGCCCTACCAAACGGGATGATTTGGTCGCACGCGGTCTTTACCGAAATATGCGCGCCGTTGATACGGACGTGTGAGATTTCGCAGAAGTTGATTTGGATGTGCGTGCACACCGGAATCAACGCGTATCCGCCGATGACGCCCCGTATCCGCCTATTCTGGAACACGTCGTAACTTTGTGTACACACGTCGGATCGAAACAAAACTTACGCCATCGGACTCATAGCAATACGCTGGTCCTGTGATCCAAGTTTGGTTCGATTCTGAGAACGTTGACAAAATCGTATATCGTGGGCCCCACGGCTCCACTTGACGGGCGATTTTGTGATCGGCTTATCGAAATTCAGTTCTGGAAGTTCCGTTGGGTTCGTATCATCGTTTTGGACTTGTTGACACTAAGTTTGACGGATTTAGAGACCTTTGACCCTGACACGCTTTTCGGTGCAAAGCGGCCCAGATGTGGACCCCGCTTTGGCTAGAAACTGTCATTTTCGCCCCTGTGTCCAAATTGGACTTAAGGACAGGTGTTTCTTGCTATTTGATATTTTCTGAGACTGTTGGTGATGTTTATTACAGCTTTTGGAGGAGTACCTGCAGGATCTACTGAAACAGGGACAACTGTTGGTATTCAAACCCTAGGCAAGTATACCTTGCCAAATCCTGCAGTTTTGCTACTTATTTCCTTGACATATTTATACATTGTCGTGCAAGATACCTTGCCAACTCTTGCACATTATTTGCATGCTTCCCTTTTCAGTTGTTATTTTCTTGTCGTATATAGTTTCTTGATGCGCTTTTTCATATTAATTTATTCCTGCTGCTCTAGTCTTATTTTCTCGTTTTACGTGCATGTACATTATTTGCTCTTTTCCATGGATCACTATTTGTTCCATAGACATATTATGATGGTATATGTTTACTCTACGCTTCCTTGAGTTGACTCGATTGGTTTCTTTATGTTCCTAGATGATCGTTATTAGGTATTGACTATACTTGAGCATTCTCGACTGTGAGTACCCATTGTGCTGATATAGAGACTTGTTCATTCGATTACCCCATTTGTGAGCTCCCATTGGGCTACGAAAGAGCCATACTATAGATTGGGAGTCCCCATTGGCCTACTTTCTATAGGACCGTGATCTCCCATTGAGTTGGGTTACCCCAATTTGCTTGTAGTCATGTTTGATAGCACCATCGGCACGCCACCATCTTAGATGTAGTGATTTCTCGTGTCTTATTTGCTTCTCTTGTGTTTATTTCTTGTCTATCTTGCATGTTCATTTACTGTACTTTTGGCTCGTATTCTTTTGTATCTTGCTACGTCCCTCTGAGGACCTGGTTTTGTTCTCCAGATTTAGCAGACGAGGAGCACCCACAACTTTACGGACCGACACCAGACGAGGGTACGATTGCAGTTGATGGCCCTGCTTATACTTAGTTACTTTCTAGCATGTTTTAGTTATATTTCCTTGTCTCTACTTTTCCATTTATCGGTAGTGGATTTGTCTCCACCCGACTTAGTATTATTTCTTGCTGGATATTCGACAGTATCTTTACTTTCAGCATTTATTCCAGTTTGCTATTTAGTTCATATACTGTTCTTATGGTTGAGATCTAGATACTTGACATTTATATGTATATTCGTAGATTCTTGGACTAGAGTTCACATTAGACAACTTATACATATTCGAGTCGGACATGAGCCTGCTTAAATGCGTAGCTGGCCATTGTCATATGTCTAGTCCCTCGGTATTTTGGGACTGGGGCGTGACACTTTGGCTGAGCCCTCTGTGCCTCGAGCATCTCATAAAACAGTATAAATATCTCTATCGCCTCTGCTGGCACAAGAGGTGGAGGTGGAAGCCCCTCAGATACTGCTGGCATAGTCCTCTGAGTAGGTGGTGGACCTCCGAAAGCAGCTGACACTCCAATCACCGGAGAAGTGACTGGTCCAGGCCCTCAGGATATCGCAGATCTCTCAGAAACTGCTTTCCCCTGCTGCGATCTAGTCTTAGGCGGCATCCTGAGACAAAGCAAAAGAAAGAATTAATTTGACACATGATGTAAGACACTCAAGGAAAGGACAATTTAAGAGATCAAGTATCAATATCAAAGGAGAACAGTTGAATCAATTTTTTTTCCTAGATGTGATTGAGTATCTCAGCCTATATCCTACATCCTATATCTTATCGCAGGCTCGCAGTAGTACAACTAAATTGTCGTACTACCACGACATCGCATACTTGCGAAGCTAGACCCGCATAGGCCACTACTAAAAATGTGTCATGACCCGCACCTGATGTAAGGATGCAAGTCGGAAATAACGCCCAGCCTACGCTACAGAATCGGCGGTAGAACGCTGTCTGGATAATCTATCTAGCAATATAATGAACCACCAACAATATCAATATACTCAATCACAGAACTAAGATAGAAATGAGCATGAATCAGATAAAGAATAGAATAGTCACATACAACTCATGAGTCTAAAATAATACATTAATGAGTCTGAAATAATGCTAACAGATAAGCTGGAGACAAATTCAGTACAAAAGAATACTAAAAAACTACTAAACTTGGGTCAACTGTCTCAGTTGGGATAAGTTCCTCCTGAGCTAGGGTCTCGGACTCTAAGCCCACAATATCCTGAGGTCCATAATGTGTAGGGTACCAGTCCTCAGTATCATCTGGAAAAAATATATCCAGTTAGGAAAGGAACAAAGTACATCTCTAACAGCAGTTCTAATCAATGAAAAAACTATGTAACAGTAAATAGATGTGAATATACAAGATGCACAATAGATACGAGAGATATATGCAATAAGAAAATACTGGAATGAACACAATAATGAACAATATGCCGATGAACAAGAATACTAATGACTAAGTGTGTGAGTACTAGCTTTAACATATAATCGGCTTGGGAACATGATACAATATATATGGCGTGGCTAATCATACGTACGGTGTATGATTAATACTATTCAATAACAGTACTTGATACAATAGGGGTATGATCACATATCTACACTAAAGTACTCCCCACCATCGACTGGTATAATAGATCCAACCACGGTATGGTATGGCACGAGATTCCTCAAGAAGATAATGACTCTTTCCGAGAATCAATGTTTGTACATGTACAAGATAACCAATGAAATAATACTTGCACCATATACACCATATACCAAGGAATAACATCTCATAACGAGATCCGGATATACCAACCCGTATAACCATAGTGTCAAGAGAACATGGATATCTACACTAGATACAGTGAACATAGAGGATATCATAAATAAGAAAGTATCAGAGAATGTACTCGCCTAAAGTCCAAAGAATAGTCTCACAGATGTCTGGTACAGTGCCTCGAAGACCAAGATAAGGAATACAATATCAATACAAGGTTCCGGAAAGAAAATAAGTTAAACTAGTCAACTTCTAGGTCAACAAGTCAAATCTAAGTCAAAAGTTAAACTAGGTCAACTCTAAGTCAACTATGGTCAAACTATGGTCAACTATGATCAACTATAGTCAACTACCTATTTCTAGGTTGCACAAGTCTAACACAAGGATATTGGGTTCAAAAACTAAAGTCTAGGTCACAAAATATTGCATATATATATCAAACAATTATATATATATAAAATCCTACTTATAACATTAAATAGGTGCTTTGGTTTCGAACCAACTTGGCATCACAACAATAACTCAAATTCTTGATACCCAAACCCAATACCTTGGGTATCCTCAATTACCTTGGTACTTACCTTGGTATCTCAAGGTAATACCCCAAACTTGTTTATACTAACTACCCGTAGATATATATACACACTATACTAATTATTATATATATAGTATACAATAAATACTATTAGCATTTAGGAATATATTTACATATATATTAAATACTGTATATATATATATATATATATATATATATATATATATATATATATATATATATATATATATATATATATAAAGATAGAAAAACTGCCAAACTATCACTAAAAACCCTGCCCGCTGTCGCTGAAGACTGTTGTTGATGCTGATACTCTGCTATTTTAGTGACAGATTTCTGCTGCCGTCGCCAAAGCCGTCGCTAAAGCTCCTGATACGTCTGCTGATACTGCTGTTGTTTCAGGGACAATTTTCTCCAACTGTTGCTAACTGCTGTCACTGTTTCTCTAGCTGCCGTTGCTACTATGTTACGACTGCTGTGACGTTTGCTGTTGCGACGCATCTCGCTGTCACTGAAGCTCCTTTCTCCCCCTCTTATATATATATATATATATATATATATATATATATATAACACACACACACATATATATATATATATATATATATATAACACACACACACATATATATATATATATATATATATATATATATATATATATATATATATATATAACACATAAATAGATACTAATATACATATAACTATAATCTATACATACATACATACACTCTATAACATCTATACATACATAATAACTACCTAGTAATTATACATACTTAGTACATACATGTAACAACACACATAAATATATGTATAAATAAATTATACACTAATAGGTAACATACATTATATAAATTTAATATAACAACATATACATATCTAATTAATATATCTATACATACTACAATATATATAAATATACTACATGTAAAAGAATAGCTACAACAAATATATACATATAGTATATTCATAGGTACATAGATCTAAGACAATATATATATATATATATATATATATATATATATATATATATATATATATATATATATATATATATATATATATATATTCACCACCATCCACATATATAAACCACAACCACATATGTATATACAATAACTAGTAGATCTTACATATGTAAAATAATGACTACATAAATATACAACACACACACACACACACACACACACACACACACACACATATATATATATATATATATATATATATATATATATATAGATCTAATGCATAAATATATGTAACAACAATATATATAACATAATATACTCCTCCATGACTAAGAACACTAAAGAATTAGATCTACCAATAAATTATACATCTCATGGAACGTATCACTCCGTATCCCACTAGATCTTGGATACGCATGCGACTCGAGTCCACCACAGATCCAAACGTACCCCGAAGGTCACGAACAAGTCATATATATTATTTATAAATAATATGAAGAGTCAAATACAAATCTACGTGTCCGTGTCAAAATGTGACATGCTCAAAGTCCCGTGTCAGAGGAAAAACCCCCAAATCAATACGTATCACCAAATTATTGGGATACGACCTACACGTACCCAATTATGGACATGACACTAGCCCCAAACACACAAGCACATGCAAAATTGATCTATAGGACCAATTAACACACACAATAATTGTCAATCTCAGAATTCCCCAAAAATTGACAGAAAAAATACCATAACTTTCTCAATAGGCCTCCTATGAACACAAAATCAAATCCTATGGGTAGCCTATACATATGGGTTGATTTTTCATGGTTAAATATCAGATTTAGAACCTAATTTAAGAGAAAAAACTGAATTATATCTATTGGGAGATGGATTCCCAATGCAACCTCTAAATATGATAAAATTAGCCTCCAACTTGTAGAACCTTGCTCCTCTTTGTAGATCCTTGCTTCCTCCTTCTAGATCCTTGTTCCACTAGCCTCCAATGGTGAATTGGAAAGGAATTGGGATGAAATTTGGTAGAAAAATGAAGTGGGAATGAAGGAATTTGGTTGAGGGAATTTCTAGATCTAATTTCCAAATGAAAAGAGGAGAGAATAATTCCCCCCTCTCTAATTAGGCCGACCCCCCTTTCCCCTTCCTCAAGTCACTATGAATTGTCCAATCTACCCCTTGGAGCCTCTCATGAAGAAATAATTAAGGAAGAAATCTTCTAGTCTAATGGTTTAATTAATTTAATCCATCTCCTTAACAATGGGCTTTCTAAATGGGCTCAATTCTAACAATTAATACATGTTGGTCCATGAGTCTAAACTAAACTAGTTAGGTCCACTAACACAAGTCCAAAATAAATAACTAACATCTAACAATAATTAAATAATACAATAATAATTATTTTCATGCACAATATTTAATTAAATATGAAATTACTAAAATACCCTTTTCTAGAAAATGTGGTAGTGACAGGTATGTACTTTGCTCCAACCCTGACTGGGTGTTGACATATTAGGACGTGGCATGGAGGCGATACTTGAGGCCAGTTGAGCTACTTGGAGGACTTAGGGTAGGATATTTTGATGTATCATTTATGTTGTATATTATTTTGATGATTTATCGAATTTGTCTTCGGAATGATGATTGTACATTGTACGAAAAATATAATAGTGGATGTGGTGATCGTGTGAGTGTGTGGGTAGTGTCTATTGTTTAGTTCTATAATTGAGCAAAAGATTGATGATTATGGTTATTCGACGATTATTGAGGTCTAGATAGCTGACTACCGCTGTTAAAAATAGTGTAGGTTGGGCGCACTCATAATCCGTACTCGATATCGTGGGCGTGAGACGTGACACTTAGCCAGTCCATGCCCATGATAGCATCAAAGTTATCCATAGGGAACTTAACTAACCTCACAGGTAATGAATGCTTGCACACTACAACCGGATATGCTACACATAATCTACTAACCCCTGCGAGTCCATTACGAGTGAGTATGTCCAACCTCTCTGGCAATACCTCAAACTCCAATCAAATACATGTGGCAAATTATATAGATACAAAAGAATAGGAATCTTTCGAATTAAATAATGGTTTAACAGGAAAAGATGCGACTAAGATGTTACCAGCCACTACGTTTTTTGATGCCAAAGCCTCCTCCAAAGACAAAGTGAATGCTTGCCCCTGGTCCTGCTGCGCTCCCTGCTTTTGCCTCCCTTAAATGCGCTACTATGGTTGCTGTGGTACCAACTATTGCTGCCTCTGAAGATACATTTTGGCCTGCGTTGGCAATGGACGCTGAGCCAACAGCCTTACTGCTATTGCTGGCCCTCTGTACTGTACTATCCCCGGTGCTGGTAGTGCTGGAAACTGTTGAACTGGCCCTTCTGGCCTCTACATAAATGGGCAAGTGGCAATCCTGTGGTCTAAACTACCATACCTCATGCATAACCTATTTGCTGCCCTACATATGTCCCTAGTATGGGCTCCTTTGCCATAATAGCTACAACCCACTAACGCCCCCTGACGCTACTATTGCTGCTGAGCTAGTACCGTCACTACAGAAACCGTCATCCTCATACTGATGCCAGGTGTTGGTGCTGATGTCCGGGGTAATGCTTCTCCACTACTATGAGCATGAGACCTCTTTTGGCCTCCAGTCCTTGATGCCAACCTCTGAATGATAAGATCATGTCTCCTGGTCGCTATAAATACGACCTTAAAAGTCTGGTAGTCGTGACCCTATACCAGTTTTAGAATCTCCAAGTAAAGTCCCTACTAGAACCTCATTGCCCTCTCCGGCTCCATAGCCACCATTGTCAGAGCAAACATGCTCAGCCTACAAAGTTCTGCCACATAACTATCCACAGTTCTACCGGCCTGTTTGAGACCAACAAACCTCTGTTATAGCTCATACTGTGCTACAACCCGAAAGTACTTAGCCCTAAACTAGGTTCTAAAGCTGTCCCAAAGGATAGGATGCCTCAAGCCAACCTCCACTGATGTCCACTAGTCACGAGCAAGATCTTGAAGCTGTAATCAAACTTATTCAATTTGTTCCTCAGCTGGAACCTTGGTTGCTGCTAGAATGGCTTCAATGTCTTGGAGTCAAGCATCTGCCGTAATAGCATCTTCTGTGCTGTCAAAATATCTCGGGTTAAGTCGGCAAAGCCTGATTGACGCGCCTAAATCTATCCTCCCGTTTCTCTCAAAGGCTGTATGCAAACCTTGGTTCAAGGCGTTCTATTCCTACTGTTGAAACTGCTGATGCTGTTGTACTGCCATCTGATGCTGCTGAGTACCCAATATCCCACTAATAATCTCTAATAATGTCGAAGAGTCAAACACTGCTGTTACGACTGGCACTACTGGGGTACTTGAATCTATAGTATATGTTGCTCAATATTCTCTTCCACTGGCTCAACCACTGGTTCGACCTGGATCTGTCCCTGAGCATGCATTACCTCCTACTGGCGCCCCGTAGAACCATGCCCAGCTGGCTGCCCTGCCACATTCGTTGCTCCCACAACCGAGAATGTGGTAGCCCTAAATAAAAGGACAAGAGACATCAAATGACAGGACGAGAAGGGACAAGTAGGCAAGCAGTTTAACAGTTCAAGCAGCGATATCGAGGAAGACGAATCAGGATATCAAAGAGGACATGTTTGATTGAGACTCCTATGACCAGAACATCCCACAAGTCTAAAAATAGAACTGCTTGGGCTACCACTAAAATCTTGTCATGCCCCAGTACTTGAATACGGAGAACGGGGGGTACGACACGACCAACTATGCACTACGGAGTATAAAGATACCCTATAGTACGATCAATGCTGAAAGAAGACTAGGGGTGCATACAATAATCAAGTCACATAGGGTTACACAGAACATCTATGTCTCAATCATTCAAACAAGAAACAGTAAGCATAGAACATATAAGATAAAGCAGTAAGGCATCCCTGATGCTCTATAAAAATAATCTGTAACTAGCCGTATAAAATGATGGGCTAGTAGGGTATCAAGAGTACATAACTGTGATCAACTACAGTCTGATTAATTACAATCATATAAAAAAACTAATGTCCATACATGTTGGCTAACAAGTGGCGGTGGCTAAACGCCCAAAATAGAAGAGTGTACAATATAAGTGGTGAAGAGAAACCCACTCGTGTCCCTCAATGGCCATCCGCCTGGTATGCGCTATCAGTCAAGGGAAGATATGCTTGATCCTCGGGCTCTGGATCTAAACCTGGCTATTCAAAACCAGTGGGGTTAGATCCCAAATAGCAAGTACCACAAGGAAGCACGAATGAAGAAACAAAAATTGCATATATAATACATGAGCCACAAATCATAGGCGTATACACCGTCTTCGAAGAAATACGATACTCCTACACCAAACATGGACAAGAAGTGCCATACAATGCCGAGATAGAATACATACTCCGATTAAGGTAAAGCTATAGGATTCTGCATCGTAGTTTCGGTTCATAGCCTATCGTAGCATAATATCCCAATCCCACAACCAAACAAGGACAAGGGTTGCACCATCGTACCATGAAATTCTATGTCCCTAGACTACTAACAGAAGATACAGAGTACAATCAATTTCAGTTAAATAATCGGCCAAACAGTCCTAGAGATTTTTAGATGAAGTCTGGATTATTCCAGTAGAATAATGCATAATTAGGGATCCTCAGATCGTGTTGTGTCCGAGCAGGGCTAGCTGAACCAATATTAACACATAGCACATAGTATAGGCATCAGTCCCTCGTAAGCCTACCGAGCTAACAAATCAATTATAACGCATAACACATAGTAGCCAGATACGACCCTTCACTATTGTGAATGATTCACAGTATTCGGGGGTGGACAACCTGACATGTCAGAACTGATATTCGTGAGGTGGCCGACGTACACGATCTCGGGATTCTGTACCCTCCCAATGCTCTACATATTTTAGTTTCCTAGTTAACCCTACTATTAGCTATAATCTTATTGCGCGTGGTCATATGATATTTCCTCCTAGATGTTGTACCTTGGTATGTGTACGCTAGGTACGAGTCCACTTTATTGCCTAATGGCTAAATCCAAATTCATCCTAGTATAATTCATCAATCATCCTAACCACGGTATGGTTACAGACCAACTATAATGTCTGTGTCAGAGAAATAAAGGTCATATAATATCATATGTCACGTAGGGTCAAGTGGTACCTTGGTGCACAAACAAGACATGTATCACACATAGCGCGTAGTAGGTGTATCGGGACGGATACAAGTAGTTGAGTCGGGATGCTAGGTCCATCAGTCAGTCACATGAATTTCCTTTTATCGCATTATAACACATTGCTCAGGTCAGGTATATGGTTGGGGCCTCTATGGCAAACTTTCCACAAATAGTCAGGTTGAACCTATGGCTCTGACAAATTTAGGTACTCGTCACTTGTGCGTGAAATCAAGTGTACTGTAGGTTACTTGGCATATTGACACTTTGTAACTGAGTAGGGTCAAAGCATATAGTCTAAACAATCAAGTGAAAACAACAAAACCAAGCAAAGCCATGAAATAGACAAAACAGGCGCATAGGATCATATGCACGCATAGGAATATGCGCACAAGAGGCTACCACATAAGTACAGGCTCCTAGCATTCTGCCGCATGCAAGTCCAGTTGCATGGAGTAGTAGCCGTATGCACCAGCGGCAACAGGCGCCGCTGTCGCACGTACAAGCCGCCGCATGGCTGTAAACCCCCAAATTTTAATTTGTAATTTTAAGCATATTTTTTATTAAATTGTTGGATTCTTAGATTATTATTTTTTGATTAATTTGAAAATAAATTCTTTGATGTATTACTTAAATAATTATTTATTTAAAAAGTATTTCATAAAACTATTTATTTTATTTTTTATTTTAAAATTATTTGTCAAAGTAATATTTTTTCCTAAGAATATTATATATATATATATATATATATATATATATATATATATATATTAAAAGAAAGAAAGAAAAAGAAAATAAAAAAGAAAAGAAAAAAACTAAACCTAAAACCTAATTAAAACCCTACCCTACCCCTGGAATCGAATCCCCGCACACCCGCTGAGCCGCGATACCTCCCCCCTTTTGAGCTCTCCCTTCCCTGTATATATGTCATGAAATCTAACCCTAACCCTAATTTTCTTCTACTCTACCCCTACTCTGACCTCCAGTGGTCACCCCCGATACTGCAGCACCATCGTGTGCCGCCTGCAGTCGCCAAAAACTGCCACTGAAACTTCCTTGACTCGCGCGCACCTGACAACCAGTCAGCCCAATACCTAACTTTCAGGTAACATATCTCACTCATCTCACATCCTTTTCTCGAACGATTTTATCGTACATATAGACAACCTAACCCTCTACGAACCCCTTCAAGCGAAATAATTTTTGGTGTCCTTATTTGGGAGAAAAATCGATGTGAATTTGGAAAAAAATTGTTCAGAAAATAGTTAGAAATTCAGTCCAAGTACCCCTTTTGACGCTCAGTTTTCTTTCAACTCATGAACTATATTAAAAATCTACTTGAATAGACTTTTAGCTAACATAACCGAGAGTATTTTTCTTTAAACATAATAATTTATTATGCACTAGGATGATCATAAATCGATTCCTAAAATCACAGAAAATCTGTTTTTAAAATATTGAAAACTTGCGATATAGGGTGCGGCTCGCCAAACCAGGCCACCTCGTCGTGCACCAATTGCATCGAAAGGTGCGTATGGTATATCCTGACGTGTGAGCTTTTGTGAAAGTTGATTTGGACGTGTGTGGACGCCATAATCAACCCGTATCAGTCAAAAGCTCCCGTATCGATGTTTTACAAATTACCCAATTAGTTTGTGATCACAGATCGGATCGCCATAAAACTTGTGCCATTGGACTCACAGCGTCTGACTTTTTTTGTGACCCAAGTTTCGCCCAATTCTGAGTCAGTCAACGAATCACCATTTTGCGGGCCTCACAATTCGATTTGATGAGCGATTTGGTGACCGACTCACCGGAATCCAAAACTGAAAATACCTTGGAGTTCGTATCATCATTTAAAATTTATTTAATCTATAATTTGTCCTATTTAGAGACCTTTAGACTTGGCATACTTTTTGGTGCAAAGTTGGCCAACTATGGACCTTACTTTGACCCGAAATGACCGTTTTAGCTCCTGTGTTAAAATTGGACGAATGGGTAGTATTTTTTGACTATCTTACTCACTTCAGAAATGTTGGTGATGTCTATTTTAGCATCCATAGACGTTTATTCAGCTTCCACTTTTTTTGGTTCAGTGTACCTATTGTCTTGCGTCGTTCCAGCACCAAATAACTACTAGGTAAGTATACCTTGCCACGATTACTGCTTATTTACATTAAGTTATGCATGTTTCATTTCTATCATTTATTTCCTTATTATGTATATTATTAAATTGTACGTCTAAGAAAAGTTGGGTCTGGCGATGGTATGCGTTGTTTATGTGTCTTTTATTTTTACTTTGTACGTTGACCTAGATATACAAGACTACCCCATAATCTAGAGGCATCTTTATGTTTCATATGGCCATGACACATGTGTTTCACGAGCGTAAGTCTTATGTAGATCAAGGGCTTACGTTCTGATCATCGATACGCTGGGTTGTGCGATAGGAAATAACTGCTAATAGAATTGCACGCTAGAAGACTTGACAGTTATTGGAGGTATCATCGTGTTGTGGATACGATATATATAGGAGCATGAGGTGGGGAGGACAACTGTTAGTGTAAATGCTCTTATGATTTATTTATTTTTCCTCGAGTTGGCCACAGATGACTCGGAGGAGCGCTACGTGTGTCGAGCATTTATTTACTTTTTTTAGATTGGCCGCTAGTGACTCGGTTGAGCACTATGTGTGTCGAGCATTTTTATTTGTTAGAAGAACCCTACTTAGGAATGTTATCCTCAATAGTGCATTTCACATAGAGCGCTTATGAGACCTTGTGGATGTTTATTTTCAGTATTTATGGCATATTTTTATTGTATCTTGTTACGTCCCTCTGAGGACTTGGATTCGGATTTTGTCCCCAGGTGTAGACGACCATGACTATTCGTAGGAGTTCAGACCAGGACATGCTATTTCATTCCCTAACAAGGAGGTCTTTTCATTCGAGCCTATTTGATTATTTAGTTGATGTACTTATTATCTTTCTTTCATTTTGTTATAGAGGTTGGACTTTATTCTTATTCTAGTTTGGTAGTGGATTTATCTCCACCCAACTATTAGTTCTTCTCGGCTACTTTATATTTGGTTTATTGACCTATTTGATTACTTATTTATATTTGATTATGTGGATGAGATTTAGTATGCTTGTGACTTGTGACAATTATATACCACTTGTGAGCTATATATAGTTCATAATACAACGTACGTGTGTATTTGTGGGTTCCATATATTAGTGTAGCCTAGGTATACATATAGCTGGCATGCTTGCTTATACTTGGTCCTACGAATTTAGGACTGGGCGTGACAATGACAAGACTCGTCGCATGGGTACAACATGGTACCAAGCGATGAGCCTGACACATAGCGTCCTAGCACATAAGTAAGACATGCACATAAAAATTTATTCACATAGCAAGTTAGGCATTCAGTGCCATCTGTCGCATGGCTTAGTCGGGTGCATAGCTCAAAGCGCATATGCGAAAAAATAGTAAGGAGTACTATACGCCCAGAGGTCTAGGCGCATAGCAAGCGCATGCTATAAAGGGGTCTGTGGTAAGGAGTTCATGCCATATAACATTACTGTCGCATGAGACTTTATTTTTCCAGAACAACATGTTCTCTATGGAAAAGCTTTAAATTTGTTTTCTTCTTAAAATCCTCATTTTAACTCCAAATCAAGTAAAAAAAAAAATTTCAAAATCGCACAAAATTTAATTCTCTACAACATGGAATAATTAGTTTTCAAAAATACTAAGTTTTTGGAGATCATTCCCATGAAATACAATAAAACTCTTAACTTTGAAACTTAGATCTACTCCATTCTAGCCATCAAAACTGAAAATACCAAGTACTAAAGATGCTTAGAATCATAAGATATACATTATAGACTAATAATATGCAAGAAAAATCAAAGAACTAAAATATGCCATATTTTCCCATTTATGCAAGATGTACTTGCCTAAGCTCCAAAGAAAAAAGAGATAAAGAAAGTGAAGAATGAGGGAAGAGAGAGAAAGAAAATGGTTTATATATGGTAGGGTTTGATGCTTAGCCATTGGATCAAGTCATGAATCCCTTCAAGAAATCTTAGCAACACAAAATAAACCATGAGCCAATAGCAAGAGAGAAATTAGTCTAGTCTCAAGGTCACTTGGCGGTCATGCCAGTAAGATGTATATGCACTTAATACGTATATTGGGAACGGGGAGTGACACGAAGAAGTTATTAACCCTAATAAAAAAACTTTCTGAATAGAATCACAAATAAACAAATAGTTCACACATATAAATTTTTTGGATAATAAGATGACCACTAACTAAGCAATTCTAAGGGATGACCACTAACTAAGCAATTCTAAGGGAGAATAAATATTATGAATATAAAGTATTAAGAGAGGTTATGCATGGTCAATAGCTGATCTATAACCTAGAGGATTGGGACAGAAAGATTATATGTCAAATTTGAAGGATTGAAGGTGATTGATAGAAATTGTGTTCGATGTTTAATTATTAGATTATGGCTAAGAGGATTCATTCGAAACCAAGGCTTATGCAATACAAAAAATTGGAGAAATAATAAATGTCTCTATATAACTGCAAAAAATAAATACTCAAGGTATGATAAGTTCATTTTTCAAAAGTAGCATTAGGTGATAGCTGAATTTTCTAAACT
This sequence comes from Iris macrosiphon, assembly GCA_036927795.1. Lineage (NCBI taxonomy): Eukaryota > Viridiplantae > Streptophyta > Magnoliopsida > Asparagales > Iridaceae > Iris > Iris macrosiphon. Next base: position 119,264,368 of record JAYESA010000004.1, read on the forward strand.
AGATACAAATTAGTTATTCTATTATTGTAATTGAGAAAAAAATTAAATTTTTTTACTAAGATGTTTAAGAGCATCATTAGTAGTTGGAACTCTCTAATACGATTTGGGGCCCAAGATTTTTAAAAAAATGTAAATATAGAATCAGTTGGGTTTGTACGAGAATAGTAGGAAATGATAAAATGAGCTTCGTTCCCAAAGATTGTGTGGTCAAAATTTGATGTGGGAAAAACATAATATAAAAATCTAGAATCTAGAAAGTTAGACTCCAAATTGGGACTTACTATTCTACAAAATAAGGTCATACAATCTAGAATCTAAAAATTGGGAGACCAAACCCTTAGCACCTATGGGTGGGATGCTACCGAAAATTTAGAATTTGGGACTAGGGATGGGGCTTGCTATTCTACAAAAAAATGAGCTTCAAATTTCTGAATCTAGAAATTGGGCCTGATGATGAACCTTACTAATGATGCTCTAAGGCACAGTTCAGTTATGATATGATGTATGATACACTATTATTGAAATTTTTTGATTAGAAATATCTTATTGACGAGACAAACGAGTTAAGGAATTCTAGAAGCTTTTGGATGAATGGTTGTTGGAGGAAAATTGATCAAGGGTAGTAGTTAAACAAAATTTATGATAAAGTTAAGGTCCTAGCAACCGATTTAATAGTTTGATGATTAAGACAAGTAGGTTGAGCCTTTGAGTTACGAAAACGTAAAATGACAATAGATGACAAGGCTACATGATACATGATTATATCCATTAAGTTAAGATCTTAGAGTCACTTGTTAATTAAGGGATGATGAATAAGGATGGCTAAACGATAAATGTACTTCTAAGGAATAACATATGATCGGGAGAATAGTCGGTATGTATGTTAAACGAGTTATATTAAGGAAGGATTAAGATAAATAATTATAAATAAGGTTAAGAAACGATTATTTTATGGGAGGTTTCTATGATACGACTTATATTGAGGAGTAGTGGGTGAGAAATGACTTGATGACAAAATACTAGAGGAATAGTTTCTAGAGAGAAATAGATCGAGTAGTAGTGGTGGTAAAGAAATCATGTTAAATTTTTATTGGTCTTTCGAATAGTCGTAAGTAAAGGAAAAGAATTTTCAGGACATGAATAATGATGGATCAGGATAACGATTTTAACTACTAGTTAAAGTTTTATAAGTTGGGTAGCATAAGGAGTTAGTGACTACTAAGATGACAGAGTAAAGGATTGCATCTTACGTTTGAGGTTTTAGAATCAATTTTATTACGGTTTTGATGGCTAAGTACGTATGAACTATACATGTATTCCGAAGAGTAACATGTGGTTATCGAAGAGAGGACAATGCAACAAATATGGATGAAAGAAGTTTAGGTGATAATATAACATTGTATAAAATCATGGAAGAAGAGTGCCAAGTTGTGATCATGACATATTAGGAAAAAAAACTGAAGTAATTGGTATATGACTTTCCCACACTATGATGATTTTAATAAGGCTCATGGTAGAATAAGGTAATCGAGAATGTAAGGATTAAGCATTAATGAAATGGGTAAGGCTAACAGGTGATGAAATACATTCATCTCGTTGAGGTTTCCGAAGACAAATGAATGACTTGTACATTAACAAGGAAGGAAGTGTGTTGATGGGATGGCACAAAAAATATGACATAATAAGAAGTCAATGATTGCCAAGGTTTTAAAATAAATGATGTATGAGTTTCAGTAGAGGTTTAGAATCAATTTTTAATAAGGTTAATAAATAATAAATTAATGAATTATACAAGTATTTTTTATAAATATCTCAAGGAATAACGACTCAAACATTCGAGGTGGTAATATTTTCAGTAATTTCATAATTTCAAGGATCAAGTTACGTACTAGTCCATTATTTTTTCGTAGAAACCATTCATTGCTGGCATATGGGGGTTAGTTCTAAATTTTGAGGACAAATTTTTTATAAGTTGGTAGGATGTAAAACCCCTCAAAATTTAAAATATAATTTTCTAAATAATATAAATAATAATAGCATTTTTTAAAATAAACTAAGTGGTAGAAATATAAATAGAACACTATTGGATTAATTAGAATAAATAAATTAAATAAACAAATAATAATAATAATAATAATAATAATAATAATAATAATAATAATAATAATAATAATAAGTAACAAAATAGTGTGATAAAAATGGTTATAATAAAATAATAACTATATATGAATTTATAAAAGAGTTTAGAAAGGAAAATAATTTAGAAAAGAAAAAGAAAAGAAAAGAAAAGAAAAGGAAAAAGAAAAGAAAAGAAACTATATATTGAATAACTCGCGATATATTGAATCAATATATCGCGAGTCATTCAATCCTGCCAAACCTGCGACCCTCTGGACCCGCTGAATCAAAAAACTAGAAAGAATCCAAGTTCAACTCATTCAAAATCCCCTCAAACCTTGACCAAATTGGACCAAACAAAATCATATGCAATCCTCATATAGTCCTCTTCCATATCGAACCAAACCCAACCCAAATCATATTCTAAGTCGGTGGAAAATTTGTGTGAAAGATAGATTAAAACCTAGGTATATAAATTGAGTTTCGAAATCATATTTCTTTTCCACACAACCATATATATCACGCCCTAGTTCTGCAGAATCGATCGTCCTCGCATTAGGTTCCGCAGAACAGTTCATCCTTGCTGGGCATGATATCGTACAAGTCTGGAGTTGCATTTGTACAAGGCAATAACGTGCAAAATCTTTTACAAACATCACATCAACACATCAGTTTAATATTGAACTCACATTGTATAGGAAGAAAAATATTTCTTTTATTCATTCATTGTAACGAAGTACAATTTTCTCACAACTGAAATAGAAATGCTTGAATGGCTTACATAGCTTTGCATAAAATAAAAGATTGATAGGCTGGCATAAAATAATGTTCTATTCCTACATTATGCCCCTTTATTACATTCTTGGATACTAGGAAACAATAACTTGAAATATTGGACTACTTTAAAAATAGGTAGAAGCTTTGAAAAGAACTGCAGTAAAAGTTTTATCTCCTTTGAGCTCTCGCGTTACCACGATCACCTGGGTTGCCCACAGAGACGTGGGTCAGTACTTAACATTTACTGGTGAGCAGAACTAGCCCACTCACATAAACAACACTTCTGAATTAAGACCAGCAGTTTAATATACAACAATTAAAGCAGTAAAATATGTAAATCTTTGCAACATATGATATCTTACCCCAGCAAATGGCTGTTCCTGTATAATTTACAGGATTGTTCTTACCTCCCTTGTACAAGACATCGTTAGTATAAAATCTCTCTCCTAGGGTCATTGGTATTATTTTACCATATATGACTTTTACCACGGTATGCAGTGCACCTCCTCAGGAAGGTTGCTAGCCTCCACTGAGAATCCCGCAATACCTCGTGCCTATAAGCACGACTGAATGTCTTCCCCTAGGTTGAAGCAGTCCCCAGTGCCCCGGATCCCGATCAAGGAAACTCACTACCTTGTGCATAAGTTGTCCATGACTATGCGAATGCATAAATGACTAAGTTATAAACACATTGGATGGTAAAGTAATAAAATATTCACAACCAATATTATTCTCAATGGGGACTTCTTAGTCCATACTTTTCTCGCTTGGGGACTTATACAGTCCATAGTTACTTGCTTTCTTTATTTTCTTTATGGGGACTAGCACAGTCCTTACCTGCCTTTCTTTATTGATTGTTTACGATATAGCATAACATACTCTTGATAGTTATAAATATATTCTCTACTTGCGTCGCATCAAATACAACATTGGTATTAAACTTGTGGTATTAGTGAATTTATCGATCATTGGACTTAGGAAGATTACAAGAGAACTTAATGATTATTAGCATGAAGGATTAGAGAAGAAGGGACAAAACTGCTCACCAAATAGAGAATGCCGAGAGAAGGAGAACGCTTGTACGATCAGACTCCGGTCACGCGTCTACCTGCATTGGCACCAATATTTGGTTAGACTACCATCTTTATCTTTCTTTCTCTCAGATATCCCTAGAATGAGTGCATGCAATCGATGAAAATAAGCAAGACAATCAATCATGGAAAACCAATCACAAAAATGCATTAATCAAAACCAAGCAGAGAAAATCCAACCAAAAGCCAATAAAATCCAACGAAAACTATTGGACTCATTCTAACTGAAATTGATCCATTAATTCGAAAGGTTTATTGCATTTGTCCATGATCGATTATGCCAAAATATTTCCCAAATAGTCATTTTCGACTGAGTCAATCGAGCCACAAGCCTTATAAAGTGAACTGCTAGGAGCGGGACACTACATGATATACCACTAAGAAAAAGTTTTGTCTTCAAAACTTGGTACAAAGGTCCTACCTCTAGGCCGAATAAGAAAGGGTACTGCTTCCTTATATTTTTTTTTGAGTTCCCACGTCGATTCCTCGACTGCATAATTCTGCTACAACACACAAACCACTGATCAATTTCGTAAGTGTGTCTCCTTCCTGTCCAGGATCTGAACATGTTCCTCTGCACTGGATAGGTTGGCACTCAGCTCAAGATGATCGAAGTTTATTACGTGACTTGGGTTATGCACATATCTTCTTAGTTGGGAAACATTAAAGATATCGTGCACTTCAGCCAAAGCCGGGGGTAGTTCAAGTCGATAAGCCACTAGCGTCACCCTCTGTAGAATCTCGAAGGGTCCAATAAATTGTGAACTCGGCTTTTCCTTGACACCGAACCACATCATGCCTCACATAGGTATCACCTTTAGGAACACATGATCACCCTCCATGAATTCCAAGGGTCGCCGATGTACAACCACGTAACTCTTCTGACGGCTTTGAGTGATTCAAAGACTCTCTCGAACCATGCAAATTTTCTCGATGCCCTGTTCAACAAGTTCCGGCCCGAGAACTTGCTGTCACCAACTTTCTCATAATATATCGGCGATCAACATTTGTGTCCATAAAGTGCCTCATAAGGGGGCACATGAATACTCACTTGATAACTATTATTATAAGCGAACTCTGCCAGCGATATATAGGTATCCCAATTTATCTTCAAATCCAGCATGCACAATCGCAACATAGCTTCAAGGATATGGTTTACTCTATTGGTCTGTCCATCAGTCTGTAGATGGTATGTCGAGCTGAAATATAGCTTGGTGTCCATTACTGACTGAATTCTATTTTAGAATTGAGACAAGAACCGTCCATCCCTATCCAACATAATTGAGATTGGCACTCCATGTAAACGGACAATCTGATCCATGTAAATATGAGCCAAACGGTTAGCACCCCATAAAATTTTGATTACAATAAAATAAGCTGGATGGTCTATCCATGATGACCCAAATCGTATTATTTCCCCTCTGTGTCTTCGGTAAGCCCACTATGAAATCCATTGAGATATTTTCCTACTTCCACTGCGGAATGGCGAGGTTCTGCAGCTCACCACCTGGTCTCTAGTGTTCTGCCTTAACACGTTGACAATCCAAACCCCGTGACACGAACAATGCAACATCTTTCTTTATGCCATGCCACCAAAATATTGAGCGCAGATCCTTGACATTTTTGTGCTTCCCGGATGCAAGGTGTACTTAGCATAATGAGCCTCAGTCAGTATTTTCTTCTTGAATTCATCATCCTTAGGTACGCACAATTAACCCACAATGTTCCGTCTTCATCTTCTGCAAAATCGGTTGTCTTTCCTGCTGAAATCAACTAACGTATCTTCTGTAGGAATAAGTCATCCTTTTGCGCGGACTTGATCTTTTCTCGCAAGCTCGACTCTAGTTACAGTTGAGCGAGCTGCGCCTCCTGAGTTCTGACCTGTATTCGATGCCCATTTTTTCCAACTCTCGAGCCTGCTTGACACAGATAACGTTCCGACAAATTTTTGACTCAATGCATTAGCCACAACATTTTCTTTCTCGGGGGTATAAGCAATTGACAAGTTGTAATCGTTATCAGTTATAACCATCGTCTTTGCCTCAAATTTAATTCTTTTTAGTTGAATATGTACTTAAGGCTCTTGTGATCCGTGAAGATCTCGTAGGACACTCCATAGAGATAGTGTCGCCAAAATTTTAATGTTCAAATTTTAATGCGAACACACTTGTTGCAAGTTCCAAGTCGTGGGTGGGATAATTCTTTTCATACTGCTTAAGCTGTCTCGAGGCAAATGCGATCACTTTTCCATGTTGCATAAGAATACATCCTAATCCGAGCCGGGGTGCATCGATGTATATCTAAAATCTCTCAGGTCCATTTGGAAGAGTAAGAAATGGAGCCGAGATGAGTTTATAAAATCCCTCACCCAAAATAGGTATTTTGTGTGTATTTTATATTTATTATATTTATTTTAGATTATTTTAAAATAAATTAAAACCTAATTATTTTATTAGAATAATTTACCGTAGTTTGGACTTGGAGATTAATGATATAGGACGACCCCAAAATCTACATCGCCCTTCGCAGGAAGTAGCCTACACGGGAGACACTACTTGTAGGATCTTCGCGTAACACAAAATTCGATCATTCAACATTAGTATGACACTAGTGTAACAACCGTAGTTTCTTGTATTTAATATTTATAGATTTTTATATATATAATTTATTTATTGTTATTTTTCAATTCAAATACCTAACCCAAAGCCATAAATTAATTTATTAGACACCAGTGGCTTAAAATATGATATATATATATATATATAAAATTATTTTAGGAAGATATAATTTGAAACCTTCTTGAGATAGGGTCCACATTTGCACCTTATCCACTTTTAGAGCCAATCCAATTCTAATATTTTCATATTTGGAAACCTCTACTTTAAATATTCCATCTATCCATTTTTGGTGCATCCACCTATTTAAATTCATGAATCAAATCTTTGATTTATTTTCCCATAAATTAGGATCTTAATTAAATATGTAGTTTCCAAATTAGGAAAGACCCATATGCAATCTTGTTGCATATCAATTTAAATTTAAAATAAATATTTTAAAATATAATTTAAAGATTTAGAGCATCCTATCACCCTATTTTAGTCTTTTTAAATCCTATCCATAGATGGAAACACTAAATCAAATCCTAACCACGCACCTATTTAAACTACTTATATTTATCAATCCCCCAACACATAAACCTAATAGCCGACCTCCCCCTCTCTCAAACACACTACCAAGAAGCCTCTACCCCTCCCTCTCTTCTCTCTTTTTTATCTCCTTCCTTCCCTCTATCCTTACCCTCAAGGTTGACCACCTAAAGCCCTTGGCCGAACCCCTTAGGCCGACCAAAAATACCCCTTGAGGCCAGTTGCTACTACAGCAGATCTGGGATGTTTACTATAGTAAAATCATCCCAAAAATTTATATTCTTCATCTATTAGAAGTCATATAGAGCCTGCTCTAATTTTGTGGAGTTTGGAGTCCGTTTGGCTCTCTAAAAGGTTCGTGTCGCATGAAGAAGCTCGGCCGTAATCACGATCTAGTAAGTTTTGAAATTTCTTTTAAATAATTATTTTTCCATGTATAAACTCTTGTGATAACTCATAAATAATTTAAATGAAAAATAAGGAAACCCTCATGCATGTGAAATCCTAATTTTTTTACATAAAAACTGCTCTTTGATGACACAAAACCAATTCTTGGCAATGTCCTGATCATATTAAATTAGTATTCTTGCATGTTGAAATTTTATTATTAAAATATAATTTTTCAGAAAATAAATATTTAATTTTAGAATATAGAATACTTTTTTTATTATTAAATAAAAAATAATTTTGTTAGTAATTAAACTCCATCATTGATGTACACCATCCTTTGACATGTATACTAGCGAAGTTTTTTTTGTCAACCCTAATAGGATCAACTTGTAGATAGTGAAACCCTAATTATTTTTGTTAGATAAAATAAATAGTATTTATTTTATTTATTACTAATTTTATCATATTTATTCAGATTTTATTTTTATTTATAAAAATTAGAATTCTAGGTATTTTATGTAGCAATTTGAACTAGTTTTGACAAAACTTGACCCCGACAGTTTTAGACTTTAACCCCGACCAAAAACTCATATTTTTAGTATTTAAAATAATATTATTATATTTTAATTCTAAAATTTTAATTATTATTTCAGATTTACTTATTTGTCAAAAATTAATTTTTGGTGGCTAGTAGGTAATCCATTATGACCTAGTTTTGGTTTCTACTTGGTTTTGGACTCATAGAATTTGTAAGAGACGACCTTATTACTAAAAATCCTATTTTTCCAATAAATTCCAGAATTAATAGTTTTTATTAAATTATATTTTAAAAATGGTTTTCTGATAATGTTTGATGGTTAGTAATGTTTTGGTGTGAAGTTACATGCATGTGCAACCAACGTAGGAGTATTAACTAGAAAATAACTTAATTTGACTAGAAGAATAAGATTCTAATTAGTATAATAATTAATTGGTAGGTGTTCGAGACGTTTCTGTAGATAGCTCCGGACCAGATTTATTGTGCTCGCAGTTTGGCTTGGAAGGCAAGTACACCTTGCTTTATTATATTATTCAGTTTACATTATGCCTACTTTTTATTTGTTTAGTTGTGTGCATGCGTCTTATAGTAGCAGACTTACCCAATATCTTGTACAGATACATGGTATCTTCTGACCTGACACTGTTTCAAACACGTTTACCGTCTGAGAGAGAGTGCATGGACTAGTGTGTCGACTGATCATCGGTATGAGAGTTCGAGTCTTATGTTAGTAGTTGGTATTGGTTTAGTTTTCTAGATATTATTTGACGTTATTGCATTATGTCTGCACCGCGTATATGGTTCATATAGTTCATTGGGAAGAGAGAATCTACTAGTGAGCGTATAGGAACTCTATCTTACTGTATTGTAAAAATGGTGCAACTGTGTAACCCCGAGTTCTAAGGAACGCCTGGTGGGACGACTGTTCTTCTATTTCTTCCCCCTCATGCGCCATTAGAGATGTATCGAGTGTATATCACATAGTTGGTTTAGTTATCCTATTTATTGTTTACTGCTTCACTTTCATGCATGTCGATTTCTTCTGAGGACCTGGCACCCTTTCCAGGTATAGAAGATCATGATTATTTAAAGGAGCACGAATCATGACTGGCTACTTCTTTCTCTTTCGATGAGGTCTTCCCTTAAAGCTTCTTGATCACTAGATGATGTACTTATTTTGTTGTCTTTCATATCCTAGTTGGTAGTGGATTTGTCTCCACCCGACTACTAGTTCTTCTCGACTATTTTCTACTTGGTACATTGCCATATTTGGTTATATATTTCTATTTGGTTTTATGGATGAGATTAGTATTGCCTGTGACTTGTAAAGTTATATACCACTTATGAATTATTATTCATAAAATAACGTACGTATATGTATGGTTTCCATATATTAGAGTTGTCATATACATACGGCTGGCATGCTTACATATTCTTAATCCTACGTATTTTGGGACTGGGGTGTGACAGAGTTGCTGCTTCAGCTCTTGGAAACTGCTCTCATGGTCGTTCGTCCATTTGAATACTACTCCCTTCTGGGTGAGGCGAGTCAGAGACAACGCAATCTTTGCGAATTTATTTACAAATCTCTGATACTAGCTAGCCAAGCCAAGAAAACTTCTGATCTCACTAGCGGATGTGGTCTGTTTCCAGTCCACCACTGCCTTAATTTTCTTTGGGTCAACTGATACACCATCTATTGAAATACCATGCCCAAGAAAAGATATGATGTTCATCCAAAACTCTTACTTGTTCAACTTCGCATATAACTGGTGTTCACGATATGTTTAGAGTACGGTCCTTAAATGTCCAGTGTGAGTTTCTCTATTTCTTGAGTAGATCAGGATATCATCGATGAACACGATGATGAACTTGTTTAAGAAGGGTCAAAATACTTTGTTCATCATATACATAAAAGCGCTGGGGCTTTGGTCAAACCAAAAGGCATAACCAAAAACTCATAGTTTTTATATCTCGTATGAAATGTCGACTTCGGGACATCGGCTGGTTTGATCTTCAATTGGTGATAACTTGAGCGTAGGTCAATCTTTGGAAATATTGTCGCACCCTAAAGCTAGTCAAATAGATCATCAATTCTCGATAAAGGATACTTGTTCTGTACTGTCACTTTGTTCAGCTTTCGGTAATCGATGCAAAGACGTATTGTGCCATATTTCTTATTTACAAATAATATGGAGCTTCCCAAAGTGAAACACTTAGACGAATATAGCCATGATCCAGTAATTCCTGTAATTATGATTTTAGTTCCTTCAATTCAGCATGTGCCATCCGATATGGTACTTTTGATATCGGACGAGTATCCGAAAGGTGTCAATTGTGAACTCGATTTCTCGATCTGGAGGCATTCTAGGTATCTCGTCTGGAAACACGCCGGGGAATTCTGCCACGACTTCAGTTTCCCTCGAGTCTGCGCCCTTCATCCGAGAGTCCCGAACAGAAACGAGGTACTCTTCACATCCCAAATATAGCATATGCCTTGTCGTCACTGCCGATACCACCATCACCGTCTTAGATGCCGAGCCGCATGAATAAGATAACTCTGTCTCGCCAGGAATACGAAATACCACTCTCTTTTCCGTACAGTCAATTATCGCATTGCAAGCCCAAAGCTAATCTATGCCCAGGATGATATCATAGTCTGCGATGTCCAGGACTAGTGCATCCAAGGACACGTATCTCCCCCCAATGAAAATATAACCATCCCTGTAAATCAAACTAGCAGAAAGATCTACTCTGGACGGAGTGCTGACACTAAGATTCATATCTAGTGGTATCTTACAAAATTTATGTTCATTAGAAAATTTAGATGATATGAAGCTATGGGTAGCACCCGAATCAAATAGTATGCGAGTAGGTATTTCTTTATAAAGCAGTATACCTATTATAACAGTGTTTGGAGCAAGCACTTCTTCTTGAGTCAGTGCATATACTCTACCCTGTGCTATAGGATGAGAGTTCTGAGTGTTCACAGGTGCTGGCGGAGGAGATCGTGGCGCTTGCCCACGATTCTGATGGTAATGCTGCTCACATGGAGGGTTCTGATTACTACCTCCATTATTGCATTCATAGTGTTTGTAACCCAGCCTGCCACATTTGTAACATCCCACACGATACTCTTTTGCATGGTATCTAAGACGATTGCACTTAGAGAATCTCGGTCATTGATAGGTTCATCGATTGTCGTTTATGTTTTGACGTTTGAAAGTATCAGACCCGCTTGCTGCCATGGGTCATTTATAGGTGTTTCCACTACTCCGTGTTGCCCCTCGAGGATGAAAATTTTCTATCTCAAGAGCTGCTTTATAGGCCTCCTTGTAGGTTGCACACTTCCTATTGAGCACATCACGCTGCAGGCCTTCGTTCAGCCCCTCGATGAACCATAGTCATTTTGCTTCATCCTTCGGTATCATATAGCTTTATAGGCCTCCTTATGTCATAATTGTGTCCATTGAGCATTTCATTGGGAATCCATCTCCCAATAGGTATAATTTTGAAATTTTTCTTTAATTAGATTCTAATTATTGCATTTGAGCATTAGGAACCCTTCCATGGCTTATGACTACCCATAGAAAGAAGAACTATGTTCATTTGACCTCTATTGTGCCTTGTATATTAAGTTTTGTGTCCAATTTGAGAGAATTTCGAGATTGGTGCACCAAGTATTTGATATCAGGCCAATTAGGTCTAATTGGACTTAGATTGACGGTGTGAGGCTAGTTACATATCCAAAATTGGATACGATTAGGCCGTATCATGATACGCCATGATGCAGAGTAATTTTGGGCCTTTGACACTTGGGATACACATATCAATTTTCTCACCACACTTTGTATTAGCTATCATTTGTTCTAATTAGATTTTAGTAAGTATATTAGACATGTTCATATTTAATTGGAGTAATATCATGACCATGGGAGTGTGTGTGGGTGTTGGTAGCAAGAGTATCATATAGATACTACTGTGTATCATGAGTATACTATTTGTGCACCATAGGTGTATGATGAAATGGTATTAGTATTGGTAGGAGTGTATTTACCTATATATATATATATATATATATATATATATATATATATATATTTGAGTGTGTGTGTATGTGTGTGTGTGCATACACTTGTGGACTCTGGCAGTGTGAATTAGTGCCATGTGTGCACTGTCAAAGGAAGAATACACAGCATCAGTGCATTAGTACGCAGTCATTTGAACAACAAGCAGTAGCAACATGGTATCAGATGGGTATCAGGTCATGAGATATACACCAACAATAGCATCTATGAAGTCAAGTTGCAACATCAACTTGCAGCTAAGAAGAGCAGCAACTATAACAGTAAAATGGGAGGGTGCACTATCAACCAGAGTAAAAGCTTAACATTAGTATTAGAGGTGATGTATATATGACATGGAAGGTCGGGCAAGTAGCGGTGTTAACTATAATTCACTTGAACTACATAGAGTGGGGGGTGTTGCTGCTAGCAACACATCAAAGAAGTGTGTTCCAGGTCTGCAACTAGGTCAGGAGGTCTGCATAGCAGCATTATAGGGAGGTAAGGCTCGGGTTTGATGCAGTAATTAGTGGTGTATTGCTTGGGTTGATGTGGGGAATATCAGCAGGAGGTTGGGAAGAATCAATTCCCATTTAGGAGTATTCAAATTTAGGTAATATCAGTCATATATTTGTGAATACTCGAGTTATAATGTTGGAGTGATGAGGGTAACTTATAAACTGCAGCTGTGTAGTTGTGGATTAGTTAGGATAGTTGTAGATTCAAGTATTAACAGTGGGTACCTAGTATAGGTCTGGTTGGGGTAAACCTATTTGAGTAATCCCATGAGCAAGGTTATCAAGTATCAGTTAACATAGAGTGTCAAATGCTAGGTATTAGTGTAAATTTAAGAGTAGGTATGTGGCAAGTTTGTGATCAGGAAATGGACGACTGATACTTAATATCAGTTGCATTTGAGTATCAGTGCGAAGATTAGGGGTGTGGTATCAGTTAGACAACTAGGTAGAGCATGTGGGCTAAGGGTGTTAAGTTGGAGTCTGGTGATAGATAGTTTGGGCAAGGGACTGTATTGAGGATACACTAAGTACAGTCAAGCACTGACAATATAGAGCAGGGTGTTATTATCAGTTGTGATACAAGAGAGTGAAGGTATCCTAGTGTCAAGGTAGTTTGAGTCATACTTTGATACCAAGGTATTAATACCAAGGTTGGATATGAGGTTGGGGTTATCAAGTGTTGGTGTCTAGGTATGGATAGAATACTTAGTAAGATACTGAAAATGGTCAAGGTATTAGCTCCTAAGCTAAGGTAACACTAGATATTAGGTAATATCAATATATCTTTATACTAAGGTAATAGATAACAATAGTAACTAGTAAATAGATATGTTATATTTAGATATTAGATAATATTAGCTAGTATAGCTAACACCAACAAGTTATGGACCTAGATACCTCATCACAACCTAGTATCACCTAATATTCATTAGTTCAGACTTGAAATCAACCTAGAATCTAGGTGTGGACTTAAAACCGAAGTAATAACCTAGTTTGACTAGTATGACCTAGAAATGGCCTAGAAATTATACTTAATCATATTTTAGAATATTTTAGCATGTTATCACTTTATTATACCCAAATGACATGATATTTCATATATAGGTCTGTGTAACACCAGCTCGGACATCGAGTTATACCATTTGCTCAGGACTACATGCGAGTATATTCTTTGATAATTTTTGATTTATGGTAGCTTATATGTTACATGTATCTAGTATAGTTATACATGATTCCTTACATGATGTTACACAAATTTGTGTATTCTGGATCCCGTTATGAGATATTATTTCCTGTTGGACCCTGTACATGCCCTCTGATTCCTGTATATGTATAGATACTGATTTCTGAGAAGGTTGGCCTCCTGCTCCGCGAATCCTATGTCACAACTTGTAATGGTTGGATCCACTATACCGGTCAGGGGTTGGAGAGTGTTAGTTAGATATATGATCATACCCGTCCCTGTACAAGTATTCATGTACAAGTACCTTGTTAGTGTTAATCATACACTTCACGTATGATTAACCAGGCCATGATCCCTGTTCATGTTCTCAAGTTGATCATATATCGAAGCTAGTACTCACACACTTATTATTGTTTTCTTAGTCTTGATTTCCTGTATATGAGATTACATTACCCTGTCTATTTATATTCCTGTATTTCCATTATCTGTTTCTATTTCTGTTTCTTGCTCTTATTTCATTATCTTGTATTTCTTTACTATTTAATGTTTCATAGTCTTTGTCATTTATTTGGAACTACTGTTAGAGGTGTGTTTTGCTCCAATCTTGAATGGATATATTTTTGATAGTATTGGGGGGATGGGTGTCCGACTCATTATGGACAACAGGAGGTAGCAGTTGCAGCTTTGGACCCTTTAGTTCATGAGTGATTACCGAGAGTCCTAGCCGTTATCACTAGTTATTCTAGTTACCTTTATTCAGTATTATAGTAATGGATTTATTTTTTGCATATTAGACTTTTGTGAGGTATTATTATTACTCATAGACTTGTTTTGAATGATGTTGATGTTGAGGACTATCTAGTTGTGACTTGTGACTTCTTTGTTTTATCGTATCGTGTCATTTATCATCCTTATAGATTTTCTTGTAATTGAGAATTGATATTGACTTTATATTATCATATTGTACTCTTTATGGAGTTGAGATATCATTGACAGGATAAATTATTATATTGTGAGATATTGATAGATAATATTGTTGACCTAGACATCGTTCTACCGTCGATGCTGCAGCGTAGGCTAGACATACCCACGTACTCGTACCCTTACACCGTGTGCAGGTCGTGATAATTATTCAATTCTTTTAATTTGGAATTCCGAAAATCCAATTTTCTCTCAGATTCTCGATTTATTTTATTTTATTTTCCCGTCCTTGACTAAGGGTTTGCATATTGTTTGATGATCTAGTATTTTTCACTAGATTTGAATAATTATTGCAAAAAAGTTGATATTGTATCTTGAAGAGGAACCGGAGAACAAGAGTGAGATACTGCAATCGAAGGTGATTGAGTTGGAACCAGATTTCTTGTCATCATCTATTGAAGGTATAAATATATTATTTATATTAGGCTCATAGTTGTAATCGGGTAGAATAGTCAATTTTCTACTCATAACTTTAGAATGCCCTATTTCCAGAATATTATTGATTTTTTTATGGAAGTTACGACCTGTTATAAACCTATCCTAGAACCTTACGACGACAATTGCGAATATGGATACTGGAGTATTCGTATGTCATGTAGCCTGGGGATGATATTATGTACTCGACTTACCGTATTTTGGGAGCGGGGCTTGACAACATATATCATAATTTTAGATTTAGAGAAGCAGAGTATCAAAAAAACTTAAAGTAAGGAGCATATACCCAAAAACATTGCTAGGAAGCAACACATACAACAAAGCTTGAAGCTAACAAAAATACATCCAACACATTATTAGATGAAATGAACTAGAAACATACACCCAATAATACAGCCAGAAAGCAACACATGCAGAGTTAAGCTTGAAGCTAGCAATATCATAATAAAAAAAAGCTGATACAACAAAGTAGAGTATCATAAAACATCATGAGAATAACAAGAAAACTTACATCAAAAAAGAAGAAGCTTAAAAGACAACCTTTAGAACACAGCCAATTTCCCAAGAAAATAAAAAATAACAAATAAATTGGCTCAAAGGAGTCACCTAATTAGACATCATCGCCAAATTATTATATATTAGACTCGAATGATTCACCACCCTCATCATCGTCTAAAAGATAACTAAAAGTTGGCTACCTCCAGCCATTTTGAAGTGAAAGGGGAAGCCATCAATAGTAGTGACGAATGATACTCATCATCGTATGAAACATAACTACAAGTAAGCTACCTCCAACAATTTCAAATTGGAAGGGGGAGCCATCAACTCTAGCAAGTATTGATACTCTAAGCATCTAAGGAAAATAATTTGACTCAAAAGAGTCACCTAACCATACATCATCACCAAATTATTTTACTTTAGATTCAAAGTACTCAACACACTAATCATCTACGAGTTGTCTACTTCCAGCCATTTCAAAATAAAAGGGGAAGCCATCAACCCTAACAAGTACTTATACTACGCACACCAATTGGGCTATTACAAATTTTACTTGTTTCTTAGTTTAGATAACTTCGAAATTCATAAACAGAGAATCAAACAACAAAATTTTGGGTGAAGAGAATTAAATAAAAATGTAATTTTTTGCCATGCCCACATGAGGCTCATAATAATTCAACTCCAAAATGAATAAATAAATAATCACTAACTAGTCTCTACAAATAACAATCTACAACAATTGGGTTATTGCACTTACTTATTCCTTGGTCCATATCTTTCCAAAATTCATAAACATAGAGATCAAACATCAATATTTTGCATAAAAAAATTAGTTTTGCATGTAAACTTTTTCAAGCAATACCCACATATAAAATAAAAAATAACTCTAAAGTTGGTGCCAATAAACACATCAACTAGCCTACAAACAACAATCTATACCAATTGGGTCATCATAAATTTACTTATTCCTTGGTCTATATCCAAAATTCTTATAATCAGAAAATCAAACATAAAAATTTACGTGCAAAGAATTATATGAAGATGTGAACGTTTTTCTTCCATGCCTGTCACGCCCCAGTCCCAAAATATCGAGGGACTAGACACGTGGCATTGGCCAGCAGTACACACCGATGGACAACCCAATTTAATGGATCCATCGGGAATACTTAAGCTGTAATATAGGTCTACAACAATAAGTCAAAAACTAATCTCATCCACACACAGAATAGTAAGAACATCAGCAAATAAAGAAAGTACATCAAAGTCCAGTCTCAGCAGAGTATGTCGGGGAACAACCCGATAAGAGTCTAAAACACTGGTTCATCAGACCAGAATAAAAGAGTCCAAAATAAAGTATCTGAAGAGTACAAATGTCATAAGCTCAAGTAAAGTCTTCAGCCATCACCTCTGCTTCAATGTTAGGTTCTCCTTCAGCAACAGCTCCTGGTACAGCTTCAGCTCCTGTCCCGTAAACCTCGGGATAATGCTCTTCTGCTAAACCTGGGGACATCATCCATTCCAGGTCCTCAGGAGACATAGCAAGGTACAAATAATATAAGCCAAAAATAGATGCAGTGAAATAAAAAATGAAATAAACAGGGTAACTACATAACCATCTATGTGAAAATGCAACTGAGAGCAACACTAGTACTCAGGCTGAGACTGCTACAAGCTCTGTGTCGGGGAGCCGGGTAGCAGCAATATCTAGTAGTGGTCTAGCTCTGCTCGAGAGTCTACAACCTCACAATAGTAGTATATATATATAGAACAGCCTGTAGCCTGTGTGCCTCTCCCCACCCAATGTAACCACACGTCGCATGTCCATGTCACGTGAGATCAGAGCTAATACAACAGTCATAATCTAAGAGTATAATAACTATGTCCATCCTGTATCCTATACTGAATCACCTTAAATATCTCAGGAAGATTCAGTCAATGTATGGTGTCAAGTGTCCTAGGTTATAGTGTACTTGATAAACAAGCACAAGAATATAAAGGGTCTCGAATGTCTAACACTAAATGACGTACACAACTCCGCGTACGGGGTTGGCACCCGACTGTAATCGGACGCTAAGTATGTCATACGGTCCTAGGTTATATCATGCACACTAGTCACAGAAAATAGAGCAAGAGAACAAAATAAACTAATAAACTGCAATTTATGGCAAGGTACACTTGCCTGGGATTGGAATACCAGTAGCGGTCCTTGTAACAGTGGGTTCAGCAATAACTCCTCCAAAAGCTGAAATGAACATTA
The DNA here is from genome assembly GCA_036927795.1 of Iris macrosiphon. Classification (NCBI taxonomy): domain Eukaryota; kingdom Viridiplantae; phylum Streptophyta; class Magnoliopsida; order Asparagales; family Iridaceae; genus Iris; species Iris macrosiphon. The sequence continues at coordinate 119,282,364 of JAYESA010000004.1, forward strand.
CCAACAGTCTCAGAACATAGGAAATAGTTAGAAATGCCTGTCCTTAAGTCCAGTTTGGACACAGAGTATATGGAGCTATGTGCTTCAGTCATTAACTCCTGTCTCAGTTCTCTATTTGGAACGTATAGACGTTCTCCACACCTTAATGTCCCATCCTCATGTATGCGAAGTCCCGTCTGCAAGCCTGCTTCTGTCTTCTCTCTAAGTCTTCAAAATCTGGCATCAGTAGGCAAAGCTTCTTTAATCCTTTCCACGAGCGATGACTTCACTTCCAGATTAGCCAGCAGGCCACTCCGTCTTGGTAGAATAACCTCTATCTGGAGCTCCTGTAGATCTCTCAATAGCTCAGACTGCATTGTCAAGAAATAAGCTGTAGGCTTCCTGCTAAGTGCGTCTGCTACTACATTCGCCTTCCCTGGGTGGTACTGCAGATCTATATCAAAGTCCACCATTAACTCAAGCCAGCGTCTTTACCTCATGTTAAGCTCCTTCTGAGTATATACATACTTCAGACTTTTGTGATCAGTGAAGATCTCCACCTTTTCACCATAAAGATAATGCCTCCAAATCTTCAGTGCAAATATTACAGCAGCTAGTTCCAGATCATGCGTTGGGTAGTTCTTCTCATGGACCTTCAACTGTCTCGATGCATAAGCAATAACTTTGCCATGTTGCATCAAAACACATCCTAGGCCACTACCTGATGCATCGCTATAAACAATAAAACCGCCTGACCCTGAAGGAAGAGTTAAGACTGGTGCTGTTGTTAGACGCCTCTTCAATTCTTCAAAGGCCATCTGACATTCTTCTGTCCATGCAAAATCCTGATCTTTCCGTGTCAACTTCGTCATTGGCTCTGCAATCCTTGAGAAATTTTCTACGAACCTTCTGTAATATCCAGCAAGTCCTAGAAAACTCCTCACCTCAGCAACTGATGTCGGTGTAGGCCAAGTCTCAATAGCAGCAATCTTCTCTGGATCAACTGACAGTCCTTCTCCTGAGATAATATGTCCTAAGAATGGCACCTTATCCATGCAAAACTCACATTTACTGAGCTTAGCATAAAGCTTCTCTTGCCTCAACGTCTCTAGCACGATTCTGAGATGTTCCTCGTGCTCTTCATGGCTTTTGGAATATACCAGAATGTCATCAATAAATACAACCACAAATTTATCCAAGTATTGATGGAAAACTTGGTTCATCAAGCTCATGAACACAGCAGGCGCGTTGGTTAAACCAAACGGCATAACTAAGAACTCATAGTGTCCATACTTGGTTCTAAAGGCTGTCTTCGGGATATCTTCCTTCCTCACCCTAATCTGGTGATAACCAGATCTAAGGTCAATCTTCGAAAATACCCTAGCTCTACTCAATTGATCAAATAAGTCATTAATGTGCGGCAAGGGATACCGGTTCTTAATGGTCACAGCGTTTAACGCCCTGTAATCAATGCACAGGCGAACTGTTCCATCCTTCTTCGGTACAAAAAGTATAAGTGCTCCCCAAGGTGAAACACTGGGCCGAATGAAACCCTTCTCCAGAAGTTCATCAACTTGCTTCTTCAACTCTACTAACTCCTTAGGCGCTAGTCTATAAACCGTTGAAGTGATAGGCTCGGCTCCTGGAGTTAAGTCTATTGTGAATTCTATTTCCCGATCAGGTGGTAGACCTGGAAGATCATCGGAAAATACATCCATAAACTCTGATATAACTCTTGGGTATTCTGACTCCCCTTCTACAGATAATGCCCTAAGAGTTGGCTGAATACCTTGTTCTACAGCTCCTCGAAGAAATTCAAACTCTGAGTGTCCAGGTGGTCTGAATATAACTTTTCCAAGCCGACAATCAAGAGTAGCATGATACTGACTTAACCATTCCATACCAAGTACCACATCATAGTCAGGCATAGAAAAGATCAGAAATTGGGCTCGCATCTCTCTTCTACAGACTACTACTGAACATGATCTACAGATATCACTAACAAGTATGATTCTACCTCCCGTAAGAATTCTCTTAGTCTTCAGAAGGGGTGCAGTAGCTACTCTATGGGTGGCTATGAAGCTAGCAGCTATAAATGAGTGCGATGCCCCAGAATCAAATAAAGCTACAGCAGGTAATGAAGCTACTAAAATGGTACCTGCTATAACTTCTCCAGCAATAGCTTCTTCCTGAACAGCCAATGCAAAGGCCTGACCTCGTCCCTGAGCTGGACCCCTCTGATGACGAGCCTGCTGGAATAATGCTGCTTGAGGTGGTAATGGTGGTCTCGGCTGATATCCTCCCGGAGCTGGTAGTCTGACTCCTCCAACTCTTGTCTGCTGTGCTCCCACTGCTGGATAATCTGGCCTTGGTGCAGGTAGAGCTAGTCGGGGTGCTCCTTCTCGACGTTCTGTGCAGTCCCTGGATAGATGCTGGTTGGAGCCGTAAACCAGGCACAGTCCCAATTTGCATCTGCACTCTTTTTCAATGTGACCCAACTTGCTGCAGAAATGACAAGTAGGTAGGGTTTTTAGTGCTGCCCTCTGCGGTAGATTCCTCTGGAGTCGCTTTGCAGAATCCCCTTGTGCTGCCTTGGATGGTGCTGAGGTAAATGGTCGCTTCAGGCTTGACTCCCTCCTGATGATGCGCTCCATGCGTCGTGCTGCAGCAAGGACGTCGTTGTATGATATAGGGGCAACAGATCCAATCAACCTCTGAAGTTCGAACCTGAGTCCGTCAAAGAATTTTTCTGCCTTCTCTTCTTCGGTAGGAATTAGAGAAGGGGCAAAACGACTCAGGCGTATGAATTCAGCATTATACTCCTCCACCGTCATGTTGCCCTGGATGAGGCGGTTGAACTTATCTCGAAGTTCTGATCTAGCAACGGCTAGGATATACATCTCTTGGAAGAGTCTGGAGAACTCCTCCCAAGTGACTCGGTCATGTCCGAGCCTCCTCTCTTCAGCTAGCCACCAGTGGTGCGCGTTGTCCGTCAGTTGCATTCGGACAGCAGTCATCCATCTCTCCCGCGAAAGTTCAGCTGCTTCCAACTGATGTTGTGTATTTGTGAGCCACTCATGCACTTCAGTTGGTCCTTCCTTGCCCGAGAAGGTACGGGCTTGAGTTGACGGAAATCAGTGATAGATCCCGTCGCTGGTCGCCTAGCTTGCGGGTTTGCCTGCTCCAATGCATTTACTAGGCTGTTTCTTAGGTTCTCTGTCTTCTGACGCTGCGCCTCCTGTTGAACTTGTTGTTGAGCTTGCATCATGGCATAAAACATCTGAAATATTTGCTGCCCGTCCACTGCTTGCCCTGGTGGGAAGGCAGGCATCTGTGGAGTGAACTGCGGCAGTGGTGGGATGTTGTCACGCCTGAACCTTGAGTTATGCTGCTCAGCTTGTCCACTTTGAGAGGATTGACCTCTGTTCTCTGGTGTAATTCCCTCTCCATAAGTAACCACAGCATCTTGTGGTGTACTCAAAGGAATTTCATCTCCATTTCTTGGATCCATCTTTCTGCATCCAAAAATAAGCTTTATGAGAACGTTTTAGTAGAATCAAGCAGGATGCAAATCAAGTACTTAATTCGATTGCGATATTGAGTTCAAAATGATTCAATAAATAGATGAGATCCTATAGCCTATCCTATCTTTTTACAGGTTTGTTTGGCCCCTAAGTTGAAACCAAACAATTTGTCGTAGGACCTGCATGGGCCACCACAAAAACCATGTCACGCCCCAGTCCCAAAATATCGAGGGACTAGACACGTGGCATTGGCCAGCAGTACACACCGATGGACAACCCAATTTAATGGATCCATCGGGAATACTTAAGCTGTAATATAGGTCTACAACAATAAGTCAAAAACTAATCTCATCCACACACAGAATAGTAAGAACATCAGCAAATAAAGAAAGTACATCAAAGTCCAGTCTCAGCAGAGTATGTCGGGGAACAACCCGATAAGAGTCTAAAACACTGGTTCATCAGACCAGAACAAAAGAGTCCAAAATAAAGTATCTGAAGAGTACAAATGTCATAAGCTCAAGTAAAGTCTTCAGCCATCACCTTTGCTTCTATGTTAGGTTCTCCTTCAGCAACAGCTCCTGGTACAGCTTCAGCTCCTGTCCCGTAAACCTCGGGATAATTCTCTTCTGCTAAACCTGTGGACATCATCCATTCCAGGTCCTCAGGGGACATAGCAAGGTACAAATAATGCAAGCCAAAAATAGATGCAGTGAAATAGAAAATAAAATAAACAGGGTAACTACATAACCATCTATGTGAAAATGCAACTGAGAGCAACACTAGTACTTAGGCTGAGACTGCTACAAGCTCTATGTCGGGGAGCCGGTAGCAGCAATATCTAGTAGTGGTATAGCTCTGCTCGAGAGTCTACAACCTCACAATAGTAGTATATATATATATAGAACAGCCTGTAGCCTGTGTGCCTCTCCCCACCCAATGTAACCACACGTCGCATGTCCATGTCACGTGAGATCAGAGCTAATGTAATAGTCATAATCTAAGAGTATAATAACTATGTCCATCTTGTATCCTATACAGAATCACCTTGAATATCTCAGGAAGATTTAGTCAATGTATGGTGTCAAGTGTCCTAGTTATAGTGTACTTGATAAACAAGCACGAGAATATAAAGGGTCTCGAATGTCTAACACTAAATGACGTACACAACTCCGCGTACGGGGTTGGCACCCGACTGTAATCGGACGCTAAGTATGTCATACGGTCCTAGGTTATATCATGCACACTAGTCACAGAAAATAGAGCAAGAGAACAAAATAAACTAATAAACTGCAATTTATGGCAAGGTACACTTGCCTGGGATTGGAATACCAGTAGCGGTCCTTGTAACAGTGGGTTCAGCAATAACTCCTCCAAAAGCTGAAATGAACATTACCAACAGTCTCAGAACATAGGAAATAGTTAGAAACGCCTGTTCTTAAGTCCAGTTTGGACACAAGGGCAAGCGGGTCCATATGTGGGCCGCTTTGCACCGAAAACCGAGTCAGGGTCAAAGGTTTCCAAATCAGACCAACTTAGTGTCAACAAGTTAGGAACGTTGATACGAACCCAACGGAACTTCCAGAATTGGATTCCGATGAGCCGTTCTCAAAATCGCCCGTCAGGTGGAGCCTGTGGGGCCCACAACACGCAATTTTCCAACGTTCTCAGAATCGAACCAAACTTGACCCACAGGACCAATGTATTGCTATGAGTCCAATGGCGCAAGTTTCGTCTCGATCCGACGTGTATACACTAAGTTACAACCAAATACAGAAAAGTCAAATACGGGGCGTTGTCCGCGGATACGCACTGATTCCGGAGTGCACGCACATCCGAATCAGCTTCTGCGAAAGTCCGCACGTCCGTATCTATGACGCTCACGTATCGATGAAGACCGCACGTGACCAAGTCGTCCCGTTTGGCGGGACGTACTCAGTTCCGAGGTGAAACAGGGCTAAGTTTTTTCTGTTTTTGGATCGCGGTTCGCGATCACCACAGGTCACGATGCCCCGAGCGGGTTACACGGGCACCGAGGGGGTCATACAGGCTATGCGAAGAAATTTACGGAATATGAAACAGAGCTACGAGTCGAAAGTTATGGATACCTGAACTGGGTTCAATAAGTCCGATTAGAGCGTGTCAAACTCGAGTCTCCGTGTCCTGGATCCGTGTCCAAGCTGTGTCCGAGCTAGGGCAGAGTTTTTGCGACACTGGAAGTAGGGTTCAGTCCAGCGGTGGTCGGGAAAGGATCGGGGAGGTCCTGGGCGGCCGGCCAGTGAGGTCTGGAGGCTGGGGCGAGGCGGGGAGGTGCCGGAGTCGGGGGTTCCGTTCCTGGGAGGCGGTTGCGGTTCAGGTTTCGAGCCATCGGCCGGAGAAGAAAGGAAAGGCGTCGGGTTCTGGGGAGTCCGACGTGGTCGAGGGCGACCACGAGTCAGTGCTGGAGGGCAGTGGACGTCGCTGGTGGTTCGGTTTGCTCAGTTAGGTGGAGGTGGCCGGAGTTTGAGGGATCAACCGCTGTGGTTGGGGAAGAATGGAGTTATATAGAGGAGAAAGGAGGAGGACGGACAGCGGTTCAGCCGGAATAGGAAGAGGGAGAGGCGGGGGTTTCCATAGGAGAGGAAGCGGACAGTCTCCGGCGGCCACGGCGGCAGAAACGGCCGCCGGAGGGGAAGCGTCGGGCTGTTTGGGATTCAGGGGTTAGGTTTAGGTCCGGGTCGGGTCGGGTACTGGCGGGTCGGGTCTGACCCGGATTCGACCCGCTAAGGGTTGGGCCGGTTCGGTTTGATCAGACCGGCCGGTCCGGTTCAGTCTCAGGGTTGGGTTGGTTTTATTAATTTAATTTAATTAATCAGTTAAATTTTACAATAGTTTTTAATGCTTTAAGAATTCATCCGGGATCCAATAAATTCCCGGAAAAATACCCCATGCTCGATTTTTAATTTTACACTAGAAAATATAATTTTTATCACATTTTAATATTATTTAATATCTTTTAAAAATTCATTTTAATCAGTCTACCTTAGTTTAGAATTACAGAAAATGCTAATTAAATTCCATAAAATTAAATTTAAAAATTCTTAAAATTTTTAGGTGATTACAATGCCCACATAAAAGTGGTTATGATACATTGCTACCAATATACACTGGTACACGCCATCCCATGCATTATTCACTGTTATATTATAATTCAGTCTCTAAGCATAATCACAAACACCTAATAGGCATCATATATATATATATATATATATATATATATATATATATATATATATATATATATATATATATATATATATATTATTCACTATGGAACCAACCTATGTTATATGGATGGAATTTGGATTGTGTGGTTAAGATTAAAAGATGGTGGGGTCCACACCTTTTAATTTGACCCACTAAATCACAATCAAACTCATGTAACATATGGTAGTTCTATAACATTACTCCTATATATATATATATATATATATATATATATATATATATATATATATATATATATATATATATATATATATATATATATTAGATTAAACTTAGTTTATATAGATTTTGAATCACCATATTACATCCCTACACCTAAATCCCTTCAAGGAAGATAATACACATCATATGAAGATTTCTAACCATATTCTATCTATAATATAAAGGGGAAATCTAGGTGATATAGTGTATACCTATAGAGGATGGATCTCCCTGATTCAAGGAGAGGTCAGGCTTGAAGAACACCACTACTCTGCTCGTATTCTCCCCAACCGAGGTCCTTAACTGTGCATGCCCATGGTTGCTCCGAAAATGGAAGGATAAATATAAGGTTGGTTAGGATTTGGAGTGGTGGTAGGAAAATTAGTGTTTGGGAGGGTTGAGGAAAGTGGTCGGATGTGGAAGAGGAGTAGGGGGTCGGGTTTAAAAAATGTGGGTTGCCTCTCCCTTCTCACTTGTTCTCCAAGAAAAGAAACGAGATAGAGAAAGTTTGTTAGGGATTGGAAAGTAGGAAATCCTTCTAGAAAATTTCCTCTCATGAAATGAATTGGAATAGAATATTCCCTCTACTAACTAATTAGAACTAAATAATTAATATTTATAATTAGCAATTAACTAGTTTTGACAAAAACAAACCTGATTATAGATTTGAAATTATGGAGGTTACAAGGTTGTTAGGGGAGACAAACACTACCCCACTCCTACAATGATGTTGCCTTTAGGTCATGTTCTTGAAGCACCATCAAAGAACATTCGCCAAATTGACTATTCCATTATTGTGTTTGACTCCAAACTTCATCTGAAATGTCGTCAGAAAGTTTTGATATTTTTGGCACTTGATGAGAAGGTAGAAAGTCGATAAATGCTTGGCTCTTAACTGCCTTCTATAAGATGAACACTATATTGTGTGGAGAAAGCAACATTGCCCATGTATCTAGACGAGAGTTAAGTGCACCTGGTTTGGTTATGAGCACTCTGAGGGGATTAACCCAGGAGACGATGTGGATCATTTTCCCGTCACATAGTGTCACATCTTCTTGATGGCAAATATCAGAGCCAAGCACTCTTTTTCTACATGATTATACATGTGTTCAGTACCGACCATTATTCGACTAAGATAGTAGATGGCATGTTCATGACCTTCATCATTCTTTTGAGCTAACAGTGCACCGAGGGAATGATCCAACACACGAATATAGAGTAAGAAGGGTTTTTCCATAACTGGAGCCACCAAGACCGGAGGATTTATGAGATACTTCTTTATGTCATCGAATATACGCTGATATTGTTCAGTCCAGACGAAAGAGACTCCTTTCTTCATCAACTGAGTGAACAGTTGGAATCGTCTAGAGAGGTTGGATATGGATCTCATGATGTATTCCAGTTTTCCTTGAAGTCCGTGAAGCTCTTTGAGATTTTTTGGTGGATGCATGTCAAGGATAGATTTACTCTTCTCAGTGTCAAGATGAATACCCCTTGAAGTTATAACAAATCCAAAAAACTTGTCGCTGGAGACACCCAGGAAGGACTTGGTTGGATTCATTTTGAGTTGGTATGCACGCATCAGTTCGAATATTATTCTCAAGTCTTTGAGGTGATCGCCATTGAGATGACTCTTGACTGCTATATCATCGATATATCATTCCACTATTTTTCATAAATGTTTGGAAAAATTATGCTCATAGCTCACTGGTATGTCGCATCCGCATTTTTTAAACCGAATGGCATAACCGTATAACAATATACCCCAAAAGTATTCTGAATGATGCGTGCTTTTTATCATCCAGGAATATCTTGATCTGATTATAGCCTGAGAATCCATCCATGAAAGATATTCGCTCAAAACCACAAGTGCTGTCGATCATGACATCTGTGATTGGGAGAGGGAACTCATCTTTCGGACAAGATGTGTTCAGATTATGGTATCTATGCATACTTGGATCTTTCCATTCTTCTTTACGACTGGAACAACATTGGCCACCCAATCGGGATAATGTTCTTCGCGTATAAAGTTGCTTTCTATCAGCTTATTCACTTCTATTTCAATAGCTTCTATGACGTTTAGACAAAATCGTCATTATTGTTGCTTTACTGGCTTAGCATTCGAAAGAATATTGAGCCGGTGCATTACGATCTGGGCATTCGAAAGAAATAAATAAGGAAATATCTATGAAACTAGATCTCAATATAAAGTATCTAAAGATGATAGTTGGATGGAAATAAATCCACTACCAACTAGAATAAAACAACCACAATATAAGTACATCATCTAACAATCACGAGGCTTGAAGAGAAGGCCTCCTCGGAACATAAGTAACCAGTCCGGATCTGCGCTCCTGCGAATACTCATGAATATCTACACCTGAAAAGGGACCAGATCCTCAGAGAAACATAACAAGATACATAGAAGGATGCCATAAAGTAAATACTATAAAAACTCGAGGGTGAACTAACCAGCTAAGTGAATGCAATTTGAGGACAACTTTGAGTGTATGGGAAAGTGTAGGCTAGACATATGCTGACGTAATTCACCAATCGTGACAACTGGCTAGTATATGCCACATATGCCCCCATACAAGGGCGTTGTAATATAATAACGTCCAGCTCCGAAGAGCATGGCATCTGCATAATATAATGTCTATATCGCTCCGAAGAACGTGGCATCTGAATAGTATAACGTCCATATCGCTCCGAAGAACGTGGCATCTGTATAGTATATATCGTCCATATCGCTCCGTCGAGCGTGGCATCTGAATAAAGGAAGTGGGTGTCCCATACGCCTACTAGTCGTCCTCCCCGCCCAATGATCTATGCATGTTGTATCCATAACACGCTGTAGCTACCACACCGAGACGGAGTGCAAGTATCGACGCTGTAACTCTGGCTCATAGTCTATCCTTAGAACAATAGCCCAACCTTACAACCAAACAAGGACAAGGATTGGACCTTCGTACTATAATAGTCTATGCTCCGACTACTACTAACTGCTAAGTCTTCTAACATGCATCACTATTAGTAGTTATACCCTATCCGTCGCACGACCTACACATACAGGTGGCCAACTGCATACGCAAGTCCGTGCCCTACATGAGACTCACAACACGTGTAAGAAATGTGTCAAGGCCCAGAGAGTCATACCGATAACTACATAATTTTAGGTGGGTCTACTAGATACTAGGTCAGACACGTCCTAACGTCAACGCCTTCGTTGACTGCACCCGAGTCTCTCTCGGACGCGCACAATTATATAATCTGAAACAATAAACATGCAACTAAAATAATAACTAAATTTAAATAATACAACAGGACAAGGTATACTTGCCTGGCAAGAAGCTATGTAGTCCCAATATCCGGCTCCGAAAGTCGTGTAGAATAATCCAATGTCCTCGGGGTCAGCGTGCACAGGCACGGGAATCGGGGGTGACTGCTACAGGTCGTCTGGCAAGGGTGACGGGTCCATAATGACGACGATGACAGTGATGATTACAAGGGTGATGATGATGATGATAATTATGATTAGGGTGGCGATTAGGTCAATGATTAGGGTGATAGTGGTGATAATTATGATGATGATTACGGGTGATGGTGATGACGAAGACGATGATGTGGACGATGGTGATGACGAGGATGATGATGATGGTGATGACGAGGATGACAATGTGGACGATGGTGATGACGAGGATGATGATGGGGATGATGGTGATTAGGGTTTGGAGATGAGAATAATATGGTAATGGTGGTGAGGATGATGATAATGATGGGTGTTGGCTACTGACCGGAGTCCGGCCAGGGGAGGGGAGGTCCGGCCAGGGGAGGTACAGAGGACAGGGAGTAGAGGAGCAGGGAAAGGTGGAGGTCAGGGAGGAGGGTACAGGTGGGCTCGGGTGGTTCGACGGCTTGCCGAGGGAGGTCGGGTTGGCAGGAAGGGTGTAGCAGGCTCGGGTGGCGGTAGTGTTGCTGGGATGTCCGGCGGCTTCAGGCGAGTGGCGGTAGAGGAGATTCGACGAGGGTGCTATGGTCGAGGAGGGGGAGAAGGACAGAGGATGAGAGGAGACGGTGGCGGTGGACGGTGGGCAGCGGGAAAGGGGAGGATGAAGAAGAGGAGGCTCGGGTTGGTCTCAGGCGGTGGGGTGGTTGTCGAGAGGGTGGGTCTGGGTCGTTCAGGCGGAGGAGGAAGAGAGAGGAGATTCAGTGGTGGTGGCGTGCTGGAGAGGCAGGTCGAGGCCTGCTCCGGTCGTGGCTCCGACGAGGGTGGTCGGGGAAGGTGATGAGCAGGGATGGGGTCGGCTGTGTATTGGGTTAGGTATTAGGAAAAAAAGGAAAAAAGAAGAAAAGGAATATATTGTATATTTATACATGTGAGCTAGGGTTTTGTTGACCTAGGAGTGAGCTTGGTCAACACCTCCTTGGAGTTGGCCTTGGGCCTCACATGGGGATGTTTGGAGGGCTATAAATTATATTGTTTAAATGCAATGGCTAGGATTAAAATAAAGGGGGCGATGTTGCGCGTTGCACATCCGAAAATTATGGAAAAATTTCTATGAAGGGAAAAGTTAGATTTCTTCATATATTGTCCAATGGTGTGGACGCCTCAATGCACTTTTGCATAAAAGCGCCCAATAATTAGAAAATTGCACAAGACGGAAATTGGATTAAATTAATTAAAATTAATGCGCAAGGTGTTCTTGAATTAATTAGAAGTACATGGGGATAAAAGTAGGTGGGACACAAGTGTCATGGACATAGAGGGCTCAGAGTAGAATATTAACAAAATTTGGGTTGCACAAAAACAGTCAAGATTGTGTCCCCAATTTTGATTGGAACGTATAAGGGTACAAAGACGTATTTTATTTAGAATTAAATATAAACGTTTGCGACGAATATTGTATGACTAAAATATAGCACAAGAGAGCATAATTATAAGTTACAAAAAGGTCAGAATAGCAGCCAGGCATGTCTAGGACAAGGTTGTGAAATTCGTAGGAAGGAAATGGCTAGTGTAGTGCTCAAATTATCGAAGTAACGGTAAGGTGCGCTAAACGATATAAATATTGCATAATTAAATAAAAATGCCGTGTTCTAATTCTATTTGGATTCTATTTAGCCCTAATTTCTCTATCTAAGCCAAGTAGTCCTAATTTTGGGTGAGGGGGTTTACAATCTACCCAACTTAAAATAATTTCATCCTCGAAATTTAAATAAGGCATAGTCTGTTATTTCTTCACGTACATAAGGTAAGTCAATCGCAATCTCTTTGTGATAATTAACATTCTAATCAATCCTTCGTGATCACTTCAAAATTAAGATAGTCACTGTTCAATTCAAATTTCAACTTATTATAATCTCTTCTCACTTTTCCAAATCCTCAACATCCAAATTTAAATTGAATCCATATAACATCTTCAATATTTAATTAACCCGCATCAATTTTTTTTATATCATGATCTCCAACTATCATAATCTACTTTAGAAAACAATTCTAATCCAATATTATTCCTATCTTCAACTTATGAATTTTTGTACTCTTCAAATTTTTCTTTCAATTTACATCCTCAATATTTTAAATAGGTAATCCAACAATCAAAATTTAACTTTTAATTTAAATTATCAAATTTGGAATTTAATCCGTCAATGTTCAAGTCTAGAATTCTATATTTATCCTCAAATTTTAAATCGATGATTCACTCTTCAGTTTTCAAAAATTTAAATCATGTTCTCAAAGTATAAATATTTGATTCGCCATATCAAGGTTTCAAAAATTTATTAAATACTCATCCTCTTATCATTATTCTAAAATTCTCAAAATTAAAATGACTTGAACCTCTCAATCTAATTTTACTCGATCATAATCTAAAAGAAATTTCTCTCAAGTTGACAATGCAACTTTTACCCAACTTAGGATTTACTCATCTGTCACATAAGGCTCTTATATTTAAGAAAACTTATTCCTCAAATTTACTTAATCATGTTACTCAATCCTCAAAAATTTTAATACCAAATGTATCATATATGATATACCCTTAATCAGTTATAAAAGATAGTCATCTAGTAATGTGATTGGCCTATGGGGTATATCTAGTTCTATCTGTATAACAACTTATACCATGCACGAGGTTTCGTATTTCCAAAATAAGGAAAGACGGAGAGCAATAACAAAGAATTCAAGGTGGGGGTAATAGAATACAAGTATAGGGATCAAGGCATTTAAAGAATTCAATGAGAATTGTCAAGGCAGTTGTGGATTAAAATCCTATTTTGGTAATCCCTATTCACATGCTCGTATTAGTACAGTTATGTAACTGATATGATATGCTCAGACATCTCTAGAGGGCAAGTACTTTCGTCTACTAGTCAACTATATATCTCAATCCATGTACGGTAGTTATGCGAAGGGCGAACCAAGCGCACTAAGGTTAGCTAGACCTTAATACACTGATTCTGAAATGTATTAGTGTGTATACCCAATAATACATATATCGTGATCAAGCTCGATAAAAGAGTAAGCTTGCAAAACTAGGCTATAATAGCGGCATAAGTCAAGGTAGTACAGCAAATATAAATACGCTGGATTATGATGAAGGAAGGTACACAATAATATTTCAAGTTCACAAAGAAGATAAGACTCTACAATCTCTAAAGTTGTTATACTAACTCCTTGTCTAAGTCGCTAGTCGACCAAATAGGGGCATGGACCTCTAAGTTCTACGGTCTGAATAAATACTATCGTCTTATACAAGCATATAGTTAATGTCATTCAATTATACCACATAAATGGGTCCGGAGGACTATGTGTTACTATGTTATAAGGCATACTACCCAACTTAAAACAATAACTAATACTGTAATGCCTTAGGGATAATGTAGAAACTCCTATTAAGGTTTACGAGAAGAGGTCTTGGTACTTATTAGAGTATCCTATTATATAGGTCATGGTTATCTTAAGTCTTAGTGTCACGCCCTAGTCCCAAAAATATACGGGACCAGGCCACGTGGCAATAGCCAGCTGACACGTCTCCGAAGATATCCCAATTTAATGGATCCCCGAAGTGTGCTACGCTGTCCTAAAATACTAACATGTACAATATCTGTCAATAACAGGTAATCTAATCTTATCCACAAAATAAAGAGCAAGAGGTACTAAATAAACTGCTGGATAATAAATACCAGTCTCAAGATATCATAGTACAATCAGTGAAGTCTGGTGGGAACAAACCCACTACTATGATAAAATAAAGTACTGAAATAAGATATAAAGATAATGATTAGGGCATCGGCTGACTAGATAATGATGCACCCAATCTAGGCTGAAGGCCTACCAACTGATCACGAAAACTCTGACGGCTGCACCTCTAACTCCTCGGTGGTGTAGGATCTCGTCTCCTGTTCGGGGCCGAATACTGTGGGGTAGAAAGCCTCATCCAAATCTGGAAAGGTAACAGGTCCTCAGAGGGATGTAACAAGATACATAGAAGTATGCCATATAAAAATACTGAATAAGATAAAATACAATAAAGGGTGTGCTAGCCAATCTAAGTGAGTACAATATGAGAACAACTGTGAGTATATAAGAAGGTGTAGGCTAGACATATGCTGACGTAATTCACCGATCATGATAACCGGCTAGTATATGCTACACATGTCCCCTATAACACGGGCACAGGAATACAGTAACGTCCAACATTCTATAGAGTATGGTATCTGCAATATCATCAAGTAACGACCCACACTCTACAGAACATGGTATCAGTAATATATATAAATATGTCCGTATCACTCCGTCGAGTGCGGTATCACTGTAAAGGAGTGGGGTGTCCCATATGCCTACCAGTCGTCCTCCCCTCCCAATGTAGATATACCCATCAAATAATTGACACACATATCCCTTATCTAAATGCCAAGTCTCTAAACTGAAATAGTCCTAGATTTCTTGCTAACCGTGATGCACGTCGCACGTGGCGATAGCTAGTTGATCACGTGAACACGCATCCCAACATGAGATTTATCCCTATGAATACGTGTAACAGTGTCAGGTCTTGGAAGAATACAGGATATCCTTCCATAGGGTGAGTCTACTAATGACTAAGTCAATGTATACCAATCTTCGACGTATCCGTCGAATACACCCGAGACAATCTCGGACGCGCACAGTTGTATAAGACAGAACAACAAGCATATAATACAACATTTGCATAATTTAAATTAGACAGCAAAATATAGCAAGGTATCTTGCCTGAGTCTTCGAGAGATGAATGCCAAAATCCTGTTCCGGTAGCGTCTCCTGGCTGATCCAAAGACCCTAGACAACAATATAACACAATAATACAGGCATCAGATACTACACCCTATCTACGTACGATTAAAACACTACTCTTGAATACTTGTCGCAAGTTCACTGTTGCTCGAGTACAGCCTCACGTGTGCACGTAGCAAGGGTGTACACGAGTGTTGTCTTCGGTTAACAGGTGCCTCGGGGCAATAATTATCCAGTTACGGTTATCCATGATTTATGTTCTATGCGAACACCTGTCTTTGGTTTCTATATTCAGTGCACGTGGTTTATGACCAGACGTTAAATTAACTAAAATCCTTTATGACAGGTATCGTGGTTAAGGAATTTTCTATTTATTAACAAATTCTATTCTGGTTAATCATTAAGCCATCATCATTTTAATTAGGGTTAGAAAGGTTGTGTTTCAACTATGATTCTCGACACACAGACCCAACAATCATTCATGGACACGATACATGGTGAGATGGTTGGAACACAAGAAAGGAACTGCTGGAGGACGAGTACCTGTTCAATAGGACGTGAGGCGTCTGCTCCTTCGACGAGGGTGTCTCCGGCAGCGTGGACGGATCCGTCCAGCGGTGATGGGCAGTCGGGATTGGGGTAGTACTTCGGTCGGGGAGCGGGCTGGGGTGTGCACCGGTCGAGGGCGGCGACTGGAGCAGTCGGTCAGGGATCGACGGGAGCAGTCGGTCAGGGAGCGGCGGGAGTAGTCGGTCAGGGAGCGGGCGGCTAGAGCAGTCGGTCAGGGAGCAGGTGGCTGGAGCAGTCGGTCAGGGAGCGGGCGGCTGGTGCAGTCGGTCGGGTGAGGTGGTCGGGGTTGAGGGGTCCGGCCGACAGGGAGGTTTGTTTAGGTGGGGGTCGGCTAGGGCTTGGAGAGGGTGGTGAATGTTTTCTTAGGGTTTCAAGTAGAGGAACTTCATATATATATATGTGTGTATGGAAGTTGTGGGCTAGCCTCGGCTTGGGCCTATCTGGGCTCATTGAGGTGGGCTGGTCTAATGAGACAGTATACAGGTGGGCTGGGTTAAGTGTTGCTTGAGGTAAAATTAGCCTTAACTAGAAATTAAATTAATAACTTAACTAGGTAATTCCTAACGCGTTGAAAACATAAGGAACTAGATTTTTGAGTGGTACACAGGAGTCGTGGCATAACGGCTTGGTGTAGACTGATACCCTAATTTGGGTACTTGGAATTTGGGGTGTGGTTGATCTCAAATTAAAAATACTCAAATAAATCCTACTTTTGACGAGGGGGTTTACAATCTACCCTCCTTAGAGCATTTCATCCTCGAAATTAAATATACGTATAGGTAAGAACTAAGGACGAGAAAAAAAATACTGAAATGTACCTAGTCCTTCGAAGAGGTGGGGATAACATTGTCTAATGTCCTCCTCACGTTCCCAGGTCGACTCGCCTGGTGCCTGATGCCTCCATTCGACACGAACTAGGGGAATAGTCTGTCCTCACAGTACTTTCTCACTCCTGTCCAGAATCTCGACGGGCTCCTCTTGGTATGATAGACTCGGGCCAACTGTGATCTCTGAGTGGTCATACAAGTGATTAGGATCCGGTATGTACCTCCTCAATTGAGATACATGGAAGACATCGTGGACTCCTTCCAAGGTCTGCGGTAAGGCTAATCTGTAAGCAACCTCTCCGACGCGTTCTAATATGTCGAATGGCCCGATGTACCTTGGACTCAGCTTCCCTCTGCCTCCGAATCTGATATTCCCTCGAGTAGGCGAGATCTTTAAAAATATGTGATCTCCAACCTGAAACTCTAAGGGTCGACGATGCGCATTCGTCCAATGCTTCTGTCGGTCTTGTGTTACTCGAAGGTGCCCTTGGATCTTCTTCACCTTTTCTACCGTACGAACAACCAACTCTGGTCCGATAATCTGTCGCTCGTCTATATCGCTCCAGCATACTGGAGAACGATATTTCCTTCCATACAACGCTTCATAGGGAGCCATCTGAATGCTCGCTTGATAGCTGTTATTGTAGGAAAACTCGACCAGATGCAAATGGTCCTCCCATGATCCTCCGAAGTCAAGCATGCACGCTCTCAGCATGTCTTCTAGCATTTGAATGGTGCGCTCCGACTGGCCATCTGTCTGTGGGTGATACGCTGTGCTAAACTTTAGGCGAGTACCAAGACTCTCCTGCATACTCCGCCAAAAGTAAGACGTAAACCTCGTATCCCTGTCAGACACGATGCTAACTGGTACTCCGTATAGGCGCACCACCTCTCTCATGTATATATCTGCTAAGGCCTTCGTTGATTGCCCAACTTTGAAGGGTAAAAAGTGCGCGGACTTGGTGAGTCTATCCACAATTACCCATACTGCATTGCGCCCACTAGGACTCCTCGGAAAGCCTGTAACAAAGTCCATAGTGATATGCTCCCATTTCCACTCCGGTATAGGAAGCGGTTGGAGCAATCCTGTGAATCTCTGGTGCTCAGCCTTGACTTACTGCCACAGCAGGCACTTGGCCACAAAGCGTGCTATCTCCCTCTTCATTCCGTGCCACCAGTAGTACTGTCTTAAGTCCCTGTACATCTTCGTGACTCCTGGATGAATATAATAGGTTGAACTGTGTGCCTCTGCCATTAACTCTTGACGAAGTTCTCCATTTGGAACATAGAGACAATCTCCGCATCTCAAAGTTCCATCTTCATGTATTCTCAGTCCTGTCTACATTCCAGCCTCTGTCCTCTGTCTAAGCCTCTGAAATCTGGCGTCTGTCAGCAAGGCAGCTTTGATTCTCTCTACTAATGTCGATTGCAACTGGAAGCTCGACAACTGTCCATCTACTCCGGACATAATGACCTCTATACCCATCTGCTTTAGATCTCTCAACAGGTGTGGTTGGGTGGTCATGAAGAATGCCATGGGTCTTCTGCTCAATGCGTCAGCTACTACGTTGGCCTTTCCCGGGTGGTACTGTAGCTCAATCTCGAAGTCTGTCATCACCTCGAGCCAACGTCTCTGCCTCTGATTAAGATCCTTCTGAGTGTAGACATACTTTAGGCTCTTATGATCAGTAAATATCTCCACTCTCTCCCCATATAGATAGTGCCTCCAAAGTTTCAAGGCGAAGATTACTATTGCAAGCTCCAGGTCGTGGGTGGGATAGTTCTTCTCATGTGTCCTCAACTGTCTAGAAGCATAAGCTACACCCTTCCCATGCTGCATCAAGACACATCCTAATCCTTTTCCGAATGCATCGCTATAGATTACGAATCCTCCGGGTCCAGAAGGTATGGTCAAGATAGGTTCTGTAGTCAAGCGCTTCTTCAGCTCATCGAATGCCTTCTGACACTTCTCTGTCCAGGTGAACTCCTGATCCTTATGGGTCAAACGGGTCATTGGCTCTACGATCTTCGTGAAGTTTTCTACGAACCTCCGGTAATATCCGGCAAGTCCTAGGAAACTCCTCACTTCTGAGACATTGGTAGGGGTTGACCATGTCTCTACAGATAAAATCTTTGTCAGATCTACTGAGATGCCATCTTCTGAGATAACGTGTCCAAGGAAAGCGACACGATCTAGGAGAAACTCATATTTGCTCATCTTGGCATAAAGCCTCTCTCTCCTCAGCGTCTCTAACACTAGTCTCAAGTGTCCTTCGTGCTCCTCGTGGCTCTTCGAATACACCAAGATGTCGTCAATGAAGACTACCATGAACCAATCTAAGTATTGGTGGAATACTCTATTCATCAAGTTCATAAATACGGCTGGCGCATTTGTCAGTCCAAATGGCATTACTAAGAACTCGTAGTGACCATAACGAGTCCTGAATGCTGTCTTTTGAATGTCTTCCCTTCGCACCTTTACTTGATGATAACCCGATCTCAAGTCAATCTTTGTGAACACTACTGCTCCTGTAAACTGGTCAAATAAATTATCGATCCGTGGCAGGGGTACTTGTTCTTGATAGTCAGAGCATTAAGGGCTCTGTAATCAATGCACATGCGTACTGTTCCATCCTTCTTAGGTACGAATAACACTGGTGCTCCCCATGGTGATGCACTAGGATGGATAAATCCCTTGCCCTGCAACTCCTCTAATTGTAGCTTCAGCTCATCTAGTTCCTTCTTCGCCAATCGGTATACATTAGAAGATATTGGCGCTGCTCCGGGTACTAGCTCGATGGTGAACTCCACATCTCTATCTGGCGGTAAGCCTGGCAGTTCTTCAGGGAATACATCTTTAAATTCTGCAACTATTGGTGGGGGTGCAATTTCCATAGCCATGCAAGTTTCCGCTATCTGTCCTACTCCTTGCTCGACGGTCCCTCGCATGTACTCGAACTCCGGCTGATCTGGCGGTCTAAAGGTGACGCTACCCTTCCGGCAGTTCAGTACGACGTTATACTGGCTTAGCCAGTCCATGCCTAACACAACATCAAAGTACGGCATATACAATACCAAGAATCGCGCTCTCATCTCTCTACCACATACAACTACCGAGCACGTTCTGATAGTGCTGGTAACCGGCACGATACCTCCTCCGATAAGAATCTTCCAACTCTTAGGTAAGGAGGAAGTCGCTACTCTATGCATTGCTACAAATCTACTAGATATAAATGACAATGTAGCTCCAGAATCAAAAAATGCAGTTGCAGGTAATGATGCAACTAAAATGGTACCTGTGATAGCTTCTCCTTCTGTTTCTTCTTCTGTAGCTGCTAATGCAAAGGCTTGTCCCTGCCTCTGTCCTCCGGTCTGCTGACGAGCTTGCTTAAATTGTGCCTGCTGTGGGGCCAAGGATGGTCCCCTCTGAAATCCTCCGGGGGCTGGTGGACGCTGTCCTCCTGGTGGGGGTAGTATCCTCTGTACTGGTGCTGCTGGCCTCTGGCCTGTCTGTAGTGCTGCTTCTCTGCGCTGTAGGCAATCTCTGATAAGGTGCTGACTTGACCCACATATCATGCACAATCCTAACTTCTTCCGACAATCCTTAATGACGTGTCCCTTCTTGCCACAATGGTGATAAGTCGGAAGCTCCTGTTATGGATATGGCGCTGCCCTCTGCTGTGTCTGTGCTCCTGGACGACGGATTGGTCCTCCTGCTCCGGGCTGTGCTCTGGCTGGTGTAGTCGTGCTGGTACGTCTAGCTCCTCTGACGATGGCCTCCTGGATTCTCGCCTCTGCAAGAACCTCTTCATAAGAAATCCTCGCCTGTGTAGTGGTATACCTCTGTAGCTCGAAATTGAGGCCGTGATGAAATCTTTGGGCTTTCCCAAGATCGGTGGGTATCAGGACTGCACCAAATCTGCTAAGGCGGCTGAACTCCGTGTCATAGGCGTCAACAGTCATATTTCCCTGTTCTAGATGTAGGAACTGGGAGTACAGGGCATTTCTAACTGTAGCTGGAAAATACTTCGCATTAAAATATTCTAGGAACTGTTCCCAAGTCTGGTTCTTTCCTATACTGCGCTCAATGGAATCCCACCAGTGGTGGGCGTTGCCTTTCAGCTGGGCCCTCACTACGGTCATCCAAAGGTCGGGGTACAGTTATGAAGCCTCTAATAGCATCTTCGTGTTGGCGACTCAATCGAAGATTTGTTCTGCAGTCTCATTGCCTGAGAAAGTATCTGGTCCCATCTGTCGGAACCATCTAACAGTGCCACCTGTCTGGGCTGGTGGAGGTGCTAGTACTGGTGCTGGGATAGGTATTCTCTCTACTACTGCCATCAAACTCTGTCTCAATGTCTCTGTCTGATGCCACTGTGCTTGCATCATCGCCTGAAAGAACTGAAGCATCTGTGGTTGTCCATCTGGCTGTGGCATCTGGGGTGGATAAGGTGGAGGCGGTGGTAGTGGAATCTCTGGCTGTGCAGTAGGTGTCTCCTCAGATGTCGGCCTCGTAGTCTGCGGCATCGGTGTAGCTCCTGAAGTCTGGCCCTCACAGTGTTGCATGGGGATTGTCTGGAAAGTCTGTCCCTCAGGCTGCGGTGTAGGATCGCCCTACGATATCTCGTGCCAATATATCAGCGGGGTCTGTAGCGGGGGTTGCCCTTGGGGTACCTCCTCTCCTTGAGTGGTATTATCTGACATTGCGGCATGGGGTGCTCCTCGTCCACTGCACAAATTTATCTTGCTGCAAGAGATGGATTTCATTAAAAGAGTACGAGGACAACAAACAGGATGCAGATATTTAGAAGCAATCTGAAGGAAGTTCAAAGGCGAATCAAAAAGTGGATGAGACCTAGTAATTTCTATCCTATTGCAGGCTCGCTGGGCATGTTACCATACCACAAGAGAAAAAGAAGACCTGCATGGGCCACCACTAAAACTATATCATGCCCCAGTCCCAAAAATATACGGGACCAGGCCACGTGGCAATATCCAGCTAATACGTCTCCGAAGATATCCCAATTTAATGGATCCCCGAAGTATGCTATGCTATCCTAAAATACTAACATGTACAATATCAGTCAATAACAGGTAATCTAATCTCATCCACAAAATAAAAAGCAAAAGGTACTAAATAAACTGCTGGATAATAAATACCAGTCTCAAGATATCATAGTACAATCAGTGAAGTCTGGTGGGAACAAACCCACTACTATGACGAAATAAAGTACTAAAATGAGATATAAAGATAATGATTAGGGCATCGACTGACTAGATAATGATGCAACCAATCTAGGCTGAAGGCCTACCAACTGATCACGGAAACTCTGACGGCTGCACCTCTAACTCCTCGGCGGTGTAGGATCTCGTCTCCTGTCCGAGGCCGTAACTGTGGGGTAGAAAGCCTCATCCAAATCTGGAAAGGTACCAGGTCCTCACAGGGACGTAACAAGATACATAGAAGCATGCTATATATAAATACTAAATAAGATAAAATGTAATAAAGGGTGTGCTAGCCAATCTAAGTGAATGCAATGTGAGAACAACTGTGAGTATATGAGAAGGTATAGGCTAGACATATGCTGACGTAATTCACCGATCGTGACAACCGGCTAGTATATGCCACACATGTCCCCTATAACACGGGCGCAGGAATATAGTAACGTCCAATATTCTATAGAGTATGGTATCTGCAATGTCATCAAGTAACGACCCACACTCTACAGAACGTGGTATCAGTAATATATATAAATACGTCCGTATCACTCCGTCGAGTGCGGTATCAGTGTAAAAGAGTGGGGTGTCCCATATGCCTACCAGTCGTCCTTCTCTCCCAATGTAGATATACCCGTCAAATAATTGACATACATATCCCTTATCTAAATGCCAAGTCTCTAAACTGAAATAGTCCTAGATTTCTTGCTAACTGTGATGTACGTCGCACGTAGCGATAGCTAGTCGATCACGCGAACACGCATCCCAATATAAGATTTATCCCTATGAATACGTGTAACAGTGTCAGGTCTTGAAAGAATACAGGATATCCTCCCATAGGGTGAGTCTACTAATGACTAAGTCAATGCATACCAATCTTTGACGTATCCGTCGAATGCACCCGAGACAATCTCGGATGCGCATAGTTGTATATGACAGAACAACAAGCATACAATACAACATTTGCATAATTTAAATTAGACAGCAAAATATAGCAAGGTATCTTGCCTGAGTCTTCGAGAGATGAATGCCAAAAGCCTGTTCCAGTAGCATCTCCTGGCTGATCCAAAGACCCTAGACAACAATATAACACAATAATACAGGCATCAGATACTACGTCTTATCTACGTACGGTTAAAATACTACTCTTGAATACTTGTCGCGAGTTCACTGTTGCTCGAGTACAGCCTCACGTGTACACATAGCTAGGGTGTACACGAGTGTTGTCTTCGGTTAACAGGTGCCTCGGGCAATAATTATCCAGTTACGGTTATCCATGATTTATGTTCTATGCGAACACCTGTCTTTGGTTTTTATATTCAGTGCACATGGTTTATGACCAGATGTTAAATTAGCTAAAATCCTTTATGACAGGTATCGTGGTTAAGGAATTTTCTATTTATTAACAAATTCTATTCTGGTTAATCATTAAGCCATCATCATTTTAATTAGGGTTAGAAAGGTTGTGTTTCAACTATGATTCTCGACACACAGACCCAACAATCATTCATGGACACGATACATGGTGAGATGGTTGGAACACAAGAAAGGAACTGCTGGAGGACGAGTACCTGTTCAATAGGATGTGAGGCGTCTGCTCCTTCGACGAGGGTGTCTCCGGCAGCGTGGACGGATCCGTCCAGCGGTGATGGGCAGTCGGGATCGGGGAAGTACTTCGGTCGGGGAGTGGGCTGGGGTATGCATTGGTCAGGGGCGGCGGCTGGAGCAGTCGGTCAAGGGGCGGCGGCTGGAGCAGTCGGTCAGGGAGCGGGCGGCTGGAGCAGTCGGTCGGGTGAGGTGGTCGGGGTTGAGGGGTCCGGCCGACAGGGAGGTTTATTTAGGTGGGGGTCGGCTAGGGCTTGGAGAGGGTGGTGAATGTTTTCTTAGGGTTTCAAGTGGAGGAACTTCATATATATATATATATATATATATATATATATATGTGTGTGTGTGTGTGTGTGTGTGTGTGTGTGTGTGTGGAAGTTGTGGGCTAGCCTCGTCTTGGGCCTATCTGGGCTCATTGAGGTGTTCTGGTCTAATGAGACACTGTACAGGTGGGCTGGGTTAAGTGTTGCTTGAGGTAAAATTAGCCTTAACTCGAAATTAAATTAACAACTTAACTAGGTAATTCCAAACGTGTTGAAAACATAAGGAACTAGATTTTTGAGTGCTACACAGGAGTCGTGGCATAACGGCTTGGTGTAGACTGATACCCTAATTTGGGTACTTGGAATTTGGGGTGTGGTTGATCTCAAATTAAAAATACTCAAATAAATCCTACTTTTGACGAGGGGGTTTACACTTAGTCATAGTGCTTATAGAACAAGTGTCAATAGTAAGAATGGAAGGGTTACTGGCCTTCAAGGAAAAAAGGGAAATATAACTCGTATCGAGGTGTGGTACAAGTTACGCGATTTAAAACTAAGGGATAATCATTAGGTCATAATCTACAAGAATAACTTAAACTATCA
The DNA here is from genome assembly GCA_036927795.1 of Iris macrosiphon. Lineage (NCBI taxonomy): Eukaryota > Viridiplantae > Streptophyta > Magnoliopsida > Asparagales > Iridaceae > Iris > Iris macrosiphon. Next base: position 119,306,689 of record JAYESA010000004.1, read on the forward strand.
AGTTCTAACTACCAATCACATAATTTTAAAGTTCAAGATTACAACTATAATCCTAATAAACTATATATCCTAACATGAAATAAAATTACTTGGCCTACAATCAGAAAGGTTAGGTGGCACAAATTAAAAGATGAAGGATTAAAGAACATAATTAGTCATCGCACAAATCTCGAGTACTAAGTTTCCAGAGGAACAAGATATAAAGTTAGAAACAGAGGGACTCTAGATAATATCATAGTTTTCTAAGGGGAAGGTGCTATGCTAATCTCTGTGTTTGAGGTATGATCAAGAAAATATTCTATGCATTGCTCTTGGCTTTCTAAGGTACTGTCTTTTAATCTCAAGACAAGAATTTAAATTTATAGTTCTCCAATACTATCTTACTATGAAGGTTAGGTTCAGTCCTAATATTCAACCTTGGATATCTATTGGTCCCTCAATGCTAGGGTCAAATAATATGGTTAAATTTATAACTCACTCTAGTTGTGCCTATACTACTCTCAGGTTATCCCTAATTATCAAGAGATAATGGTCAATCATTCTACAAGTAAGGGTTGCTAGGGATCATTAGGTAGTCTAAACTTAATGATGTGTCAAAGCCCTAGTTGTATTCTTAATAGGACTGTTACCCTAATTATTATCCTATCAACATGGATTCCTATATTCTAGCAGGGGCTATACTCAAGGAACTATTAGGGAAGCACATGAATCAAGCATGATGCAGCTATTCAAATAGAACATATTGGAAGGAAGGTGAATCATAGTCAATTATGGATGAGATCCTATACTCTATTCCTAGGTGCAGCCTTGCTCGGTACAGTAACGTAACCGAGACAATATGCTCTAGACCTGCATGGGCCACCACAAAAATATGTCATACCCCAGTCCCAAAATACGTAGGACTAGGATATGTAAGCATGCCAGCCACATGTATATGGCAACTCCAATATATGGAAACCATAATCCATGCGTACGATGTATCATGAACAATAATTCATAAGTGGTATCTATTTTTCACAAGTCACAGGGAATAACTAAATCTCATCCACAGAAATAAAAATAGAAATAAATAACCAATATCTATGAAACTAGATCTCAATATAAAGTATCTAAAGATGATAGTTGGATGAAAACAAATCCACTACCAACTAGAATAAAACAACCATAATATAAGTACATCATCTAACAATCACGAGGCTCGAAGAGAAGGCCTCCTCGAAACATAAGTAACCAGTCCGAATCTGCATAATACTCATGAACATCTACACCTGGAAAGGGACCAGGTCCTCTGAGGGACATAACAAGATACATAGAAGCATGCCATAAAGTAAATACTGTAAAAACTCGAGGGTGAACTAACCAGCTAAGTGAATGCAATTTAAGGACAACTTTGAGTGTATGGGAAAGTGTAGGCTAGACATATGCTAACATAATTCACCAATCGTGACAGCTGGCTATTATATGCCACATATGCCCCCATACAAGGACGCTGTAATATAATAACGTCCAGCTCCGAAGAGCATGGCATCTGCATAATATAACATCCATATCGCTCTGAAGAACGTGGCATCTGAATAGTATAACGTCTATATCGCTCCGAAGAACGTGGTATCTGCATAGTATATATCGTCCATATCGCTCCGTCGAGCGTGGCATCTGAATAAAGGAAGTGGGTGTCCCATACGCCTACTAGTCGTCCTTCCCGCCCAATAATCTATGCATGTTGTATCCACAATATGCTGTAGCTACCACACCGAGACGGAGTGCAAGTATCGACGCCATAACTCTGGCTCATAGTCTATCGTTAGAACAATAGCCCAATCTTACAACCAAACAAGGACAAGGATTGGACCTTCATACTACAATAGTCTATGTTCCGACTACTACTAACTGCTAAGTCTTCTAACATGCATCACTATTAGCAGTTATACCCTATCCGTCGTATGATCTACACGTACAGGTGGCCAACCGCATACGCAAGTCCGTGCCCTACATGAGACTCACAACACGTGTAAGAAATGTATGAAGGCCTGGGGAGTCATACCGATAAATCCACAACTTTAGGTGGGTCTACTAGACACTAGGTCAGACACAAGTCCTAACGTCAACGCCTTCGTTGACTACACCCGAGTCTCTTTCGGACGTGCACAATTATATAATCTAAAATAATAAATATGCAACTAAAATAATAACTGAATTTAAACAGTACAACAAGGCAATGTATACTTGCCTGGCAAGAAGCTATGTTGTCCCAATATCCGGCTCCATAAGTCGCGTAGAATAATCCAATATCCTCGAGGTCAGCATGCACAGGCACGAGAATCGGGGGTGACTGCTTCAGGTCATCTGGTAAGGGTGACGGGTCCATAATGACGACGATGACAGTGATGATTACGAGGGTGATGATGATAATTATGATTAGGGTGGCGATTAGGTCAATGATTAGGGTGATAGTGGTGATGATTATGATGATAATTATGGGTGATGGTGATGACGAGGATGATGATGTGGACGATGGTGATGACGAGGATGATGATGATGATAGTGATAACGAGGATGATAATGTAGACGATGGTGATGACGAGGATGATGATGGGGATGATGGTGATTAGGGTTTGGAGATGAGGATGATATGGTAATGGTGGTGAGGATGATGATGATGATGGGTGTTGGCTACTGACCGGAGTCTGGCCAGGGGAGGGGAGGTCCGGCCAGGGGAGGTACTGATGACAGGAAAGAGAGGAGCAAGGAAAGGTGGAGGTCAGGAAGGAGGGCACAGGTGGGCTCGGGTGGTCCGATGGGTTGCCGAGGGAGGTCGGGTTGGCAGGAAGGGTGTAGCAGGCTCGGGTGGCGGTGGTGTTGTTGGTGGTGTTGCTGGGATATCCGGCAGCTTCAGGCGAGTGGCGGTGGAGGAGAGTCGACGAGGGGGCTGTGGTCGAGGAGGAGGAGAAGGACGGAGGATGAGAGGAGACGGTGGCGGTGGACGGTGAGCAGCGGGAAAGGGGAGAAAGAAGAAGAGGAGGCTCAGGTTGGTCTCAGGCGGTGGGGAGGTTGTCGAGAGGGTGGGTCTGGGTCGTTCAGGCGGAGGAGGAAAAGAGAGAAGATTCAGTGGTGGTAGCGTGCTGAAAAAGGAGGTCAAGGCCTGCTCCTGTCGTGGCTCCGGCGAGGGTGGTCGGGGAAGGTGATGAGCAGGGATGGGGTCGGCTGTGTATTGGGTTAGGTATTAGGGAAAAAAGGAAAAAGAAGAAAAGGAATATATTGTATATTTATACATGTGAGCTAGGGTTTTGTTGACCTAGGAGCTTGGTCAACACCTCCTTGGAGTTGGCCTTGGGCCTTACATGGGGATGTTTGGAGGGCTATAAATTACATTGTTTAAATGTAATGGCTAGGATTAAAATAAAGGGGGCGATGTTACGCGTTGCACATTCCAAAAATTATAAAAAAATTCCTATAAAGGGAAAAGTTGGATTTCTTCATGTATTGTCCAATGGTGTGGACATCTCAATGCTCTTTTGCATAAAAAAGTCCAACAATTAGAAAATTGCACAAGACAAAAATTAGATTAAATTAATTAAAATTAATGTGCAAGGTGTTCTTGAATTAATTAGAAGTACATGGGGGATAAAATTAGGTGGGACACAAGTGTCATGGACATAGAAGGATCAGAGTAGAATATTAATAAAATTTGGGTTGCACAAAAATGGTCAAGATCGTGTCCCCAATTTCGATTGGAACGCACAAGGGTACAAAGACGTATTTTATTTAGAATTAAATATAAACGTCCACGACGAATATTGTGCGACTAAGATGTAGCACAAGAGAGCATAATTATAAGTTACACAAAGGTCAGAATAGTAGACGGGCATGTCTAGGACAAGGTTGTGAAATTCGTAGGAAGGAAATGGCTAGTGTAGTGCTCCAATTATCGAAGCAACGGTAAGGTACACTAAGCAATATAAATATTGCATAATTAAATAAAAATGTCGTGTTCTAATTCTATTTGGATTCTATTTAGCCCTAATTTCTCTATCTAAGCCAAGTAGGCCTAATTTTGGGTGAGGGGGTTTACAATTGCCTAAGTCAACTTGAATAACTTTATCTTCAGTAGGCAGTTCTCTTTGTTCAAACCATAACTTCCACTAAGATTCCAACTTTTGAGCCAATGGTTCGACTTTGAATGGCTCAAGCAAATGATCATCATCTTCAACTTGGTCTACTAACACTATGTTGATGGATAATGCTTGCTTTAATACTTCTCTGATGTTGGAATCATAGTCCTAAATAGAAGAATCAGAGGAATGGGAATGCGTCTCGTCCTCAATTTCTGAGAATTCTAATATTGTTTCAGGAGTAGCATAACCTAAACCATGATGAGTTCATTGGTAATAGGTTTTTGACTTGACTAAACCTACGTCAACCTTTGTCGTAGTTGAGCCTTTTGTTACTTTTTAAGTCATAGTCCATCTTCTGGATGAGATCCTTGACTTATGGAATGTAATGGTAAAGTTGTATTTTACCATTATTAGGTTCAGGATCATCGATGAGGAAGTCTTTACGACCTTCTGTCTTACCAAAGATAATAGGTTTGTTTCCCTTCTTCCTTGCTGGAACTTCAAAATATAGACCATTATATGGGAAGATGATCTTTGTGTGAGATGTTATTACAGGCATATAGAGATGCAATCCTAAGCCATGCTCTAAAGAGTACCTAGTACTTAGATATTAGACATCAGAGTAGTTCAAAGGAAGCCCTTTATTCAGGAAGTATAATATTTTCTGCTCAGGGATTACATCATTGAGGGAGGGTACATTAGGTTGTGTGCTTCTGTACTCTTCAAGCGCAACATCATCTTTGGCCTCAACCATAGATTGACATACAAGAGGTTGATTCAAAGCTAGATTATTGGAGCGACAAAGGTCGATTACTAAGGGCTCCGAGTTCTTTGCAATAGAGAGATCAATTTTCAAAGGGAGATCTCTACAAGATATTCTTCGGAGATTAACCACAAGAGGATCTACGATGTTGTGATTGTCTTTCTTGTGGATTTTTACTACAAGAGGAGTAGGAGTCTCCTTATTGATGATACGACCCTTTACATTGATCTTCAAAGGACCTTTTGAAGCTGAACTTGTCTCAGCCTCATCATCAGCATTATTGGACCCTTCTTCTTGGTGTATCTGTTTATATAATATCATATCAGAGTAATAAGCCTCTATATCCTTGAATGAGTCAACATTAGCGAACTATGTTTTGACGATCTCTCATGGTCGACGTATTTGAAGCACTGATGAAGTATTGATGGCCCAATCTTGTATTCATGAATCCAGGGGAGTTCTAGCAAGATATTGTAGGATATATCTATGTCAATGAGTAACAAGTAACTTCAGTTCGTAGATCATCTATATGATATTTTAGGCAAATCTTACCTAGATGATAGCTTCTTCTGGCATTGAGGCCACAAATAGTTGTATTGGTTGCAGATAACTGATGTATAAGAATTCCCAGGATCTGAAGCAGGCTTCAAAGAATGATGTAGAGTGATGAACCGAGATTGATGTGCATACGATCCACCTTGATAACACTAATGTACCCTATATATTACAAGGGTCTGTCATAACGGTTGTTCTTTAACAACATATCCTCCTAAGAGAAGGTTATATTGGGTATTTTTTCTAATACGTTGTGGGAATGGAAGCATGCACAGGATCTTTAGCTGGCTCCCCAATCTGGTCCAAGTAGGAATCGGCGTGTTGTAATGCCTCGCTCAAAGCATCGCAAGTCTTTTTGGAGAGATGAAGTAGCGCAAAAATTGACAACCTCGCTGGTGTATTGGCAAGTTGGGTCAATATATCAAAGTTCTAAGGCTTGTCAAGCCTTAGTGGAGAGTTCTTCTTCAATAAATTATCGAAGCGAGTTTCATTTGGCTTTGTTTTGTCCGTCGTTGTAAGCTTGGACAGACCTACTTTAGGTACTACTAGAGTAGTAGGTGCGGAGGTTGAAGGAGTAGCATCCTCCTATACTGGGTTATAGGTCCATAAGTAGGACTTACCGAACCTAGTTCACCGGATAAGGCTTCGTCAGCGCCCGTCGAAAGATCCCATGTTACATGATCAGTCTTCTTCACACCATAGATATTTTTAGCACTGTTCTTCCTTTCCTTCATATGCTTCCTCTTAGAATCATTTTTTGTCCCATATTTGGAAGAAGGTCCATATGAACCTATATTATCTCACCAGGTGGGGTGGTAAGTGGTACCAGCCCCTTTGCTTGGTTACGGACCGGTGGAAGGTTAACGATCTCCAATGTCATCTTGGGAATCAAGATGACGTCATCTTAGACTTTCATCACTGGGAAATTGCCAAACTATAGTGATACCATATTGGCAGTGTATGTCTTATCATCAGAGTACAAAGTGATAGGCTTAGATTCTATCAGATGCTGGATGCATCTCTTCAATACATAGTAGTCCTTTGTAGGATGATGTATTTATCATTAAAATATGCAGTATTTAGGATTATTGACACGATTCGCTTCTTCAGGACGTCTGATGTCGAGAAATTTGAGTTTGTTGCTCTTTATCAGCACGTGGAAGATGTTGATAACATCATCATCATCATCATCAAAGGAATATGTTTCCTTGGGATTTGATTCGTTAGTAGGTGTGTGCCATTAAATTTGAAAGTTCTAATTAGAGCTTGATTTAACTAACAAATGAAAGAAAGTACAAAGGAGTCCTGGATGGACAATCTAAGTACAATATATTTGATTCTGGGGTATGGCAATGGACAAGATGTGCTATGGCATCTTCTTTACTCTGTGGACGATCCGATGCAGGGTGAGAAAACTTATGTTCTCTCTTCGCTTGTCTCGATATGCTCTCTCTCTGTATTGGCCGGGGGTGGTATGCTTTTTCTCTGAAGAAGAAGAAAAAGCCAGACTTTTGAACGTTCAAGTTGCTCCTATTTATAGCCATCTTTTGATAGGCTATGGGTGCCGCATATGCCTCTATTTGGTTGCCGCATAAGACTCCTTCAATAGAATACGGTTGCAACTGTAACCGCATGCCATGGGCAGATTGCCACGTGGTCTTGGTTGAGATATACTGTTAAAGAGATCTCGGGGTTATTTTTAACCCATTGTGTTTGTGACTTGGTCAGCTAGATACGTAGTCAACACCAACTTTGCGAAGATCTCTGCACTTCTATGGAAAGATCTTGTGAGCTGGAGGCTGCATAGAATCTTGGCCGCATGATAACGAGGCCACATGGGTCTTGTAGCCGCATACGTGCTCTCATTTGGGCCTTGGTCGAATAGGCACTCTGGCCGCATAGGGCATAGCCTCATACGAGGGAACACGTGGCATGACACATTTGTCGAAGCAACTAATATGACTTATTGTCTTTTCCTGAGCCGTTGTCTTCATGTGCCTCTAAGCGTCTCAGAGTGATAAGTGATGTGTCAGAGCTTCTGAAAGACATCAAAATCTGTGTCAGGGGGTCCTTATGCGTCTCAGAGTGATATAGTATACTATGCGGCTTTTCTGCGATTTGGTTTGATCAGGCCGCATGTGGCTCTTTTGCGGCTTGACTGATCAGGCCGTATGTGGCTTCTCTGAGGCTTGATTATTTAGGACGCATATGGCTTCTCTGCGGCTTGTAGAGGGGGCATGACCTTTATGCGGCCTGCATAATTTTTTTATGCTTCTACAAGACCCCCTTCAAAGTTTTCAAAATGATAAGTTTGGAATACTTTGAAAAAAGCAGGGATGAGCACTTTTGGCCGTATATGCAGGGCATTCCACATAGACTCGTTGTCGCATAACTGTCTCTGACAGGCTGTCTGGTCGTTAAATGAGGATTAGCTTCGATCTCCGAGCGAATCTCTTAGGATTTTGCGCCGTTTGAAGATAAAGTGTCACAACTAACGAAGAGTCATCGTCGTTTCTTACTGTTACGTGGATCGAGGTAGATCGGGATTTGAATAGCCGTCATTATTATCCATAGCCGCATATCCGAGCCTATATAAAGGGGGTAGAGGAGAGAGAGGTTCTTTACAAACCCTCAAGTTTTTTCTCTTCTTCCACCTCGCTGTCATGGCTCCCAAATCATCCTCCTTCATCGCTGCTGCCAAGAAGGCCCCCAAGGGCAAGGCCACGGCCAAGGGGAAGGGCCGTGCTGTCGAGGCTGCCCCCTTCTTGTTTCCCGATGATGTTCAGCCGTCGATTAAGGGTAAGTTCACCGGGGAAGACGAAGTGGAAGACTTGAACACAAAGGCACATATGCACAGTTGGACGCATAGATTCGTCTATGCGCCAACTTCTTACTACCGCATGGGTAGCCCAGCCGCATGGGCAACCCGGCTGCATGAATATCCCTGTGGAATGGGTGACCGAGCCGCATGACCCATCATGCCGTATGGCTTACTTGGCCGCACGGGTGACTCGAGCCGCATATGAGATCTATGCCACATGCCGTATGTCTTACCCGGCCGCATAGAGGTTCTATGCCGCATGTGTATATTTATTTATTTTTTCTTGATGATTCTGACCCTATTCCTTTAACTTGTAGTGATATTGCCCACCATACCCTCCGGTGAATTGGTTCTTGGGAAAAACCTGCTGCCCTTAAACATGAACCTTGGAGATCTCGCTGGAGCCACTAGGAAGCAGCTTGAAAATGATCTCCCGCCTGAACGCCAACAAATGATCGTCGAGCAGACGTCTGCTTTTCTGTTGAGTCAGATGAACGCGGGGGAGATCCCCGCTAAGGACGAGAAGCATTTATTTAAGAAACCATACTTCATATTTGGGGACGTGCTGGAGTCTTCTCATGTGGGGCAGATCAGGGAGAACTGGTTTTTCACCTTTCGAGGAACGAAGATAACATTTTCTTCCTTCGGCCGTCACTTGGCTTTGTCGGAACTGAAGGTGTTGATGGGTCCATGGTATATGGACTGGGACTTGACCCCCATGCCAAGGGAGATCCTCTGGGTAACATCCGATGTGGGACCGGACAGAGCAAGGGCAAATTTTATAGCGCAAAGGAGTCACCCTCATACTCCTTTCTTGGACTGAAGCCCGGCCTCATTAGCAGTGAACTGAGACCGATCCTAAGTATATATGCATCAGGCATCTTTCTCTATCAGGTTGCCAGGAAGGGATCCTATCCCACGAGACAGTTACAGATTCTCAGCTGGGTACACTATAGTGTCTCCTGGTGTCGCCTGACTCTGTGGATCTTAAGTACCTACATACCCAGTCCACCCACTCACTCAAGTGCATAGCACAAACCTAACACATTCAAGTATCACTGATACACCTTGCACTATCCCAAAGGATCTGGACTGCATACAATAGTGCCCAAATGCTCGAGCCTATTTCCCTTCACTAGTTATGACAGCAACCATAGGTGTTTCTCCCATACATACCTGCTAACTGCAATAGGCCAACTGCTTGCACTTGAAAGCAGTACCCAATCCTTTCAAGTCTATATGTACTGCTCAAAACCCAAGGTCTGATACCACAAACACACAGTCCAAACAACAATAATAACAAATACTCACCTGATCACATCAACCACATCACAACAACAATCAAGTAATAAACTGATGCCAACTCTAATACTGTTGCAGCTGCCTAGTTGTTATGATATATGTTGCTGTTGCTGCTCATTCCTTGCCCGATCCCCACTACACTCCAAATACCCATCAGGGACTGATACTCTTATCAAATTAGTCTCAAAGTAGTTCATAACAGACCATAATAATCCATATTGCTGCCCACTACCTATTCACTACTACTGCTGCTCTTACTTGATTTCCTCTAGCACATACACAAAGACTTACGTAATCATAGAAATGTAGGTAATACATATACATATATATACAAATATACTATATACTAATGTACCTATGTGCACTAGTGGCAATTGGTCAAATACCTAGTGTTCATAATTGAGAAACTTATGATACGTGTCCAAATGAAGAACCAAATCCCAAGTTCTCCCACCAATAGTATTTATATATACCAATTACATCCTAATACAATTAAAGTAACTTGCTATAATAAGAATTTAAGAGTAATTGCACAAAACACCAAAAATGGGCACCGTATCACATAGTATCACACCGTATCATGATACGGCCTACTCGTATCCATTTGTAGACACGTAACTAGTGTTCCAATCCCGATTTAAGTCTAATATAACTAAATTAGTCTCATGACACACACTTTATGTGTCAATCTCATAATTCCGCCAAAATACGTAAAAAAATCTATGTAGAATTCTCTATACACAACCAATTGGCCTAGAACTTGTTCCTATAGGTAGCCCTATGCCATGGGATGGTTCTTAATGGTCAAATACTTGATTTAGAAGCTAGGGAGAAGATGAATTCAGAATTTTACCTATTGGGAGATAGATTTCCTATAGAAGAGTTCTACGACATGATCCAGACACGATCTCTCCACCAAAGCTCCTTCTCCTTGTGTTCCTTGCTTCTCCAAGTTCCAAATCTCCTTGAGGGATAAAAAAATGAGAGAAAAATATGAATGAATTGAGAGAGGTTGATGGGGATAAAGGAATTGGAATCTATGAATTGGGGATCTAGGAATGAGAGTGTAAAATAAAGTGGAGAGAGAGAGAGAGAGAGAGAGAGAGAGAGAGAGAGAGAGTTTCCCCTCTAATGTGGTCGGCCCCTTTCCCCCTCTCCAAGCTACTAACAAATATCCAATTAGCCCTCCACTAGTGTCATGTAGGTTCTAATTAGGGAGGGGTAATTTAGGAAGGCTTCTAACTAATACAAATTAACTCTAATTCTCCTAATTAGCTAAAGGAAATGTGTTTCAATGGGCCTAATCCATGTTGGACTCACAAGTTATCATAACAAGTCTAATTGGGTTCACATGTGTCAAGTCTAACTACTAGACTAGTCCACTAACTATAATAAATAATAAAAATAATAAATAATTATTTATAACACTCTAATTAATATTATGATCTATAAAATAGAATAACTAGGCCAAATTACTAAATTACCCCTATTTGGAAAAGTGAGGGTGACAAACCCTTCCTCCTTAGAAAAAATTTATCCTGAAAATTTAAGGAAGGAACCAACTACCACAAGCAATCACAACAAGCAATAAAGAATTATACCTCACGGCTCAAACAGATAAGGATATCGCTCGTGCATCTCGGCTTCTCGCTCCCAAGTAGACTCCCCTGGAGAGTGATGCCTCCATGCGATGCGTACGAAAGAAATCGCCTGGTTCTGCAGCACCTTCTTTCTGCGATCCAAAATCTCTACAGGCTGTTATGGATAACTAAGAGTAGACCTACCTCGATCTCCGAGTGATCCAATACATGGTTAGGATCTGCCCCGTACTGTCTCAGCTGCGATACCTAGAATCCGTTGTGCACTCCCTCCAGTGTAGGTGGCAAGTATAGTCTGTAGGCCACTACACCGACCCTCTTAAGGATACCGGAAGTTTTGATGTATCGTAGACTAATCTTTCCTCCTCCACCAAAACGAATCGTGTTCCATGTCAGAGAAATCCGCAAGAACACCAGATCGCCGACCTAGCACAAAATACAGCCTTAGCACTCTATCTTAATATAAGTAATAAAATATAATGCAAACAAAACCTATACCTCAAACCCCAAGGGTCTCCGATGGCTATCGGAACAATGCCGCTGTCTGTCCTGCGCCACTCAAAGTCTATCCCTGATAAGCTTCACCTTCTCAGGTGCATCCATGACCATCTCTGGTCCCAATAAGGCTCTCTCACCAACATTATCCCATGATAACGGAGTGCGACATCTCCGTTCATACAATGCATTAAATGGTGATATCTCGATACTGTCCTGGTAGCTGTTATTGTAAGCAAACTTTACCAAGTAAAGATGATCCTCCCAAGAGCCTCTAAAATTTAAAACACAAGTGCGTAGCATATCCTCGAGAGTCTGAATAGTCCTCTCTGACTGCCCGTCTGTCTGAGGGTGATATGTGATACTAAACTTGAGCTGGGTGCCCATGCTAGCCTGTAAACTCCTCAAAAAATGAGATATGAAGCGACTATCTCGATCCATAAATATGCTCATAGAAACTCTATGCAATTTGACTATCTACCGCACATACATCTCCGTGAGCTTATCCGTAGACGTATCCACTTTTAATAGAAAGAAAATGGGCCGATTTGGTCAACTTGTCTACGATAACCCAAATCGCGTCTTTCTTTCGTGGAGAATGTGGAAGCCCTGATACAAAATCCATCATCACATGATCCCACTTCCACTCTGGAATGGGTAAAGGCTAAAATAATCCACCTGGCCTCTATCTCTCCGCCTTTTCCTGCTGACATACTAGATATCTGGATACGAAGCTCGCCATATCCCGATTCATACCATACCACCAAACACGCTCTCTCATGTCTCTATACATCTTGTTGGCACCTGCATAGAGTATTAAGATTAATGCGCCTCCTGAAGAACCTCTTCGCGCAATGCTCCACTCAGCACACACAATCTTGTACCATGTCGCAATGATCCATCCTCTGCAATACTGAAGTCCTCTGCCAATCCCATCCAGACCCACGCTTTGATGCTCCTCAAAGACTCATCCTCAAACTGTGCGGCTCTGATATGGTCCATCAAATCTAACTATACTTGTAGACCCCATATCTTTATCGTAACTCCAGGAACTAATACCTTAATACCCAAGCTATCCAGATCATCCAATAAATGCATGTCCCTTGTCAAGTACATAGCCACTGGATACCTGCTCAAGGCATCAGCGACTACGTTGGCCTTCCCTGGATGGTACTGCAATAATATGTTGAAGTCCTTCATTAACTCCAACCACCATCTCTGCCTCATTTTTAGCTCTTTCTGTGTAAATACATACTTCAAGCTCTTATTGTCCATAAATATCTCCATGCACTCTCCGTACAAGTAGTGTTTCTACAGCTTTAGAGCAAAAATGACTGTTGTCAACTCCAAATCATGGGTAGGGTAATTCTTCTTATGCGGACATAATTGTCTAGATGCATAGGAAATCACCTTCCCATTCTGCTGCAACACACATCCCATACCCTTACCCGAAGCATTACTGTATATGGAAAATTCTTCTGTCCCCGATGGCAACGTCAACATTGGAGTTGTAGTCAACATCTTCTTCAGTTCCTCAAAAGCATCCTAACACTCCTCAGTCCAGACGAACTCCACGTCTTTTTTGGTCAGCCTAGTCTTTGGCTCTGCAATCTTGCAGAAATCCTGAACAAATCTCTGATAATAGCCTGTCAATCCAAGAAATTTCCTGATCTTTGCCACTGAACTCGGGGTAGACCACGACTCAACTGCTAAAATCTTCTTCGGGTCTACTGAGATCTTGTCTCCTGTAATCACATACCCAAGGAATTCAACCTTATCAAGGAAGAACTTATACTTTGAATGCTTGCCATATAGCTTCTCTTTCCTGAGGGTCTCCAGAACTATCCTAAGGTGCTTCTCATGCTCCTTCGAAGTCTTCGAATATATCAATATATTATTAATGAAGACCACAACAAACTAATCCAGGTACTGATAAAATATCTTATTCATCAGGTTTATTAATACCACCGGGGCATTGGTCAGCCCAAACAGTATCACCAAGAACTCAAATTGCCCATATCGAGTCCTGAAAATTGTCTTCAGAATGTCTTCCTTCTTCACTTTCACCTGGTGGTACCCCGACCTGAAGTCTATCTTCGAGAATACATTTGCTCTGCTCAACTGATCAAACATATCGTCAATCCGCGACAACAGATATTTATTCTTGATAGTGAGGGTTTTGAGAGCCCTGTAGTTGATACATTTTCGTACCGACCCATCCTTCTTTGGTACAAATAATATTGGAGCACCCCACGATGATGAACTGGAGCGGATGAAGCTCTTGTCTTGCAACTCATCCACCTGCTTTTTTAACTCGACCAGTTCGTTGTTGTTAACACTATATACGTGTTGTGATATCGACTCTGCGCCTGGAACTAAGTCTATAAAGAACTCTATATCTCTGTCTGGTGGCAACCTCGGTAACTCCTCTAGAAAGACGTTCGTATACTCTGCAATTAATGGATGTGGCAGCTCCAGCTCTTCTATCATAGCTCCACAAAAGTCTCCCTCGCTCTGCTCTGCTGCTTCTCTGACAAACTCAAACTCTGGCTATCCTAGTGTCTGAAATAAAACTCTGTCTCTACGATAATCGATACTAGCATGGTTCTTGCTCAACTAATCTATTCCGAGTACTATGTCGTAGCTCGAAAGTGGCATTATGAGTAACACACGCTCAACTCTCGGCCTCCCAGAGAAACTCTCCGATCCTTGCAAATATCACTGACCAGGATAATGCTACCCCCAATCGTGATCTTGCAAGTCCTCGCCAACGATTCTGTCTCAAGATGATGCTTTAAAGCAAAAGATACATATACGAGATTATGTGAAGCACCAGAATCAAATAAAGCGTGAGCTGCAAAAGAGTCAAGATAAACTGAACCTAATATGACATCTCCGACTAGCTCCTCATCCTCACCCGTCAAGGCAAAAGCTCGCCCCTGCTGCGCACCTCTCTGCTGCTGTTGGTGCTGTACGAACCTCTGCTGCAGTATCGGCAACGGGGGTCCTCTCTGCTGTCCCGTTGGTGGTCTCGTGGGTGCTCTCTATTCCTGGGCCCCGCCCTGAGCTGGACGAACTGGAGCCCTAGGACAAGCCTTCAACTGGTGGTCTCCTGATCCGCAAAACAAACACTGGCCTAATCTCATCCTTCACGCATTCCATCTATATCCCGGCTTCTTGTAGAATGGGCAAGGAATGGCCGACTGAGTTGGCCTATGAATCTGGTATGCCTTCTTTACTGGCGCTCTAGATGGTGCAGGGAACTACTGCCTCGGCTGCTGGAAGTATCTCTGATGCTGCTGCTGAAAGTGAGGCCGCTTTGCTGGGTCGTCACTACTGCTAGTTGTAGAAGCATAAAAATCATGCAGGCCGCATAAGAGATCATACACCCCAAAATTGAAGCAAGACGCATAGAGCCACATGGTACCTATGCGACCAAAAAAGTAGACTACATAGGCGGCCCACATGCGGCCTGATCATCCTCAGAATACGGGGCCGCATAAAAGAAATATTTTATTTTACAAAAAAGGAGGTTACAACATGTAGCCATCAAGACCCATTCAAAATAAAAAACCAGAGGAGGAAGACGCGATCAATCAAAAGAGCCGCAAGCTTCACGAAGCACATCCGCTACATCCGTGAGCGAACATATGCCCACACGATAAAACTGGTGGTGCACTCCTTCCCTCTATTTCAGCGTCTCCCTCTCCTCTGGAGTTATGGGCAGCAAGACGAAGTTCAGAGTGGACTCTTGAGGCCGAGCAAGAGTCTCCAAAGACAACCCCAACAAGGACAGAAAGCTTTCAGCAGCAGACAAGTCACCCTTATCCCGTGCCCTCCGTCCAGGCGAAAATGCCATGACAACCGGCGGAGAACCAAAAAATTTCCCCTCACGAGACCCTCCAAGTCTGGACCCTCCGATACCCGAGCACTGAGACGTAGCATAGAGGAGACGATGAGGAAGTAAGGCGGGTGGCTAGGGTTCCCAACTAGAATCCCCCTTGGACGATATATTTCATGAAGTGGGACACGACAGAACATGGAAGTAGTATTTATAAAAGAAAGAGACGGTTCACGTGACGATAATGATGAATCTAGAAAGGGCGAATCTGATGGTTTGGCTTCCAAAAATTCTGCATGCAACCAACGGTTAAGTTTCTAATAAGTCTGCAAGAAGGCAGTTAAGCTTCCCAAAAAGGTTGAGCCAATCCTTAAAAATGCCAGCTTGACAGCACACGTTCATGCATCCAACAGCCATACGACCCTGCACCCCAAAAACGAAAACTCAGAAGAGATCATGCCGCAGAGTCTCCCTGCGACCCAACAAGCCAACATCTGTGCCTCCCCAAAAGGAGGCTCAAATGAGGCCACAGAGTCACCCTATGACCCAAACAAATATGACATCCATGCATCCCCAATCAGCAAAAGCAGCTTGGCCGCAGAAGGACCTAATGTGGCATCTCGTCAGCAGGATCGTCTCTGACACAGAATTCTGACGAAAAGGATTTACTGATTTTCTCGAAAGACGTGAATATACTAAACAAAAAAAGTCTCACGTCAGCACAAAACTTCACTCTCGATGGATGTACAGCGCCACGTATACAACACAACTGGCCCTATGCATCCCAGACTCCATGAGTCCCATGCTTCTCTGGCCCTAAGCTTCCTATACTGCCTGCGGTCCCAAGCGTCTCTAGCCCCATGTGTCCCAGACTCTTTACGGTCCTATGCTTCTCTGGCCCCATGTGTCCCAGACTCCATGCATTTTATGAGTCTCTGGCCTCATACATCCTAAAATCCATGCATTTTATGCGTCTCTGGCCCCATACATCCCAGGCTCTATGCATTCCATGCATCTCTAGTCCTATGTGTCCTATGCGTCTCTGTCCACATGTGTTTCAGAATCCATGAAGACCAAATCTTGCTGTTATGATAAGAGTGATTCTCTCCAACCAAGTGCGAACTATGTGTCAAGCTGACTAAGTCACGCCCGTAAAGGACGAAAACTACCCAAATCTTCAGTAACGAAAAATCCTAACAAGCGCCCTCGTGGCAGCTTGGCTTTCTCCCGGTTACAGTTATGCCCTGTTAAGAAGGGACACGTGACACCCTCCAGCATCCATGAGGCCCAATATATGTGCGCCCAGGGATGATTATAAATAGTAGGGTACCACACCCATACAGAGGGGCTATCTATGAACCTGCACTCGAGCAAAAGAGAAAAGCTTTCGCATCGGATCGTCCATGGAGTAAAGAGAGTTGCTACAATCCTAACCCTCCATTGTCACCTCCTAGAATACAAAATTTGTACTTAGACTGTCTGTTTAGGACTCCTCTATGTACTCTCTTTAGTTTGTTTATTAAATCAAGTTTTTTCTTAAAGACTTTCGAATTTAATGGCGAACAAGATGTCGAATCTGTTGGGGAGGAACTTCTCCTCTGATGAGATGTTGGTGACGCAGTCTGAGGCGGCCAAGCTCGGCTCAACGCAAAAGATGCTGGTAGTCCGCTTTGACCAGCAAGTGTTCGAGAAAATGCTCTCGAAAAGAAGTGCTAGTCCTTCGCCAAAGCTAGCCAAGCGCAAGAAGACCCGCATGACGTGGGTAGCAAAGGCTGCTGCTCCTCTCCCAACTGCGGAGCACAAGCTTCCCGCCTTTTGCTCTGTTGCTGATGATGGTCATCAGGCAAACACCCAGGACATCCACGTCCATGCAGCAATCCCATCTGAAGCAGAAACTGCTTGGCACCCAGACTCTGGCAAAGAAAAATACTACGTTGCCAGATATTCTTGGACTGAGGTAGCTTAAATGCGGTCAAGAGTGAGGTCGAATAAGACTGGCCATGCGGCACCAGCTCACAGCTGCAGGCAGACGGTCGCATGTGGCCCCAACAGTAACAGAATATCTATTTTTGATCGTATCTTCTGCGATGTAGATCCCATGCAGTTCGCTGAGAATAGCAAAAATCCAAACCTGGA
This sequence comes from Iris macrosiphon, assembly GCA_036927795.1. Lineage (NCBI taxonomy): Eukaryota > Viridiplantae > Streptophyta > Magnoliopsida > Asparagales > Iridaceae > Iris > Iris macrosiphon. The sequence goes on from JAYESA010000004.1 coordinate 119,324,315, forward strand.
TGCTTTATACTACGTGCCTACAGGTGGTAAGTCAAAGAAGCCTAGGGCAGTGTGAGTTTATCAGGTTCAAGCAATTGTCCAGTTAGCTGACCGTCCGCAGGCACCGTTAACCATTACACGGACCCCCGATGGAAAGCTATATAAGACTGCCTCGTGCATCCAGCTCACAGTGGAAAATGGATAGCGTCGGTCTCAAAAGTATTCTACTGACGATCCGAGGGAAGTTCTTATACGAACCCTGAATCAGGGAGACAATATAACACCCACGCACCTGTGCGCTCTGTCCTTCTGGGCCTACAAAAAGGGTACAAAGGTGGAACAACCCTTGCTTGATTTGCGTAATATGATCAATCACATGTGCACGGCGAGGGAAACAACTGTGGCCGGTAAAATATCCTTTCCAGGGCATGACTGTGCTAAGAGCATCATCAATTGTTGCTGCAACAAAGTGGCAACATCTACATGCAGGCAATCAGCCTTTCAGCGACAGCACCAGACAACACCCATCCGACAACAACCCAGATCAGTTGCAAATACCAGAGGATGAGGAGCTGCCCTCCGTCTTGTGCTACTTGACTCGGAAGCTTCCCGCCACCAAGGGAGGAAAGAAGTCAAGTAACACCAAACCGTCACTCTCCGTCAATGCGTTACGATACCAGGAGGGTTAACAATGGGACCTTCAGAAGGCATTTTTTAGGGTACCCGCTCAAGGGAGAAACTGTTAGCTACTGGGGGTAGTTTTTCCTTAAAACCCATGGGGGTGGCCCATGCTGAGGGTAGTATTCCCCTTGACGTACGCAACAATCCAGTATTCCGAGGATACAATAATTCCCAAGGAACAGAATTCGAGATCCCTAGGGGTAGCACCCCTCGCCAGGTTGATATAGCCTCGTATACTAGGCGTATTATTCCTTCCGATTTCGAGGAGGAGACGGCGCTGCCAGCTTTCCCTGATGACTACTCTCGCTGGGGGTTTGAGACAAAAACTACGACATCCACTGCCCCGTCCATCTCTTACCATGTGAGTACGGTATACATGGCTGGGGACGACCATGAAGGCCCCATCGACCGCCAGCGCCTCGAGACCCTCGAGGCCATGATACAGACGATGGGTGCATCAATACAAGTCTTAACCCAGGCATTACTGTAAATCAAACCAATTATGGCTTCTCAACCAGCAAGAACCCCTGGACAAGCAAACTTGGACCCCGGGACCAACAGGGATTCAAACATAAATGCTCCACCTGCGGGTAGTAATCCTCACCTGCCTGGCCCGTCTGCACCCTCCGCAGAAGACAAAACCAAGGAAGCAATGAAGGAGGTCCTGGAACTCTTGGATCGCTTAGACTCCATGGGTAATCGAGACTCACTCTGCGATCTTGGGGTGTGGCAACTATACCCGATAGAATGGAGGGATGTACCATATCCTCCCAGATACAAGCCTTTTAACATAAACACATTTGACGGCAAGTCCTTCCCTCGTTAGTTCATGAGTTACTTCAAGATTATAATGGGATACCTACCCCGCAGTGATGCTATCCTTACCAGACTCTTTGTTAGGGCATTAGAAGGGGTAGCTTTTGACTGGTTCTGCAGTCTCGAAGATAATTGCATCTCATCATTCGATGACCTCAAGCGTCTGTTCCTCAACAGATTCTATGAGGCAAAAAATGATATGACGATGTCCTCTTTGATAGATGTCGCCAAGGGAGAAAGGGAATTGACGCAAAATTACATTGAGCAATTCTGACAAACGACGCTAAGGTTTCCCCCCAAAAATTCTGAGGCAACACTAATGGAGATATCCCAGAAAAATATGCTTCCGGCGGTCAGCCTCTGGATGCGCGAAAGCCAGTTCAAAGACTGGACGACGTTCATTATAAGTGATGTCAATGTTGAAATGAATCTCAAAGTCGCCCATAACTTGGGAATCCATATCCCTATTATTAAGGAAAAGGGCAAGCGCCCCAGCAATAGCGGTAACATCAACTGCGATGTGAAAGGGAAGCTAGCCATAGTCGCTAATGTGACCAAGAAACCTGAGAAAAAGCAGGCAGAGGCTCCAAAATCAAAGGAGACCTATTTTTTTGAAGACGGTAATATCAAGCCCATATTCGACATACTGATACAGGGAGGTAAAATTTGCCTCCCGACATCAAAAGTCAGCCAAAAGCGGAGGAGATGAACAACCCGAAGTACTGTCACTTCCACCAGTACGTTCACCACCCGATGCAGGAGTGCTATACCTTGAAGCGGTACATCTAACCCCTGATCGATACCAAAGCTCTCTCCCTAGATTTCGACGATGTAACGGTTGTCGCTAATATGGTGTCCCTCTAGTTTGACAACTTTCTACCGACGGAAGCCCAGGACGGAGTCACGCCGATCCCAAGGACAACAATGGAGGCAGTCAATCTTCCCCCAGCTCACGAACAAGTAACCTGGTTGACACCTCTTACTATCCCTCGGGGCAAGATCATGTGGGTCCACCTGGATCTGGTCCCATACTTGACGCAGCAAGCAACGCCTTTCGCCGTCAAGCCTAAAACACAAAAAACCAAGTCCTACCGCATGGTTTATCCTACCACTGGGGAGGCCTGGGTAGGGGAAACCAGGTCGGGCCTTGCTTACCAGCGAGATTACGAAGTTCTCGACGTTAATGCACCTCTAACTACTGCACCAGTCGCGTCTGATTCGAGTCTATCTCAGCCCCCATAAGCGGACAAGTCCAAACAAAAAGAGGGATGCTTCAACAAGCCGTTGCTCAAGGAAACCTCTCAGGGATTGGAAAAGCCCTACAACTTTGACGTCTTGGCTCAACTCGCCAATACCCCGACAAAGTTGTCATTATTTGAGCTTCTGTGGATTTCCAGAGAGATCGAGCTGCCATGAGCGAGACATTAGCCGACACCTATCTAGCATAGGTCAAGCCGCCAGCTGAAGATCCGACGACATGCTCCCACTGTAATAATGTTACGGATACAGTACCCAATATTATATTCTCTTAAAAAGACATGTTGCTTAAGAATAACAATCATGATCGTCCCCAGTACTATACGGGGTATATTGGTGCTATAATGGTGGACCAGATGCACATTGACCCCGGTTCATCAATCAGCATCATACCGAGGAGCCTGCTACAAACCTTGGGCATCCCGATGCACCGTCTGTCAGCTACCAATACTGCTATTAATGGATTCAACTCAGGAAGAAGCTATCCTTTGGGCAAGATTCGCCTGAAGTGCCAGATCGACGACCTAAAAATCGAGGTCACTTTCTACGTCATTGACATAGAGATATCCTACAACGTCTTGCTCAGATGCCCCTGGATACACCAATATATGATCGTGCCATCAACCCTGCACCAATGCTTAAAGTATGACGGCGATCATGACATTATCAGAATGAAGTTCACAGATATTGACCAATTTAAGGGAGTCGAGACATACCACTCCGACGCCATCCTCTACAAGAAAATCCATCGAGACAAAGGTGGCAATGAGACCGATGATAAGACTGAGGTTACGACAACACCGGAGAAGCCCATGAGAATCCGTCTCAAGGCTTGCACTCCCGATGCAACCACTCCCCTTGTCATCAAGTTACACAGGATGGCACCGAAATCTCTGGCACCTTTCACAACATCCAAACCTCTGGTCATTCGCCATCATAGGACAAATCGAACGCAGAAGAAGGACCCTGCACCATCTGCTCCTTTTAAAACTCGAGTCATTTTCCTTTATAGGCCAAATCTACCGCAGAAGAAGGATCTCGCACCATCTGCTCCTTCAGAACCTATGGTCGTTCGACTTCGTAGACCTCCAAAAGAAGGCCCGGCCACGATTGCAGCCTCCGAGCCTCTGGTGGTAAAACTGTACAGGAAGCCACTAATGCCTGTAACCACGCTGGGGGTAGCCCATGAGGATGACGAACTAGAAGAATATATGGCCTCTCAGGCCAACATCCCTTCCCTCGATGATATGATTCCTCCGAAAAGATATCTTATTTTATCAACAAAGGTTTATCTTTGAATTATTCAGAGCGTACACATATTCAAAACATTATACTCTATTGAGCACGTCCTACGCTTACACCTGCAAACACAGGTGACTACTACCTACTTAGTAAACCAGATCCTCCCTAGTCAAGATTCCTACTTTATGGTTCCAGTAAGGAGAAGGGGAGACAAACATATCATCTTCGACAGGGTTGAATGTTCTCGGTCCTTCACCCCTGAGTAACAAGATCCAGAACCCGACACCGACAAAATATAACTTTATCGGTTCAGCGGTCAAGCCAAACATATCATCCAGAATATGGGTTATGACCTTAAATATAACTGGGGTTTAAACTACAACAATGGCTGACGGTTGCCCCTGCGTCTACCTGCTCACGCAGACAAGTCCGAGGACTACTATCATAAGACCAATAATGGCTTAGGGTACGTAGTGCCTCCCACAACCCCCGAAAGTTTAGATAAAGAAGATGAGGTTCACTCCCACTCTTCATAATCTTCCGCTTGGGACTCTGATGTCAGTATCGGGGAGATGCTCAAGAAAATATTGTCTGCCAACATGGTGTCAGCTGACCCTGAGAAAGACGATAAAGATCCACGAAAAATCCTTGAAGTAGAATCATGGGCCCAAAGCCTAGAAGCATAGTAGGAGATGGATTTCGAACGACGTGAACCTTCCACAGAGGATGAAGTCGTACAAGTCAATCTAGGCGACGAATCCTACCCAAAACCTATCTTCATCAACAAAAGTCTGTTCAAAGGAGACCGAAAATCCCTGCTACAGTTCATCAGGAAATACATTGATGTCTTTGCCTAGAATTATCAAGACACGCCAGGGCTGGATCCTCAAATTACGGTCCACAAACTTAATATTTTGCCGAACGCCAAACCGGTCAAGCAACATCAACGACGGTTCCAGTCGGACATAATGAATTCCATCGAAGCTGAAGTCAACAAGATGATAGCTAGTTGCTTCATCTGCGAGGAACAACATCCTGATTGGGTAGCCAATATAGTCCTATCGTCAAGAAGAATGGGAATATTCAAATATTTATCAACTTTTGTGATATAAATACGACATGTCCTAAGGACGAATTTTCCTTCCCGATCACTGACATAATAATCGATAATACTTGTGGATTCGAGCGCGTGTCCTTCATGTACGGCTTCTCAGGCTACAACCAAATCAAGATATTTTTCGACGACGAGAAGCATACGTCATTTCGGACCCCAATAGGCGTACACTGCTACACGGTTATGGTTTTTAGTCTAAAGAACACATGTGCTACATACCAGCGAGCTATGAGCACCATTTTCCATGAACATCTAAGCAAGACAGTGGAATGCAATGTCAACGATATCGCCGTCAAGAGTCGCTCTAAAAATGAACACCTCCAAGACTTGAGGACTGTGTTTGACTTAATGCGCGCACATCGCCTCAAGATAAACTCTACCAAGTCTTTCCTGGGAGTCTCCAGTGACAAATTCCTGGGTTTCGTCATCACTTTACGGGGTATTCAAATAGACCCCAATAAAACTAAGGCCATCCTAGAAATGAGCCCGCCAAAGAACCTTCGGGTACTCCGCAGCCTTCAAGGGAGGCTGGCATACATCAGGAGGTTCATATCAAACTTATCTAGACGTTGTTGGCTATTTACCCAACTCATGAAGAAATGTGTCTCCTTTGTCTGGGATAAAAAATGCCAATGCATGTTTGACGACATCAAGGAATACCTATTAAACCCTCTTGTGTTGGTGGCCCTGGTCATGGGAAAGCCCTTCCTGCTCTATGTGCGTGCGATAAAGCACTCTCTCGGTGCCCTGTTAGGCCAGAATATTGATGCAGGCTATGAGTAGGCCATATACTACTTTATCCAGATGATGGTCGACGCAGAGCATAGGTATACCGCCGTTGAAAAGGAATGCCTTGCTCTAGTATTCGCTATTCAGAAAACTTGGCATTACGTGGCTGGATAGACCATTCATGTAACCTCATGAGGCAACCCCCTCAGGGTCCTCATGACCAAACCAGGGGTACTTAGTTCCCACCTGGCTACCTGGGCAATACTATTATCTCCATATAATATGGTGTTCGTCCCACAGAAGGCCGTCAAGGGTCAAGTATTGGTCGATTTTCTGGCAGCCCACCCGGGGTTAGAAACCTCGAAGCTCTATGAGGAGATTCTAGACAAGGCAGCAAACTCCAATGTCACTTCACACGAAGTTGTATGGCGAATATCCTTTAACGATGCTTCGAGAGCAGGACCTAGAGGCGACATCATCTCTGAGGTAAGGATAATGTTGATCTCCCCATACAGCCTCGTCATCGATCGTGCCTAATCTCTCAGGGAGTCATGCTCTAACAATATGGCCGAGTACAATGCCTTAATTATTGGGCTCCAACTTGCTAAACAAGTTAGAGTAGAATATCTGGAGGCTTACGGTCATTCTTAACTTATAGTCAAATAGGTCCGGGGCGAGTATAAAGTCTGAAATGAAGACTTGATCCCTTACCACCTAGTTGCGATTAGCATTGTCACAAATTTCGAGATATTCTTCATAGAGCATGTCTATCGGTTGCAAAATATTAAGGCTGACGCCTTAGCCGGCATCGCTGCTGAAGGACCGTAAAGCAACTCTATGGGGGTGAATAGAATGCAGCAAAATAATCTACCCAATTTAAGATTATCATAATAAAGACAGTTGCTAACTAACAGTGCATATAAAGATAGTGAAGTAAAGCAGTAAAGTAGAGAGAAAACAAACACAAACACCAAGATGTATACTGGTTTCCCTCTGAGAGGACTAGTCCAGTCCCGAGAACTCAAGCTCGGAGTTTTATCCACTATAATCACCAATAGTGAATCACAAGCTTTGATCCGAAGGCTTGTCACTTCTTTACACCATGAGGTTTGATCCGAAGACTCTCAACTTCACAGCTAGAGAGAGAGAGAGAGAAATTAATGGAGCCAAGCTCTTTATAACTCTGTAGACTTCTAGACCGAGATCACACTTGGCACTAGGAAGGCTAGGGAGTTGCTCTTGGAGATAGAAAAGTTAAGGCTCAGATGTTTGCTCATAATAGGATTGAAGGATTAAGAATGGTTGAGTGAGTAGGAATATAGAAATTTAATCCTATTTATAGTGTGTTGGTAACCATAATTTGGCCAGAATTCGGATGGGGTTCAATTTAAATTTTTGAACGTTGGGCCAGGAAATCAGGGACTAATTAAACTGGTTGATTTTATACCAAAAGGTAACCGAGTTCGACATAAATTTGGCCCGAGTTCAATTTCAAAGTATGGTAGACTTTGTTAATGAATGTGGCCTGATTTGGTGGATAGGTTCATTAGTTTATTTGAGTGGATTAGGTATCTGGGTATAGGTACTTTGATTTGTCAGTGCGACTCAGCTTACATCAATCCTAGGCTCAAATAAATAAAAGATTATATTTGAATAGATGCAATACAGACGATATGTAATAGCAGTGTTGAGGCTTTAGATCGCGATATATCATCGCATGGTTTAGTTAACTATCAAAATCAAGTTGACTGAGACCGGATGGGCCAACAATCTATCATATTTTGATAATTGACAAACTATGAATGATAATGCAAGTCTTTGATATGCTAGGCTCTCCCATAACTGTGGAGCAGTTGACATGCTGAAGCCAACATCTATCAAGTATCATCTTATAAGCTAGTATCATGTATGTCTTTCTCCTTCGTTGTTATTTGATCGAAATGGCATGTTCTTCCATAATTGGTGATGTGAAAGAAAATAAGAGAGTAAAGTGTATACATGATAACATATAATGGAAAAAAAATTGCTTTAAACTTTATTCATTTGAAAAAAAAAACATACAAAAGTAGATATGTAGTAAAAACATCATAGTAGAGCAACTAAAAATAAAACTTTTAAACATTCAAATCTATTGAGTAACTAGTTGTTATTTTCTTCATCTTCATAATCAGGTTCAACTATTCTGTTTGGATCAAAGAAGGCATCAACTGGATCTAAATATCGTTGAACATAGGGGTGATCAATGCAAAAATCTTGTTGATTTGGATTCCGGAGAATCAGAGAAGGTCCGGCTGGGTGCTTCGATAGGGTGTACTGGATGTCTATCAAGGTATTGCCAAGAGCCTGAGTCTGAAGAGTTTGACGATGATCAGTAGCACGATTGCGTATATCTTCTTTATGGAAGTGATCATGTAACAAATTGAAAATAAACTCTAAGATTTGCGGTTGTTCAACAACAGGAGGGACGGAATCAACAGGATGTGTGTTAGAGTTTGATGATGAGTTATATGGTAGAAGCATAGATGGCTCAACTCTCTGAACTCTATTGAGGGATAAAGGTTCCTCAAGATATGGACAAGTATCTAATATAATATTGAAATAGCTGAAAATGGTTGGCAAGTACATGGCGTAGAGTAGTGGACGACCTTTCTTGCGACATTGAACCATTTGGGATAAGATGGTCTAGGGAACATTGAAGTTAATACCGAAATATAAGTGGTATAAAGCTGATATTTCTAGATAAGAGACCTCATCAAAGTAAGTCTTTTTAGGTAGAAAAGTTGAAAAGATAATACGATGCATTTCAAAGAAGTGACCATTCAAATATCTAGCATAAAAAAATTTAGGTGAACATTCAAGAGGATGACAAAGGATATTTTTGAAAGAGTCTAAAGTTAAGCCATGGTCTAATTGAACTTGCGTGATGTTGACTAGGGTTTGTCCATCAGCGAGAATGCATAGGATTTTGCCCAAGCCGTCCGCATCAAATTCAATTGGAATGCCACGAACTCTAGATGAAATAGTATTATGTTCTTATGTTAAGTTATAATAGAATATATGAATAGCATTAGTGTAAATATTGGTACGGGTCATAACAAGTTCTTCAAGTTAGAGTTTTTGAAGAATAAGTAGACAGTCATTATTTTGGGAGCAAAAATCAATAAGATGGCCAAGAAAAATGTGTCTCTTAGAGAAGTTATTAAACCAATCATTTAAAATTTCTCGAAAAGTGAAATCGTCGAATCCTCCTATGTTTGGCATAATAGGATAAAAAAAAGAGTCAGAAAATGAATCTATTTTCCTTTTAAGGGCCATTGGGAAATGATGTAGGAAAAAAAACTAAGTTTATTTGTAGAGGAGGAGATATTTTTCGTTGGTCTGAATGAATAAGCCACGAAAAGATGTATAAATAGGTAGCAGAAATCTAAATTAGGAAGAAGATTAATGACATAGCATATTCTGGAATTAAACTAACCGACTTCGGTCCGAGCTCGGCCCGAGTTCGATCCGAATTCTGTGTACATTTATTTCCAGAATCTCAATATAACTTTAATTGATATTATGCCTTTCTTGACGTGATATAAATACATAATAATAAGTGTCGAATTTAAGTCGTACGTTTTTAAGATTTTAAATCATCTCAGAGTAGCTGTAGGGGTTGGATCCCAGCTAGCGATGGTCCGAAGATACTTAAATACGGTATCACTTAAGGTTATTTACATATTTTTGACAAAAGGGCCCTTTCGGCTTGTATCCAAAAAAAATTTAAAATTTTGAAAAATGTGACGAAAAAATTGTAAAGCTTCTTATTATTCTTTATATTTTATCAAAAATCCAAAAGACCTAATTCTCGACGGATAAAGTTGAATCTATCTTCAGCTAAAGGTTTAGTAAAGATATCTGCTAATTGATGTTCCGTGTCCACGTATTCCAAACAAATATCTCCGTATAATTGATGATCCCTTAGAAAATAATATCGAATTTTTATATGCTTAGTGCGTGAATGACATACTAGATTTTTGGTGAGATTAATGGTGCTAGTGTTATCACAGAGAAAAGAAATATTCTTATAGTACAGATTGAAGTCTTCTAGGGTTTGCTTCATCCATAAAATTTGAGCACAACAACGTCCTGCGGCGATATACTCAGCCTCAGTTATTGATAATCAACAGAAATTTGTTTCTTGCTAAACCAGGAGACTAGAGACTTTTCTAGGAAATAACAGTTGCCACTGGTGCTTTTTCGATCGACTTTGCATCCAGCAAAATCAGCATCCGAGTAACCAGCAAGGTCAAAGAACGTGATTTTGGGATACCCTAAGCCTGCCGACAAAGTTCATTTAAGGTATCTAAAGATACGCTTAAATGCGCAAAAATATGATTCCTTAGGATTAGCCTGATATCTAGCACAAAGGCATACATTAAACATAATATTTGGATAACTAGCAGTTAGATATAACAAACTACCAATCATACCTCGATACTTACGTATGTTTGTTGGTTTACTGCTTTCATCAAGGTCAAGCTTATTGGATGTTGCCATTGGAGTTCCGATAGGCTTTGCATTATCCATGTCAAACTTTTTGAGCAAATTCTTCTTGTACTTAGCCTGATGGATAAAAGTTCCTTGTGAATCTTGCTTGATTTGCAATCCTAGGAAGAATGCCAATTCTTCCATCATGCTCATCTCAAATTCACTCTACATACACTTAGCAAACTCTTTATATAGCATCTCATTAGTGGATCCAACTATGATATCATTAACATATATTTGCACTAATAACAAAGAATCAGCAAAAGATATTATAAAAAGGGTAGTATCAATTTTTTCTTTTGAAAAACTATTTCCAAGTAGAAAGAAGCTAAGACATTCATACTAAGCATATGGGGCTTGTTTGAGTCCATATAGAGCCTTTTGTAGCTTGAATACGTGATCAGGGTGTTTAAAATCTTCAAAATCAGGAGGTTGTTTGACAAAAATATCTTCTTTGATAACTCCATTTAAAAAAGCACTTTTAACATCCATTTGAAAATGTTTGAAGTTATAAAAACTAGCAAAAGCGTAAATCATTCAGATAGATTCAAGACATGCTTTATTACGTGTAACTTAACCATCCTCATTTAATTTATTTCAAAAAATCTATTTAGTACCAATGATCGGATAATCATTAGGTTTAGGAATGATTTCCCAAACTTGATTACGTTCAAATTGGTTGAGTTCCACTTGCATAGCAGAAATTCAAAATTCATCAACAAAAGCTTCAACAATATTTTTAGGTTCCATTTGAGAAATAAAAGCAATATTTGCAATGGTATCTCTATTTGAGGAACATGTACTTATACCTTTCGATACATCACCTATTACCAAGCCCTCAGGATGATCTGTGGAGAACTTTAGTCTCCTTGGCAGACTTTTCGGATGACTTGCACTATTTGTATCTTCAGATGTCTTGTTGGTTGTGGGTTGACTACCTTCATCGTCACTGTCATTTAGTACTTGAGTGTTGTGTTCATCAAATATAACATTGATTGATTATTTAATAGTCAACGAGTTCTTGTTGAATACCCTGAATCCTTTACTTTTGGCGGCATAACCTAGAAAAATACCTTCATCGGCCTTGGAGTCAAACTTTATTAGGTTATCTTTGGTATTGAGAATAAAATATTTGCAGCCAAAAACTTTAAAGTAACTAATTGTAGGGATTCTACCAAACCAAAGTTTATAGGGGATTTTTTTTCGATATAGGTCGAATAAGCACCCTATTTAAAACATGGCATGAAGTACTTATAGTTTCAGCCCAAAAGTATTTTGGAAGGTTGTACTGATTTAACATAACTCTAGCCATATCGCCAAAAGTTCTATTATTCCGCTCCACAACACTATTTTGTTGTGGAGTTCTAGGATAAGAGAATTCATGAGAAAAACTATTTTTATTACAAAATCTTTTAAAATTACTATTTTTGAATTCGCCTCCATGATCATTTCAGATACAAGTAATCATGAAACCTTTTTTATTTTGAACCTTTTTGCAAAAAGTGACAAATTCAGATAATGCTTCTTGTTTGCAAGAAAATAAACCCATGTGTATCTAGAAAAATCATCAACAATAACATAAGCATAAAGCTTACCGCCAAGACTGGAGACTCTACTGGGTCCAAACAAGTCCATATGCAAGAGTTGTAGAGATTAGAGGTACTTACAGAGTTGATTGATTTAAAGAAAGATTTAGTAGCTTTATTCTTTTTACAGTCAACACATACCATATTTTTCTTGAAAGCAATCTCTGGTAAGCCTCTTACGAGCTTCTTTGTGGATAGTCTTATAATAGTGTCCATGTTTGTGTGTCCTAGACGCATATGCCATAGCCAGATGTCATCTTTATTGGCGTATAGACATTTGCCTGCATTATTAGTGTCTTTTGCAAGATAGAAAAAATATATATTATCTTTCCTGATCCCTTCAAAGATAATCTTACCTGTGGATCTTTTATAAATAAAGCATTTATTTTTAACAAAGTTAATACCATAACCATGGTCATCTAGATGACTAATGTTGAGTAGGTTATATTTTACTTCCGTTACTAGACAAGCGTCTTTAATGACAAGATATGGAGGAATACCTATATTACCATTACCAATAATATATTCTCTGAGGTTATTGCCGAAGGAGACATAAACTTCTTTCTTCATCGATAGCGTTGCAAATAGGTTAGCATCACCAGTCATATGTCGTGAGCAACCACTATCGAGAATCCACTTGCTTCTAGCATGAGAAGGTTGATCTACCTATAAAATAAATTGTAGATGTGACCCTTGGTACCCATTTATTTGAGGGTTCTGCTGTGTTAGTTTTTGGTATCCATGCATAAACATTCATATCTACTAACTTTCTAGTTTTACAGAATCTAGATATATGTCCTTTCTTACCATATTAGTGACATATAGCTGTGTGGTTGGTGCTTGGTACAGCATGATAGATATGATTGTGTGAAGCAGTTCTTTGTGGTCTATGAGAATATAATGCATGATTGTGTTTGGTTCTATGTGTATGATGTGTTCTGAATATATGATTGCATAAAATGTCATACATATAGGTATGATCATAGATGTGAGCATTCTTTTGTCTTGCTACGTGTCTCGTATTAGGTTGGGTAGAGGTTTGTTCGACCTGTTTACCCAATCTAATCTCTAATCTTTTAGAGTTAGGATATACTTTATCATATTTAGCAGTGAGAGCATCTATTCTACGTGGATCAATAGAATACTTCTTCTTTTCAGATTCGAGTTCTTCCTTAAGTTTAGCATTCTCCTGAGAACTCTTGTTAAGACTGGCAAGTACCTCATAGAGGTTAAGCTTAAGTCTAGAATTCTCGTCTGAATCGTTAGAGGTATCCTTTACTTCACTTAGTAGAGATGCTAGTCTTTCTATTTCAGTCTGATATTCTTGAACATCTTTCTTAGCATGCTTGTACTTATTTTCAAGTTTCCTAAAATTATCAAGAAGATCACTAAAAGCATTACCTAGTTCATCAAAAGTAAAATTACCATAAGAGTTTTTATCTGTTACCTGATCAGCTAACGCCATGAAGCATAGGTTTGCTGCTTCTCGAGGATTCTCTTCTTCGAATTTACTAGCTTCACTTTTGTGCCAGATACTAGTATTTACATATTTTTGTGATGATGTTCTTCTGGATAAGTGATTATGGCAATTTCCTTTTCTTAGGGTTGCACAATCTTTCTTTATATGCCCTATCTTTTTATACTTGTAGTATATAGGCTCTTCATTATTGTTGTCAGTAGGCTCCTTCTTCTTTGATCTCTCAAGCTTTAGAAATTTCCTGAAGTTTCTAGTATTCAGGGCAACTTCGTCATCTTGTGACTCATCGTCGTCGGAGTTATAGTTGGTGACCTTTTTGTGATATGCCTTAAGAGAGATTTTCTTCTCCTTGGGAGTGGGTTCTTTAAATTCCTTGAGATCCTACTCGTGAGTCATCAACTTGCCCATGAGTATCTCGAGGGTCATCATGGTAAGATCATTCTCTTCTAAGATTGCAGTGGCCTTGGGATTCTAATTTTTGGTGAGTCCCTTGAGTACCTTGCGAATCTTCTCGTGATTGCTGTACTCCTTGCCAAGTGATAATAGAGGGTTGACGATGTCGAGGAATCTTGTGAATATTTGAGTGATTGTCTCATTTTGCTTCATACTCTTGTGTTAGACGACTTATTTTTGATTCCTTCACTTGAGAGGTTCCTTCATGAGTGACCTCAAGAAGTTTTCATACTTCATGGGAAGTTCCGCAAGTGGAAACCCTATTAAATTTAATTCTGTCTACAGTACAAAATTGAGCATTAATAACTTTAGCATCAATACTAACTTATTTCTTTTCGATGTTTGTGTACTTATCATGAGGTTTCTCTACAAGGTTACCATCTATGACTATTCTAGGTAGCTTCTTGTATCCTTCTACTACTACAGCCCAAAGGTCAAAATGACTTTAGGTAGAAACTTATACGTGTCTTCCAGTATGTATAGTTTGTACCATCAAATAAGGGTGGCCTATTTGTGGACTGGCCTTCACCATTGTTGGTGTGGATAGATCTAACAGTTGCCATAAGTCTCTTAGAATGTTAAGCCAAATATCAAGAGAACTTGCTCTAATACCAATTGAAGAAGCAATTGGTATAAGCAATAGTTCCTATATAAGGCGCACATGCTCTGATACCAATTGAAGGACCATAAAGCAACTCTATAGGGGTGAATAGAGTACAGCAGAATAATCTATCCAATTTAAGATTATCAGAATGAAGGCAGTTGCTAACTAACAGTGTATATAAAGGCAGTAAAGTAAAGCAGTAAAGTAGAGATAGAAAGCAAACACAAAGACCAAGATGTATATTGGTTTCCCTCTGAGAGGACTAGTCCAGTCTCGAGAACTCAAGCTCGAAGTGTTATCCACTATAATCACCAATAGTGAATCACAAGCTTTGATCTGAAGGCTTGCTACTTCTTTACACCACAAGATTTGATCCGAAGTCTAGCAACTTCATAGCTAGAGAGAGAGAGAAACTGATGGAGCCAAGCTCTTTACAACTCTGTAGACTTCTAGACTGAGATCGCACTTGGCACTAGGAAGGCTAGGGAGTTACTTTTGGAGATAAAAAAGTTAATGCTCAGATGTTAGCTCATAATAGGATAGAAAGATTAAGAATGGTTGAGTGAGTAGGAATGTAGAAATTCAATCCTATTTATAGTGTGTTGGCAAAAAGAATTTAGGCAGAATTCGAATAGGGTTCAATTCAAATTTTTGAATGTTGGGCCAAGAAATCAAGGACTAATTAAACTAGTTAATTTCATACCAAAAGGGTAACCGAGTTCGGTCCGAGTTTGGCATGAATTTGGCCTGAGTTCGATTTCAAAGTATAGTAGACTTTGTTAATGAATGTGGTCTGATTTGGTGGATAGGTTCGTTGGTTTATTTGAGTGGACTAGGTATCTGGGTATAGGTACTTTAATTTTCCAGTGCGACTCAGCTTACATCAATCCTAGACTCAAATAATAAAAGATTATATTTGAATAAATATAATACAAACGATATGTAATAGCAGTGTTGAGGCTTCAGATCGTGACATATCATTGCATAGTTTAGTTAACTATCAAAATTAAGTTGACTGAGACCGGATGGGCCAACAACTGCTTCCTGGGCGGTACCAAACAACACTCATCAGCTAATCGACATGATCGACCAAGAGCTGATATGTCCCAAGAGCAACCAATGCTTGTGCCTCAGCTATGCAGTGAAGGTCGATATTGATACTCAGGATTGGAGGCTTCCATTTATTGACAACGCAGTCTATGGAATTTTTCCCGAGAACCCGAAGGTGGCTACTTCAATCAGGAGATGCTCCCTCCATTTCTATTACGATACGGAGACCAAAATATTGTATCGTCGATCCTATGACGGCCTTCTTCTATGATACTTATTGAATGTGGAGGCAAAATAAGGCCTCAATAAAGCTCACGATGGCGTATGCGGGGCACATCAACCCAGTCTGAAGCTACAAGACCGTCTTCGGAGATTGGGCTACTACTGGTCTATGATGGTAGCAGATGTTGTTGATTATGCGAGGAAATATCAAACATGCCAGATCCACGCAGACTTCATCCACCAACCCTCAGAGTTTCTACACCCGACTGTTGCATCCTGGTCGTTCGAAGCCTGGGGTATGGATATCATTATGCTGATTAGTCCACCTTCATCCAAGGGACATCGGTTCATCCTCACCATCACTGGCTACTTCTCCAAGTGGGCGAAAGTCGTACAAGTCGCGAAAGTCAAGACATCCAGTGTGATAAGCTTCGTTTAGCATTTGCCACAAAGGATCATCCATGACAATGGTCCACAATTTGTAATCCATGCGTTCTACCAGTTCTGTGATAAAATTTGGATTAAAAATATAGCATCGACTGCCTATAACCCAACAGCGAATGATCCGGCAGAATCTTTCAACAAGACCATCATAAAACTTTTCAAAATTTTTGTATCTTCCAATAAACGCGACTGGAACGAGAATCTGGGTGAATGTCTCTGGGCCTACCGTACAACGGTTCGGACAGCTACTAGCAATACGTCTTTCTCTCTGGTGCACAGGAGGGAAGTGGTCCTCCCGCTAAAATTCTAAATCCCTTCACTCCGAGTGGCTCTCTCCAACTAATTAGTCATCGATGACAACCACTGTCGACGGCTACAAGAGTTAGAAGCACTCGACGAGAAACATCTCTTAGCTCAAAAGCGTATTGAGTTATACCATGTTTGCCATTAAATGCGATAGTTTGGAAAAAACTTAACTTAAATGGACAAACTAAAGAGAGTACAGAGGGGAGTCCCAAAAAGACAACCTAAGTATAAATTTTGTGTTCTGGGGGTGACGATGGAGGGTTAGGAGTGTAGCAACTCTCTTTACTCCGTGGAAGATCCGATGTAGAATCTTTTCTCTTTTGCTTGAGCGCAGGTTTTCCAATGGCCAACCGGGGGGTTGTATAAGTGTAGTACCCTGTTATTTATAGTTGTTCTATGGCCGCATAGATTTTAGGCCACATGGATGTTGGGAGTTGCCACGTGTCTTCCCCTAACAGAAATGAGTTACAACTGTGCACGAGAATCCGGGCTTCAGATGTCATGTGGATATTTGTTAAGATTTTTTTGTTGCTGAATATCTAGATAATTTTTCGTCCTTTATGGACGTGACTTGGTCAATTGGACGCGTGGCCTGCCACTTGGTTGGAGAGGATCACCTTATTACAAATGCACGATTTGGTTTATTTTGGAATCTGGGGCATACGAAGCAAAGAATCGCAGGGACCGTATGGGGTCTGGGACATTTGGGCCAGAGCCGCATGGGACGCATGGAGTCTGGAACATATGGGCCAGAGCCGCATGGGATGCATGGAGTATGGGACGTATGGGCCAGAGCAGCATGGGACACATGGAGTCTGGGACGCATGGGGCCAGAGACGCATGGGACACATGGAGTCTGGGACGCATGGGGCCAGAGCCGCATGAGAGTCTTTTGCTGTATTTTATATGTAGTATTGCACACTTCCTGAGACTTCGGTCTTTTAGTGAGTTCACATCTTTCGAGACGTTCAAAAAATTCTTCTCTGTCAGGATTTTGTGTCAGATATAATCTTGTTGTCAGAGCGTGATGTCAGATCCATTTGCGGCCAAAACTACCTTTGGTCGTTTGGTCCGCATGGTTATCGCCTAATTGGGCCGCATGGTGATCATGCGGTCCAATTCCTGCTAAACTTTTCCCTGGGATGCATGGTTGCTAAACGCATGGATCCAATTTTTCTATGCTTCTACAAGACCTCCTTCAAAGTTTTTAAACTGATAAGTTTAAAATACTCTGAATAAGAAGCATGGACGGGGTATATTTGGGCCACATGGACATTAGGTCGCATGGACGCATGGATGGGTGTTGCCAGGCTGCCACCCACTTATTAAATACCTTGGCTTGATTAGATCTCTTTTGGATTCTGGACTATCTCCTCACATGGAACCCGAAGTGACAATTTTTAAGAAGATAAGACCTAATGGCTGCCGTCATCATTACTGCTGACAACGGAGCGCTGGAACCAAAGGGTCACTAGTATCCCCCTTTAGCCTATAAATAGGGGTCTTGCTGAAGAGAGAAAACTTTCTTTCTCAGCCCGAGTTTCTCCATCACCATTGTCTTCGCCTTTTTCTCTGCTTCTGATAATCCTCTTCGACCTTCTGCCATAGCCCCCAAAGCTTCGTCTTCCTTGTCTAAGGCCAAGAAGGCTGTTGACAAGGGGAAGCGCCCTGCTTCTTCGACTAGGACGGAGGATGAAACCCCCATATTTTATCCGAGCGTTCAAGGGCCCATCCAGGGTAAGGATTGGTGGAGGCAAACTCTGGACACACAGACACTCTACACACATTCTACTGCACGGGTTTCCATATGACCATGTCGCATGCTTTATGCGTGGGTCTCACTTTAGCCGCATGCACAAGACTTTACCCGACTGCATGCTCCCTTTATGACCTGGCCGCATGCACCTGTCTCACTGGGCCGCATGTACTCTTCATAACTTGGCCGCATAGACCTTGCATAACTGAGCAGCATGTACGCTTCATGACTTGACCGCATGTACCCTACATAACTTGGCCTTATGGTATCTCAATGTCTCTAATTGTCCCTCTGTCTTTGATTTCTGCAGTGATTCTACCCATGGCTCCGTCAGGGGAGGTACTGGTTGGGCGTGCCCAGACTTCCTTGGGTGTTAGGCTTGATCACATAGTGACCAATATCCAGCCTCAGATCAACAAGGATTAGTCTGAGGTGAGGCTAAAAGTAATAGCAGGCCAGTCCTGGTTTTACCTGCTTAAACAACTGAACTCCGGAAGGATCAACAACTCTCATTTGAAGCCAATCTTCCTGTTTGGTGATGCCCTCACTATCTTGGACCCCAAGGTAGTAAAGATTAAGGAGACATGGGATTTCTCCTCCGGTGGGACGAAGGTATATACACCCATGAACATAACCCCGAACCATGATGAAACCTAGATAGGGCACATTCGTTTCAATTCTGAATTGAAGAGAGCCGCGACGAACAAGGAATTATTTTTTTATTCCATTCATGGATTGGCACCTGGCACCTTCTCGAGTGAGACGGGGCTGAATGTCCATTACTACGAGGCTAACACGTTCTTGAACCAGCTTGCAGCCAAGGAATCCTATCCATAGGAAAAAGTGAGCTTGCTCAACTGGGTGTCTTATTCGCCGCCTTGGATTAACCTAACAACATAGGTGTTAAGGAAGTATGAGAAGACTTTGAAGGATTACAGCCTCTATTATGCCATCAGGGGTTCCTGTTACAGTTTGGAGAAGAGCCCGACGTTGTTCGTAGCTTTGACCAAGATGTACAACTGTCATACCGGGACCTTCTTTACTCCCAGTAGAGAGATGGGTCTTGCCCTTCATGAGATGTACGATGTCTCGTGGTTACCCTGGGGTGAGGAACCGTATGAGGAGTATACCCCGATAATTGAGGAGTTTGAGGATTTGGAGCAGCAGCATCCAGGATTTTTTGTCGTATACTGGGAAGTGTTGTGCCACCACAACAATTGCCAGCATATTTTGATAAAGAAGGACAAGATCTCGGAGGGGAATTTATCCCACATTAAGGCCTGGACCAGTTATCTCTTAAATATTGGAGCTTCGGGCCGGGTCACTGTTCGGAGCCCCCAGTCCCGGAGGGGTGTTGATAACCAGGTGCATGGTACCAAGATAACCGTCGCAACTAGTGAAGGGTTTGGTTGTTCTGGTGAAACTTCAGCTATTTCTATCGAGATTCACAACTGTTGTCTGACAAAGCTGCTTTGGCTGGATTCTTAATGATATGGTTACGAACTTGTGTAGTCTCGGGAGGCTCTGGGGAGATTGAGAGGATTAGACGTAACCTCATCCTTTCTGCTGTGAAGTTGGTCTTCAAGCGCAAGCTTGCCTTGCTCCATGCGATGGTCTACAGCATCCAGAACGGACTTCGTGCCTTTACAACAAAAGTGATTGCCCGTGACATCTCGAAAGATTTCAACCAGGCTGAAATGCCTTACCATTATCTGATGGGTTGGCTGTTGATACATTACCCATCTATAATACGCCCCGGTACTGAAGGGTCGATGACGGAGGCTGACGCTTTTATCCGTCGATATGGTACAATACCCTGGGCTCATACTGGGGTTCCCGTCTGTCGGTGCTTGCTTGCTCACGTAGCAGACTACTCATTCTTCGTTTTGGTCCTAAAGTTCACTGAGAATGAGGTGAGCAGGGTTCATTATAATGGAGGCGCCGATCATTAAGTTTTGTCCTTGAAGCTTTTCTGCTGGTTACTTTCCATTCGGCCCTCGCATTTGGTGTACCAAAATCAGAACCTCGTCTTCTTGGAACCCTACATGCCGAGTAGGTTTTCCTGACAGTTCGGCTATAGCCAGCTCTTTTTGGGTAACCCCAGCCTGTATCTCGGCTTTAAGGGCAGCGTTCCGGATGGAGTCTGAGCCTGTAATTATTTCTCTGTGAATAGCACCCAGGTCCAGTTTACTCCGCCTGATGCTAAAGTTCTGGGTCATATCAGCTATGTAGCAGCTATTTTCTTTATGACCGCAAACATACCGCCACCTGACTTTAATCTGGAAACCAGCTTCATCGCAGGAACCAAGCTGGATAACCAGTATAGGGAGCTACAAAAAGGTCGGGGGAAGGGTTCTTGGCGAATTGCTGCATAAAGTTGATCTTCACCCCGAACAACGGGTGTTATGATATCCTTCCATGCTCCATCATGAGCAGCACGAGCGAGGACAAAACCTGCAAAAAGAAGACACAAATCAGTCTCAGTGAAGATCACATAAAGGCACAAATTGCTGCATATGGCTATTTTGGCCGCAGCAACGCACGACCAAGCATGCGCGCACAAGTAAGTAAAGATCTCGTCCATGCGGTCGAGCCAGAGCTAAAGCTCTGCGCACATAAAAATAGACGACCCCTACCCATGCGGCTACAACATAGCTCGATGCGCATATTACAAAGGAGTGCTCGTCCATACGACAGAACTCTGTGAAGAAGTCTGTGCATGTCCAAGACTAGCCTCCATCCAAACGATAGAATCTTGTGAAGGGTCTGCGCACATACCTGTAGCAGGATGGTGTACAGGTGCCTCTTCCCCAACATGAGAAGTACAGTACTGCCCTACTTCCAAGCAAAATACCCGGATTGGGGGGCCATGGATCGAAACAGCCCTTGATCAACCTCTCGACGAAAAGAGCCTTAGCCTTCAACATTCCTCACAGGAGAGGGGAAGAAAGCGAGGGGATAAAGTTCTCTCTATCCTGGCCACCTATTTATAGGCTTTAATAATGCATGGGGAGATCGAGGCAATGAACCCAATAGTTAATGAGGATGAACCTGGCATCTTGATTCTCGTGATCCACCCTAATCTTCTTGGAAACCGATGCCTCGAGCACTGGGCCAAGGGATAGCTTAGAATCCAGAGAGTTTCGATCAAAAGATTGAGCAAATCTACTCATTTAATGATTCGACAGTCTGACAAGATCAACTATGCGGGATATCGCTCATATGCGGCCAAAACTCAACCATACTTCTTATTCAAAGTATTCCAAACTTGCCAAAATTTGAAAACTTTGAAGGGGGTCTTATAGAAGCATGAAAATCATGCAGTCCTCATAAGAGCTCATGCACCCCAAAATAAAAGCAAGACGCATAGAGCCGCATGGGACCTATGCGACAAGAACAGCCGACCGCATAGGCGGCCCTCATGTGGCCTGATCATCCTCAGAATACGTGGGCCACATAAAAGAAATATTTTATTTTTTGCAAAAAAGGGGACGTTACAACATGTAGCCATCAAGGCCCATATAAAATAAAAAACCAGAGGAGGAAGACGCGATCAGTCAAAAGAGCCGCAAGCCTCACGAAACACATCCGCAATATCCGGGAGCGAACGTATGCCCGCACGATAAAACTGGCGGCGCACTCCTTCCCTCTATTTCAATATCTCCCTCTCCTCTGGAGTTACGAGTAGCAAGAGTTCAGAGTGGACACTAGAGGCCGAGAAAGGGCATCTAAAGGCAACCCCAACGAGGACAGAAACTTTCAATAGCAGATAACTCACCCTCATCCCATGCCCTCCATCCAGGTGAAAATGCCATAACAACTGGCAAAGAACCGAAAAATTGCCCCTCATGAGACCCTAAAAGTCCAGACCCTCCGATACCCGAGCACTGAGATGAAGCACGGAGGAGACGACGAGGAAGCGAGGCGGGTGGCCAGGGTTTCCAACTTGGATGACATATTTCATGAAGTGGGACAGGACAGACCACGACAGTAGTATTTATAAAAGAAAGCGATGGTTCGCATGATTGTAATGATGAACCAAGAAAGGACGAATTCGACAGTTTGGCTTTCGAAAAGTCTGCATAAAACCAATGATTAAGTTCCCAAGAAGTCTGCAAGAATACGGTTAAGCTTCCGAAAAAGGTTGAGCCAAGCCTTACAAATGCCAGCTTGACAGCACGCGTTTATGCATCAAACAACCATGCGACCCTGTGCCCCAAAGATGAAAACTCAGAAGAGATCAGGCCACAGAGTCTACCTACAACCCATAAAGCCAAAATCTATGCGCCCCCAAAAAGAGGCTCAAATAAGGCCGCAGAGTCACCCTGCGATCCAAACAAAGGCGATATCCATGCGTCCCCAATCAGCCAAAGTAGATTGGCTGCAGAAGGACCTAACATGGCATCCCGTCAACAGGATCTTCTCTAACACAGAATCCTGATGAAAATAATTTACTGATTTCCTCAAAAGACGTGAATCCACTAAACAAAAAAAGTCTCACGTTATAATAGAACTTCACTCTCGAAGGATGTGCAGCGCCACGTGTATAACACAACTGGCCCTATGCGTCCCAGGCTCCTTGTGTCCCATGTGTCTCTGGTCCCATGTATCCCATATTTTATAAGTTCCATGCATATCTGGTCCCATGCATCCTATACTCTATGCATTCCATGCGTCTCTGGTCCCATGCGTCCCAGACTCAATGCGTTCCATACATCTCTGGCCCCATGTGTTTTAGACTCCTTGAAGACAAAATTTTGCTGTTATGACAAGAGTGATTCTCTCCAACCAAGTACGGACTATGTTTCAAGATGACCAAGTCACGCCCCAAAAGGACGAGAACCACCCAGATCTTTAGCAACAAAAAATCCTAACAAGTGCCCGCGTGGCAGCTTGGCCTACTCCCGGTTACAGCTATACCCTATTAAAAAGGGACACGTGGCACCCTCCTGCATCCATACGACCCAACATATGTGTGCCCAGGGTTGAGTATAAATAGTAGGGTACCACACCCATACAGAGGGGCTATCGACAAATCTACACTCGAGCAAGAGAGAAGAGATTCTGTATCGGATCATCCATGAAGTAAAGATAGTTACTACACTCCTAACCTTCCATCGTCAACCCCAGAACACAAAACTTGTACTTAGACTGTCTGTTTAGGACTCCTCTCTGTACTCTCTTTAGTTTATTTATTAAATCAAGTTCTTTCTTAAAGACTTTCAAATTTAATGGTGAACACTAGCTCCTGAAGGATCCCTCATCCTCATGGATCCAAGCTCCAAATCATCCTCTGCCTGCTATGCCTGCTCTAGAATCTCCTCAAATGTAGTGGGGCGATGTCCGCTAGTATAGGATTTAATCTCCCTTTCAGACCCTTTCTGAACTTTTGGGCCTTCCCTCGAGGATTCTGACCCTCCATAAAGTGATCCAATTTGCAGTACTCTGCTACGTACTTGTCCACCGTCATGCTGTCCTGGACGATGTACTAAAATTGGCTCTCTAGAGAAGTCAGAGCCACATCTGGGAAGAACTTCTCCTTGAAAAGCTCCTTGAAAGCTTCCCAAGTAAGTCCAGGTGCTGAGATCCTCGGGTCGATCCTGAACTATGTCAAAGCAATATCGAACATCATGCTCCCTATTGCCTCCACTTGCAACCTCTATGGAATCTGTGCCAGCCGCAGGTTCCTCTCTATGTCTTCGATCCAGTCATCTGCATAAATAATCCCCTCAATGTCCTTAAAGTCCTTGGGCCCCATCCTCTTGAAATCAATGATAGTCCTCGGCCTCGGCTGCTGCGGGGCGGGCTAAGGTGTAACTACCTGTGGTTGGGTCAAGGCAACTCTCTCGACTGCGACGAGTGCAAGCTGGTGGAAATTCTCAATGCCCTGTCTCATGATCTCAGACTGGCGCTACTGGACCTCAGACTGGTGCTACTGGGCCTCCGCCTGAGACCTTTGTGCCTCCATCATCTGCTGAAAGAGCGCAAACACCTGTGTCGGATCAACTGCTGGTGGTGGTGGTAGCTTCCCTGAAGCTATAGGCACCATCCTAAGTGAAGCTGTGCGTACCATCCTCTGGACTGAAGGTATAACACCCCCAAAGCTGCTGCAGAAATGCCCACCTAGACCAGTAAAATGGCCCTTTGATCTGGAGCTGATGGAGCAGTGTCTGCTGGTGCCCTCCTCAGAGGCGACAAAGTGACCAACCTCTCTGACACTGTGCCTGAGCGCTGGGATCGCGTCTTCAGCAACATCCTAAAGATAGAGTGAGACAAAAGGAATCAATATTTGGTAAGATACGATATCATCAAAGAATGACATAATTATTCAAGTACAACAAATATTTAAATTGATAAAGATAGCAAAATAAATATTTTAAAATTGTTTCCTAGTTGTGATTGAGTATACTCTCAACCTATATCATATATCTTAAAGCAAGATCGTAGCAGTACTCTAAGTTTAAGCACCACTACAAAATTGTACTACTCGCGATCTCTAGACCTTCATGGGCCACAACTAAAAATGTGTCATGACCCGCATCCGGTATAAGGGCAAGAGTAGTGAACAACGTCCAGCCTACGCCCCAACATCGACGGTAGGACGATGTCTGGGTCAATATAACTATCTACACATCTTACATAATATATAAAAGTGTACCTGTCATGCTATCTCAACTCCAAAAGGAGAAACAATATGGTATATGATAATGGTAAATAATAGTCAATCATAATATAAAACTAAAGGAGGATGAAAGCACGATATGGAATAAAAGAGAGGAAATAAGAGTCACAATACATCCACAAGTCCAAATCCAAAAGTCTAGACATAGACACTCCCAAAATAATATATACATACTATGAGTATAGAATGAGACTAATACAATATCCAAAATATATAACTCAGCCTCCTCGATTACTGGCACTAGGTTCTCCTGCTCTACGGTAGTATCCTCTAATGGCTCACTATCCTGCAGTCCGTAATAAGTGGGACACAACTCCTCTAGCCAATTAGTTAAAACATATATCCAATTAGGAAAAAATAAAGTAAAAAACTCTAAAAGCAGTTCCAAATACATGATAGAGCTTATATGACAAATAATAGAAAAGAATATAAGATAACTAGCAAAATAAATAGAAATGAACTAGAGTAAACATGTAATGTACTGGAAGTAAAGAACATACAATAGGGAATGACTGCATGTAAAGAAAAAGATAACACTAGCTAATGTGCCTTGGAGTACAAGTTAATTATGTGATCGGTTTGGGTTGAATACGAATATAATATGGTAACTCGATTACACGTGTGATATATAATCGACATGTACACGAATACACTTGAGCTTGATCATATAACCAACTCCTACTCCCATATCCCCAACCAATACTCATGGATCCAATCACGACACTTACGAACATGAATATAAGCACACTGAACACGGGTAGTGTGTGAACATGAAGTACACAATAATCAATACCCGATACACATGATAAAATACATGTGAAAGAGTACATGTTGAACACAGTAGGGGATAACATCCCATGACATGATCCATTTTGTCACCCTCACATTTTTAATCAAGGGTAGTTTGGTAATTAACATGGGTATTTTTATTTTTTAAATTTATTGTATTTAAATATTATGCATATGTATTAATTATTTGTTGTATTATTTATTTATTGTTAGATGCTAGATTATTTTAGACTTGTGTAGTAGACCTAACCATTTAATTAAGATGCATAAATCCAATATTTTATATTGGTTTAGATTGAGCCCATTAATTATGCCCATTGTTAGGAGGATGGATTAATTAATGAAACTATTAGACTAGAACCTTCCCTCCTTAATTAATTTTATCATGAGAGGCCCTAAGGGATAAATAGGATATTTCATATTGCTTGGGGGAGGGGGTATATGGCCGGCCACCATTAAGAGGAGAGAGAGTGTCTCTCTCATTTCAATTTTAATTTTCTTTAGATCTAGTTTTCCCTCTTTCCAATTTCCTTCATTCCCTCATAAATTATCCACCAATTTCTTCACAAATTCCTTCTCTATTTCTCAATTAAGGTTACTACAACAAGGATCTACAAGGAGGAAGCAAGGAGCAACAAGAAGGAGGCCAAGATCTACAAGGAGAGGAGCTACATTTCTATTTGAAGATTTTTTTATTGGAAATCCATCTCCCAATAGGTATATTTCAGTCTTTCCTTTTCTAGTAGACTCTAAATCTAAGATTTAACCATGAGAAATCACCCCAAATATATAGGCTACCCATATGAATTGGTTTTAGATTCATAGGAGACCTATAGTGGAAGTTATGTGCATTTTGGTGTTAATTTTGGGAGAATTTTGAGATTGGTACATGTAATGTTTGACATTTGGTCAAATAGATTAATATAACATATGATTACTTATTTGTGACTAGTGTCGTATCCACAATTGGGTACGTGTAGGTCGTATCTCGTCAATTTGACAATACGGGTTAAATTTGGAGATTTTCCTCCGACACGGGGACTTATGCATATTATATCTTGACACGGACACGTAGTTATTCTAATTATTATATGTATTATTCGTATTTAGTGTATTAGACTTGCTTGTATCCTTCGGAATGCGTTTGGTTGTGTGTTGGAGCCGTATCGCAAGCGTATCATAGAATTAGTGTGATACGGGTGAGGTGCACTCCACGTGTTTGGTTTTGGTCCTCATTCCTATATATATATATATATATATATATATATATATATATATATATATATATATATATATATATATATATAAGCATACATATATATATAACACACATACATATATATATATATATATATATATATATATATATTGATATACATTGAGGGATGTTTATATGTGTATGTGTGGCATGCGTATTATGTGTTTGTGTTTGTGTGTGTATGAGGGTGAGAGCTTCAGTTCAGTGGCTGAAGAGGGAACTCAGGCATGCACAGCCGTGGAAGGCAGTTGCAGTAGCAACCACTGCTCGAGTGAGGAAATGTGCACACTGCAGCACAGAGGAATGTGTAGCTGCACAAGTGCAGCAGTGTGAGCTAGAGCACCTTGCAGCATTATTGCGGTTCTGCAGGAAGGAAGAGCTACTGCAGACAGTGAACAAGGCTCAGCAATGCAGTATAGTTTTTGTGTACAAGATCTGCGATGGGGAGGTACCAGCAGCAATTCAGAAGGAAGAAGCGTTACTGTAGTGACAACAAGAGGGAAGCCACCAGCTCAGTTTCAGGTATCAGCACAGTGAGCTACACAGTGGCAGTATCAGTGTTCACTGTACAGTATCAAAAATATAGTATTAGTGTTCAGTCGAGGCAAGGTATTGGGTTAGCAAGGTATCAAGGTATTTTGGTTTATGGGTTGTTAGCTAATAGTTGGTTTAGTGTTCAGTGTATAAATGTTTAGTTGGTTTAGTTATTAGGTGTTAGTTTAGTATACTTGTTTTTGTAGATAGTTAGCTAAGTATCTATAGTATCTATATAGATATGTAGTATTAAATATGGTTAGTTAGATATGTATTGTATTAGTATATTGTATTGTTAGTAGATAGATATGTATGTTGGTGTAAGTATATGTGTTAGTAGTTAATATATATTGATATAGTTAGTATTTAGAGTATTAGCTATATATATTAGCTATATTCACTAGGTTTTGAATTACTTTGGGATACCAAGGTAATAT
This sequence comes from Iris macrosiphon, assembly GCA_036927795.1. Classification (NCBI taxonomy): domain Eukaryota; kingdom Viridiplantae; phylum Streptophyta; class Magnoliopsida; order Asparagales; family Iridaceae; genus Iris; species Iris macrosiphon. The sequence continues at coordinate 119,352,264 of JAYESA010000004.1, forward strand.
CAAGGTAAGGAGTCGATACCAAAGTATTGGGTTTGAGTATTGGGATAGGTGTGAGGTAGTGCGATACGCATTGGTGCAAGGCCAAGGTATCCTAATTTCATTATTTTGATATAGATACTATGTATATTGACTTGTATATATATCTAAACTACTATTTTTATATATTTAAACTTGCGTATCTTAGGATACAGCCTTTTGAGTGTCTTTTAGTATCATAGCTTAGCTAGTATAGCTTAGTTTCATAGTGTATCGACCTAGTATCTTAATGTTAGACTCTTGCAACCTAGAATTAGATGGTTTGACTTAGAAATAGATTTATGACCTAGCATTGCATCGGTTTAACTTATTTTTATTCCAGAACCTTGTATTGATGCAACATACCATATATAGGTTTGTGTGACACCAGCTTGGGCATCGAGAGACACACCTTGCTCAGGACTTCAGGCGAGTACATTCTCTGACAGTGTTCATTATGTTGATTATTACTATGTTCTAGTGGTAGTGTATGCTTGATTCTGACAATGTGGATACACGAGCTAGTATCATAGATACCCGTCATGAGGAGTCATGATTGGAATCTATCGTGCTAGCTGGGGACGGAAAAATATTAGCAAGTTTATGTGATCATACCCCACTTTACATGCATCATAGCTCACCCCACATATCATGTAGGGTATAGCCTAACCATTTACATACCTCATAGCCTGTTATATATGATTAGCCTGACCATTGCTTGCATCATAGCTAACCAGATGGTTAGCCTGACCTCACATGTATCATAGCCAATCATATATAACAAGCCTGATCTAGTCCCAAGCCGATCACATAACAAACTGATATTTCATAACACTTAGCTAGAATTTCTATTCTTTATTCCCGTTCACTCATTTCTAGTATTCACATATATCTGTTCATTGTTAGTTAGTACTATTGCTGATTACATGTCTCTCCAGTATTCCTTATTTTTCCAGTATTTCTTCATCATGTATTCCCTCACACTGTCTTGTAGTTTTTATTAATATAATTGAAACTGTTGTTTAGTGTTTGTACTTCGCTCCAATCCTGACTGGATATATTTTTCCAGATAATTTGCTTATAGAGCAGTGTCACATATTCTACGGGCCGCAGGACGGCGTACCTTTAGAGGATACTCCTATAGATCAGGAGGATTTAGTTGTAGAGTCTGAGGAGGTTTAGTTTATATTTGTGTTGGCATGTATTAGACTATTTATTAAGATTCACAGTTTGTATTATTATTTCAGATTGTGGATTATATCTTATTCTTTCCTTCGCTATTCTATTCGTGCTTTATCTTCCTTAGTTGTTTTGTGATTGAGATTAGTTATACTTGTGAGATACTATATTGTTCCTTCGTTTAGAGTTGGGATGATTGACAGATACCATATTATAATATTGAGATATTATATAGTTAGAAATGACCCAGGCAGCGTTCTACCGCTGATGTTGCGGCGTAGGCTGGGCGTAACCACATACTCGTGCCCAAATATCCGGGTGCGGGTCATGACACATTTTTAGTAGTAGCCCATGCAGGTCGAGATTCGCAAGTAGTGCGATTCATAGTGGTGCTCACTTAGAGTATTGCTACGAGCCTACTTTAGGAAATAGGATTTAGGCTGCGAGTTTGCTCAATCACAACTAGGAAATTTCTAATTTTATATTACCAATCTGAATAATAGATTCCTTTAAATTTTACTATCCTTATTTGATGATATCGTATCTGTTGCCTTAATTAATTCTTTTCGGTCTATCTTTAGGATGCCACCGAAGACTAGGTCATTGAGGTTGGGACCCACAACTTCAAAGAGGTCTGCCACCTCTCGACTTGACACTCAGACAGCTGGAGTTCCTCCTACCTCTCCTGTTTATGTGGGGGTTTCTACAGTTTTTGGGGGTCCTCCTCCCCCACCTGTCCAAAGGGTTGCCCCGGCTGTTACGGAGCACCTTCCACCACCACCGACTCTGTTTCCCAGAGGTATGCCCGTTGACGGGGCACAAATATTCGCACTGATCCAGGGCATGGTAGATGCTCAAAGGATATCGCAGAGGCTCAGCGAGTTCAGGCTGAGGCACAAAAAGTGTAGGCAGAGGTGCACCAAGCACAAACGAAGCTGATGAGGGAGAGCATGGAGAATGCTCATCAGGTGGAGAGAGCCGCACAGCAGCAGCAGCATCCTGGCCAGCAGCACCAGAGGCCGGGCACTTTAGTAGACTTTAAGAGGATGATGCCTCGGGAGTTCAAGGGCATCGGGGAGATACTTTACACCAACGATTGGCTGGAGGACATAGAGAGAAACTTACGTTTGGCACAGATTTCGGAGAGTTTGCAGATCGAGGCCGACGACAGCCAGATGTTCGATATCGCTCTGACTTGGTATCATACGAAGCCAAGAATTATTGTTGGAGGACTTACTTAGGAGGATTTCAAGGAGCTTTTTAAGGAGAAGTTCTTTCCCGATGTGGCCCTGGGAGCCTTGGAGAGTCAGTTCCATGACTTGGTCCAAGGGAACATGTCGGTCGACGAGTACGCCGCAGAGTTTTGCCATTTGAGTTATTTTGCACCGTTGATGATTCGGGACCAAAGAGACCGAGGCCAGAAATTCAGGAAGGGGCTGATAAGAGAGATCAAGTCTCGTACTTCTGGACCTCCTACTACTACCTTCGAGGGCATTCTAATGGATATCCAGATTGCTGAGGATGATTTGGACCTCAGGCCCAAGAGAGGATACAATATTTTGGGAGGAGTGAGTGGTAGCACGGACCAACCAAGCATCCCCACTTTCAGCAGCAACAGAGGCCATATCAGCATCAGCATTAGCAGCACCAGGCACCAGCTCGAGGATACGTCCAGCAGCAGCAGCAGCCCCAGAGACAGACCCAACCTGTTGTCCAATGTGCATACTACGAAAAGGCAGAATATACGAGGGACATCTGCAGGAACAGACTGGGTACATGTTTGTCTTATGGATTGTCAGTACGCCAATTAAGAGAATGTCCATCTATACAGACTCGTCCAGGTCAAGGAGGAGTAGCCGCTCAGAGGGGACCTGCCAGAGTACCTACTGTACCAGGAGGCTAGCAGAGGGGACCTCTACTTCCGCCACAGCAACAAAGGTTTGCCCAACACCAGCAGCAGCAGAGAGGTGCACCCAGGGACGAGCGTATGCCATGACGATTGAGGAGGTCGAGCCAGCAGGAGACGTGATTTCAGGTTCAATTCTTCTCTATTTTATTCTAGCACTTGCATTATTCGATTCTGGCGCTTCCCATAGTTTTGTGTCTGTATCTTATGCTCTTAAGCATCGTTTAGAGGTGGAACCCTTAGATAGGACTTATAAAATCATGACTGGCGGAGGCATTATCCTAGTCAGCGATTACTGCAAGGACCGGAGGGTTTCATTGGGAGGCCGAGAGTTGAGAGTGTGCTTACTCGTAATGCCACTTCCAGGATGCAATATTGTACTCGGAATGGACTAGTTGAGTAGGCACCATGCTACTATAGATTATCGTGGAGGCAGAGTGATATTTTGACCACTAGGAGGGCCAGAGTTTGAGGTCGTCAGAGGAGCAGCGGAGCAGAACAAGGAAAGTTTTTGTGGAGCCAGGATGGAGGAAGAGGAGTTGCCACATCCTCTGATAGCAGAGTTCCTGTATGTCTTTCTAAAGAAGTTGCCAGGCTTGCCGCCAAACAGCGATGTCTAGTTCTTTATAGACTTGGTGCCAGGAGCGGAGCCCATATCACAACATGTCTATAGGGTTAACAATAGCGAACTGGCAGAACTGAAGAAGCAGGTTGATGAGTTGCAGGACAAAGGCTTCATCAAATCCAGTTTATCACCATGGGGAGCTTTGATATTTTTCGTACCAAAGAAGAATGGGTCGGTACGTATGTGCATCGACTATAGAGATTTGAACAACCTCACTATCAAGAACAAATATCTGCTGTCGAGGATAGATGATCTCTTCGATCAGTTGAGCGGAGCGAAGGTGTTTTCAAAAATAGACTTGAGGTCAGGCTACCACCAGGTGAAAGTAAAGAGAGAAGACATTCCGAAGATAGCTTTTCGGACCCGTTATGGACAGTTCGAGTTCTTGGTAATGCCATTTGGGTTGATAAATGCCCCGGTAGTATTAATGAACCTGATGAACAAGGTATTTCATCAGTACCTGGATCAGTTTGTTATAGTCTTCATTGATTATTTTCTGATATATTCGAAGACCCTAGAGGAGCATGAGCAGCACTTGAGGATAGTTTTGGAGACCCTCAGGAAGAAGAAGCTGTATAGCAAGCTATCAAAGTGTGAGTTCTTCCTTGATAAGGTTGAATTCCTTGGGCATGTTATTACAAGAGATAGAATCTCAGTGGATCCGAAGAAGATTTCAGCAGTTTAATCATGGTCTGCCCTGAGTTCAGTGGCAGAGATCAGGAGTTTCCTTGGATTGGCGGGCTACTACAGAAGGTTTGTACAGGTCTTCTCCAGGATTGCAGAGTCGATGACTAGGCTGACCAAGAAGGATATAGATTTTGCTTGGACGGAGGATTGTCAGGCCGCATTTGATGAGCTAAAGAAGAGATTGATGACAACTCCAGTTTTGACATTACCATCGGGGATAGGTGGATTCACTATCTATAGTGATGCTTAAGGGAAGGGTTTGGGTTGCATTCTTTAGCAGCACGAGAAGGTGATTGCCTATGCTTTCAGGCAATTACGTCCTCACGAAAAGAACTATCCCACTCATAATTTAGAGTTGGCAGCAATTATCTTTGTTCTAAAGCTGTGGAAACACTATCTGTACAAAGAGCGTATGGAGATCTTCACAGACCACAAGAGCTTGAAGTACGTGTTTACATAGAAAGAGCTGAACATAAGGCAGAGAAGGTAGTTGGAGTTGATGAAAGACTTGGATATTTTATTGTAGTACCACCCAGGGAAGGACAACGTAGTCGCTGATGCTTTAAGCAGGTATCCCGTGGCTATGTACTTGATAAGAGACAAATATTTATTGGCCGATCTTGATATTTTGGGCATTGAGGTACTAGTTCCTGGAGTTGCAGCACAGATGTGGGGACTCCAGATACAGTCCGAGCTGATGGACCGAATCAGAGCTGGATAGTACGATGATGAGTCTTTGGAGAGCATCAGAGCACAGGTTCCGATGGGGATTATAGAAGACTTCACTATTGCAGATGATGGGTTATTACGGTACGGTACTAGGATATGTGTGCCGAGTGGGGAGCTGTGCGAGAAGGTTTTGCAGGAGGCGTATCGCTCTCAGTACTCGATGCATCCAGGTGCTAACAAGATGTATCGAGACCTGAGGGAGAACGTATGGTGGTATGGTATGATGTGTGAGGTAGCACACTTTATATCCCGGTATTTAGTGTGCTAGCAGGTAAAGGCGGATCGACAGAGGCCAGGTGGATTGCTTCTGCCTTTACCCATCCCAGAGTGAAAGTGGGAGCATGTGACTATGGATTTTGTTTTAGGACTTCCATATTCCCCAGGAGAAAAGGACGCAATTTGGGTCATCGTGGATAGGTTGACCAAATCAGCCCACTTTTTACCATTCAAAGTGGGTATACCGACAAAGAAGCTAGCCGAGATGTATGTGCGACAGATTGTCAGATTACATGGGATTCTTGTGAGAATCTTTTAGGATCGGGATAGTCATTTTATTTTCTACTTCTGAAGGAGTTTACAGGCTAGCTTGGGCGCTCAGCTCAAGTTCAGTATCGCATATCAACCCCAGACAGACGGGCAGTCTGAAAGGACTATTCAGACTTTTGAGGATATGCTACGTACTTGTGTTCTAGATCTCGAAGGTTCTTGGGAGGATCATCTACACCTGGTAGAGTTTACTTACAATAATAGCTACCAGGTCAGTATTGAGATATCACCATTCGAGGCTTTATATGGATGGAGATGTCGCACATCATTATCTTGGGATGATGTCGGAGAGAGAGCCTTGTTGGGACTAGAGATGGTCGTGGATGCAGCAAAAAAGGTAAAACTCATCAGGGACATATTTTGAGTGGCGCAGGACAGACATCGGCATTGGACCGACATCCACCGTAGACCCTTGGAGTTTGAGGTATAGGTTTTGTTATTTGCTTGTGGTTGTTTTATTTTAGATTGTGTGTTAAGGCTGCTTTTGTTCTAGGTTGGCAATTTGGTGTTCTTACGGATTTCACAAACACGGGGCACGATTCGCTTTGGTGGAGGTGGGAAGCTTAGTCCACGGTACATCGGACCTTTCAGTATTCTTGTGAGGGTCGGTGCAGTTGCATATAGACTAGACTTACCATCTACATTAGAGGGAGTGCACAATATATTTCACGTGCCGCAGCTGAGATGGTGCGTGGCAGATCCCAGTCATGTGTTGGATCACTCGGAGATAGAGTTGGGCCCTACTCTTAGCTATCCAGAGCAGCCAGTTGAGATTCTGGATCGGAGAGAGAAGGTACTGAGAAACCAGATGATTCCTTTGGTGCACGTCGCGTGAAGGCATCACTCGCCATGATAGAGTACCTGGGAGCGAGAGGCCGAGATGCGCGAGCGATATCCATATCTGTTCGAGCCGTGAGGTATAATCCTTTCTTGTATTGTATTATTTCCTTTTGGTGGTTAGTTTCTTCCTTAATTTCGAAGACAAATTTTTCTAAGGTGGGTAGGATTGTCACCCTCACATTTTTAACAAGGGTAGTTTGGTAATTGACATGGATATTTTTATTTTTAAAATTTATTGTATTTAAATATTATGCATATGTATTAATTATTTATTATATTAATTATTTATTGTTAGATGCTAGATTATTTTAGACTTGTGTAGTGGACCTAACCCTTTAATTAAGATGCATGAACCCAATATTTTATATTGGTTTAGATTGAGCCCACTAATTAGGCCCATTGTTAGGAGGATGAATTAATTAGTGAAACCATTAGACTAGAACCTGTCCTACTCAATTAATTTCTATATGAGAGGACCCAAGGGATGAATAGGATATTTTACATTGCTCGGGGGAGGGGGTATGTGGCTGGCCACCATTAGGAGGAGAGAGAGTGTCTCTCTCATTTTAATTTTTATTTCCTTTAGATCTAGTTTTTTCTCTTTCCAATTTTTTTCATTCCCTCATCAATTCTTCACCAATTTCTTCATAAATTCTTTCCCTATTTCTCAATTGAGGCTACTATAATAAGGATCTAAAAGAAGAAAGCAAGGAGCAACAAGAAGGAGGCCAAGATCTACAAGGAGAGGAGCTACATTTCTATTTGGGGATTCTTCATTGGAAATCCATCTTTCAATAGTAACATTTTAGTTTTTCCTCTTCTAGTAGACTCTAAATCTAAGATTTAACCATGAGAAATTATCCCAAATGTATATGCTACCCATAGGAATTGGTTTTAGGTTCATAGGAGACCTATAGTGGAAGTTATGTGTATTTTGGTATCAATTTTAGAGGAATTCCAAGATTGGCACATGTAGTATTTGTTATTTGGTCAAATAAATTAATATGACATATGATTGCTTGTTTGTGACTAGTGTCGTGT